>CM042331.1:5465412-6879162 GCA_023566125.1 Zingel zingel
ACACACACACACACACACACACACACACACACACACACACACACACAGTGATTGTATAACGTTTCCTCTCCACTACAAAATGGCACTAACCTGACGTGCCAGATGGTTTGTCACCCATCTGAGAAGCTGATATTGGAAACTGTTTGGAAAAGTGAAGGAACTTACAAAAAATACCTGGCAGGTGATTGGATAAATCATCTGATGATCACTCCACCATTGTTGTTTTAAATGAACGTCTAAACCACGCTCATAGTTGCCAGTAGCTTTTCACTGGACGCATTACTTGGAGCCAAGATGGGTTTTCATAGGGAGGCGCCCAGGGGGCATCCTTACCAGATGCCCGAACCACCTTAGCTGCCTCTTTTCGATGCAAAAGAGCAGCAGCTCTACTCCGAGTTCCTCACGAATGACTGAGCTTCTCACTATGTCTCTATAAGGGAGATGCCAGCCACCCTCCTGAGGAAACCCATTTTGGCCACTTGTACCCGTGATATTGGTCATGACCCAGCCGTCGTGACCATAGGTGAGAGTAGAAAAGAAAATTGACCGGTAGATTGGGAGCTTAGCTTTCCGGCTCAGCTCTCTTTCGTCATAACGTTGCAGAATCCAGCTGCCGTGCAAGGTAAACATGACACTGGACATGTGTCAGAATTCTCTATGGTATTGAGACTATCCCTCCACACAGTTACATATTCCATATGGGACTGACCCTGCTGGGGCAGTTTAAATGGATATTTATTTTAGACACTCCACTATGTGGCCCATGGAAGCGTGTGCATGGCTTCCCTGATTCATTGATTTCAACTTTAAGAGCCGATGACGTTAGTAACTCAAGTTTAGGAGGATGATTAGCGAATATACACCTACCGTTGGGTAGAGAGTTGGTCGCTAGTTGTCCTTTTCTTAAAGCTATAGTGCATTGTTTGAGGATGAGGAATTCTAAGTAATGACAACAAATCTGTCATTGCGTCCACAGTATACAAGCATTCAGTGATCGTGCACAGCCCCCCCTCTCCTCCATGCAGTTACTAGTAGCCAAGGAGGACAAGGAGAATTAAAAAACATGATGGACTCTTCAAAAGAGGTCATTATCTTCACTTGAGTTTCTGCACACGAAAGTCGCCAGACGCCACAATCTTCTGAACATAGCCATACTGAGAAATACAGAGAGAGTTGTGTGAAGGTGATAGTCTTAATTAGCTTTGTAGCAACTCATTTGGTAATGGCTTCAATGTAACATGGCTTGACGTTTATTAATATCAAAAAGTTATGCACTAAAGCTTTAATTTGTGGTAAAGGTTTTGAGAGCAATGGTGTGCACGCCTGAATTTCTGTAACTAGACGCCTTCTGCGTGCAGGGCTTTTAAGACATGACTTCCACAAATACTGATAAAAGCATATAAATTATAATAAGAATGTACCTTAGAAAGTAAAAGTGTGAACAACGAAAGTAGGAAGGAAATGATGAAAGAGCAAGAATGTGAATGAGGTAATTAGGAGGACGGGGCTTGAAATACCATCTAACTAGGCTGCCTTTGTCTGACTCTGGGACAGACTGTGTCTCCATCCATCCATCCATCTTCGTCCACTTATCCGGGGTCGGGTCGCGGGGGCAGCAGATCCAGCAGCATGACTGAGCTTCTCATCCTATCTCTAACGGAGACACCAGCCACCCTCCTGAGGAAACCCATTTCGGCCGCTTGTACCCTGGATCTCGTTCTTTCGGTCATGACCCAGCCTTCATGACCATAGGTGAGGGTAGGAACGAAAATTGACCGGTAGATCGAGAGCTTTGCCTTCTGGCTCAGCTCTCTTTTCGTCACAACAGTGCGATAAATTGAATGTAATACCGCACCCGCTGTGCCGATTCTCCGACCAATCTCCCATTCCTTTGTCCCCTCACTCGCGAACAAGACCCCAAGGTACTTGAACTCCTTCACTTGGGGTAAGGACTCATTCCCTACCTGGAGTAGGCACTCCATCGGTTTCCTGCTGAGAACCATGGCCTCAGCTTTATTTATTTTATTTTATTTTATTTATTTATTCGGGACAGTGCACATTAATGAACAATCTAAGATTTCTGTACAGACTGTAAATGAGCAAGGTTATAGCATAAATGCTAATTTTCACCTGTAGAAAGAGGTGCTGATCCTCATCCCAGCCGCTTCACACTCGGCTGTGAACCGATCCAGAGTGCTGAAGGTCATCAGGACCACATCATCTGCAAAGAGCAGCGATGAGATCCCCAGCCCACCAAACTGCAACCCCTCCCCACCCCGACTACGCCTCGATATCCTGTCCATAAATATTACAAACAGGATTGGTGATAAAGCGCATCCTTGGCGGAGGCCAACCCTCACCTGAAACGAGTCCGACTTACTGCCGAGAACCCGGACACAGCTCTCGCTTTGGTCATACAGAGATTGGATGGCCCTGAGAAGGGACCCCCTCACCCCATACTCCCGCAGCACCTCCCACAGTATCTCCTGGGGGACCCGGTCATACACCTTTTCCAGATCCACAAAACACATGTTGGGCATACTTCCAGGCTCCCTCCAGGATCCTTGCGAGAATAAAGAGCTGGTCCGTTGTTCCACGACCTGGACGGAATCCGCATTGTTCCTCTTCAACCCGAGGTTCGACTATCGGCCGAACCCTCCTTTTCAGCACCTTGGAGTAGACTTTACCAGGGAGATTGACGACAATCCCCCATCATCCTCTAGCTCTGCCTCTGACATAGTTGGAGTATTAGTTGGATTTAGGAGCTCCTCCGTGCTCCTTCCACCGCCCTATTACCTCCTCAGTTGAGGTCAACAGCGTCCCATCCTTACTGTACACAGCTTGGATGGTTCCCCGCTTCCCCCTCCTGAGGTGGCGAGCGGTTTTCCAGAAGCACCTTGGTGCCAACCGAAAGTCCTTCTCCATATCTTCTCCGAACTTCTCCCACACCCGCTGCTTTGTCTCTTTGACGGCAGAGGCTGCAGCTCTTCGGGCCCTTCGGTACCCTGCAACTGCCTCTGGTGTCCTCCGGGATAACATATCCCGGCTTCCCTGACCACCAGTGTCCACCACAGTGATTGTGTGTTACCGCACCTTGAGGCACCTAAGACCCTAAAACCACAGGCCTTGCCGCAGCTTCAGCAATGGAAACTTTGAACATCGTCCACTCGGATTCAATGCCCCCAGCCTCCACAGGGATGCACGAAAAGCTTCGCCGGAGGTGTGAGTTGAAAGTCTGTCGGACAGAGGCCTCCTCCAGACGTTCCCAATTTACCCACACTACCCGTTTGGGCTTACCAGGTCTGTCCAGAGTCTTCCCCCACCCCCTGACCCAACTCACCACAGAGTGATCGGTTGACTCTGAGCTCCGCCCCTCTCTTCACCCGAGTGTCCAAAACATACGGCCTCAGATCAGATGAAACGATTATAAAATCGATCATTGACCTTTGGCCTAGGGTGCTCTGGTACCACTTATGAGCATCCCTATGTTCGAACATGGTGTTCGTTATAGACAATCCATGACTAGCACAGAAGTCCAACAACAAACAACCACTCGGATTTAGATCAGGGAGGCCGTTCCTCCCAATCACGCCTCTCCATGTGTCTCCATCATTGCCCACGTGTGCGTTGAAGTCCCCCAGCAGAACTATGGAGTCTCCCCCTGGAGCCTCATGCAGGACTCCATTCAAGGTCTCCAAGAAGGCAGAATACTCCGAGCTTTTGTTTGGTGCATATGCACAAACAACAGTCAGAGTTTCCCCCCCCCCACAACCCGCAGGCGTAGGCCCTCTCATCCACCGGGGTGAATTCCAACGTAGCGGTGCTCAGCCGGGGGCTTGTGAGTATCCCCACACCCGCCCGGCGCCTCACACTCTGGGCAACTCCGGAGAAGAAAAGAGTCCAACCCCTATCCAATAGTATGGTTCCAGAACCGAGACTGTGCATAGAGGTAAGCCCCACCAGATCTAATTGGTAGCGCTCCACCTCCCGCACAAGTTCTGGCTCCTTCCCCCACAGAGAGGTGACGTTCCACGTCCCCAGAGCCAGCCTCTGCCGCCCAGGTCTGGTCCGTCGAGGCCCCTGACCTTCACTGCCACCCGTGTGGCAGCGCACCCGCCCCCAGCGGTTCCCCCCACAGGTGGTGGGCCCATGGGTTGGAGAGGGAGATGCCACGTTGCTTTTTCGGGCTGTGCCCGACCGGGCTCCGTGGCAAACCCGGCCACTAGGCGCTCGCTGACGAGCCCTCCATCTGGGCCCGGCTCCAGACAGGGGGCCCCGAGCTTCCTCCGGGCAGGGTAACTTCTCCTCTTCCTCGATGACTCATAGGGGTTTATGAACCATTCTTTGTCTGGCCCCTCACCTGAAACCACTTTGCCAAGGGAGACCCTACCAGGAGCACAAGCTCCAGACAACACAGCCCTCAGGTTCATAGGGATACACAAACCTCTCCACCACGATAAGGTGATGGTTACCGGTTCCTGTGTCTCTCACAAATTAATTACACAGATTGAATTCAAATGAAGAGCTGCATAATGCTACTTGGTGTCACACTGGGTCAAATATTTAAGCAAATGAACTTTATGTGAACCAAACAAGTAAAACCAACAGATGATTATATGTTCTTGAACTGGTATTATGTATTTTAGATGGTGTCCGTCAAATTAAAATAATTGAGCTAATTTTGCACCATTAACTGTTTGCAAGAGCAGGTATCACTTTTCCCAAATGGTGACATTTTTCGTTTAAAAACTTTAACTAGCCTTAGTTGCTGCACCATAAACCCGCTCTGATGTCTTAGCCGCTTCCACAGCGTCACTCAGCCAGGCACAGATTTATGGGAAATTCTTCAGTCCGGCTGCATTAGTACGTGACTGAACAACATAGACACAGGGGAGACAGACAGTGATTAATGAGAATGATAGAAAGTGTGAAAGAACATGGTGAATTAGAATGTGATGGTTTGGGAGATGGAAAAAAGAATTGTGTTTTTGGGGTGTTCTTATGTTTGTGAATGAATATGATTAATCCCTTTCATCACTGTCATCGCTCATTTCTGTCCTGTAAGGCCAGTGTGTCCTGTCACAGTGGACTAGTGGGACATTTTATGCTTCTCTGTCAGTGTCCTCTCTCTCTTTGTGTCCTTTTCTCTTTCAGTCTGAGGCAGGATGAAGTCAGAGTTGGCAGTAAGGTAGTGTGTCAGCTAAGTGGGACACTTGTCTGAAAGCCACAGTGGAAGCTATTATCGCGACTAGCCAGTTCATAGCTCCTAGAAATCACTGCCAACTTTTTATCAGCTGAGATAAATGTGCTCAATTCACTCTTCTGGCCTACATGCAGGGCCAGAGTTAACTGCTTGGGGGTCCTGGTGCAAAAATGTACCTTTTTAACAAACCCCAATTAAGCAACCAGTACTCTTGTAGCCCCAGGTTGTATGTGTCATTTTGTTTTTGGTATTTTAAACACAAAATTATTTTAGAATCTGTACCACGTAGGCACAATTTCAACTTAAATAATAAAGCTGCAAGCAGCGATGAATAGACCCTCACACCTTCCCGCATGTAGTGGGTAGTATAGTGGCGGGACGCCGGTTGTTGCGACTGTGCATTTCCGTGATCATCGGACACTGCATTTAGTCTTAGTGAATTACATTATTTCCTGTGTGGATTGCGTGGCGTCGGAAATGATAGTATTTCAAATTCAAATTTTGTACCACTTCCTTGAGCCACGTGGTGCCAGAGAACACACTAATTATACATAATTTCACGGTATATCATGTGTTGACCACACCATGTCCATGTCATGTCAATCGGATGATCTTTGCCACATAAGGCTGACTTTCTGTTGTCAGTAGGTGGCGCTATTTGACTCAACCTAGCCATTTTGTTACACCCAAGCACAAGACCCATAAAATATCAAATGTATTACCTGTTCTGGTGCATGTGCAAAGTTTTGTGCGTTTTCAAGCAGCTTTAGCCCCTCAAAAAAGCGATTAATTTGCAGAATAATAATTATCCTAGCGATTTCAATTGGGCCTTCGCCGAACAACTGCTGGTCGATGCTCAGGCTCTAATCACATGTAAAAACAACAGATTGCTGAGCTTTTCTTTAAACCCTTCTTATGCTCTTCATGCTCAACAGTATCAGTCGGAAACGTTTGCTAATTAGCACCAAAGACAAGGTACAGCTGAGGCTGATGGGAACTTCATTAGTTTTATTCGGTCATAGTATTGGACAAAATCAAATTTGACCTGATGATGGCACTAGATGAAATTCAGGGGATCACCAAAGACAGTAGGATTCATCCTCTGAACCAAGAATATCAGAAACTTCTGTGAAGTGGAACAGATCTGTAGATTGGTCAAGTCAGCTGGCGCATGCCACTGCGCCAGAGTAAAAAGATATGGCAAATCAACCCCTGACTGACGATGGCAGTGTCAGGAAACGGATCATTGGGCATCAGAGTCTTGCGAGACAGAGTCTGGGCTTTTCTGAGGAGCGTTTAAAAGTTATTTTGGACCTTTAAACCGGCGGCAGCGATGTTAATTTGCAATAGCTCATTACCATGTTGGTGGGACAGTTTGTGTGGGGATGCTGCTGAAGCGGAAGAGAGAAAGGGACGGGAGAAGTGGTGTGAGCGGACGAGAGAGAGCAGAGGAGAGTTAACGTTTAGCAGTAAAGATATCAAGTGAATGTACAGTAGCAAGAGTCAGCAGTTTGAGCAAATAAATTCTGCAGCTCCTCCTGACCAACAGAGGTGTCCTGTGTCTTGTTTCCTAGCTGCTGAGTGGAGTGATTGGGGTTAGCTCTGGAGACTCCAGCCCTGTTTCCTCATGTGCCCAAGCAGGAAAAGCTAACACTAAGCTACTGTAAGCTATTTGAGTTTTCTTTCAGCGAAATAATCTGAGTGAATTAAATTCCTCTGGTAAACAGTTGACTGTATATAGAGTGTAGTATTTATATGCAGAGAACAAATCATTCACCATAAAGACTACTATATATTTTTTTTGTATCTTTTCAGATGGTCACTGTGTCATATTAGGTGATCATCATAAAGTTATACATTCTTGCCATGACTTGGCCAATTGACACTGTAAAGTGCATGTTGGGCCCAAACAATCAGACAGACAATTCATGACAGCACCAACAACATCATTCCCCTTTTTCCTTTACCACATTTATTCACAGTTTCAGAACACATTGTGGAAGTTGTCAAACTATAGGTGAGAGAAGCAACAACATTTGAAGATTTGGCAAATACAGAGGATAAAACCAGTTATTGTCGTTCTGTTGAGCCAGGCCATGATCTGCCTGATATCTAATAAAGCTAAAATCTAACGTTCACCTCAGTATTATTTGGGCCTTTCGTTTAGGATAGGGGCTAATCAGGGCATATTTTGTGCTTCTCTGCAAATGCTGGGTCGTTGGTTGTCTTCTGCTTACTCCTCTTACATTCGTCCTGACGTCAACAACGTTTTCACAAACCAAAGATCCCTGAAGCCATAATTCTGGTAAACATGCATATAACTGGTGGTGGTGTGTTTTTCACGGTCTCTATTCTTATGTCTCACATCTGCGGAGTTGTCCCGCTCATATCACATTTATTTCTTCCCATGTCGTGGATTCATGGCCAGCATTGCCAATGCCAGCATTGTGCCGAGGTTAATTAAAAATGGTTACGCTATCTGCTTCTTTTGGCCTCCGCATTGCCAATACCGGATGCGGCCGAGGATAAAAAAAAAAAAATTAAAAAAAAAGTTGGTTTTATTTGTTTCTTTTGGCCAGTATTGCCATTGCCGGCTGCGTACCGAGGATAATAAAAATGTTTAGGTTTTTCTGTTTCTTTTGGCCAGTATTGCCATACTGGACATTGTGCCAAAGATAATAGAAATGGTTAGGTTTCTCTGTTTCTCTTGGCCAGTATTGCCATACCGGACATCGTGCCGAGGTTAATAAAAAATGGTTAGGATTTTTATTTGTCTCTTTTGGCCAGTATTGCCACTACCGGACGCTGTGCCGAGGATAATAAAAAATGGTTAGGATTTTATTTTTTGGCCAGTATTGCCACTACTGGACGGTGTGCCAAGGATAATAAAAAATGGTTAGGATTTTAATTTGCTTTGTTCACTGGACTGAGTCGCCACATCGGCGGACATGCCGAGATTTATTTGCTCTTATGTTTTGCCGGCCTGAGTTGCCACATGGGCGGAGATGCCGATATTTCTTTTGCCTTTCTTTCTTGCCGGTCTGAGTTACACCTTGACCGAATTGCGGGAATTATTTACTTCTGTTTTGGGGGCGGTATCGCTACACTGGCATTTCTATTTTCAGATCCGTTGCTGCAAGGAGGTAAGTATTTAGGTGTATGTATATGTTTTATGTATGTATATATTTTACAGTATACATATAAATTCTTTTATGTTTTCTAATCTATAATTCCCGTCACGTTTTGGGGGTTATGTCCTGTTTTCTACCCCTTTTAAAATAGTATTAATACGATGGAGTCTAATCTCCAAAGACTCTGTATATTTTATTATGCAGTTGTACAATAAATCTTTTTTGAATATCTGCAAACGAAGTCTCTCCTGATTGAATTGTGTGATTGTGGCATTCCGATTTCCTTTTAATTTGTGTTGACTTGTGTTTTACTTGCATGTCAAGCATAACATGAAGACATCTTCCCATAACAAAAACACAACTTATGACTTAATTTTAAATGCAGTGTTACATCACAAAAGCTGAGTAGGGAAATGACACTAGCTGGGAATCTAACTGGGAACTCGCTGCTCAGGGCATTTGTGTCCATCTGGTATGCACTCTAACCACTCAGCTATTGGGTCGCTTGAAAAGCTGACAATTTTTAACCATTAGCAAAATGATGATTCAGGAAAATGTATTGCCACCTGAATTATGTTTCAAACACAATGTTGAAACAAGAAGAATGTTCACTGCCTGTGTTTTCCAGTCAGTTTTTCACAAAATATCTGTGTGGACTTGTGGGATGCAGGCCGTAATTATATAACAAAAAATGTCAGTGTCACCAGCACATGGTTACACAACCATTCACCTGACTCAATAATTGTCAAACTTCTTCCTTAAAAATTCCTAGTTGCATATAAACATAACTTGTAGTCATAGGGGGACTGGCAATCTAACAGTTCTGGCTAATACCAGAAGGGCCGATGCACTCTTGGGATTTGGGATGCTGGAAAAAAGAAAAAAATGTGGCAACACACTAGTTTGACACAAATATGTAAGACTGTACGGCTGTAGCCTGGAGCCTCCTGTCTGGTGCCGTCGGGCTTCTACTTTTCAAAATAAAAGATTGCATCTGGTCCACTATGTCTTCGTACTTCGATGTTTTGGGTGTTTAAGTATGTATATGTTTTAAATATGCAAGCATTTCCATTATATTCTAAGATGGTGCCACAGTAGTTTATTTGAAGATTTTATGATTTGCTCCAGTGTGTGTATTATTTCAATATAAAAGCCTGTAACTGTGCCTCATGCTGCTATTATCTCACTTAAGCTTGGTTTTTGCAATTATAAAGCAAATGTCCCCGTCTAAAATAAGGCCAGCAAGGAACGGAATTGCCAGGGTCGAATTTTTGTCCCAGTCCGCCCCTGTTTGTGGTACGTTATGTTTGTGGGTGTAAAAGTTTTTGGTGGAGCCGCATTAATCTCTAAAGTAAACACAGCCCAACATTTGTGCAGTCTGAAACGCATCACTGGCTCAGTGAGCAGAGGGGCAGAGAACAGCCCTGGGTGTTCAGGTCCCAGCTGACTGTGGTAACCTGTACTTACACTCTACTCCTATGGGAAATGCAAAGGCTATATTTTGCCTAGTGAGTCCTTCAGTCATGTCTATAAATAAAACTACACATTGACTGGACTTTTCTTTGAGCCAACACATGAAACAAGATGAAAGGATTTAAATGGAAGAGAGAGAGAGAGAGACTTTTCCACATATTATATCCTGTGTAACAATGGCGCTTTGAGGGTTATCACTGGTTTTAAAGCCCTCACTCACCATTGTAGGATGGTCTTCTCTGTCAACAGACTTAACAACTGGCATATCTTTATTTACAAGTTTATATTAGGTCTACTTCCCTCCTACCTTCTGACTTACATCAGTCTAAATAGTACGGGGACTTCATCAGAATCATCTGTCTCAGGATCTTTACTTGCTGTCTCTTCCAAAGGTCAGAACTGAACTGGGAAAAAAAGGTGTTTAAGTTTGCTGCTCCCTCTACCTGGAACAAGTTACAGAAATCCTTAAAACTTCATGAACTAGTCTTATTGGTCGCTTTTAAGATATGTGAAATGACCAAGGGGGTAAGTGAGCATCCACAAAGTGTAGCTCCTATGGCGCCATTTTGTTGCTATCAAGCCATCACCCGCCGTTAGCATCCCATTGACTGCCATTCATTTTGGCGCCACTTTGACAGCGAATAACTTTACATCTGAAGCGTTTAAAGAATCTATTTGTCCATTGTTTATTTGTTGTTTATTGTCGTGTTTAAAGAAACACGACAATGTATAAAAGGCTCCATTACCTTGTATCTCACGTTATGGCTCCGTAGCAGATGTTTTTGTAAAAATAGGCTAACGATTGTGTCATAACCACGCGACTTTCTGTCGCACAGTAGACAAATTACCGTACAGTACAGGAGAAGCTCGCAGGCAGTTTGGACTTCCATTAGCTGTTTAAGTTTAATTACTAATGTTAACTAACATTTTAGTTAGCAATAATAACCCAGTGCCGATGTTATCTCCTTACATATACCTACGCTCTCCGTCTCTGCTAGATTGGGAATGATTGAGATTTCTGTTGGCACAGCTACCAGAAGACTTCCAACTTTCATACAGGTTGCTCACGTCACATCTACGTCTTCAAGCTCAGTTGGAGGCTGCACAGTAACGCTCAGCCATCACCGGAAAAGTGCTTCTAATAGACTTTACTGGTCTCCGTAGAAAACAACGGCATCACTTTGTCCACTTCTTTAACTGTCTATGGAAATGACTTGGAGGCAGACACGTGGCTGTAGATGTTTTGCCTGATGAATTTATGATTGTGTCTGACCTTGGGAAATATTTGCCGATTCAGTTGTTTTATATTTTTAATGTTTTTGTGTACTTGTGTGTATGTGTGATTGTACTGCTGTCAGTCTTGGCCAGGACACTCTTGAGACGTTTTTTCCTGGTTAAATAAAGGTTAAATAAATACAAAAGTTACAGGATGCTTATTCTCAATAGCTTTTTATTTGTGTCATGAGTAGTCGCAGAGGTTATCATGTGATTTTGGTGTGGCATTCTAAACCACACCAAATATTACTTGTTCTTTAATTTAACCTTTAGGTAGTCTATCCGTGACGTTCCACTTACGGGATTGTTCCGGTGCCGCCAGAAATTCTGCCGGATGTCCGTTACCTTCCTCTTTCTTTGTGTTGGCGTTCTAAACTCCGGTGGATTTGTGAGGACTATGGTTAACTGCTCCTCAGATCTCTGCAGGGTAAATCCAGACAGCTAGCTAGACTATCTGTCCAATCTGAGTTTTCTGTTGCACCACTAAAACTACTTTTGAACGTACACATGTTCCACCAAAACAAGTTCCTTCCCGAGGCTATTTTGCAGAGGCACCGTTGTTCTGTACGGCGTTTACCACCCAAGACGATTGTGATTGATTTAAAGAAATGTCAATAAACCAGAGCATGTTTTTCGCCTGGAACATCCTGGAATGTTGTGTGGACTAGTCAGACCCTCCTGCTGTGGAGGAAGGTCTGGCAATGCGAGACTAACCTAGGTAGACACAAAAAGTAATTTGATCATCAGATTTTACTCTTTGTCACATACATTAAAATATATACTATGTATACTGTAAGCGTGTTCCAGCTCTTCATTTAAGCCATATAATGTGGTTCTTTGTCTTTGTCTTGTGCACCATCCAGACAATGTTTTCCAAAATATAGCCCAACACATTTGTTATCTTTGAAATTTAAGATATCCACTAGAATTCAAAATAAAAGTTTTATGGGTTTGAACAAAATTTGGCTGCACAGTTTGAGCTTTCACTAATTACCCCACAAGTAAATATCAACACAAGTCCTAAAATCAGCAAACATATTTCAATATTAAGTGACAGCAAGTGTATTTGTCACAATAAAGATTGGTAATACATTTTTTGTTCAATTGATTATTTCAGTTTTTGATACAGTACCAAATTTAAGCTCCACATATACAGAGTTGCTTAGTGGTTTTGTTGGACTTTGTTGGTTTCTTATGATGGGCATATCATTTCTGACCGTTCAGAGACCATTGACTAACAGAAATGTTAAACCACTCATCTCCTAATCATGTCCATGACATATTTTCCTCTCCTGCCATGTTCCAGGCATTTGGCCATGCCTACTCCACCCAGCGTAAGGTGGCAGAAGATGGGGAGACCAATGAGGAGACGCTGTTGCAGGAGTCTGCCACCAAGGAAGCCTACTACATGGGCCGCCTCCTGGAGCTCCAGTCAGCGCTGAAGCACAGTCGGACAACCGCCTCCAACGCTCAGGCCGACAATGAACACCTGAGCACACTTCTGCAGGAGCTGAGGGAGGTACAGTACAGTGCTTAGGGTTTGGGATATCAAATCTTTCAAGAGCCAGCTGGGTTGTCCTTTAAAGCAGGATACATTAATGTACAGCAGGTTTGAAATTTAGACTTTTAAAAGAACAGGCCAACATTTTGTGGAATATGATTTTGTGACATTGTCTTTCTATCGTCACTCTTTTTTAACAATTCTGTCATGTAAAACCCTTTGAACTTACTTTAATGCTGATTCCAGTAATTATCTTGGGTTATCTGTGTCATAAACAGCATGCAGCTCCAGCTCTGTTTCCCTGAACTGTCTCAGCAGAGTAATGAGATGTTGGAGCTGCAGCGTAGCCGGATGCGAGAGGAGATCAGGGAGTACAAGTTTCGAGAGACGCGGCTGCTTCAGGACTATACCGAGCTGGAGGAGGAGAACATCTCTCTGCAGAAGCTGGTGTCAACACTCAAACAGAATCAGGTACAGATGATACAAACACACATACACATTACGGTCATAATCTCAGGTCAAATAAATGGCTCTGGTTCAAAGTGCCTCTTTTCAGTACAGAGGCTGGCAAACCAAGCCTGTTCTACTGTGGTCCTTGGTTCTGGAACGATAATAAGGCCAAGCTCAAACTTGACACCCTTATCTCTTTAAAGGTGCAATATGGAATACTGACAGCTAGTGTTTAAAATAGTTACTGCAGTACAAATTCAAAATACTGGAGAGAGTCATCTCCCAGACTCAAAGTTCACGGAGGTTGCCAGGCTGATACCGCAGCATCCATAATCTCGCTTTGCCAGACCCTCCTCCAAAGTGCGCTGAAGGAGCATCCACAACAATGTTGCTAGACGCTTGTCTCACATAGCCAGACATTACTTCACAGCACAGCGGAGTAGCTAACGTTAGATGCTGGCTATATTGACAGTCATAGAAGTCTGTGCTCACGCGGAGCTCCATACCCAACTGACAGACACACCTTTTCGGCTTAGAATTACGGTAGGAACCGCTAAAAATAACACTACCTTGTTGTCCTCTCCACCCGACTGAACACACTTTATTGGCTTAGAATTACGGCAATATTTACCTGGGTTTTGTTACGTCTCTGGTCACGCAACTGTAAGGAACATGGCGTTTTTTTTTTTTTAGGTCAGGTAGAATTGATCTCCCTTAATCCCGTTTGTTTGTTTGCTGCTTTTATGGCTGTACTTACGTTACAGCTGTAGCGTGCTGGGTTTACGTTTTTACAGGTATATCTGGCAACCTGGCCTGGCTGCCAAACTGACATAACAACACAGGCCAAAACACAAACAGAAATTCCATCACGGAACAGAAATTTCAAAAGGAGAAAATACTGGTGTAACCCAGCTTGGCGCATTTGTGGCCAAGTTTTAGCAGGTATATCTAAGTGTCTAGGTTCTAAGAGGAGATTGGCATATGATGAAGCAGTGAAGTACACAATAGAGCTTCTTAAACTTTCCCTTAATAACTCACACCAACAACAGAGTAACTTTGCGTTTAACTGTAGTCTATTATCGGTCTTTTCCTCTAAATTATTCAGTATGGTTATCAAATTTAGATAGAGAGCCAATTAGGTTCAAACCCAATGTACTCAAACCACAACTTAAATATAAAAAAACCCAACAAAGAAAACCAAATTGGACCAGAAACTAAGATCTCAGAATGAAACAGGTTTTCGTAGAGATAACCAGGGGAATACTAAATCAGTCTTTGTTTGTTCAACCCTGTTTCATTAGTTTGAGTGTACTAAAGTTCCTACCACCACCCTTAGCAGGTAAAACTATCCATCCTGGCTCCTCAGAGAATGGAGTAGATGACGGGAAAATCCTGTGAGTAGTGGAGATGATGATGGTGAAGATCCAGTGAGCGGTAAGAAGATGGTGATGATGAAGATGAAACCCAGGAGGCAGTATGACGATGGTGACTTGAGCAGCACAGTTCTGTCTCTAGTAGAGTCTCAACAACAAAAAATAACTGCCTGCACAAAACGTGCAGAATAATCACTCAATTGTCCATAGCAACAGTTCACTTGTGTTTCTCCTCAGGATACAAAATATTCTTACATACTCCACATTTTAACCACATTTCACTTAAACATTTTAGCTTAACTCAATCTTATTTGTCCATCTTAACTGACTAGCTTACAGAAAACATAGCAGTCACAACAAAAGGACGGAAAACACGTGTCTGTACCTGAATTAACCAACAGCTAACATTTTCCTAAAAGTACAATGACAACAATTTCCATATTAACCATACCCTTTGTAGCTTCATCAGGTTAGTAGCTAATTCCGATTGGTTTTTAAACACAAATCAAGCAACAATTCTCAAGGTTAACAACACCGATAGTGCTAATTTGCTGTTAGCTAGCAGCTAAGCTAACTCACCGGAATATTCAATTCACACGCTGTTTGGACGGGGTCGGCAGCTCCACTGTGTTGTGTAACTTCTCTTTCACATTTTCAAGAATCTCTCCTTGTTTAACATTGCTAGTTTTCTACTTTAATCAAAGTGATTTCATTTCAACTACACAAGAGCTACCTGCTGGCGCTACTATTGACCCTTCGCTAAGCCACACCCGAAAACCGCCACAGGCCAATTGTGGCTTAGCAACTGTTGTCAAGCTTTCTGTCAAGCTTTCGAGCGAGGGAAACACCTTACGCTGAAGCGTTGTGCAAATCTGATACCCGGTATCCTAAAAGTTTGGACGGGGTGGTGGAATTTTTCACTTCCCGAAACCTAAAACCCAAGGGGAGAAAGGCCGGGCGTGGATCAAGCAGTGTTGAAGGCCCCATTCACAACTAGCTAAATGTCGACAGTATTAATAAAAACACATTCGTTTGCTCCAAGGCAAGAACACGCTAATGTTAGCTAGCTAGCTAACTCAGCACAGCATTGCTTGGAAATAATGACAGTTCTTTGTTCATAATGCATATATTTGAACGTAAAATAAAGACAATTCCAGCACAAAATGAACCTAGGGGTTAAATAACAAATGTGTACCCACTCTGTCGCTCTCTGTGACATGTTTTCAAGCTAGCGCAGACCGCTGATTAGCTTACAACTGTCTTTCTGCCCAGAATACTAGCGTTGTAAGCTAATCAGCGGTCCGCGCTAGCTTGTTCCAAGCTCTAAATACATTAGATTAGCATGAAAACATGTCCCAGTGAGCGATCGAGTGGGTACACATCTGTTATTAACCCATCCTTAAGATGATTAAAGGCAAGACGGAGGCTCACTGACATACTTTAAAATATATTTCAGCATTTGTTAATCGCTAAAAATATAAGCAGGAGAATGTTATCATGTGTTCAGGCTAATGTCTTGTGTTTATTCCACAAGATTTATGGATAAGCTGTTTGATTTATAATTATTATAATTATTAGATTATTTTCAAATGTCACTTACCCTGCTGTGCATGAACATAGCTGTTCCTCAATTTGTGTGTTTCCCATTTGAATGGTCAGCGTATGAGGCGGCTCACATTATTGCATGACCTATAGGCTTTAGCTTCAATTTTGATGAAATTATTCTCTCATCGGTTGCATATTATGTCGTGGATATATCCCTCAAATGCATACTGCAGTCCCTTTTGTCTTGCTCTCTCAGATATTTCACCCTGTACTAATTATCTCCTTGGGAATGTCTGACACCAGTGCATACTGTAATGGACGTGCCAGGCACGAAAGCTTGACAGGCATAGCAACAGTAACTAAGGAGGGCGGGGCTTAGCGAAGGGTCAGTTACGTTCACGTTCTCTCTCGTCTCTTTTTTCCCCCAAGCTTTTTAAAAAAAAAAAACGCTCTCAATTACACCACTAGGGGGAGCCAATGGACCACAATAACTGAGGGAGTAATTATTCTAAACTGTCACAACTGTCTGATGAGATGTGGGTAGTTTAATAATAATACAAGTTTAATAAAATAATATTATCACTCTTATTATACGCTTTAATGAATGCTCACACTACCTGGCTACACTGGCATTAGCATTGTTGTCAGAAAAGATAGTATTTCAACTTAGCATGTTTTCTAAATATGTGATGACGCATTGGTATCATTGTTGGATTTATTACAGGAAATATATTACATATTGGACTTTTAAATGATTTTAAACTTTTAAAGAATTTTTTAAGATTTTGAAGAAAAAAGGAAGTGGTCAGTGCTGCAGTTGCTTCAAGTGATTAACAAACACTTGAAATATTGCTGCCTTATTAATGCACTGTATTATGTAATGTATTTTGTTGTGTTGCTATTGTGATCTGTTGTTGTTGTCGTCCTGTTATGTGACCCTGTATTGGCCAGGTCTTATTTGCAAAAGAAGTTTTAAATTCAGTGTGACTTGCTTCTTGGAAATGTGCGCACATGGATCTGCCTCATGTCCTGCCCTTTACACACCCAGATTCAACCATAAATGCTCAAAGCAAAGCACGTCATGAATGTTGATGCATAGAAATGGGCCTGATGATCAATGGTTCTTCCATTCACATAGTCCTCTAGCAGTACCAGTGCATCCATCAGTATTTATCCATCAGTGGTATCCTCCACTATGAGATATAATTTGAAAATATAATTTTGATTGGTGAACACAATATTTCTTTATGTTTTGTTATGGTGAACTTGACCTGCATTATGATTAGGACTCATAATGAGGATAGTGAGTGTAATGATTGTGCAAGAGCTGTCACTGGCTTTATTTTCAGACTGCTAACTTACTCAATCCATACTGTATGTGCAGGTGGTGAAGATGTGCCGGGTAAGGTGACTGGAGAAGGCAGAGTGTTGGTATGACTTTGCTTTACGCTCCTGACCTTGGAGTGTGCGGGAGCTCTCTGGTGCGAATCAGTCAGTTGTCAGGAAAGAAAAAAAATCTTGCTACTAACAAGCTCATCGCCTCAGAATGGGCAAGTGTCTAAAGGTCTGGCCAAAGATGTGGACAAGGAGGCTGAGGGCAGTGGTGCTGAGGTTAGCACAACAAGTGGATCGGCTTGGGAGTCAGTCATACTATGAATAATAAAAACGGCGGAGCTGGAAGACCTGCCTGCAGGTTCCAGGTCAGCTAATGGAGAGAGAGTTGTGTATAAAACAAGGATGGTGTTACGCTGGGGAACAGAACAGACCCAAGTGCAGAGCTCACAAAAAACAGGTTTATTTGGGAATTAAGGGGAAAAGGGGAGTGGGGAGACAGACGCCAGGGACAGGGAAACAGCTAGGGGAGGATGGAGAAACAGTAGGGCGAGGGTACTCAGGGGAGCCGTAGCCGGAGAGCCAGGGTAGAGAAACTGGGGCTGGAGAGCAGGGAAAGCAAGGAGAGGCCGGATACTCAGGGGAGCGCGGGGAGCCGTAGCCGAGGAGCCGAGGGGGAGACACTGGGGCCGGAGAGCAGAGGAAGCGAGGAGAGGCTGGTGGAGACGGAGACGGAGGCAGGTTGGAGCAGGATACTGAGGGAGGGGGTCCGGAGGTGAAGCCAGCTGACTGGAGATGACAGGCAGAGATGGAGATGATGACAGTGTGACTGGAGCAACGATCAAGCGAAGATGGTCTGTTGAGCCGGTGTTGAAATACTGATCTTGATTGCAGATGGAAGGCAGGTGTGCGCGGCGAGGGAAGGTGATGGTGGAATAATGACCAGGTGCGCTCAATCAGCTGGCAGCAGAGGCGGGAGGGGGAGAACACAGAGGAGGCACAGAGAGGCAGGACCAACAGAGAAACTGACAGTGAGGAAATCAAAATAGAAAAACAGTAAACAAGAGGGAAAACTCACAGCCAGCCGACCCCAACCATCACAGTACCCCCTCCTCAATGGACGCCTCCAGGCGGACCGCCAGGCTTGTCCGGGTGGGCCCTGTAGAAGTCCTTCAGAAGGGTTTTATCGAGGATCTGACTGGTGGGAATCCATGAGCGTTCCACCGGGCCTTAGCCAGCCCAGTCCACCAGGTACCGGTAACCCCGACCTCTACGTCTACGAGATGCGGTGGGAGCTTGAGTCTGACGGCGGTGGGATTCAGGACAGCCTCGACGGGGTACGGACCCACGAACCCGGGGTGTGAGATTCCGGGAGGAGGTCTGAAGCGGGAGATCCTGGGAGGTGAGCCACACCCTCTGGCCCGGCTGGTAAACAGGAGCAGGTCTCCGATGGTGGTCACCCAGGTGTTTGTTTCGGGAAGCCGTGCGTTGAAGGGCTGCCCTGGCCTCCCTCCACACTTGTCGGCACCGCCGAAGGTGAGACTGGACCGACGGAACCGCCACCTCCTCTTCCTTCCCATGGCGCACGTGAATGGGGACATCCCAGTGGTAGCGCTGACGAGGGAGTTGTGTGCGTATTAAATCCAAGGGAGGTGGGAGCTCCACGAGGAGGGGATACGGTACGCCACACACCTGAGAGCCGCCCCCAGATCCTGGTTCGCCTGCTCGGTCTGCCAGTTGGTTTGGGGATGGTAACCGGAGGACAGACTAACTGTCACGCTGAGGGCTTGGCAGAAAGATCTCATACTTGGGATGTAAACTGGGGTCCCCGGTCAGAGACGATGTCCTGGGGGATTCCGTGGAGGCGGAAGACGTGGTGGACCATGGAGGTGGGCAGCTTGGGCAGAGGAATGAAGTGGACCGATTTGGAGAACCGGTCCACAATGGTGAGTATGACTGTGTAACCCTGGGATTTGGGCAAGCCGGTCACAAAGTCCAGGGCGATGTGGGACCAGGGCCAACCGGGAACCGGGAGGGGGCGGAGCAGACCGGCGGGCGGCCGGTGGGAAGGCTTGGCGCGGGCGCATACCTCACAAGCTGCCACGAAGTCCCGGCAGTCCTTCTCGGCGGTGGGCCGCCAGGAACAGGGTTCTGGCCGCGCCTGGGTGGCAGCTGAATCTGGAGGCATGCGCCCATTGGAGGACCTGGGAGCGGACACTCTGGGGGACGTAGAGGCGGTTGGAGGGGCCAGTACCAGGGTCAGGGTCCGTGGACTGGGCACGGCGGACGGCGGACTCCACTTTCCAGACCAGTGAGGCGACGAGACAGGAACGAGGAAGGATGAGGTCTGGCTGGTCCACCGGGTCATTGGAGAAATGGAGACGGGACAGGGCGTCAGATTTGGTGTTGCGGGAACCGGGGCGATAGGATAAGGTGAAGTTAAACCGGTTCAAGAACAGATTTTATTTTGCCTTATGGCTTGGGCTAACGGTTCAAGAGAGATTGCAAATAGCATGGGGGACATCCCTGTCAAGAGCCCGGCTCAATGGGAAACGGCTGAGAGTGCAATCCATTGGTTGAGACTATGGCCGTGGGTTTCGCATATAAAGTACGAACCATGTCAATGAATTTGGCCCCCAAACCAAGCCTCTCCATTACTTGCCACAAGTAGTTCCACTCTAGGCGGTCGAAAGCCTTTTCTGCGTCCACTGATAAAACTGCTGCCGTTGTTGGAAGGTTTTTGGCTTCTTCTATTACATGAAATATTCTGCGTACATTGTCTGCAGCATGACGCTTTAGTATAAAACCTGATTGGTCGGGGTGGACTAGCTTCTCGATAAATCGCTCTAGGCGGAGAGCCAGGACTTTGGAATAAAGCTTAATATCAGTCCTGATGAGGCTGATGGGCCTGTAATTTGAGCAATCCGTAGGATCTTTACTCTTCTTTGGCATAACGGAAATCAGCGAGGTGTTGGTTTGTTGGTGGAAAGTGCTCTATGGCTGAGGTTAAAGCTTGTCAAAATACTGATTTAAGTTCCTCTAAGGTTATCGGTTGACCCAGTTATTCTGCCTCTTCTGGCAGGTTTAGTTATTTTAGGAACTTCTGGCACTGTGTCGGATCTGGGTTGCAGGAGGACTCATACAACTTTGAGTAAAAGGATTGAAAAATTTGCTTTGTTTTAATTTCAGAGCAAGCAATTTGCTTGGTTTATAGTCGTTAAAGTAGTAATTTTGCCTCACTCTGTGCATTATGAACTCAGCTCTCCTTCTTAGCAGATCATTCAGCTCTGTTTGACTTGTGACTAGAAGAGTTTGTGTAGATTTAGAAAAAACAAAAGTCTTAAGAGATTGCTCTAACGATTTACAACGTTCTTTCAACTCCGCTATCCTTGCCTCTCTTTTCCTTTTCATTATTGACCACGAAGGAGGATGTAAAATCTCTAATAAATCCTTTAGTTGCTTGCCATGTACGTATATGCAGGGTCAGAAACTGAGTCGGTATTAATTGATATCAATTCAGCCAGTTTGGTTCTAAATTCTGTATCAGAAGCTGTGTTCTGGAGAAGGGAATTATTAAATTGCCATCTCCTAGATCTTTTTCCTAACATACCACATTGGAATGTAGTTATCAGCGCATTGTGATCAGACAGAATTGCTGGTTCTATTGCTATCGTGTGGAACGTTGTCTTAAGCTCACTGGAGCACAACATATAATCATTGCGGAAGTGGGTGAGGTGGCGTGTGGAAAAGAAGGTGTAATCCTTGTGTAGCACTTTTTACGAGTAGTAGATAAGTTAGGACAAGGCTCTAGGTTCGGAGGAGCAGTTTGTAGCTACATTAGATCAAGATGGCGCCGCAGAATGGCGACACGGTGTGTTGGTGCGCTCTGTTTTGTTTTGTTTTGTGTTTTAACTTTGTTTCTTGCAATGGTACCCGCATCTCATTCACCAGTGAAGAGCTCGTGAACTTCAGGGGAACAACACCATCGGACTTATTTCCCACTTTTCTTCTCCCTTCACTGGAAATTTTGGACATTCTGGTCAAAGGTGCGCTCACCTTTGCCAATGCAGTGAAACGCCGGAGGAGAGGGAAACGGGCCGGTGCGCTTGTGCGTCTCCGCCAGCGAGGATTACGCACTCCGTTACCTGGAATATTCATCTCTAACGTGCGCTCTCTGCCCAACAAACTGGAGGAATTACAACTGCTTTTAGTGAGAAACAGCGACTTTTCTTCATCTGCTGTTTTGTGCTTCACAGAGACGTGACTCTGTGGATTAATACCGGACTCTGCGCTGCAGCTGACAGGCTTCCAACTCTACAGAGCGGACAGAGATACAGACCTCTCCGGCAAAAAAAAGGTGGAGGAATCTGTTTCTACATCAACAGCGGTTGGTGCAACGACGTGACAGTGATCCATCAGCATTGTTCTCCTGACCTGGAGTATTTCATCATAAACTGTAAGCCTTTTTATTCAGCCTATTTATTGAGTTTGCTTCATTCATTCTGGTCGGTGTTTACATCTCACCGCAGGCCAACGTGCAGTACACGCAGCGCATGCTCGCCGACCAGATACTGTTCGTGGAGCGGACCAAACCGGACTCCCTAGTTATTGTCCTTGGTGACTTTAATAAAGGGAACCTCACTCATGAACTCCCTAAATACAGACAGCATATTAAATGCCCGACCAGAGAGGAGAACATTCCTGATCACTGTTACACCACAGTCAGGGATGCTTATCACGCCGTCCCCCGTGCTGCACTTGGACACTCTGACCATGTCATGGTTCACCTGATCCCTGCCTACAGGCAGAAACCAAAGCTCTGCAAACCTGTAGTGAGGACATCAAGGAAGTGGACCAGTGAGGCTGTGGACGATCTCCAGTCGTGTTTGGACTCTACTGACTGGGATGTGTTCAGGACTGCTACCAACAGTCTGGATGAGTACACAGAGGCTGTGACATCATACATCAGCTTCTGTGAGGACTGCTGTATTCCATCAAGCACCAGGGTGAGTTACAACAACGACAAACCCTGGTTCACAGCCAAACTCAGAAGGTTAAGGCTGGCTAAGGAAGAGGCCTTCAGGAGTGGGGACAAAGACAGATTTAAAGAGTCAAAGTACAAGTTTAGCAAGGCATTGAAGAAGGCTAAACGACGCTACTCTGAGAAGCTCCAACACCAATTCTCAGCTAATGACTCTGCGACTGTCTGGAAAGGACTTAGGCAGATCACCAACTACAAGCCTAAAACCCCCCACTCCTTAAATGACCGACACCTAGCCAACGACCTGAATGAGTTCTACTGTTGATTTGAAAGACAAAAGGACAGTCCTGACACCATCCCCCACGACACCTCCCTACAGCTACAGCCACTGTGCATCACCTCCACCTCCCCCACCTCAACAGGGTCCTGGGCCCCCCCACCAATGCCCTCCTTAAAGGTCCCCTCCACCTCCACCCCCCCCCCCCCCCCCTCCCACCTCAGTGACGACTCTCTCCATCCACGAGAGGGACGTCAACAGACTCTTTAGGAGACAGAATCCCAGGAAAGCTGCTGGACCGGATGCTGTCTCTTGAAGCACTGCACTGATCAGCTGTCTCCAGTGTTCACAGACATTTTCAACACCTCACTGGAGACATGTCACGTGCCAGCCTGCTTAAAGTCCTCAACAATCATCCCTGGTCCCAAGAAGCCAATGACCACAGGACTTAATGACTTCAGACCCGTCGCCCTGACCTCTGTGGTTATGAAGCCCTTTGAGCGCCTTGTGCTTTCACACCTCAAAGCCATCACCGACCCCCTCCTAGACCCCCTGCAGTTTGCCTACAGAGCCAACAGGTCTGTAGACGATGCAGTCAACCTGGCCCTCCACTACATCCTCCGGCACCTGGACTCCGCAGGAACCTACGCCAGGATCCTGTTTGTGAACTTCAGCTCTGCCTTTAACACCATCATCCCAGCTCTGCTTCAGGAGAAGCTCTCCCAGCTTGGTGTGCCTGACTCCACCTGCAGGTGGATCACTGACTTCCTGTCTGACAGGAAGCAGCATGTGAAGCTGGGGAAACACATCTCCAACTCACAGTCCAACAGCACCGGATCCCCCCAGGGCTGAGTTCTTTCTTCTCTGCTCTTCTCCCTGTACACTAACAGCTGCACCTCCAGTCACCAGTCCGTCAAGCTTCTGAAGTTTGCGGACGACACCTCCCTCATCGGACTCATCTCTGATGGTGATGAGTCCGCCTACAGGTCGGAGGCTGACCACCTGGTGACCTGGTGCAAGCAAAACAACCTAGAGCTCAACGCTCTAAAGACAGTGGAGATGGTTGTGGACTTCAGGAAGAACCCAGCCCCACCTGCCCCCATCACCCTCTGTGGCTCCACAATTGACACTGTGGAGTCTTTCCGCTTCCTGGGAACTATCATCTCCCAGGACCTTAAGTGGGAGCTGAACATCAGCTCCTTCGTCAAGAAAGCACAACAGAGAATGTACTTCCTGCGGCAACTGAAGAAATTCAACCTGCCAAAGACAATGATGGTGCACTTCTACACAGCCATCACCATCACCATCTGGTACGCTGCTAGCACGGCCAAGGACAAGGGCAGACTGCAGCGTGTCATTCGGTCAGTAGAGAAGGTGATTGGCTGCAATCTGCCGCCGCTCCAGGACCTTTACGCCACCAGGACTCTGAAGCGTGCTGGAAAGATTGTGGCCGATCCCTCCCACCCCGGACACAAACTCTTTGAGCCACTCCCCTCTGGCAGGAGGCTGAGGTCCATCAGGACCAAAACCACACGCCACATGAACAGTTTTTTCCCCTCCGCCACTAGCCTTAATAACAAGGCCCGGAAACCACCCTGACTCTCTCCACACCCCACCTCTGGCTCCTCATGCCACTGTACCTACTCTGCTGTAGCATTCCTTTTTACTACTATTTAACTTATTTTACTATTTATTTACTTATTTTATCGTTATTAATACATTCTGTGTGTATATGTTTATATTTATATTGTTTATATTCTTTTTTATCCTTCTTATATTTGAATGTGTGACATGCACCAACAGCACCATGACAAATTCCTTGTATGTGCAACGTACTTGGCAATAAAGCCCTTTCTGATTCTGATTCTGATTCTGGTTTATATAAAAGATTAGAAGGAATTTAGAGCAGGTAGAAATAATAAATGGTATCAATAACACAGTTTACATACAGAATTTACATAACATAAACACCATCTTTGCATTTAAATGTGATCTACCGTATTCAAGTTTTACCCTTTTATTGGAATGAAAAGAAATTAAATACTATTTCTTATTTTCAGTTTGACTCAACCTATTTGGTTTCAATAACTTTCAACTTAACTTCAATTAAAGTTTCCCTTTAATCTGCTATTTAGTTTCTATTATCTTGAGTTAACTCTAAGTTAAGTTAAGTTCTAGTTCTAATCTTAGTTAGTCATGAGTTCTTATTTCAACTTAGCTAGGGCTGTTTTAGAATCTCTGTTATTTCCCTATTAACCTACTACACCAGTGAGCTACTGAACTAAGCTTTTGCAATACCAAAACCCATTTGCCAGTTTGGCCAGTAGGCTACATGGAAAATAACACAAGTAATATAAGATCAAATATAACATTCACAGTTTAACTAAATGAAAAGCGGTGAATTATATTCAACATACAGTTAAACCTTAATCAGTCTCTTGTCAACGAGTACAAAATCTTGCTAGCGACCACGTTGTGCAGTCCATATAAGTCCCGCGTGATGTGACGCAGAAGAAAAAAAATGTTGTCGGTTTACAGTGAGTCTGCTCTTACCGAGATCCCAAGTCCATCAAACTCCACTCGTATCAAAGAAATGTTGCAGGCCAGTCCTACCGCAACCGGGATGAATGAGTTGGTGTCCTTGTACAGCACGCAGATGAACCACACGGATGCAATGTGATTGTCGGTCGAGGATCTTCTCACGGGAGGCTCGCCATCTTTATAGTCTGCTTGCAGCGTATAACGTGGCTTCAAGCATTCGAACATTCACACTTCTAACTTTCGGTCAAACTTGCTAAATAACAGCAAAATAAACCACAGTCTACCTGTGTGGACAGATTGTAACATAAAATACTTCAGAAAATAGTTCAGTTTGCTACTCTTGTTTCGCTCACTGGCTCAGAAACGTCTTTCTCCTTGCGTTCATCTCATGCACTGCTTTCTTCCTGCAACAGGAATATACCGAAACAAAGGCTATTTTCCTGCTGCTTATCGTGGTACATACTGTATATAATATATCCTGCCTGATAAGTCTTTACTGCTCTTGTCTACGGTGAGTGTGCGTCTCCGCGACAGCAACACGATAGAGCCCTTGGTTTTGGTGTCGTCACTAGATGAGGCAGCAACCTTAAAGTATTTATTTTGTAGATGATTTACATCTCTTTTACGTAAATGTGACTCGTGTATAACCGCCACATCCTTCTTAAATAGTCCAGGAATTTAGCTCTTTTGATCGGCCTGTTTAGCCCCCTGATGTTGACTGAAAGGATTGGGAGCTCAGCCATCTTCAAAATATACACGCATACATGTCTCGAGTACCCTACCGCAGTAAAGGGTGAACTGTTAGCTCTGAGCAAGGTGTGACAAAAACATAAAAAGTAAAATAAATCCCCTAACCCTCTGAGACCGCAGACCCCCTCCCCATCTGTAAAATGCGTGACCACATCAAACGCAGTTTGCGCAAAACTACACCTCAAAACTGCACCTCCTGTCTTAAGTCACAGGTTATTTGAAACAGGTCTAGTGAATTCTTATGTTAAACATGAACAATATTATAAACACCTTAGAACTAGGTCTCAACCAGGGTGACCTCTAGCTCACCCAGTAGAGTGTGCGCCCCATGTAGGCTGAGTCCTTGGCAGCGGCCTGGGTTCAAGTCCGACCCGTAGCCCTTTGCTGCATGTCGTCCCTCCTCTCACTCCTCTTTCCTGTCTTCAAGCTGTCCTGTCAAAAAAAGCCCGAAAAATTATCTTAAAAAAAAAAGAACTAGGTCTCTGTTAAGTTCTGAAGTAGGCTTTGTGAGAAACAATTTCTGGAATAAGCTGTGTGTAAAACACACCAATCTAGTTGGAGCAATAAGCAGACTATGAGCTGAACATACAGCATCCTTCATGATCTTTCAGTTCAGCTAAATGTTGAACAAACATAGACTGTAAACTGACCAGCCAGTATTTATCATGTATTTTCAGTCTGGTTAAGTGTCCCTTTAAAGCCTGGCTCTGAAACTTACATACCGTGTCCTCAGGATTTATCATGTTTTTTTCAGCCCGATTAAATGTCCACAAAAGCATAGACTGTAGACTGAGTAGCCAGCATTCATCATTTCTTACAGTCTGGTTAGATGTCCCTTCAAAGGTTGGTTCCAAAACCTACACACAGCGCCCTCCAGTCAAACTTGGTACAGTAGCCTAAATACCATTAGTCCACCGGTGCTGAGTCCTCCAGTTGCGGCCACGGCACCAAACACGAAGTCCCACTGCCGCCCTCCGGTTCCTGAGTCACCGAGATAACAGACAAAACGGTTTGGTGTCGAAGAAAACGTAATAGACCTGGTTATTTAATGAAATACGGAGGTGAGTGTAGAGCCTCAGTCTCTTGCAACCATAGCGGTGGCTTTTCACGTGATCCCCCCGCAGTTCCCTTTGAACTGAGCATGTTTGCTTCCTACGGTTTCAAATCTTATGGCGTTTTTCCATTACATGGTACCTGCTCGACTCGCCTCGACTCTACTCCCCTCGACTCGACACACTGTGCGTCCATTTTCCATTGCAGATTTTAGTACCGCCTCAGCGTGGCTGGTCGTCTCTATGCTGGCTCAACGCACACACCAGCGCACAAGTATAAACATCAGGCCACTTGAGCTTGTTTTACAGTTCTGTGGAGGCTCCACGCAGAGCTTTCGCCGTAGCCTATGTAAGTGGCCTGATGTTTGTACTTGTGCGCTGGTGTGTGCGTCGACCCGGCCATGTGTGTGTGTACGTAGGCTACGGCGAAAGCTCTGCCTGGAGCCTTCGCAGGACTGTAAACAAACGGCGTGACTGCCGTGACCTAACACGACACACACACACACACAGAATGTCGAAGGTGTGTTGTTGTTGCCACAGCCAGAAGACACATTTTGTTTCAAATAAAGCTAGAGGCAGCAAAAAAAAAAACACAGCTGGCTAAACTATTTAAAAATAGCGGGTTTGTTCAGGACACCCCCGTCTGTCGCTTTCACGTCACCTTATCGGCTCGCCTCAGCTCGCTTGGAACCTCGACGGAGGTGGTACTAAAAAAAGTACCTGTCAGCAGGTACCAGGTACTTTTTTTCGTAATGGAAAACCAAAAAAGGCGAGTAGAGTCGAGGCGAGTCGAGCAGGTACCATGTAATGGAAAAGCGCCATTACTTAACATGGCTGAATACCCTGCACAGTCCACTTTGCAGGGAACTACTAGGCAATCGGAATGCACCCCCAGTCTCGTCAAAACTGATAACTTTGTCATTTCAGTCAAGGGGATTTCACATAAGATTTTCTGATATGTTATCATGATCTAATGTGCCACTGACAATATCGGCTGGCTTTAGCAGTTTAGATAACAGACACTGTCCTGCTGTTATTACAGAAATGCAAACCAATCACAGACATTTGCCTCATTAAGGAATCATGGCGGTGCACTGCTGCAGAAAGAATCTCTGATGTATGAAACTGCCAATTAGGTGCCGAAAGTCAAAAGAAAAAAAACTGAATGGAAATTGAACTCCACAGAAATGTATTGAAATCACAAAGAGAACAACAATGAATAAGACTTTTGGCTTTTAAAAAAGTGTTCTCCCAAGTCTTGGCAATAAGGGGAAACAAAAATATACACAGTAACTAACACAAATAAAAACTAGATTAGATTAGATTTATTCCCAAAAAAGTCCATACGCTTTTATCCAAAAAGTTAGTTGTGCCATCTCCAATACACCTCCTACAATACTATCCAAATGCACAAATGAGAATCTATGCATTAGTTATATATAACCTTCAGGAATTATTGCACAAAGTCTTTGATAAGACACTGCAGTTCCAGGCTGAATTACAAAGCTTCTGGAAGGCATAGGATCGCGCTGAAGCCCTCTTTGGAAAGACCCAGATGTTAGCTTTCATACTAAACATAAAAACACTAGCTTTAAGCGATGTGGCGATATTGAACATTACATAACTTGATTTATGGATTCATAATTATGGATTTATTGTTCAAAGCCACTGTAGTTCCAAGCTGGATTACATAGTTTCTGGAAGGCCTACGATCGCACAAAATACCTCGTTGAAATGGCGCATCCATCAACTTCATAAAAAAAGTAAGTCTCTACTCTGTATTGATCAGTAGGCCGCTGCGAATGACATGCTTTACTGCAAGCCGTGAAGCGCTGCAGCTGCACACAGCAGCCATTTAGTTTAGCCAGGCCTGGAATTTTATCAAGCATGAGAAGTTTGGGGCATATTGGACAATGTACATTTGAGTTATAACAACTTCCTGTTTCATGCAAAAATGCGCAAAATGGCCACCACACTATCTGACTTCCTGTTGCCAGTAGGTGGCGCTATGACTATGAGTCAATACTGGCATGACGATATCCTAATTATGCATGAGAAATCTTGGGAAAATTGAACAATATATATTCAAGTTACAACAACTTCCTGTTTCATGATGTAACATCAAAATTCGCTGTGCCAACACGGCCACGCCATTCAACGAAAACTCACACTCTTCTTCATAAAGCATCATCAAGGTCACGAGGCTTTCCTGACCTCATTTAAGGTGGATCAGGTTAACCAGCTTGGAGAAGCACATCAAAGTAAAGTCACTTTATAATTTCCTGTTGCTACTAGGTGGCGCTCTGACTATAACTCAACATTGGCATGTACATGTAGATGTTTCAGGTTGAGACTCTTATCAAACATGTGAAGTTTGGGGCAGATTGGAAAATGTACAGGCTAATTAACAACCACTTCCTGTTTTGTGGCATAACATCAAAATTTGACACCTTCCCACGTCGTGCAACAAAGACACAAGCTTTGCAATTTTACTTTTCCAGGTCTTTAGATTGTACCGAACAATGTTGAAGTCAATCAGGTTAAATCTGTGGGAGAAGTAGGTTAAAGTACAGTCCAAGGAAATGGTAAAAAACATCAAAAAATGGCACAGTAAATTCAATATGGCTGACTTCATGTGGGGTTTCGCAGATGGCTCAAGAGGTTTATTTTGTAAGTCTAGAGGTGATACATGTGCCTACCAATTCTAAAACATCTAGGTATAACTTATTGTGAGTGCTACTTCACTGAAGCTTTGTAGGGGGCCACGGCCATGGCAACACTGTTCCATGAAAACACAAAAGCTTTGCAATTTGACATCGTGAAAGTCTTGACATGTTTCTGACCCAATTTAAGGACTTGTTGAAACCTATAGCAAGAGTTTCAAAAGGTTCCATACCTGTAAAGGGCCTAAAATAGTGTGTTGTCACATGACCTATGACATCATCGTCAGAGCTATCGACTATTCCTTCACTTTTTAGAGTCACATTAGTCGGAGGATTATCCCAACCAAATATGAAACAAATCTGATAAACCCTCTAGGATAAGTTTGAAACCAAACTGCTGTATAGTCTCGCAATGCTCACAGGTTTTGATGTGTGCGCCAACTTTCGTGAGTTTTCGAGTATATCAAGGGTGTCATCAAATGCTAAAAGTAATTTGGGGGCGCTATAGAGCCGACCTGCCACGCCCAAGCCCAATTGCAAAAATAATCAAAATAATTACTAGTTTGAACATGGGTGCAAAAGTTTGTGAGTTTTTGGGCATCAAACATACTGTATGTTCATAAAATGAAAATAAATGCACAAAGTCCAAGATGGCTGATTTCCTGGCAAGTGAAATAAATTGTGAAATAATTTTTTTTCCTAAAACTGAAAGCAATGATCTCAGCAAATCTCGGGAACATCAAAATAACTCTAAGCCAAAACTGTCATGCATAGGGGGGAGCTATGGAGCCCGCTGTCCACACCTGAGCCCAATCACTGCACTATAGCATATAGTATTAACTTTGCAATTTTACCAGGTCTGAAGTCCCTCAAAAATGATATTGTGCAGCAGAAAAATAAAAATATTTTTTACAAAACAAAATAGGTTCCTCACACTTTCAGTGCAAGGGAACGTTGGGCCCCTTGCACTCGTGCTTGTGCCCTAATACAAATATTTACAAAAATAATAAGCACTTTCAATACCAGGGACCATTGGGCCTTAATAATGAGGACATTATTATTAATAATAATAATAATAATAATAATAGGTGATTGGTCCCCAATAAACATAGCCATTCCAATAGGGCCTTAGCCGGCTCGGACCCTAATTAGGAACTTCATATCAGTGATAGAGGACATTGGCAAGGCAATCTCTTGATTTCAACACATTAATCTATCTGTTGCTCCACTCCTGTTTTAGGTGGAGTATGAAGGTCTGAAGCACGAGATTAAGGTCCTGGAGGAGGAGACAGAGCTCCTCAACAGCCAGTTACAAGATGCACTGCGTTTGAAGGACATCTCAGACGCCCAGCTGGAGGAGGCGCTGGAGTCTTTGAAGAGCGAGCGTGAGCAGAAAAAACACCTGCGCAGGGAACTGGTCCACCACCTCAGCATGTGTGATGTGGCCTACACTGGCAGTGCCCACCTGACATTTACCTCAGCCCCACCCAGTGGCACCGCAACCCCAACAACTCTGCTCTCCCCAAACGCAGATGAACCAATGAGGTGGATATTGCACACACAAAAGTCATGTGGAGGAAAACGTAACGTTTACATGTTAGTGATTGCAAGAGTGTTACTTGGAAATAGTCAACCCTGTCTCCTACAAACACAGGATATCCTACTACTTTGCTTTGCCAAATATGTTTAGGAGGAATAGTAATTGCTGCATGGATGCAACCTTTTTTTTTTTTTTTTAAATGAAGTAGGACCTGATGCATCCAACTATGTCAACAGTAATCAGGTTCTAGTGTATACACCTGTTTAACAGTTTGTGTAAAACAAACTGTAACCAGTCAACAACAAACGCTCTTGCAGGTAGGAGGTTGTCAGGGTTGTCTGGTGGCACCGTCAAACCAGCTTTAGTGTTTTCTACAGGTCTAATAATGTTGGAAGTAGAGTGTGCACGAGCATGACTGTTTTTACAATTACTGCCTGCTCCCGCAGTGTGTGTTTTGCTCTAGCCCGTTCCCACATTGTGTGTTTTGTCCCACAGCGCAACGCAGTTTTTTTACTGTGTAGTAGGCTAATAAAAATATGTATACCTGTCGGTAATAAGTAGCAAAATTACCTTCCAGTGCATAATTACATTCATACTAGTGCAATAGTTAGAATTATTCTAGATTAAGGGCAAAGTTACATAGTATTAATTTATCTACTTCACTTATTTTAGAATGTGTTGTTGGCTGTGGGTTGTTTTCCTCGGGTTGTTTAATTTGGTTTTGTTTTCCTGTCTGTTAACGCACTGTAACAGATTTCATGTTTGTCCCTGTTGATTGGATGATGGATCCCTCTGGTTGCCATAGGAGAAAGGGACTGGGAGCCCTGGGAAAGTGAGAGAGAGGAAGTAATAGAGTGTTAATAAAGCGATTGGCTGGTGTTCAACTGGATGCTCCGTGTGCGTTTCTGATTTTCTTATGACAGTTCAGCGTGTCGGTTACAGCACTGATCAGGAGCAGCCCGCCTGAATCCTGGGACCCGCTGTCTATTTTTGGACTTGAAAGATTTGTGTTGGGTCACGTGGGACCCATGGGAACCCAATCCTAATGCAGTCCCCTAGTTGGAAGTTGTAAAGCTACAAATAAAAACATAAATGGCAAATTACTGGCATGTACTCATTCATAGTTCTTTACATGAATATGTTGTTCACAGCAGCACTAAATAACATGTAGCCTAGGCTAGCCTAACACCTACAATGCATAGTAACAGTTGTAACTTGTCATTACAGAGCACACATAGTTTTCTCATAATGATCTCATTAATATTACAATATGGTGTCAAAACGGTGTACACCTAACAAATATCTAAATAGAAGTAAAGATAAGTATCAAATTAACAATATACATACAGACGATGCCAGGAAAGATTAAAGCAGATGTAAATGGATTGTGGAGAAGTCCATCAGCATGTAATGTCAATGTAAATACACATACTTGCTGTTCTTTTTTAACATTCTGTCTCATGAAATCTGGAACTTATTCCAGAATCCACCACTAGGTGGCAGAAAAAACACTTAATGTTACAGCTGAAACAGCACAGGTATAATAGTTTTAAGTGTCAACCTGCGTTCTTGTACTCTACTTTATTGTGCTGTTTATAAATCTTTCTAATTTTCTATACTTGTGGGAAGCAAAGTGAATTGTCTGGATTTTAAAGATGTTGTACTCTACTCTGATCTGTCAGGTGTAACGGCCACCTCCAAGGTGGGACTGTAGCAGGGATGGCTGCAGAGTCAGTGCCCCGAGCTAATGGAGAGTGCCGAGGCCTGGGTCGGAAAGTTGACGGGGCCGTGACGTCGGACCTCTTCAACGAGATGAACCTGACAGAGATTCAGAAGCTTAAGCAGCAGCTGATGACGGTGAGTTTGCTCTCTGATCAACATTGTACAAATCATTTACTTTAAGAAAGCCAGCATTAGGGACTTTGTTCAAAATGGGAGCACAAGCACAGTATGAAAGTGTGCATGAACAAACAACATACTAATGAGTCTCAGATCTGCATTCCGGCGAGTTGTAGAGCTGAGGGGCCCTGACTGTGAAAGCCCGGTCACCTTAGGTCTTGAGCCAGGGCATAGGAACAGCCAGCATTTACCAGCAGAGCCCTGTGCTCTGGCTCATAGGAGAGCAACAAGACCATGAAGTGCTTTAAACTTGATCCTTAAAATCATAATTTGAAAAACTCTGAAACTGAATGGTAACCATTGAAGAGTCAAGACCATATATGAGCATATTAGCGGTCTTCCGTATTCAAGATCTGCATTAGAGATTAGCTAATTTTAGAGATGCTCCTCAGATGGGAGCATCTTTAAATTGATGATTGAATGACTTTTGGAACTTGTTCGTCAAGAGAGAGGTTACTGTCCAGGACTCCATCCAGGTTTCTTCCTGCCAGTTTGATATTTGCAGACGAGGGGCCAAGACGCTTCTCCAGAGTGGGGATGGACTTTGGAGGACCAAATACAACTATTTCATTCATTTTCCTTTAGCTGAAGAAGGTTTTGGGACATGCAACGCTTGATTTCAGAGGGACAAGACTGCAGCAGGAATAAGCTAGCCTTACTCTGTGCAAAGTTCAGAAATACTTCTACGAACAGCTCTAAAGCTCACTGATTAAAGCTGTGGTAGACACTTTATTTTTGGTGTCGTTGGGCAAAAAGTCCATAATGATCTTTCAGCATATTGTAATTCAAGTGATCTGAGAGAAAACTAGACTTGTGCACCTCCTCTTGGCTCTGTATTCAGGCTTCAGAAAATCTAGACGTCACATGAGACTATAATCAATTCAGAGAGAGAGAGAGCGAGAGCGTTCCTTTTGGCTGTTCTGTGCAGGCATTGCCCGTGCGACAAAGAGGGAAGAGCTGTATGAAGTGTCACAGATTGATAAAATGTTCTAGAAGGCTCTGACCTCTCCTGTCGCCTCTCCATCAGTGCCGCAAAATCTATGCTGAATTGTATGCTGAATTTAACAAATATGAGTTCTGCTTTATGTGGTTGATGTTAGATAGTGATGGCATGTGGCTATGAGTTACTCATCAGGATCAGGGATTCCTTACCATTCTCCTACTGACTCTACTAACCTCCTGCCAGCTCTGCTGGCCTGGGCTAGCTAGCCTGGCTGGTCAAGTTTTCACATTCAAACATCAGAGTAAACACAGAAAAAGATGAAGAAGAGCTCAAGCTAGCAAGACCATCTCTGCAGCCATCTCATGACTACGAGTCCCTCATCAGGATCGGGAAATCAACTCACCAGTCTCCTGTTGACTAGCCGCTGGTCAAAGTTTTCAAATGTAAACATCAGAGTAAACACAGAGGAAACAGTTAAGATGGCTATCAGCTACAACCTATGGCTACAATCCCGACCACATGGACAAGCAAGACCATCTTTGCGTCCATATCCATCTTTACATCAGCGGGGGCATCGAGACAAGCGTGAATTGAACACTGACTGCGACTTCTCTGCTGGGCGTCCTGCTGGCCAGTGTGCAGGCATCGGACGGCATCCGTCCCAGCGGGAGCTGTGGTGTCCTTTTGCCGAGGCTTGGCTGGATCCTGAAGTGCCTGCACCAGCAGCCAAATTCTGCTTTACAGGATGATGAATCATGCACAAGTTGAAGTAGCTGATGGGATTACATTTCACTGGAGAGGTACCTTGTAAGATTTTATGTGCTAGATAAATAGATAGATAGATAGATAGATAGATAGATAGATAGATAGATGGTAGGGGTGAGCATCTTTTCCTTATAGGATGATCCGATACATATCTAGATACATGGGCTACGATACAGTTCAGGCACGATACATTTGAATATGGAACAATTCAGTGCGATTCAATTTGACGTTCAAACAATTCGGTGCGATGCGTTGAGATACGATTCAATCTGAAAGATACAATTAATATTTGTTTAATTTATACACATTCATTTCCCATTATAAATTAAAATAAGTCAATTCTATAAAAGAATCATTGCCTGCCTTCAAATAAATATATATTTTGTAAAAGGGAACAGGGAATAGCGAAGCTAGGACATGCTAATAGTATACACTGTAACTTCAATTTAATTAGTTAGCCACTTATAACCAAATCACATTAGCTCCATGTTAAATGAAACTGCCTCTTTGCTGCTGTAATCTTAGAGACAGTAACTCAAACACAGGTCCACGTTACACAGCCATTGGGAGCACTCAAATAATAATCATTAGTATTACGTGGGTATACATGTGAGCACAATAATACTTATTAATTAATAATAATACTGTTGTGAGCATTAGCATGTGGCTAGTGAACTTTAATGCTAATGTAACTGAACATCTTAGAACATATAAACGTCAATATAAACTTAACACACCCAAATACATATCTATACATATTAATACCAGTCTACTCAAAGGTTTATGAACACACACATGTATAGATGACTCACAGAACGCAGCTAGTACAATTTACAATATCCACACTTTATTCCTCTCAGCCACTTTTACCGCTAATTCCAAAAACCTAGCTAGCAGTCTAGTCGGCACGTTTTTTTCTGCAATCCCAAACAAGCACTGATTGGCGGATCCCTGCCATCTCACGAATGGTGAGGCTTTTGTCTCAGTCACACATAAGCACACAACCGTCTCTTTAAACAGCATTGCACACACCACAACGGCTTCGTTGAATTGTTTTTTTTAATAATACTTTTATTGCACATCCTTAATTCATTTACAAACCATTACCGTTTTTTTCACATATCTGTGCAATCCAACCAGTGCTGATAATAATAATAATAAAATAACAAAAGCACCCCTCATAGCTAAAGAAAAATTAACGACAAAAATAAAAATAAATATATCTATGTATACGCATATACACATCTGCACCCCTATTCATTTCTAAACATACATCTATACATATATACGTATACACAAAAATACAGACATAGAGAAACATAGGAGTTGATTTGTGTGTAAAAACACCATACCTTAACTTAAAACACAATAACTTCATTAATAAAAACACTAAGGAAAAGGAGGGAAGTGCATGAATAACTAGCTAAATCTTTTTACATAATAATTGGTATACAGCTACAATTTAAATACATTCTTATTCATAAATCATATGTTTGTGTATGTTCGTGCGCATATTTACTCCTCTTAGGTGCTTTTAACTATGCGTGTTGAGTTATGTTTTTCTTTCCCAACCCGACCAATTCTGAAAATTCTATATCAATTCTGGTCCGTCTCTTGTTTTAGCTCAGGTGGTGATTTTCCTAGGATTATGTGTATTGGATTATTAGTTTCTTTCAGATTTAAAGTTCTTTTTATTGCCGTTATAACCAGTTGCCAGAATGATTTTAACATAGGGCAAAAAAAAAAATATGTGAGTGATTTGCCTTCTCTTCATTTCAATTTCTCCAGCAGTGTGATTTCCTAGTGCTATTAATTTTACTAATAACATTTGGGGTAATGAAAAATGTGGTATATACTTCCCATGCAAATTCTTTCCAATATTTTGAGTTTGTTGTTTTATGTATCCCTCTGCACACCAGCTGACGTCGAGTGGAGCAGTCTAGGAGGAACTCAGTCCTCCAAGTCGGGAAATAAGCTGAGAGAGTCAACTAAGTCTAGGAAAGGGTTCCATGTCTCTAGGAATGTCGAGATAGAGCCTTTCAAAGATGATCTAAGCTTCTCAAGCTTCAAGTTGTCGAGCACTTCTTTAATCCAACGGTCATGTGTAGGGGGGCGGGAGAGACTCCAGTTGAGCAAGATTAGTCTCCGGGCTAGCAGAGATGTAAACGCCAGGGCCTGCCTCACTGCAAGCAACAGGGAGGTCAGCGTCAGGGGAAATGCTAAAAATGGCTGACAAAGGGTTATGGGGGATAATGTGATCATAGTCTCTGCTCTTGGTGTCAAAAATGCTCATCCAGAAGGTTGATAATTTAGGGTAAGACCAGAACATATGAGTATGGTTGGCAGGGGACTGGTTACACCTGTTACAAGCGTCCCGGACAGTGGAGTATATTTTAGACAATTTTGTGTTTGTGTAGTGGACTTTATGAAGGACCTTGCATTGGATTAGGCCATGACGAGCACATATGGAGGATGAGTGAACCATAGCCAGAGCAAGGTCCCAGACATGCGCCCACAGATGTTGAAGGCAGAGGGAGTTGGGAGCAGAGGACTGACTGCCGTGGAAGGTGTGAACTCGCCCCCTCCAAATGTACCCAGACAGGAAGTGAGGCGCAGTCGTCGCTCATCCAGTATAAGAGTTTTTGCAAGTTAGCTTCCCAGTAATATCGTCTGAAGTTATAGAGTGTAAGACCCCCCTCAATCTTTGGGGACTGCAATATCACCTTTCGGATCCTACCAGGTTTGCTGCCCCAAAGAAATTTAGATATTGCCTTGTCCAGCTTGTCAAAAAAGATGTAACGATAAGTAGAGGGATGTGCTGGAAAAGGTAAAGGAATTTGGGGATTACAACTATCTTAATTAAATGTATCCGGCCCACGAGGGTCAAAATCACTTTCAGTTTTTTTGGCCAGAGGTAAGAAGTTTTTGTTTGTAATAAAAAAAAAAAAAAATTGCGAAACCTGTCCTCCGACCACTTAAACGATGATAAAGCACGTGGGAGCTGCATAGCCAGAGAGTTTATCGGTAGGATCTCGCTTTTCTGATAGTTGAGCTTGTAGCCAGAATACGCACCGAACTGTTCCAGAATGTTTAAAATCACAGGGAGCGAGACGGCTGGGTTAGAGATGTACAGGAGCAGGTCATCCACGTACAGTGAGACTTTGAGTTATGCCCGACCGTGTGATGCCTTTGAAACCTTCCTCCGAAAGAAGCCAAACGGCCAAAGGTTCTATCGTGATGGCGAACAGGAGTGGCGACAGAGGGCAGACCTGTCTGGTACCTCTCCAAAGTGAGAAAAGGGGTGACAACGTGTCGTTAGTTTGAACGGGGATGAATATAATAATCTGACCCAAAGGATAAAATTGTCGCCCAGGCCAAACCTGTCCATTGCCTCGTATAAGTACCCCCATTTTACCCTGTCGAAGGCCTTTTCAGCATAGAAGGACACTACAATTTCCGGGGTATCATTACTTGACGAGTGGATGATGTTAAGTAGGCATCTAGTATTATGGGAAGACTGTCGGGGAGGCATGAACCCTGTCTAATCTAGCGAGATAATGGAGGGCATAACCCGTTGAAGACGGAGTGCAAGAACCTTTCAGAGAATTTTGAGGTCCACGTTGAGGACTATATGTCAATAGCTGCCGCAAAGCAGGGGATCTTTCCCCTTCTTGAGAATTAGGGAGATAGTGGCTGTCGATAGGGTGTCCGGCAGTCGACGATGTCGAAATGCCTCGTTGTACGCATATCTCAGGACTGGCGCGAGGAGAGCGGAAAATGTTTTGTAATACTCCTGCCCCGGGGACTTGCCGCTCTGCAGCGAGTAAATGGCTCCCTGAATTTTGGCAGCCGTTATAGGACCACCCAAGTCAAGGACTGTGATTGGTCAACTCGTCCTGTGTGTTGATAGTCGGTGTTTCAAGTAGGGCTGTCCCAAACGATTATTTTTTAAACGATTAATCTAGTGATTTTTTTTTCAATTACTGATTATTTTCCTATTGCTCAATTATTAACAATTTGCACAAAACAAATTTCAATACGGTTCAAATCTCTTTTTATTAAAATTGGTAAACACTGCACTGTTCAAGTAAAATGAATTTTTAGTGCAACTTGAAGCCAGATGTAGGCTATCAATCCAACCACAAAATAAAGTCGCTTTCAGGAGGAATACAAAAATAAAAACTTAAAGTAAACAGAGCAAGTGCAAAAAGAGTAGCCTGTATTTGCTTTTTTTAACAGTAGGTAAAATAATGAATAAGCTCTTGTTAAACATCCATGCTCTTCTCCCTTTAATTTAACTTTAATTATTTGTATCTAAAGGCTGGTTAATCACTGTAGGGAGGAGAAGTTGGACAGTTTTTTTTGTCTTCTTCCAGTGATTGGCACATCTGGGTGATGGCATTGGATATGCGTTAGCATGTTAGATGTATTTCCACTGATATACCCAACAACTGCTGAACAACGCCAACACACAGTCCTCGTCTTATCCACCACTCTCTCGCCTGTAGCCTACTACTGTAACTGACCCGAAGACCGAAGTTTTCGAGGCGGGGACAGCGCCAGGCAGGATGGCATGAGACGAGGGCATGAGACCGGAGGCTCCAGGCTGCAGCCATAGAGTCTCGAAGTTTTCCCAAACTTGCCGGCGGGTCCTCTAACTCTTGTGGGTCGCCACCACTCGCCATACTCGTGCTGCTATCTCTGACTCACTCACTGGACTGTCGACCTGACAAAAAACTGCATTTAGGCGGAGGAGCTTGGCCCATGAGCTTGGCTGGCTTCAGAGCTAAGGCGGGGCTACAGATTAGGTGTCCCTAGAACCCGCGTATCTAACAGTAGTTCCGCATTACATTAATTAAAGTTTACAAAGTTTTATTTATTTATTTGATTTAATGACGCGTCGACGCAATGATGTGTGTCGATGCATTTACGTAATCGATGACGTTGACTACTGTGGGGAGTAGCAACATGCTAGTTCACTGACATAAGCTTTGCAAATAAACTCAGACATATTTTGGTTACTATGACGGGGTTATCCATTTGTAAAGTGTCTATATGTCAGTAATGTTTTGAAATTAGCACTTTGCCAGCAAGCAGTACTTTGTGGGCAGTTGCGCTAAAGTTTGCTTGCTAAAATAACATAAACTGGCTGGCAGACACCTCGCAAAAGCCCCACACCCTTTACTGTTATCGTGGTGAAATGCACCGCGATGCAAAGCAACCCTGACGCAGAACTATAGGAGCGAAGGCGTAGCTTCAGTCAACAGATTCATATCGATGTAGTCGTACTGTGATAATACAACCGGATACCGATTCGTATCAGTAAATCTTTACACCCATGATAGATATTCCATCAAAATTTCTGTACAGTCATCCCAAATGGTTCATTTGTGATGAATTTTGGATGTGATGTAAAAACAGTGTCTACTCAAGATTCAAGATTAACTTTATTGTCCCACATCGTGGGAATTTTGTCTTGGGCACTTAACCCATTCTGCGGCCATAGTAAAAACAAACAAACACAGACAGCATATACAAACAACAGATACTGTACAATACCATACAGCAGACCGTACTATGGTCCTGATGGTGTATAAAACCCAAAATGGTGTCATGCAATGCATTGGGTTCATTATCCAGCAGCCAACTCCTCTTTAAAAAGTGAAGGCTCTTTGAATAATTTACTGTAAAACCATGCTGACATACAGTATCCCCACAGCGTAAAGCACTTTGTCTCTGACTTCATCCCTTTGTCTCCTCCTCTCACACACACAGTCACACATTCATTCTTGTGTTCTTTCCTAACACATTTCTCACACTTTTCACACGTTCCTAAAGTCTCAGGGCATTTGTCAAAGCCTACAACTTACTTAATGCAACATACCATGCTCAGATGACCACAAAGTTGTATATTATGTGTATACATTCATCCATGCTTCAGTTCTTGTAGGTGTAATCCCATCTGTTCCTGCTCCCTGCTGCTTTGCTGATAGGCTGGTCTGCAGGAAGTGCTTATTTATATCTCAGCTTACACACTACACTATCGACCACTCTCCTGTAGAGGAGTGGGTTTCATTGCTGCTTTTGCTGCTGTCTAGGCTGCTATTTAAAATGTTAATGAATAACTTGTGTTCTACAATGTTATTTCTTTCCACCTCCTACATTTGTAGTATATGAAAATAACGCACACTTCACAATATTTTTAAGTTCTGTACATTATTACATATTGCAAAAATGATTAAAGGTACCCTGTGGAGTGTTCTTATATACAGACATTTATTTACCTCACCAAATCTCTTTGTGTGTATCTTGGAGGCCTAATAAACATGACAAGCCTAACGCTTATGCTTATCTGTCTTTTCCCCCTGCGTTTTGCTATGCTTCTTGGTTCATTACTGCCACTAACTATTGATCAGGTGTGTGGCATTGCGTCGTCATGTCATCTTGTAGCGCACACACTATCACGATCACCACTATCACACTCACTGTACATGTGTATAGTGATAATAAAAGGCATTCTATTCTACAAGATACAAATCGGGGACTCACTGATCAAAACATTGCAAAAACAATTTCCCAACCAGCTCATTCCACAGTCCAGAAGTCTCGGCAAAAGAACACCACAGCTCCTTGGTCTTGCTTGTCTACGTAGTCGGGATCATAGCCATAGTTCGTAACTTACAGCCATCTTCACCTTTTCATCTGTCTTCACTTGTATTTATTTGAAAACCTTGACCATACATGGTACATATAGAAATACTTGAGATGCCGAAGGAGCAGTACGACTTCTGAAACAGGTCTTGAATACGCCTTAAGAGTACCCTGTCTGATCGTTGCATTGACTTTCCGAATCCTGCCATAATGGCTGGGGATGGTTTCCACAACAACACCTGTGGGCCACTCATTCCTTTTAACTTGAGTGCTTATAGGAGTACCACATTGCCAACTTGTATGTTCTGTGTTTCTGATTTCCACTTCGTCTGGGGTTGTAGGGTCACCAAGTATTTTTGCTTCCAGCATTGCAAGGATTTGGACTTGCCTCCATTGCATCCTTGAGATCCATGTTCCCTAGAGGAGTAGATACTGGGGCAATCTTTTGAGTGAGCATCATTGCTGGCCTGAAAACAGCTGGCATCTCAGGTTTAGAGGACACTGGCACTCAGCCATGAGTGTCACAAGTACTTCATCATGAGAGAGGTGACAGTTCTCCTTTACCAACATGGTATCCAAAATGTGGCGTGCAATACTGATCATACTCTCCCACATAACTCCCATGTGAGAGGAGTGTGGAGGATTGAATGTCCAGGTGCAACTTTTGTCTTGCAGGTGAGCGTTCAACTCTGGATCTTTTCAGTTTATCTGCAGTTCTATGCGAGCTTCAACAAAGTTTGCGCTCCTATCGGAACGCAGCAGTCTCACAGGCCCTCTGAAAGCAATGAATCTCCTCAAAACATTAATGAAGATGGAGGTTGACATGGTCTTGATGTGCACCGCGCCCAGCATTTGTTTTCCGCATGACAACCTTTGGTCCTGCGCAGTGTTTCAGATCAAGTCCCAAAGACGTCACGTCCAACGTGAGTGCAGGAGAATCCAAGGTAAGTCTGTCCATAGGTAAGTCAGATATTTTTTGTTATTCTAACTTTTCACTTATTCTTTCGCAGGTCATGAATTTGTGTATCACACAACACCAATTCCTTACTTCCTGTTATCCATAGTCTAGCTTTCCAAACTGCGCCTTCAGTGACGTGTCAACCTTGGTTAAACAACCTGTCCGTGGTAGTGTCTTACCAGCAAGGTAGAGACATACATGGTTCTAGGGAAAAAAACAATTGAATGGTTTTCTGTCCAGAACTTTTCTGCTGACGATATTCGCTCTCAGACTCTCAGCAAACCATTGTCATCAATGCTGGGATCCAAACTTCCTCACCTCTTTTTCGCTTTCAATAATTATCAGAGTTCATCCTTTTTCTGTTTATGGTCTGACGTTTTGTAGCAGGCTCTGGACTTTTGGATGAGGCTTGCTGTTGCACGGGTAAGTAGAGAGAAGTCCACCAGTAGCATAGGTTGCATAGTCGGCAGGTTAGCTATAGTGTCAGGATTATGTCATATCTCGACAGCGCAATAAAACATGCTCACAAGCAAATTATATCATTCCACACGTGCATATATTACTCTTTGTGCACCAATTCAACAATCAAGAGTTGTACAGCTTGAAACAAAACATAGGGAGAGGGAAAGAATGGCACCTGCGTGTATAAAACTAAGCAGCATGTGCACAGAGCAGCCACCACACCCCCACGAGTGTCTGCTTTGAGAGCGCTGGAGGGCATACACACTCTTACAGGTAAACTCTCAAAGTTTTTTCTGCTCGCCTGACTTTTGACGTTTTGGGGGCGGAAACCAAGGAGGCACAAGCCCTCCTATGATTGGTCACTTTAAACACGATCTCACCCTAACTTGATTGACAGCTGTCATTCAGATAGCACGAAGACGTGTTTTTCTGTCTTTATTAACGATGTAGCACAAGATAGCACCGTAAATAAAGGAATCTATAACTGTGTCTCTCATCCATTCTGTTGTTGGGACATGTGTGATGCTTTCGAAATGTCCCTAAATCTTTGGTGATGTACACTTATCTTTAACATTAAAGCTAGCCTTAGCTAACATGGCTATTGTTCAGCCTGGTCAGCCAGGCGGATTAATCCATAACAAAATTTAGAGCCAACTGACCAAATACTTATATTATTGTTGTTTAACTTATTAGTATAAATCAGACTGACTGGCCAGGATAACAACAGCCATGTTAGCTAAGGCTAACGTACACTCTTAAGAGAGAGACAGAACAACAGAATGGATGAGAGACACTTATACATTCCTTTATTTACGCTGCTGTTTTGCACTACTTCTATCTATAAATTGCAGGAATGTCTGTCTGTCTGTGTGTGTGTTATGCGCATATCTCTCGAGCCGTTAGTCCGATGGATTTCAAACTTGACAGGTGTCTTGCTATGGGCACGAGTAAGTGCGGTGCCAAGTTTGACATTGTTTGAAATGCAAAAGATGTCGTTAAATATATATCGTTGTTAGAATGGCCGCATAGCAGCTGGATAATTACAGAAGGAGACTTGAGGCAGAGGTACGGTGCAGATCAACACGTGTTTATTTCCCCAACAATTAACACAAACATGGACGCCATGACGGCAACGACAAAACTGAGCACCACAGGCAGCATGTGGTCCAGACAGCAGCAGCGCTAGATGGAAACTGGCAGCCTTTTATAGCCTGCCACTGAGGCTCAATATGCTGGGGACTCTTTTAGCCTGAACACTCTGGAGAGGAGACACAACAGAGGTGAGATACTTGAACACAAACTTTACTATTATACAAGCAGCAACTGTTAACCAGCACTCAATTACTCAGTCAAAGACTATACCATACTACACATGTTTAGGTAACCAAACTAGCAAACTGAGCACATGTGTTTCTCTTGACAGGGCTGGCCTCCAATCAACACCAGCTGCAACCTTCACCAAACAGATTGTTAATATTTTCAAATAAACATTCAAAACTTTTGTGCCTCATTTTATTTACCCGTAACATAATGAGCTACAGTGTACTAATGCTGCAAAATATTAGTGATGATGAGGACCTTCATTACAATCGGTAAAAGAAGCACACATTGGCTTTTGCCGCTCAAGCCGCTGGCCACTCCCCCTCTCACACTGCACACTGAGTGAGCACAGCGTAGGACCAGACACAGAGAGGGGGTGTTACCGCCTTTGACTCTTTTCCTGCTTCCGAAATAGCTACATGATTGCTGGATATACAAAACTTACTTTTCTTCATTTTCCTGGCACACAAGCGGATAGCTGAAAGGAACATCGCGACTGTTGTGTGGAATAAGGTTGGCGAACAAAAGGTGCTATGCTTTTTTCCGTGTCTATTTTTTTGCTTGGAGGAAACTCAACAAAAAGCCATTTGCCAACACTAAATATCAAACAAAAGCCAGACACTATATAGTATTAGGTTGCTGTGAGCTGTAGCCTACATTCACCACTTCTAACCAGAGGCAGAACATAACCTAATCTCAATTATTCCTTAACAGCGCTGTGCAATGTGAGAAAATCTCAGAGCTGAACCGGGCAGACACAGCACTTTTCATCAGACTCACCCCAGGTTAATTAAGTATACTGCTAATTAATAACATTACCGTTGCCAAATACCCCTGCGAATCAAATCCCCTGCTTCACAGTTAACTGTCAAGCCATTAAACCTGTATGGCATTTAACACCTCTGCTGAAATGTTAAATTTGTTAATGATCATACAAGACAATACCATGTCTCTCTCTGCGCGTGTACACACACACACACACACACACACACACACACACACACACACACACACACAGAGAGAGTCCGGTTCTGGTGGTTGATTAACACAGATCTGCAACGTTCTCTGTCAGGTAAATCAGTAAGTTGGTAGTAGGGTATACAGTGGAGTTGCATATTAAGTGGTTTGGTGTCTTTCTATAAGTCATTTTGGGATACAATTTGGTTCTGGAGAATTTTACAAGCAGCAATACCACAGGCCAAGCAATCAGCCCGTTCCAAACAGGCACATTCTCAACAGGCACTGCACTAGTCATAAAGACAGAAAAACACTTCTTCGGCTGGTACACCTCCGTACTTCCTGAGCGATGGCTGTCAATCAAGGTATTGTTGGTGAGATCGCCTCGAAAGTGACCAATCATAGAAGGGCCAGTGCCTCCTTGGTTTCCGCCCCCAAAATGTCAAGTCAGTTTAATTCGGTCGAGCAGAAATCAACTTTGAGAGCAGTTTACCTGCAAGAGTGTGTATGCCCTCCAGCACTCTCAAAGCAGACACTCGTGGGCATGTGGCAGCTGCTCTGTGCATGTGCTGCTTAGTTTTATACACTCGGGTGCAATTCTTTCCCTCTCCCTGTGTTTTCTTTCAAGCTTGCAGATGCCTGTACAACTCTCGTTGTTGAATTGGTGGGCGAAGAGTAATATCTGCGTGTGTGAAATAATATTTGCTTGTGAGCATGTTTTATCGCGCTCGGGAGATATGACATAAACCTGACGCCATAGTTAGCAGAGTCAGCAGGAGACTGGCAAGTTGATTTCCTTATCCTGATGAGCGACTCATAGCCACATGCCATCAACCACGTAAAGCACATCTAATATGTGTAAAATAGACAATTCAGCACAAATTTTGCAGAGCTGACAAAGAGACGACTGGAGAGGTTGCCTGCAATTTAGCTTGTCAAGTTGCCAGTGGCTGGTTTTACAATGTAAGGCACGTCACCTGTTTCATTAGCCAATAGTTACTCAGCTGTTTTTTTATTTATGAGTTACGAACTGTCATCTGCTCAAAATGGCAGTATTTTGGATGGAGGCTCAACAAGTTCCCGCGAGCGCGGTATATGGTCAAGGGAGCTAGAGTGCCTAAAGAGAGGAAGTGCCGTTAGAACAAAGGAGTGAATCATCACTGCTAGAAATGCAACTGTATCAAGTATCTCACTATCACTGTCCTCATTCATATTTTAAGACGCTACAAATGATTTCCAGCTATAATAAAGCCTGAAAAGTCTGAAGATAGAATGGAAGTACAGAAAGTTGTTGCTGTGGACACCGTCTCATCTTGTCATATTGGTGTAAAATGGCAGGTTTCAGAATGTTGCAGACTGGAGCATGAATTGGGATAAAGTCTAAATTTGATGTGTTAAATGTTATGAGCTGTAAAAAACGGTTTGAAATCTTCTGGGGTCATACCATATATGCTGTGTTTCTTGCTAATCTTGCTGCTGCCCCCTTCAGGTTGAACGTGAAAAGGTATCACTGATGACCAGTCTGCAGGAGTCCCAGACTCAGCTCCAACACACCCAAGGGGCCCTGAACGAGCAGCATGAGAAGGCCCTCCGCCTTAGCCAGAGAGTCACTGCCCTCAACCGCCTGCATAGAAGGGCCCACGTCAGTGCCACCTCTCAGCTCAACCCTGAGGCCCTGATGGAGCTGGACAGAGATGAAGAGGAGACTGAAGAGGAAGGAGGAACTGAGGGAGATAGGAGTGAGAAGTTAAACAAAAGTCAGGTATTTTCCTACCAGACGCCAGGTCTGGAGATCCTGCAGTGCAAGTACCGTGTGGCTGTGACAGAGGTGGTGGAGCTCAAGGCGGAGGTGAAAGCCCTCCGTGACAGACTGACTCAGTGTGTAGAGGGAGCGGCAGAGGAGAAGCCAAGGCGAAGCAGTCAGCTTCAGAAGCTGGAGAGGCAGGTTGCCTCATTGGAGAAGAGCTGCTGGGAGGGTCGGGAAAAGGTAACCATGTCATACTGACTGTGTCTGTTTGAATGGAATGACAGATACTTACAGAGGTAAAGGATTTCCTCTCCTCTCTTCTCAGGTGTCTAGCCTGGAGTTGGAGTTGCAGGCAGCTCAGTCAGCAGCCAATGAGAGCCAGGGCGCATTGAACGCAGCTCAGGATGAGTTGGTGACGCTGAGCGAGGAGCTTGCCCAGCTCTACCACCACGTCTGTCTGTGCAACAATGAGACGCCCAACCGCGTTATGCTGGACTACTACAGGTCTGACTGTTGTTTTACTAGTAGGACACATGCAGCACCAAAGATTATGGAGCCAGCATTAGAGGGAGGGCCACTTGAGAAATAATTGCACCTATGAGATCTAAATTCAACCCAAAACCATACATTTGTTAAATATGACCCAATTTCCTCTCTGGGGATCAATAAAGCTTTATCTTATACTGTATGTATTTATCATTTTCTATCTTTAAATTTGATTTGTTTCCTTTATATTTTTTCTTTTGTTAATTCCTAATGTAATTATTATTATTTATTGCACACTGGTCTTTTAGCAAAGACCAGTGTTTATTATTATTATTATTATTCATACATTCAGAGCTCCTGGCCCGCAAGCCTAGTATAGTTTCATAACCAAGAAATTAGAGTAAATTCTTTTAGGAACCTTGATTTTCAGTCTGTGTTTTCACATGCATGGTTTGTGCAAAAAGATGTGAACCCACAAATGGACTGCAGTCCGCAATAGTAGACACCCTGCCTTAACTTCCTTTTAAAACTGTGCGCTGTTGGGATGCAAAGGGTGCAATGTTTCCTATTATGTGTGGTGGCATAGATTCCGAGGAGCTGGTCCACTCTTCCATAATCAGGACAGAATATGCGTTGGTCCTCCAACATCTGAGGTTTGCAGCCAGAGCCAATCCTTGCCTCTCTGTTTTGAGTCGTCTTCAAAGTTTTTGCTAACACACTGTTACAAAAGCTGCATTTAGGACCTGCTGGGCTAGCTCAGCTTGAAGGGCCTCATTCTGAAGCTTGACAGCTTTGGCCACTGCTTGTGTCCACCTGCAAGTTCTGCTACACTAGCAACCTTCTTGCCACAGCTCTAAAAAGTTACCTCAGTTGCTGAACACCTAACCTACTCGGGAGCAGGTTATGTTGGAGATTAGAGATCAACCGGTGTACAGCACCACCTCCTGACCAATCGATACTCGATTGATAACGTTCTTAGAAGATCCGGTGGAGCTCGGTGCGCGGAGAGAGAGAGGTGTGCTCATAAAAGTTAAAACATTTAGAGACCGACAACCCCGTTAACATTCCATGATGGGTATTTTTATGAAAGATATAGATTGACTGAAATAAATCCAGGGCATGTTGATTTTGATTCATATTACAGACCTGGGTAAGCTCCCCCACACAGCAATTTTGTAGCTTGAGCCTTCTACCCTTGCAATAAATAAGCTGCAATATTTAATGCAGTGCTGTTGTTGGTCAAAATCTGGTTTCTTGTCTGGTAAATTTGCCTTTTGCTTTAATAATTCTAATGGATCCTCATTTATTTCAGACGACAAAAATATGTTTGCAGGCTACCTTTGCTTTACGTTTGCTCACTTTGAGAACACCAAGTTAGAACATTTCCACCTGGTTGCCACTGTGGTGGAAGTAGTAGTAGAGAAGTGGAAGTAGTAGACTTAAACTCCAGAGATGGTTAATATCTGCTGCAGATATCCACGGACATAATAATCAAGGTTCTACGGGTCAAAAAAACTAATTCACTCTGTTTTTCTTCTAGACAAGGCAGAGGGCTCCGGGGCCTCAGTGCCTGTCTTAAAGCCATGTCTTCGGACAACAGCAAAGTTCTCCTCACACCACGCCTCGCCAGGCGGCTGGCTGCTGTCGCTTCCACAACCTTTACTCCTGGGGAGTCGCGGAGCCCCTCGCAGTCTCCATCCAAGGAGCCCTTATCTGGGGAGGGGGGGGGAGGAGAGAAGGAAGGGCACAAGGAGGGCCTCCAGGTGCCATCTGAGCAGAGCCTGCCACTCTGCACACCTCCAACCCGCTCACCCAGCATCAGTGCCTCTTCATCATCATCGTCATCATCATCGCCTGCCCTGGAGCCAGCTGGTGAGCTGCGACGGGAGCCCATGAATATCTACAACCTCAACGCCATCATCAGAGAACAGGTAGAACAGTGTTCTCACGTCAGTGTCAGTGGAATTCCCCGTCCTCTTTTCTTTTCTCTCCTCTCTTAAACTCTCTTATCTTATCGCTTGTCCTCACTAGAGCTGTCACAATTCCAAATTTTGCTGTACAATTAATTGTCTCAGAAATAATTGCGATAAACAATATAATTGTCTCTTTCAGTCAAAATTTCAAAATATTTATTTATTACTTTTTCAAACAAATTAAAGTTCTGAATGAATTTCAGGATACGTCTTTTGGTTATATTACTGTTATGTGACCCAGATCATGTAGTAACACAGGTACACAGCCTATAAAGGTAACCACGCCTCTTTATTATGATAAAACATTATTGCTGTTTTTTTTAAATGAACATTGACAACTGAACATTTTTCCTTATCAATAAAAAACAAAGCATTGATCCTTAACAAAAAACAGATTAAATTATATTAGAACAAAAAATAGTTATCACTATTGGCAAAACTATGTGGCAAAATAGTCATCACTGCTTCTGATTTTTTCTGACTAAATCCCTGTAACGGGAATGTCTTCAAACGGCTCGTAAGAAGTATAGGCTAACAATTCATTCCCTAACATGAAGTGTGCTAGTAAAGGAAAGGCCGGCGGCAGTGGGTTAAGTGGTGCTTACCTGGAACCGCGACCTCAGCTAGCTCCGTCAGCAGCTCCACACAAGCGACCAGCACCGTCTTAAGTTGCTAGTGTCTAGTTCAAGTTTTTTGTTATTAGTGGTTGGTCAAAAAAAAACAATAAAAGGCGTTCGGGCTTCCAGGCCACAGGCAAAGGTGCTCCAATGGCAAAAGTCATGCCAGTGTCAATAGCTACACACCATCTCCGTAATTTAGCCACACATGTCTCTCTTCTTTCCGAGACTCCATCTCCTTATTACAGTTTTTCTCAGTCGCTTTGGTACATTTCTCGAATCCTCCTCGCCATTTGCAAAACAGTAAGTGCATTTCTCAAAACAATTCAAATAGAAAAACACATCTCTTGCTCAAAATCCTTAGTTCATCTCTCAAAAGTATGCGCACGAGGACGTTGCCTCGCGGACAGATCATCAGCTGCAGAAAAATCAGTGCTGCTCAGCGGAAACTGTACGAGCGCATGATTGCTATGGCACACATCTTTCCCCCGCAGTCCGCGCACCACTAGACTCAGTATTTAACTAAGGAGTCTGAAAAGAGGATGGGCAGGGTGTGATAGTGACCGCAGAGCAAGGAGACGCATTACAGGATGCTCCTGCAGGAGAGGTGCGAATATTAGAACTCCTTAGTTCATCTCTCAAAAGTAAATATCTGTGTCAATGAACATGTCAGTGCCATCAGAATGACAAGTCCTTGTGTCATTGTGTATGGATAAGACAGTCAAATTGCTTAGTCGTGTTGTCAGTATAACAGTGTACTCTGGAGGGATGTTCTGATGGATACTATGGCTAAAGTTTTGATGACAAGTATTGTAAATTGTAGGTTCCACCTTAGTGTATGTGGGAGTTTGATTGCAAAAGACTGGTCAAGATTCACATTTACGCTTTTACTGTTTGTACTGTAATTTGTTGACAGACCATGTCATTGTGATACAGAAAGGAAAAGACAGCACAAAGCATAGCACAAAGAAAAAAAACAAAAAAACAAAAGTAGAAATGTGAACAGAGGACATCTCCTTAGGGAAAACTGTACATGCATTGCTGTAGGAATTACAGTGCAGTCTTCCTACAACTCCTGACGTTCATTGTAACACTGTGTTGTGCTCCGGCTATATATATATATATATATATATATATATATATATATATATATATATATATATACACACACACTTGCCAGTTGATGGTTCATGAGATGCGCCTTCGTTAGAGAAAGTCAAGATTCACCTGGGAGCAATTTACCAGTTCAGGACAGATTTAGAAAAAAAGTCTAATGGAAATGTATAGAAATATGCTTGACATATTATGACAACAAAAAAAGGAGGAAGTACTAAAGACTACTGAAAGGGCACACTGCTCACCCTAACAATCCCCCCTTGTCATTTTTGTTGCTGTGGACAGGCAAGAGGGACAAGTACCAACAACTAACAAAAAACATAGCTTTAGCTCAACAGTCCGATGAAAAATCACTTCTGTAATTACAATTTGGCACATACAACAAAATCAACAATTACCATCAACAGCCAAAAATGTTAATTGCGGTTAAACAAAGAAGCTGTGTTTACGTAAAAATATTGCATTAGACAATTATGTAATAATTGTTACAGGCCTAGTCCTCACCTCATCTCTCCTCCCCCAGGTGAAGCACCTCCAGCGGGCAGTAGACAGGTCTCTGCAGCTGTCGAGACAGAGAGCTGCAGCCAGGGAACTGGCCCCTCTGCTGGACAAGGACAAGGAGAGCTGCATGGAGGAGATCCTGAAGCTCAAGTCTCTGCTCAGCACCAAGAGAGAGCAGATAGCCACCCTCAGACTGGTACTCAGGGCTAACAAACAAGTGAGACATGTGATCTGTACATGTTATGATTGTAGCTGAACAATACTGACAAGTGAAATAATATTTTGGATTATGTCATGTGAATTTTAGTTACGTTTAGTTTATTTCCACACAAAAATATATAAAATACATACACACATACACAAAGGAACATTATCACACATAAATATACATATATATGTGGTAATGTTGTTGTGGGTATGACTGTTGGTCCAACATTCAGAGCTATGCTGACCAAAGACAGTCTGTGTCAAAACTGTTATAAATGTAGCACCAAATTCTTGTGACTGCTGCCACTACGTACGTCTGAAAACCAACCAGTCACAATATGACATGAAATGCAATTATGTTATCCTAAATATAAAAGATTTAGCTGCGCTAATGTGTGCTGTGTTCACCCAGACGGCAGAGGGGGCTCTGGCCAACCTGAAGAGTAAGTATGAGGCGGAGAAGTCCATGGTGACTGACACCATGATGAAGCTGAGGAACGAGCTCAAAGCCCTGAAGGAGGATGCCGCCACTTTCTCCTCTCTGCGGGCCTTGTTTGCCACCAGGTCAGAGACGAAACAGAAGCATTTAAGTCCATTACTCAATATTTTATTTAGATTAATGACTCAGATGACTATGTGCAATGTGAACATTTTTGCTTGCAGTGATAAATCCGCAGAGCAGTTCCCCTAAGCTCTACTTTTGAGTGGCCAAAAACTGAATAAATGCAGCTTTATTTGCGATCTCAGAGTTTCTTCAGTTATATTCAAGAAGACACAGGACAGTTGTTTTTCTCATATCAGCTCTTTCATTTCCCAGTGTACCAATATGTGTAAGATACATTTTCTCTCAATCCAACAATCAACAATCTTTCTAATCTTACAGTAATGAAATAGGTTGACATTTTGGGAGATTATAATTATATATTATTAAAATTAGAGTTTTCTGAAAAGATCGATGCCACTCTTGTGTCTGCACAGTAACTGAAGCTACGGCCAACCATTGGCTAGCTTAGCTTAGCTCAAAGACTGGAAACAGTCATGATCCATCTGAATGCATCATAGTCTGCCTACCAGCACCTCTAAAACTTACTTGCTACCATGTTATTCCCAGACCCAAACTGAATCCGAATTTAGCGGACCGTTTTTCTGCTTGGGTTCGAGATGTGTTAACATTATAAGATATTTTTGTTATTCATTTAAAATCTGCGGAACATTCTGCATAATTCTGCGTCCGCAGATTCCATGTGGCCCATGTTGTACCTTGTCTGTTTAAATGTATAAAAACTGAAGTGTAAAAGCAACACGTTATAGGGGCCCCATGAAGTTACTGTGCTTGTCCAAGAAACATACATAAGAATAGTATTGATCTTCTCATCCAACTATTAACCGAATTGTATTTCCCTCTTTATGGCCTTTTTCCACCTTTTTTGTAGTTATTTCCACATTTGTATCTGCTCCTTTTTTGACCTTTTTCAACCTGTTGAAACCATGCCCTCTCCAGGTGTGATGAGTACATTACCCAGTTGGATGAGATGCAGAGGCAGCTGGCTGCAGCCGAAGATGAGAAGAAGACTCTGAACTCCCTCCTGCGGATGGCCATCCAGCAGAAACTGGCCCTCACCCAGCGCCTGGAGGATTTGGCTTTCGATCAAGAGCAGACCCACCGCACCCGCGGGGGCAGGCTATACCGCGTGAAGACCAGCACTCCCAAAGTAAGTCCCTCGGCCTCGGCCTCCAATATAGCCCATGGCTCTTCAGCTTTGGCCCCTGTCAGCCTTCCTAGTCCTACGTCAGTTCTTCCTGATGATCCCTCTGTGCCCCTTAGCCTATCTGTGGTCAGTGCAGCATTGGCCTCAGCTTTCACCTCCCCTACGTCACACATACCACCTCGCAGTCCATCATCACCAGCGGTTGCCTCATTGGCTGGCCCTTTGGCGCCAGAGAGCCCTCCATGTCTGGAGGCCCCCTCTTCTCCCTCAGCGCGGACCTCGCCCTCAGCCACTCTGAATCTGGCTCGCTCCCAATGGACCCTGGGGGTGCGGACGGTTGTGGTTGACTCCCACAGTTTCAGTGTCAACATCTCCCCCACTCTGCCTCGTAGCTCGGGCCTCTCCAGGCACTACACCCCAGACTCTCAAAGCTCTCCCTCATCCACTACCAACACCAGGCCCACCCAACCAGGATCTGCCCCGTCCTCTCCCTACCGATCCCCTATTCTGGGGCTCAGGCGCTCCACATGGAGTCCCTCACCCCGAACTCGGCCCTTGTCTAGCCTGATGCGCTCTTCTGTCCTTCCCTCCCCTTACTCCTCCTCCCACTCCCCTTCTTCCACCCACAGCTATTCCTCTGCCTACTACAGCTCCTCTCCTGCTTTTACCCCCTCTAGCTCCTACCTTACCTCTGGTACCTCCACCTCTTACAGCCACTCCACCAACTACACGCCCCTCTACCCCAGATATTACAGTTCATACCGGCCCCGGCACTGACGCCTTACTATAAATTCTTTACTATAACCCTTTTGAAGGCTTTTCCACCAGGCTCCTTATTGACATTAAAACTGCATCTCCCATCAGCCTTCTCTTTTTGTCATCTGAGAGAGTGGGGGCTCACAGAGAGGAGGACAGAGTGGTTTCCTGTTTCCCTGTGCCTAAGCTTTGGCCAATGGGTTCTAAATGTTCGGTGACTTTGCTCAGGGATTTGACATGAGGAGCACAAGCGGTCCCACTTTCCTTCTATTCTGAGACTGCTGATTGGTCCATAGGAGGACGTTAATAGAGACTTTTTAACGAAGGTTTTTAGCATTTAGGTTCTTCAGGTTGAGACCACACTTGCATGAAATGATTGAAACACAGAGACATTCAGACATTGACTGGACATCTTGCAGACAATTTCATAGGTATGAATGAGGGCCATGACACATTAATTACCATGCTCTATATTCAGTATAATATCCACTCTGTAGTGAGTCTGTATACACAAAAACACTGTAAACCACATATTTTCAGTGCAAGCATTCTCATTTGTTGATGAGGTACTTGGGTTTAGTATGATTCAAACAAATTTGGTTGTGTCGTCTGAACATGTCTGAAGACAAAAGTGTTTATACCAGTTCCAGATGGCCACACACAAAGCTCTGTTGTAGACAGCGGGGGCACGATGATCTGTCCTGAAAGTCAGTTGTGGTATTGCACTTGGTGGCAGTAGTAGCTTTGTGAAGAATAAAAAAAGAGCCTGCAATTTTTTACACCTATGCCACCTACGCCAATTGTTTCGGCCAAGTCGCCATGCTTGCTAAATTGTCGTTTTTGAAAAGTAAGGAAAATTGTCAGATGCAGACCCCCGAATTTCAACATCGGGAGGGTGCTTGAGAGGCTGTATGTCCTTGCAACAAGAACTTTGTTTGAAGCATACTGACCTTTAGTGTTTCAGCTTTGATCTCACTCTATAATCTCTCCCTCTCACACACACACAAACACACTTGTTTGATGAGAGAGCACATTGATATGCACAGTATATAATCTGTCATGGTGGGCACCGCTTTCCAAAAGGAATTCATAGGACAGCTCAATGAATATTCTTTGTTTCTTGTCCAAGGTTGTTGCCCTCTTCAGCTCAACTTTCAGCAATTGTTGTGTATATCTAGCACCACCCAGTGGTTTGTTCTCATATAGCAATGTACTCCGCTATGCATGTTCACGTTTGGATGCTCTTATACTGTAAACTTCCTCCCCTTCCATTTAAAAAATGGATCTGAGAGTGGTGCAGGTGATGCAGGCTGTATGAAGGTCGTTGCAGAGATGAACTTATGAGGAGGAAGGAGAACACTCAAACATGGCATATGACCAGTGTAGGATCAGCTGAATATCATAGTGTAGTCATTTTACAAAGAAGCAATACGACTTGGAGTTAACTCTGTGATGTGTCTCAATAGTTTGAAGTTTCCTTCTCCTCATTTCTTATTTGAACTTGCTTTAAGTATATCAACTATTAAAAAAGCACTTCTAAAGTAACTATTCAATTCAACAACAAAAAAATTGAAAAATTAAGAGGAATTCCTCAACAAGTTGAGTTTCTCCCACATATAACCCATTATTTACAACTGACTTGCTTTTGAGAAAGATACTATCCCCACAAGCTACACTGGTTAAGATTAGAAATATGAACTTTTGTAGGAGGGTATAACTAGGCATGGGATGATTCTGACGGTATGATGACCTTCAGCAAAAGCACGGTAATGCAATTACAGCTTTAAAATGTATTATATTTTTAAATGTCTGAGTAAAATACTTTTTTTTTTTTCATTGAAAACAATGTATTTTATTTTTTAAACACACTGCACACTGGCAGGGAGAGAGATTTCTAAACTGCACTTCCTGTCCTTATGTCCACTCATAAAAAACAGCTTATACCTTAGGAATGGTATGACAGAAAATGTTCCTTGACATGAAACCTTGACTTTTTCAAAAACAGTAACCGGCCCATGCCGAAGTATAATAATCATTTGTAATTTGCATCTTCTGGCCCTGTATCACTTTAACCAGGTTAAAAGTAAGTCCCATTTCTATGCAACATAAGATTTAAACCCAGACTGCTGTCTCTCACTGTTACTTTTAGCTTACACAAGATGATCACTACAGAGGGACACTGATAATTTTGGTTGAGTAAAATTTGTTTGTTTAAAGTGTATATGTTTTCTCAAAATGCAATTTTGTGAGTAACCATAAACTAAAGTTAGGCATTTATTTAAAAAACATGTGATTCAAGAAAGTACTACCACATGACCACATAACTTAATATCTTTATATCCAAACACTGACAGCAAGTGATTCAAGACTATTCTATCTAACTATAATGGCCAACTTTAGGGTTATACTCGTAAACCCACAATGTACCACCCTTTTGTGCCTCTGAGGCCATCTACAGAGGTCCGTCCAGTGACACAGAATGAATTCTGACACAGAATGTATTCAGGTTATGTTAAGTCTTTTTCATGGCATTGCATCAAACTCAGGGAACGTGACACAACCTATTCAACCTATAATGAGTCAACCACCATCATTCATGAGTCAACAACCATCCAGAATGACTATTAACATTATGATATCATTTTGACTTAGAGAACAGATCTCCCAAATTAGATTGAAGGTTTGAGTTATTTTTAGTCAAGTTAAAGGAAATATGGATGTTTTACATCTTACCCAGAGTCACACAAGAACATTGATATCAATTTCATCTGGGTGTTTAGTACAGAGATAGTTCTGGGGTTTGTGTATCATGTTATTCCAATTTGGGAATGTTACAGTGTTTCACTTTTGTAGTGGATCAAATCCAAGCTGTTTATAACTCATTTTAATTTGCTGAATTTGAGTTAATATTAGATTTAATTTAGATGCAACTGCCAGTGATGGTGGCTTTGCAGCCATTTTGCAACCGCTGTTTGTTGACACTTTTTAGTTCTTTCTGCCAAGTGGGAGATACAGTAGCTGTTAGAAATTCCTGATATCTTTGACTTTGAGGAATAAACCTGGAAATCTGCCATGATGGTTTTTCCCACTTTGCTGCCCGTCATTGTTGAACGAAACAGATGAGAGCCGTAAAACTGAAAACACAACTTCCAGGAACAGTTTTGTTTACCATCAGTATCATTATCAGTATGTGGTTAGCTAGCCAGCTAGTCACCAATTCCAACTCTGTACTGGATTTGTTGATCTTTCCGTTTTACCTGAGTTGACAGTAGACTCATTTCTTAAAAGGTTTTTTTATGTACTTTTAACTGTTAGCGAATAACATATGTGAGCTATGAGTTCAGCACACATGACACCGTATTACCTGTGTCTGTGTGTGCCTTACAAAACTGATTATACAGCACCTACACAGTGTAGCCTGATAACAAATGCCTGTCTGAAAACAAACCCTTTTTTATTGTGCTTTCTTTATTTTTCATTTCAAACCTGCACCTCAGGTTAAATTGCTGGTTTTGTGTGTATTTCTTTTTGGTTTAGATTGTTGTCTGTGGGGATGGATTGTGACTCTGCATAGTCAGATAATACTTGTAACTGTCAGTAGATATTTTATGTCTGGGTGATGTCCAGAATACAGACTTGGCAAATACTTGCCCATTAGTAACCCTACCACCCCCACCACGCCCCCGCCAATACACACACACACCCTTTTCTGCAATTCTTTTTTTCCTTTTTATCATTGGAACCTTTAATCACCACTTTACTTCTTTCATTTCTGATCTATTAATTCAGACTATCACAGTAGTCTGTTGACTATTGACTCGTGTTTAACACTGTAAACACGCATTTTTTTAATATGCAACATGGGGCAAAAACTCATTTGACAGGCACCTTTATTTTCCGGATTTCTGATTGGCTCCTTTGAAAGTTGTGTTTAGCATAATAGGCCCACATCTTGCCTTCATTTTTTTCTACCTCAAACAATCAGATGTCAATCAGATTTTAATGAGTAAATGGCATTTGAGAAGTCCTCCTTTACATTTTCTGTATGCTACTGCTTGATCAATGATTTATGAATACATTGTGAAAGAAATATGACCACAAAATATTTTAATAAAATTCACATCCCAACCTTATTTTTCTGCACTCAAGCTGATCCATTTCTTTGACGCCTGGCCTCAACGTGTAATTTGAATCAGATAAATGTACATTACTTTCCTTATGGGACCACACCAGAGTTTTACTTTTTTTTTATTTAGCACAGATTAGGCTACATACTTTACTGCTGACCATTTTCTAAAGAATCCTCTACGGTTTCAGTTTTTCCTGACTTGAAACTTGCTTGTCCTGATTTAGAACCATCATACTACCTATAATGGTAATGCATCTCTATCTTCTGGAACTTGGGTATTTCAGTTACTGAATAACTAGACTCTAATCTATATAAACCATGGCACAAGGATGGCAAAAGATTGATTTTGTGTTCACCGACGAGAGCTGCTCAGCAACAATGTGCTAGGTTACAGCAATTATACTTAATCAATGGTAGAGTCAGTGTAAATGCGGTACACTATCATATTTGTAAGAGACCTTTTTCGTCGTATGTTAAAATATGATTTAAAAACAGCACATACTAGAGAGGGCTGTTGCTGTTTATTTGAAAGGGAGCAAACAGATCCTTCTCTTTCTAAGAGGCCCTTGTCGAAAATGTGTTACAAGCTTGAAACTGGCTCAGTGGAGCCAGTGTTCAGGGTCCTGGCAGGTTCCATTCCTCCCTCTACCTTTAGGCGTCAAAAAGCAGCCTCACAGTTGGAGCGGCTGTCTCCCTCTCCAGCGTATTGCTTGCAGTTGTAAGCTGACGTGCAGACGTCATGTCGGCTAACACGCAGAAGAGACACCTCTGGCAGGCCGGATTAATGCCCCCTGCTCTCCCCACTTTGGTATGGAGGAGATGGTGGATTCAGATGTAGAGGTGACATCCATGCTCTACTCTGAGGGCGGTGTAGTGTCCTACGGACAGAACATGGACAAAATCGGTGACTCCATTGTCAATGATTTTGAACGGCTTCTCGGCAGGGCAGCCATATCTCTGGACATTGCCCTTCCTGTTAACCTGACAGCACTCCTCTCTCAGTTAAAACGAAGTACGAGGGCGCAAAGGTGCGCTCCACACTGGTAGAATCCTGATTCCACAAACCTTGTGTGTCTCACCGCTGACCACTCACAAGTGGTCTAGATCTTAGGGAGTAGGTTGCCTGCGGGCCGCTCTCTCCGATGTATACAGACCTTCCTCCTCTATTTCTCCCTCAGCTCAGTGAGACTTATTGTGAAAAGGGGATGAACAGGGACCTCTGGCAGAGCCCTTGTCCTGCCAGTGGCCTCTTCGGCGGGCGCAGGTGACTGCTGCTGTACACAGGAGATTTTTGGATAGTGGCCTATTCAGGCGTGCCAGGGACTGTAAAGGGATGTCAATCTCTGAACCTCGGCCAACACTTAAGGTTGTGGCATGAGACCAGGAGGCCTCAGGCCCTGACTTAAAGCTGTGCGAGAGCGCAATACGCCGCGCCTTTGGATTCTTCTTCTATTTTTTTCCTACAAACTTATTTTATACGCCCACACTGGTGGAGGCTTCCTATGGCTGGCGGTCATAAGTCCAGTCCTTTAGTCTCTCTTTGCTCGAAGGACCATGGTGAAATGACCATGGTCCTTGGAGCACTTCTGCATCCTTCCTGATCTGAAGTGGCTCTCCCTTGACACTGGGTTACTCTGGCATACCTTTGCCTGAAGAGTAGGCGAGCTCCATGACACAACAACTGTTCAAAAATAGCAGTTAAGGCTGCAGGTTCTTGCAGGATGGGGCCGGTTTATCCTTTACCCCGATCCAGCATTCCTGAGAGAGGTTCCATCTGGGTTCCACTCACTCTCCTTTCCTAAAAAAGCTCATATGGTAGAGTGGCCCCAGTCCACGTTTCACCCGGTCAGGGCCCTGGCGGAATACATGAAGTACACATGGGCCTTCAGGAAGACTGTCCGGTGGTCATTCTGCTTCCGGTCGTCTAGGCATACCTTTATCAAAGCCATAGCTGTCCGACTGGGTTGTGGACACTATTGAACAGGTGTATACATTTTCGGGTGTGCCTGTCCCATCCTGGGTACTGGGGCACTCAACCCTTGGCGTTGCTATCTCGTGGCTCCTTTGTGAGTGTGTGCTGAGGGTGTCACGTTGATGGATTACTAAGCTTTGGTGGCTATGTGTTCATCTCACCGGTTTGTTGTCTCCCTGGTCAGCTGAGCGCTTTGCAGGCTGACCGGAGTGGCCTTTTTGTTTAGGTGTCGGCCTTGAACAAAGAAAAGGTGCAGGCCTCTGTGTTCTTTGGGTCAGACTTCTATCTTGCAGCCTACTCCCAGCAGCCCCTCTGCCTCTCAGACTTGGCCTTTGCGATTTGCAGGGCCTTGACCTGGTTGATATAGTGTATAGTGGACATAGTGTTCTTTTAGAACAGTTCATTGTAACTTGTTTTGACACTATCTAGGCTTGGGCAGCACTGTCTCCTCACAGGGTGTCTTAAAGAGTTTCCCGTACATATGGAATAGTGTAACTGTAGAGAGATCTCGATACGAGAACGCTCGGTTACGGTGTAACCTTGGTTCTCTGAGTGAAGAGACTATCTCTCCAGCTGTAGGCCACTCGGAGACGGTTCCGATCAAACTATCAGTGATTCCACACCAGCACAGGTGCTTTATAGGAAATAGTATAGGGCGTGGCCGGGCAAGCCGGTGTGTCTTAAAGAAGTATCCACATACCTGACCTCAGGGGGACCATCCCCGTACATATGGAATATGTTAACGGTGGAGAGATTGTCTCTTCACTCAGAGAAGGTTACAGAGAAGGTTACAACGTAACCAAGCGATTTGAAAACAGTAGTGAAATGTGAAATAATGACATTTGACAACATTCACAAATGTAAAACACAACTGTGAGATTTAGAAAATTGTCAGCAGTAATGTTGATGAGTTTTAAAAATGGACTAAATCACAAGTATGGTCCCTGAATGACTAATAACACATCCTCAGCCATGCAAAATTGGTGGAATCTGCTGTCATTTGTCAGTTAATCAGCAATTTACATGGTCATCCAAGATTATTTGAGGCAAAGTTGAGGTGATGCAAAAGTGGACTCAAAAGTAGGAATATTAACATCTTGTGTGGGTGCAACCTGTATTATGGTTGAGGTAAAAGAAGGAAACCAGTGTGCTCTCCTCTCTGTGATACCCTTGCTCTGTCTTAACAAACACAACTCACACACATGCATGTACCAACTTACTATATATTGATCAAGTGAAAATTTAACCTATGAGAGACAATTTAAAGTCTGTCAAATGTTGTTATCTGTCCCATGGTACATCTATATCAGTTTTGCAGTTTCATTCATATACTGTTTCAGAGTAATCTCTGTTGCCTTTCTCGTAGATGGGACCCAAAAGAAAATTCATGCAACAGACACATTAATTGGTGTACTAATTTTGGCAGCCATAGTGTAAAAGTGACCTATTATGCTAATTTTCAGGCTCATACATATATTTAATGTTTCTTTTTGAACATGTTTACATGCTTTATTGTTCAAAAACACTTTATTTTTCTCATACTGCCAATGAGTGCTGCACCTGTATTCACCTTTTGTCTGAGACGTTTTGTTGTGCCTTTTTTTTTTTAAGCCACCCTCCCGAAAAAGCCCAGTCTTCTCTGATAAGTCAGCAAAAGCGCTCTCTGCTTTCGCTGTCACTGTGACGTTTGTTGCAGCCGGGGACTGACTGTAACGGAGTAGAGGCAACATTTTCTAACGTGAAAAATCACCAATAAAGGCTTCTAAACCAAAAATTACAATTGCATGTTCCAGCAGGAATGTGATCTGAAATGGTGGAGAATTGAACAACGTTGGCAGCCAAGATTACAGCTTTCTCTGGCGTTAGCATGTAGCTACATGTAGTTAGCAGCGGACTGTAACGGAGTATGGCAGCACTTTTTAACATGAAAACTCACCATTAAAGGCTTCTAAACCAAAAACTACACAACATGACATGTTCCAGCAGGAAGTGATCTGTTATTGGGGAGATATTTACATTGGCAACCAAGATTACAGCTTTCTCTGGTGTTAGCATGCAGCTAACATTACGGTTACATGTAGCAGTGGACTGACTGTAACAGATGATAGCAGCGCTTTCTATAGTGAAAAATCGCCCAAAAAACTTATAAACCAAAAACTACAACCATGATTACAGGTTTCCCTGACGTAAGCATGTAGCTACATGTAGCAGTGTATGTAATGTAAACACTGCAGTAACGTTCTTGGAGCAGGTGATAATACAAAGAAATCCGACACAAACTGACATCAGTTCGAGCAGAGTAGAAAAACTTTTGGAAGCGGAGTGTTCATAACCGTATATCTGAGGTTTTTGCTCACAGGGATTACTTTAACACTTTAACATTTGATTTGACATACTTTTCCTACAATATTGTATTGGTGACAGTATTAATTTCACAGCTTTTCCCAAAAATGTTCCATTATTTACTGCAATGGGTGTTCTTGAAGACACTGACTTTATTACAGTTAAATGGAAGGAGTTTTCCCAGACAGACAATTCATTAAGCTACAGAGCTGTTCCTCAGAGATAAATCATCTTATTGATTAGGTTTGACTTTTGTGGCCCAGAACCAAGGAACCACAGTTGAATGTTGAGTGTGAAGTATCTAATGATTTACAACTTTGACTTAAGTTTAATTACGCCTGCATATTTTAATTCAAATGTATTCCATACAATAATGTGTTACTGAAGTCATGGTGGGAAGGAGAGGCCCTATACAGGAAAGAGTTCGAGAAGGATACAGATGTGGAGTCTAAGAGAATAACAGGAAAATGGCCCTAAAACAAAAGAGACTGTTTCTTCTAGTCCATGTATAGGACACTCGTGGTTGACCTTTATCTCAACTCATATATACACCCTCCCATTAATGCAAGTTGAATAACTTAGTGGTCTGACTAAAACATATGGCATGTTTCTCTTCCTTATTTCGTGGCCATGACAGTAAAATATTTTGGAAGAGCTCAAGGCTAAAATTTTCAAAAGGCAGCTGCACTAACTAGATAGCCAAAAACAACTTTGTTTATCAAGCTTGTAGTAGCCACACAGGGAACCAAATGTGTTCACACAACCAATTTATTTGGGTCCTCTCAAGGTTTGTCTGTCAATGGGAGAAACTTAAAGGTGCAATATGTCATACTGACAGCACTTAAAATGGTTACTGCAGTCCAAATTCGAAATACTGGAGAGAGTCGTCTCTCCTGGCACCTCCTCCCCAGACTCGAAGTTCACGGGGTTGCCAGGTTGAGAACAAATACTTACATTTGGCTAGTCGCCGGTACAGAGTACCAATACAAGTATTTAAAGACAAGACCCTAGGGTCCGAGGGTGTTTTCAGACACACAGATGATTTTGGCCTGCTCTGATATTGTAGTCAATTAGAACAACTAGAACTTTTTTTAATTCAAAGCTCAGTGCCCATGGGCTGGCTATTACTCTGAGCTAGTGTCAATATAATAAATCATATAATTCATTCTGGATATCAAAATACTGAGCGAAGTTCAGAAAGAATGAAGAAGGCAAAGTCTGATGACGTCATTCACGTGCATATTACGTAGCCATGTGTTACCAGCTCCAGCTGAGAGGATGGTTTGTTTACCCAGCAGCTAAGTTCACAAGATTTTGTCCAAAGACTCATGGCTAGGACTGGGTACCAAATTCAGTACTTTTTAGGCACAGACCAAATTGCCTCTAAAGTATCGAGGATTGAAAAATGCCTCATCATTCAATACCCAAATTCAATACCTAAGGAGTAAATCTCATCAGTGTCAGTGAGCCAACAAGCACGCAGCATGCTTCTACCAAGAGCTAATAATGTTTGTGATTGACTGATGTTACACGTTGCAGAGGCACGCAGGACAAACTCTATGTTACACACAGAGGACTAACTAACTAAAATAAATAAAGATTTTTTGAACGATAACCAGCCCTACTCGTGGCAAACAGTTAGACTACAAACTGACAGCTTTCGTTTTAGCTTGTTTGTAAAAAACAAAACAAATCACTACTTGCAGATTAGCGCTGTGGTTGTTAAAACAGCGCTGTGTAGAGACCGCATGCAGTCCGAACCGATTGAAATATGGTTTTATTCATGTTTATGCCTGTTAAGCTGACGAGAGACATTGGACTGACGCTGCTACTCCAAATATCAGTGGCTTACTGGCAACAGGCTGCTGATGTGCACAAAGCAGCTTTGGAAACAGGGTTTCTGTTATATGGTGACGGCTGGGAATCTCATTCCTCGGCTCCAGTACACTGAGAAGACATCAAAACCCAGTATTATTAACAACTGACAATGGCTGGTTGTCAAGTGCTGGTTGGGTAAGAGCCTCAGTTATTTTTACAGCCAAAAATCCCCAAACGGCTGGCATTGCTTCTCATCTGCCGCATAAGACCTGCTCGACAGAGAAGTTAATGTCACGTTGTTATGGGTGTGGTAGTATCAGAGAAATTTTATGATTACAAGTACAAGTACATGCGTACGGCATCGGACCGATGCTCGATACTGGCATTAATATTGGTTCATCCCTAATGTCAGTGTTAGCTAGATGCTAGTCTCACATTGCCAGACATTACTCCACAGTGCTGTTGAGTAGCAAGTTGAGTTGAGTAGTCATAAAAGCCTGTACTCTTGCGGAGCTCTGTATCCAGCTGACAGTCAACTTTTATCAGCTAAACGTAACAACAACCGCTAAGAGACTGCGACCTTGAGGAGTTCTGTACACGGCTGACACCCACCCTTTCTCGGCTAAACATTACTCTAACCACCGGCTAAAAAGACCGCAACCTCGCAATCCTCTGTACCCCACTGACAGCCACTCTTTCTCGACATAACGTTACTGCAACAACTGCTAAAACTACTTCTAAAAGCAGCTTGATTACACATTACACATTATGGTTGCATGTCAGTTTGTAACAAAGTGCGAATCATCTTACTGTCCAACATATCATAACCTTGAAGCTGAAGCTAGTAACATTAGCCACAAGAATATTCCATAACGTTAACATACCATACATTGCAGAGCGACATGTAGTAAACGTCCAAATTCAGCACTGTTGTTTTGCCAAAGTTAAATTGCATGTTTCCATTATGAGGAAGTCAAACTTGCAGTTTCTGTCACGGTGGTTGTTACCAGCCGCGGCCCGCTTGCCCGATCCTCTGGTAACGTTAGCAGTTAGCGTGTGTTAGCATGGCAGCATTAGCCTGTTGGGTTCACTTCACTGACTGTGTCTTAATATTTTTTGCGAGTAACTATCTTGAGTACACTATGTAATTTAATGTCAGTACGCAAATGTTGAAATGATTGAAAACGCCCATCCCTACTACAAACGTTAGTCGAAATTACCGTAAAGCTCAATGATTACCTGTTCAGGAGGAAATTAGCCAACTCAGCGTCCTTTTGGGCTCAAAGCTGGCACCATCTTTTAAATGTATCTGCAATAACCGCCCGTGTTTTACCACATCTCTGGTCATGCAACTGCTAGAAAGATGCCTTTTTTTATAGCTCAGGTAGAATGAATCTCTCTGTTAATCCAGTTGTCAGAATGGAAATTTCAAAGGAGAAAATACTGGCTTTAGCACTGTAGTCAGAGAAGATAGTATTTCAACTTAGCATGTTTTCTTAATATCTGTTGACATATTCGGCCATTGTTTTTTAAAACAGTAAGTGGTCATTGCTCAAAATGTGCCATATATTGCCAAACTTTGCATCAATTGAGTTAAAATACGTATAATTTGTAGGTGGAATTTTGGCCACTAGTGCCAAAGTACCTTAAATGCAAAATCCAAGTCAAAGTAAATGCCACGATTGTTCTCACCATTGGCAGTGGTTCTCCTCGGCAAGCCAGTATGGAGCAACAGTACGGAGTGAGAATGTAAACACATAACACATTTGACAAAAAAAAACAGCCACAAAACACATTGTAACCTTGCTCAGCAGTACAGAACAACAGTGTCTAGACACACCTGCTTAGGGACTGTTCGTTATTTATTTCAGGGGCCACTGGAGGAGTTTTGAGACCTTTAGTCAAAATAGACCTGACCCTCCCTACACCAGTAATACATTTTGGATGACCCTCCAAAATGACATGGAAAAAAAGGGATGACTCTCCCCACAGGGTCATCCCTTTTTTTCCAAAAACATCCAAAACACCATACGTAAACATAACGGATCAGAAGCAAGCTTTTATTTTGAAAAGTAAAAGCTTGCGGACTGCACCAAGCCGGGAGGGCACGACACGGGAGGTCTCCAGGCTGCAGCCGTACCCGACTCAAATATCCTTTCAGTCCCGGTGATATTATACATATACAAATGACAGCCTTTTCAAGGCATTTGAGAAGGAAGGAGTTGTAGCATGCAAGCTCCCAAATTGACGCTCGAAGCCCTCCCGGCTTGGTGCTGTCCGCAAGCTTTGACTTTTCAAAATAAAAGCTTGCGTCTGGTCCGTTATGTTTTCGTATGGTGTTTTGGATGTTTTTGAACTAAACAGTACGGCAATCATGCTAATGAATACAATTATTTTTTCATCAGATGTCTTAGTTACAACACGGTGGAGCTAGCAAAGCAGTTTTGTGTTTATATGTGCGAGTGGGATTTATTCAGTTTGGGAAATCCCACGGTCTCTAAAGCTACAGTTCAAATTGTCTGGCTGACTAAACAGGGAGGGACCCATCTGCTAGCGATAGGGGCCGAGACTGAGAGAGCTACATGGAGCTACATGGATAAATATGCACCAAACAAGCCACTTTGAAATGTTGCTGTTCTGACGAATACAAAAGTTGGGTGACCGCCCCCCACAGACTAAAAAAATTGGATGACCCTCCCCTCAACAAAGAATAAAAAGACATGACCCTCCCCCTTTTTTCCTCTGGTGGTCCATTCCATAAATACCGAACGGTCCCTTAGGTAGAGAAAGTCTTTGTGGCTCAACCCCCGCATTTAAAATCAAGAACTGTCTGTCTAGCTAAAACTCTAATCTCCTGTCACTGTATCAACTTATCACACAACACTATTGATTCAAAGTTTTATTTTATTATATTGTAATCAAACCTTACTTGGTCATGCTGAGATTTAGCTGTGCTAATGCCCTGCTGTTCAAACATCCAGACTGTTAAATGTCATACCACTAAATGTGTCCGATGCCTGTTTGCTTTTTGACCACTTTATATGCACGTGTACATACCAAGTATTTTAAAGCTTTAACTGTAAATATATACTGTTAATATATATTCAGTAATGCTTTGTGTGTCATATTTTGTGAATGGGTGGTTGATCATCATTCTCCATTATTCTACACTACTTATATTTATTCCCATAATATCCATTTATAGTTAGGTTCAAGTTCATAAAGTGTACTCACCAATACCAATATAGCCCTTCAACAGAACACAACTTAAAAATGAATCTGACTTTCCATCAAAATACCAAATCCAACCCAACCTTAACCTTACTGATGTGTGGGGTAAGTGTTGAGTCCTTGATGTTCTTACCCTTTGGACAAACCGTTTACCTTTTTCCATGATTATATCTGAAAGAGTTACAGTGTATATCTGTGCTTTGTGTCTATCTAACAGTGTCAGTCTCTTACAGATCGTCAGTAGCCTTCTGCCACAGTGCCGTTCTTCGTATCCTCCCCACAGCTGAGGGTTTGAGCCTCCTCAGCTCCTTTCACAGGTAAACAACATTACAGTCACACAGCAGACTGTGAGACAGGAAATATCTCAAGCTATTGGATGAAAATGAATGATGAAAATGTGTAAAGACATTCATGGTCCCCAGAGAAGGACTCTCATTGACTTTGGTGATTCCCTGACTTTTCCTCTAGCACCACTCAGAGGTTCAAATTTGTGGTTTTGATTGAAATATCTCTAACTATTGATTTACTGTGAATTACTATATGCTGAAAGGTTATTATGGATTTTTTGCCCAGTGATGCCAAAAAAGAAAATGGTTGCCCCAGCTTTAAAAGGTAGTTAGACTTGAGTGAGTGGCAACTCACAATCCCTGTGTACCAGGCTACAGAATATGTAGCCTATTCTTCTGCTACGATAGATAGATAGATAGATAGATAGATAGATAGATAGATAGATAGATAGATAGATAGATAGATAGATAGATAGATAGATAGATAAGATAGACTTTATTAATCCCACACTGGGGAAATTCCCTAAATAGATAGAAATATTAGAAATGCTTCTTTGCTCAAAAACAAACGCAAAAAAATAATGCACAATCAAAACACATTTAAAAAATACACACATGTAGAATAAAACTGTCAAAACTACAATTACATGCTATGCACATCACCTGATATAAATAACCTATATACTTGTATAGTTTGGGTGGCTGTAAGGTAATTAATTCAAAAGGAACATGATAGTACATCACATTTACAAAAGAATGTGTTTTAAATAATTACCTCTGGTTTTTCTTTTCCTATGTTGCATATATCTACCATGCTACTCAACAGGTTGCTAGGCATTATGGTCTATGTAAAACCACTGGACGCCTACAATAAGTTTGACATTGTAGGTCAACTATGATCTCTACTCCTTGCTCTCTTGTTCTCAGCAGCAGTGTGTCAACCCTCTTGGATCCCTGACCCTCGGTCTGCCCACCTTGAGTGCCTCCTGTCATGCTTCCTCAGTTGCATCTGTGTGGAAAACAACACCTGACCCCTGTCCTGTGACACTGTTGACCCAGAAGACTTGCCCAACATTCTGTTCAGGTGGACAAGGTCAATGTTCCATGATGCCTCTACAGGGAGTGCCTGGCTCACAAACATTTACATTGCTTTGGAGAAGCAGGAATGATGCTATGACACTTGCTACCGCTGGTAGAGCCCCATGAGCCTACTGACACAGCCATTGCCAGAACTGCATTACCTGTTTATCCACATATTGACCTATTCAGTTTGGGTGTTTGGAATATTAAAAATCGAATTAATCAAATCATTTTCAGTATGACCCACAGTCATCACACACTTTACTATGTCAGCGTAAACAATTGTGTGTACCACAAACAGTATGGCACCATACAAGTATGTTAACCATTTTTGTGCATTTCATAAAGCATGTGCAACTATAGAGGTTTTAGCTTTCAATGCTTCAGAAATTGCTTCTTTTGAACCCATATGTAAAGCACTACCCGTCATTTGCCATGTTTTTCCTTTTCCATGCATTATTTCTACACATACTGTAAGGCTGCCTCAACATAAAAAATAAGGGAAAAACCTGTAGGATAAGCACAAACTGAAGCAATGCATTCCAAAAATGTGTGTGTGTGACTGTTAGCATCATATCAAAAGCTGCAAAAAGCTGACAGTACATCAGTATTCAACATCCCTTCTTTGTGTAGTTGACAGTGCATGGATATAACTTCAGAGTGATAACAGTCAGGCTCCTCTGTGCTCTTTCAAAGTGAAAAGGGACTATGTTATCAATCCACACATGCTGATTCACTTGCAGCACTTACTCAACTGCCAGAAGCTGAAGCCAAAAGGGACGTAACTGGATGAGCTGGAGTCTGTGGAGAAAAAGAAATGTATATCATTTGCGATTGCATTATCGAACTTTTCTTGACTCCAGGCTCTTAGAAATCTAACCTGATAGGCTTGTTTTGCAAGATAGAGGTTTTAGGTTCTGATTAGACTCTGGCATAAAGCTGATGATGAGTGGACATAATGAGAGGGTTTATTCACTTAGACACAGGGTACAGATAGAAGCTTTTACAGCCTGAATTCTGCAATACTTAAGTCACAAAGAAGAGTAACATTTGATTGGCAGGATGTTATTTACTTGAAACAAAATGGACCTGTGAATAAGAGATTAATCAGCATTACAAAGCAATATTGTTGTAATATGTTTGTTTCAGATATCGCCCACTACAGTAAAAGCCTTTTTCAAATCCGAAATAAACTACTCATACTCACATTTGCTCTCTCTTTTCTACCTGTTCTGTATCCAAAGACTGTAGGAAAACCTGGGTGTTAGTGATATCATCCATATGTTTTTGAATAAATATTAAAAGTCTGGGTGTGCTTGCTTGCTTCCATGTGGAAGGAACACTGTCAATTTCACCGTTTGGTAAAGGTGATGTATATATCAAAATGCTGATCAGTTACTTGTGTCTATTAAATTATTTGTGTGATTTGTAAATATACACTTTTTGAGCATTAAGTGGCAAGTAGCCTCCATGGTAGCTTTGCAGGTCAAATTTTCTTGAAATTCCTGGATTGTTCTGAGAGCAGTTCATATAAATGATGGATAGTTTTTTGATTAGGCAATTGTCTGCTGACATGTTTGCCTTTCTCCATCCCTGTCTCCGATATGATATTATGGTATTTTATATTTTCTTAAGATGCCCAGGGGGGCTCAAATTTTAAGAAACCTAAACCTAAGTAAATTCATAAAACTCTGTAAATTTATTTGAATGTTTCCCCTGACCATACCCCGCTTTGGGGGGTTGAATAAGAAGGCCTAAGTTTCAGTAACTTTGTCTGTTTGTGGGTTAATCTTTTAACCACTAGAGCACGCACATCAGTAACCCGTTGCAGTGGACGTAAATGGGGAGTCCAATCCTCTTTACAGTGGACTTTCCTCTTACTGTCTTTTTAATTTCCTAACTTTGACGCAGAAAAGACTACCTAACACTAACCATAGACTTATAGAGGTGAATCTAGAATATAGTTGCAATATTTCTTTTACATTTTGTCATGCATATAACCCAAAAAAAATGTCATCATAAATAATTGTTGACAGGGCCTTAACCTCAAATGTAATAACTATTTCCAATAAGGGGGCCTTATAACCTGAATAGATGTTTACATTTTACAGATAGAAAGTAAACAACCAGGAAGCTACAGCACTGAGACAGACGCAGGGAGTGACGATGATCTGATACTAGACAACAGAAATACACAGATTAAATACACAAGGCAACGAGGTGTCACCTGTCCCTCACTACTATTCGTTGCCAGACTCTCCTCCAAAGCGCACTGGAGGAGAGTTAACTTGCGTTAACGCAATTAAAATGGTTGCACTCCCCAGGTTCCTTTACCTCTTCCAAAACCTGCCTATATTTTTACCTAAAGCATTCTTCAAGCAACTAGATTAAAGTATCTACCATTTGTCTGGGGATTTAAAGTTCACCGTATTTCTAAAAAGCATATAACTAAGCCCAAATCTGCCGGGGGCCTCAGCTTAGCTGTTCTAAGGCACTACTACTGGGCTGCAAATGCTAGAGCCCTAATGTACTGGCAAGATGCATACCCAGGTAACATTACTGCTTCTACCCCACCATGGCTTGCCATTGAGCAGGATATTTCTAAAAGCTCTCTACCTGCTCTTCTCATCAACCAAACCTTTCTCAACCATATCAGGTAATAACTTCATGGTAAAAAGCTCTTTAAGAATCTGGTATCAAATAAGGAAATCATTTAATTCACCTGAAACCTCCACTGCCACGCCTGTTCTCTATAATCATGCCTTCCCCCCTTCGCTCACTGATGCTGCTTTTAAGATCTGGAAAAATAGAGGCATCGTCACTGTAGCTGACTTATACGTCAATAACACTTTTGCCACCTTCATCCAGCTAAAGGAGAAGCTCACTCTCCCACCTACACACTTTTTTCGCTACCTCCAGATTAGAAATTACATCCGGACAAATTTACCACATTTTGAATTAATGCCAGCCCCCATTGAACTTTATACTTTAATGAATCAGCCCCAACTCCAAAAAATGTGTCTCTCCATTTGTGATCTGTTTACAGCATTTTACCTAACTCTCACACAGAATTTTGTATAAGCATGGGAAAGGGACCTGGGTGTGATAATTACTGATGAAAACTGGTTTTCTTATCTTAAATGCTCTATAAATTCTAGATACCAGCTAATTAAATTCAAAAGTGCTCCATAGACTTCACTACTCCTGTACTAAACTACATTCTTTCTATCCTTCTGTCTCCCCATACTGTCCAAAATGTAAGTCTGCTGAGGGCACCCTGGGTCACCTCTTTTGGTCTTGCCCTAAGCTTAACAGATATTGGTCAGATATCTATGCCTGCCTCTCCATTGTTTATGACTGTGACATTGTACTAGACCTGTGTACTGCGGTTTTCGGCAGGACCAGTCATCTAAAAATGTTGCACCACCTACATAGCAAGACAATATGGCATGATTATTGCCAAATGGAATATTTTGACATGGTGGAAAAGCAAGGATGTCCCCTCTTTTAAGACCTGGCTAGCAGAGATGTCCAACTTGCTACATATGGAGAAAGTACGATACAATGTCTCCCTCAACTTTGTAACCTTTGATGAAATTTGGCAACCATTTTTATCTTATCTATCAAGACTCTATCTATGTCTTAAAATGCTTGATTTTCACTTGGTGACTGTGTCAACTTGTTTTACTGTTTCTCAGAAGAGCATCATTTCTTTCTTTTACTTTATTTCTTTGATTTGATCCTGTGTTTGTACATGTATAATGTATGCATACTTTGTTACAATATTTTCTTTTTCATTTAGCTACCTAATTGTTAGTCTATTGTTATTGTTTGTTTTTGCTTGTCTATGGGTGGGTTGCTTTGTTATGTTCTGCTGTGCTTTTTCTTGTTTGTTAAACAGAAAAGCTATAAATAAAAAACAAAACAAAGGCAGCAGTTTTACAGTGGAAAAGGTTTTCGACTGCCTAGAGTGGAATTACTTGTGGCAAGTAATGGAGAGGCTTGGTGTGGGGGCCAAATTCATTGACATCGCGCATACTTTATATACGAACCCCACGGCCATAGTCTCAACCAATGGCTTGCATTCTCAGCCATTTCCCATCAAGCGGGGCTCGTGACAGGGATGCCTGCTTTCCCCCATGCTGTTTGCAATCTCTCTTGAATCGTTAGCCCAAGCCGTAAGGCAAAATAAAATCTGTAATGTCCAGATTAAATCCAATAGCAGCTCAATATCATTATTTGCAGATGATATTTTGCTGTACATCTCTGATTTTGAGGACTCTATTCCAAAAATTCTTAAGATCTTCAATGAATTTGGCTCAATGACCGGCTATAAAATTAACTGGAATAAATCTAATCTTCTTTTAATGAACAACAGGCATGTGACATCAGCCATTCCAAAGCAAAATTACATGTGTATTTATCACCATCCACACGTCGCTACAGCAAGTTGTCCAAGACAACTATGAAACTATATTAATTAGTGTTCAAAGGAATCTGGCCAACTGGTCTGCACTGCCAGCATCGCTATGGTCTAGTATTGCTGTTGTTAAAATGAACATAGTTCCTTGTGTGAATTTCTTAAGTACAATGATCCCCCTACCCCCACTAATACATTTCTGGAAGAAACTTGATACCTTAATTCGGCAGTATATTTGTAATAATAAACAACCTAGGCTAAAATACACTACCCTGCAATGTACCACAAACACGGAAGGCTTGGCCCTTCCTAACCTTAAAGTGTATCACAGAGCCTTTCAGCTATGTGGATCAGAGTGTGGATGGACCCCTCATCTACAGTTCCATGGAGAGAAATAGAGCAAAACCTCACTGGAAATCTAAGACTGCAAGACTTGGCCTTTGCAGGTGTATGCCCAAAAAAGTGTATGCTGGCCCATGGCCCTATTATCACCAACACACTGACCAACTTTAAACAGGTGGAGGAGCAACTACGCTACACCAATAAGTGGCATTTGAATACCCCAATATGGCACAATGCACACTTACTGTCTGGCATCAAACCCTTTGCTTGTAAGCAGTGGAGTGACAGAGGTATTTATACCTTAGACTAGCTATTCAATGAGAAAGGTATGTTGAGTTTTGAAGACCTGAGAGCTAGTTTTGAGGTCCCCAGGACATCCTTCTACTTGTATCTGCAGATTAGATCTGATCTATCTATCTGGGTGCGTTTTGAGATGCCTGATGAAGTTCAACAACAACTCCGGGAGGACTTGGTGTCGCCATCGTCAATGCATTTTTTTTATATATATATATATATATTCACTGTGTGTGGTCGCCTAAAAATGTCTTGTTCAGCGTTATGCCAACAAAGCTAGCTTCTGTACCGCTGTATATGCAGATGAATTGGGCAGGACCAGCCAGTAAATCTCCACTGGATGACTTGCATCAGAGTGGTTGAACATCGTCAACTTTCCCTCTTTAGAATTTAGCGCAGCGCCATTGCAACCATAAACAAAACTGGTGTGTCATCTACCCAGCTTTACCCTCTTGGGAAAAATCGTCATATCCGGTTACAAAAAAACAAGATGATGATGGCTGGATTGCCAAACTCAAAAAGGCAGTCCACAAACCAATGGGTGACGTCACGGATGCTACGTAAAATATTTTGTCTGCATACAGACAATCTTTACTTACTTACTAGCTTTTTTTGGAGCCTTGATCTGTTTCTCACAGTGTTCATCAGCAGATGGATATGATCTGCTTTGAAAATTTTACAAGAAATTACGCTTGTGTGAACATATAGTTTGATGCACTGTGTTGTTTTTGCTCTCTTGAGTTACAGTAGAAGCTGCTGCAACATTTTCTTTTCATACAGATATGTTCCTTTCAACTGTATGAGGGGTTTATCAGAACACAACATTTGGAGCATGCACGTATGTGAGTTTTGGATTTGTGTCCGTTTATTTTAGAACTGCCACCAACAATGCATCAACAATTATGGTGGTTGATTGCTTCAATCGGTTTGTACTGTGATATCACAACTTCTGAAATGTGCTGAAAGCATACAGAGGCTAAAAGATGACCACTAGGTGTCAGTATGGAACCATGATTCACCATTAGACCATTAAACAACCTAGAGAGAACATAAAGATGGACAGCCTTTTTCTAATTCAAAACTGAAATAACATTAATTGCAGCATAAAAAAACATAACATTAGGCAAACTATTTGGCATATAAAAAGACTTGTATGCAGGCTTAAATGAATATATAAAATGTCGGAGACCGTAAAGCTTACAGGGTGTTTGAAGAAAGCAAGAACTCAAGCACTGAGTCCCAGTGCCTCCTTTCATTATTATGTTGGTAAAATTATCAATCAAAATTCAGTATTTTGTCTTGAATGAATTGCTGAGATCTGTGACTAAAACTGAGATGGTGATGTGATGAGTGTTGGTCCTTCCTTAGTGTTCATTCTGTCCTGCTGTTGATCAGCTGCTGTCTAAACCACCGTATCTTGATGGTGCTCCACAGCTGTGTGCTTCCTTGCTGCAAAATCACCCTTAAGACCACAGTCAGCCTGTGTTTGTGTCCATTGTCAGTCGCCCGATCCTCATTTCCATAAAGTTGGCTCAGCTCAACGGCTCTCAAAAGCTGACGAAAATCTTTTAAACTGACCATTGTCGATCTAAAATGAAGACAGATTCAGCAACTTCATGGCCTATTTCTAACTTTAAATATTTTCGTAAAAATAAGAGATCGTATTCCAAACGAGCTGTCATTGGTTGTAGGAGTGTAGACTGTTTTCTTTACTTGCCAGTGGTCATTGAAGAGAAACTGATGGCAAGCTCACTAGCGTGCAATGCTGGGAAGCGGGGAGATTCCATCCATGAAAACAAAGTGCATATGGTATTATGAGGCTGAAGTGAGCTGAGCATCTGCTGAGGGCCCTGCAGCCACCAGATAGACCCCAACATCAAATATCTTATGACCCTTAGGGGTTTTCTCTTTCCTCATGATTTAAGTATTAAAGGGTAATTTCGTTTTTTTTCAACCTGGAATCTATTTGTCCGCATACTCTGGCCCAAATGAATACGGGCGGCCATTGAATTATAATTACCTCGTCCACATTGTCAAAATCATTTAGATATTGAGCCACGGCATGGAAAATCTTTTAGATAACACAAACCTATAATTTCCGTACTCCAAAACAAAACTACTTTACCTGACTCATGTCTCACTCTCCACACCACTGTCTTTGGACAAGAAGTCACCTCCTGAGATTGATAATGTTGTCAGACACTTTTAATAACAAGCTGAGCCTGTCAGTGGTAACAAACAATCACTTTTAGTGGACAAAAATTGAGGATGCACAATTGCCCCATTAGGTTACATTGCAGCTCGGTTCGCGCCCGTCACTGCGCCCGTCACTGCGCCCGTCACTGCGTCCGTCACTGCAATCTTGCTCATTACTGAACCAATTTTGAAGATTTTGCTCACATCAGTCTATTAGACACAAATGCATGGGGAAATGGGGTCTAGGTTTGAATAAAAATCTGGTTCAGATATGGATGGTCCCCTCAGGATTAAAAATGTTTATAGATGGTTTACAAGGGCGCATGGGTAGCTCACCTGGTAGAGTGCACGCCCATATACAGAAGTTTACTCCTTGACGCAGCGGCCGCGGGTTCAACTCCAACCTGCAGCCCTTTGTTGCCCCCTCTCTCTCCCCTTTCATGTCTTCAGCTGTCTTATAAATAAAGGTCTAAAATGCCCTTTAAAAAAATAAATAAAAAATAGATGACAAAGTTTAACTATCTAAAGTTATAAACATATTTTTCTATATTACACTAAACTAATGATAAAATAAATTATAACATTAATAATTTATTATGAATGTTAGTTTACATTATAAATCATTATTTCGTTGTTTGTTAACTATTAACTTATGATTAATTAACTATCATTTTACCATTTATTGATGATTATTATAAAGTGAATGTTAGTAACCCACTAATGTTACCATTCCAGAGTTAATGCAATAATGGAAAAAAATAAGATCTTCGACTAGTAAATAATCTAAATCTCAAAGGAAATATCACCATTATAACCAAGATCCCATGGATAATGATTTAAATTAATGTCTTGGTGAAAATGTCTTAATTTATGTCAAGGAAAATACAAAATTCTGGTGGCAGGTAACAAATCAAAATTTTAATTTATAATGGAATGTAATGCAGTAAGGGAAGGGTGCTTTCGCATCCGACTAAAATGGACCACAAAGTCCAATTCATCTGATTAGGCTTTGCCAGACCTTCTTCCACAGCGCTGAAGAGGAGGGTCTGGCTAGTCCACACAGCATTCCGGGATGGGAGAAAAACGGGCTCTGGTTTATTGGCATTTCTTTAAACCAATCACAATCCTCTTGTGCGGTGATAAAGGCCACACGGAGCAACAGCGCCTCTGCAATATAGCCTCAGGAAGGAACTTGTTTGGGTGGAACGTGTGTACGTTCAAAGGTTGTTTTACACCTGCAACAGAAACAATTTCCGGCAGCGCCTGACCAATCCCGGAAGTGGAACATCGTGTATATACGTATAAAAAGGGCATAACCGTATCTTTTTTCCCCAATGAGCACATTTAGCTTATACAGGGAGTCAGGGCAATGCCGCACTCAAACTTGAACTTTGGTTTTCATGCCTACTAACGTATGGCTCGCATCAGGTGTTCAAACTGTACCAAAACACGGGAAAAGTATTTGAAGCTACTACAAGAAGTTTTTACAGGTTAATTTAATGCTGATTGACGGCAGCGCAGCCCGCTGTGCAGACAGACAGCAGTTGGAGCTCCGGCGGAAGAAGAGTGCTATACATCCATCAGCAGTGGTTTCTAGCCACGCTGCCGGTCCCCAGAGCAGCATGGTTACTAGGAGAGTACAGTCTGACTCTGCAAACGAAGATACCATTAGCGCTATACAGCTGAGTGTTCAGATCCAGTCAAATCAGCACCAGCCGCATGTAATATAGTAATGGCTGTAGGTGAGAGGGAGGCTGGCTGCTGAAAATCTGACGTTTTGGCGCTCGTGTTATTCCTTTGGCACTGGCTGAAACCTCTTTGGGGGCGCCAAAAATGTCTCTATGCAGGAAAAACTCTGTCACAGTAATAATATGAATCGTAGTTGAAATATAGCTGGAAACACATGATGTCCAATTTAGTGGATAGATGATTCATCGTAATTTCCTCCTAAAGGCAGCTACACACCGGGCCGATAATTGGCCGTTGGATAGTTTGGTGAGGTCGGTGACTCGAGTCTGTTCGGTGTGTTCCGTGCCGTCGTCTGTTGGAGGAGCTGTCGGCCTTCATTTTGGCCGACCTGACATGCTCAGTCGGAGACAGAGCAGTTGGGATTCACCAGTGCTGGGTGTAACGCATTACAACGCGTAGTTCCTTTTTCAATTCGGCGCAACGTTACTTTCCCCAGGGACAGATTTGACAGTGACACTGCCTTCTCAGCTGCGCGCTCACAAGCTCCACACGGGACATGACAGAGGCTGGTAGCATAGTAATCATGGCAAGCGAGAAGCAGCCAAAGCTAACTTTTGAGAGTGTTTTAAGCTTCGTGGCTTTTTGCTGGACAGCGCTATGAGCCAGGCAGACACAAAGCTGACAACCTCACAGATGGATGCGGTGGAGACGGCCTCATACATACACACAGCAGACCGCTGTGGACTTGTGTCGGTTGCACGGACACGCAAGGATTTCCAGAAAAGAGGCTGCATGTGTCTACGACAATGCACGGACCATTGTGGCTGTGCGATCAGACATTAGTATACACTAACACCGTGTAACGCCGATGACCTGCTGATGTGCATTCAACCCACGCTGGACTCATTCATAATGAATCAGCCGTTACTCTGTGAGGAGAGAATCCAGCCTGCAGTGGAGTTCAGACACTTCACTGATAACCAGAGATTGGCTTTATGGTCAAAGATAGTTTTTGTATAATTAACTTCAGTCTCTGCCAGAGACGCCTGCTTTTAAAAGCAACGTAAAAGTAACAAGTAAAGTAAAAAGTTACTTTCCATAGGGGGTAACTAAGTAAAGTAACAGATTACTTTTTTAAGAAGTAACGAGTAACGAGCAAACGCTACTTTTTAAAAGTAACTTCCCCAACACTGGGATTCACTGACGTTTGTCGATCTGAAATGAAGACAGCCCGGCCCAATCCATGTAGTTCTTTGGCCGACAGTAGGTTAATTTCCACCCTCACATGGCGTCTCGGGTTCCGTTTAGGGAGTTGGATTGGGAGCTGAGTCACCTCGCCGGATCCCCCGGGCGCCTCCACCTCCCGCGTACAGAGGCCTGAAGGACCGAGTTATGCATCAGAAAGGACTGGTGGAGGAGGAAGGAGGGGGGGGGGGGGGGGGGGGGGGGGGGTGTGGGGGGGGGGGGGGGATATGGGTGGGGGGTAAGTAGGATTGGAAATAGAGGGGAGGTAGGTGGGGAGGAAGGAGGGTTAGGGTGAGATGAGTGAAGGGGGGGGGGGTGAATTAGAGAGAGATAGGGGAGGAATAGTAACAGAAGGAGGGGTAGGGGAAGTTAAGCATGCTTCTCAGATTTTATTATTCTTTTCTTTTTTGGGGTTCAATTTCTACCTGCAGAGGGGGTCCTACCCAATATGTTAATGTTTTGATGGTTTTTTTTTAAATAAATATTTTAAAGATGCCTCGGTTGTCCTTTATAACTTTTATTCTGCCTTATCTATATTTTAATAATTTGATTGTGCTTCTGTCTTTATTGCTAATATTTATTATTATTATTATTATTACAAATTGAATTACTTGCCTCAAGATTTTAACATGATGATACACATGCCATTGGTTTTATGCATTTTACTAACAGTGTCATTACTAACCTTATCAGGGAGAAAGAAGGTATAGACTGGATCGAAAGCTGGGTAAAGTTGTAGTTTGGGACTTGCAGCAGTTAAAAAACAGTGCATCCAATCAGTGATTAGCAATCATGTCCAATACGTACCTACCTATTCTGGTTTGAGTCTCATTAAATGCTGTTGTGTTTTGGGAATTGCTGTTATGTTTTTTGTTTTGCTGTTGTGTTTTGTACTTCAGGGCCACCGTACTTAGTAAATCACTGCAAGGCATCCAATCCTCTGAATTTATTATCTAGAAAGTCAGCGGAAATTCATGCATTCAATTTTAAATTGAATTAATGAGCAGCTCCACTCAAACTTTTAATAACCTATGCGATAAGAGAAATGGTGTCGTGAGACCTTCATTAAAGGGGAGTTAAGGGATGGCTGTACCGGGGACAGTAAGACTCCAGGGTGCTGATAACCTGGGTGCTAAGCTCTCCCTGCTCTCATTTCATTTAGAGTCAGGTCAGCCCACTCTCACTGGACAACAGGCTGAAGATAATACAGTATAAACTTGGCATCAGAGAAAATACAATAGTAAATAAACTAATCAAGAAGTATTACAAAGTTTTACTTATAGTGATCAGTGTGATGTTGGGAACCAGGCCTCAGCCGGATGCATAAACTATTGTGGGGTCAAAGTAGTATTAAAATATTATTAATTAATAATTATCAAGATAACTATTAATTATATAAAATAATGTGATTTTATTTAAATAAAGTCAAGTGCTCTTATGGGGCACCACTTGATAGTATTAAGAATTAAATTAAATTAAAATTATGATAAATTTGGTAATGGTAATAAAAAAAAAAATTAACCTGGACCCTGTTATGTTGAATCATATAGCAGTGGACTGTAATGGAGTATAGAGAATGTGAAGTTGACGTCACGCTGTGCTGAATTTTGGTACAGGGGCACCATCTTGTGAGGACGCACTCTGTTTCCCTTGTTTTGTCAAACGGTCAAATCTGATGGAGAAGGGAAAAGAAAAAAAACGCAGGCACAGGTAAACAGAGCGGGTCCTCACAAGATGGTCAGACTTAACAAAGCTTCTCCAGATACACAGAAACATTATATAACTTTTTTTATCGGCTCTTTGATGAGTAATCTGACTTTGACATGTAAAAACAGCAGAAAGGTGGTAAACTCTTGGGAATCCCTGGAAGTATAAATACACATAAGAGTCTTATTCTACTGTGTGAGGTGAAACAGTGAGTGCTCACATAAATCCCTCTTTACTGTGGGTTCACAAGGCTAAATTATAGTCATGAAGACAAAATTATAAAACAAAGTAACAGCAGAGTGTTTGACTCTTTGCTTTTATTCAGGTAGCAGCATCAGTCAGCACTGTCCTACTTACACAATGCAGCTAATTCCAGCCCTGCAAAGCCACACACATTCAGAACAGTCAAACTTCACACAACTACATACTGAACATAAATGTACAATCAGACACACGCACCCACACACAAACACACAAACACACACACACACACACACACACACACACACACACCACCAAGCCCTTCGGCAGCTTTCCTGTACACAGTGAGAGACTGCTGTCATGACTGAGAGAGAGAGAGAGAGAGAGAGAGCGATAGAGAGAGAGCGGCCTCTAGTTTCACAATGCATCTTAAAAATAAAGAAATGTATCCTACTCTTTTTCCTTTCACATTTCCACATGCACTTATAATGAATAACAACTAGCCTAGCGGTGTAATATGTTTGACAAAACAATTCCAACTCAACTTTTAATCATATTGCATGGTCTTCATCATCAGATGGAGAATGCTCAGTTGTCACGGAGATTACTTTGTGGACATGCAAGCTTTTTACGACTTCTCATCCGAATTAAAGTACATTCTTGACCTTGGAAATAGTACTTTAACAAAACTGTCCTCTTTGAGTTTTCAATTGTATCAAATTATTTGTGCGATTTTTTTTTTATTGATTATATTCCTCGGGCATGAAAGTGGCAGGAAATGCGTGACTGAACGGGATGGAAATCAGATTTTTGGAACACATTGTAGTCTGATTTTGAAAAGGTGTAAATATATCGGTCTCTCTTTTTTTTTTTTTTTACCAATGTTTTTTTGCCAATGTAAATACGTCAGTAAGCAATCTTTGGAAGTGGACTCTACAGTCACATGGGATAATGACAGCTAAAGCCACACTGAAATTAACCATCTTTCCTACCGGCATATTGAAGCAAAAGCGGCTTCAGCGATCTCTACACATATGATCATAGAGACAGTGGAGTGAGCGGTTGTAGTGGTTATTCAATCCCTGATTACTTGATCTGTGTGGGGGAAGCGCTGTGAATAGGAGCCCATACAGAACGTAAAACGTTTGTCATGCTCGTATTCCACAATGCAATTCATCAATGAGTTTGTCTTTAATGATAGTAGCTGTTGTAATGTTTTTGTTGAAACTAAACTGCTAACATGAAAAAGTTCTTCTGGTGTCAGTTACCAAACAGCTTCAGGTGTATTATGTAGCACCACCCTCTGGATTGGAGCAGACAAACCTGATTTGAATGTAACTTGGGAAAACCAGGACAGATTGCAATCATGTCTGAATTTGTTATTTATCATTTCAAGCCTCTATAATATTTAATATAATATTCAACATCACACAAATCATCACTATCATATTTCTCGGTTATCTGTCATTTATCTTATACAGTACATTATTACACGGCTTGGTTGAATACTTGACTCTGATTGGTCAATCACAACATTCTGCGGTTTGCTATTTCTGTATAACAGACCGTTGCCATGGACGAAGTTCTGATCATAGACTCTGGGGGACCAGTTTTTAATCAATAAAATAATTTTTTAATCAATATTTGCTCATATGGCTGATCAGCGGATCACAAAGGGAGAGAGAGGGTTGAGGAGACGGGGATCGCTAACAGTGCTAATGGCAACAGTGCAAACAGAGTGCAAACTGTCAATCTACCTGCCACGTTGGCAGTAGCCAATGAGAATTGAGTGATTCATTAGTTGTTGTTGCCAATGTTCTTTCACATTTTAACCATGTCACTCATTTCCTTGGATTTGAGCTAAAAAATGTGGCGGCACATGACTAGGGTGAAGAGGCCTGCTGAAACAAGCAACCAACAAAAACAGTCATTAATTATATTCATTTTGTTAATAACTTGACAGCACTTAAATGTGTATTCTTAACAAGTCCAAGAACGATGCTTGTCCATTTCCTGTATTTCACCTTAATGAGGCAAAAAAGGCTGGTAAAAAGCCTGTGTGGCTAGTGGATTTTAAAAACAAAAATCCCCCCAAAAAAGTTAACTTCAGGCCCTGGCCGTGTAATAAACTGTATAATAAGTGGGATAATGTAGAGCCAGCTGGTCATTATTACAAATGAACACCTGCATCACCCTGGGTTCTAATTTGATTTGGTCTGTCACAGATGCTACAGCAGTTCTAACAGCTGAACAGAATATCCGTATCAAAACCACATCAGGATCACCACACCCAGCCTGATGGTGTGTAAGAACACAAACAGAAGAACACCCACCACTCCAAGGTTATTGGACGCCACTCTACTTTTGTCAAACTAGAGGCCAGAGTGAGAAGGAAATAGCTAGAACAAGATAAAAAGAAAAGAGCATCCTGACTGCAAGTGGTTGAGTTTCAGAGTTTAAAGTCTCTTTCCTGTCGTCCTCAGATCCTCCTTACGGAGGAGAATCTAACCCTTCTTGCTCCACCCGTCAGGACTGTAAACACACTGATAAATAATACTGATTGTTGGAAAGAAAAGTAAACAGTGAGCTCAATGATTGATGTTTTGCCTCGTGCTGCTCTAAGTGGGACTTCCACTGCACCAGCTGCTGTCAGATTCTGTAGTTGTATCAAAACAATCTCTAGCAGCACGCTCAGGCTGATGTGAAGATACCCTAAATATCAATCGCATGGACGACCTCCAGCCATCTTTGCACTTCACTTGTCATACAAGAAGGAGGATTTATTCTGATCTGCATCAGCAATGAAACAAATTAAGCAGCAACAGATGGTCGGCTGGCTGGCTGCTCGCCTCAATATCTGAATGTGTGCCACTCGTCACAATGACATTTTCAAAATCTGTGTTGACATGTTTACAGCTTTGTCTTATCCTGCTGCCTGGTCACACTATTCACATTTGAGTCAGGGTGTGCTGTCATTCAGACTGCTGCTGCTTGTTGTCGGCACTTGGAAGGCGTGCAAACAGAACGTAGGCCCACAATGCTTTACATCTTTAGCTCTCCTTAAGCTTTTTGCTAAGCACTGTCCTGGAGAAACAAACAAACACACATTCACACTTTTCATCTACCTGCATGTACACACACTCATATGCATTCATACATACATAATGTTACACGCAGCCCACAACTCTGTCACTGGCCTTACAAATATGGCAAGGCATTGAATGTCTGCTTTCCTTGCCTGCTGTCTGTCAGATTTCAGGGCCCACACAGTCGGTGCCTATCCCTAGCAGTCACTCATGTTGTCTTTCACAGCTTCTACATCCTAACAGAGATGATCTCCTTCTGGAGTATCTCTCCAATCCACAGCAGAGGACAAATAATTGACATAAAGACCCTTGCAGTCCCACACAGAAAAGGGACAAACGTTCTAATAAAGTCAGAAGGACTCAAGTCTCAAAGTATCCTGATGGCCTCACATGGACTGTCCGTCTCTCCACCCCCCACCCCAGCCCATGCAGTGTGTCAGTAGTTCAGGGCCGGGGGCGTGAGGGTCTGCAGTGGTGGCTAGCTGTTGTTCTCAGCCGTCATGTATTTTAGGGCGGCGAAGCCGTAGCGCCGCGACATGTTCTGCTGGAACTCCTCCTTCAGGGTCTTGAGGCAGACCCGGTATTGCTTGTTGGAGCGGAACTTGGTGATGTCGAAGCTGGGAGCATGAGGCATGTGGATCATGTAAGCGTTGGGCAGAACCACAAACTCATACTCCTGTAGAGAGAAGAACACAAAGAACTTTCAGTCTGGACAGCTGAGTACTATAACCACCACATGTCTTTACTACAACACCTCATATGAAGTTGCATTCGTTGTTTTTGGCCACATCCAGCAGACATCATTAATTTGGAGTCATTTTTGTGTCCACCTGATGAATGTAAGTCCAATATTCCTTTCAGCTCTATCAACTCCTGTTAAGTTTTATTGGAATTTTAATGATAAAGGTAACACTAACTGCTATATTGCAACTACTTCCTTTTACACTGAACTAACCACTTTGTATAGTCTGTAAATCTAGTCTGTTAAAGGTTCAGTGTGAAGGATTAATTAGCATATAGCAGTGATGTTGCAGATTACAACTGAATCTTCTCCCGTGTGCGTGTAGAAGAGCTACGGTGGCCGATGCAAAAACGCACACAAGTACACAAATGTTTGCCGGTGTGTCTGTGTTTAACATGGATGGGTTTCCTACTGTTGCCAGGCAGCCTGCTTTCCTTTACTTCCACTCTCTACTTCTTCTTCGCTACTTCTTGTTTATTTGCAGATTATTTTGTTTGTACGCCCCCTGGCAGTTTGAAGAATTCTACAACGAACAATGCGTTGATATCAGTGTTGGGGGTAACGCGTTACTAAGTAACTTACTAAGTAACGTGTTACTGTAATCAGATTGCATTTGTCTGTAACGCATAAATGTAACGCATTACTGTTGATAACTCAGTAATCACATTACAGTTACTTAACAAATAATTATTGCTGGTTCTTCAACTATCTGCATAACGTGAGGAGAGAATAACAAATCAAATGTCAGTTTTTGTGCGTGTTTGCGTAACACCATAACACTCATCCGAGTGACGAAACTAAAATCTCAGAGCCACCGCTTAAGACGTCTTTTGAGGGGTGGAAGTATGCCCATTACTTCAAATTAGTTGCGCAAAAGGACAAAAACTTGATTGTAAAGTGTAAATTGTGCCTAGGCCACAAACACCTCTCCACCGCCACAAACACAACATCCAATCTAAGCCAAGCAGCCAAGACTTGATTTTAAACAGCAGGTAAACAAAGCAGAGATAAATAGGCTTGTTGCAGCATACATAGTGGAGGAAATGTTGCCTGTTTTGACAGTGGAATCGCCGTCTTTCCGAAACATACTGGGCAAAATACAGTACATACTGGCAATAATGAAGAGCGGACGACGCCAGTTCTTCTTGACAAATGTGCTGATGTTCACAACTTTGTTGTCAGCTTTGCGGTATTAAAGAGCGTATAAGAGAGATCTTGTGTATGTCCTCATTATAATAAGGGTTTGTGTTGATCTGGGCATACATGAGGTTTAACTTTATATTGTTATTTGGCAAGTAAGTTATGGTGCATCTCAGGTGATATTACGGAGTAATCCAAAAGTAATGTAACTAGCAGTGTAACTAATTACTTTCAGCAATGAGTAATGTAGTAAAGTAAGGCATGACTTTTTTTTTTTAAGTAGCTAGTAATGTGTAATCTATTACTTTTTTGAGTAACTACCCCAGCACTGGTTGATATACATTGCTGATAAACTAAACTAAGCTAAGCTACTGTTTGCTGCTGAGGAAACATGAAACATGAGAGCAGAGTTTGTGGATGGAAAAAAACAAAACAATGAGTTGAAAGATGCTAAAACGCTTTGTAGAGCTGAGGGGAACCTCGCCTCATGCCCAATGTCAGCTGGGATCACGTCCAGACCTCCCCAACCCTCTAAGGATAAGCGGCCTGATGGATGCATGGACTTTACTTCATTAGGGTACAAACCCCGATGTCTGGACCAGGGGTTGGCATTTCATTGATTAGGACAGAGCAAGGACAGATATTGAGTTCTTCATCCAAACCTGACCTAAGGCAATATAATAAAGCCTAATCATAATTAGATGCATAGTGAATTTTCTACAGTGGCATGTCTACAAGGGAATTTGCTGTACAACTGTATAGTTTTTACAACAATTTAGTTGGTATTTCAAGATACCTTATTTCATGAACTGCAGACACCCTAAAATGAAGCATGGAGAAGAAGCATACTACAATCCACAGATTGGGTGGTGGAGAGTAAGTTACCTGTGCATCTAGCTCCATGATGTGAGCCACCTTGTTCCAGCCGAAGCCCACAAAGCGGCGGTCATACTCAGGACTGTCCCTCCTCACCATGACGTAGGGCTCGAAGTCGGCTTCCCACTGCACCTTGTAGGGCGTGGTCGCTGTCCGCCATTTGGCAAAGTTAGTTGGTGCGTGGCCTTTAGTCCACACATGGTACCTAGGAGAGATTTTTATTTATTTATGCATTTTGATTACAAACCTCTGTCTGTATCATAGAAGGTATTAAAAGTCTAGACTTTATTTATAGTGTTTGTAGACCAAATCATTTTTGATGGGAAAAAGTTCAGTTGTCTCCTTTTCTGTCTGTGCCATCAACACTTCTTTTTCACCAACCCCCAAGATAAAAGAGGTATTTACTGACTGCAAATTCTTGGCGGGCGAGGCAAAGTGAGTGTGACTGCAGGAAGCGTGACCGCCTGTAAGGTCTGCACACAGGAGAAAAATGAACACCCCTCTTCTCCAAACATACACAGAAATCTTACCAGCGTGTTGCATAGATGTGATTGGCAAAGGACAAAAAAGCAGGAAAATATACGCCGCACCCATGACGCTGCGACAGCACCCCCCCATTTTTTTCAAATGCTATAAAATTGAATGAAACACCCCAAATTCTATGAAAGTAATCATTAATATTACTTGCACAGAACGTTGTATGCAGGGGTTAAATTGGGATTTGTTATGTGGGGGGGCTCTCCCTAGGGGGGTCTGGGGGTATGCCCCCCCGGGAATTTTTTTTGGAAAAATAAACCATTAAATGGCACTTTCTGGAGAGTTTTGTGCAAAGAAATGGAGAAATTGAGTCTTACATGATATGTACAAAACTGCAAGGTTAAGAGCCTGTACTCTGCATTGTTGTAGTATCAACAGGTTTTAGGGCATTTAGCATTTACATTACTGTTAATCAGTCATCACTTGATTACACATTGCATTACCTTGTTATAATATAAATAATGTGCCACATGAAGAGACAGTGCAGCATATGACAGTAGCAACAGCTGAAAAGATTTGGGTCTGTGGTGACCAGGTCCACCTCACACAAACTTCCTTCTCCCATTCTCTCTCTTTACTACAACACACACACACACACACACACACACACACACACACACACACACACACACACACACACACACACACACACACACACACACACACACACACACACACACACACACACACACACACACACACACACACACACACACACACACAAATTCAGCCCTGGCACTGTAGCCACACCAGCCCACATTACCACGCCCGTGCAGCCCCACCCACAGACACGTGCATTCACTAATTACATTTGTGTACAGATGGTGAAATAATATAAGCAGTACCTTATGTAACATATTTTTAAACATTTAATGTAACTGGCAAACAATGCTTTCTACTTTTTAAAGAGCACGTTTATAACAAATTTTTATTCATGCCGTTTGTATGCTGTTACTGTCATTCTCTACAGTATGTAGGTACAGTGGGGCAAAAAAGTATTTAGTCAGCCACCAATTGTGCAACTTCTCCCACTTAAAAAGATGAGAGAGACCTGTAATTTTCATCATAGGTACACTTCAACTATGAGAGACAAAATGAGAAAAAAATCCAGAAAATCACATTGTAGACTGTTTAATGAATTTATTGGTAAATTATGGTGGAAAATAAGTATTTGGTCAATAACCAATACTTTGTTATATACCATTTGTTGGCAATGACGAGGTCAAACGTTTTCTGTAAGTCTTCACAAGGTTTTTACACACTGTTACTGGTATTTTGGCCCATTCCTCCATGCAGATCTCCTCTAGAGCAGTGATGTTTTGGGGCTGTCGCTGGGCAACACAGACTTTCAACTCCCTCCAAAGATTTTCTATGGGCTTGAGATCTGGATCACTCCAGGACCTTGAAATGCTTCTTACGAAGACACTCCTTCGTTGCCTGGGCGGTGTGTTTGGGATCATTGTCATGCTGAAAGACCCAGCCACGTTTCATCTTCAATGCCCTTGCTACTCAAAATCTCACGATACATGGCCCCATTCATTCTTTCCTTTACACGGATCAGTCGTCCTGGTCCCTTTGCAGAAAAACAGCCCCAAAGCATCATGTTTCCACCCCCATGCTTCACAATAGGTATGGTGTTCTTTGGATGCAACTCAGCATTCTTTCTCCTCCAAACACGACGAGTTGAGTTTTTACCAAAAAGTTCTATTTTGGTTTCATCTGACCATATGACATTCTCCCAATCCTCTTCTGGATCATTCAAATGCTCTCTATCAAACCTCAGACGGGCCTGGACATGTACTGGCTTAAGCAGGAGGACACGTCTGGCACTGCAGGATTTGAGTCCCTGGTGGCGTAGTGTGTTACTGATGGTAGCCTTTGTTACTTTGGTCCCAGCTCTCTGCAGGTCATTCACTAGGTCCCCCCGTGTGGTTCTGGGATTTTTGCTCACTGTTCTTGTGATCATTTTGACCCCACGGGGTGAGATCTTGCGTGGAGCCCCGGATCGAGGGAGATTATCAGTGGTCTTGTATGTTGCTCCCACAGTTGATTTCTTCACACCAAGCTGCTTACCTATTGCAGATTCAGTCTTCCCAGCCTGGTGCCGGTCTACAATTTTTTTTCTGGTGTCCTTTGACAGCTCGTTGGTCTTGGCCATAGTGGAGTTTGGAGTGTGACTGTTTGAGGTTGTGGACAGGTGTCTTTTATACTGATAACAAGTTCAAACAGGTGCCATTACTACAGGTAACGAGTGGAGGACAGAGGAGCCTCTTAAAGAAGAAGTTACAGGTCTGTGAGAGCCAGAAATCTTGCTTGTTTGTAGGTGACCAAATACTTATTTTACAGAGGAATTTACCAATAAATTCATTAAAAATCCTACAATGTGATTTTCTGGATTTTTTTTTCTCATTTTGTCTCTCATAGTTGAAGTGTACCTATGATGGAAATTACAGGCCTCTTTCATCTTTTTAAGTGGGAGAACTTGCACAATTTGTGGCTGACTAAATACTTTTTTGCCCCACTGTATGTAGTATGCATGTTGTGACTGTCTGTTCGATTGTCCGTGTTTCTCTCTGTTGACACTGTACATATTGTCTGTCTGGTTCTCCATCTTTTCATCCGTTTTAACTCTAACTCTGCAATTAAAATGTTTTTATGGCTGTCTGTGATGATACTTCAGGGTTTTTTCTTGCTCAGAATTTGTCTTTTCAGGAACACACAAAGGACATTTTGAGGGTAAAAGATTTAAATTCCTGCATTCTGATACATTTTTAGGCACCAATTTATGGTAAAAATGTCAATATTTATTGCAAGGAAATCACAAAATTCTGGTGGCAGGTAACAATTCAAAATATAATGGAATATTATTATATTCAGTAAGGGGGCTTTCACATCTGGGACATGGGCTGTATATGACAACACTTGACCCTACAATCCAGTTGTTTAATTAGCATGAACAGGGCTTTATGGTCAATTGCATTAATTGCAGAGTTTAACCTACATAGTGTAAAATTAATTGTGACCCTCCCCCACAAAAAAAAGAAAAAAGCGGATTTGCATGATTTACGAGAGCTTCATTTTCAGGTCGGAAAAGCCGGATTTCCGGATTTATCCGGAAGAATCACACCCCTGTTGTCACCCGCAATTTCCACCAGTATTTTCACTAACTGCGGAACGTCTGCGTCCCTACTCCGTCCCAGCTCCGGTGATCCGCAGCCCTCCGGAGCTGATACACAGAGCTTCTATTTTTGCCCGATGCCGGAGAGCACCGCAGCAATTCAGCAAAGGGCAGATTGTGCGGGTCAGGAAGTCGAGCACAGAAACAAAATAAAACATCCGGTTCATTTTAAAAATAAAATACACCATGCTCACGGCGGATCATATTTCCCTGCAGGTCAGCACAGAGAAACAAACTGTTGTTGGTTTTGTGGTTCTGTTTATAGAAACTACATCCTGTTATATTGCGCGATCATACGTGAATTCAGATATCTCAAAACTTAGACAAATAAAATTAAAACTATCTACATGGCTACCACTAGAGGTAATTGAGGAAATGTGTGCATTATTTATTTTTACTACTGGAAAGTGACAAGTCAAAAGGGTTATTACACCAATAGTAGTAATACAGTCATAGATTCATGATTTACGATTCATAAGGACTGACTGAAACAATATTTTCCTTGACATTTTGTGACCATTAATTCCATATTTAAAATTGTTACAAGGGTACAAACTGATTTATTGAGATATGATTTTATTGTTAAATTTAAGTCATGATCATATTATGGGAGATCTGCCGAGTGCTTGTATCTGCTAGTTTGAGATCAAAAAGACAAAAACAAGTCTTTATCGCCATATCTAGAGGAAACAGTTTTCTAACTCATTTCTTTCAGCTTATAGAGGTGTGATATCTCTATATTTGCAGACATTTTGTGCTTACTATGGATTCTCATATACATGTATTTGGAGATATTTTTTAATGTTATTTGTGTACTGTATATTTAATTTACAGAGATGTACCTTCTTGGTGCTTGCTGGAACATGTTGAGACTTGTTGTGTTAGGGAAATACATGGCTCAATATCACTCAATTCACTCACAAAAAAGCCATGTTTCATGTATATATGAAGTTGAAATTGCTCATCATTTGCTTACTTTTTATAATAAAGTTTCAAATAGCATTCCAACTATTAAATTAAAATAAATCCTAATGTTACCGTCCATTGTTTTGATTGCTTATTATCTTTCCTCAATTTTATTACATTTTTGTGTTGTGTCTCAAGTGGGTGTCTCGCAGTGTGCGCCTGAGGATTAAGTAAAGATCTGAGTTAATGAATAAAAAAAATATATGAAACAATATTGCTGATTTACATAACTTCTACCACAGAAAAGGAAATGAAAAGAGCTGCTGTAGTGTTTTGTTGAATGAAAACCTGAAGACTCTTGAACATTGTTGGCTTCAGAAACAAAGACACGGTTCACCTGAAGGTGAAGAGTGTGCCCATGTCCAGCTGAGAGAGCAGCTCAGCCTTGGACTTTGGGTACGAAAGACGATATCGCAGCGTCTCAAAGGCTGGAACCACCAAAGCTTTCTTGGCGTTGGCCATGTCCAGCTGCACCACTGACTTCCTACAAACAAACACCGATACGATTGGATTACATACAGGATATCACTACAGCGTGCATATCTCATAAAAAAGGAAATAAAAAAAAAAAACTCATGCCTTTCTAAAATCTAAAGATATGAAAAACCAAGTGTACAGGAGTCAGTGACTGCCAACTTAGCTGGTTTCCATCTGATTCTCTTTCTCCTCTTACCTGAGGTACTCATACAGGCCATACATGGGCAGGAAGTCGATGTCTGATAGGAACATGTAAGGTGTGTTGACCTGCCGCATGGCCACATTGCGCAACAGGTTGACTGGGTAGAACTGTCCCTCTTTGTAGACGATGTGGTAACCAACGTTCCCGCGGCTCATCAGCACCTCAGAGCCCTGAGCATAGCGCAGAAACTGCTGGGCTTCAGCGTCGGACAGATACAGGGCCAGGCTGATTGGACCTTCCCAGTGTTTACATATAGCCTCCAACATCTGGAGCCTGCAGAGGGCAGGACACAGGGATGGGTGACATCACAAAAATGTATCACTTTACACACTACACATTTGAACAATTACCCCAAAGTTGTTGTTTTTTTGCGTGAGATAATAAAAAGAGTTACTTCTTTCAAATAATAACTAACAGTGAAAACACAATGAGCGCGTAAGCTATTTTTATTTCAGCGCGCATGTTGTCCAATCTGTCCGTTCAAAGTGGCCGCGTCGGCTCGTGCGCTGCAGTGATGGTTTCTGCATCACCTCTATTTCTTGCGCGAGGCGCGAGCGTATGTGTCAAGCCAGGCAGGTAATCACATACAGGAAGACCATAGTGCAGCCAGATGCTTTACTAAAATAAAACACATTTCAAAATAAAACACCTAGGTTCATGGTGATTTTGACTTTCTTGACTTCTCACAGCGAGACACGAGATCAGGCACACGGAGAGAGAGACGGATGGACAGAGACGCGCGTGCACGCACAAACACACCGCACACACACACACACACACACACACACACACATACCGTAGGCTACAATTACCAAAGCTTTCCCCACTTATCCTGTCTCTTTCTATCGGAGGAAGAGAGAGAGAGAGAGAGAGAAAGAGAGAGCGAGAGAGAGCGAGAGTGCACAGAGGAAAAGGATGGCTTTGTGACCGGCGCGTAGAAATATGAGTCTGGTATGAATGGCCAGGTGCGGGTTCAGGCACGTATCTACGCTACACGGGCTATACACGACACTTAAGCGCCCGGGGTGTTTTCACTGTTACACTTTTATACTACCATTCCATTTTAGCTTTAGTTACTTGACAATTTCACATACACTATAATACAAACACATTTTGGTTTCTGTTAAAAGGTACATGCCATTATAATTATAAGTAAGCTTTCTGAATGCACATCCTCCCAACCTCACTACATGACACTTATAAAATGACTTATAAACTTATAAATGACAAATATGGCAAAAAAACTTATAAAATATGCTAACAGTCTTCTGTTGGCTGCTATTAATTCATCTGGCAGAATCTGGAAGAAGTATTGAGCCCTGCAGCTGTTTCCAACCGTTTGTTTCTTTGTGACTTTAAAAAGTGAAACATGCAATACAACATTATTAGACTTAGCCATTCCGGTCCAGAGCTTTAATTGTTTTTTTTTGTGTGTAAATATATGGATTAATGAGTTACTCAACCTTGGACTTGATATGAAAATAGGGTACTGATACATATTTAATATTTGTTACATTAAGGAATGCTTGAGCCTGTCTGCCTTAGCATTAGATTGGGCTTTACTTTGAAGAGTCGAGCTCTAAAAACATTTTTGTTCAGGCTAATTATACTGAGTTAGGCACATTTCAGTATTTTAAATTCTGAAGCCTCCATGCCTTGATTTGTAAAACCATGGTTTGTCAATCTCCTTTCGTTCCCCCCCCCCTTCTAGTTCCTCTGCATGATTATCACTGCAGTAACTCTATTCATTTAATATTCTATCTGAAGGTAAGTTTGTGTTATTTGCTGAGTGTCTGACGCTGTTTTGGATCTGGAATGCCAATAATTCCCTCGACAGAGCCACCATGGGCCTTATTAAAACAAGACAAGCAATGCTACTGACACATACTAAACAATAATATATAGCTGAGCAGAAGACAACATTCTGACGAAATATTAAAACAGGGCTAAACATTTGTTATTCCTGAGGGTGACTTAATGCACCATGGGGTTATTCAAATCAAAAGGGTTATTCCCATGGCTGCATGAATGTGCTCCGCAAATTTCATGACAATGTATTAGATTATGTTACATAATCATCTTGTGTGGAAGGTTTATATTTTGTGGCACATTAGGATTGCCTGTCAGATGTCCATAATGGAAAGCAATCATCCTCAATGTAAAATGTGCCTGTGGTTTATTTCGTGGATATTGAAGGTATTAGCACATTACCACAGGTATTAGCAACCTTTCTCTGCCATAAACATCAATGACAATCTGGCTGGTACTTGTAATGGTATCTTAGTTTAAACCATAGTGTGGGAACAGATGGAGGAACCAATGCCATTCTTGGATCACGCTATTAGCAGATAATTTCTCACTAACATACCCATCTCATTCCACCACGGTCTACTCCTTTTTTGTACATTAGCTTGAATAATGTGGGGGTTAAATTATGACCACGGGGGGAATTGGGTTGTGGCAACAACACAGACTGAAACACTGGTAACATACGAGGAAAAGAAAACAAAGACAGTGAAGGCAATATTTGTAGACTATCAGCTAAATTAATAATATCTAATATGAAAACATATTAGAAGGAACAATCAGTCTGTTTTCCGTATCAGCAGGAATTTTGAAAAGTGTTGATGGGTGTTTATCTCTCTATCCTTACTTCAATTACTGCTGAGATCCCAAGCTTACTAAACAAGCAGCCTGGCTCCTAGTTCCCACACCTTGAGGCTTAATTCAGCCCTCTGGAGCCAGCAAGAATTTAAAGATAGCAAGTAGATGAGGACATTTTCAGACATGCAATCCCTGACTTCATTAACCAAAATTATAAGTTCAGGCAGAAGACAATTCTGTTGACTTTGCCAAATTAATCCTAATGAATTCTGCATTTTGCAGACAATCTTAAAATTCAGGCACTCTCTTTACTGGTGGAGAAAGCTGAAAACACTGTCACATCCTTATCATTTTACAACTGGTTCTTGATGTGGAGATAATGGATGTGGAGTTTTGAAGACCTTAGAAGATGTTAGACCCAGCAGCAGTGGGTCAACGGACCGCTAACGTTAGACCCAGCCCGCTGTTCAGCTCATTCTCTGTAAACGATGCAGCATAAAAGCATGGCGGAACCAGCAAGCCAGCCAGCCAGCTGGTGTTAGTTGGCTAACGTTAGCTTGCTAACTCCGCCTTAACGTTACGCCCTCGCCACATCGTTAACAGAAAACGAGCTGAACAGAAAATAAAGCTGTCACTCGTGGCGATAGCAATGTGCTTTGTGTGGATGAAACATTAAGTTAATTTGACTCATTTTAGCGGCTGGCTCTCTGCCTCGTAACGTTACTACTCCACTGCTCGTTACTGCAAAACCTCAGCTCCGCGACTTGCCTGAAGTCAGCTTATTATCGGAAGTTTTATGTACCATGACTATGCTACACATAAAAATGGCTGCTGCTCTGACCATTCTACTACGTTGATTTGAATGGAAATGGCCTTTCTATCCATTTTATTTCTATGGGTGGAGACGTGTTAAAATTCTGAGTTTTATTTTGAATTTTATTAATTTGTTTAAAATCTGCGTAAAGTTCTCTGGAAAGTTCTGCGTCCTCAGATTCCGTGTGACCTGGCTGATAAATGTACATTCCCAGGTAAAATTGTGCGGAATTTACACTGGCTGCTTTTATCCTGTAAATCCAGTGTTTTCTCATTGTGCTGTGTCCTCTTGTGTACAGAGAGCAGCAACTCACTATCAACCTGTGGAGGCAAGGCAACAAAAAACAAACATTCTGCTGATTCTGAGAACAGACAGGATGGACATCTGGAAAGTATACAGTAAATCTCGAATATAACACATCATTTCAATGAAACGCCACAAAGCAAGTAGTAATCAGCCTATTAAGCTTATATATTAATTCTTCTGTCAGCAGCTGGGCTTATTGCAGGTTTAACTATCCTCAATATGGATCATATTTTTTTATCCTGTTGTAATATTATTTCAGATTTACTGTAGATTCAGAAAATGTACTACATCCGTTAGTTGTGATACACGTGTGAGCTGTCGCAAGCATGCACGTATCCTGGCCAGAACCCCTTACGTTAAATGGGTTCCCACGCACATGGGCATGCATGTCAGATTGTCGGGTTATGAAAAGTTACCAAAAATCAGCGAAAACTGCCCCCCAATTCCATGTTGGAGAGGCGTGGGTAAGGTTTGATAAACTGACAATCTCATAAGCACTTCATTTTAACAGCTGGAACACACTGCACGCGTAGTGTGCAAGTGTCACGTAGCGTAGATACGTGCCTGGCCGTTCATACAAGACACGTATTTCTACTTTAGTGTCTGGCAGTATCTAGCAAACTAGACCGCAATTAGTCACATTACATAGCTTTTTGCTTCACGGATGTGCAAATTCAATTTTCTGTGCCACCTTCTGACGTGACAGCTCTAGAAATCTGATGGATCCAAAGTGTACTAATGAAAGCAATAAATAAATAAAGTAAAGAAACAACAAGCATCCTCAAAGATAAATGATATTCCAATGTCATCCCTGCTTGGGACTTTGGGAAATTTAGAAGAAAATGGATGTTGACATGAACACAATGCTCATTGCAAAAATGTGCAAATACTCCCCCTGCTCATTGTTAACGATGAAACAAACAGCAGATTTTTGGCAGATTAATCACTATGCCCCATTGTCTCTTAGCATGGTGTTAGTAGAACACTGACAACCATTCATGGCTTGTAAATGACCCCTGTCACATGAAATATGAATCTGATAGTTGACCATATCCAATCTAAGCCAGGATTCTCAGCTGTCTGTCGTGTGTGCATGTACATGGAAGAGACCCTGGATAGGAAAACTCTCAGTAGATGCAGAGAAAACATTTAACATGTAACTGGAGCACCATGAAGAACCCATTTGTTCCAATTCAACAGAACTTTCACAATTTCTCCTTGAACCTATTTATGGTGAGTGGTTCAGCAGTCACTTTCAAAGGTGGTGAAGTGTTTGTGTCACCAATGACAGAGTTTATGCAAATTTAGAGAATTAAAAGTATCAGAAGTATTTTTCCCCCACTGTAAATTCCCAGTTTTCCTTCAATGATTTCCTCAGTGTTCCTCAACATAGAAACACAGGAGTCTTCTGGATAATTTAAGCGGTTTATGGTATGTACATCATCAGTTTAAAAAAAAGTATTACTTAGATTTTAAAGTAAATTAAAGTATTTTTCTGAGTAATCATGTTTTTCTTTCTGTTTTGAGCTCTAAATATGACAATACTCAAACAAATTTCGTAAACTACAGAATCCAAAAGTGACTTTGTTTCTGCAAAGTGTAATCTTTAGCTTCAGCCACTCTTAGCAGTGGAAACACATTTATTTAATTGTTGTGGTTTTTTTTACCAAAAGGCTCCTTGGGAGTCGTAGGTGCATTCTCTAATTCAGTTTAATCTACCAATGCTTGCACCTTTGATGTTTTATCAAGAACCTGATATAACGCACACAGTTTAGCAGATTTAACCAGGAGAGTTTCATGTTGATCTAGGCTGGAAGTGCTCTAATTTCCATTCACTTATCATTATCTATGTAGATCTTTTACTTCTGGAACCCTGGAGTGCCCTCTATCACATATACTGTAAGCACCACTGTTGCAGAACAAGGCTGTAAGAGCCAAAGCTAACTAAAAGTCATTTAGAGTTTTTTTGTATTTGTTAATGTTTCTATATTATTATATTTATTTTATGTTGACATACACTGTATTCAACTATGAGCGTAGATCTGATTTACTCTAGTTCTATGTTTGAGCTAATGCGCAGGTGCCTTTTGTTTGCTAGAGAAAAAGAGTTGTTGGGGATCAGAGGTAGCGGCGGGGCAAAATGTTTTTTTGACCGTAAAAGTAATGTAAAGTTTGTAACGAATAACTAATGTAACAAAGGTCGGAAAGCTGGAACAGCAGGTTGGACGTTTTCAATGTGGATTTATGTCTGAGAGAAGCCCGGGGAAATGTTTGGATGAAAATAGAACACTTGCATGGTTGTACAGGAAAGTTTGCTAATAAATTCACAAAACGCAACGTGGTGATGTGTATTCTGTGGGTACGTGACTGCAAACTTAACTAAAGAATTGGAAATAAAGAACAAGTCAAGGCTAACTGTGCCTACTGCTGACAGAAGGGGATTTAATACAATATTTGATTTTGCCACTATAAAGGGTCTCTCAGAAGTTCACTATTGAGTGTTAACACATTTTTAACAGACTACCTTTTAAGCAGACTGAGCTTTGTTACTGTGGGTGTAGAAGAGTACCTGTCCATAGAGAGCTGGGCAACTAGTGTGACGTCAGTGTTGTCAGAACTAGGCTCATATTCATAGTGGAGGAAGTAGAGGTGCGTTCGGTGGACGGTGAATCGTTCTCGACGGAACTCGTAGCAAGGATCATCTTCATCCAGCTCTGACAGAGTCTTCTGGAGCTGCAGGCAGAGAGGAGAGGGAAAAATGAGTAGGAAACAGAACAAACACCACTTGCTTTGTCTCCTTTGTGGTGCAGGAATTTAAATCCCCCCAAAATCTATTTAAAAAAAGAGAACATTTCCCACACATACTTGTCACCTCTGCATTGGTTTATTGCCTTTCAAACAACTACATGTAGTATTACTACTACATGTCTTGACGGCGACCAGGTGACAAGTGTGTGCAGAAAATTTCTTTTTTTCTTAGGAGAGAAAGGGACACCAACAGTAAGACAAGAAGGTTAATCACTGAAGGTGATGCATCATAGTCTGTGGACTGCCAGTGAATTTCTGTCTGGATAGATATCTTCTCTGACATTAATAAAATAGGACAAAAACAGACAGTGAAAATCTTTTCACATATACCAAACTGTGCCAGGGTAAATGGACTGCATTTATAATGCTTTCATCCAAAGCACTTTACAATATGCCTCTCATTCATCCATTCACATACAGACACACAGATGGCACAGAGATGCTGTGCAAAGCCATCAGGAAGAATTTGGGGTTTTGCTTATGAACATTTTGACATGTAGTCAGGAGGGGCCCGTGATCAAACCACTGATCCTGCGATTAATGGACGACCTGCTCTACCTGCTGAACCAAAGCCTACCCTGGTAGGGTAATTAACATGCAGTGATGAGAAAGCATGCACATACAAGTCATTAAAGTGACTAATGTTTAACTTTTTCATCTGATAATCATAAATGACCTGTAACAGCAAACGAGACTTACAGTAAAAAGAACGCTATTTTTATATAGTTTTCATTAATGCCTCTACCAGGGTCTGATTTTTCCCGCAGTCACAAAATGATTTTTCGGCAGGTAGGTCCGGCTTTCAGCAAATGGAGACAATTACTGGATTGTAAATGATACAAAAACCTCAGGCATGTAATATGTCTATTTCATTCATAAATTAACTTTACAATGCGCAGTGTGTTTGTACGCCAGTAGCCTAGATAACATTTTGTCCCTATTCCATTTAGTGTGGACGTTTTATTCCTTTTAGTCTGTGTTTGTGTTGGCCTACTTTTTTCTTTTCCCTTGTCCCCCTATATAAAGGGCCCACAAACTTCTCCCTACAAGGTTTTCAGGGTATATAACAATGTCATGCTACTTCAGCCTTAGCTCCTGATAGTGCCACTAGAGGTCTTTGTCAGTTAAATACAAACCTGCATCTTTCTTAGGCATTTAAATAAACGATACTGTTGTTTTTCACTGGAAAACTTCAGTGTCCATGTCTACATGTGTACTGAATCTTTGGGGTGGTTATGCTAGAGCAACGTGGATTAAGTTTTGTGGGCTTTTCTGTGTCCCAGTCTGCCGCTGCGTGCCACAAATCCAGGCCCCTAATCCTACATAAGTCCATTTAGCACAAGAGGTTACAATTTAATGTGAATAAAATGCAGTTTTCCAATTAATTCTCCATGATTACTTCTTGTCAATTTTCTTTTGCCACACACAAACAGGGATGCAAGATTTGCTGAACACAAACCTAAAGCCTTTTTCACAGTGTGTTCATATACTGTAAACTGTAGGGGTGGCAGTAGCTCAGTCAGTAGGGAGGTGTGTTGGGAACCGGAGGGTTGCTGATTCAAGTCCCCATACGGACCAAAGTATGGTGGTGGACTAAGGCACCGAACCCCCAACTGCTTGGGGCGCCAGTCCATGGGCAGCACCCTCACTCTGACATCTCTCCATTAGTGCATGTATAGGTACTGAGCATGTGTATGTAATTCAGGCCTGTGTGTAATGTGTGTAATAACAACAGAGTGAAAACATTGTAATTTCCCCTTGCAGGATTAATAAAGTATAAATTATATTATTATTGTATTTTTTAAACGTGATGTGTGACACATCACAAGTATGAATGAATGTCAGCATACTGTCCTTAGGTCTATGTAACTTGTTTAAGAATTCAAGTGAAGATGAGCTGAACACTGAAATTCTGAAGCTCAACAAGCACAATCATTTTGCTCTGGGGAACAGCAGAGAGAAGTGGCTGAAGGGTTGTCAGCAGAGGACTTGGTGTGGCATCGCTCTGCTTTGAACAGTGTTATTAGAAAGCGGCAGTGAGTGACTGGACTGTATGGCACTGCGGCCCTGGAGGAGCCCTGTCTGCAATGTGCTGCTGGAGCCAATCCCTCAGTGACTTAATTATTCTACTTATCACTTTAATTGGATTTAAATCTCTGCTCAAGCTCTGAAAAATGGAGTGAGCAAACTATTTCCTGAGTTAAGGACACATTAGAATTGAGTGTTGGCAAAAAGGGCTCTTGCATGCAATGATGGCAAATTATAATGTGATTAACTGACTGAACTAACAGAGCTGACACTTAAATAATTCTATGGCCCCATAGTGGCTGGTCCTGTTAAAACCCAACTCCCCACAGTGACCTACAGCAGGTTAGAAGCTGAGGATGTCTGAATGATAAACCAGCAACAGAGAGTCTATACAATAAGCTGGGCACTTACAGGGTGTGTCAAGACCTCGATAAGGTTCAAACGAACCAGGTTATACAACATGTGGGCCAAGCAAGTCTACAGTCAAAGTGTTTCCACCTATTTTGTGCTGCACGTCAAACGGTTCACGCCTTCTCCATCGTCCATTAATTCCTGACAATGGACCCCTCATCAGGCATTTACACTTACAGAAGGCCCACAAAGCAACCCAACTGTATACTACTGACTGTGGAATTTTACTTCAGAAAAAAACATTGTACTACTACCTGACAGAGAAATGTTACTGGTTACGTTGCAGATACAGATTTAACGCACAAAATAGAAAAATATGTAATATTTTATATATATAATATTTATTAAACTATCCAGCATTTTATTAGAGTTGAAAGCTCCACCTTCAGCAGACGTTAAGTAAATTTTAGTACACTGTGCTGATATAATGTCTCTCTTTCACTTTAAGTAAAAATTTGAATGCAGGACATGTACTGAGCGGCATCAAAACGTTTCAGTCCAGTTTTAGTCAATGAAGTTATTACATGTTAGTCAATACTTTTAGTCAAAATGTTTTCTCTCTGAATTTTGTCAGGTAAGTTTTATCTAGTCTTATTCCTGTGTCAAATATCCTTTCAGATTATATTAAACATTTCCGGTAATCTAGTCACGCAAAACCAATAATTTTTGTCATTATACTCAAACTGATACCACATCTGATATATCTTATCATTATCTGATGAAAAACACAGGTGCCTACCAACATTTCACCTATTCAACTGACTTTAGCAGTTTAGATAAGAGAAGAGAAATTGGCTGTTTTTTGTTTGGGAGATTAACTCACTCTCAACGTGCTGTTTGCTTGTTGCATTGCTGTTTGCTCCTTCCCTCCCAAGGAGGTGAATATCTTCTGCAAAAAGTTGTTCCGTTGACAACACATGGAAACATCAACTTGACAACACATTGGCAGCTTTTTGTAGAAAGTGCTGTAAGAAGTTTACAACACAATGGAAACAGTTTCCAGGGGACACTAAAAAAAGTGATGCACACGGGCCTATGCGTAGTCTGCTAACTCCAGGTTTGTGCCAGTGATTGCATCTTATTGTGGTACATATATAAGATATCCTGCCAGATAGATCTTTACTACTTTGATCTACGGTGAGTGCGCATTTCCGCAACAGTAACATAATGGAGGCCTTGTAATATTTATTTTGTTGGCGATTTACATCTCTTTTACCTAAATGTGACTCTTGTATAAGCGCTACAGCTATATTCTTTCTTCTTAAGTAGTCCAGGAATTTAGCTCGTTTGATCGGCCCGTTTAGCCTCCTGATGTTAACTGAAAGGATTGAAAGTTCAGCCATCTTCAAAATATACATGCATGCATGTCTCGTGTACCCTACCGGAATTTGCTGATAAATTTGTAGCAAAGAGTGGAATGCTTGTGATCGTCGTTCCACATGACCGTGAACGTGACCCCTGTACTGTGACGGTTCCGCACAAATACACAAACTGTTACAGCCGTGCCTACTACAGTCGACTAAACACTAATTTAGTCAGCACTTAATTCACACCACAAACAGAAATACAGAAGCAGTTCCACCTACATTCTCACTGTTGTGGTCAGCCTCGCTGGGACATCCAAACAGCTCTCGTCGCAGCAGGTTTCCATCGTATTCCAGAAACGTAAGATAGAGATTCCGAAAAAACTCCACATGCTTGTTCTTTACTCGCAGCTTCTTGGGAGAATTCCAGTGGATCACCTAGGCAGAAGAACCACAGAGAGGAGAGCAGTGAAGAAGTTGTCAGGTGTTGGGACCACAGAAAGGTGAATTAAACTATCTCTGAAATAAAGGAGACGCATGTCCAACTGCGGCCTACATCGCAACTCCACAGCCTGACTGCTTTCTGAGACAAATAAATGTGGCTTTCTTAAACAAAGAAAGGCCTGCATGTAGCTGTAGCAGTCTGACATTTCACACATCTATGAGAACTCCACGAAGGGAGGGGGGTTTCAAACTGGGGAGGTCTAAAAACTACAGACATTGTAGTTCACACCTTCTAAAACTGTGAATTACGATTGGCTAAGCGGAACCTAAATGCAGCGTGGGTCCATGTCCGGTGGCCAGAATATATAAAACTTCACGTCACCACTGAATCATTGTCTTACCCCTGTGGCTTCGGTCGCTCCAGGTGGCCCGCAAGCGTTTGCTGTAAATAACTTAATTTTCCGGAAAAGTGGACTATTTCTCGGTTCTGGTGAACATATTAGATCCTGTGAAACATGGGCTCCGTGTTTTAATGTCTGCAGAAGAGAGAACGACGTTTCTCCAGTAGAAGAAAATTGGACAACAAGGAAACTGCTTTTCTTCCCAAGTCGACTGAAACTGTTTTCCCTACTGCCTTTCTGGGGAGAGACAGTTTTTTCCGTGACTCACTGACGAGCGAACGGACCCGTTTTACCGTGGAGAAACACTGAGTAACACTGAGTAAGGAGGCTTATTTGTTCTGGGCCGATGTAGAACATGTAGTGTGTTTTTATTAATGAGTGATAGAGTCCGGATCGGGCCGAATTTTTCTGTCCGAGCCCGGCCCGCGTCCAACAGAGCCGTGACTGAACCCGACAGGCATTAAAGGAGAACTCCGGGCAATTTTTACGTTAATTTTGATCGCTATACTTTTTTGAGTACTGTCTATAGCAAAAAACACGAGCCGAATCGGTGCTAGCAACATCGAGCTACTGCAGCTAATGCCCAGAGCTCCCAGTTAGCTAAAACAGCAGTTTTGGGGGCATATCATAAAGAGTGCCTTTGTGCCTCTTAACAGACACAAAATGCAATTAAAATGTCTGTGCAACATGAACAGGGCCCTTACATGACAACAAGATGCGTTTAGCAACTTAGCCATTGTTTAAATTCACCTACCCTGTTAGCTGCTAGCTGCTGTCTGGGATGAGTGAGTGTGTCCAGCCCGGCTTTGGTAATAATCATCAAGCAGGAGTTCCGTGTGTATTTGTAGCATAAATATCCATTTTGTGTGCATTCCATCTGGCGTTGGTGAGTAGGAGTCTTGTCCGTGTCGATCGTTGTGGTTTCCTTAGCCGGGCTAGCAGGTCCGGCCGGCGTCCCTGCTTCTGCCTCCTCCCCGCCCTCCTGGCTTCACGCAGCCGACAACAATCCAACGAGCGCCCGCTGGTCTGGTGGATGTCTTCCAGAAGACCGTTCAAGCCTTCGCCGCGAAAATTGGTATTTTATTTCACCCTCAAAAATAGGTAATTGAGCACTGTAGTGGTTATGACCATATTAGTGACTATGTAACTACAGGGAAACGGACCAAATTATGTTTGTGCCCTGTACAGTAAAATAATTTGGTCCGTTTCCATGTAGTTACATAGTCACTAATATGGTCATAACCACTACATTGCTCAATTACCTATTTTTGAGGGTGAAATAAAATACCAATTTTCGCGGCGCAGGCTTGAACGGTCTTCTGGAAGACATCCACCAGACCAGCGGGCGCTCGTTGGATTGTTGTCGGCTGCGTGAAGCCAGGAGGGCGGGGAGGAGGCAGAAGCAGGGACGCCGGAAGGACCTGCTAGCCCGGCTAAGGACACCACAACGATCGACACGGACAAGACTCCTACCCATCAATGCCAGATGGATTGCACACAAAATGGATATTTATGCTACAAATACACACGGAACTGCTGCTTGATGATTATTACCAAAGCCGGGCTGGACACACTCACTCATCCCAGACGGCAGCTAGCAGCTAACAGGGTAGGTGAATTTAAACAATGTCTGAGTTCAAAACGCTTCTTGTTGTCATGTAAGGGCCCTGTTCATGTTGCACAGACATTTTAATTGCATTTTGTGTCTGTTAAGACGCACAAAGGCACTCTTTATGATATGCCCCCAAAACTGCCGTTTTAGCTAACTGGGAGCTCTGGGCATTAGCTGCAGTAGCTCGATGTTGCTAGCACCGATTCGGCTCGTGTTTTTTTGCTATAGACAGTACTCAAAAAAGTATAGCGATCAAGATTAACGTAAAAATTGCCCGGAGTTGTCCTTTAAGATATTTCTGTCCGAGCCCAACCCGAGCCCGACACAGTTAAAATCAATTTTTTTTCTCATACTAATGACACATGTGTTAAGGCAGGTTTTATTAAGCAAAGGAAGGCATTCGGAAAATATCAACAGATGAGCGCATCAGCGCACATGGGGCAACAAGCGCACGTTAATAAGTTGTTAAAATGTTCAATGTTTCCTGCTTGCTTCGTTTCCGTGATACCGTGATCAGAAAACCAGGGGAGACTAGTTACCTCCAGGGCCGACGTTGGGGTTAAAATCCCGTTTCTGGTGAGCAAATGAATGAACTTGGCTTTCAGTCTGGGGTTTATTTCGGACACCGCACACACTGTGTACAAAACTTAAACTTATTGCACTAACTCTGCTTCGGTTGCATACAACATGTCTGCTTCCTCTTTCTCTATCTCTCTTCTGCCCACTTACCACACACACCCACACGCACTGAGCTCTCTTAAACGAGCACCATTTTACAGCAAATGCCTTATCGTGCTGATGTGACCGAGCCTGACCCGAACCCGACCATAATTTCTAAATATCTGTCCGAACCCAGCCCGGCCCGTCGGGTACCATTGGGACCCGTTGAATTCTCAGAGTTTTTATCATGTGTAGTCCTTAAATTATACAAAGTACTTATTGTAGGTGATTTTAATATCAATGTGGACATTGACAGCAATAGCCTTAGTACTGCTTTCAACTCATTATTAGATTCAATTGGTTTCAGTCAGAGTGTGCATAAGGCCACGCACTGTTTTAACCACACCCTCGACCTTGTGCTGGCATATGGCATTGATATTGAGGATTTAATAATATTTCCGCAGAATCCTGTATCAATACAGGATACAAAAGACATTTTTCTGCATTAAACGTGACTACAACAACAATTAATTACATGACTTGGCTTGTTGGTTTGCTCACACGTGTCATATCTGCTCGGGCAATTTGAAAACATCATGGATCATCCAGCCGTAACTACTTAGCTGTTAATATTTTGATATCATCTGATTTGAAAGGCAGTCTTAATTACAGTATGCTTGGAGCAATGATATTAAATGAGCTATGCCACACAACGCCATTAAAAAACACCTACAGGTATTATGAACATTAATAATGTTGGAGCATTGAGGTGTAATAAGGCCAAACTTAATGTGTACGGATGGCTGCCGGGAGCCTAATCCCTGCTACCATAGGTGAATTTTCTCATTGGAAATTGAATGCTAAAATTGAAAGAATGATGAATCAGCACAAAGCCTAATCAACAACATATTTAAAGTTATCATCAGCTACTAAGAGGGTTGGACAGCTCTAAAAAATACATGACACTTTAAGGCAAGCTAATTCTATAATGCTTTTACTCTGCCTAAAGTACAAGGTTCAACGTTCATGTTTTTTTTTTTTTACTTGCCCCAGTACAAATAGTTTTATTTATTAGAGCTTATATAATAACAACAAAGACTAAATGTTGAATTTTTAATCCAGTAAATGAGCTCACAAAGATCTTAAGGAGCACAGTAAAATGAAAGAAAACAGATTTTTTTTAATTTACAAACAATGTATTACTACATACAGTGAGGAAAATAAGTATTTGAACACCCTGCTATTTTGCAAGTTCTCCCACTTGGAAATCATGGAGGGGTCTGAAATTGTCATCGTAGGTGCATGTCCACTGTGAGAGACATAATCTAAAAAAAAATTGCTCCACTGTTGGAGCAATCATTAGAAAATGGAAGAAGCTAAACATGACTGTCAATCTCCCTCGGACTGGGGCTCCATGCAAGATCTCACCTCGTGGGGTCTCAACGATCCTAAGAAAGTGAGGAATCAGCCCAGGACTACACGGGAGGAGCTGGTCAATGACCTGAAAAGAGCTGGGACCACCGTTTCCAAGGTTACTGTTGGTAATACACTAAGACGTCATGGTTTGAAATCATGCATGGCACGGAAGGTTCCCCTGCTTAAACCAGCACATGTCAAGGCCCGTCTTAAGTTTGCCAATGACCATTTGGATGATCCAGAGGAGTCATGGGAGAAAGTCATGTGGTCAGATGAGACCAAAACAGAACTTTTTGGTCATAATTCCACTAACCGTGTTTGGAGGAAGAAGAATGATGAGTACCATCCCAAGAACACCATCCCTACTGTGAAGCATGGGGGTGGTAGCATCATGCTTTGGGGGTGTTTTTCTGCACATGGGACAGGGCGACTGCACTGTATTAAGGAGAGGATGACCGGGGCCATGTATTGCGAGATTTTGGGGAACAACCTCCTTCCCTCAGTTAGAGCATTGAAGATGGGTCGAGGCTGGGTCTTCCAACATGACAATGACCCGAAGCACACAGCCAGGATAACCAAGGAGTGGCTCTGTAAGAAGCATATCAAGGTTCTGGCGTGGCCTAGCCAGTCTCCAGACCTAAACCCAATAGAGAATCTTTGGAGGGAGCTCAAACTCTGTGTTTCTCAGCGACAGCCCAGAAACCTGACTGATCTAGAGAAGATCTGTGTGGAGGAGTGGGCCAAACTCCCTCCTGCAGTGTGTGCAAACCTGGTGAAAAACTACAGGAAACGTTTTACTCTGTAATTGCAAACAAAGGCTACTGTACCAAATATTAACATTGATTTTCTCAGGTGTTCAAATACTTATTTGCAGCTGTATCATACAAATAAATAGTTAAAAAATCATACATTGTGATTTCTGGATTTTTGTTTTTAGATTATGTCTCTCACAGTGGACATGCACCTACGATGACAATTTCAGACCCCTCCATGATTTCCAAGTGGGAGAACCTGCAAAATAGCAGGGTGTTCAAATACTTATTTTCCTCACTGTAGGCTACATTGATACTGTGTGTGTGTGTGTGTGTGTGTGTGTGTGTGTGTGTGTGTGTGTTAAAATTTTAAAACTTTGATACTAGTATCAAATAAAAAAAAAAAGTCCTAGGCACACAAAATGTATTCACAACTTGCACACAGTGCTGGTACAGAAAAAGTCACGTTTAGACGGCAGAAGGGTACTTTACAACAAGAGAGATTACGAGGTGCACCTGAAAGCACCATTAGTTTACCAGGTGCACTTGAATGTACCATAAAGTTCTGGCAGTGACACACTTTACCATTTGTTGTTTGTTTACATAACTCACGGTACCTAAATTGCTTGCACTGTAATGCTAATGTATAGCAGTTTCCAAAGAATTTTAACCGAAAGGTTGCTCCTCCAATTTATTTTGATCCAATGTATTTAATCTTATTCACCACTTGCCTAATCAGGAAAGTGAGTTGCTAAGTTTACTAGCCCGATGTGGCATTTTGCTTACCCCAGGGCAATCCTTATTACTGAGCCCTAAAGAAGAAAAAAATGTGTCTCTTTGAGTGTGTGGTTGGCTTGAGACTTTTGAATAATGTAGGTCAGGTCTTTTATGTCTAAAAGGTGACTGAGTGTAAGCATATTGGGAACAGCAGGGTTTCACCTTGAGGTCTGACACGTCTTTGTAGCATTTCTCAGAGCGGGTGTGGTCAGACAGCTGGACGTTCCAGAAGCAGGGCAGCTGGTGAACCAGGAAAGGGTTCTGTTTGATCACAGCGTTGAAGATGTCCTGCAGAGAGAGAGAGTGAGAGTGAGAGAGAGAGAGAGAGAGAGAGAGAGAGAGAGAGACACACACACACACACACACACACACACACACACACACACACACACACACACACACACACACACACACACACACACACACACACACAGAGCCTTATGCTTTGCCTTATGTTTCATCATCAACAACCCTGCACCTCACACATTAATCTCTTTATTAAATGACCACACAAAACAGACCTAAACTAAAGACCAATTTCACAACACAATTTCTCAAATACCAAACAGTATGTCTAACATGTTTTTAATTCAATTTTAATTGCTTTATTATATTTTTTTAAATGATTATTTTAATATAGTATTGTACTATTTTTTAATTTAGCAAATTATGACAGCACATGAATGCCACAAGTACAGGGTGAAACATTTTTGCAGACAGCAGAGGATGGTAATGCTAAAAGTATTTTAGCCTTGTAGATGGCTAAATATGGTATAGAGTGAGACTGGAGGGTCGGAACCGACGGGACACATAGGTCTGACTCGTAATTAGCCCACACCTGGGAGACAGTGGAGATTTTGGGCACATCCCAATTACCTAAATTGCATCCACGTTTCCCTCACTGGCATCTTTACCTTGCTTGATGGTTTGGAGTATGTTTACCCATATACACACTCTCCAAATATTACTTAATTTTTTAAGTCCTTCAGTATGTTTAATATGTTTAAACTGTGACAATTATTTGTACATTTATTAAACATGTATTTATTTATTTTGAGCTCAGATCAGTCAAACCACAATGTGTAAATAACTTTACTGCTCAGACACTGAACCATTTCTACTGGCAGCAATGCATTTTTAAATTGAATATTTCTTTGTATCTGCATTTGACATTACAACTAACTACATTAGAAAGTATGGATGTCATCAGCAGGCGATCGAAAATGGCAGTGATACAAGTGGATTTTTTGTTCAGATGGCGAAAATGTTGCCTCAAAATTCTGTGTGTAAAATGCAGATCCACACACACGTAGAATTGAGATCCACAAATGCCTTTTTTTGATTCACAGATAAAAACTGGATTCACTAATGCCTGTTCAAAGTTGTAAACGTTAGGAGGATGTTCACAAATGTTTTTTATTTATTGGAAATTGTTTGTGTATTTTGCAGATCTGTTTAATATTTGCAAATTATTTTGTGAGTTTAAAAATCCTTTTTTGTATTTGTGGTATGTGGTTTATATTTACAGATTGTCAATCTGTTCACACATGTACTATTGAAACACATCTCTCTTCATGGTCTGATTACAGCCAATGTCAAAACCAACCACTTAATGACAGTTTAATGTAATGTTAACACAAAGTTAAATAGTTTCTTTAAGTTTGATAATTAGCCTGCTATAACATATTTATGACAGGTTATGTTGTCTAGGTTAAGGTCAAGTTGTTATAACAAAGACATTGACAGGTTATATTGTCTCGCTTAATGTCAAGTTGTCATAGCACAGAGATTGTAGTCATTGTTAATGTCATATTGTCTTGACACAAACCTCTCAAACAAAGCCAATTTAGCATTAAAAGGGTAATAATTACCAAATGACACTCAAAGTGGCCATATTATGCTCATTTTCAGGTTTATAATTGTAATTTGAGATTGTATCAGAATAGGTTTACATGGTTTAATTTAAAAAAAACACCATATTTTTGTTGTACTGCACATTGGTGCAGCTCCTCTTTTCACCCTGTGTTCAGGTCTCTGTTTTAGCTACAGAGTGAGAGCTCTCACTGCTGTAACATCTTTGTTGTCAGTCGCGCATGCTCAGTAGCTAGGTAAGGATTACATGAGCTAGCTAGCTGTTTCTGCAACTTCGGCCTGTAGCCTACAAGGCAGGATTAGCCGGGAGACTTCTTCTAAATGAGGGCGCACTTCCAACTTTGTGTGGAATACCTGCAGAACAGGGACATGGAAGTAGTTCTATACAATTTATTTCGCAGATTAGGGTGAAATAGTGTGTGTTGTAGCAGTGTTTTGCCATTGAGAACGAGCTAGCATGCTAGTGCTAGCATGCTAACGGTTAGCCCCCTAGGCCCCTGGTCTCGGCTAGTTACATAGAAAGCCATGCAGATTTTGACCAGCTCACCTGGAGACTGAAGGCAGGACACATTCAGAAACCGTATCTCACTCAAAACAGCATGGATGTTTGTTTTTTTTCAAAGTTTGTATGCATGTGGAAGTACCAGAGACACAAAATAACACCCCAAATCCCAGAAAAAGTGATTTTTTCATAATATGGGCACTTTAATGAAATCCTTAATAAACATTTACAAAGACTCCCTTATGTTCATGACAAGTGTGGTGTCATGATTATGACAGTGTCATGCCAATCTTATGCACACCTCTTCATATAAAGTGTAACCAAAAGTATTTATGCTAAAAAAACAGACTCTTGTTAAATTATTCATGATACAGATTAAAAGACAAATAACAGATCATGAAGAGAAAGATCTTTCTAATGAATGAAGAAAGTTGTTGAAAGGTTAATCTGATGTCTCCTCAGAGATCACTACTCACTCCTCAGAGCATGAATAAGCCCATTGGAACAGACTTAATGATGGCGGACCAGAACCATTTCTGAGTCAACTGAAGAGTAAGTAACGATTAAATATACCCCTTGAGTTGTGCATGGCCTTGATCCTGAAATGGTGAATTGTCTCATTGTTGGTTTGGACTGAAACAACCTGAGCAATCGTCTAAATAGAAGCCTGACTCTACTGTCTTGTTAATGTTTTGTACGTCTCCAGATGTTCAGGCTTTAATTCCTAATGTATGTCTAATCATACTCACAAAGAGAATATACTTCAAATTGCTTTGAGGAAATGTACTTTGGTTACATCTGAGGGACTTTTTTGACTTTGGGATCTTTGCAGGTTCACAAGACAAAAGTCTCAGTGACAGATTCCAGCTTCCTAATGGTAGACATAAAACTCCACAGCCACATAATGAATGCTGCGATAAAGAAGGCTGACAGCCCATTGTTGGAGCTCATACAACAGGAGGCAGATGGAATGCTCAAACAATTTCCAAAGCCCTGTTCATTTTCCATACTGCATACCTTGCGGGATTTTACTTAATGAAGGTTTAATTAAAAACTCATAAACGCACCTCTCATCTACAAGAGCTCGGAATAGCTCTGAGATAATGGAGAGACCCTTCGCCAAGGTCTGTGTCTGCCCTTACTATGTGAGATATAGAACACTGCACAGTTTAAAGTGTAACTCAATTGGATGAAAAAAGTCTAACCAAACCTTTGTACAACTTTGACATATAAATTGATGTCAGATGAAAATAGAGGCATACAATGTATGTAGAGTAGTTTAGTTTTTTAGTTAATTAAAGCTGCTGTGGGTCCCTTGCAAAATATCAAAAGAACATAACAATAGCACAAGCCAAACACATCCACCAGCAGCAGACTCTCAGTTCAACTGTATTTTGTTCAAGTACATTATTTCTTCTGCGTTTTGGCCTGAACCAGGAAAAGTGCTCATTGTGGCTGCTGAGCCAGGTGCCTCCTCCTACAGCACACAGCCAGGAACCTGGGATTTACCTCCATATTGGATGATGCTGTAAATCACTATTTAGATTCAGTGTTATTGCAGGAAGTAGTAGGGCTGGGTGATATAGCTGAAACATGTATTACGATGAAATGTTTAATTTCAGTCAATATCGATAGTTATTGACAGTTTTTAATGACCTGGTTTTTAATAATTACCAGGAGAAAAAAGGTTGAATATAACCACTTTATTTACTAAGGCACACAGGTAATATTTTAATATTGAAGGGGATTTTCGTTTTTTTTTTCAACAGAAAGTGTAGCTTTGTGTTATCTAAAAGATTTTCAATTGTGCATTTTCCGATTGTGCCAATGAAATGCTGAGCTACAGATTTTATAGAGCTTACATTTGGATACGGACAGTCAGACAGGCTGAAGTTGTGGCGAGTTGTGCTACAGCTACAAATGGATACTAACACTCCGGTCTATACACTGTGCCTTGTAGACCATCGGGTCTGCATTGACCGTTTGGACTGGGATGACTACTGCCAGCCAAAGAGTTAAATAAATCCTATACCAAAGAACATTTACCTAAAGAAAAATGCTGTTCCAAGAGTGGACAGTTGCAGACAGAGCAGCTAAAGTTACTGTGTTGACCTGGCATCAATATGTTACACACAAATGCCTGGCAGGATAATGGCAACTTATCGATCTCTCCATGGAAAGAATTTTGACGGTGCGCATTGGCCCTATAGGGTTAAGTTGCAGGCCGGTTCACGGCTGCCAGTTACAGTGTTCTCGCTCAATACTGGACCAATGTCAACGATTTTTGTCACTTAGACAATAGTTTGTCTTTGCCAGACCTTCCTCCACAGTGCTGTATAAGAGTGTCTGGCTTAGTCCACACAGCATCCCGGGATGGGAGACAAACTTGCTCTGGTTTATTGGCATTTCTCTTTAAACTAATCACAATCGTCTTGGACGGTGCAGAGCCACGGTGCCACTGCAAAATAGCCTCAGGAAGGAACTTGTTTTGGTGGAACGTGTACGTAACACAAAGAAAGCGGAAGGTAATGGATATCGGGCAGAAAAGAGTGTGATCCGGCGGAATTCCCGGCGGCAACAGAGTAATCCCGGAAGTGGAATGTCGTGAATATAGACTACTTAGACACAAATGCATTAGAAAATAGGGTCCAGTTTGAAAAATCCAGAAATTCCGCTTTAATACAACAATGAAAAGGGTAGTAGCGGAGATAAAATATTGTATGTTGTTGTATGCCCGCTCTTGGTTGGGGAGGATCTCCTGCACAGTTTAAACCCATCCACAGCATGTGAGCAGGATGATTTTGGATGGAGAAACGGCTAATTTTGAATGATAATGTCTGAGGTGTGAGGATGTGTGTATGTGTTACCTGGTCTGCCAGGGAGGTGGACAGCATGCTCATTAGTTCTCTCTCTGCAGTCAGTCTCCACATCTGCTCCCATCTCAGCTTTCGCAGACGATCCAGGAGAAGCAAAATCACCCCTTAAAAGCGCGCACACACACACACACACACACACACACACACACACACACACACACACACACACACACACACACACACACACACACACACACACACACACACACACACAGAGATATGGTAGCTTAAGAAACAGAGAGATTATTATCAGCTGCCTGGTAAAGGTGATAAAGTCCCATCATGAGGCTTTGAATCACATCCTTGTGTTTTCTGAGATAAAGCTGCAGACTTCGAGGTTAAAGACTGGCCAACGTTGGATAAAGACAACATTTTAAAATCCTCCTGGAAACACAAATATTCTTAGAAAGTCATGCTGCTTTTCTCTGCTAACTTTCTCCCACAAAAACTTCTCAGTTCCCTGGCTAATAAAAGCAATATTCTGGGGTGCTACAAATAAAATCAAGCAGCCAATTTTCAGAGGGAGGGACATGGGCATAATGTTTTTGCAAATCGGAACAAACAAACCATCTTTCACACCCCGCTGTGCTCTGTTGCCACGGCCATGGCCACAAAGCCAACCAGCCGCAGCTGAACTGGATGCTTTCTGTCAAATTGCTGTTCTGTGTAAATGCAACACATGCCTTTCTATTTCTGAGATCTGCTGTTCAGTCACACTGACAGGAAGTTTAGGAACAGAACACTGAACCTTTACAAAGCAGATTTGTTCAGGTGAGTTTTACACAGCTCCCACTGAAATGTGTTTGCTGGGAAATCCACACAAACTGTTGCAGCAAGTCGTGCTGTTTGTTTTGGGCTATAGTCAATAGAACGATTATCCTCCAGCTCCAAATAGAACAGAGAGAGCTAGAAGTCTCCTGAAGGAAAAGACCTGCTGGATTTTAAGGGAAAAAAAAAAAAAAAAAAAAAAAAATATATATATATATATATAGGCAGGGGAAAATAACAAGGTGTAATGGAATTCAATCAATTCCACTATCAGATTTTTGAAGATGTTTTTTTCCATACAACTTTTAACACGCCTTGTGGTTAGCTGTATTATTCATCAATGCCTCTGAAAATGTACTACATTCTTGCAAGAAAAGAAACTGCCTCACTGCTTCTTTACTTTCACTGTTTGGCTTTGAAATTAAATTTTCAGAGGAAAAAAAGAACACAGAAAATACAAGTAAAAGAGAGCAATCAAACTCTTCTTCAAACTTCACAATAGAACTAGGTTAGTCTAGGGTTAGCACTACTGAATTATCAGCTGAACATACTATGGACTGACAAATCACAGTTTAAACCTCTTAAATCTAACCACTTAGTAGACTGCAGGGTGCCCAAAGAAAAATGCAGGAAAAACTCAATATTTAGAGCCCATAATGATCGAGGGTCACTGACGCTTTTCTGGACTGGAAAACAAATTCAACATCCAAGTTGCAACAATATTCTCCCCTGTCATGTATCACTGTGGGGACATCGACTAAATGGAAGTTTGAAACATTTTATTCTTCTTTTTTGGGACCAAAACTATTTCAAATGTACAGTGAGGAAAATAAGTATTTGAACACCCTGCTATTTTGCAGGTTCTCCCACTTGGAAATCATGGAGGGGTCTGAAATTGTCATCGTAGGTGCATGTCCACTGTGAGAGACATAATCTAAAAACAAAAATCCAGAAATCACAATGTATGATTTTTTAACTATTTATTTGTATGATACAGCTGCAAATAAGTATTTCAACATCTGTCTATCAGCTAGAATTCTGACCCTCAAAGACCTGTTAGTCTGCCTTTAAAATGTCCACCTCCACTCCATTTATTATCCTAAATTAGATGCACCTGTTTGAGGTTGTTAGCTGCATAAAGACACATGTCCACCCCATACAATCAGTAAGAATCCAACTACTAACATGGCCAAGACCAAAGAGCTGTCCAAAGACACTAGAGACAAAATTGTACACCTCCACAAGGCTGGAAAGGGCTACGGGGAAATTGCCAAGCAGCTTGGTGAAAAAAGGTCCACTGTTGGAGCAATCATTAGAAAATGGAAGAAGCTAAACATGACTGTCAATCTCCCTCGGACTGGGGCTCCATGCAAGATCTCACCTCGTGGGGTCTCAACGATCCTAAGAAAGTGAGGAATCAGCCCAGGACTACACGGGAGGAGCTGGTCAATGACCTGAAAAGAGCTGGGACCACCGTTTCCAAGGTTACTGTTGGTAATACACTAAGACGTCATGGTTTGAAATCATGCATGGCACGGAAGGTTCCCCTGCTTAAACCAGCACATGTCAAGGCCCGTCTTAAGTTTGCCAATGACCATTTGGATGATCCAGAGGAGTCATGGGAGAAAGTCATGTGGTCAGATGAGACCAAAACAGAACTTTTTGGTCATAATTCCACTAACCGTGTTTGGAGGAAGAAGAATGATGAGTACCATCCCAAGAACACCATCCCTACTGTGAAGCATGGGGGTGGTAGCATCATGCTTTGGGGGTGTTTTTCTGCACATGGGACAGGGCGACTGCACTGTATTAAGGAGAGGATGACCGGGGCCATGTATTGCGAGATTTTGGGGAACAACCTCCTTCCCTCAGTTAGAGCATTGAAGATGGGTCGAGGCTGGGTCTTCCAACATGACAATGACCCGAAGCACACAGCCAGGATAACCAAGGAGTGGCTCTGTAAGAAGCATATCAAGGTTCTGGCGTGGCCTAGCCAGTCTCCAGACCTAAACCCAATAGAGAATCTTTGGAGGGAGCTCAAACTCTGTGTTTCTCAGCGACAGCCCAGAAACCTGACTGATCTAGAGAAGATCTGTGTGGAGGAGTGGGCCAAACTCCCTCCTGCAGTGTGTGCAAACCTGGTGAAAAACTACAGGAAACGTTTGACCTCTGTAATTGCAAACAAAGGCTACTGTACCAAATATTAACATTGATTTTCTCAGGTGTTCAAATACTTATTTGCAGCAGTATCATACAAATAAATAGTTAAAAAAATCATACATTGTGATTTCTGGATTTTTGTTTTTAGATTATGTCTCTCACAGTGGACATGCACCTACGATGACAATTTCAGACCCCTCCATGATTTCCAAGTGGGAGAACCTGCAAAATAGCAGGGTGTTCAAATACTTATTTTCCTCACTGTAAATAATTCATTTGGTTTCTGAATTATACCATTTTAACCTATGTTACGTAAATAGCTGTTAGTTCAAGTTTAAGTATTATTAAAGGGAAGAAGGAAGCTTTAACATTACAGGCGATTCCAAACTTTTGAATGGCAGTGTACATGTCATTTTATAGCAAGACATAATAACAAGACAATATAAATTGTAATATAGTACGTTTTCTGGAAAATCAATTGAGAAAGTGTATATGCATACAGTAACCAGACACACGTTTGTTTTAGTCATCTGAAATGATTCAGTCCTGCTCATTGATTTTACAACATTGCCCACAACCAGAAATATTAAAGAGAGCACTAGCACAGTACAAACAATCTGGTAAAATCACTGACTTTTGACAAACAGATATTGTCTCATGGTGGATATTGCCATTTTGGCCATCAATATGCCATAGTATACTGTTTTTGCATTTAGTACACAAGGGTAATGTACTTTACCATTTTGTGCTAGCAGGAAACAATATAATATGTAGGTTGACACTGTCAAACGGTGATTTTGGAATACCACTGCTGACGGATACATGAAGGGGAAGCTATATATTTTCCCAAAGATTTAATACAGCAATTTCCACTGAATGAGTCGGCGACATGTTGCAAATGTCCACAGGAAGTGTATTAGAAGCAGAATGTCTCCCAGCAGTCTATTGTTCAGCAGACATTTCCAGTGTTGTTTTTGAGTTGTTTACTAATCCTTTTGGTATTTTACAAGCATATTGACAACACGGTTACAGCTTCTTCATGATCAAAGTGGTAACAGACATTGTGGCTGTACGCCTGGTCTGTATTTTCCTGAAAAGTGAATATTATCAGAAGGAAACCTGCAGCATTTATTCTCCTGCTTTACATACTTCACAGGCAAAGAGACAGAAACAAAGAAAAGTTGAAGTCAATAAATAAAAATGCACCATTAGATATTCATTACATGTCAACTGTCTATCAGTATTTGTGTATACATTCACAAGTAAATATCACACTTTAAAGCTGAGAGCTACATTAGCAAGACTCTACAGTGGCAGTAAAATGCCTCCGGCAGCCGCTATAGAGCAGAATGCAATGCAACCATATCTAGAAGGCATTGGAGGTTTTCTGAGATCTGACTTGCTCCTGTGAAACCTCACCAGTGTTGAAGCCTCTGCTCAGAGCCGGCCAGGGTCGATGGTTCTTCCACAGGTTCCCCAGGTACCAGTCACTCTGGTTCTCCACCAGACCAAGAACCTGCTGACCTGAACACAGCAAACACAACACCATTACTGCTTTTTCACATTCTCTACATCTTTTCTCTGCAGCTTTCATTTATTTAACTAGAGTTTATTTTATTGTACGCTTTCTTTTATTTATTAATTGGTAGTAATGTATTGTCTCCTGGGGCTTTTACCAGAGGATTTAGGTGTTTTTCCAAAAAACAATGTTGCATATCTTTAATATGTGTACCGCTAACTCATTGTACCCCAAAGAAACTCAACTGTTTACTACTGACTTACTGTGTACTTCTATTTCAGAGGAACTACATTTACCTGACAGAGAAATGTTACTGTTGTTGTAAATGTTACAAAATATAACAATTTAAATGCAATGCATTATAATTCATTAAACTATCCAGCATTATATTAGAGTTTAAAGCTCCACCCTTAAACAGATGTTAAAGGTCCTGTGACATGCTGCTTTTTGGATGCTTTTATATAGGCCTCAGTGGTCCCCTAATACTGTATCTGACGTCTCTTTCCCGAAATTCAGCCTTGGTGCAGAATTACAGCCACTAGAGCCAGTCCCACAATGAGCTTTCCTTAGGATGTGCCATTTCTGTGTCTGTAGCTTTAAATGCTATTGAGGAGGAGAGAGGGGGGGGCAAGGTGGAGGGTGGGGGTGTGGCCTTGACCAACTGCCATGCTTCGCTCATTTGCAAGCCATGATGTCTCTCTCTTTCTCATGGGTGGGCCAAATTCTCTGGGTGGGCAAAGCAGAGAAAGGGGAGGTAACTTTTCCCCTTATGACATCATAAAGGGAAGATTCCAGATCGGCCCATCTGAGCTTTCATTTTCTCAAAGGCAGAGCAGGATACCCAGGGCTTGGTTTACACCTATCACCATTTCTAGCCACTAGGGGACAAAAGGCAGACTGGGGGAACTCATAATAATGTTAAAAAAAGAGAAAATGTCATGCCATGGAACCTTTAAGTAAAGTTAAAGGCATAATATGCAATATTTTCCTAAAAAGCAATGTATAGACTAATACAAAAGTAATCCCTCTCAATTATCACTTATGACCCACTAGAAGTTTGTGGTGGTGTCTGTATCTGCAGAGACCCTGCCCTCTGCCTGGATTTTCTCTTTTCTTCTTATTTTGCTGATTGCAGGATGTTAATGGGCATCTAAGACAAGATTAACTGACACAGACAGGATGACTCTCTGCATTCACTCATAATCGGATGCGTGGCTGTTACACGGTGGAGACAAACATTTTGGAAGACAGATTCCTAGGCGAAAGAACGTGGGCAACGTTAACCAGACCAGAAGGAAGCTGGAATATGGCGCCTAAGAAAAATACAATCCTACCCGATGAGGTGGAGGAGATTTCAACCGTTGCAGAGCAACAGAAGAAAATCATGGATCTGATGGGTGAAATACAAACGCTAAAGAGGCAAAGTTTGGAGAACGACCGAAAGATCGCATTTCTGGAGACTCGAGTTGCTGACCTCGAGCAATACTCCAGAGTTAATGATGTGGTTATCAGCGGCCTGAGAACCAAACACCGGAACTATGCCAGAGTGGCTGCGGACGCTGGGCACACTGCTGCCGGAGTGAGTGAAGCCTCCGAGGAGGAGAAGGAGTCGCTGGAACAACAGGTGATTTGCTTTTTGGACAATAAAGGCATCTATGTGGACAGCGGGGACATTGAGACTTGTCATACCCTACCAAGTAAAAACAAAACGGCCACTCCATTGATAATAATCCGGTTCATGAACAGAAAGAAAAAGTCAGCACTCCTTAGACAGGGAAGGAAATTAAAAGGGACTGAAGTTTACATCAATGATCACCTCACCAAGAAAAATGCTGACATCGCCAGGAAAGCACGCATACTCAGAAAACAAAACAAGATCCAGGCAACATGGTCAAGAAATTGTAAAATATTCATCAAACTACATGGGTCGACACCTGAGGCAGCGAAAGTGCTTCTCATCAGGGACATCACCGAGCTGGATAAGTTGGAAGAAGGAATGAATCAAGAGCAACATAGGCCTACATAAGGTAACTGAATACAAACTGAACTGAACTTATCAAACACAATGATCATGACAAACTTGGACAGAAATTCATCTGCTACATATGAACAACTGAACTTGGAAACTTTCAAATAAACAGTATATGAACAGTATAATCAATAATACATTTTAACAGCAGGAGCCTTATCGCAAATCTTTCAAAAGTCAAACAGTGCCTAAAACAAGTGGAAAAAAATTTCACAGCAATTGCCATAACAGAGACTTGGCTCACGGTAGAACATCAGGATTTGGTTGAAATTGAGGGATACGAATTGTTTTTCATCAACAGGAAACAAACAAAGACTGGGGGGGTGGCATTATATATTGACAAAAGATATCAATGTAAAATAGTTAATAAAATGTCTTTTGTTTTAGATACAACCATGGAATGCATCACAGTACAAATTGAAATGGAGAAATCTAAAAACATCCTAATTAGCTGCATTTATAGGAAACCGGGATCAAATATTGACATATTTAAGGAAAAAAATTACAGAAATATTCAGTAATAGCAATAACAAAAAAATGTTTTTTTTTTTTTTATCTTCGGAAACTTTAATATTGACTTGCTCAACCCACAAGAACACAATAAAACTACAGAGTTCATTAATTTGATGTACAGTACCGGTTTATATCCCTCAATCACTCGACCAACCAGAATTACAACAAATACTGCTACACTAATTGTTAACATATTTACCAACGCTATTGACTCTAAAATTGAAAGTGGACTAATAATAAACGACATCAGTGATCATCTGCCAGTTTTTGCAAACATACATAGCTACACTAAGACCAGGAAAGACTGCAAAATATACACAATGACTAGACACAGAACTCAAGAAAACATCAATAAATTCAAAGAGGATTTCATGAAACAAGACTGGGGCAAAGTGTACGTAGAAAATGCGAATGAAGCCTATGATTCATTTTTGACTGTTATAACATCACTTTATGGAAAAAACTGTCTTCTTGTAAAGAAAGAAGTAAAACAGAAATAGGATAAAAAAAAAACTGTGGATAACTAACGGAATATTAAATGCATAAGAAGAAAAATGTATTATAAAAAAGGGTTTTTAAAGACGAGGACTAAAGAATTAGAAAAGAAATATAAGATATACAAAAACAAACTGACCAGAATCATGAGAAGCAATAAAAATAATTATTATAGTAAACTACTGGAGGACAACAGAAGCAATATGAGAAACACCTGGATGGTGCTGAATGAAATTATCAAGAAAAAAAAGGCAAAACAGGAGACACTAACTATTTTTTGACTAAAAATGATACAGAGGTTAAGGATATGACCTTGGTTGCAAATTAATTTAATGATTTTTTTTGTTGGAGTTGGTCCAGGTTTAGCTGAGGAGTTTGCAAAGACTGGCAGTATAAATGATGTGCTAAGCAAGAATGTAAATATTAATGAATCTATGTTAAGGGAATTGATAAAAAAAAAATTATTGAGATTGTTAAACCATTTTAGAGTAAATAGTCCACAGACTGGAATGACATTGACATGTTTATGGTCAATAGTATTATTGATTGTGTTGTAAAACCTCTAACACATGTATGTAATCAATCTCTGAAAACTGGAGTCTTTCCAGATAAAATAAAATTGGCAAAGGTGATACCAATATACAAGGCTAGTGAAAAACACACACTCTCAAACTACAGACCTGTTTCACTGCTCTCCCAATTCTCAAAAATACTAGAACAAATATTCTCTACAAGGCTCGATAATTTCGTTACTAAACATAATATACTGTGTGATCAGCAATATGGTTTCAGGGCTAATAGGACAACTTCACATGCACTTATTCAATTTGTAGAAGAAATAACAACAGCAATAGAACAACAAAAAATATGCAGTGGGGATATTCTTGGATCTTAAGAAGGCATTTGATACAGTAGACCACAATTTATTGATAATGAAATTATACAAATATGGAATTAGGGGGATTGCACTTTCTTGGTTAAATAGCTACTTATATAATCGACAACAATATGTTGAACTGCAAAACCATAAATCAAAGTTAAAGAAAATCACCTGTGGGGTCCCCCAGGGGTCAGTGTTGGGACCATTGTTGTTTAACTTGTATATAAATAATGTATGGGAGGTGTCAAAAAAATTGAAAACCATTTTATTTGCTGATGATACTAATTTAATCTGTTCTGGGGAAAATTTGGAACAACTCTTGGATACAGTGGAAAATTAATTAAAAAAGATGAAAAGTTGGTTTGATGTAAATAAACTAACACTGAACTTAAGTAAAACTAAATTTATAATTTTTGGTAATCGTACAATAACTTTACACAAAAAACTTATGATAAATGACATTGAAATAGAAAAAGTAAAAGAACTTAAATTTCTGGGCGTAATAATCGATGAAAAATGATGTTGGAAGCCACATATACACTATATTAAGGCTAAAATATCCAAATCAATTGCTAAACTGTATAAAACCAATTACCTATTAAATCAACGCTCATTGTATACATTGTATTGTTCCTTCATACTGCCATACATTACTTACTGTTTGGAAGTGTGGGAAAACACTTACAAAACGAACATTGAACCTATTTTTATTCTTCAAAAGAGAGCCTTAAGACTTGTAAATAAAACCACTTATAGAGCATCAACTAATCCAATTTTTATAAAATTAAAAGCACTAAAATTCACAATATTGTTGACTTTAAAACTGCAGAAATTATGTACAAAGTAAATAATCAACAGCTATCGAACACTATCCAAGGGTTGTTTCAAATGAGAGAGAGCAAGCATAACTTAAGAGTAACGTTTGTATTTCAAAAGAAACTTATAAGAACAAATGCTAAATATCACTGCATCACAACCAAAGGAGTTAATGTATGGAACAGCTGCAGTGAAGAGATGAAATCATGTACAACAATGAGCAATTTTAAGAGACAATTTAAAATGAATATATTGAATGGATACGAAAAGGTTCTATATTTGATTCTATATATGTATATATATTATTTTTTTTACACAAAATAAACTAAAAAAAAATAATAATCCAACAATGCAGCACCGCAGGGGTGTTTCTGTTTATTTGTGCTTTAGAACATAAGCGCAGTGAAACAAACAGAAAATAACTTTTTAAATGATCTGATTTACTGCTTTGTTCAGCGCTCCTTCTCGTCATTCACATCGCTGCCTGGTACAGAAACAGCACCGAACAGGACTGCAAGGCCCTGCAAAGAGTGGTTTGGTAGGCCAAACACACAACAGGCCCTGCCCTACCCTGCCTAAAGAATAGTTACACCTGGCGCTGCAAGAAAAAGGCAAATCATTAAAGATCAAAACCACCCGGGTACCGGATACACCAGGCCAGCACTAAGAGGCTCAGGAGGAGCTTCTACCCTCAAGACACTAGGATGCTAAGATCCTAAGACTGCCCCTCCGGCCCCCCACATTCTGCTTTATGATAAATCATGCACAAGTTGAAGGAGCTGACGGGATTACATTTTATTGAAATTGTACCTCATAGGATTTTCATGTGACAAATAAAATGATTGATTGATTGAGATAATTGAGGGATGATCTGAAGCTAATCAGCTGTTCTTGGCTTCCCTTGGATTGGACTGTATGCAGACAGAAATAGAGGTTAAAAGGGGTTTTTATGTCTGAGTCAATGACCAACTGGGAGAGAACTTTAACTTCCACCTCACAAATGGCACACCGCCTGTCATTAGAGAAGGTGCAAATTGAATTCTATACTCAACAATACAATTAATTTAAAGTGTTTCAGCCACAAGACAAAAGGTATAAATAGGACAAGCAAGGAAGCAGAATGAAATAAAGAGGAGATCCAGGAGATGACGGGACAAGAAGGGAAGGGATGTAACGTGGGCTTTAGGGCGAGAGATTATGAAAGGCAACCTGAGCAGAGATAAAGGTCGAGGAGAGCCTGGAGAGCAGGCATGGGTGTAGCAGTTTCAGCTTTAATGAAGGCTGTAAGAAAGATTAATGTTAGCTTATTGGAGCAGGCAGCAGAGAGCAGGCAGCCCCTTTAGAGAGGCTGCAAAACAAATAACAAAGAGGTGATGACTGAGCGGGACAATTAAAGCTCAAAAACAAAACCTGCTCATTTTACAGAGACAAACGTCACAGGTGATTCTACTTTGATTTGGGTTCATCAAAAGTGCCCGTTAGCTTCATCTGATTGTGTCTGTCTTCTATTTGCTGCTGAGCAGTTGGCGTACAATGGGTTTATCTGGGTTTGCACTCAAAACAGCTGCCTGCTGCTGGAAATGAGTTTGATGAGCAAAATCCAAAACAATGGGCTGAAAGAGGCTAAAACGCTGTGGAGCTGAGGGGAACTGTAGAGTTGTTTATGATTCTATGTGAGTTTGTCACTACAGGCAACACATTTCACATTACACCATGTAGTCTGGATCAACAGGAGCACATTTCTAGGATAACTGCCCTTACTTTCCGCTCTCTGTGTGTTGCCGTTGGAAAATAACAACAAACTTCGAGCTAGCAAGCTGCACACTCAAAATAGCAAGTTTTGAAAAATATTTGGATCATGCAATAAGGCAGGCCTGCTTGGTTCTTTCGGGGGGATGATTGTAAATCTTTACAATTAATCCACAGAAAGAACCAACAGCATCTAACTGGGACGTTTGGGACCGATTGGTACACACAGCGATAAACTAGTAAGAGCAAATTACATTTAACCATATATCTAGCTGATTTAAATAACTCATGTTACAGTATTGTGTGAACAGTTCACTTCATTTAATATTGTATGTGGCGTTTACTTTTGCGGGGTGCAAATGTTCCACCAGAACAAGTTCCTTCCCGACGATTTTGCAGAGCCACCATTACTAGGTTCGGCGCTTAGCGCCGCCCAAGACCATTGTGATTGGTTAAAAGAAATGCAAACAACCCAGTGCATTTTTTTCTCCTATCCTAGAATGTCTGTGTGGTGTAGCCAGACCTTACTTTACAGTGCTGTGGAGATAGGTCTGGCACACTTTCAACACTTTTTAACCAGATTTCATTTTTAATTTTATTTATAGTGTCAAATCATAACATATGTTATCTCAGGCCACTTTTTATATAGAGCAGACCTAGACCACATTCTCTAATTTACAATATTCCCCCAAAAGCAAGCACTTGGCGACAGTGGCAAAGAAAAACGTCCTTTGAAAATGTGAAAACCTCGAACAGAACCTGGCTCTAGGTGGGCGGCCATCTGCCTTGACCTGGAGAAAGAAAACGGGTAAAGCTTTCTCCTTTCCCATCATTATCAATGGCATTGTTTATGTTTCAGAGAAGCAAAATAAACAGGGAAACACGTTGATGCTGTTATACTAAATAAATGCTGTCATGACCACAATGTGTTAACACACAGGGGCCTACCTTTCTTAAAAGTGTTTCGACTAACTCTAAACATCCACAATGAGAAAAACTGAGGAGCACCTGACCGTGAACTCTCAACCACCGGCCCCTTTCAAGAACAGTTAAATACTGGGTTTTCAAGTCAGAGAGCCATGACAGGCAAGAAAAAGGAAACAAAATCATAGAGCTGTACTCTGTTTCAACAAAAAATAGGTTATTCATCTCTGGATTAGAATACCTTAAAGAAAAGAGCCCAAATAGCTCAAAACAAGGTGATTCTTCTCACTGTTTTCTATATTCAAACTACAGCAACTGAATCAGCTTTTAGAATCTTCAAAACATTCATTCACATTACACTGTTCAGTAGCTATTGATTTTGTAATTCACAGACTGGCTATCTGGCCTGTGAGCCCGTGAAGGATGAAAGCCAATACCTGCTATTCAGCAATTACAGTCTGGTTAGAATGGATTACAGTTGGACATAATAGTATGTATGCATGTCCCACTAAGCAAAGTCCTCACACAGCAAACCTCAGGCCATCCAAAATCTATTCCTCAGCATGCAGCATGCGGCTGAGGGGGAGTGAGCAAGTTCTTAAATTAGCTGTGAAGAGGTACAAGGAGATCAGTGGGAGTGTTTCCTGCTGAGTCAGTGGTGCTGGTACAAGTAAAGATGAAAGCCAAGGTCAGCAGGCCCAACATAGTCTCTCCTCACTCCACCATTTCATCCTGCTACTGCGCCTCACATGGAGCTTTGATTAACAACCATATCAGGATATGTATTCATCATTAACAAGTCTAATCACGTTTCTAATTCTAAGTGAGAAATCTTTGAAACTTTTGTTCACTTGGAGGTTGTTTTGTCACTTAAATGGTCCGTACTAGGGCTAGAATTTTTATGATATGATGATATTGTCTTATTGTTTTACAAAATTCTGTTGTCCAAATTCATGATGTAACATGTAAACTGTAATTAAAAACCAAGAAATTAGTCATTTAAACGTTTGTTTTACACATGTGACATAACAGTGGAAAACAGTTAATTGCAGTAAACATTAATTTAATTATTTTATGTAATTTTAAAACAACGTGATAATCTGTGTAGACCACATGGAGGCCCATATAAGTCTGGCTGTGAATTTCCAGAGAAAAAAAGCCCCACGTGACGTGTTTGTCCTATCAGCTGCCGGTTTTCATTTTCTGGGAAACAATACAGAGAAGCGCCGCCTGCTGCTATGGAGACGTATTGCGTTTCGTGCTCGCGCAGAGCGTACGCTCAAGTCGGCGTCGCCTAAGTGTGTTTTGAGGCATTTTTTTGGACCTTGGGGACCCGACTGATCAGTTCGACCGCCTTTTCTGGTTGGTGTGTAACAGCTATAAAACTGTACTTGTAAAAACAAACCGCCACTATGTCCACAAGCTTCTCAAAGCATTAAAATATACAAGAAATTGACCAAAAGTGAATAATACATACATAAGCCCAATTTATGGTCCTGCTTTAAATATACGCCGTAGGTATGTGTAGATGCGGTCACAACACCGTACCCTACGCCGTATCCTACGCCGTACCCTGACGTGCACCTCTCAAAGCTGTGGCTTGGTAGCGTCACATTTCCCCCAACTCATTTCCTGGTTCTCCTTCTCCAAAAACAACATTATATCAGGGAGAGGGTTAACTTTTCCTGATACAACTTTCTAACCATGGTCAGAAAGCGAAGGGGAGACACTTTGTTTCTCCGTCTCCACCTCAAGAGTCAGATTTGCTCCGAAGCTAATCCTGGTCATCATGTACCACACACTCCCCACGTATCCACACATGCCGGCTCTGCTTTTCTCTTAAAGAGATATGCTAGAACGACGCAGACACCAGGACACAAGTATAAAACCTTAGGTTACTTACGTAGGCTACCGTGTAGGCTTGGCGTAGATCCTACATACAACCATACATCTGACTTTAGGCCCCTGCCCCTCCAATACTAACTGTAGCTACAGTGCCTTGCGAAAGTATTCGGCCCCCTTGAACTTTTCGACCTTTTGCCACATTTCAGGCTTCAAACATAAAGATATAAAACTGTAATTTTTTGTGAAGAATCAACAACAAGTGGGACACAATCATGAAGTGGAACGAAATTTATTGGATATTTCAAACTGTTTTAACAGATAAAAAACTGAAAAATTGGGCGTGCAAAATTATTCAGCTCCTTTACTTTCAGTGCAGCAAACTCTCTCCAGAAGTTCAGTGAGGATCTCTGAATGATCCAATCTTGACCTAAATGACTAAGGATGAAAAATAGAATCCACCTGTGTGTAATCAAGTCTCCGTATAAATGCACCTGCTCTGTGATAGTCTCAGAGGTCCGTTTAAAGAGCAGAGAGCATCATGAAGAACAAGGAACACACCAGGCAGGTCCCAGATACTGTTGTGGAGAAGTTTAAAGCCGGATTTGGAAAAAGATTTACCAAGCTTTAAACATCCCAAGGAGCACTGTGCAAGCGATAATATTGAAATGGAAGGAGTATCAGACCACTGCAAATCTACGAAGACCCGGCCGTCCCTCTAAACTTTCAGCTCATACAAGGAGAAGACTGATCAGAGATGCAGCCAAGAGGCCCATGATCACTCTGGATGAACTGCAGAGATCTACAGCTGAGGTGGGAGACTCTGTCCATAGGACAACAATCAGTCGTATACTGCACAAATCTGGCCTTTATGGAAGAGTGGCAAGAAGAAAGCCTTCTTAAAGATATCCATAAAAAGTGTCGTTTAAAGTTTGCAACAAGCCACCTGGGAGACACACCAAACGTGGAAGAAGGTGCTCTGGTCAGATGAACCCACAATCGAACTTTTTGGCAACAATGCAAAACGTTATGTTTGGCGTAAAAGCAACACAGCTCATCACCCTGAACACACCATCCCCACTGTCAAATATGGTGGTGGCAGCATCATGGTTTGGGACTGCTTTTCTTCAGCAGGGACAGGGAAGATGGTTAAAATTGATGGGAAGATGGATGGAGCCAAATACAGGACCATTCTGGAAGAAAACCTGATGGAGTCTGCAAAAGACCTGAGACTGGGACGGAGATTTGTCTTCCAACAAGACAATGATCCAAAACATAAAGCAAAATCTACAATGGAATGGTTCACAAATAAACATATCCAGGTGTTAGAATGGCCAAGTCAAAGTCCAGACCTGAATCCAATCGAGAATCTGTGGAAAGAACTGAAAACTGCTGTTCACAAACGCTCTCCATCCAACCTCACTGAGCTCCAGCTGTTTTGCAAGGAGGAATGGGCAAAAATTTCAGTCTCTCGATGTGCAAAACTGATAGAGACATACGCCAAGCGACTTACAGCTGTAATCGCAGCAAAAGGTGGCGCTACAAAGTTCAAAGGGCCGAATACTTTCGCAAGGCACTGTACATCCCTGCATCCAACCTGTTCTCAAGTCCAACTTAAAATACTGACGCTTGGTCAGCGACTCTCAGGGTCGGATACCGACGCAAAAATCACCCATTAGCGTCTGTATGGGATGCACTGGGCAGAGCAGCAGCTCGGCCGCGGCGCTGTAAGATGATGTAGTATTAAGAGCAACAATAGTAGCGAGTAGTATGAAAGACTGAAAATCTGCATAAGGAGGTAGGTTGGGTGTGGTGGATGTGTCAACCAACACAGGACTTTCACCCAAGAGACTGGGTTTGTGTCCCGTCAATGTCCCGTGTGTCACTGAAACGTACATTTTGTAACCCCACCCCCAATCTTTTCCTAAACCTAACTGTCCAGTTCTCAAGTCGTATGTCAGTTAAATGTATGTCAGTTAAAACCCAGAGCCTTAAAAATGTATGCCAAAGGGCTAGACGCGAGTCCCGAGAGTGCCAAATGGTGACGCCAATAGTCCTGACCCAGAGCGTCAAAAAGTGATGCCAAGATTAGATATGACGCTAAAGGAGATTTTTTGCATCAATAACAAACGCCAAAGGCACCTGTCGCTTTTTGAGGCGATGGGAGTGAGAATGTGTTGCTGCATCAAATGTGCAGGGTGGCGTTCACACAGTCTGGCTCTCACACAGCGTGTCTTCTATGGTGGCCATGCATCCCGACAAAGACTGGAGCGACTGAGCTGCCCCCGAGCATCTGAAGGTGAAGTCAGTTTCCCCTGATGAAGTTTAAACACATCAATTTAACTTAAAGTTAAATTTGTAATGAACGTAATGTCTGCTAAAGGCGATTCAGCATCAGCAATAATATTGTGTTCATTAATTAGTCAAAAGTGAAATCGCTACCTCTTGATTTGTAAGAGCATTTTGTCCTTTGATTAGTTTTGATTTTAGTAAAGACAAGAACAGCTTAATACAATATATTTAAAACTGGCATGTTTGAATTTATAACGCACAGAGGGTCGTCGTATCAGGGGCGTTATGTTACAACACACTACACAGTGCTAGCTAGGAGATTGATCATTTTTATTTGATTAGCTAAGCTGTACTATAAAATCCACTTCCTCTCACATATCACGGCAATGGGCCTGCACAAATTAAACCAGGTGGCTTCCTTTACTGTCAAACTGGGAAAACAACAAATACAATGGGATTAAGAAGGCTAGTCTAAACATAACTGTTGTGTGCATGTGCTAACTCTTTTCTCATTAGCGGCCGAGGGCCGACAGCGGCGAAGGCCCAATTGGAACTGAAGGAATTATTATTATTATTAGGGCCCGAGCGCCGACAGCGGTGAAGGCCCTATTGAAACTGAAGGAATTATTAGGGCCCGAGCACCGACAGCGGCGAAGGCCCTATTGGAACTGAAGGAATTATTAGGGCCCGAGCACCGACAGCGGCGAAGGCCCTATTGGAACTGAAGGAATTATTAGGGCCCGAGCACCGACAGCGGCGAAGGCCCTATTGGAACTGAAGGAATTATTAGGGCCCGAGCGCCGACAGCGAGGAAGGCCCTATTGGAACTGAAGGAATTATTATTACACCAAATTAATTGGCTTTTGAGGGGCTTAACATATTCAGAAACTCACCAAAATTGGCGGACGCATCAAGCCTAGTGAAAATTTACGTATTTTAAGGGTTTTGGGAATAGGCGCACAAAAATGGCTCACTAGCGCCCCCCTACAAAGTTAAAAAAATTGAGCCCCTGCAGTGCATTTAACGTTCACCTTGTGATACAGGAGTGCTAGAAAGAACGACAAGACCTGACATATACTTTGACTCCTTTTCTCCTATAGACCTTCAACAATTAATGCTAAAGGTATTTTCAGCAAAGCCTTCTACCTGTCTCTTAGACCCCATCCCAACGAGGCTACTTAAAGAAGCGTTACCCGTGGTTAACACTTCATTACTAGATATGATCAATATGTCTTTATTAACAGGTTATGTACCGCAGTCATTTAAAGTAGCTGTGATAAAACCTCTTCTGAAAAAACCTACCCTCGATCCTGAGGTCTTAGCCAACTATAGACCTATATCAAACCTTCCTTTTCTCTCCAAGATCCTTGAGAAGGTAGTCGCTAATCAGTTATGTGACTTTTTACATAGGAATAGTCTATTTGAGGACTTTCAGTCAGGATTTAGAAAGCATCATAGCACAGAGACGGCACTGGTGAAAATTACTAACGACTTTCTAACTGCTGCTGACAAAGGACTTGTCTCCATACTTGTGTTATTAGATCTTAGTGCTGCATTTGACACTATTGATCATACAATCCTTTTACAGAGACTGGAACGCTTAGTTGGCATTAAAGGAATCGCACTAAGCTGGTTTAAGTCCTATTTCTCTGATCGATCTCAATTTGTTAATATCAACGATAAATCCTCCAGGTATGCCAAAGTTAGCCATGGGGTTCCTCAAGGCTCAGTGCTTGGACCAATTCTATTCTCCTTGTATATGCTTCCTCTAGGCAATATTATTAGGAAACACTCAATTAACTTTCACTGTTATGCAGATGACACCCAATTATACTTATCAATCAAGCCAGACGAAATCAGTCAGTTAGCTAAACTGCAAGTGTGCATTAAAGATATAAAATCATGGATGACCAAAAATTTCCTGAAGTTGAACTCGAACAAAACTGAGGTTATTGTGCTGGGCGCTAAACACACCCGAACTTCATTATCCGAAGATATAACTACTCTGGACGGCATTGTCATGGCTTCCAGCACTACTGTCAGAAATCTAGGAGTTATTTTTGATCAGGATTTATCCTTTAACGCCCACTTAAAACAAACCTCAAGAACAGCTTTTTTCCACCTTCGTAATATTGCCAAAATTAGGAACATCCTGTCTCAAAACGATGCTGAAAAACTTGTCCACGCATTTGTTACTTCTAGGCTGGACTACTGTAATTCGCTACTATCAGGATGCTCAAATAAATCCCTCAAGACTCTCCAGCTGATCCAGAATGCTGCAGCGCGTGTTCTGACAAGAACTAAGAAAAGAGATCATATTTCTCCTGTATTAGCTTCTTTGCATTGGCTTCCTGTAAAATCCAGGATTGAATTTAAAATCCTTCTCCTGACCTACAAAGCTCTAAATGGTCAAGCACCATCATATCTTGAAGAGCTCTTAGTACCTTATTGTCCGACTAGAGCACTGCGCTCCCAGAATGCAGAGTTACTTGTGGTTCCCAGAGTCTCTAAAAGTAGAATGGGAGCCAGAGCCTTCAGCTACCAGGCTCCTCTCCTGTGGAACCAGCTCCCAGTCTGGGTTCGGGAGGCAGACACCGTCACCATTTTTAAGAGTAAACTTAAAACTGTCCTCTTCGATAAAGCTTATAGTTAGGAAGTTAGGAGTTGCAGCATTCGCCTGGACCGGCGGGGGAAGGTGTATAGCCATAGTCATGACGCACCTACTTCATATCTCTGCTTCTCTTCATAGAAAGCTTACTATATTTAGGGTATGAGGAGTTGCAGCGTGCGCCTAGACCGGGGGGGGGGGTGGGTGTGTAGCCTCAGTCATGGCGCACACCCATCCTGTCACTGCTTCTCCCCATAGAAAGCTTACGCATACTTAGGCAGTAAGGTGTCGCAGCGCTAGCCTATACCGGCGGGGGAAGGTGTGTAGCCACAACACAGCCTCCCTATGCGGTTATAGTTCTTGAGCTCTATAGCTATAGCTCCACTCTCCTCTCTCTTTCCATCTGTGTGTATTCATGTTCCAGAAATGCTTGTTATTAACCTAGCTCCGGGGAGCTTCCCCGGAGTCCGTATGTTCTTTGTCCCCCCAGCACCATCATCTTGGATCATGAAGGCACCTACATCTTGGTGGCAGCTGTCGCCGTGGTCCTGCCCTACGACCTGCTGTGCCCCATTACACCCTGCAATGCCCGCCATCGACTCGCTATGTCCGGCCAACGCCCTGTTACGCCATGATGTGCTCTACGACACCATGAACTATTACAATTACTCTAGTCATTATCTTAATTGTGACTTTTTATTGCCATTGTTCATCAAACCCCCAACCGGCATCGTCAGACACCGCCTACCAAGAGCCTGGGTCTGTCCGAGGTTTCTTCCTAAAAGGGAGTTTTTCCTTGCCACTGTCGCACTTACACATTCATGCATGCTCTTGGGGGAATCACTGGAATTGTTGGGTCCTTGGAAATTACAGAGTGTGGTCTAGACCTACTCTATCTGTACAGTGTCCTGAGATAATTCTTGTTATGATTTGACACTATAAATAAAATTGAATTGAATTGAATTGAATTGAACGTAGACTCACGAAAGTTGGTACACATATGTAACATGTCAAGATGTACAAAAAACGTCATATGAGCCATACCCTAAACCCAACAGGAAGTCCACCATTTTGATTTCAAAGTTTGAAATTAGTGCGATTTTGACCATTTACACATGTCGTACTTTAACGAACTCCTCCTAGAGATTTCATCCGATCAACTTCAAATTCGGTCTGTGCCATGATGAAAAGTTGTTAAAAGAAAAACATTTCGTCATAGGGCATGGCCGTGGTGGGGCGGCCATTTTGTGCGTTTCGCCATCAAAACAGGAAGTGGATGTAACTTGAGTGTACATTGTCCAGTTGGCTCGAAACTTTTCAGGATTCATGAGAGTCCAACCCTGAGGACAAATGAAAGCCGATATTTACTTAAAAGTCATAGTGCCCCCTAGTGGCAACAGGAAGTAGGCCTAAAAGTCAAGGTGCTATACTTTAACAAACTCCTCCTAGAGATTTCATCCGGCGGACTTCAATTATGGTCTGTACCATCTCAACACCTTATAGATGAAAAGTTATTAAAAGAAAAACTTTTCGTCAAACGGTGTGGCCGTGGCGTGGCGGCCATTTTGAGTGTTTAGCGATGAACAAAGAAATTGTTGTGACTTGAGTGTACGTTGTTGTATCTGCCCAAAATTTCTCACGATTGACAAGGGTCCAGGTCTGAGGACATCTACAGGCCAATATTTACTTTTGGTCATAGCGCCCCCCGCTGGCAACAGGAAATGCGCCTTATATGACAAACATCATCCAATTTACATGAAACTTATAATGTGTGGTCGACATGTGATACTGAGCCGGCCCCTATACTTTAATATAGGGGCTTTCATAACATTTGAACCGTTTAAGGTAGAGTCTTGTGTGAGGTGTCATTGAACTCAGCAGAGTTCCTTCTTCAATGGTGATGGTTTGGCCCGCCCCCTATGCTTAAGCCACGCCCCCTTTCATAACATTTGAACCGTTTAAGGTAGATCCTTGTGTGAGGTATCATTGAACTCAGCAGAGACTTCCTTCTTCATTGGTGATGGTTTGGCCTGCCCCCTATGTTTAAGCCACGCCCCCTTTCATAAATGCTGACCCATCTAAGGTAGTCTCGTGTGAGGTGTCATTGAACTCGGCAGGGAGTTCCATTTTCATTGGTGACGATTTGCGGTGTCTGAGTGCCACGCAAATGCACGGTCGCAAGGAGCGGAGTCCGCCAGTAACCCCAACGCTCGCAGAGGCACGAGGGCCCGTCCAACGCTGCTTGCATCTTTAATTTTGTATTTGTTTTCCTTGTTCATGGCCCTACAGTGTAATGTAATACAAGGATAACTAGAACTGCAAGCAGTTATGACGGGGCCCAAGCCACCTACGCCAGTCGCCATGCATATACAGACTACCTTTAACAATGATATACAGATAGGATTGGAGATGAAAAGTTCAACTGACACATTACCGCGATCAGCTTTGTGGGAAATTAAGAATTAAGAAAAAGAGTTGCATTTGTCCAATGAAGGTTGTAGAAGTTGTCAAGTTGTTGTTGTCAAGTTAAGTAGTTTGTTCATTGTAAGAAACCAGGGGAGCACACAAAAGCAAAAACCAAAACCTAACGGTAGGAGGGAAACATCAGTAAATATTGAGAAGTGTGCGCTGCAAGGTCTGTGGTACATCTCCATTGCAAATATTCCATTAACATAGATTGCGTAAAAGGGCCAAAACTTGTCTACGTTGATGATAGCGCCCCCTAATGGCCGATCTTCGCCAGATTTGGAACAGAGCCTTAGAGCGGCATGCCGAATGAGCATCACAAGTTTCGTGTTGATTGTATTTACTGTGGCAGAGATATTGGAACGTTATTGGCCAAAACAAATAAACGTTGCCCCCTAAAGGCCGATCTTCGCCAAAGTTGGTACAGAGCATCATAGTGGGATGTTGAACAATGTTCTCAAGTTCTTTGCTGATAACATTTAATTTAGCCGAGATATGATATGATACGTGTGTGGTAGCTAACTATGAAAATTTGTTTGGTTGTCAAATGCGCACACTTTAACGTAGTAAAATTCCTTGAGTAACTTTTGGTCAGGTCCATCTGGAGATGCTACGTACCAGGTTTCGTGCTGATCTGTCGCACCGCCTAGGACAAGTTTGAAAAAGTTGGTTTTGCGCATTGCGCGATTTGCGAAAAAAACTTTGGAGTGGAAATGGGCGTGGCCTATAGCATGTGATTCAGCTTGATTCAAGGAAGACGTGCATGTAAGGATTTCTAATGTGCGATGTGTAATGTGGGACTTAAAGGCAAAAAAAAACATAGCGCCACCTAGTAGTCCACATGTGTAATTTTTGGTAGGTGGGGTCCATGACCCATTGTGTCTATCTACCCTGTAAACTTTAAGTTGTTCACGTTAGTGTAAGTAGTAAATTTAGACTTGGGTCCCATAGACCACGCCCACTTTGACCCCTCAGTACCCCACTCTAGGGTTGGCCTCAGGAGTGGCCCCAACAAATCTTGTAAAAATCGGATGTGCGGTTCTTGAGATATAAACTTTTTGTACTTGTAGCGCTCCCTAGTGACCAATTTTTGTAAAACGCGTGGGGGACCTTCAGAGGGTCTACACAAAGTTAGCTAAACAAATTTGTTTGTGCGTAATATGCGCAATTTTGATTCTATAAAAAATATTTTCATTAACTTTTTGTCAGGTCGGTCTGGAGATGCTACTGTCCAAGTTTTGTGAAGATCGGTCGTACGGTCTAGGAGGAGATCGAAAAAGTAGGTTTTTGATAAATAAAAGTCTAAGTGGAAATGGCCGTGGCCTATATCACGTGATTTAGTTGGATCCAGGGAACGCGTAGATGTATGGTTTTTGACTGTACGGTGTGGGAGTTAAAGGGCCAAAAGCGTTTTTTTCTGCTATAGCACCACCTAGTGGTGGAAATGGGTGAATTGTTGCGCCTGAGGTCCTTGCAGAGTTATGGACTAGTCCTAAAAATTGCAACCCCCCATCATGTACAGTTTAGGCTGTAGTCAGAGTTTTAGGCGGAGAAGAATAATAATGATTAATCAGTAGAAAAACAATAGGGTTCCACAGCCCTGCTGTGCGAACGGCGTACCTCTAGCTACCGCCAGTTCTTGCAGACTCGGGCTTGGACCACTAACCAGAGCTTTTCACATGAGGCAAGTCCGCGTCTCTGTCCTGATGTCCTTGAACGCCAAGTGATCAGCCAAAAAGGATTTCTGTCACCTTAGGTTTAAACTTATGAAAAAGAGAGAAATAATGTCTCCTGCACTTAGAAAATGGCAATACACTTAAGTGTTTCTAATTCAAGGTCAGGTAGTTGGTATTCATTAGTTCTGTTGATTGAAGAAGGCAGGGCATTGAGACAAGGCATGTAGTGTAGAGTGTTGGCATGGTGACCAACTTCTGTCCTAAGGGCGGATTCCATTTTGTAAATTAATTGCAGGTGCAGGACAGGTTTGAAGTAGGTTTATATCAGATCATCTTTTTGAAAATGTTAAAAGAACAACATCCAGAAACATAGACCATAGAAATAAAATGGATAGAAAGGCCATTGAACTGTTTCCCGTGGTCATTTGATTAGTACACAACAAAATGGCGATTGTTACAATATGTGTAAACTGTGTCGCAGCTCGCTAGGAGGAGAGCCACCCGACGCAGCTCGGGAGACGTTCTCAGAGTTGCAGGGAGTGAGGAGGGACAGTTAGATCCAGTGGCAGAGGGTCAGCGGATTGCCTTAACGTTACCCCCTCGCCAAATCGTTCACAGAAAACGAGCCGAATAAAGCTGTCACTCGTGGTGATAGCAAGGTGCTTTGTGTGGATGAAGCATGAAGTTCATTTGACTCATTTAGTGGCTGGCTCTCTGCCTCGTAATGTTACTACTCCACTGCAAAACCTCAGCTCCGCGACTAAGTTTATACGTTACCATGGCAATGGTACACATAAAAATGGCTGCTGCTCTGCCATGCTACGTTGATTTGAATGGAAATGGCAAATATATATATATATATATATGTATATAAAAAAACAATGTAGCTAGCTAGCTCATGCATCCGCGTTGAAAAGCCATATCACCAGCGTATCTACGTGGTTACTGACGCCCAGGTTGTTTCCACCACAACCCATGCAAAAAAGTTGATAATATCTGGACCATAGAACTAATGATACATAAATCCAATCTGATCACTTGCACATAACAATCTGGACAGTCTGATTATATATTTGTTTGCTGTTTTTAATCATTTTTATTGTTAAAATGAATACAAAACTTATTTGAATATGTTTGTCGTTTGTAGTTTGTTTTTATAAGAAAAATATAAATCGTAAATCCTGTGTGGTCGGACAAAAATCACACCTGTAAAGTTTTGTGACTGCATCATGCGACTATCACGTTGACAATATCTGGCCACAGACAGACGTACAGAAATATTAACACCTGCCAAAGTACTCATAACCACCGCTGTGGTAGTAGGTGTCTACAGGACCACATATTGCCATGCTCACACTCACACACACCCACACACGGGCGCTGGCAGCTTATTCAGTTTATGGCAAGGTACATTACTATATCGAAGAGATCACTCTTAAATGAGTTTTGACACTAAGGAAAGACAACTGAGAGGGAAAAGCCCAATTGCAGGCGCCTGAGGGCCTGAGGCTGCAGGATGCTAGATGGGTTACAGGTTACACTACCATAGTAAGTATTGCTTATGTCGTTCAAAATTATATCAAGCCAAGTCCCTGTTCATTGATAAGGTTCGGTTTCCCTTTGTCTGCCCAGCAATCTACCCTATCTGCTTCCATTTCTGTTGTCACTCACATCAACACAGATTATTGGGGGTAAATGGTATACAACAAACATAAACTGAAAGTAAGACAGCTGGTAAAATGGCTTTCTTTGACATCATTGTTAAAGGGAGATATTTAACTGTGTGATCACACCAGTAGATTTAAGGACTAGAAATGTCTGACAGCCTTTAATTTCACTCAGACTTAGTTGTGAGAAGCAGCGGCAGTTGCCACGGCAGCAGCAAAACTGAACTGTCACTGCCCAAAAAGACAACTTGAGAAAACATTTCAAAGGTTGAATTAAATTATCCACAACATGCTGATGTAGCTACCAATTGATGATTGGATTTACTTTTCATTGTAACTCTTTATACACAATTAGATGAAGAATCAGTTTGCACCAGTTTGAGCCATTGTTTTCCAATGAAGAGAGCTAAGATGCTAAACATTATGGTGGCACTACCTTGAGCGTAGCTCATAATTTACACTCCAATGCAGCACTAAAAGTACAGTCAGTTTTAACTTTGATCTGTTTGTCAGTGATGTTTCAAAGCACAACTAATAAGATGACAGCTGTCTGTGACACAACCTGAAAGCAACCATAGATGGATTCAAAAGCTTCTCTGTTTATTACATGACACAACAGAGCTTTGCCAGTCCCTCCTCCAAAGCACGCTAAAGGAGGTTCTGGCTACTCCACATAGCATTCGGGGATGGGAGGAAAATGTGCTCTAATAGATAGTCTAGCTAGCTGTCTCAATTTACCATGCAGAGATCTGAGGAGCAGTCAACAAGAGTCCTCATAAATCTACCGAATTTAAAATTCCAAAGTGGAAAGAAATGGAAAATACATGCACCCGGTGGAATTTCCTGCAGCACCAGAGCAATCCCGGAAGTGGAACACAAAGGATATAGACTAGGTGCACCTTTACAGGGGCTCATTTGGCTCCAGCATACCGTTTATTGCTGTTGTATTCTCTGTTGCCTTTACTCCTCAAATAACAACCTGGCTCCACCAAATGCAACTCGAGACAAAAAAATAAAAAAGTCTCCAAGCAGCGTGACCTGGGGAAGTTGAGACTCAATTCTCTATGACAGAACTTTTACAAGCTAACGAAAAATAAACCATGCATGAATTCACATTGCTGGAAAATGAACTGCTTTATAGTAGCAACAGGAGAAAGTAATTGCCCAATCAGAGTTAAGTATGTAAATGACATGCTTAACAGACTTTGAGCCTGTCCGTGTGAACAAGAGGTTACCCTGTGTCATTTTTGTGTATTGCCATGGTAACCCCCTTTTATTTCCTTCTTATTGAAACGGCCATACCATCCTAGTGTCTGGTAGTATATACCTTACACCAGCGAGTAATTCCATAAAGTTAGGGGACTCACAAAAGACAAAAAAATTAGGGGTTAAAGTTGCTTGGACCATAACCCACAAAGCCACTGGTTCAAATCCTGCCAGGGAGCTTTGTTGCTTTCCTCGTCTCTTTCTCCCATCATTTCCTGCCATCCCTCTGCTGGGGACTCACTAATAAAAAGGTATAAAAATTAGACTAAGACTAGGTCAAAACCTAGTATATGGCTGGACTGTTTATGGTCAAGATGCTTAGTTGTGGCTAAATTGTTACAGGGATAGTGAACGGTGGTGTTTATATGGTGGTGTTTATATTGTGTAGATATTAATTTAATTAAATGTATTTAATTTATACTCTTTATTGATCCCCAATAGGGAAATTACAATTTACACTCTGTTGTTATTACACATTACACACAGGCCTGAAATAGGTCTCAGGTTCTTTACATGCACTAATGGAGATATGTCAGAGTGAGGGGGCTGCGACTGCTGAACAGGCGCCCTGCGGTTTCATCATGGCTTCATCGCGGGGTCTGCAGCTTTCCGATGACGTTCACGTCGCATAATTACGTCACTTCATAACGTTCCCATGGCAACAGGGGAAAATGACTGCTCTTGTGTGAAGTAAATGCAACATTTTTCAACTTTCTGCTAAGATATAGGTGATTTTTTTGCAACGAAAACGCGGGGATTATGAAATCATGCAAGCCCCGCATATTTTGCGCAGAAATCGGCAATTTATGTGGTGAAAGTGTGGTGTATTTGAAGCAATGCGGCCCCCGCATAAATATGCAGACTTTGGCTGATTATGCATTGAATTATGCGATCGCATATTCTCTTTTTTCTGGAGGGACTGAATAGCATATTTTTTGTAGAACCTGACATCTTTCAATCATCTCCTCATCAGGGTTATTTCATCAGACATAAGATCCAGAAGATATTATACATCCATCAATCCATCCATCTTCGTCCGCTTATCCGGTATCGGGTCGCGGGGGTAGCAGCTCCAGCAGGGGGCCCCAAACTTCCCTTTCCCGAGCCACATTAACCAGCTCCGACTGGGGGATCCCGAGGCGTTCCCTCGGTATTATACAGCTCAAGTAAATTGACCTTCATGTAAAATTGGTGGTGTTCCCCTTTAATCCTAGTCTACATATACAGCCTCTATCTATTTGTATCTAGTGTCAGGACCTCTTCCTATAATTTCACTGATAATTTCACATCTTCAAGTGCTTCATGTTTGCATGTTGCTTTGGGTGATGCTGTGGTGTCGAGTGGATGCTGAAAATAGGTCACCCTCAGCAAATTTATGAAGACAGCAGGTGTGGTAGCATTCCTGGCCCATAATTAATTTAACAGTGATGAACAGAATGTGGTGGATGAAAGAAATGGAAAAAATGTTTTGTTTAATGTTGTTCTTCGTAGTGTCAGGTGTGTGTACAATTGAACATTGGTTATAGTGGGCAACCTCTTGTGTTTATACACCGTACATGTGAGACAGTGTTCCTGTGGAACCCTAAAAAAATGGGATGTTTACAGGTGTAAAGTGGGACACTAAATTGTGTTGGTATTACCAAGTAATGTTACATTCAGGTCAATATTTCCATCTGTTGTTGCTTAATGGGCTTGAGTTTGCCATATTATGCTTTCAGCATATATATTTTTTAGCATACAGTAGCTTTTAGGTTATTCTGGAGAATATTCTAGACAGTATTTGTCATTGTTTGGATTGTTGCAATAATAATAAACATTTGCATAAAGCATATTTTCTGCTCCCATGTTGATAAGAGCATTACAAACTTGAAAATATCAGATAACATAAAAAAACGTGTGTGATTAATTTGCGATCAATCACAATTAAATATTTTAATCAACTGACAGCCCTAGATTAAACATTTGCTTCCTTCTGAAATGAAGGCTTCTTTTGCACTTGGCCCTCTCAGACACACTCTTAGACAAAAGTCAAAGCACATGCAGCCGAGATGCAGAGACTGATTTTGCCGTGTGCAGAAGTTTGCTCAATTGTCATTGCGATAGCTCAGATGTCGCAGTTTACCTCAGTTTGGGTCTTTGGCTGGGGAAAGTTAAAAAAGCAGTGCTTGGCCTTCATTCATAACTACAGTTGAGGTGCCATTGTGCAAGGCCCTTAAGCATTCAGTGTGCTTCAAACAAAAAGTGCTTGTTGGATCATCTACAGTGTAGGTGACTGTACAGTACTGTGCACTGGTTGTATTGGGAAGATTTCAGGTGCGAATGTGTGACTGAGAACAGGGCATTCCAGAAAAAGACAGCTTTGCTCCCATCAAAACTATATGGTCAAATAAAAAAAAAAAAGTGCCCAGCCAAGGCTCAGTTAAGGTGAGCTGACCTTTAAGGTAGACCAACCATAGAAACCTAACAACAGTGCTGCTGCCATTTTTGGCAGTTATTTATAATTTAGGACAGGGTCTATGCCTTCCTGCCTTGGACTATACCTAGGTAAGGATGGTTGTGCAATAGCTAAATTCCTATCCTAAGATAGTTTTTTTTCCTGAATGCAGTTAGGAAACATGTATGCAATAGCAAAAATCCAAATTTTAATCCTAAACTGGGCTCTATACCCAACCCCTGAGAGATGTTTAAGAATGAATGAGTACAAATGCATTACAACATACTGTTCAATCTCCACCCCACCTCTACATTAAACACCTGACTTCAACCTGCCTGCCCTCTTCGCCTTGCTACAAACCCTTGCAGGCATCAAATTTGTCAAAGTGGGAGGGTTCATGGATTGTACTCCCTGGAGGACATGGTATATGGGAATGAGGCTAAGATGAAATATAAGGTGTTGAGTCAAGCTCTAATTTCCCTGGGGCTCCACACCGAACCTCAGGATATCTGCTGATTAGAATGGGAGGGTTAACTCCAGGCAGGCACCAGTGATTTCTGACAATGGATGGATAAATGGTGTACATCAACATCTCTGAGTGGCCCTGGAGCCCATTAGCAAGAACATACAATCAGCAGTGAGGGAGAAAAGGTGAAACCAACATTTCACCTTCCTAAGTGCTGCCAGAGTCATACGGAAAAATACAGGAGAGCTAAAAGAAAAGGTCTGCAGCCAAGCGGGAAAAGTAATCCTTGAAATAGACAAAGCAATTAACTGACAAAGTGAGCAAACCAGCTGTGAAATATAGGGTCTATTCTACCAACAATTACATTAGAATGGACTAACATGCACTGCATGCAGAGTTTTGTAGGACCATATTTTATATCCTAAAAATAACGGTACATGTCATGTCAGATTGACATACACTGAAAATCAACATCCAAAACAATAATTCAGACAGGCATACATGTTTTTTTAATTATAAGCATGTTTGTTATGACCCTAACCCTAATCTTATATATTCAATTCTCAAATATTGGTATTTATTAAATCAACTGCAGATATATTGGATTGGAATCAGGCTTATATCAGAGACAAGCCTTTTTTCTGATTTCCCTTTTTTAAACTAGGACTCGCTTGCGAACTCACTCACTCACCGGCAATTTCCACTGGATGCGGAACGTCTGCGGACCGGCTCCGCTGCGGAACGGCTGCGTGATCCGCCGTCCGTCAATACCCAATAGGTCCGGATTTGTTGCGGCTGCGGCCATGACTGACAGCTGTAGTCACGAGGACCCACGAGATCTCGCGAATTCACGTAGAATAGAACCACAAAACCAACAACAGTTATTTTCCATCCAAAGGAGTAGAGGGGAAACAACTCTGAGCTGTGTTTTCAAGGTGTAGTGCAGGGAAATATGATCCACCGTGAGCATGGTGTATTTTATTTTGAAAATTAACCGGATTTGTATTTTGTTTCTGTGATCGACTTCCTGTCCCGCACTATCTGCCGTGTGCTGAATTGCTGCAGAGCTCTCCGGCGTCCGGCAAAAATAGAAGCTCTGCGTATCTGCTCCGGAGAGCTGCGGACCGCCAGAGCTGGGACGGAGTAGGGACGCAGACGTTCCGCAGTCAGTGGAAATACACACATTGACTTTAATGGAAACCTAATGACTCCGTCGACGTTTCGGAGACATTCCGCAGACGTTCCGCATCCAGTGGAAATTGCCGGTCACGCACTCACGCACTCACTCACGCACGCACGCACGCACGCACGCAGTGATAGACTAGAACGTCTAGAAAGGTCCAGTGGTCAAATTGTTGTGCACAATTTGCTTAGCTTCCCGTCTGAACAAACATTTACAGCTCTTCACTGTTTTTAGCTTTGTTGAACTGTAACAATCACCACACTTACTCCAAAGAGTGGATGATGAGAGACACTACTACATCAACAGGGACCACTGGACTGGACTCAGGACCTCAAGTGGGAGCTGAACATCAGCTCCTTCATCAAAAAAGCTCAACAGAGGATTTACTTCCGGCATCTGAAGAAGTTCAACCTGTCAAAGACAATGATGGTTCACTTCTGCACTGCCATCATCGAGTTCATCCTCACCTGCTCCATCACCATCTGGTACGCTGCTGCTACTGCCAAGGACAAGGGCAAACTGCAGCATATCTATGTGTGAAACGAAACTGAACCAACGGGAAATCGCTCCAAGTTTACAAACTCATCAACTGATTCCAACCAGAGCAAACAAACTATAGGTTTGAAAACGCCCTTAATGACAAAAGTCATAAACATGTATAAATACTCCATGTTCACGACAGGTGTCATGTCATGGTTATGATGTTGTCATGTCAGTCTAATGCACACCCCTTAGAATAAAGTGTTACCATAAAGTCTAAGTCACGCTGGATCGTTTTAGCAACAGTCCTACATATCCGTTCATACCGGGGGTGGAGCAGCTGTGTCGGCCCGCGTGCTGCAGTGATCATTTTTTTGTCTCCAATATTTCTTGTGCGAGACGCGAGCAAATGTGTCAAGGCAGGTAATCACATACAGGAAGACCACAGTGCAGCCAGATACTTTACAAAAATAAAACGCATTTAAAAAAAAAACACTTAGGTTCATGGTGATTTTGGCTGTCTTGACTTCTCACAGCGAGACACGCGATCAGGCACATGGAGAGAGACACCGACGGACGGACAGAGAGCGTGACACACACACAGCCACTTATAGGCTACAATTACCACAGATTTCTCAACTCATCGTGTCTCTTTTGGAGAGAGAGAGAGAGAGAGAGAGAGAGAGAGAGAGAGAGAGAGAAAAACGCTTTGGCGCGGAGAAATATGCATCCGGTATAAAAGCCAGGCTCACGATCAGGTACATATCTTAAATCAGGGGTCACCAAATGTACACAATACCAGAAGAAATGTCTGTTTTAAAGCTAACAGAGTGTTTTATATCAAAACAGAAAGTTTGAGAGTGGGAAGATGGAAACAAGGATGAAGTAATGTTGGTACATGAAAGAAAGAAGAAGTGAGTGAGTAGAGCACTATTACCTGAGCAGAAAAGCTCAAGACAGGCTGCTGACTGGACTAGCTTTCGACACAGTCAACCATCAGGTTCTTATTGCCAAACTGTCTAATTTGAACTTCTCCCATATCTCAATCATCAAGCCACATCTAACTGATAGAGAACAATATGTTTCTGTGAGCGGTTAATCGTTCATCAGCTCTAAGCTTATGCACAGGGGTACCACAAGGATCGATACTTGGCCGACTTCTGTTTAGTTTATATATTAATGATTTTCCGTTTGTTTGCCCTGATGTCAAAACACTAATGTATCCATAGTATATGTGCATGCCAGACAAAACATCTGACTGCTGCCAAACTCACCACAGCCATGGATCCGATCACCGAATGGCTAAATCTTTCCTGCCTTCAACTTAATGTAAATAAAACTTTAGGAATGTTTTTCACAAAAAGACAATGTAACATTGTGTCAAATATAACCATCTCGGGGCAAAACATTAGTATTGTGCCACAATTTAAGTATCTTGGCATTATTATTGATTCTAATCTTTCTTTTAAAACACATATTAAGAAAGTGTGCAATAGCCTAGCCAATTTTCAATATATTAGAAATGCAAAACTTTGAATTCTGCCAAATTATTTATGGATGCCATGATTATGTCACATCTAAAATATTTTCTGGCAAGCTGGGGACAAACTAACAGCTCATCATTAAAGCCACTAGCTACTCTGTGTGAAGAAAACACTTAAAGTTTTGCCGCCGTATTATCCTAAAAAAATGTAAACTGCTGAGCTGGGAAGATGTAATTAAATACAAAAGCATCTGTCTGGTCTAAAAGATTCTGCATAACACTGCTCCTCCTCCTTTGAACTCTTTCATAACCCAACAGCAGTAAGATCACCAGAAGCGCCACACGAGGTGACCTTCTAATTCCATTCAGGAAAAGCACATTTGGCCAATTAGCATTTTCTGTTACGGCATTACAAAACTGGAATTCACTGCCCACTACTGTCAAAGATATACACTACCGGTCAAAAGTTTGGGGTCACTTAGAAATATCCATTCCACTCCATTCCAGACAGAATACCATCTGAGATCAGTTGCATTGTTTTTTTTAATCAGGGCAGCAGTTTTCAGATTACATTATGTGTTTACATGATTGCAAAAGGGTTCTCGACTGTTGTAGACAGAAGTGGCTTAAGAAACGCTTGAAATCCATGCTTTTTGGTCTAAATGTCATACCCAAATTAAAAGTGGTACAGCTCCCATATACTCTGACACTCTGGGGTGTGCCTGATATAATTGGAAAGGTGACTGATGGGGGTGTGTTTGTGTATTTCAGAAGTGTTGTATTTTGTAGTTTTTTTGGCTTTTTTCTTTGCACTTTTCAAATGGAAATAAAAAAAGGCACAGACATATATGTAGAAAGAAAATCATATAAAATACATTTTTGAGTCTTTTGACTTCATTCTTTCTGTAGTAAGCTGAGACATGTGGCTAATGTCCTGTGTTGTCTGTCACCTGTCAGATGTGTTTACAGCAGTGTATTCTAATCATTTTACAGATGTATGACTTGGACGGAAATAAAAACCCTCCATTCTAGCCTCTGTAACTCTGTGTCAGTAAGGCCTAGAATCACCCTGGCACTTCTAAGAAAAACTTGAGAGTGTTACCTTTCCAATGATATCAGGCACACCCCAGAGTGTCAAAGTATATGGGAGCTGTACCACTTTTAATTTGGGTATGACGTTTAGACCAAAAAGCATGGAATTTCAAGCGTTTCTTCAGCCACTTCTGTCTCCAACAGTCGAGAACCCTTTTGCAGTTATGTAAACACATAATGTAATCTGAAAACTGCTGCCCTGATTAAAAAAAAACAATGCAACTGATCTCAGCTGGTATTCTGTCTGGAATAGAGTGGAATGGACATTTCTTAGTGACTCCAAACTTTTGACCGGTAGTGTACATACATATTCCACCTTTACAACACACCTTAAAACATGGATGTCTGATAATTATTACTGCACACATTAATCTGTCCAATGTGATGTGTGTTTGATGTGACATAGTCATTGTTGCTGCCGTTCCATCTCAGCTGCCTGCCTCCGTGTTATGTCTTGTATGTGCTTTCAATGTGGCCTCTGTGACTTTTTCCTTTCTCTTGTCTCCTTTTTATTGTCTTTACTGCATGGACTGCTTTAATGCCTTTGCCATCATCTGCGCTTGCTTGTTTGTGCGCCACTTCTTTGTATGTTTTAATCCTTTTTGCTTAGGCCTGCTGTCATTATAGATGTAATGTACCTCATTTTAATGTTTACAATTGTATTTTAGGATGCCTGTCAGCTGGCCGGGGACTACAGCTGGAAATTAGCCGTAGAGGCTAAAGCTGCTCCTTTTACTGTACAGTTAGGGGACTGTCCACGATATTATGAAATAATAAACAAAGCTAAACTTCAAAATTTGACTTACAGAGAATCCCACAGCCTCTCAAAAACACTGCACATCAGGCTACTTTCTAAAGCAACTCATCTGCCACTGTTAATGGCTGTTAACATTGCAATGCTACAGTGCCTTGCGAAAGTATTCGGCCCCTTTGAACTTTTCGACCTTTTGCCACATTTCAGGCTTCAAACAAAGATATAAAACTGTAATTTTTTGTGAAGAATTAACAACAAGTGGGACACAATCATAAAGTGGAACGAAATTTATTGGATATTTCAAACTTTTTTAACAGATAAAAAACTGAAAAATTGGGCGTGTAAAATTATTCAGCCCCTTTACTTTCAGTGCAGCAAACTCTCTCCAGAAGTTCAGTGAGGATCTCTGAATGATCCAATCTTGACCTAAATGACTAATGATGAAAAATAGAATCCACCTGTGTGTAATCAAGTCTCCATATAAATGCACCTGCTCTGTGATAGTCTCAGAGGTCCGTTTAAAGAGCATAGAGCATCATGAAGAACAAGGAACACACCAGGCAGGTCCCAGATACTGTTGTGGAGAAGTTTAAAGGTGGATTTGGATACAAAAAGATTTCCCAAGCTTTAAACATCCCAAGGAGCACTGTGCAAGCGATAATATTGAAATGGAAGGAGTATCAGACCACTGCAAATCTACAAAGACCCGGCCGTCCCTCTAAACTTTCAGCTCATACAAGGAGAAGACTGATCAGAGATGCAGCCAAGAGGCCCATGATCACTCTGGATGAACTGCAGAGATCTACAGCTGAGGTGGGAGACTCTGTCCATAGGACAACAATCAGTCGTATACTGCACAAATCTGGCCTTTATGGAAGAGTGGCAAGAAGAAAGCCATTTCTTAAAGATATCTATAAAAAGTGTTGTTTAAAGTTTGCCACAAGCCACCTGGGAGACACACCAAACATGTGGAAGAAGGTGCTCTGGTCAGATGAAACCAAAATCGAACTTTTTGGCAACAATGCAAAACGTTATGTTTGGAGTAAAAGCAACACAGCTCATCACCCTGAACACACCATCCCCACTGTCAAACATGGTGGTGGCAGCATCATGGTTTGGGCCTGCTTTTCTTCAGCAGGGACAGGGAAGATGGTTAAAATTGATGGGAAGATGGATGGAGCCAAATACAGGACCATTCTGGAAGAAAACCTGATGGAGTCTGCAAAAGACCTGAGACTGGGACGGAGATTTGTCGTCCAACAAGACAATGATCCAAAACATAAAGCAAAATCTACAATGGAATGGTTCACAAATAAACATATCCAGGTGTTAGAATGGCCAAGTCAAAGTCCAGACCTGAATCCAATCGAGAATCTGTGGAAAGAACTGAAAACTGCTGTTCACAAACGCTCTCCATCCAACCTCACTGAGCTCGAGCTGTTTTGCAAGGAGGAATGGGCAAACATTTCAGTCTCTCGATGTGCAAAACTGATAGACATACCCCAAGCGACTTACAGCTGTAATCGCAGCAAAAGGTGGTGCTACAAAGTATTAACTTAAGGGGGCTGAATAATTTTGCACGCCCAATTTTTCAGTTTTTTATCTGTTAAAACAGTTTGAAATATCCAATAAATTTCGTTCCACTTCATGATTGTGTCCCACTTGTTGTTGATTCTTCACAAAAAATTACAGTTTTATATCTTTATGTTTGAAGCCTGAAATGTGGCAAAAGGTCGAAAAGTTCAAGGGGGCCGAATACTTTCGCAAGGCACTGTACATTGTGAATTGATGAAAGAGTACACAAGTTCATTTGACAGGGCTGTGGGAGTACCTAAGACCAAAAAGGTTGGGAACCACTGTTTAGAGTACTGTCATGAAGCCGGATGGGATTCTGTCACTTTGGGATCATGTGGGAAGTAAATAGTGGCACAATCTGCTCCTGATACATCTATGCCAGGACGCTTTTGTTCCAATGCTTATTCTTTTCTAAACCACTGTATGTACCACTGTGAATTTACATTGTTGAAAATTGGAATTGTATGACAATCTATGTAAGCATATAAAGAGAATTTAAAAGTAAGACCAATGGGACTGGCCGTTCACGGAACAGCAAGGATTGTGGGTGGATTACACTAGCATCCTAAAATCTTGTATTTTATCTGTTTTTATATGTTTTATTGTTTTGAACTGCTCTTTAATGTTTTATGTAAAGCACTTTGAATTGCCCTGTTGCTTAAAGGAAAACTCCGGGCAATTTTTACGTTCATTTTGATATACTTTTACGCTATACTTTTTTGAGTATTGTCTATAGCAAAAAACACGAACCGAATCGGTGCTAGCAACATCGAGCTACTGCAGCTAATGCCCAGAGCTCCCAGTTAGCTAAAACAGCAGTTCTGGGGGCATATCGTAAAGAGTGCCTTTGTGCCTCTTAACAGACACAAAATGCAATTAAAATGTCTGTGCAACATGAACAGGGCCCTTACATGACAACAAGATGTGTTTAGCAACTTAGCCATTGTTTAAATTCACCTACCCTGTTAGCTGCTAGCTACCGTCTGGGATGAGTGAGTGTGTCCAGCCCGGCTTTGGTAATCATCATCACGCAGCAGTTCCGTGTTTATTTGTAGCATAAATATCCATTTTGTGTAAATTCCATCTGGCGTTGGTGAGTAGGAGTCTTGTCCGTGTCGATCGTTGTGGTTTCCTTAGCCGGGCTAGCAGGTCCGGCCGGCGTCCCTGCTTCTGCCTCCTCCCCGCCCTCCTGGCTTCACGCAGCCGACAACAATCCAACGAGTGCCCGCTGGTCTGGTGGATGTCTTCCAGAAGACCGTTCAAGCCTTCGCCGCGAAAATTGGTATTTTATTTCACCCTCAAAAATAGGTAAGTGAGCAATGTAGTGGTTATGACCATATTAGTGACTATGTAACTACATGGAAACGGACCAAATTATGTTTGTGCCCTGTACAGTGAAATAGTGATTTTTAAAATAGTGTTCACAATTCGGAAAGGCACAAACGCGAACCATATATTTTCCACAGTATATCAACACTTGTTTTTCGAACTCCAAGCTTCTTCCCTTGTGAACAACTCCGATCTTCACTCTTCACACACTACGCTCCTCCAACATGCACACTGCTATTTACCTTTCTCCTGCTACAACTGAATTCCCACGGGACTTAGCGAGACTACAGCTAGCCGTCTAAAACACTATTTTACTGTACAGGGCACAAACATAATTTGGTCCGTTTCCATGTAGTTACATAGTCACTAATATGGTCATAACCACTACATTGCTCAATTACCTATTTTTGAGGGTGAAATAAAATACCAATTTTCGCGGCGAAGGCTTGAACGGTCTTCTGGAAGACATCCACCAGACCAGCGGGCGCTCGTTGGATTGTTGTCGGCTGCGTGAAGCCAGGAGGGCGGGGAGGAGGCAGAAGCAGGGACGCCGGCCGGACCTGCTAGCCCGGCTAAGGAAACCACAACGATCGACACGGACAAGACTCCTACTCATCAATGCCAGATGGATTGCACACAAAATGGATATTTATGCTACAAATACACACAGAACTGCTGCTTGATGATTATTACCAAAGCCGGGCTGGACACACTCACTCATCCCAGACAGCAGCTAGCAGCTAACAGGGTAGGTGAATTTAAACAATGTCTGAGTTCAAAACGCATCTTGTTGTCATGTAAGGGCCCTGTTCATGTTGCACAGACATTTTAATTGCATTTTGTGTCTGTTAAGAGGCACAAAGGCACTCTTTATGATATGCCCCCAAAACTGCCATTTTAGCTAACTGGAGTAGCTCCATGTTGCTAGCACCGATTCGGCTCGTGTTTTTTGCTATAGACAGTACTCAAAAAAGTATAGCGATCAAGATTAACGTAAAAATTGCCCGGAGTTCTCCTTTAAATGTGCTATACAAATAATGCTGCCTTGCCTTGCCACTGTATCACCACCACCTTTAGTAGGTAGTTTAGCTTATTGAATGTATTTGTATTTGTTTGTAAAACATTAAACTGTACAAAGCAGTTTAGTAGAATTAATTTGCCAAGGGTAAATGAAAACATGGCTAACAAAGCAACCATGACAGCTGTAAATGATTGTTACCATGGAAACATGGCTCCGTTCTGAGTTAGCCTGGGGGTAGGGTGACTAACTTTTTAGGATTCAAATGAGTCAGTCTTTATTTTTGTGAAACTGTCTAACTTAGACTAATCTATGACCCCTAATACTACAGACCAAATCTAAAATATCTCATCCATCCAAATCACAGAAACAACACTCCAAGTGGTATTAGCCAACAGATGGTTTGATTTAATTTGTTCATTTATCATATTTTAGTAGATTTCCACAGCACTAATCCCATCAGTACAACAGCAGAGACATGTCATACTCACCACACAGCTGCCCTCTTATTAAACACAAATACTTTTACACTCACTAATTAATACAATAATACATTTGCTTTTTTTCTTTGTTCAGTCATAAGTTACCAACAATACAACTCGACACTTATTGCACAGATATTTCACATTAAAGGCCTTAATTAGAAACATCTGCAGGAAATGTTTAGTCAATAGTTGCTTATAATGCTTTTTTTCTGTTAAAAAAGAGTGAGCAGCTGGGTGGTGAGTTATACAAAACTGTTGTATTGATGGAATTACTGCTGTGGAAATATACACTATTATATATATATACACACTATTATGTCAGTGATTTTATTAGCTGGCCTTTATTAGGTAATGCCTTTTATTTGTTATTGCTGGCCACTATTATTTGAGACTTGGCCATTTTAATTTAAATACCAGAATTTACAGCAAGTTCTACCAAAGACATAGTCCCTAGTGGTTGCCTTGGGTAAGACAGTATGTGGTAACTGTATGTAAACTCCTTGAATAAATTAACATTTAATCATCCCTTGTATGCTGGTGGCTTATATGAGCTTCATTAAGTTAATGCCCAGATAAAATAAGAGCTGTGCTGGTTAAATCACGGCACTGTATCAGCCCTCCTGACTATCTTTGTAAGTCGTTTAAACAAAGCTAAAGCATGAGAGTAACATTTATTGAATGTGTCTTACTGGACTGTTGTGATGCTTTAAAAACAATGGGGCTAGACAGTTCAGGCAGACTGGACAGCTGGACAAAGGGAGTGGGTGGCAGAGGTGCTGCATTGGAGTCAACTGCTAATTAAGATTGATCCAAACCCCTGCTGGCCGTGCTGCACTATTGGACAGCACTACGTATAAATCTTTGAAGTGACTCACCACTGCCTTCTTCCCTCCTCCAGCCTGCGTGTCCTCCCAGAATATATAGGACTTTGTGTCCTATCGCCTCCACACTTCCTGCCTGTCCTCTCTCATGCTATTAAGGTCAGACTATGCTTGTCTGATTGTCTAACTTATTTTTTATTTGTTATTCTTCAGTCCTTTTCCTCTTTTGTTGTTTCGCTGCAAACTCTTCTTGTTGATAACTGCTGGACCCGGCCTCTCCCCTCTCCCCCTCTCCATCACTTGCTAGCACATGCCACCTGGTGCTGATTGGCTGGAATAGTGGTTTGTGGCTCTTGCGCACCTATGTTTGTTTTGCACTACCTATAAATCTTAGAAGTGACTCACCAACGCCTTCTTCTCTCCTCCTGCCTGCGTGCCCTCCCAGGATATATAGGACTTTGTGTCCTATCGCCTCCACACTTCCTGCCTGTCCTCTCTCATACTATTAAGGTCTGACTATGCTTGTCTCATTGTCTAACAGTATCTGAAAGTAATAGCAGGCAGACTACTTTTTCAGACATGTTGTATGACCATGTTGAGAGGCAAAAGGGTTTATGGCTGTTTTGATCAGCCACACTGGAAGGCGGAGTGAAAAGCCAGATCTCATAGAGAGGGGTAAGATGTCATATTGTTTAAATATCGTTTAAATGTAATATATATAACGGCGCACATTTTCAGACTCTCCTGGAATGCATTTATAGTGTTGCTCAAATGTGTCGGGTTGTTTACATAAAAAAACTGACAGAAATAGTTGTGAAAAGACAAACTTAAGAGATAACTTCAAACCCTGGCTCCTTTCTCACCTCCACACAGCTGGCCAATCACTACATGAAGTGGGTGTGAATGACAAAGTGAAAACGGAAATTCACAGAAACTGTCGACTCCCAAATTTGACGTGGGAATAGGTGTGGGTGTCCCATTCTGTTCCAACATCCAACAAGCAATTCTGATGAAGCATGCAGGCAGCAGAAACAGAAAATCTGACAATCTTGCCCACTTTATGCATTGGCCTGGTATAAAAAAAACACCTGTTTAAACGGGCTTACTCACTATAACTTATAATTAATTAAATACACTGCCTCCTGTTCCACAACCGTATTTATTTATTTTTTTAAGCTAGTGTCACATTTTCATTTCGTGTCTTGTCTTTGTCATTGCCCGTCTTGCTGTTTTATTATGTTTTTATCTAATGTAAGGTGACCTTTGGTGTTTTGAAAGGCGCCTCCTAATAAAATGTATTATTTTTAGTATTAGATATGTGACAGCAGCCAGGGTTTCATCTTCTCTCTCAAGCTCACACAACTATTTTCATTTATAGCACACACAATGTAATTCATGAAAAGATGAGAGCTACTCCTCCAGGCTTATATCAAGAACACCACCTGTGTAACAGACAGCTTCTATCCAGCTGATCCCCACAACATATTTGATTCAACAAAAACAATCCTACATGGTGAGTCATGAATCAGCCATTATCAAAAATGTGAAGGGAGAAAAGATTACTAAAGCTCGACAGGCCAACAGCTGCTATAACAGACCTTTAGTCTGACTGTACTGTTCAGGTTATTTTATTTGTACCTGTAAATTTGTTGCGCAGTTATAAAGTGCAGGGCATCCGTGACACACAGTTTTAGACAACACAGACAACATACAATGGGACAATAAATAAAACAGTTCAAATGTTCCAGTACTAATCAATATGCTACAATACCTAATAAATACCAATGAAAACACTTAAAACTGACCACCATAAAATCCAAAAATCAATGAATGAATAAATACCATATAGGCCCACACAAATACAAGCTTTGCAAATTGTGCCATTTTTCTTACAGCTTGTTCATCAGTGTGATTGCTGCTGGAACAAAGCTGTTTTTATATCGCTTGGTTTTACACTTTGGAACTAAAAGCCTCTTTTCTCAAGGGAGAAGCTGAAACTCCTTGTGCAAAGGGTGCAAGCTTTCATTTAAAATTGGAATCGGTTATCCGCTGTAGCTGTTTGGTGTCACTGGGCAGTGATGGGGAAGTTCATTTAAAACTACAGGGCTGCAACTTAACAATAATATTGATTATTTTGTTATATATATTTCCGCTGAATAGAATCATTAGTTGGTCTATCAAATACAATATTAAAAAAAAAGTGTCCAGTTAAGATTTACATTTCAAAAGCTTTCAACAGAATTAAACTAAAGTTTTATGGGAAACATTGAAAACTGTAATTTGCTTAAATTAAATTGGTAGTTGTTGAAAACACTGATTAGTGCACAAAATAACCATTATCAGTTTCAAGACAAAACTACTAGTAACTGCCATATTGGTCAAACCCTTGGTAAAATATGAATGTTCATACAGTGAAATGTCAGAGTTTGAAAATAGGAGCTGTATTACCTTTGAACTTGTGGAAGACAGCCCAGAGTTCAGCGATGTCAGTGGCAAATGTGATGTCTGTGTCCAGGACAATGACTCTCTGCAGGTCTGACGGCAGCGTCTTAGTGAGCACCAGCTTCATCAGGCCGTAGATTCCAGAGTAATGTTTGTTGGGGATCCATGACACCTCAGACTAAAACACCACACCAAAGCAGGGTTGGGATCATTTGCTGTGAAATTGTCTGAATTTTATAAATGTGCTTTATATAAAAGCATCGGGTCGAGCTCTCTGTGGTTAGTCTGGCTGTTATAAAGGCTATGCCGATATTTGGTTTCTAATGGGGCATCATTTGTTATAACAGTGTCTTAAGTATAGTATATTTTGGGTTTAATACAGCAAAATAAGAGGTTTTTAGCATACATTACAGCATAATTTAGGTGTATGCTATCTAATTAAGGTATAACTGAGTTTGTTTCATGTCCAAAAAAAAAAAAATCACATTATTTCTGGTCTAATATCATACATCTTATTAATGTACTAATTACAGCAGTGGTTCCCAACCTGGGGTCCGGGGACCCCTGAGGGGGCCGGCAAAGATCACAGGGGGTGCGCAAGTCTTTATCTGGTTTGCGGTTGAGGTAAAAAAAATTCTTTTTGCATTTTAATATTGCACATGTTAAACAAATTATGATAATACACTATATATAATGTATACAAAAGTCTGTATAAAAACTATATATTTTTGTTCTCGCTTAAAATTGTAGGCAGGCTACTTAGTACGCCAAACCTCCGGGACCTCTCAACCTGTGACCCTTGCTGTCATCAGGTCAGCTGCTAGCTGCTATCATCCTCGTTTTTCCTGCCGCCACGGCATCACTATTATATGAATGAAACATAGCGGAGAAACGTAAAAGTGCTGATAACTCCTCTGTATCAAAAAAGAAAGTAAGGCTGTATCTCGAGAGTTACTTCAACTTTGGTTTCGGAGGGGGGGCTCAGCTTTTCTTAGACATAAGTAGGGGGGGCGCCAAGGAAAAAAGGTTGGGAACCACTGAATTACAGCATACTTTCTGTCTAATTATGGTATAACTGTTCATTTACTGTCTAATAAAGACCACATCATTTTTTTATTTCTAGGTATAATTTGATAGAAATTATGGCTTATTACGGCTCAATAATGTACCGTAAAATAAAGTGTGACCCAGCATCCTTAAACGATGGTTAACAGAGCTAATAACTTCACCAAAGAATTAAAGAAGGTGGCGTCAGATCAGTAAGCACTACAGGATAGCAAGTGAATTTGAATGCAGGTCGGAGTATTTCTGAGGGAAGCTGGGAGTAAATGAGGTGAAGAGGTCGTGTTGTTCACCTTCAACTCATCTGCATCGTAGAAGTCGACCTTGACGGCAGGGACCATCCAGGTATGGAACAGAGAGGACAGGATCTGCTGAGCAATGGAGTCTGTGATGAAATGGAAATGTAGTGGGTTCCGCCTGTGGACACACACACAAACACACATACCCAAAATGAATAAGCTCAATCTTTTAAGATAGAACATTAGTCTGGGGAGTCTGCTCTGTATTTTCTACTGCACAAAATTTCTGGAAATTTCCTCTGAATCAGTACGACATCTGGGTATTTTTGGCATACTGCATACTACATGCTGCATTTTGGCTAATTTTGGCAATTTCTTCCAGTGGCCACTTGTGGCATTGCAACAAAAAATCCACCTGCGGCCCAGAAAGGATTTTCCCCATAGGCCACAATTGTAAAAACACCTGTGAAACTGCTGTCAGGGCACCTCTAACTGCAAAAAAGGTCGGTTATGACTTTTTCCATTTTGATTGTTTAATCCATGTGTTGTGGTTGTGGACATTTCTGTTGCCTGTATTATGATTCTGTATTTTTCTGTTCCCTGTCTTGTAAATTTATCCTGTGTTGTGTATTGTGTTTTATGTATATTTTGTTGTGCATTTTTCTGTTCCCTGTTGTGCATCTCCTTGTTTATGTTCTGTTTCCTGTTTTATTTTGATAGTCTGCTTTCTGTCTTGTCATGCCTAGTTTTACTTCCTTTGTTTTCCCTCCTGTGTGATTGTCTGATGTGCTCCACCTGTTCCCCAGCCCTGGTGTCACCTGTTTTGGGTCTTCTTGTTATCTAGTTTATTTAGCGCTTGTGTTTCTTTTGTCTGTTGTCAGAGCGTCTTGTGCTTTCCCCGTGTAAACCCGAAAGCTTAGAATTTTTTTTGGCGTGTGCGCCAGGCAAACAACTCCATTTAACTGAGTAGGTGCCATTTTTTTATCCGGTATATACGGTGGCCAACAGGGGCAAATGCACTGCAACTTAATGAAACACACGCAAATAGACAAAACACAAGCAAAAAGAGAGAGAGAGAGATCTCAAAGGTGAGCACCGTTGTGAAACGGTTTGCAACTGCTTTGAGATCGTAGACTGTAAATATTAAGTCTATGTTTCAGATATGTTTTCTCTCATTTGGTGGGTGTGTCTCTAGTTTATTGGCTCAGGTCACAGGTGATACCCAATCAGCAGAGACGTGTCTGTAAACTCGTAATAAAAAGGCAGAGCACTCTCTCCCCGTGAGGTCGAAAATCAAGCTGTTCCACTTAGTGCTCCCCTAGAGGCCTGGAGAACTTCTGTTATGTAATCTGGATGCAGCGTTTTTTTGTTGCATTTCTTTTCGGGGATTGTGTGCTTTTCTTTTTGCATCGTTTCTGTTTTCGGAGTTTGTGTGCTTTTCTTTTTGCATCGTTTCTGTATTTGCAGCGCGTTTGTGTATTTGGTTGTGTTGTGTGTATTTGCAGCGCTTTTGCTAAATTTGTGTTCTCTGGGTTTAGTAGGGCATATTTAGGAAAATAGTGGAATAGTTGTAGTAATAGTAGTATATTCTCCTTTCTTAAATCTCAGCAACTGTGCCTACTTTTATTTATCTCGCCAAATACCTTGTATATTGTTTATTGTATGTATTAACCCTCTGTTAATTTCATCCATTATATTCATTCATTCATTTATGCATGTGTATTTAGTAGTGTGTATTCCTAGTAGTTAAATCAATTAATTTAACTAACTTAGTTCATTAAGAACCGGATAACTTGCTTTTGTGTTTTTTAAGTATATTATGCCACTGTACACTGAGTTATTTACTTACTTTTGCAGCAATCCTTTAGATTGAGATTTAATCAGTTTTCTTAAACTTTTCAAGCTAACATAAGAAACTAATCCTAGGTAAATATTAAAGAAATTATTTCTGATAGCCAAAATAAAGAGCAGGCATTATACGATAATTAAATATAAATCAATTAACCACACATTTACACTACAGAACATTTGATAAACAAGATCTATTTTGATGCTTTTTATGCCCAAGTAGCCTAGATGTCTTATTCGTTGAAACATTGAAATGTGTAACTCATAAACTTGACTTACTTTCCAAATTAATAATACATTGTGATCATTTCTTCTCTACTGTAACTCGTGTCACTGACCACCAGACCCGCCCACACATACAGAGTTAGTTTAGAGACCTGCATGTATTTTGACACCTTCACACACGTTTTTGGTAAGCTTCAGGTTGGCTTACATTTTTAATTGTTTTCGGTGCTATACTCAACGTTCAGAGTTAAGCCCTGACTAAATGACCTGGCTACTGTAAGTCTAGTGATAAAGTTGCCCAATTTGGCAACACTGTGTGTATGTGTGTGTCAGGTGCCTGCATGTGAGAGAGGGGGCATGGATAGATATGTTTGCCACATAGCTATCAGTGGTTGTATGAGTTCATGATGCATATTCATATTAAATATTTTGGCAGTAAAAAAAGACTCGTGTGTGACCTCAGTACTCTTTTGGTACAGACCAAAATGTGTCCAAAGCACAGAGTAGTAAAATATGGCATTAAATGCCTGGTCAGATTTGTAGTTTTTTTTTTTTTTACTCACTGATTGAACTGATTCAAATCTGAATTTATTTTTTTTTTTTTCGTATGGGCAAAATTCGTATATAGTTGTTCAGACAATATTTAAAATGTAGCTTCATTTGTTAAAAGATAAGAGGATTGATAAGAACATTTACGTTCCTCAAAGTATTGTATCAATTCCGAAACTAAGGTATCTTATTGGCCAGCCTTGACTTGTAAAATGAGTGCCTCTTTAATATACCAAATATGATGGCCACACACATATTCCATTCTTTCAAGAAGCAACGTGTTCTCAATAAATATATCTAATGCTCAAAATCTCAACTATATACTGTAGTTTGAGTGTATGCAGTCAGCCCTGGGGCTGGTAAAGTAGACATAGCACAGTGAGGAGGTGATTCATTAGACAAGACGCCCAAAGCTTCATCCAGAAAAGCATGCACACTCTGTATCCTACAGCTCACACACACACACACACACACACACACACACACACACACACACACACACACACACACACACACACACACACACACACACACACACACATAGAAGAGGAAGAATGTACAAAATAGGTATTCAGGGCTTCCAAATCAGGTCAAGAAATAATTACAATGCAGGCACCCTTGGGTGTCTTGTGCTGAATGACTTTGGGAACGAATGTGTCAGCTGCACTTGCTCAATAACTACCGGGGCTAGGAGCTGTCAAAATGTATCAGAATTCTGGTTCCACACAAGCTGTCAACAACACCGGTGCAAATAGAAAGGGTCTTCACATACTCTGGACAAACAGCAACAAGCCTTTCACTAGATATTTAGGATTATGCTGATAAGGAAGCAAATATGTCAAGTACATCCTGATTATTAGAGCTGTGTCTATGATAATCTAATCATGTAACCTTCATTATGCAATATTGTTATCTTGTTCCCGTAAAGACTTTCTGAGGGGACACAGATACAGATTCATTGTGCTCTCATCTGCTCATGCAAAAGTGAAGGGTTTTCCTGAACCTGAGCATTCACCTTCAAGTACCTTATGTAGCGTAGGGATTAGAGTTGGGTCGATTTCCAGTTGCACCGGTCTGTTCTGGGGGACGAGGCTAAACTGGTTGAACCAGCATTTGTCACTATTACACCTTGTGGCAACCTGTGTCGCCGTCACGGTGCTAAATCTAACTTGTATTGCAAGCAGTGTTGGGCAGTAGCATTAGTAGTTTAATTACTTCTCAATAGCGTTGCCGTTTCTGAATCAAATTGCTTTTCAGTAGTTTAGCTCTTTTATTGACCAAGTAGTGCAGTAGTGTCCATACAACCTAACGTACATTTCCCCCAGCATTCTAAAGCTCTAGCACAGCAGATCTTTCTGCTGCGGTCTGAAACAAAACTGCTGAGGATCACTGACGCCACCGCCAAACACAGACGAGTCGTGTACATTGATGTAAAAAATAAACTAGCTCCAATGCAACGTTCAGTGTAGCTTCAGTGTATAGCTTCATATGATGTGGAGTAACTGGTAGCTTAGCTCTCTACACTTTCCAAGTAGCTTGCCTTACACTAGTAATAAGCAATATGACGTGATTAACATTATTTAAGTTTATAAACAAACTAAAAGAGCCGCTAGTGTCCGGCAGTCTGGCCCTTTTGGACAGCACTTTACTGCAGAGCTGAGCGGCAGGGATCACATTTCATTAGCGGTGGGAACAGCGCATGTTCTGTTTGTTTACCAAAAAGTTCATGTGTTTTGTTGTGGTGACAAGATGATATATGGCAGAGTAAGTCTCAAAGAAAACTGAAACTGTGCCGCCGATATGGAAACATTTCGTATTTTAAGCCGGAAAGAGGTGAGTTGAAAAAGACTAGGCAAATTGTAAACACCTATCCAAGGAGGTTAATATAAGCTCACAAAAGGTCATGGCTAAGAGGTGCATTATTGCCACCAGTTGTTCTGGAGTCGCTACACTCTCATTATGAACTTTTTCACAAGTCTCAAGAGCAGCTGAGACAAGTTCGACACCTAGTGGTAGAATTTGGTATTCTGGTCTCGTCCGGTGTTTGGTTTAATATCAACCCAGTTTAAAAATGTTAGTATTTTGAGAAGCTTTAGGGCGTTTTCACACATTTGGTCCGGACTTTCCGACTTTTCAGTTTGATCCGAACCAAAATCACAGGTGTGAAACCTCCCCCGGACCACGGTCCGGATCAAAAGACCAAATTTTGGTCTGATAAAAAGAGGTGGTCTCGGTCTGGACCAAACTGAACCATGGTCCGGTTTGTTTATAGTGTGAAAGCATTTTTTGGATGAGTGAAAACATTTTTTGGAGGCAGACGGTGAAGACGGAATCCCTCGGGAGACCTGGCAGGCCGGCGAAGGCTGAACCCCTCTGAGGGCCGGGCAGGCGAAGGGGCAGCTGGGCTGGAAGCAGGCAACGGGTCAGCTGGGGTGGAGACAGGTGACAGGGCAACTGGAGGATGGTCCTGAAGCGGGATTGCTGGACCGGAATTAGGAGACTGTTCATCTGTCCGAGTCGCCGACAGAACACGGGGAGCAGGAGTCGGCAGAGCCGCCGACTGAACACTGGGAGCAGATGTCGGCCGGGCAGCCAACTGAACACGGGGAACAGGAGTTGGACGAGCCGCCGACAGAACACGGGAAACAGGAGTCGGCCGAGCAGCCGACTGAACACAGGGAACAGGAGTCGGACGAGCCGCCGACAGAACACGGGAAACAGGAGTCGGCCAAGCCGCCGACAGAACACGGGGAACAGGAATCGGCCAAGCTGCCAACAGAACACAGGGAACAGGAGTCGGCCGAGCAGCCAACTGAACATGGGGAACAGGAGTCGGACGAGCCGCCGACAGAACACGGGAAACAGGAGTCGGCCGAGCAGCCAACTGAACACGGGGAACCGGAGTCGGACGAGCCGCCGACAGAACACGGGAAACAAGAGTCAGCTGAGCAGCCGACAAAACACGGGGAACATACAAGGAAAAACATACAGGAAGCCAAAAGACCAAGAATACAAAAACAGGAACACCAAGACAAGGGGTAGACTTACACAAACTCTCACGGAATACAGTGCAATGATCTGACACTAGACAAGGGAACACAGAGACTAAATACAAGAGGTAACGAGGTGAAACAAGAGAAGGTGACACAAGGAATCAGTAACAGGTGAAACAAATCAGGGTGGGGCAGACAATCACAAAAGGCAGGAAAACACAAAGCAGGACGTAAAACAAGACATGACAAGGGAGAAAAACAGACTACCAAAATAAAACAGGAAACACTAACAACAGAAACTCACAACCATGACAAAGTGGATCAAAATTGTCTCATCGTTAGTGTAGAGCAGTGGTTTTCTCTGAAACCTTTTTAGTCAGGGGCTGTTGTAACCAAGCATATTTAGTGTGGTTTATATGAATTTAGATACAATTACAGTTGTTTTTAGTCTCACATTTTAGTGTGGAAGGGGGAACCAGCGCGCTTGGTTAATATATATACAGTGCCTTGCGAAAGTATTCGGCCCCCTTGAACTTTTCGACCTTTTGCCACAATTCAGGCTTCAAACATAAAGATATAAAACTGTAATTTTTTTGTGAAGAATCAACAACAAGTGGGACACAATCATGAAGTGGAACGAAATTTATTGGATATTTTAAACTGAAAAATTTGGCGTGCAAAATTATTCAGCCCCCTAAGTTAATACTTTGTAGCGCCACCTTTTGCTGCGATTACAGCTGTAAGTCTCTTGGGGTATGTCTCTATCAGTTTTGCACATCGAGAGACTGACATTTTTGCCCATTCCTCCTTGCAAAACAGCTCGAGCTCAGTGAGGTTGGATAGAGAGTGTTTGACTTTGACTTGGCAATTCTAACACCTGGATATGTTTATTTGTGAACCATTCCATTGTAGATTTTGCTTTATGTTTTGGATCATTGTCTTGTTGGAAGACAAATCTCCGTCCCAGTCTCAGGTCTTTTGCAGATCCCATCAGGTTTTCTTCCAGAATGGATTTGAACCATCTTCCCTGTCCCTGCTGAAGAAAAGCAGGCCCAAACCATGATGCTGCCACCACCATGTTTGACAGTGGGGATGGTGTGTTCAGGGTGATGAGCTGTGTTGCTTTTACGCCAAACATAACGTTTTGCATTGTTGCCAAAAAGTTCGATTTTGGTTTCATCTGACCAGAGCACCTTCTTCCACATGTTTGGTGTGTCTCCCAGGTGGCTTGTGGCAAACTTTAAACGACACTTTTTATGGATATCTTTAAGAAATGGCTTTCTTCTTGCCACTCTTCCATAAAGGCCAGATTTGTGCAGTATACGACTGATTGTTGTCCTATGGACAGAGTCTCCCACCTCAGCTGTAGATCTCTGCAGTTCATCCAGAGTGATCATGGGCCTCTTGGCTGCATCTCTGATCAGTCTTCTCCTTGTATGAGCTGAAAGTTTAGAGGGACGGCCGGGTCTTCGTAGATTTGCAGTGGTCTGATACTCCTTCCATTTCAATATTATCGCTTGCACAGTGCTCCTTGGGATGTTTAAAGTTTGGGAAATCTTTTTGTATCCAAATCCGGCTTTAAACTTCTCCACTACAGTATCTCGGACCTGCCTGGTGTGTTCCTTGTTCTTCATGATGCTCTCTGCTCTTTAAACGGACCTCTGAGACTATCACAGAGCAGGTGCATTTATACGGAGACTTGATTACACACAGGTGGATTCTATTTTTCATCATTAGTCATTTAGGTCAACATTGTTTCATTCAGAGATCCTCACTGAACTTCTGGAGAGAGTTTGCTGCACTGAAAGTAAAGGGGCTGAATAATTTTACACGCCCAATTTTTCAGTTTTTTATCTGTTAAAAAAGTTTTAAATATCCAATAAAATTCGTTCCACTTTATGATTGTGTCCCACTTGTTGTTGACTCTTCACAAAAAATTACAGTTTTATATATTTATGTTTGAAGCCTGAATTGTGGCAAAAAGTCGAAAAGTTCAAGGGGGCCGAATAATTTCGCAAGGCACTGTAAGTAATAGTCAACCTTTACATACATAGCCACCCCGGCAGATTTTAAAGAAAGATCTGGTCTTGGTTTCTTTCATTTGAATGTACGCAGTCTTGTTCCTAAAATGGACATGTTGTGTATCTGGGCTCACTCTACAGATGCTGATGTATTTGTCTGAAACCTGGTTAAGTAAATCTGTTTCAGATAAAGAAATCAATATTAGTGGTTATAATGTTTTTAGGAAAATCAAGTTAATGTACTGCTGTCAAAATCATTAGTTAAACACTTTGAATTTTTAGCCTTGGAACTCGAAGTCTCTAAATCACTTAGTATAACGGTTGTTGTTTGTTATAGGACACCTTCAGCTGTTAGCGGTGCTATGCCCTCCTTAATGCAACTCCTTTCTGACTTTAACTCTAAGGAATTAGTAGTCTTCTGAGACCTTAATTGGAACTGGTTACAACCAGTATCTGATGATTTCAGAGCTTACTGTGATTAATTAAATCTTTTTCAGATTGTTGACAGTCCCACACGGCCAAACTTCAAAAACCCGGAAAAATCATCGCTAATAGATGTGATTCTAACTAACGTTCCTCATAAGTACTCAACTGCTTCCATATTTGCAGTGACCACTGTGTCGTAGCAACAGTTAGAAATACTAAAATACCTAAAACTAAACCACGCATTATCGTCAAGCGTAATATGAAGCACTTTACAGAACAAGAATTCCTTAATGATTTATCTAACTATGATTGGGAAAAAAATATCAGTACAGATGTATAAAGTGCCTGGAACCTCTTTTATGAAGGGTTTACCAATATAATTAATAAGTATGATCCACTAAAAAAGTACAGAGTCAAAGGCCGAAACAATGCTTGGTTTTCACCTGATTTAGCAAATATCCTTCATGAGCGCAATGTGGCATGGGCAAAAGCCAGAAAATCGAATCAGAACAATGACTGTCTGGTCTTCAGACAACTGCGCAATACATGTACTCTCAAAATTAGAAAAGCCAAAGCTGACCATTCTCATAATCTGAATAATCCATCAAAATTTTGGAAAACTATCAAATCATTATCAGAAAACAGTAAAGGCCAGGAGCTTCCATCAAGCATTGTGATGGACTCTCTAAAAGTTACCGACAAGGCCAAAATGCTTGATTGTTTCAATGAACATTTCATAGCCTCAGGATTTTTATTTGAGTCATTTAGTCCTCAACATGAGTGTTCCTCTACAGTTGAGACTGTTGGTCTAGACCCTTCTAGTCTGTCTTTTAGTTTCAGTCCTATCACAGTTTCAGACATAAATAAAGCCCTCAAGCATTTGGACACAACAAAATCTGCAGGCCCTGATAAACTGGATCCCTACTTTTTAAAGCTAGCAGGAAATGTTATTGCCGTGCCCTTAACTAATATTTTTAATCTGTGTTTGAATACAAATGTCATTCCTCCCATCTAGAAATCAGCCTTTGTGGTTCCCCTGCTAAAAGGTTGTCAGTGTTATAATGTGTTGTCTGATTTCCAATCTGATTTTAGAAAAGGGCATAGTACAACGTCGGCAGGTCTTAAGGTTTTAAATGACTTTGTTGAATACATGGATAATAAGCAGCACTGTTCAGCCCTTTTTATTGACCTTTCAAAGGCATTTGATACAGTGGACCATATAGTGCTTAAGCAGAGACTGTATAGGGCTGGTTTGTTAATTACCTTACAGACAGAACTCAGTGTGTGCAGGCGGAGGGCAGCACTTCTTGTTATCTCATAATAACAAAAGGCGTGCTTCAGAGGTCAGTCTTGGGGCCACTGCTATTCATCTTCTATATCAATAACATTGATCATAACGTTTCTAATGTAAAATTTAATTTTTATGCTGATGACACTGTACTGTATTGCTCTGCACCCACCGCAGACCAGGCCCTCTCCCAGTTACAACTTGCTTTTAACATGCTTCAACAGAATCTTTATGATTTAAAACTTGCTTTAAATGCAGAAAAAACTAAAGTCATGCTTTTTTCAAATTCAAAATCTAAATCTCCCTTCAATCCTCACTTCCCAGGGTACGGAAATTGAATGTGTTTCTAAGTACAGATATCTTGGTATTTTAATTGATGAATCTCTTTCTTTTACCCTTCATATTCAGCAGCTAGCAAAAAGATTAAAACTTAAACTAGGATTTTATTTCAGAATCAAATCCTGCCTTTCGTTCGAATCTAGAAAGAGGCTGGTCGCTGCCACTTATGTCTTTACTTGACTTTGGTGATGTTTTATACATGCATGCATCATCTCAAAGTTTACGTGCACTGGACACTGTATACCATGGAGCTCTGAGGTTCATCACTGGCATGAAAGCCCTCACTCACCCTTGTGAACTGTACAAACGTGTCGGATGACCTTCTCTATCAACACGGAGACTTCAACATTGGCATACCTTCATATACAAGGCTATTTTAGGTCTCCTTCCATCCTACCTTCTGACCTATATCAGTGTAAATAGTACCGAGACTTACAATCTCCGTTCCCAGAATCTTTTCCTTCTGTCTGTTCCAAAGGTTAGAACTGAGCTGGGAAAAAAAGCGTTTTAGGTTTGCTGCTCGCTCTGCCTGGAACAAGTTACAGAAATCCATGAAACTTACTGAGCTGGTCTCATTGGTTGCTTTTAAGAGGATGTTGATTGACTTGGAGGCAGCCACATCTGGCTGCAGATGTTTTGCCTGATGTGTTTAGGATTGTGGTTGACTTTGAAAGATTTGCTGTGTCAGTTGTTTTATGTTTTTGGTGTTTTCGCGTATTTTGTGTTTGTATGTACTGTATGAGTGGTTGTACTGCTGCCTGTCTTGGCCAAGACACTCTTGAAAAAGAGATTTTTAATCTCAATGAGTCTCTTCCTGGTTAAATAAAGGTAAAATAAAAAAAAATAGCCAATTACTTCCTCTATATCAGCAACATTAAAAAACAGCTCTTTCTGTAATGACTTATGTAGCATGTCGCTGGTCGCACAATTGAGGCTTTAACATTAATATTCATTCTGGATTATCCATTGGTTTGTCATTGCCTTTCAAACTATCCATATAAGCATTTTCTGATCTGGTGCACCTACCAGTAGGATGACACACCCAACAATTAATCATATTTAACGACAACATGTTGTCTGTCAGACCCACATAACCATTACAAAAATGATTCCTGAGCTATTCCACTTTTGCTTCTAATAGAACAGTTATCATTTGTACAGCCACAAGAGGTCACCTGTGAGGAATAAATACACAGGTCATGTAAAGCTTTTGAACAGATGCTATTGTTTTTTTCTGGGGAGGACATTATTGGATTAACCCAACAAGACATATACAGCTGCTGTTGGACTGATCAGAATGATGAAAGGCCCTGCTGTTTGACTGGCCATCGTTCAGGTGAAGGTCTCACACTGAGGGCCAGCTGTACTAACGCTTTTGCGCCCACTTCAAGCGTATTTGTTTCGCAACATGCGCGTAAAAGCATGGCGAGGTATGTACAAACAGGCCGCACTAAAGTAAAAGCGCAGACTGCCTGTCGCGGGAACTGAAAATGGCAAATTGCGCTTTTCCGTGCCATTCATATGCATTCATGGGGCTGTGAAGGGGAAAGTGGGAGTTTTCCATAATGAGATGGGAGGGGAACCGTAAAGTATGCCTAATTATGTATTCTGTGGTATGTACAAAAACCTCCCATGACAGCGCGCCTCTATTTTGCGGTGAAAATTGTCCACCTCTTAAAAGCAGGTGTAAACCAGCCGCAAGCAGATTTCCTTGCATATGCCTCCCGGTGAAATGGCAGCAGTAATCCACAGAACACGAAATCATTAAGCGTTACAGATTAAGCAGCCATGCAATATTACAGTTACTGGAAGAAATCAAAGATGACATCGAATCTCCGACTCAACGTTCACATTCCATTCCAGCAGTTGTTAAACTCCTCGCTACATTACAAATATTGGCATCCGGATAATTTCAAAACAGTCATAGCGTCAGCAGTGGGAATATGGCAGTCTGCACTCAGCCGTATCATAGCACAAGTACTTAATGCTTTGCTACAGCGCAATTTACGGTATAGTGGGTGGAGAAAGGTGCCGATTACCCGATGAACTGCAGGTTTGGTAAATATGACGTAAGCTGAAGTATCACAGTGTGCAGCGCTGATAACGCTACATTCGCAAATGTACGTACATCTGGCCCTGAGAGCGATTCAAAAGGGCGCTCCATCACTGAGGAAAAAGATGAACTGGTGGCAAATATTTGATTTACAATGGAGTCTAAACAACATACAGCTGCTGGATGTTAACTGACGGTATAGTACAGTAACATACAGGCATATATGATTTAAATTTTGTTTCACACAGAACTTATAGCATATTCAATATTTCTATATTTGTTTAGCTTTTGGCCAATCTGGACCATGAAAAGTCATGCTGCATTAGCTGCCTGTAACCATCGATGTACAGACTAGATTACTTTAGATGCTAAAGGCAAAATCTAAATTTGAGGACCATGAGTGCAGGCCTGAAGTTTTACAGAGCGTCTTACTTACATGATTTCTAAGCAGATACAGTATAAGGCTACTCCTCAAACATGAGCATGTTTATGAATAAACACAACAGTGGTGCAGTATATACTGTATTTATTATTCATAATATTTTTAACCTGGCAGAAATGTTATGTTACTTCAGCCAATTTAAAACAATAGAGAGAGACTGTGCTTCTTAAGTATCTAGTAATGAAAAAGAAAATAAATGACAAAAGGGCTGTCTACCAGCTAGAGTTAAAGCTAATTTTCTAGCAGTATAAAGTGGAATTATTATTGCACTTATGATTAATTCACCTGCAACTCTGGAGCTAATTAACAAGTAGTGCCGTTAGAAGCTGTGATGCTGATGCACACTAACTGATTACTAATGGGTCCTCCATCTCAAACACAGAATAAAGCATTCATCATTTATGTTTACATAAGACTAATGGCACACAATGAACATCAAGTAAAGTTTCACACTATTTAACAATAAAGTGCTCATATGTCAGCTTGCAGGAATGCAGGATTGTCTTTCAAGATCTACTTTATCACATAAGTTTTCTCATGACAATATTTGTCATTCTAAAAACGGGATTTATGATTCTGTGGGGGCTCTACGCAGAGTTTACGCCATAGTTAGTGGCTTGAGGTTTATACTTATGCGCTCTGCCTTGTTCTAGCGTATCTCTTTAAGAGAATAGCAGGGCCGGAATGTGTGTAGGCGTAGGGACTGTGTGGTAGAGCGAGTGAGAGTGTGACGGTGATTATTTTCGGAGCGAGTAGCAACTCTAGAGTCCTAGTGAGAGAAACAAAGTGTCTCCCCTGTGCTTTCTGACCACGTTGGGAAATCTGTAGCAGGAAAAGTTAACCCTCTCCTTGAATTCATGTTGTTTATGGAGAAGGAGAACCAGGAAATGAGCCAGGGGAAATGTGACACTACCAAGATACGGCCAAGTGGACCATTCACAGTTGTTGCGGTCTGCTTTGCGGTTTGCGTTGCAGCAACGTGTAGTTACTTTTTGGTAGGTGCACGTCAGGCTACAGCGAAGGGTACGGTGTATGGTCTGTATTTACACGTCCAAACATATGTACCTACGTATGTACCTACGTATTTACCTAAGCTGTTAATTTAACGCAGGACCATAAATTGGCCTTAAGAGAGATGCCACTCTTTCATCAAATCAGGAAATGGTTCCGAACATTCAGTAAAGAGGGCCCTTTCATTTGGTTGACACTAGATTGTTGCCAAATTCCCAAGTTGACATCTTTCAAATATTCAATCTACGTTGTATGTATGTTTACAACGTAAGACTGCCTGAATGACTAAGTTGAACCTCAAAAGACAAAGTCGAGGTTAAGCCCTGTTTGGGGTTTGGGCTTGGGACACAGCTTATAATGAGTTGTTTTCAGTAAGGGTTTGGACAAATTGAGGTAAAATGTCATGGTCATCATCACAATCTTGATTAAACAAATAAGTCTGATATATACATGATTTGTATATAAATTTCATTTCTAGGAAACTTGGTTGATGTAAGAAAATTAAGAACTATTAAGAAGAAAGAGCATTGCTGTACCTGTGGAAAAGGACAGATTTAACCAGTGTCACCACGTCTCGACTGGCGTTGTAACCTGCACAAACGATCGCCACGTGGATGGTCTGTGGAGATCATGACAAGAGTGAAGGATTAGAGTGAAAGATTATAAGGAATAGATTGAAACAAAAAAGATTAGAAAAAGATACTCATTCTGCACATCAAGATAAAAACATATTTATTCAGATTTGCTGAGTAGAAATAACCAAAAGAAAAGTAATTTGTAGATATAAAGTACTGTTTTACTCTCAGCACAGAGAACAGTGTTTGTAGCCAATCATAGAGTGGAACATTCATTACCTTATATAAAAGTATCATGGGAAGTATTCTGATCAACCATATGGTAAATAGTACTATAATCCGTAAATCGTTTTGCAGCAGAAAGCTAAGGCTTCTGTCTTTCATGTCATCACATTGTATGCTTGTGATGGATGTCATGGAACATGACATCCGGTGCAAAACCGTGTGACATCATTCAATTGCAGATAAAACGCCTTTACACTCTGCTCATAAACATGAGGATATCTCAAAAACTTTTAAAAAATGACATAGTTCAAATCAGTTATGGAGTGTTAAAACCTATTTTGTTCATGTTTCTACATTAAGAAATGTGTTGGACCAATATGTTTTGTGTGTTTATTTAGTAAAATTTGATGAAAACTATTTGAATGAATTTTTTTATTAATTTGTAATTAATAATTTTATTTATGATACAATTCAATATTTGTATTGATTATTAATGTTTATTGACTTACATAACCTTTTATCTTAGTTTGTACTGATTTTAAGGGTATGAAGCATTTTAAACTTCTCCAAGAAATGACATCACAATAAGCAAAAAATACCAACGTATGGTATGGTACGTATGGTGGACTATTTCTATCCAGAGTTCAAAGGGTTCATTTGTTTCATATTAACCTCTCCGTTAGACGGTTTTTAACATTATGCTGGACTCCTCCCTCACAGCCCTGAGTTATGGCTCCAATTTTAGCTCTCCCTGATGCCAGCTTGACAGCTCAAAACTCCATATGCTTTTTCTTTTCCCCTCTCGGAGCTTCGAAGGTTCTCTCCCTGCAGGGGTCAGGGCAGCCGGGCTAACCCTCCAAATGAGCAGGGGTCATGTTCAAGCACTACTGGAAGGGTGCTACAGTGAGACTGCAGCCTCTTTTTTCTTCTCTTCCACCCTGAAGTTCTGCTTTCCATGCAGTTGGCTGGCTTTTGAATAGTGCCTGTCTCTAGCCAAGAACTGTGAGTGACAGCTGATGTGGGAGGAAAGTAGAACGTGGTGATAAGAAACCATCTCAGGGCATATGCTACACTACACACACGCACACACCACACACCTGCCAGTAAGAAAACATAAGGTGTGTGTCTGTGTGTTATTGTGAGGACAATCAGCTCTGTATCCTTCTGTTATTCTTGGTGCATTCTTATTATTCTGAGCTATACAGGAATATGAAAATATATTACGAAGTTGTCTCTTCCTATCCATTTTTTTTAGTAAATTCTTTATATGAACTTTTGGAAAGGATTTCCTTTTGTTTGTTTTAATTTCAACAAGCAATTTGTTGTATTTTAGCAAAATATAATGAAAGCAGCAGAAATGCAGAACTGAATACACTTTAATATCTGTTTATTTATCGCAAGTATTGTTATCGCGACATTCAACATCATTATCGCATATTTTCCTCATATCATGCAGCCCTATTGTTTGTAGTGAGTAAGGCTACGTTCAGACTGCAGGCAAAAGTGGTCCAAATCAATTACAGGTCAGATATTTTAAAAATGTGACCTGAGTCTGTACAGTCGGATTGGAATTCATGTGACTCTGACGTCACTCTAGAGCAAACCTCATCACAATTCTGCGCCGAGAACAGCAAGCCCCAAACAACATGCTTTGATGGGCATAGCGGCCGGCGGTGGAATTTCAAAGTTTTTTCCATAGACTTTATATGGTGAAAGATGTTTTTGAGGTACATCAACTTACCAGTTCGAACACTTGAATAGTCCTCATTTAAATAATTATGTTTTAAAAGTTGTAACATGCAATAATAGCAGAATCCAGAGCTATTTAGCTAGGCTGAGCCGCCCCGCTACTGCAGGCTCATATGACGGTTCTCCCAAGTTCCTGTAGTTGTAATAATGGATATATGGATGTAATTCATCATTTGCATTATCTTATAAAACATCCGAGCGCTGTATGCTGTAAAGCCTGTAACGTGGGTGTAACGTTAACATCTCGGCTCCAGCTATTGGCTAGTAGTAGCGGTAGCTAGTAGCTAGCACTAAATAACAATTACATCTTCTTGGTTCTCTTAATACATCTGTGGGTTTATTTGCTATGACACGTGACGTTGTATTACTCGTTTGCGAATGTGGGTCAATTTCAGGCCGTGCCCAGTACTTGAGTCTGATGCGGGCCACATAAAAAACACAAAAAATAATGTGAACAGTCAGTCAAAAAAATCTGATTTTGAAAAAAAAAATCGAAATTGAGCATAAAGGCCTGCAGTATGAACGTAGCCTAATACAGAAGATAGGAACTCCAGAAAAAATATTGCGATAAGATTATTAGAATTACATTATTTTCCCAGCTAAATGTGATGTTCTGTGGTGCTGTGAGGTATTATCAGTGCGTGGATCCCAGCATGGCTATCTTAAAGCGCTTATATTATCCAGTCTTCTGACAGTGAGCCTTATCCCAACGGAAAAACCAACATCATCAATGCTGAGGATTAGGTTAATAGGAGGCTAAATCCAATCCATATTATAATCCAAGCTATAATATGGTCTCACAATGTGCTAATGGTACCCTGGTTCCTGGAAGAAATCTGCAAGGTCATATTGCTTTACTGAACAAAAAAGGCTTTGAGTGGCGTGTAACGGATGGTACCTAGGCTCCTAGGAAGCTTTGTGCTGGGGAAAGACGTGTATGATGGGTTTATGGTGTTGTCATTTATACATATGTTTATTTAGTGTACAGTCCATTTTGTTAATATTTTGTATGGTTTAGAATAATGTGGTTACTGTGTCATCTTTTCTTGATTTTTGTCTGGATGGGTGGTGATGACAAAGTGTGTGTGTGTGTGTGTGTGTGTGTGTGTGTGTGGGGGGGGATGATCATGTTGATATATAAAATAATAATGAATAAAAATCTCACCTCACACTTATCCACCACCGGTAGCTGCACACAGTCTGAGCTGTTTCCCACTGCAACAGCTTTCTGGCCCTCATTGTCGCCGGTGCCTTCCTCTGAATGGGTTCGGCTTTGGTTGCCACGGTGACCGGCGTTCGGAAGGCGTGCAGACGGGCTCCTGGGTGGCCGGCTCAGCTCACGGCGCAGTGCCCGGTTCTCTTCCTCCACTGCCCGAACTCGCAGCTCTAAGGCCTGCCGCTCGCCAGCTCCGCCCACCGGCGTTGATGATTGAACTTCCAATGGAGACAGGGGGAGGGGCTTCACTGTGGGGCAGGAACAAGGAAAAACTGATTTAACATGAGGATGTTTTCAATATATTTAATGGTGTAGATTTTTTTCTGGGAATTTAACCAAGAATCTCACAATAATCACATTAATGGTAACAAAAATCCTGTGAATCTGGTATTCTCACAAATGATTTAACACAACCAGCCATACAAATGACCCCAACACAACCTCAAAAAAAAGGATTCCTACAGAGATAGACCTTTTTTTAAAAGAGTAAGATCCGTATTGTTTAACCAGAAACAGCTCCGAAATCGCTATTGCCAAACTCACCAGACTCCATGTAAATAATCAGTACTTTTATCGTGTATAGAGCCAGCATATTTCCACATGTAAATGGGTGAATTAAGGGTTTATTTCAACCAAACCAGAGTGGTGATTGTTGGAACAGTGGAAAGAAAAACCAAGACGGCTTTTTATAGTTTTATTTAGTTGCTATTGACTTTGAATGTAGGTATATTTTACGATGATAACATTTGTGTTAAGTCTGGTGGGTTCAGCGATAGAGAATGGGGATGTTTCATGTTAACAAAATAGATCAAACTCTTTAACAAAAAGGTTGGCCTCTATAGGGATCCTTTCCATAATGTTGTCAGACACTACAGAACAATTATATGAGCATCCCAGCTAGCAGGGATTGTTCCCACAACGTTACCCACAATTTCTAATAATGTTTTAAAGGAATTGTTGTAATCTGATGTTCAGAGAACATTTTAAGGATGTTTAATATTAAAAAAAAATGTCTTACAAGGTTAAATGTTAAACTAAGATAACATTTTAACTGCAACATTGAGGGCCAGATGTACGTACATTTGCGAATGTTGTTATCAGCGCATTGCACAACCCGCAGAAAGCGCACACTGTGATACTTCAGCTTACGTTGTATTTACCAAACCTGCAGTTCATCGGGGTTCTCCGCCCACTATACCGTAAATTGCGCACATCTTTCTATCATGGATCATCCACCAAGTCAGTCAAAACAGCAATAACAAAGTTGATCTGCTTGTTTATGAGATAACATCTTGATGCGTGTTATTTTGGTATTAGTGGTGGGGAAATTTATGTATTGACTAGTGCGCTGTAGCAAAGCGTTAAGTACTTGTGCTATGATATGGCTGAGTGCAGACTGCGATATTCCCACTGCTGACTTTTTGAAATTATCCTAATGCCAATATTTGTAATGTAGCGAGGTGTTTAACAGCTGCTGGAATGGAATGTGAACGCTGAGTTGGAGAGTCAATGTCATCTTTGATTTCTTCCAGTAACTGTAATATTGCATGGCTGCTTAATCTGTAATGCTTAATGATTTTGTGTTCACTCAACTGAAAAAGTGTGATCCTTGTGGCAAAAATCTTTTCAGCTCGTCTCCTTGGCCTATTTCTTCGTCTTGCTCGGATTACTGCTGCCATTTCACCAGGAGGCGTATGCAAGGAAACCTGCTTGCGGCTGGTTTACACCTGCTTTTAAGAGGCGGACAATTTTCACCGCAAAATAGAGGCAAAATCCACAACAGATAGCTAGCAGGCGGTCATAAGTCGTCACGAGGTTTACCAGTTTACCAGTAAACGCAACATTTTTTCCCGTTTGTGTTGTTTTTCAGACAACAGCAGTGACCAGTGCTAGTTTGAGTCTTTTATCTCATAGCTTTAGCGGCAGACTGTTGTACGTCCCGCTGTTGGAATCCTCTACAGTGAAATACAGTCACACTACACCGTTTATCTGTCAGCATTTTAGCTGTGTTTAATCCAGTTACTACTGTAGCTAATGGTAGGCTAATGTTACCTGCTGTGTAACGTGTTATTAGTGTTTACTAGCGTGATATGCAGCGATGTTTCTGTTGCCTCTAACGTCTGTTTTGGAGCATCAGAGACATTTAAGTGGCACCATAATCCGTGTTGCTATTTTGTCCGGTAGATACCGGCCACCAGTGCCCTATTGGCACCGGATTTTAACACGTGCCATTAACATGAACAGAAAATTGCGTTGCCTGTATCTTTTCACGGAAAACACACGTTTGGAAAGGGGTCGTACAACAGCTGAAATGGCATACTCCTTCATAGTATCCTTCAACAAAGAAGGAATATAGTACAATATGGATGTGAAAGCAGTTATAATTAGCCTATGTGACTATACAATTTGTTTTGGTTAAAATCAACAAATAATCGTGATAATTAATCGTGATCAATATATTGATCAAAATAATCGTGATTATCATTTTGGCCATAATCGTGCAGTCCTAGCAGTCACTATAAACATGAGTCCTTTCAACCATAGAGGGCCACTAACCCTCTCCCGCAAAACCAAAGCACCTTCTGGACTCCATTTCGTTCAAGCTGTAATTCATTTGCAGAGTGGATTTGCTGGGCCTAATCCCACTGAACTGGTCATTTGTTCGTGCTGCTCAGAGATTGCATATGGTATTTTCAGGGAAGCACATGCACCTGGTCTTTTAAGCAGCCAAGCCAAATCATTTGGCTCATTTACATGCAAACAAGAGCCTCAGTAAAAAAAAACATTGTTCATTTTCCGGCCGCGGCATAAACATTCAAATGAAAATAACATTCTCAGTAGCCGGGCTTTTATTTTGAAAGCGAAGAAAACAAGGGGCGTGAGAGGTTCGCATACGTGCCAGAGCAAAAGGGCTGAAGGTGGTTGTGAGATTGTCCTTAAAGATGCTCCAAGCATTTTAAAAGCTGACATATGGAACCATTTCGGATTTTACCAACAGGCTGGGAAGCACGAACTGGATAAGTCGCATGCGATATGCAAAGCCTGTCGCACCAAAATGAAATACCTTGGGAACACTACCAACTTAAGGAATCACGTTAGCCGTTTTCGTCCTGTGTTGCTAGCAACACCTGCCGTGGGAAATGCAAACCCTGAGCCAGCGACTCCGAGGATTAATGAGACTGTTTTCAATACCACCCAACTCTGAGCAAGGAAAGAAAATAACCCAGTCTATGGGAGTCTTCATAGCAAAAGGTTTACAACCTTATTCCATTGTGGAAAATGAGGGATTTCAGCATATGGTGAGGATGCTTGTGCCGCGGTACAAGATCCCTTCGCGTAGCACCTTTTCAGAAAAAGTGGTGCCTGGTCTTTACAACGACACCAAAGCCCAGATGATCGCTTCCATGAGCAAGGCAACACAAAATGCCATAACGTGCGATTCCTGGACTTCGGTGGCAACCGAATCATTCGTTACCGTGACAGCACATTATATAAATGAGGACAGGCAGATAGTGTCCCATGTAGTGCAGACAAGAGCCCTCTACGAATCCCACACAGGTGCGCATTTGGCGGAGCTGTTGTCCAAAGTTTTGGAAGAATGGCAGATTATCGACAGAGATGTAGTGCTTGTGTCAGACAATGCCTCAAACATGGTCGTCGCAGCACAGATTGGGAAATTTCCGCACGTAAGACGTTTCGCACGTACACTCAATCTCGCATCACAGCGGGCTCTCAAAGTGGCCTCGCTCGCCAGGCTTCTGGGGAGAATCCGACGTATCGCAACATTCTTCCATCACAGCTCTACAGCGAGCCACCAACTGAAGGTAAATCAGCAATGCCTGGGCTTGAAAAAGCAAAAGTTGCTTAATGTTGTGACACGATGGAACAGTTCGTACGATATGGTTGAGAGATTCCTAAAACAGCAACCTGCGACTTGTGCCACCTTGCTATCTCCAGAAGTACGCAAGGTAGAGACAGATCTCTGCACCCTAAATGAAACCGACGTGTCAAACGCTGAGGACACCGTCAGCACCTTAAAAGCAATGAAGGATGCAACTACTTTAATGTCTGAAGAGGCCAATCCAACAGTGTCGCTTGTCGCCCCTGTCATGGCACAACTCCTTCAAAACATGACTGAAACCAGAGACTCGCCCATGGTTCGTGAGATAAAAAAAACGCTGTCAGGAAAGACCTCAAGAAGAGGTACAAAAGTGTGGCAGAGAAGAAGGTGCTTCATACAACTTCAGCACTGGATCCTCGCTTTAAGGGATTGCCTTTTCTGACAGAGGAGGAGAGATTTGATGTGTACATTGGAGTGATTGAGGAGGCAGCATCCTTGGAGGTAATTTCATCATGTTTATTAAATGTATAAAATAATAATTTAATATTATAAGAACAGTTAAAGTCTTAAGATTGATTAAAAACCATATACAATTGTGAGCTGTAATTTCAACATGTGTATTAAATTAATAAAATAGTAATTTAAATTAATATCATAAGAATAGTAAATGTGAGCTGTTACACCGACTGAATACACTATCTGCTAAGTTAATTGCGTTTCCTATTTTTTTTTTCTTCTGACAAGGGTGCCAACTCTGCCAAGAGAAGACACACCAATAGAAGGCTGCACCCCCCCGCTCCCAAAAAAAAGGCCTCATCACTGCTTGTCAGTTTGCTGGGACAGTCTTTCAGTGATACTGAGGGCACAGCAGTAGCACCAAAGACCCCCTATGCCATGGCTGAGGAGGAAATGAACAAATACTGCAAAGCCTCACCCCTGCCTCTGACTGAGGACCCCTTGAACTGGTGGCAGGTACAAAAGGTCATATTTCCCCTCCTCGCTCAGCTGGCAAAGCGATACTTGTGTATCCCTGCCACAAGTGTATCTGCAGAGCGTGTTTTCTCCACTGCAGGAGATGTGGTCACTGCAAAAAGATCCACTCTCAAATCAGAGCATATAGATCAACTGGTTTTCTTGCACAAAAACCTAGTGGTCCCCTTAACGTGACTAATGTTCAGGAAGTGCCACGTGCTCAGTGCTATAGTTTTATGTATCCTTTTTATTTAGTATTGAAGCACTGCAAAATGTTTTGTTTTTGAAGCTTGAAAAGCTATGAAGATGTTCATACTATAAGTAGTACAATTGTGAATATAATGGTCAATGTCTTTGTTTCCATGTTGATAATACAATGACACACCATAGATGGGCTAGGCCTAAAATTACAGAATTTTGCAATTTATTACTATGGTGGTCTTTGTTTACAATTTGAAACAGTGTGTAGTCTAGGCCTATAATGGTTATTTCTGTTTACAATTATGTGAAAAAGTTTCTGCTTATTTATTTAGAAATGTATACTTAATTCAGGTTGACAATTTAATGTAGGCCTAACAACATTTTGGTCCCCAAACAAACCTAGTGGTCCCCAAACGTGACTAATGTTTGTTATGTTTTGCACATTCAGGAAGTGCCATGTGCTCAGTGCTGTGGTTTTATGTATCCAATTTATTTAGTATTCGAGCACTGTAGAATGTTTTGTTTTTTAAACTTGAAAAGCTGTGAAGTGTGTGTGTGTGTGTGTGTGTGTGTGTGTGTGTGTATATCTTTGTTAAATAAAAAAGATTGTTTATATTTTACTACTTGTATTTTTGGATGAAAACATAACCATATTAAGTAATATAGAAAACGGTATTATATTGAACTATACAGTATCTTAATGCATTCTGTCAAGTCAAATATCCTATATGGCTTTAATAGAAAAATGTATGACGCATCGTGATGCATCGAGATATCGAATCGAAGACATGATAATCGTAATTGAATCGGGAGATCAGTGAAGATTCACACCTCTACCGTATACCGGATTTAATTTACCGTATGATATGAATTTTTCATATACCGTAATACATTGCCGTAGAGAGCGCTACAGCTGAAGCAATCTGCGAGTGAATTGAGAATGGGAGCCCTGTTAACTGTGTACCCTTATCACTCATGGTAGTAACTTTATAACACAACAATTAATAGCCCACAATTAACTCTTTAACAGGATAAAACACCATAGCACACAACAATTTGTGACTTAAACAATTTCTAACACTAATGTAGCTCAGCGTAAATTCTGTCAGGGAGACTTCAATTACGTTATCTCTCTTCTCTTTAACTGATCAGCTGGGCAGTGGGTGTTAGGGTTCTGTATACTAATTAGATGTTCTAACCAATCACAGCATGACTACCATGTTTTAAAACATTTCTCTCTCCTGCTTCTGTCAGTTGTATTTCAGACGAGAGTGCGACCCGCCTCCTCCCCTTCTACCTCCAGGCATTTTCATCGGTGTTCACGATCTTCTCCCGGCTGACGGCTCGTTTCACGTCTACAGATTTTTCTCACCACCACCAATGTCTAGATTCCATTGGGGGATATGTTTGGTTTTCCTAAACATTAGAATTGTATAGATACCCTTTTTACAATGGAGTGTAATCTCAAAAAAATATTATGTTTGTACTTACTTGGTTATATCCTATTAATAAATGTTTGCATATCTGAAACGGAGTCGCTCCTGATTGAAATAATTTTACATTTACAAATTTATACCGTCGGACGGCATGTTGGGTAACATTAAAGCTGCTAGCTAGCCAGGTAGCATAACAATCTGTTAAGCTGGGAGAGGCTCCGGTCGCTACTGCACATTCAAGAACAGAGAAGAAAGTTAGAGGATGAAATAAGACCGGAGATACACCAGAACAACGTATGCTCGAGAGAGTCTGTTGTTTCGAAGTTTTTTGATTCTAAAAAATCTCACATAATTTAGCCACTGTTGTTGTCCGTCGCTCTAACATTACTTGGTTGCGCTAACATTACTCAGCAGTGCTAACGTTACTCGGCCGTGCTAACGTTAAAGACATGTCACTTCAAGCATGCAGCGGAGCAACATTATGAACACAATAACAATCCACCTACGGTCCCAGACCGTTGAGAAAGACGGGTTCAGAGCAATGATTAAAACACTGGATTTAAGATGCCTTGCCTCGCTGAAATACGTCCGCCAACCTACTGACATTATTCAAACAGCGAAGGAGGCTGACAGCGGAGCTACGTTCAGTCGCCCACTTTTCTACAACAACCTAACTTACCTGTGGCCAAGGTAGCGTTTATACAACTATCTTACAACTATTTTGTTTTGAAAAGCGAAACAATGTTAAAGTTGTTTGTATGTGTATTCATTCGATTTAAGTTTATTTTACTACTTTGCAGTTTGCACAATAAAAATAGTTTAGATTCTGTAACAGTTTCATGCATTCTTCTTCATATAACGTTATTGTATAATGTTATGGAGCCAAGCAAACCCTTTAGTAATCAAAGCTTTTAGTAAACATGATGACATTAAAAATGTTTTTGTGATATTCTATGTACTCCTGACAGTCTTAAAAAATACCGTGATACAAATTTTTGGTCATACCACCCAGCACTACTGTGTGAAAGAGAGTGAGAGAGAGAGAGAGAGAGAGAGAGAGTGTGTGAGTGAGTGAGTGTGTGAGTGAGTGAGTGAGTGAGTGAGTGAGTGAGTGAGAGAGTCTACCAGAGAGAAAAGAGAGATTGTTCTCCACATCACACGCTTCTGACACAGAGAGTCCTAACTGTTGACATCTTCTCACAGGTCTTCACACCAACATGATGCTCTTCATTGTCTGTTAACGTTAGGGCCCTGACACACCAACCCGATTATCGGCCGTTGGACAGTCTGGCGAGGTCAGTGACTCAAGTCTGTTTGGTGTGTTCCGTGCCGTCGTCCGTCGGAGGAGCTGTCGGCCTTTATTTTGGCCAACCCAACATGCTCAGTTGTAGACAGGGCAGTCGGGACTCACCCGGAAATGGCGAGCAGATGAGCCTCTCAAAATGCGACGAAAATCTTTTAAACTGACCTTTGTTGATCTGATGAATGATTTGGTGAACTATTTTAGTACAATATAAGATCATATTCTGAACAAGCCACCATGACAGTCTGGCTGTGAATTTCCAGAGAAAAAAGACCCACATGACGCGTTCGTCCTATCAGCTGCCGGTTTTCATTTTCTGGGAAACAATACTGAGAAGCGCCGCCTGCTGCTATGAAAACGTATTACGTTTCGCGCAGAGCGTACGCTCAAGTCGGCGTCGCCTCAGTGTTTTGAGCAAGGGGTTAAACGTCTCCCATGGATGTATTAAGAGAACTGGATACAGTGTTTGGCGGGAAGCCCTGTACATTCCAGTGAGAGTGCTCAAAAGCGCATAAAGCAAACATGGAGCTCGGCTCTTCCGCATTGTTGGCCCATGACGTCACGATGGACACGCGCACTAGCAATAATTTGTTTGTATTGTCTTAGCAACCGGTAACAACATGCTCCTTCATGAGCTTCTCTCTCGTGTCTCTTACAAGTGACGAACTCATGAACTCGCCGTTTTCATTGTCTAAAATATTCACTAACGTTAAACATTGTGTTTTTGTTGTTCCCGATCGCTAAATAAACGATAGATGTATTTAGCTAGACAACCAAGGAGATTTAATAATTATGTCGCGCTACTAGCTAGCTAGCTACTAACTAGCGCTAGCCGTTAGCCTGCAGTTTCGTGAAGAGAGCTCATCCATGGCTTCATCCTTCATCCACGTTACGCTTTACAGCATACAGCCCTCGGATGTATCATAAGAGAGAACCAAGGCAATGTAATCACTATGTCTGTAGTAACGTTATGTAGGCATATAGCTAGTTATGTATAGATCTTAATACAGCCATGCTAGCTACCCCTGATGTTAGCAACTAGCTAACTAGCCGATAGCCCCGCCAGTCTGGGAAATGCTGATGATGTTACATCCATGTAACAGGCTTTACAGCATACATACATCCCTCGGATGTATCATAACTTCATAAGATAATACCATGGACGTATTAATAGAACACATGGTGAATTACAACCATTAGCGGGCGGGCGCAATCCCTCAGGTCTGCTCGCGTCCATTATGCGCGGTCATCATGCCAAATTTAATAATTCTGGATTTGTTACAAGTGAATGTTAAAAATGTTAAAAATGTGACGTTTTAAACAAGGACCGTTTCAGTGTTCGGGTTGGTAAGTTGATATACCCCGAAACAAATGATCCGCTGAAATATAGATGTTTCTTTCACCATTCAAAGTCTATGTGAAGTCTTTCTGGGCCATAGGGTGCAGTACCACCCCTATCCGCTAAACCCATGGTGGCTTTTAGACATGGCGCTCTTCCTGGGGGCTTGGCGTCTCCTCACAACCAAGCCCCCAGGAAGAGCGCCATAATTAATTATTTGGGGGGGGGGGGTACATCAACTTACCAGCCCGAACAATTAAAGGGTCCTTGTTTAAAACTTTAAAATTCACTAGTAGCCAAATCCAGAGTTATTAAACTAGGTATGACGAATGTGCATAATGGACGTTCGCTCACATGACTGTTCTCCCGAGGTCCTGTAGCTGTAATAATGGATAGAGCTAATGGTTGTAATTCACCATGTGTTCTATTAATACATCCATGGTATTATCTAATAATACACCTGAGGGATGTATGTATGCTGTAAAGCCTGTAACGATGTAGCGTCATGTATGAAGCATTTCCCAAACTGGTGGGGCTATCGGCTAATAACTATTAGCGGTAGCTAGCATGGATGTATTAAGAGAATGGCAATACCATAATTAGCTATATGCCTACATAACGTTACTACAGACATACTGTATGCTGTAAAGCTTGTAATGTGGATGAGAGATGAAGCCATGAATGAGCTCTGTTCATGAAACTGCAGGCTAACCTTAATAGCTAGCGCTAGCTAGTAGCATGACATAATGATTAAATCTCCTTGGTTGCTAACTACATCCATTGTTTATTTAGATAAGCATGTAAACAATCAGGAACATCGAAAACACAATGTTTAAGGTTAGTGAATATTTTAGACAATAAAACGGCGAGTTCATGAGTTTGCCACTTGTACGAGACACGAGAGAGAAGCTCATGAACGAGCATGTTGCTACCGGTTGCTACGACAACACAAACTGTTGCTGCCGCGCATGTCCATCGTGATGTCATGGGCCAGTCAACGCAGAAGAGCCGAGCTCCGTGTTTGCTTTATGCGCTTTTGAGCACTCTCATTGGAATGTACAGGGCTTCCCGCAAAAACACTGTATCCAGTCCTCTTAATACATCCATGGGAGATGGGACTTACTGTCGCATAGTAGAGGAATTACCGTATAGTACAGGAGAAGCTCGCAGGCAGTTTCGACTTACATTAGCTGTTTAAGTTTAATTACTAATGTTAACTAGCATTTTAGTTAGCAATAATTAGCCTGTGTCCATGTTATGTCCTGACATATACCTACGCACTCCGTCTCTGCAAGATTGGGAATGATTGAGATTTCTCTTAACTTTAAGACAGGTTGCTCACGTCACATTTACGTTGTCTCTCTCAGTTGGAGGTTGCGCAGTAACGCTCACCGGAAAAGTGCTTCTAATATCCTTCACTGGTCTTCGCCCAGAGCAATGGGATCTGTTGGTCCATTCTTATATACTGTCTATGGTTTGAGGCATTTTTTTGGACCTCTGGCACCCGACTGATCAGTCCGACTGGCTTTTCTGCCGACCGTCGGCCGTCTGGTTGGTTTACACAATTATTAATTCCTGTTTTTAAAATTGCATTTTCAATTTCATTTTGAAATTCTCTTTTTTATTTAGTAATTCATTAATGTATTTTTAAATGATGTATTTATTTACTGTTTTAGAGTTTAACTTTGAAACTCTTTTCATAGTTCCTCTATTAAATAATGGATTAAATAATCAATTTGAAAACCAATTAATATTTTGTCTTTTAATGTACAATTAAATATTAAATAAAGAAATGCTCTATTTCAATTTACAAGATACTGGAGGTCCTCCATAACTTTCTCACATGAAAAAAAAGGTTATCCATGCTTCCATCTCATCAAGCCTTAACTATTGTTCGGCTTGTCCCAGTTCTCCCAGCACACCGCCATATTCTGGTATTGCCAAGTTTTAAATGGCTTCCCTTTGGTTACAATGAACAAATGCCAGAACATGTTGGCTTTCCACTCAAATGTAGATTATTTCTGTAGACATTGTCATGCCTCCTAATGACCACTCTGGGGCAGACAGTCTAACAATATATGAATAAATGAGTATGAACTACTATTGTGCATTTTGGAAAACAAGTCACAGTTGGCTCCAGAAAACCAGATTAGTGAATCCCATATTTTATTTGAATTGGCAGTAATGGTGTCTAAAAGTTGCATGATCATTACTTTGACCTTCCTGCCAAATTCATTCAAGTTCCCATAACAGTTGGTTGAACTTGTCTTTAACAGTCTTTCATATTCATAAAACAAAAATATATGCCCATTCCAGGAATTCGATTTATGGAGAAAATCCCCTATGGTAGTTCAGAACAGGGCTGAACAATTTTTGAAAATAATCTAATTGCAATTTTTTTCAAAAATATTGCAATTGCGATTATTGTTTAAGCTCTTTGTCTTCTGTATTATTCAACAAAGACAAGCAATACATCATTGTATAGTATGAACAACACAATATTAGATAGATTAAACTAACGGTTCTTTCCTGGAGGCCATGTGATGATGAAATTAGGTGATGCATGAATTTATATGAATTACCTTTTATTTAACTACTTCAGTCACAGTAGTATATTGAGCACTGACCAAGCCTGATGTAAACATTCATATTAAAGTCAGAAACAAATCACACAAACTAAAATGCAGATTGCAGAAATATAAAAACAAATATGTGGCTTTACCACACTTAGTAGTATTTAGATTATTTAATTAGTATTTACTGTAATAAAACATGTGGATTGCACTTTTTAAACAATGTCTTTGAACTTTACTAGACAGTTAAATAAGTAAAAATATAGTATATACAATGGTGTATTTTTTTTTACAGCGCACACAGAAGAGCTGCCTCCAGCCCCTCCCTCCCCTCATGAAGTTGCGTGCCGCGTGCATGACAGCGTCAACATTGCACTCAGAGACAGAGAGGCTATTGTTACGTTAGCAGTAGCATGCTGCTGCTGGTCTTGTTGTGGGATTAACTGTACTACTAAAACAGTTGAAACAACGCAGCCACGCTGCTGTGAAAGCTCCCAGAACGTCATTTATCAGAGTCTGGTTGTTACCCCTCCCCGTGGCAGTCTCCTCCACTCCATATCTTTATAACGGAGCTAGCTAACTGGAGCTAACCGCTAATCAGAGCTAATCGTTGCTAACCAAGCCTTCAGTTCTCCGTGCCTGTATCCATTAACTGCATGTATGGACTCGAGCCCGAATAAAACCCTCCATTTTATTAAAATGGCTGTAAAAGTTTTAAACTACAACTCAAAGTTGTTTGAATGACAGAAATCTACTCAAGGTACGGCGTAGCGTGCTAAGTTGATGCTTTCTCTGCGGAGTGCAGACTGATTTTTTCTCGCGAGTCACGTGACCAAATCGCAGCCTTTGCGATTAGAAAATTGCGTTTTAAGGAGAACTCCGGGCAATTTTTACGTTAATCCTGATCGCTATAAGTATGTGAGTACTGTCGATAGGAAAAAAAACGAGCTGAATCGGTGCTAGCATCATGGAGCTACTGCAGCTAAGGCAGAGAGCTCCCACTTAGCTAAAACGGCAGTTTTGGGGGCATATCATAAAGAGTGCCTTTGTGCCTCTTAACAGACACAAAATGCAACTAAAATGTCTGTGCAACATGAACAGGGCCCTTACAACAAGATGCGTTTTCAACTCAGACATTGTTTCAATTCACCTACCCTGTTAGCTGCTAGCTGCCGTCTGATGAGTGAGTGTGTTCAGCCAGGTTTCGGTAATAATCATCAAGCAGCAGTTCTGTGTGTATTTGTAGCATATATATATCCATTTTGTGTGCAATCCATCTGGCGTTGGTGAATAGTAGTCTCTGCAGTGGCGAACTGTGTGTTAGTTGCCTTAGCCAGGCTAGCAGGTTCGACCGGCATATCCTTCTACCTCCTCCCCGCCTTCCCCGCCTGCCGCCGCCGACAACAATCCACGGGCGCCCGCTGGTCTGGTGGATGTCCTCCAGAGGACAGTTCATGCTTTCGCGGCGAAATTTTTGCGGCGAAAAAAGTTTATTTCCCCCTCAAAAATAGGTAATTGAGCACTGTAGTGGTTATGATCATATCAGTGACTATGTAACTACATGGAAACGGGCCAAATGATGCATGTTTCTTGTAAAGTAACAGCGTTACAGAAGGCTGGCTGTAGTCTTGCGCTGAAGTCCCGCGGGAATTCAGTTGTAGCAGGAAAAGGTAAACAGCAGATCGTAGCGTAGAAGAGTGGAGGTGTTCACAAGGGAAGAAGCTTGGAGTAACGTAACTATTGGCTCATTTATGAAGCAGTATTCTTTTAAAAGCCCTGTGGGAAAACATATTTACAAATTCACCTTCATAACCCATCTAAACAAGCCAAGAGTCCACATACCTCTAAATCTCTGTATCGGAAACCTCTAAAAATTATTTTTGTGGTTTGGGTCTTTGTTTGTGAACAGTCACATAATTAGAGTGTATGTACTAGGTGATGTAGCAGCTGTTGGTGTCAATGTCGCAGGGGAATGAGAAACTCTGGCTCTGAGATGGTGGTGGGGTTTCTGTTGTGGATCACAGCTGCTGGCAAAGAGTTTGACATAAGCCTGGAATTAGGTTCTTGATTATGTTAAGAATTCTAGAGTAAGATGCATCTTAACCAGATTAAATAAGGACGTTTAGTTAGATGAATGTTTTATGCCACATGAAGAATATTTGTTCGAGATGTGATTTAGCACACAAAGTTGTGTGAAAGCTATATCATTGTTACTATCTTAAGTTTTCTTATTTCTATTACATACTTTCTAATTCCATCAGCCCTTGTACTTGTCCCAGTTCTCCATAATTTAATCACCCTCTTTGAAGGTGTAGCACACTCCACAACTGTAATTTGTGTCATACAGAACATGACAGTTTCAGGTCTCTGTAACTTGATGCATCAACAGGCTCAGATAAGACATCTGTCCCACCATGAGGCTTTGGCTTCCAATGAAAACATTGGCTGTAGATTTTATTTTTCCACCAGCAGTGGGGGGATGGGCAAACGGGTACCAATCATTAGGGAATAATAGCAGTTGGTATCTTCAATGCATCGTCTCTGCCACATACAGTACATTTGTTATAAGGTGAGAGGTGCTGCACTCCAGCTGTAAAGGAGTGTTTTCAGAAAAGCTTCACAGGTCTGGTGAAGGTCTCTCTTTTTTAAGGATATATTTGATTCAGGTAGGTTTTCCATGGCTCTGTTTCAAATCTTGTCTCAAGTTTGGAAGTGCATCAAGCATTGGGAATTGCACACAGGTATAATGAGGGCTCAACATTTTTGACCATGATCAAAGAAAACATTTTAGAGACTTGGCTAACTTCCTGTTTGTGTTTTCACTGTCACCTTTTGCTGCATTCACGTCCTATGGGAGTTACCATGATCATAATTTTCAGACTTGTAAATATCGTTTATGTCAACATTCTAATTACAATTGTGTCAGACTTAAAGTGCTCATTTTCAGGTTCATAATTGTATTTAGGTTATATCAGAATAGGTTTACATGGTTTCATTTAGCAACACTGCTACTAAAGCAGGGTTTTTTTTCCAAGAGAAAAAGAGCAGTCTAGACTGAATATGCTACTCTGGAGGTGACCAGCCAAACTGACTGTTACTAAACGTAATGTTTTTTACATTATTCTCATCAATATGCAGGGAGTTGATGCCAACCGTAAAACAAATCATTGCCTTTTTTCCAATAATGGGGATGTTTGTGCTCCTGGAAATATGATGTCACTGTGGAAAAGGTGCCAGTAAATTGTAATGAAAATGTACACCCCAATGTTGCCCCAGATTACAGCAGTTTAGAACCATGAAAAAAGTGTGCTTTGGAAAACTACATGTTTGCTCATTAGATGATAGCTTAGTTAGATCAGTCAAGTAGTGCATGTTATTTTCTTTATTCCCATAATCCTTTAACATTAGTTGTGAATTCACATTATCTTGTTTAACTTTGGAGGTTCCCACTAAACTATATCCACTCATTATTCTTACCTACAAGGTGTACGCAGCAGTGAAGAATTTTAAGGTAAGCACTTTGTACCACTGAGGTTGTCATTGTGGGGTATTTTGGTGTTATTAAACTAGAGCTTTGCCAAAATGTATTGTGCTCTTCTAATAGGGTATGTAACACTCTGAACTATTTTATTAACAGGAGCTCAGTCTTAGATCATTTAGTTAGCACAAGTCATACTAACTAAGGGTTGTATGTTAATAATTGTTGATTCCACATGTAAGCAGAAGACACTAATATATTCAAAGGCAGAAACAACTAAACACATGCATAATACACTGTAATTGATCAGTATGTAGACCAGTAGCTTAACTGACCAGTCAATCTATTAGCAACATTGTGCTGAGCAGAAATCAATTTTTTTTTTCAAAGTACAGACCAAATCTAGCTGAAGCATTACTTTTAAATGAAACAGAAATAAGTGTATTAAAACACATGGCAAACATTAGGTATTGCCATGATAGTTAGTTAGCTGGGTGATTTTTCTTTAATTTTGTATTGTCATAAAAAGGAAAATTGACATGGAAAAGTTAAATATTTTCCACCTTACTTAACTTATTTATACATCAGTGGAACAGTACACTTGAAATAAAAAAACAGACTAGCTTAAAATCTCTGCAAAAAAATGTGAATTGTATAGACCTGCTAAGACAAAAATAAAAAATAAAGTATATTTCAATGTCCTAATGCAATGAAGATATGCCTACATCTAAACACCTTTTAAACGTAACTTAAAATCAACGTATACAACCCTAGCATCCACACATATGCAGTCGGTACAGTAAAGTAAAAATGTACCAATTGTATACATTATACAATGGGCCTCATTCAGCAACGTTCTCTTACATTTCTTGTATTTTCTGTTAAGCTTCTGTTGAAAGAAAAGAGAAGTAAATGGACTGGACAGATTTGGTGCATCAACATTCTTAAAGGAGAATTCCGGCCGGTTTTTACCTGAATCTTGATCGCTATATAGCTCTGAGTACTGTCGATAGGAAAAAAAAACGAGCAAAATCGGTGCTAGCAAACTGAAGTTGCTGCAGCTATGTCTAGAGCTCAGTTAGCTAAAATGCCAGTTGTCGGGGCATCTTGTAAAGAGTGCCTTTGTTTCTCTTAACATACACAAATGCAATTAAAATGTCTGTGCAACATGATCAGGACTCTTACGTGACAACAAGATGCGTTTTCAACTCAGACATTGTGAAGAAATCGTTTAAATTCAAAGTTTGTACTGTCACCTATCTCGATCCTGCTGGTAGCTAGCTGCCCGACCGGCATCTTCGCTTCTGCATTCGGTCTCTCGGTAAACAGTAGTGTGCAGATCAGAGCGTAGTGTGTGAAGAGTGAAGATCGGAGGTGTTCACAAGGGAAGAAGCCTAGAGTAAGAATAACGTGTGTTGCTCTACTGTGGAAAAGAAATGGTTCGCGTTTGTTTACCATTTCCTGCAACAACTGAATTCCAACAGTACTTCAGCGCAAGACTACAGCTAGCATTCAGTAATGCTATTACTGTGCAAGCCTAGAGCTGGGCGATATGGAGAAAATCAAATATCCCGATATTTTTTGACCAAATACCTCGATATCGATATTGTGGCGATATTGTAGGGTTGACAATTGGTGCTTTCACAAAATATGCACACAATGAGATTTTTGATAAATAATCATCAGTTATGTTGATATAATAACTCTTTGTGTGTCTCCATCATGCATGAGAACAAACTCTGCTTTGTCGAAGATCTCCCTCAACCTGACAAGGAGGCCAGATTGAAGATGTGGTCTTTAGTGAGTGAGGCACGTAGTGAGGGAATGCCTGCTTATTTTGTTGGAGCACTCATAAGCCTTTTCTATTTGCAAATATTTCATTGTCTATAGTTAAATGCCAGGGGGTTAAGAAATATTACTAAACATAAACATTTGTTTTCGATTTGTTAAACAGCTGAACACCGATTTATCGTTTTGTCAGGAATTTCATTGAACTTCAAGTGCTGGTCAACTGGCAAATGACACAACACTGTTTTTTAAAAGACAGGTCCCAGGGGCCTGTTGCACAAAAGTAGAATAAAGAAATCCAGGATAACTGAAAAAGCGCAGCTTGACTTAGTGTGGTCCGCTCGCGGCTTAATCGGTTGCACGTTTGCCGAGCCAGGATGAGAAGGTGAAGATATGTCAAGCCAGGTGTAGATAGCTGGGATAAGTGCACATCCACGGCTTTCTTAAATAGACCACGGTATCGATCACAGATTTACTGATGCAGAAATGGAGAAAACGTGTGCGGCACATTTTTCACCCGCCGAGCAGCAGCTTCTAATGGAAAGTTATGAGGAGGTGAAACATTGAATATATTATATATACTATATAATATGCAAAAAGGGAAATACGGCTGTTGTTATCAGACAGAGAGAAAAAGCCTGGCAGACAATAGCGGACCGACTGAATGCTTAAGGATTTAAAAAGATCTACTTACTAGTCACTCCACATTTTTACAAAGTTGCACACTCTGTTTTAATTGCTTTTAATATGCTTGTTTTATATGTTGGCTTTATTGCTATATCTGTTTTTATGTGCTAAATGTGCTGGTTTTACTGTAAAGTGTCTTTGAGTAGCCTACCATGTAAAGCGCTATATAAATAAAATGTATTATTATTTAGCCTACTTTGCCTTAAAGGTGAGCAGAGGGAATTATTGTTCCTTGGGGAATTTACCCTAAGGACTAGGCTTAATTTCAAACCCTTATTCATAATGCAAGAATATGTTTTGCAACCATATGCACCAATCTCTATAAATTATGTCTAATTCTAAATATCTTTCTACAATTAATGTTCATACAGCACAAACATGACTGGACAAAAAAATAGAAAAAGAAGTAAGTGACTTCAATACACACTGTAAGCATATCTGTAAAACAATATAGCCTATTATTATCATGTTTTTTTTCTCACTCCCAAGCTCCAAGATGCGTGACAGCACCAAAATAAAAAGATTAAGAAGCTTTGTGGCATTCCAACACATTCCCACTCCCATCTTGTAAAATACAGACGTTTGGTCAGGTGCCATTGTCGTCGTTATTGACGCTAAAAGTCTCCTAGAGTCCACTGCAAGGTGTGGGAGGATCCCCCTGCCTCCCCCCGCCTCTCCATGTTGCACGGGGCCAATTCACGGGGAGAGCAGAGGAGGAAAAGCCCATTTCCTCCGCATTGTCCCACTTTATCTCCGGTGCATGTGCAACCATTTCTTACCATCTAAACAACTGCAATAGTAGGATTTAAATCAAACTTGTCACAGCAATAGTGACAAGTAATGCATGTTAATGAAAATAAAGCAGAACACATTCACAAGACAACGGAATAACTGTTAAACACGGTTGAAGGAATATCAAGATTAACATATGCTGCACTGTCTTTATATGTAGATCAACAAATGTGTAAAACTATAGACAAGGTTCTATATGATTTTGTGTGGAAAAACCGCACTCACTACCTGAGAAAGTCTGTTTTAATGAATGAGTACAGTAAACGTGGCCTCAGTTTCCTAGACTTTACTACCTTAAATAACACTTTCAAAATTAATTGGATTAAACGTTACTTAATTGTCCAACCTCCTTGTGAAATTTTATTCCCCATTATGTCTTTTCCTCAGTTGGTGGACTCCAGTTTGTTGGTATGCACCTATAATATTGACAAAATTCTTCTTAAACTTTCTTCATTTCATAAACAAATGCTGCTGGCTTGGTTTTTGATTTACAAGCATAATTTTACTCCTCATAGGTTTTATATTTGGAACAACAGATATATTTTGTATAAAAACAAATCAATTTTCTTTCAGCAGTGGGTTGACAACAACATATTGCTTCTAAGTCAATTACTCAACCAGTGTGGTCAGCTTTATAACTATGTTGAGTTTATTCATCACTACGGCATCCCTGTCTCTCCTATGGAATTCTCTATTGTTTTTGATGCAATACCTTCAGCTGTCGTTGCACTCTTTAAAGGTTTTAATGGAGTTGCTGATCTCCCTATACTGTTAAATGTGAAAGAAACAATTGTTGGGAATATTTGTTTTTCACTCCAAGCTAAAAGTAAGAATAAGGCAACTCGTCAACTCTTTCAACAAGACGTTAAGAGTACACCTGCTGCTTTATCGTACTGGTCTTCGTATGTTACATTACATGTCATTCAGCTGACGCTTTTATCCAAAGCGACTTACAATTGCTATATATGTCAGAGTTTGCACGCCTCTGGAGCAACTAGGGGTTAAGTGTCTTGCTCAGGGACACATTGATGTATCTCCCACACCAAAGGTATGTGTCATATCCACTGCACCAAAAAGGTTTGGCTATTGCCACACAATTTTTTCTTAACCAACAAAGTTAAAGAGATCGCTTTCAAAATGCTCCACAAATTTTACCCAACTAAGCATTATCTGGAGAAAATGAAAAAAAGACATTGATATCAGCTGTACTTTTTGTGGAGAACTAAATCAAACACTGGCCCATTTATTTTGGTCTTGCCAATATACCAAGAGACTTTGGAGCAGATTATCACATTTTATTGCTGTTCATATCTACCGTCAATTCACATTACTTTGGGTAAATGTATTGTTTGGATTCACTCAATGTGATAGAATGCTTTATTTAGAGTATTATGTGATACATTTAATAATTATTTTAGCCAAACTTTATTTACATAAGTCAAAGTTTTTGAAAAAAAAAAAGCCATACTTTCTGAAGCTGGCTACCAATATTAAACTTTTTTTTTTTTTTTCCATTTCTAACTGTACAAACAAAAAAGCTGTAAGATCATATGACCTTTCTCTCTCTTTAGTAACCTCCTGCCTCGTTTAGAATGTAGAAGATGTACAGAAGATGTTGCTTCCTACCGTATGTCCACATTCTTCAATAAAGCTTGATTGAAAAAAAAAAAAAAAAAAAAAAACCATTTGATCCGGCGGCCATATTGGATTACATCAAAAACACTAAAAAGTTTTCACAGGTCACAAAATTTCTCTGATTTTCACAAAACATGGCACAGATGATCTTCAGATTAATCCGCACAAAAGTTATTCCATTGTGTATTGATATTCAAAAGCGTTTGCCCGTCACAGCCAATCGAAATCGACGGCAAAGCCACTAAACAGGAAGTGAACTCATATCTCAGGGAGGCTTTCACATATCAACACCAATCTCAATACTTGGACTCATGACCCAATTAGGAAAAGGCTCAAGAAATTTGGTGACTTTTGACCACTATGGGGGCGCTATAATCACAGGAAGTAGGCTCATATCTCAGCAACGCTTTCACGTATCAAAACCAAACTTCGTACATGGACTTGGGACCCCATTCTGAGGACACACAATAAATTTGGAGTCTTTTGACCACTAGGGGGAGCGCTATAATCACAGGAAGTAGGCATATATCTCAGCAATGCTTTTACGTATAGAAACCAAACTTATTATATGGACTTGGGACCCCATTCTGAGGACACACAATAAATTTGGTGACCTTCGACCACTAGGTGGGCGCTACAGTTACAGGAAATGAGCTCATATCGCAGCAATGCTTTCACGTATCGAAACCAAACTTGGTACATGGACTTGGGACCGCATCCTGAGTATGCACAATCAATTTGGAGTCTTTTGACCACTAGGTGGGTGCTAAAATCACAGGAAGTAAGCTCATATCTCACCAACGCTTTCATGTATCGAAACCGAACTTTGTACATGGACTCAAGACCCAATCCCGAGGATGTAAAATAAATTTGGAGACCTTTGACCACTATGGTGGCACTATAGTCACAGGAAGTGAGCTCATATCTCAGCAACGTTTTGATTGTTGAAGTCCAAACTAGGTACATGGACATAGTAGCTGATTGTGAGGACATGCAAGGAAAGTGGTGTCATTTGGTCTCTAAGGGCGCTGAAATAAAGAAAGTGAGCTCATATCTCAGCAACGCTTTGATGTACTAAAGCCAAACTTGGTACAGGGACTTGGCACTTGATTGTGAGAACGCACAAGGATATTTGTGTAATTTGGCCTTTAGGGGCACTGTAACAAAAGTAAATGAGCTGATATCTCAGCCATTCTTTATCCCGGGGCTGTTGTCGCTTTTATCCCGACTGAAGTCCCTTAGCGGCGGGGAGTGAGGCAGAAAAAACAGGGTGGGATAGCTGGCTAAATTAGCATTAGATTTGTCTTTCATCTATACATTAACTGTATATGTTAGCTGTTGAACATAATCTTGGGTTAGCCCAGTGCTGTTTAACGTTAATTTTACCTTGATCAAAACAAATATACTTAAAATAACTTCATGAATGTGCTGAACGATGTTGTAACCTTATAACGATAACAATCCTCACCGAGCATTAGCATGAGCTAACGCTACTTGTCAATGTAGCATGTTAAGCTGGATCAATTGATATTTAAATGTATCAATAAATAAGATTTCTGCTGTATTACTGTGTTGTAAGTGGCATGTAATCAATGACAAAATTATGCTGTGTGGCAGAAAGCATGCTGTATTACGGTTACTGAGTAATGTTATTATTCTTTCTGTGACATTGTATGATTTACCATTACTCTCGAACATAGCGTCTGGGTGCCAGTGTTTTGACAGAAGTTAGAGTAACCAGAGGGGTCAAAGGTTTTGACAGGCGACTAAATGAAACGTCCCATGTCATTAAAATAAAATAACAGATTTCTCTGGGTTTGAACGTTGTTGGAAACATTTAGGATCGTGTAAGTACACAACTTAATAAAATATACAACATAGGTATAGTCGTTTTTAGACATTTTAATGCAGAAATGTTACATATTGTACCTTTAAAAGCTGAACACATGCAATATAACTCATTCAAGGTTTTTTAGTTACCATCAATGGACCAATACTATTTCTTTAGCCCACAGATTTAATAATCCAATCATAATTACTCATAAAACATAATCTAAATATGATTATATGATGTTCATGCGTTCAAATTTAAAACTTATGTTTCATTTCTTTGGACAAACAATCTGTGGACTGTCAAACCAAGATATGTTTTTCCTTATCTTGGTAAGAGTTCCCTCAACTACTTGCAAAATTTTCTTTTACCTAGGAGCAAAAACAGGAAAACATTCATGAATCCCAGAAATCAGTGGGATACACTAGCACATTAAGAATAAATCGTGGATACGAACAGAAATAAGACATTTGTTTGTACATTGCTTAATGCATCAGGCCCAATAGAGCTAGAAGTCCGAATGAAAGCAACCTTGTTTTATTTGTGATCTTATGGAGAAATACTACACTACCCACAATCCTAAGTGTAACAGCAATGTCTCTTATTGGTCTAACTCGCTGTTACCATGGAAACGTTTACCGTACCCGCAAACCCTCGAACGGCTAGAGCAAGCTTTTACCATTGAAATCTGATAGTTTCTGTACACAGTCTTGTACCTTTGCCTTTTTTTGCCATTTAAAATTTTTTTTTTGCCCCGAATCAAATGTTTTATGGCCACGATTCCTCTCGTAGCTGATTGGCTTGGTTCCAGACTTAAAACTCTTTATACAAGCAATTTTTTTAAACACCAATGGAACAATTGAATGGGGAAAAACTCCTGGAACCAGAGCCGTTAACCCCCCGTGGTGGGGGTTTAAAACCGGTCAGCTGTCATACTACATCCAGCTGTCATACTACATCCGTCTAACCCTCCAAAAACATTCAAGGTCACTCACCCAGACAGTTTATCATATTTTATTATAGTGCTGTGGTGAGTCCCTGCATGATATCATCCAGATAATACCATCAGAGTCAATACTATGATTAGACAGCTGACACAATCCATCTGTCCTGACAAACACATCCTGTTGGGTACACACACTTCCTGCTGTGCATCAACGTAAGGCTGCTGTAAGGCTCTTCAAAGCTTACATAAGGTTGGATGGTTAGTATAGCAAGGTACTTGAGTCTTGTTGATAAACTCATGCTTACAATAAAACGTTTTTAAAAGGTGAGTTAGTTCATGATTAAGTACTTTTGTGCAAGCGGTCAAGAGACACAAGCAGTCAGACAATGAATTCAAAACAAACCAAGATTTTTCAAACTTTGAAAGAGTAAATAAAGTTGAATGTTAAAACTGCTACCCAAACTGCCTGAAAACTCACTTCCTGCTTCAATTTAGCCAAATTTGTGACCTCAGCACTACCTACATTACTCCACGATTTGGTCACAGAGTTCCTAGTCTCGCTTTGCCAGACCCTCCTCCAAAGCGCGTTGGAGGAGAGTTTGGCTACTCCACATAGCATCCAGGGATGGGAGAAAAACGTGCTCTGGTATATTGGCATTTCTTTCACAATCGTCTTGGGCAGTGCTGAGCATCGGAGAAAAGCCGTGGTGCCGCTGCAAAATACGCTCGGAAGGAACTTGTTTTGGTGCAACGTGTACATATAGAGTTAAGGGCGTTTTCACACCTGAGAGTCCGAACCAAGGTCCGGACCAAGGTTCATGTTTTTATTAAATTGTAACATTTGATCCAGTAAGTTTTGTTTTCACACTGCAGTATTGCAAGCGCACTAAAGATCTATACGTGACAAAACTACGTCCTGCTGTCATCACATACGTGAGCTGCGTCTCCAGATACTTATAACTGATTGGTTTGTAGACGGGCTTCCCCGTCCTCTCGTATCCTCTCTCTGAGTTTTTTCAACTGACTGCTGCTCTCCTCTACTGCCGCAGCTCTTTTTGTTTTGTTGTGATGTTGAGAAACAAGACATGGGAACTTTCTTTCTGGAGCATTTATTCAGAGACAAACGGAAACCTACACTGTAGCCTACATTTACTACCATTTCACAAGTAAACTGCTGATGTATTCTCTGCTCTGATAGCCGACAGCTGTCTGCTCTGAGCGCATTCACCGTCACACATTCTCTCTCACGTATAGGCTAAGCACCGAGCTATTCCTTAAAAGGAGCTTTCCCAGTCTTGTAACAAAAGGAAAGCTTGCCAGAGCTTCTTGTATTTGGTCCAAAAGTCCGAACCATCCAAAAAAATGCTTTCACACAATAAACGAACCGGACCGAGACCACCTCTTTTTATCGGTTCAAAATTTGGTCTTTTGATTGGGAAGGTTTCACACCTGTAATTTTGGTTCGGATCAAACTGAAAAGTCCGAAAAACCGGACCAAATGAGGTATGTGTGAAAACTCCCTAAAATGCCAACAAAAAGGAAGCCCAAGGCAACGGATATCCGGCCTAAATGAGTGAAGTCTGGCGGATTTTCAGGCAGCAACGGAGCAATCCTGGAAGTGGTACATCAAGGATATAGACTACAGAGTTCCCTACAGATAACCTGGAGGAAAATCCAAACATTATTTACCTGTTCTCCAGCAGCAGATTGTATCTTCAAATGTATTTTTGTGATCTAATAGATGTAACCTTACTATCCAGATGGATCAAATGTTTGCCCAGGACAAAACCAATGTTTAAATCAAATATTATTTTACAGACGGTGTCAACCACTGCCCAGACTTGACATTGGTTTGAGCCTCAACAACCATTTTATTATTCTGGGCAGACAATAGTAGGGATACCCTAATCCCGATCGCAAGTATCGGATAGGAGTCAATATGGGCATTTTTTTTATTTGTTTTTAGATTATTTTTTGGGGCTTTTCTGCCTTTAATTGACAGGACAGCTATATAGGTGAGAAAGGGGAGGGAGAGAGGGAAGACATGCAGGAAATCGTCACAGGTCGGATTCGAACCCTGGACCTCTACGTTGAGGCATAAACCTCTAAGTATATGTGCCAACCCGGTCACGATATGGGCATTTTTTAACTGATCGGAGATCGGCATTTACCCCGATTACCTTAATCTTACCGCCTTTAATCACACAAAAACTGCACCACAGGCACACTGCCATACTGCCTGTATGCCGGCACTTTTAAACCAACATGGTGCGCGGCCACTCAGCAGTGTCCGTCCAGACAGTGTCTCGTAGCTTGCCAGCCCTTGGCAATGAGTAAAAAATTCAGTCTTTCTTAGTCATCCATTTTACAGAAGCAGGTTACTCTAATTCACACGGAAAGTGTGTGCCCCATTGGTACGATTCATCGCATCAAGACTACAAAGCCATGTAAAACACAGAACTATTGGAAAAAGATCAGGGAGGCAGTATGATGCAGCCAAGAGGAGGCTATGAAGCCAGGCCCTTTTGGTCTGGAATGATGTTTTATTTTTCTAATGGTAATCTCCTTTTGCTCCAATCTAGGGTTAGAGTTAGGACACTTTAGGGTTAATAGGAAATTATGTTTATTGATGCTATTCACTCCATTCGTTTTATCCAAGACAAAATGGCGGCTGGCTGTTGTAGTTGTAAAGAGGTCTTTCAAGCTGCTTGCAAGGTGAATAGATGCCATTGCGTGATGGATGTGTTGCCTCCGCCCAGCAGATATCTGCCTGAGAGCAGCACAGAGATGGAGCTGTACAGTTGATGACATTTAAATATGACATACATGAATGCACTTGGAGCATGGCATCCAAACATTCATGAATCACTCAGCAGGTGCTACAAGTGTCTCTGTTAGCTGGATGAGAGGTCAGCTGATCATCTATAACTCAGTACATTAAGTCATCATCTATAACTAAGTACATTTAGTGAAATGCTCATGTGGTCCCCTGTGTGTTTTGGAGACGGCTGTGTCAAATATTTTACTCCCATACATTTATCTGACATCTGCTGCTTCTAGATACTTTGCAAAATCAGATTTTTAAGAGTTAGGAGACAATTCCATACAGATTATGTAGTTCAAAGTCACAACTATGAATCTTAATGAAGTTCAAAATATTAATAGTAAGTTGGGAGGCAATTTGGGGATTTAGGATTACCCACATCTGGGTAAAAAACGTTTGTTCCGTTTTCTGGGTGATAGATTGCCTACATAGCAGGCTACATGTGTAAAGCTGTGTAACAGCTGTAAAAGGCACCGTTCAGTACAGAATTGCATCTTATGTGGTTACTATCCAATACTTACACCGGGAACACACTGCCTGCCAAACGCTGTGGAGCGTAGACTCTGCACCGGTCACAAAGCGATCCTTCTCCTCTCCACTCTACAGAATCTCTCTCTCTCTCTCTCTCTCTCTCTCTCTCTCTCTCTCTCTCTCTCTCTCTCTCTCTGTGAGTGCTTTGATGGTGTGTGCGTGCGTGTGTCTCTCACTCTGTCTGTCTGTCCATTCGTCGGTCTCTCACTCTGTGTGCCTGATCGCGTGTCTTGCTGTAGACACAGCTGAGAAGTCAAGACAGCAAAAATCGACATAAACCTGGTGGATCCAGTACTTTCTACTCAATTAATCAATATCAATCAATCAATTATTTATTTATTTGTCACATGAAATCGTACATGGTACAATTCTAGTGAAATATTATCCCATCAGCTTCTTTACCTGGTGCATGATTCATCATAAAGCAGAAGGTGGCCTTCAGATCGGCACACAGAAAAAGAGTCACAAATAATCAAACAAATAACCTGCAGGTGGTTTTCTCTTAGATGTCAATTACTAGTGCTGGGCGGTATGACCAAAAATTTGTATCACGGTATTTTTTTAAGATTCTGGCGGTTTCACGGTATATCACGGTATTTTCTTTATTTTGCTTGACTGGGCCTTTATATAGGTTTATAATGGCTTATTCTACTGTCAGGAGTACATAGAATATCACAAAAACATTTTTAATGTCATCATGTTTACTAAAAGCTTTGATTACTAAAGGGTTTGCTTGGCTCCACAACATTATACAATAACGTTATATGAAGGAGAATGCGAGAAACTGTTTCAGAATCTAAACTATTTTTATTGTGCAAACTGCAAAGTAGTAAAATAAACTCAAATCGAATGAATACACATACAAACAACTTTAACATTGTTTCCCTTTCAAAACAGAATAGTTGTAAGATAGTTGTATAAACGCTACCTTGGCCACAGGTAAGTTAGGTTGTTGTAGAAAAGTGGGCGACTGAACGTAGCTCCGCTGTCAGCCTCCTTCGCTGTTTGAATAATGTCAGTAGGTTGGCGGACGTATTTCAGCGAGGCAAGGCATCTTAAATCCAGTGTTTTAATCATTGCTCTGAACCCGTCTTTCTCAACGGTCTGGGACCGTAGGTGGATTGTTATTGTGTTCATAATGTTGCTCCGCTGCATGCTTGAAGTGACATGTCTTTAACGTTAGCACGGCCGAGTAACGTTAGCACTGCTGAGTAATGTTAGCGCAACCAAGTAATGTTAGAACGACGGACAACAACAGTGGCTAAATTATGTCTGATTTTTTAGAAACAAAAAACTTTGGAACAGACGGCTCCTCTCTCAAGCATACATTGTTCTGGTGTATCTCCGGTCTTTCTTCATCCTCTAACTTTCTTCTCTGTTCTTGAATGTGCAGTAGCGACCAGAGCCTCTCCCAGCTTAACAGATTGTTATGCTACCTGGCTAGCTAGCAGCTATAATGTTAACCATTATAGTCTGGCGGTGTAAATTTGTAAATGTAAAATTATTAGTGTTTAAGTCACAAATTGTTGTGTGCTATGGTGTTTCATCCTGTTAAAGAGCGTTAGTTGTGGGTTATTAATTGTTGTGTTATAAAGTTACTACCATGAATGAGAAGGGTACGCAGTTAACAGAGCTCCCGTTCTCAATTCACTCGCAGATTACTTCGGACGTAGCGCTCTCTGCGGCAATGCGGTAGTACGGTATATGAAAAATTCATATCATACGGGAAATTAATACTGGTATACGGTATGAACAGGTATACCGCCCAGCACTGTCACACAGACACACACACTCTCTCTCTCTCTCTCTCTCTCTCTCACACACACACACACACACACACACTCTCTCTTATTCTCTCTCACTCACTCACACACACTCGCATGGATATACGTGGATTTGCTTAGAGCCAAATGCAAACTCCCCTATCCCCAGTTCACCCCTCTTACCCCCTCTCACTCACTTAAGGCTCTGACACACCAACCCGACGGCCGACCTTCAGCAGAAAACCCTGAGTTGGTCAAAAAAGTGCCCCGGAACACACCGATGCGACGCCAACTTGAGCATACGTTCTGCAAGTGCGCGAGATGTAATACGTCTCCATAACAGCAGGCGGTCACTGATCTGTATTGTCACCCAAAAAATTAAAACCGGCAGCTGATTGGACGAACGCGTCACGTGGGTCTGGCTGCTCCCGTATTTTACAACCATGCATAATGATGTCTTTGTTCGGAATACAATCTAATATTTTACAAAGATAGTTCACCAAAACGTGTTTCTGAAAACATTTTAAGCGAAAAATAGGCCATGCAGTTGCTGAATCTGTCTTCATTTCAGATTGACAAAGGTCAGTTTAAAAGATTTTCGTCAGATTTTGAGAGGCGTTAGTCAGGCTCATCCCGCTCGTCATTTCCGGGTTAGCACTCCACGAATCAGATTGGCCATTGAGTCCAACTGCCCTTCTTCCGATTAAACATGTAAAATCGACGGACGAAGGCACGGAACACACCGATCAGACTCCAGTCACTGACCTCGCCAGACTGTCAGACGGGCTTGTGTGTCAGGGCCTTTACTCATTCAGACACACACACACACACACACACACACACACACACACACACACACACAACAACAATCAGTTGACCTTTAAGCTAGTTCTTTTATATCATAAAATATTTCTTCAGCTTCTTCTTGTGTTGTCACCCCGGCGGAAGGTGTGCTAACAGGGCTTGCAGCAGGTGAATCAGTCATGCTATTAATGTAATCGCTACACAATTTCTTAGTAAAACCAAAATTAATTAAACTGCCTTGTTTTATTTTTGCCATGGCTATATGACGCTAACTGCAGAATGGATTTCAAGGACTTTGCGCGCCAATTAATGGCCTCCAACATTTATATTTTTTCTACGAATCTTTGAGTTAAAGTACTCATATTATGCTCATTTTCAGGTTCATAATTGTATTTAGAGGTTGTACCAGAATAGATTTATGTGGTTTAATTTTCAGAAAACACCATCATTTTGTTGTACTGCACATTCTTCATATATATACACATATTCTCTTTTCACCCTGTATGAAAACTTTACACACTTAAGTGTTTTATCTCTATTGTCTCAGATGTTGTTCCTGTCCCAGTTTGGGGGTTACAGCCCAGAGTGCTCCGATTACCACTGGAACCCCTGTTGCCTTCATCTTTCCACATTTTCCTAGCTTCTATCTAAGACCTTAATGTATTTTCCAAACTAATCTTATTCCTTCTTATTTTTGCAATCACTTAGTATTGCTACATCTATCACAACTGCCTTCTTCTGCGGATTGTTGACCACCACAATGTCCGGTTGGTTAGCCATCACCATTTTATTAGTCTGGATCTGGAAGTCTCACAGGATCTAAGCTCTGTCATTCTCAGCAACCTTTGGAAATGCCTCCCACTTTGACTTCTGAACTTCTAGCCTATACTTGGCACAGATGTTCCTGTACACTATGCCAGCCATTTTTATACCTGCCTTCATCTTACCCCCGGCTGTTATGTGCTGGACTTTCTCAGGGGCATCTTTACACAACCTGTACCTGGGCCGACCTCGTGCTTAGTGCCTGTTCTTATGTTGCCAGGGTTAGTGCAAGACACTGAACCCCAAATTGCTTCTGATGCTGCGCCCTCAGTGTGTGAATGTGTATAAATGTTTATCTGATAAGCAAGTGGCATCTTGTATGGCAGCCTCGGCCACCAGTATGAATGTGTGTGAATGATGAATGGTTCCTGAAGTGTGTAAAGCGCTTTGAGTAGTTGTTCAGACTAGAAAATATAAATGCAATCCATTTAATTCTGTAGCAGAATTTAATTTAATTACATGGCCAAAACTGTAGACAAATTAAACTTACACCCAGCCTGATGCTAATTAATCTTTTATTGAGCCTTCTGGTTAATGTGCTCTGCAAGGCAGTGTCTGTACTCAGCCAAAGATGTTTTGTGAGGGAAAATAAATATCACTCTGTAACATCACTCTACGGCCGCGACTTCAACTTCTATGCATATCATATCAATCAAGCTAAGCAAATTAATAGTTATGCATTTGTAAAAAAAAAATACATAGGCTACACCTATCAAAGTGTCAGATATATTTAATCAACATTTAATAATCTCTGTTGCACGCAAGGTGGCCACTAACAACTGCTGTGTCTCTGGCTGCTGAGCAAAAAAAAGGTGAAAATCTATTTGATATGGGACAAGAAAGGATTCAGATTTGATAACACACTATCAAACCCCAACCCTAGCTACATACATATTTCAAAATAGTATTCAGGATCAATACTCAGCCCTAGCCCAAACCATAGAAAACAGCGCTAGGCAAGTATGTGAAAAGGGTGCCCACATACTTTAAGCCCTATGAGGCATTTCTGTATCAGTAGGACCTTATTCTCTCTGCAGGTTTGCTATATGTGGCAGCTAATTCAGATAAAGCACTGAAGACCCAAGAGACTTGCCACCTCTCTCACTCTGTCAGACAGATAAACACAACAGAGACAGAGGAAAGAAATAAGAAGAGAAGAAAGAAGAGAGAAAGAGTTAGAACACAACAGTGAAGATAGAGACAGAGCAAAGAAAAGAGGTTAGAGATGGAGAGAGGGAGAGAGGAAGATGTAGTGTAAAAGGAAGAGTTCGAGCCAATGGAGGCACATTCTTCCTGTCTCACACATTCAGGCTTCACCTAAAGCTGAGGCTCCCTGCAGCCAGGTTCTTTCACAACATATTACACTCCCAGATTTACTCCCCACTGCCAGGAATTTACTGCCAAGTCCAATAATTACTTTGCAGACAGTGGTGGCTATTGTATTATGGGATTGTATTCACATATACAGTCTCCAGTGACTGTGACCCCGAGTCAAAATTGTCAATTTAATCATAATTAATACTGGCACTACTGCAGCATTTTAATCCTGTGAGTCAAATTCATTAAAAAGGCTCCAAGAACTCCTGGACTATATTGTCTTCAGGAAGTAATCAACTTTGGACAGGCCTCAGTAATTCATTATTATAGCACCTCCAGAAGAAAAAGAGGAAGGAAGGGTGACTTTGTCCACAGGAAATTTGTTTCTTCAGACTTTCTGGGACAATTCTGGATGTTTGATATTAAGGCATGGTGTACAGCAAACAATTAAAACAATGCTGCTGTTTATTCTTTGTACATTTTGTAATTCTAACACATAAACATATGTTTCTTTTTCTAGATGAATTCTAGACATTGATCAAGGTGTTATTTTTATATGGATTAAATTAGTGGCGAACATATGAAAGATTCTAATTGGAATCAACCTAATATTGGTAGTTTGTACAAGACGACAATAAGTAAGAAGTCAAATACATTTTATGTTAAGTATTCGCCTTTGTCCTCTGCTCGAACCATCACCTTATCGTGGTGGAGAGGTTTGTGTGTCCTGGTGAACCTGAGAGCTATGTTGTCTGGAGCTTTGTGCTCCTGGTAGGTTCTCCCTTGGTAAACTGGTCCCGGGAGAGGGAACTGACTAAGAATGGTTCAACCACTGCCTTGTGGCCCGGGAGGGAGAAGGCTAAGGGAGCACACCCCGACAGAAAAGCAACCTCTAGGTAGGCCAATCCCCCGCCTAAAGGTCAAACTTTGATTACAGAAACACTCAACGATATATCACACACCTTAGAATTGGGAGGAAGAGGACCTTCAACTGGAAGGAGGATGAAGCCTTGTGGTCAAAGCCGACAGGAAGCCACAAGGCTGACACTTCTTAATCCTAAATCTATCACAAAGATTGGAACATGGAATGTGCGCTCAATGCATATCACAGGAAAAGCGCAGACCATCGCGAATGAAATGAAGGCATATGGCATCCATATAATCTTAGCACAAAAAGTAAGGAAATTTGTGTTTGGTAGATTATTTCTCTGTGGTAACAATGCTTTCTGGCAAAAAATCTTATACCGTTGGAAAGCCTGTTTAGTTCCCTTTCAAATGGTGCCCCACTTGTAAGGAACATGCATTTGTGGGATGAGCAGCAGCGCTGAGTATGTGGGTTGCGCCCATGAAAAATTTGCCAAATCTTCTCTTCCAATGCCAAACAGCTTATTCTGCATTGACTCATTTGGTGTTTGGTGGTTTGGATGATTATTGGAAATTATGTTCCCCCAAAAAGGCCCATTCTGAAAATCCTGATTCACACCAGTAATTTTGTCTTTTTCTCTAATCTTAAATATGTGGGTTATTGATAAGATGCATAACTTTTATTTGGTTTATGTCAATGTGCATTACTGTGTAATCACAGGAAGAAGAAGAGAAAGGAGGAGAAGAAGAGAAACATGAGGGTGTGGAGCATAGACAGTAAAAGAAATGAACACACCATAGACTTCGACGGAGACTAGTGAAGTCAATTAGAAGCACTTTTCCGGTGATGGCTGATCGTACTGTGCAGCCTCCAACTGAGCTTGAAGACGTAGATGTGACGTGAGAAACCTGTCTGAAAGTTGTAAGTCATCTGGTAGCTGTGCCAAGAGAAATCTGAATCATTCCAAATCTTGCAGAATAAAGGAATAACGTTAACCACGATTGACATTGAGATGTTTTTTTTTTCCATTGCCTGTATAATTTCCCCATCTCCCATGAATATAGGTATACCTCGTTACCCTTACTTCATTATTTAACATATACTTTTCTTAAAATATCCTAGTTGTTCTTGGATAAATGTTACTTCATATGAATTCACTTGCCACATACCGAAGTATTTCCAATCCATCAAAACGTTGCTGAAATATTTTGTTCCGATGCTTTCATGGACTCAGTATGGGCTTCTCCCTTGACTGTATGCCTCCACGTCCCCCCGATTGCCTGCAAGCTTCTCCTGACTATACTGTAATTTCTCTACTGTGCGACAGAAAGTCGCATGGTCATGACACAATCGACACTATTTTTACAAAAACGGCTGCTACAGGGCCATAACGTGAGATACAAGGTAATTGAGCCATTTATACATTATTGTGTTTCTTTAGAAATAAACAATGGACAAATAGAGTCTTTAAACGCTTCAGATGTAAAGTTATTCGCTGTCAAAGTGACACCAAAATGAATGGCAGTCAATGGAATGCTAGTGGAAGGTGATGGCTTGTTAGCCTCAGAATCTCCCTATAGGAGGTACACTTTCTGGATGCTTGCTTACCCCCTTGGTGTAGAGCAGTGAGTAGAGCAGAGTCGAGCAGATAGTGAGAGACAAACCATATAGCCTAGCATTTTAATGTGTATTTCATATACATAGGACTGTGAACTGTTTTCTATATTACGCTACGAGTGTGAGTTGGGACTGTTCACTGCTTGCCAAGTGAGGTTCAAGTGTAGCCTTTCATTAGTTATTAAAGTCATAACAAGAGTCATAGCTTACCCTAGACAGATTTATTATACACTGAGATGTCTCTTTCACCATTTTACCAAGTATGTAGTCCAAGGGTGTAACACTGTGATTACTGCATGAAGTGTTTTTCATATTACGAGCCTATGGTGAGAGGGTTACATTATCATATAAATATATAATTAGACTGTGACTTAAAATAAAATGGTTTGCCTTGACTTTAACAAGTCAGTTTTTTTTTTTTTTTTTTTAGATGGATAGAACTATGTTGAGTGGTCACTGAAGTCTGTATCATGTGGACCCCGCTAACAGTTTTGTTGTCATTACTTAGAATTCCTCATAGGGGCGGCAGAAACTACACACTATTGCTTTAAGGTTCACATAAATGGCCGCTCACATTTGTCCAAGGAACATCCTGCAATCAGCATGGTTAACCCAAAATCTTCAAACAAAGCGACCAGTGCAGATGGGTTGGGAAGTAGGAGAACAAAGGCTGTGTCTATAGGTGCATTCTGCCCCATTGTCATCAGCATGTCAACGTTGCATTATATAGATAGCTTGACGTCATGTGAAAGGAACCAAACACTTGGGGGATGGCAAGAAACCTATCACCCACCTGGCACACAGTCTGTATGAACTCAGGATTTCTAAAAAAAAAAAAAAAAGTTTAACATTTGTTGTGTTAAAACACACAAAACATACAGGACATTGAGGCACGAGGACGTGCTGCAAGTGCTACCTAGGAGTGTGTCCGCTTTTTGACCAACAACACAAGTTAAGTGACAAATCAAAAACAGACCCAGTTTTTGATTTGAAGGCAAATTATTTAGAAAGTGAAAGTCTGTTATATTCCAAAGCACCAGCCTGGATGTGTTGAAGGAGACCTATTATATACCGTTTTCAGGGTTTGTACTTGTATTTTGTGTTTCTACTAGAACATGTTTACATATTTACAATCATCAGCTCTGATTGGTCAGCGTTTCCGCGTCTCCCGAGTCTCCGCATCTGTGATCTGCGGTCGCTGCCTCTGTACAGTCCTTTCCAGCTGGAGACTGACTGCAACAGAATATACAGTATAGCAAGACTTTGTACAGTGAAAAATCACCAATAAAGGCTTCTAAACCAAATATTACACAACTGGAAATGTTCCAGCAATAATGTGACCCAAAATTGGGGAGAAATTAACAACATTGGCAGCCAAGATTTCAGCTTTACCTGAAGCCTGTACTACGACTACAGATCAACATGCCCTGGATGTATTTCAGATCCCCGGCTTCACCTAACCTAAAAACCACGGTCCCGCATAACCTGTGTCACGACGGTGGTTAACAACTAGTTCAATCAACCCAGGGTTTCCCAATCCAGCGCGTTTACATAAAAGAGGCAGTGTTTGCACAGCATGACCAATTGCAAACATCTACTAGAGCCGCATATTTTATATAAGAAGAGCAAATTATAATTCTACATAGTGTTCTACATATGAAGAACACAGACACGGTTTAACAGGCAAAACGCAATACAGTCGCTGCTTCCTAAAACAGGAAGGAAAGCTGGCAAAAAAATAGCTGACGCTGTAAATGTGTAAATTACAATGCTTATCAACCCATCAGTCATCTTCATTGATCCTCTCACTATCAGTTCTGATCAACAAGTGTGCTGAGTAGCAGCACTGATGTCATGCAAGTTGATGCCGGAACACCAGGGGGGAGGTGAAAAAAAGTCAGGCACCAAAATGAGGCACCGAAATTTCCGTTTTTATTCGGTCTCGTTACTACCGTTTACGTCGGAACCTATTGGCACCCCGTTTCGGTACCCAACACTACTCCTGATGTCCTGACATTGTTGAATCACAAATGGAGAAACAAATCATTGTAGCTGTCTGTGGGCACCCAGAGCTCTATAGTGCTCTCTCTCCAGTCTGTCCTTATTTACTACTTATTTGGAATACCTACAGTATCTTCCTAATCTGTTTATTTTGTACTCGCACTAGGGCTGCTCGATATGAGGAAACTATATGATAGGCTATAACGTTGTTGAATACTGCGATAATGATATAACTTGCATTAAGCAGATGTTGGATATGTGATTTCAGCTGACGCAGAAACTCTCTGGGTGTCTTTTGCAGTGTGTCCCAGCCTTTCATGATGTGTTTGGTGCAGTTGATATTCCGACAACGATATAAAATTCATTCATTCATTCACCTCATTATTTGTACAGAGGCCTGGACAAAAAGGAGCTTTCTTGGGGAAATGTAAGCGGGGAAGTTGGACTACCTGTTAAGTTCTGTGATGACGTGTTTGTTGTTGTGTTGATGGAGCAGCTACAATGTTGACATAGCCCTGATCAATCCGAACTTAATTCAGAAAACAAGCATTTTAAAAGTTGTTGCTTGTCATCTTACGGACAGACCTGACAAAGTATGAATTCAGACTTTTTACAAATCGGCATCATGATGTTTTTATTTCGGCATACTTTTTATCCGTTTACTGCAATTAAAAATAATCAAAATCTGTGCCTCAAGTAGCGATGATGATAGAAATGATACCAATATGATCCTTAAATAAAGGTCACGCAAATAAAGAAAAGCGAATATTTGCAACACCTCTGTGTGAACACACTTAAGGATCTTAGAGATAGTTAGAGATCTGTGCTTACCTTGAAAGCTCCCAACTGACAGGTAAAGCCAGGTGAGTGCTGGGATAAAGAGCAAAGCGAGAGAGGCCGCCAGGAACTTCCTGCGCCCACGACACATTCCCAGCATCCTCTGGACTGAAGTAATGGAAAGAGAGGTAAAGTGACCTCTATGTGGGTAACAGCTGTTGTCCAAGCTGATTCATGGCACTGGATGAGAAGGGAGAGACGGAAATACTAGTTAGACAAGGTGCAGACACAAGGATTACAGCTGAGCATATGGCTTCTGTTATATGGCGGGTTGACAAAGTTAAATACATCTTATCACCTGCGCCAAAAGACACAATTTATTTAATTTTGGGGGAATTATTGGAATTGTTGAGTCTTTGTAAATTATAGTGTATAGAGTGTGGTCTAGACCTACTCTATCTGTAAAGTGTCTTGAGATAACTCTTGTTATGATTTGATACTATAAATAAAATTGAATTGAATTTATAAAAAAAAAAAAAAAGGTATGTATTTATGTGATTAATAAATTAATCATGATATTTTCAGAATACTGATAAAATAGGAAAACACTATTACAACCATCTATAGTTTGTATTTGCACCAAATCTGGTAAGTCTGGAGAACATTAAGGGTTGGGGCAACAGATTTGGGGGGTTTTTTGTGTCAAAATGACAATGTACAAACAAAGACCAAGTTGCAGCTAGCAAGCAAAGTACAATAATAAAAAACTGTTTTGTTAGTCTTATTTCCAAAGAATATCTTGACACCAATTTGTTATCGCTTAGTCGAAAAAACCAGAGACTAGTTCGCAAAAGTGAGCTTCACATACAGTGAGGAAAATAAGTATTTGAACACCCTGCTATTTTGCAAGTTCTCCCACTTGGAAATCATGGAGGGGTCTGAAATTGTCATCGTAGGTGCATGTCCACTGTGAGAGACATAATCTAAAAACAAAAATCCAGAAATCACAATGTATGATTTTTTAACTATTTATTTGTATGATACAGCTGCAAATAAGTATTTGAACACCTGAGAAAATCAATGTTAATATTTGGTACAGTAGCCTTTGTTTGCAATTACAGAGGTCAAACGTTTCCTGTAGGTTTTCACCAGGTTTGCACACACTGCAGGAGGGAGTTTGGCCCACTCCTCCACACAGATCTTCTCTAGATCAGTCAGGTTTCTGGGCTGTCGCTGAGAAACACGGAGTTTGAGCTCCCTCCAAAGATTCTCTATTGGGTTTAGGTCTGGAGACTGGCTAGGCCACGCCAGAACCTTGATATGCTTCTTACAGAGCCACTCCTTGGTTATCCTGGCTGTGTGCTTCGGGTCATTGTCATGTTGGAAGACCCAGCCTCGACCCATCTTCAATGCTCTAACTGAGGGAAGGAGGTTGTTCCCCAAAATCTTGCAATGCATGGCCCCGGTCATCCTCTCCTTAATACAGTGCAGTCGCCCTGTCCCATGTGCAGAAAAACACCCCCAAAGCATGATGCTACCACCCCCATGCTTCACAGTAGGGATGGTGTTCTTGGGATGGTACTCATCATTCTTCTTCCTCCAAACACGGTTAGTGGAATTATGACCAAAAAGTTCTATTTTGGTCTCATTTGACCACATGACTTTCTCCCATGACTCCTCTGGATCATCCAAATGGTCATTGGCAAACTTAAGACGGGCCTTGACATGTGCTGGTTTAAGCAGGGGAACCTTCCGTGCCATGCATGATTTCAAACCATGACGTCTTAGTGTATTACCAACAGTAACCTTGGAAACGGTGGTCCCAGCTCTTTTCAGGTCATTGACCAGCTCCTCCCGTGTAGTCCTGGGCTGATTTCTCACCTTTCTTAGGATCATTGAGACCCCACGAGGTGAGATCTTGCATGGAGCCCCAGTCCGAGGGAGATTGACAGTCATGTTTAGCTTCTTCCATTTTCTAATGATTGCTCCAACAGTGGACCTTTTTTCATCAAGCTGCTTGGCAATTTCCCCGTAGCCCTTTCCAGCCTTGTGGAGGTGTACAATTTTGACTCTAGTGTCTTTGGACAGCTCTTTGTCTTGGCCATCTTAGTAGTTGGATTCTTACTGATTGTATGGGGTAGACATGTGTCTTTATGCAGCTAACAACCTCAAACAGGTGCATCTAATTTAGGATAATAAATGGAGTGGAGGTGGACATTTCAAAGGCAGACTAACAGGTCTTTGAGGGTCAGAATTCTAGCTGATAGAGAGGTGTTCAAATACTTATTTGCAGCTGTATCATACAAATAAATAGTTAAAAAATCATACATTGTGATTTCTGGATTTTTGTTTTTAGATTATGTCTCTCACAGTGGACATGCACCTACGATGACAATTTCAGACCCCTCCATGATTTCCAAGTGGGAGAACTTGCAAAATAGCAGGGTGTTCAAATACTTATTTTCCTCACTGTATATCGTGGCCTGTAGCAGTGAATTCTGCTCTAAGGAATGCATGAATATTATGCATTTGAACTTGAAAGGGGCTAGCAAGATGTCAACCAAAACGTCCTTATTGTAGTACTCGTTACGGTTTACATGGGTCATTTTTTCAGAGGTTAGCTTATTTTGCTAACACTCTTACCAATTTATACATTTGCACCTTTAAGGGTATTGTGCCGTTCAGCAGGAACAATGATTTCTCCCACTTCCACGTACGACTTTGAATGTATGCACCACAGTATTCACTCGGCAGTCAGCATGGCGTCCGCTCCGCCAATGCAACCCTGGCGCCAGCGCACAGGTAAGCCATGTGAAAGATATTAGCATTTTTGAATAGATACTGCCGAGTGAATACTGTGGTGCATACATTCAAAGTCGAACGTGGAAGTGGAAGAAGTCATTGTTCCTGCTGAACTGCACAATCTGGCACAGTTTATTGCTCTTATAGTGTAACTGGTACCACGTGTTGCCCAAAACAGTTTTTTAAATTTGTCACTGGCATCAGTTTGTTTAGTAAAAATCACATGTATATGGTGGATAGAAAGCATTCAGTCATAGTTCTCGCAGTAACACAATTTCCTGAAGGTAACATGACTGAGGAGAGTCTTCTGCCTTCTTTGTTAGGCTGTCACTCATAAGTCCACGCCCCTCTGAGTTGAAGCCACGCCCCCTACGCAAAATCTGGGCCAAAAGTCTGAAACTGAAAAAAACTGATCTGAAACTGTAAAAAAAGATTTGAAGGCGTAACAAAAATAAGTTTTGAATCTGAAAACATGAAATGTGGAACTGAAAACAAATATAAAAGTGAAAAATTTAAATTAATAATTTATTCAAAATAATTCCAGAATTTAATCTAAATTTGATTCAAACTGAAAGAAAAAAAATGGTACACTTATTTTTAGTTTGAATACATGGTTTTATTTTTTAAGTTTTAGACCAAAACTTAAATTTTCAATTTCAAGCTTTAGTTTTTCAACTATATATATTTTTTCAAATTAACAAAACATTTGGCCCTGATTTAGCTCCATAAACACTTACTACTGTAAGCTATTTCATTAAGTTTCCTTTATGCAAAGAACAAATATACTGTATGTCTAGTGCTTTTATTGTGAAAGGCAAGAACAGAAAGAGTGTCTCTGCCAGTGAACGAGCCTGTCACAGAGCAGCAACTCTCACTCACAAGATTACATTTATTTTCCACTTTCCCAATCAGACAACCGCATGAGCATGCCACTTGACCTAACACAGAGTTTACTTGCCCGAGGAGGGTGGGCAAGCGTTAATGTCGAGCCCTGATGACCAATCAAATGATAAAGTCTCCATGGAGCCAACTTATCTAGCTCATTAAACCATTCATACTGAGTTTATATTAAAAACTCAAATAAATACAACTGCAAGCACGAAGCAATTTTTTTTTACCTGCCAATTTGAAGAGATTCATGTTGCTTAAATCAGGCAGTCAAATCCTAATCTGACTTTGATGACCTAAACTAATTTGTCAATTTCTGGTGCTATACAGGGCAGAGAGTATAGAAGTCTCATTAAACGATATTAGTAAAAATCCTCTTTCCATTACAACCACATTTGTCCAATTAACCTGTTGACCTCACTCGATTTTTAATCTTCACCAGTGACTACCCAGTGATAAAACATAATACCGCTAGCTGACACTGTGGAGGCTGGCACATACACAAGCCAGGATTCCAAAAACCATACTGTCACCCAGTAGAATGCAGTAGAGGGAGCCGATTTCAAGCATGGAAAAGTATTTCTAGTACTCTCATCGTTTTTTATTGTGGCCTGGGCAATGTGAAGAGTGTAGAGTGAGACGGGGTTAAATGAGGCTAAAGGAGATTAAACAAGACTCAAGTACGACAACCTCTGCTTTAATAGGCAGACTATGAATCATTTCAGCGGCTCCTTAGCCTTTGACCTTTGTGTGATGTTAGCTCTCCACTGGATTTTGTGATTTACACTGCAAATGCTACACTGAAGACATTTATTACTAAAGTCAAGTGAGGTGTCATGCCACTGAATAAGCAGCTCCAGTCATGCAGGGATGCAGGGGAAAAAAGGCATTATGTTGCAAAAGAAAAAGAGGAGATAAGACTGAAGAGCAGCAGCAGAATGAGGGCAATGTCCTTTGTTTCACCAAAACTAAGTGCCATGATATGTGAAAAATATGATAAATAACCAGGTGCTATGTGAAAATTATGTTCACTTTTTCATAACATTTTTAAATTTTGTACACTTGTACAGTTCCAGAACAATTTTAGAAATGGAGCCATCGCAAAAACGCCACGTACCACTTTACTTTCCGCCATGACCAAACCAATTATAACACAGAAGTGATGAGGTGATGTCTACCCGTATTTTTTGATGGGAAAGGATTACAATGATACTGTACACAACATTGTAAACTGTGTAAAATGTGTACCGAGTCAACCGTTCTCTGGGATATGTTTTCTGCTAATCGAATGTGACCAGTTTTAGGGCAAACCGCTAATTAGCTAATAACACTAGTCGCCGGGGCCACGCGAAAGTACTGTAAAAAGAAATCGCTATTTCTATACCACTAACAAGGCTCAAAATAGCACCACACTTACACGATAGCATAATGAGGGTCCTTACATGTAAACCGAAGCATTGAGAACTTTGTTAAGTGTACAGACAGTTTATTATATATACACATGTACTGTCTGTATACTTACAAAGTTCTCAATGCTTCGGTTTACATGTTAGGACCCTCATTATGCTATCGTGGAAGTGTGGTGCTATTTTGAGCCTTGTTCGTGGTATAGAAATAGCAATTTCTTTTTACTATCGCGTGGCCCCGACGACTAGCGTTATTAGCTAATTAGCGGTTTGCCCTAAAACTGGTCACATTCGATTGGCATGAAAACACATCCCAGAGAATGGTCGACTCGACACCCATATGTTATTAACCCCTAGGTTAATTTTGCGTCGGAATTGTCCTTTAAAGTGAAAAGACATGATCTTTGATTATGTCACACTACAAGAGGTAAAGACTCACATTCGTCAATCCCGACCCTCATTGGGCACAACTCTGAACGTTTGTCTGCGACGTGACTGTTGGGTCAAAATCGGGCTGAATTTGTGTAGTCTGATCCTGGCATTAAACTTAACTCCATAAAAGCCTGAATCCTCCCTAAAACTCACAAACATTCATAGTCTGAGAGGGAGCTACGAATCACATCCAATCTTCTAAACTTGACTAGTACAAAAAGTCAGTTGATATCCATAGCCTGGCTTCAAATTTATAGTAATTTCTAGAGATGTAAATGGTGAGCCTTCCCTCGTGGCTCAACAATAAGTTAATAGAAAATGGAATTTTATATCCACAGCTCAATAGCAAATTAGTGTGTGTTGACACTAAAAGTGATGAGTGATGATTATGGGAGCAGTGGTTTATTGATAATAAAAGGCCATGGGGAAGCTGAGAGAGACTGATTGAATTGTTCTGTGTGAAGGAAGCAGTGAAGCTGGGAAATTCTAGATAGACAGAGGTTAGAAATATAACGTTTTATATAAATATAAATGTTTTCATTTCATCTGCAGATTCTTTTTTCATAACATCTAAAATAGAGACTTGTAATGAATAAAAGGTACCTGTAACCCATATGAGAATATAGGGTGACTTAACTCATGTCATTTAGAGGTGTAGCTGCATGTTGTAACCATAGGGAGTGCAATACACTGTCTGCGCATCTAAAAAGTTTGAGTGCTACATGCTGTCAGCAATTCAATTCAGTGCCTCATTCTGGTGCCACTGATATGTCTGCACTTCTCTCTGATGCTCTGAAACAGACGTTGCAGGCAACAGAAACATCGCTGCACGTGACGCTAGTTAACACTATACTTGACAGTGGCAGTAGCTAACGTTAGCCTACCACTAGCTAGAAGCTGGATTAAACACTACAATGCTGACAGCTAATGCTAAACGGTGTAAAGTTTGTCTGTATTATACTGTAGAGGATTCCGACACCGGGCTTTAACAATCTGCAGCTGCTGTTGTCGGAAAAACACAGACCGTTCAATGCGTTCAATGAAACTGGTAATTTACAGCCTTGTGGTGCATTCAAAGTTGTTGTTAAATTCAAATGTGTGACTAGATTAAATATATAATAAACAAATACAAATCTTAAAGTCAAGTTCATAAAGTAACTTTCCTTGCATTCATTTGATTCCCAGTCAAGATACACTGGTAAGAATTGCTTTCCATTGTTAATATGTACTTAAAAACAGTTCTGAAATGCAAAATAACAGAATTTTAATTATGGGATAAAACATGCGATTAATTGCGATTAACTATAGAAATTCAACATTTAATTGCGATTAAGAAAATGTAATCGTTTGACAGCCCTAATATATATTATTGTATATGAACAAGGAGAGATGCCTTGTACCAGGTTGTAGCACAATTGTGCTCTTTTCTTTTTCTTTTGTGACGCAGTCCCTGGGCAGGTAGGTAAAACAATAAATATTCAATGCGAGTTAAGTACAAAACATCAGAATATACCATTTTACAAACACATTCACACCTAATTTACAATAATACAAATGTGCAAAGTTGCATCAATGGGCTCAATTGTTCCCACATCCTAAAACCAGTACCGCCACCCCTTCCCAAACACACACACACACACACACACACACACACACACACACACACACACACACACACACACACACACACACACACACACACACACACACACACACACACACACACACACACTTTCAATATCAGCATACCTTAATAATGACCTTTCTGCCCACATACCTCAAACCAACAACTCCCTGTGATGCTGTTCTTTAAATATCATTGCAATTCTGTCATTCTGTCTGTCAGACCTACTATTGCACAACCCATCACCATGACCTCCATGATATCCAGGGAGAGTAAACTGAAAGTTTCCATTAACCACCTGCCAGATATACTCCACCACCACCAGCATCTAGACTCCGGGTGATCCTGTCCTATCTTTGTATGGGCCTTTACTTAAAGGAGAACTCCGGGCAATTTTTAGGTTAATCTTGATCGCTCTAAGTATGTGAGTACTGTCGATAGCAAAAAAAAACGAGCCGAATCGGTGCTAGCAATATGGAGCTGCTGCAGCTAATGCCGAGCGCTCCCACTTTTGGGGGCATATCATAAAGAGTGCCTTTGTGCCTCTTAACAGACACAAAATGCAATTAAAATGTCCCTTACATGACAACAAGATGCGTTTTCACCTCAGACATTGTTTAAATGTAATTGCCCTTTTAGCTGCCAGCTAAAGGAGTTCTCCTTTAATGCATATGTTAGACACTGATGAAGTTTAATCCCCAGAATCTTACTGTTTCTAACCTCAGTAAATATTGCTATACACTTCAAATTGATTTATCCTGATGGGGCGTGGTTATGGCGCTGAACTAAGCACACGTATTTTTGTGAGCTCCTAGCGATATTTTAGTAAAATCCTGTAAACTTTCCTTGAACTGCATGAACAGTGATAAACATAGCTTGTGGCGACTTATTACTGTATACCCGTGACAAAAAAGAAAGCACAAAACAAACCTAAAGCAAACTCTTCTCCGAGTGGGGAAGACGACATCTCAGATGCTAACAGCCTAGCTAACTCAACAGTTGATGCTAGCCTCATGCTGCACGTGGACGTAGATACTGGAACGGCCCACAACATGGATGTTATTCAGATACTCGACGGGATCAGAAATGACTTTTCCACAAATATTGATGTGGTCGTGAAAGTGATTCAGGACGTTAAAAGGGACGTGCAGGACTTTTCGGCGTGCATGGATGAGGCAGAAGTGCGCATTAGCAGCGTAGAGGACACCGTTAACTCTGAGAAATAGAAGTCTGAGGCGCTAGTTAAACAAGTGACTCTCCTCACGAACAAACTCGACGAGCTCCAAAACCGTTCCCGTCGATCCCACCTGTGATTAGTCAACGTGCCAGAGAAGATTGAAGGAAATGATGCGGTGGCTTTCCTGGAGAAGTGGCTCCCCGAAGCGCTGGGTCCAGCAACATTCCCGAGACAACCTCTCATCGAAAGAGCGCACAGGTTGCCCGGCCGGACGCAACCTAATCTATCAACTACACCGAGAGTTCTCATAGTGAAGTTTTTAAACTTCCAGGATAAAGTCCGAGTGATGCGAGCAGCCAGGGCCAAAGGTAAAGTTATCTGCGGTGGTCAAGATATCATGTTTTTCCCGGATCTTTCGACGGCTCTCCACCGACGAAGGAGGGGTTTTGACCGGGTACAACAACTGCTGAGATCGATGAACATACGCTACAGATTAATTTACCCAGCTAAACTACGAGTGTCGTTTGATGGAAACCCCAGCAGATGCTGAAAAATTCATCCAAGGCTTACAGAACACAGAGGACTCAGAGTAACTAATGTGAACTGCTGAATCCTTTATTATCCGCCTATAACAGATTTAGGTTGAAATTGCTGGCTTTACAGACCAGAATCACACTTTTTTGCAGTTTCATCTTATGCGGAGCCTTTTGCGTTTTGTTTATTTCATGCATTCATACCATTCCTTCAATCTCCTCAGATGTAATGTTTTTTTTTTTTTTTTTTTTCATTTACTCCTCATGGAGAAACTGCCACACGCCTTTTTTAAGTGGGCTGAATTTGTTCATTGGAGAAGAGGTTATTCACCATACGGTCGGCTTTCCTAGATGAGAGTTAAGCTGCTAGAACGTTTATGAGGAACATTTCATACTTGTTTGTGTAGATTATATACTTTTGCCAGGGGACACAATCGTCCTGTTAGTTTTGTTGTATTCTGTTACAATGACTGCTCGGTTTGGTCTAGCTGCTCCCTTGTTTACATTGGATCAATTTGTGCACTTAGCTGCACCCCAAGGTCAGGGGGAGGAGGAGGGTGGGGTAGGACAAGGGGCTGTCCTGTTCAGGTTGACAGCTAAGGGGTTTTGTTTATGACAGATTTTAAGTTTTTTGTTTGTGTTTTTTTATTTTTCATGTTGCATTTTGCTGGCGTACTCCCAATACAACACTTAGAGATACTCTAAAGGTTTACCAACAACTAAAAGCTGATGTTATGCTGCACAATCGGTTGTAGTATTAAGATTAGATGACTTCAAATAAGAATTTTAAATTTACTTCTTGGAATGTGAGAGGAATGGTGAAATTGGCTAAATTAAAACAGGTTATTACCAGGCTTAAACAACTTAAAGTCATCAGTAGTGTTTATCCAAGAGACTCATTTACTTAGAGAGGACCTGGTGAAAGTATGTAGGAGATGGCCAGGCAAAGTGCTAGCATCCTGTTTCCCTTCTCATTCGAGAGGGGTTATGGTGTTAATTCATAATTCAGTACCTTTCCAAGTAAACAACACTATTTATGATAAAGCTGGTAGATTTTTGGTGGTTCAAGGAACTCTCTTGAAAGAAAATATCAATTTGTTTAATGTATATGGCCCCAATGATGATAACCCATCATTTTTTGAGAATTTATGTTGATGGCCACCCTTCCTGGTAAGATAATATTGGCAGAAGACTTAAATTGTGCTTTAGACCCGAAGCTTGATCGCTCGTCAGGGATGGATACATCCCATTCTCAAACAAGAAAGATAATACAACAATATATGAAAGACCTGAATCTCTGTGATCCGTGGAGGACTCAAAACCCTAAAAAAAGGAATTCTCATGCTACTCAGCAGGGTTTAAAACCCACTCCCGAATAGATTAATTTTTAATTTCCTCATCTCTACTACCCAGTATATCTAATTGTATATATGATATTATTGTTTTGTCAGATCATGCCCCAACCTCACTATTTTACAACGTGGAACAATTGAATAGACGCTCTGCCAATTGGCGCTTACACCCTAAATGGATCCAAGATTCTGACTTCATAAAATTTGTAGGTGAACACATTGATCTCTACTTCTTAATAAATATGAATCAAACAACTGCAGCCATTAGGTGGGAAGTTTTTAAAGCATATATTAGAGGACAAATGATAAGCTTCACCAGCTCTAAATTTAACAAATTCAAACAGACAATGAATGAATTAGACACTAAAATTAGAGAATTAGAGAGAGAAGTTATCATAGATGATTGAACACAAAAAAAACAGGAATTACTGACCCTTAAGGTTAAATACGAGGAGCTTTCTTTGCTTAAGGCTGAAGATGGTCTAATAAGATTGAAACAAACTTTTTATGATCAGGGTGAAAAGCCGGGTAAACTGCTAGCTTGGCAGATAAAGAAACTTGAATCTGACAGAGCCATTAATATACAGTGAGGAAAATAAGTATTTGAACACCCTGCTATTTTGCAAGTTCTCCCACTTGGAAATCATGGAGGGGTCTGAAATTGTCATCGTAGGTGCATGTCCACTGTGAGAGACATAATCTAAAAACAAAAATCCAGAAATCACAATGTATGATTTTTTAACTATTTATTTGTATGATACAGCTGCAAATAAGTATTTGAACACCTCTCTATCAGCTAGAATTCTGACCCTCAAAGACCTGTTAGTCTGCCTTTAAAATGTCCACCTCCACTCCATTTATTATCCTAAATTAGGTGCACTTGTTTGAGGTCGTTAGCTGCATAAAGACACATGTCCACCCCATACAATCAGTAAGAATCCAACTACTAACATGGCCAAGACCAAAGAGCTGTCCAAAGACACTAGAGTCAAAATTGTACACCTCCACAAGGCTGGAAAGGGCTACGGGGAAATTGCCAAGCAGCTTGGTGAAAAAAGGTCCACTGTTGGAGCAATCATAAGAAAATGGAAGAAGCTAAACATGACTGTCAATCTTCCTCGGACTGGGGCTCCATGCAAGATCTCACCTCGTGGGGTCTCAATGATCCTAAGAAAGGTGAAAAATCAGCCCAAGACTACACGGGAGGAGCTGGTCAATGACCTGAAAAGAGCTGGGACCACCGTTTCCAAGGTTACTGTTGGTAATACACTAAGACATCATGGTTTGAAATCATGCATGGCACGGAAGGTTCCCCTGCTTAAACCAGCACATGTCAAGGCCCGTCTTAAGTTTGCCAATGACCATTTGGATGATCCAGAGGAGTCATGGGAGAAAGTCATGTGGTCAGATGAGACCAAAACAGAACTTTTTGGTCATAATTCCACTAACCGTGTTTGGAGGAAGAAGAATGATGAGTACCATCCCAAGAACACCATCCCTACTGTGAAGCATGGGGGTGGTAGCATCATGCTTTGGGGGTGTTTTTCTGCACATGGGACAGGGCGACTGCACTGTATTAAGGAGAGGATGACCGGGGCCATGTATTGCGAGATTTTGGGGAACAACCTCCTTCCCTCAGTTAGAGCATTGAAGATAGGTCGAGGCTGGGTCTTCCAACATGACAATGACTCGAAGCACACAGCCAGGATAACCAAGGAGTGGCTCTGTAAGAAGCATATCAAGATTCTGGCGTGGCCTAGCCAGCCTCCAGACCTAAACCCAATAGGACAGCTCTTTGGTCTTGGCCATGTTAGTAGTTGGATTCTTACTGATTGTATGGGGTGGACATGTGTCTTTATGCAGCTAACGACCTCAAACAAGTGCATCTAATTTAGGATAATAAATGGAGTGGAGGTGGACATTTTAAAGGCAGACTAACAGGTCTTTGAGGGTCAGAATTCTAGCTGATAGACAGGTGTTCAAATACTTATTTGCAGCTGTATCATACAAATAAATAGTTAACAAATCATACATTGTGATTTCTGGATATTTGTTTTTAGATTATGTCTCTCACAGTGGACATGCACCTACGATGACAATTTCAGATCCCTCCATGATTTCCAAGTGGGAGAACCTGCAAAATAGCAGGGTGTTCAAATACTTATTTTCCTCACTGTAATTAGGAATGAACAAGGAGAATTATCTACAGATCCCACAGAAATTAATAGCACCTTTGTCTCATATTATAAAACCCTTTATAATTCTGACAGCCCACTAGACCTGGTAAACCAAAATAGTTTCCTGGATGGATTGGTCTTTCCCTGTATTTCTGAGGGTACAAAAACTGAATTGGAGAGGGAATTAAATTTGAATGACATCTCTAACGCCATTACAAACATGAGAGGAGGTAAAGCTTCGGGTCTAGATGGGCTTCCGATAGATATTTACAAACTATTTAAAGCAAAATTAATAGCCCCATTATTAGATGTCTATGTGGAATCCTTTAAAATAGGTTGCCTCCCTGCTTCATTACGTAGTGCTCTGATCACTCTTATTCTAAAACCAGGCAAAGCGTCTACCGAAAGCGGTTCTTACAGACCCATATCATTTTAAATTCTGATTCAAAGATTATAGCTAAGGTTCTGGCTATGGGACTGGAGAGGGTTCTACCAGCCATTATACATGGAGACCAGAATGGCTCTATCTACTTGAGGTGCTTAAGCATTTTGGATTTGGTGAGTACTTTCGTACATGGGTCGAAATTTGACTTGTTGATTCTTCTGCAATCTTCTGTATCTACTAATAACCTCATCTCTCAGGCTTTTGAGTTATTTCGAGGCACAAGGCAAGGGTCACCTATTTCACCTCTTCTATTTGTAATAGCCATGGAACCTTTAGCAATAGCGATTAGATCACAACCCTCAATCCATGGTATTAAGACCGAGGATATTGTACACAACACAGCAAAGTACGCTGATGATACTATTGTGTTTTTATCACATCTTGCAGAATCAATACCATCTCTCTTTGAGTTGTTCAATCAATTTGGTAGTATCTCTGGGTTCAAAGTGAACAAAGAAAAGTCATCTATTATGTTTTTAAATATAAACGAGAGGAAGAAACCAGTAGTATCCCACCCATTCGTGAATGCCACAGAGGGATTTAAATATTTGGGCATCAGAATAACTCCAAAGATAAGATTAGCTCAGCCAATTATGAGCCCATGGTAGTAGAGGTGTCGGAAGAGATCACTAGGTGGACAACACTGCCGCACTCTTTACTGGGCAGAATAAACATAATAAAGATGACTATATTACCTAATTTTTTATATATTTTTCAGTCAATTCCGCAAGCCCCTCCTTATTTTTTTCCTAAAACCAGAAAGCTTCTTTCTAATTTCATCTGGAACAATAGGAAGCCAAGACTCAGACTCTCCCTTTTATATTTACCTTATGACAGGGGAGGGCTACAATTGCCAAATCTAGAATGGTATTACTGGGCTGTTCAGTTGAGGACCACAATGTTTTGGTTTTCAAAAGATGTTTTCTTGCCCTGGTTAGAAATTGAAAAACTGTCCTCAAAAGGTTTGTCATTGAAAAGCTATCTATACTCAGCATCTTTTAAAACATTAAAGAAAAGTACTACTAATCCATTTGTAAAAAACACTATTGTTGTTTGGCATGAAGTACAAAAAATGCTGGATGACTCTCCAGGGTTGTCCTGTTTCTCCCCAATCTGGGGTAATGAACACTTCGCCCCGGCTAAGAACGACATGGGTTTTAAAGCATGGGCATAGTGAAACTACAGGATGTATATGAGGATTACACTCTAATGTCATTCAATGAGTTAAAGGCAAAGTTTGATATACCGCAGAAACACTTCTTTAAGTATTTACAACTTAGAAGTTTTATTCTGGCACACTTAAACAATTCAGTGCAACAACCCCCATTCTCCGTCTTAGAAACGCATGTTACAAAAAATGGTTTTGGTAAAAGACTGGTCTCCCAGTTTTATAACTTGTTGGTTGAAAACCATAAGGAAAACTCTGATAGTAAAAGACGGGAGTGGATACGTGACTTACAAGAAGATATTTCACTTATTGAATGGAGTAAATATGTTTAAAAACACACACTCAAACCATCAACACTCAATTGAGAATGATACAATTTAATTGGACAATGCGGACATACATCTCCCCTGTACAATTAAATAAATTTGATCCTAATATATTGGATCTATGTTATAAGTGTAATACTCACCAGGGTACATTATATCACTGCTTATGGACATTTGAAAAGATTCAAAAATTTTGGAGCTCAGTGTTAAAGTAAATTTCTCAGATCACAACTTCCCCTGTACCTTTTTGCCCTAAGTTATGTATTTTAGGCATTTATCCAGATGACTGTACTTTATCTTGTAAGGAAAGAAAAATGGTTGACCTTTGTTTACTACAGGCCAAACGCTGTATAGCCTTATATTGGAAGAATGTTGGGTGCCCGTCTTTTAACCATTGGTTAAATAACTTAACACAGAGTTTGGCTCTTGAGAAATTGACCTATATTGTTAGAAAGAGGGCTATTGAATTTTATAACATTTGGAAGCTAGTTCTGGAACTGTTAAGGAGTAGAGATATGGGGGAGGCAGTGGGAGAATAAGATAATGAAATATGTCTGATTTGTGTTGGGAATGTACGCTGTAATCTACATCAAGATTTATTTATTTTATTTTTATTTTCTGTTATCTATATTTATTTATTTGTTCACTTATTTTGGTCCTTTCAGTATTATTATTGTTTTAATTATTGTTTTCACTTCTGCCATATGTTCATGATGTTGTAAGTGTTGGATGGTGATGTACTACAACAAAAAACAATAAAAATGTTTAAAAAAAAAAATTGATTTATCCTTATTAAACTGTAGCAGATAAGAAATGTGAATATTTTTCAACAGTGATTTTTAATGGTTTTGAAAAGCACTGACAGACAAAGATCAGAAAACACTAATAAATTTATAAATAATTTTTTGAACTTTTGCACTGAAAACTGGGTATTTAGTTTGGAATTCTTGTTTGTGGAGAAAGTTCAAGTTTTTTTTTTTTTTTTTTAAATCACATATTTTAATGCTGTTCCATTCACCTCCTTAGCATTGAGTTGAAGGCAGAGATCTCAGAGGTGTCCACAACAGTTAACATCTTTACAACAACACAATGATGTTCAACAATATCAAAATCTATTTTCTGTGCAAATAAGTGTTCACAGACATCCAAACCTTAAAATTCAAATACATAAAAATATTAAATAAAAAGACAAAGAATAAAATAAAATGTACTGCACTTATGACACCATCTACTTTTTCCTTTGCATAATATTACATTTTACTTTCATCCTATTCCCTTACAATTGTGGGCTTTGTATATTTACTATCCTACTTTCAATGGTAAAAGACATAATGGGTCACTAGTAACATTTGGGCATAGAAAGTGGTTATATTGTAACTAATCTGATCATGTTTGCTTGTTCACACTGTGGTGCAACAGCTTAGATCTGCCTTCCACACTGACAGCTGCTATTTCTTGTGCACACTACTGGTTCTGCTTCTGACACTAAATCATGTTATAAAATGTCATAATTATCAGCAAAAATCTTCCCTTTTTACAAAGCTTTGTGATCAAGTCAAGTCAGTTTCATTAGTGCTGAATCATCTGGCATCATTAATTATCTCAGGGCATTTTTCATATAGAGCAGGTCTACACCATACTCTTCATTAAAATCAATTCTTATAATATTCACTCAATGAGCAATCCTACCTGCCCACTCTGGAGTTATGGGCTCATGGCTAGTTCTTTGTGGCTACTGGCTCTTCATTGTCACTGTTAGCAGCAAACTGGACTAGTGGCTGTGGCTGTAGAGCTGCAAGAAAAAGTGCGAGCTGGTTTAAATGAAAAAGAAGCTCAGTTTAGATCATCTGGCCACATCAGTTTCTAGAGCTTTCCTCTTTTAATTGTCACCTTTTTAGCGCCGTTTTTGCGCTTATTATTATATTATATTATATAATATTATATTATATTATAACACCGTCGGCCCCCGTGGCCAAAAAACATGACCGGCCCACCTGGAATTCTCCTGGTGCTCCCGATTAGCCAATCCGGGCCTGGTGTTAACCCATCATCTGAACAGGAAGCTGAATCAAACTACTAGGCTTGTTTGACAAGCTTAGTCAAACCTGTGAGATTTGGGAGGTGAGCCAATCGGCTCTTTTGGTTACCCATGACACCCTTGCGTGCGGGGATACGTGGAGACATTTACATTGATCCGATTCCCGCTTAAAACCTCTTTAAGAACAGTGTACCGTGGACGGCACACTTCGTCGCTGTGGCGCTGTTACCTCCACTCATAAATTTCGTTATAACTTTAAAGCATTAAATCTTCAAAATATACGGTCATGCGACACAACAATTGAAAGCTTAGCCTCTCATGATTCAATTACGCCCACACACAAAGCATAAGATGATTTATAGCAGTTATACAACTGTAATCAAGTTAAAGAAAATAAAGAAATACAGAAGTAGACTGCGCAGCTAGTGTCAAGAGTCGAGTGTGTATTCATACCTTTTTCATTCTCCCTTTATCAACATCAGTGATATTGTCCCAAAACCTTTTTTTTCATACCTCGCCAACACTCCAAGGAAATGGAATATCCAAGCCATTTTATCCAAAACTAGCTGTTTGCCTCTCAATCTTGAAATTAAGAGACCCGAATTACAAAAAAAGACAAACGCTATTCCACTTCCGGGCATTTCAAACGAGTCTCTCGTCTCACGCTATACTTCTAACAGCCAATGAGGGCATCCATTTTATTCTCTGAAGTCTTACAAATCAAACAAGACCTATCATAAGCCAATCCGTTCCCGGGAAGCCGGAGATAGCCAGCTGAAAGCCCAATGATAGGTCAGCAGTCGATCTGGGTCACAGGGGGCTTCGATCGACATTTGCTTCAGCCAGTTACAATTTCATGTTACAAGACCCTACCCTACCCCCTACCTTTTTAGCCAATAAGGAGATTCAAATGAGCCCATGCAACATGACATTTTTAACCCTGTAATGGCTGTAGCTGTTTCAAAGCACAAACATGGACTGTTATAATGCATAGCACTCCCTGAACCATTTATAATTACTTATTTCTTATTATATTTATGTATATAGTTATATAATTTAGTTATTAGTTATATAGTTATTATAAAAACAAGTATGTGTGTGATTGATGTGGGTGTCCACATCAATCACACACAAACTTGTTTTTGTATTTGAGAAGTTTTGTATTTTGCACTTTTTGGGCTTTTTTCTTTGAACTTTCCAAATGGATCTAAGAAAAACGGACAGACATATCTGTAGAAAAAAAGTCATATAAAATCCATTTTTGAGTCTTTTGACTTCAAATTGTGTTGGCTTTATCTCACCTATATGCAGTGTATTCTAGTCATTTTACAGATGTATGACTTGGACGGAAAAAAAAAAAACTCCATTCTAGCCTCTGTGACTATGTCAGTAAGGCCTAGAATCACCCAGACATTTGGAACAAAAACGTGAGTGTCCTAGAGTGTCAAAGTATATGGGAGCTGTACCACTTTTAATTTGGGTATGACGTTTAGACCAAGAAGCATGGAATTTCAAGCGTTTAAGAGTTTTTAAACCAACCTTTTAAACCCGGAGAATTAGCTTTGATTACCTGACATGTCTATGACACAGTATGCAGTTTTGAGAATGGGTTCGCTGCAAGTTTTCCAAGCCTACTCTTACAGAATGAGATGTGATTATTAAGTTAGTTAGAACCCACTAAATGTTTAGCGTAGCCTCCCCCGTTTTACCACGAAAGTAACCTTCGCACAAAAAAGCAAATTACTTCCAGCATGGAAATAAACAGGAGAAAGTTTATGTATAAAAGCACACAATAAACCAGTCCAGAGACAGCCAGCAGCTGTTTATCTTATTAATGAGCATGATGTAGTTGGGGATAACATCTAACCACTGAAAAGCCATTTAGACAGTAAATTTATATTTATGTTTTCTTAAGTCTCTAATCACTTAACCAAATACTTAATCCGTGTTATATTTTGATGTTTCCAATAATCATATTTTCAACTTTTGTTAGTATCCATCTGTAATTTCTTTAGACAATGACTTAAGAGTAGTCATTTACTTGAGCATGAAAGTTAATTATTGACCTTAATTATAATTGAAAAAGGTAAATAACTAGACCAGCAACTACAAATCATAATGTGACATAATCCCAGATTTTAAATATGTAGAAATTTAAATTAAAGCGTTACTGACATTACAGAGCTGCCTTGGTTGCTGTACGTTTGTCTGCTATGAACACTGATGTTACTACCGCATTGCATGTGGGATACTTATGCCGCCGTAGTGTCCAGTGTTTGCATACTGTAGCATTCACCAGTAATAGTATGCAATTCATGTACTATTGGTTTCATACTACAGTTTTGGACATACTAAAAAAACCTCACATACTGTTATAGCCAACTAAATAGCATGTTAGTATGGAATTTCGGACGCAACCCATGAGAAGCAGTTGAAAGACATTCAGAGCTTAAAAAGAACAGGATGTGATGAGAACACATTGAGCACAACCAAGCATAAGTATTACAACCACACAGTCTGGCATAAGTATAAAGATGAAAAGCAGCCTCTTTTCTGTGGAGGTTAGCAGAGAGGACATACAAAAATCAAGAGTGACCACAGGTCAAAACAATCCGTACAGATTGTACTGTGGACTAAATGGCTCCTGCTTTACCCACAGAGGAGAAAAGTATATTGATTGTGCAGGGGGAGTTGCATTTCATTTCATTATGTTACCTTAGCTGTACACTTATTAGTATTCTGTGATAGTAGGGAGGGACATGTGCACTACGCTGCAAACGGGGCTCTACAGTATGTATGTCATTGGAGTTTTAAACTTGTATCTGTAACCACAGTTTTGTACACAGGCTAGCCAAGGGAGAGAGGGCGGGATTCCCAGCGCATAGCGATTCCAAAGACACTGATTGGTCAGACCAATCCGTGTCTTTGGAATCGCTATGCACAACCCAGTTGGTTGGTCAACACTGTCAGTCAACCCTGACATCTTTCAGTCAACTTGCCCAACCCTAAAAAACACTGCCAGGCCTCTGCGACTGCCAGTAAATCAACAACTTACATTAACTTGTATTTAATGTAATATTAACTTTTTGGAAAGGTAAAAAAACTAAATATGGACAAATATGTAATATATTTACTGTATTAAATCATAGAATTATCATAAGTTATCAGATATTAGACCTTCATCTCTGACACCAATACCTAAGCCAGTGCGTTTTCCTTTGAAATTTCCATTATGGTCCGGAACGGCTGTTTTAGTTTGGCCTGTGTTTTCATCCACTGCCCATTTTGACACGCTGGCCGGTTTGCCAGATGTAAGGGTAAAACGAACAGAACATGACTTAAGTCTCAATAAATAAATAAATGCATGAATAAATGTTTAAATAAATAAATACATACAGGAAAAAAAATAATACAGGAATAAATAAATAAATGTAGGAATAAATAAATAAATAAATGCTGAAATAAATGAATGTATTAATAAATACATGTGTAAATGAATGTATTAATAAATAAAGGAATAAATACATGCTGAAATAAATAAATGAATCAATGAATAAATGTAAAAATGCTTTAAATATATTTTAAAATTTTTGTTCACCTACATTTATTTATTTCTGTATTTCTGTGTCTATACGATAATGAGGTAGGAGGTCCTAACCTCAGTTTAAAGCAAACATGATTGGTCAAATCAGAGAGCCAGACAAAAGCAAATGATCCCCGATCCCTACCGAATCTTCCTCCCTGTGTGATACAGATGTATGCTCTAGTTAGCATAACGGCTACCCAGCAGTCCGCTGGCAGATCTGCTGCAGGATGTAAAATGCCCTTAAATAAGCCTACAACTAGTAGATCCGACCAGGGATTTATTGACAGTAAGTCAATAAATGTCTCTTTTTTTTTTAGGTAAATGCGACATAATGATGACATCACTTGAAACGGACAGTGTGAAAGAGAGAGAGAGAGAGAGAGAGAGAGAGAGAGAGAGAGAGAGAGAGAGATGAGTGAGGTGGATGTGCTCAGAGCAGAGTCTGTATGGGGATATGAAAACCAGATTTCTCTGTCATTTAAACATCACATCCCGAATATGATCAAAACAGGATTAGCCTAATTGTTGCAATATTCAACATCAACAACGGACAACATGCTATCTCCGTCTGTGGGTTCAGCAACGTCCAACCAGCCATTTATCGCAGAGTCATCAAAATGATTATTCTGATTCGCCATAGTGGATGGGTTGTTGTGAGTGAAATAACGTATAATAAATGAGGGAAATATTGAAGAGAGCGGAGGGCCTGTCAGCTGCTGCTCCTCTGTGCACATTTAGGTAGATACTTTGCATGTCTCACAGTAAAAAAAAAAAAAAGGTACACAGTGCGTAACATTACAGGATTACGCCTGTCGCCACCAAATGGAAATGTTTGCATTAGCTACATCAGCTGTGTCAGCGTTTTCTCCGTCGAGATATGTTCCCCGCTACCTAAACATGAACCAAACCCTTGTAGCATTTTAACAGAAGGGAAAAGAATCGACGGTGGATCAGACTTCGACACAACGCCTGCTGTGGAGGACGTAACGTTACGGGAGCTGTTTTTATATCTATCGCTATGAAAACTATTATTTTCAGCAAATATCTTTGTTACAACACGACTGAGGCAGCAAAGTAGTTTTTGTGTTCATATGTGCAGTATTTATTCAGTTTGTGAAATCCTACGATCTCTACAAAGCTAATGTTAGCTTAAGTTGGCTGACTGACTAGCTATACATTGACATTGGCACTTCAGTAATGCTTAGCTAACGCTACGGACCTTGGTGCTAGCTGCATCACTGTCGTGCTAACGTTAAATCACACCCTCTCGTGTAATATTGCTTATAGGTTTTACATCTATGGATAGAGTTTCTCCCGAACCGAATATGATCAAACACAGGATAAGTCTCATAACCGGAACATTCATATCCAAAAACACACAAACGTGCTAGCACCTTGGGTATAGTGATCATACTTTGTTCTTTTTGCTGTGTCAAAAACGTACCGAAACGGGGGCGACCTCTAGCTCACCCAATAAGAGTGTGCGCCCTATGTAGGCTGAGGCCTTTGCAGCGGCCCGGGTTCGAATCCGACCTGCAGCCCTTTGCTGCGTGTCATCCCCCATCTCTCTCCCACCTTTCCTGTCTATCCACTGTCACTCTGAAATAAAAAGGGAAAAACACCCCCAAAAAAATCTTTAAAATTTTTTTTAAAAAAAACGTACCGAACCGTGACACCACTGTCTCGTATCGAACCGAACCTTGAATTTTGTGAACCATTACACCGCTATAAAACTTGGGTAAATATATAGCGCAAAAGGACTATAAGACGGATGTTGGCAAATTTCCCCCTGAACAGGTGAGCAAATGAGCTTCACTAATTTATAGGGCTGTCAGGATCCATCCATCCATCTTCGTCCGCTTATCCAGGGTCAGGTCGCGGGGGCAGCAGCTCCAGCAGGGGACCCCAAACTTCTCTTTCCCGAGCCACATTAACCAGCTCCAACTGGGGGATCCCGAGGCGTTCCCAGGCCAGATTGGAGATATAATCCCCGAGGCCTCCTCCCAGCTGGACGTGCCTGGAATACCTCCCTAGGGAGGTGCCCAGGGGGCATCCTTACCAGATGCCCAAACCACGTCAACTGGCTCCTCTCAACGCAAAGGAGCAGCGGCTCTACTCCGAGCTCCTCGCAGATGACTGAGCTTCTCACCCTATCTCTAAGGGAGACACCAGCCACCCTCCTGAGAAAACCCATTTTGGCCGCTTGTACCCTGGATCTTTCCGTCATGACCCAGCCTTCATGACCATAGGTGAGGGTAGGAACGAAAACTGACCGGTAGATCGAAAGCTTTGCCTTCTGGCCCACGCTCTTTTCGTCACAACGGTGCGATAAATTGAATGTAATACCGCACCCGCTGCGCCGATTCTCCGACCAAGCTCCCGCTCCATTGTCCCCTCACTCGTGAACAATACCCCAAGGTACTTGAACTCCTTCACTTGGGGTAAGGACTTATTCCCTACCTGGAGTAGGCTCGCCATCGGTTTCCTGCTGAGAACCATGGCCTCAGATTTAGAGGTGCTGATCCTCATCCCAGCCGCTTCACACTGGGCTGTGAACCGATCCAGTGAGTGCTGAAGGTCATTGGCCGATGATGCCATCAGGACCACATAATTTGCAAAGAGCAGCGATGAGATCCCCAGCCCACCGAACTGCAACCCCTCCCAACCCCCGACTACGCCTCGATATCCTGTCCATAAATATTACAAACAGGATTAGTGACAAAGCGCAGCCCTGGCGGAGGCCAACCCTCACCTGAAACGCGTCCGACTTTCTGCCAAGAACCCGGACACAGCTTTCGCTTTGGTCGTACAGAGATTGGATGGCCCTGAGAAGGGACCCATACTCCCGCAGCACCTCCCACAGTATCTCCCGGGGGACCCAGTCATATGCCTTTTCCAGATCCACAAAAACACATGTAGACTGGTTGGGCATACTCCAAGGCTCCCTCCAGGATCCTTGCGAGAGTAAAGAGCTGGTCCGTTGTTCCACGACCAGGACGGAATCCGCATTGTTCCTCTTCAACCTGAGGTTCGACTATCGGCCAAACCCTCCTTTCCAGCACCTTGGAGTAGACTTTACCAGGGAGGCTGAGAAGTGTGATACCCCTGTAATTGACACACACCCTCTGGTCCCCCTTTTTGAACAGGGGAACCACCACCCGTCTGCCTGGTAGGTACTGTCCCAAACTTCCACGCAATGTTGAAGAGACAGCCCCTCCACAGTCAGCATTAACGCGTTAATCGCGATGCGATTAAGGGCCGATTTTTAAATCGCATGCCGCCATTTATTAATTTCTTTTACACTTCACTCGGCTTTGCGTCGTGCCTAACAGGCTACCATACTTCCTCGTAACACATCCTGCTGCTGCAGGCATGATGGTGAAAGACACCAGAAAACACAATTCTGAATGGCGCTTTTTATTTTCCAAAACTCCTGGACAGCTCATTAGACAAGTTGAAAGCCACATGCACATTGTGTAAAGCCGAATTAAAATATCACCGAAGCACGTCAAGCTTGAGATACCACCTACGAGCTAATTAACGTGACTCAGGTTGATGCTAGTGGGCTCAGGCAAAGCAGTATTTTGGAGAGTGCTACTCGCCAACCTGTTGATGAAACCAAATCCAAAAAAATTACTACAGCTCTTGTAAAATGGGTGGCAACTAACTGAAGACCTGTCAGCATCGTAGAAGACTTGGGTCTTAAAGATGTACTACGGTTGGCATGTTCTGACCTGTCTTATACACTGCCGTCGAGGGGGACAGTAGTTTCACGAATACACAGCCTGTACGACACTGAGAAAGCTAAACTGGAACTGCTGCAAAGTCTCATTGACTGGACGTTAAGTAATCAAAATTATTTAGAAGTTACTGCACACTATATTGAGTCTGGTAAGGATAGGGATTTTTAGTTTTTTAGTTAGGTACTTGGAGGAATTGTGCAATAATGACAGACTCACACATTTTTATTTTGTTTACAGTAAAGAAATAAACAAATACAAATCTTAAAGTCAAGTTCATAAAGTAACTTTCCTTGCATTCATTTGATTCCCAGTCAAGATACACTGGTAAGAATTGCTTTCCATTGTGAATATGTACTTAAAAACAGTTGTGAAATGCAAAATAATAGAATTTTAATCATATGATAAAACATGCAATTAATCGCGATCAACTATAGAAATTCTGTGATGAATCGCGATTAAGAAAAAAATGTATCGTTTGACAGCCCTAATATATATATAAAAAAACAAGGACAACAAATACTTGAATGAATATATATATATATATATATATATATATATATATATATATATATATTCAAGTATTTGTTTTCAGGCAAAAGCATGTGATATACAATGACAATAAAATGTTAGTTGACATTATTACTGTTTTTTTTTTTTTTTTTTTTTTCTTCCCTTTCTCGTACTCACATTAAATTATTATAAAGTACTCAAGTTAGTAGGGATGTAGTCTAATCCACGATGTTCAACTTCCGGGATTGCTCCGTTGCCACCGGAAATTCAGCCAGATCTCACTCTTTTACCTTGGGCTTTCCTCGTGTTAGAATTCTAAACTCCAGTGGATTTATGAGGACTATGGTTAACTGCTCATCAGATCTCTGCAGGGTAAATCCAGACAGCTAACTAGACTATCTGTCCAATCTGAGTTTTCTGTTACACGACTAAAACAACTTTTGAACGTACACGTTACACCAAAACAAGTTCCTTCCCGAGGCTATTTTGCAATTTAACAACAACATTAAATGCACAACACAAGCTTACGGAGCCGTACTCAAACGCACCATTAAGTCCCGTCACTGTTGTCTATCCGACAGCGGCAGTGTCCACAAAGTACTACTAGTCTGCTCTGTGTCTTCGGCTGCAGACTGTTGTACGTCCCGGTGTTAGAATCCTTTCCAGTGAAATACAGTCACACATTTTACAGTTTAGCTGTCAGTATTTTAACCATGTTTAAGCCAGCAAAAGTTACTAGCAAACGGTAGGCTAATGTTACCTGCTGTATGTTGACAAGCGTTACACCCCGCATTGCATTTCCGATACGCCGCTCGCTCACAACTTGCACACAGCGACAAACACAAATCAACAGAGAACTCTGTAATGAAACATTATCTAACAAGTGTGTTGTAAAGGCTAACGTAGGGTGACCAAATTTCCCGGAGCTAAAACAGGGACACTTTGCGCGTGACCGTAGTCCTCGTGCACGCACACACTTTTTAACGTTAACATGTGGCAGCCCAGGTCAGACATAGACACAGACAGATTAGACACAATTTTGCCAACAGCACACGTAGGCCTACTGCTCACAACATAATGGGGTATCTCAGTTGATATTCATGAATTTCATTGGTATGTAGCCTACATATCTAAGAAATAATATTAAAAGACATTGAGTGAGTTTCGTGTGGGACCAACTTTATTTTTTCAGAATTAAAGCATTCTTTTGGAAAATGCACCCTCTGAACTTGTGAAAAACTTTGTGGTAAGATATTTTTCATTGCATGGTGAATTATTTGGAACTGCTGCCACAGGCTTGAATTAAAGTTTTGGTAACACTTTACGGTAAGGGTACATGAATTATGAATTTGTGAATTACTTCATTCCTTTATATCTTATGAATCATCAGGAATTGGCATGAGTTCATAGCCTCTCATTCATGACCTCATGCATGAACAACACATCAACTAAAGCATTAGGTAAGGTGGGTACATCATTATGCACAAGTTGTGTTCAAATCAGAATTTGCGCAGTGATGACCACATTTTTTTGCAGAAAAATAATCATGATCATGCTTAATAAATCATAATGATGTGCCCACGTACCTAATACTTTAGTTGTGTTATTCATGTATGAGGTCACAAATGACAGACTATGAACATGTCAATTCCTGATGATTCATGGGAAATTAAGGAATGCAGTAACATATAAATCATTGATTACATAATGCATAATAATACATAGCCTACGTCAATTCATTCATGCATGAATTCATGTACCCTTACCGTAAAGTGTTACCAGTGTTATTCTAACCAACAACACACACACATAAACATAATTACATTTTATAGAGCAGATAGCTTCCCTATTGGAAACATTAATTCCGTATATTTTGTACATTTTGTACATGGATGGATGGATGGATGGAAGGAATTCCGTATATTTGTTAGAGTGAATTTGCTCAAGAAACAATTTGTTGGCTGAAAGCCTACAGTGAAATTGCGCACAGGTGTCAGCAAAATTGGCCCTAGTGACAAGTAGCGCCTTTAAGGTGGAAATGGTCATGCGGTTCCTCTCGAAAGTCTGTGTGTTGTTCGTAAGCGAAAAGATCCGCTCAACGGAGCATTTGTGCCCGGTAGACACATGGCGAACTGACAAAGGAGACTTACATTTTTGAACAGAATCTCCCTGCTTTTGAAATGCGCGAACATTTCCACCCAGCGCTCGTCCGCTGACTTTCAGGCGGACCTGAAGGGACTGGTTAAAACTAGACGGATAAGAAGAGGCATTGCAACAATATTTACAAATATACATTGTAACGCTGGCTGCACAGATTATGCAGACGCAGACCGCTACGATTGACTGACACACACACACACACACACACACACACACACACACACACACACACACACACACACACACACACACACACACACACACACACACACACACACACACACACACACACACACACACACACACTGCATAGTGGTTGGTGTAAACAGGGACATAAGCATTTTGGCTCGGTGGATGTCGATTTTAAAGTCATGTTAAAACTATTTCCCATCCTTCTTCCGATTTCCAGCCTGTCACTCCCTCTGTACTAACGTTACATGCTCCGTGATATTAAGACCTCACAATGCCTTGTGTTTCTCACTCCCGCGAACGTATTGTTCATCAGACGTGATGATAAAAGCATTTTATTTTCACACGCGGGTAAGCCAAGGTGAGAAGAGGGAGATTAGCTAATGTTAGCCACATATTTATAAAAAAAAAAAAAAAAAAAAAATTCACATTTGAATAGTAATTTCAGCATTCGAATAGTACTGATTTTTTTACTATTCAAATTATATTCAACTTTGAGAATTTGTTCCAACAGCCCTAGTATGGGCGGAGTTTCAGCTGCACGGCTTCCAAGGAAGGCTGCTCTCGTGTATCGCCGCTCATAGCTCCTCGGAGATACCTCCTCGATCCTCGCTCCTCGCTCCTCGCTCCTTGGGGCAGGAATAAAACTTTGTCAATTTTTGTTTTGAAAGTAGACAAAACTTGACTGTCCGGGTAGGTCGCAGTGTTTTTAGCGGTTGTTGCAGTTACGTTTAGCCGATGGTCTTTTATGACAACATGTCAACATAGCTATCATCTAGCTAACAGAAAACTCAACTCAAAAGTAAAAGTCTAAGGAATCATTTGACACTTTGGGAAATACCATTTTATCATATACGATACAAATGACAAAACTACAAAATGAAGACTCAATTTGTGATAAACCAGAATTACCCATCATTAATCACTGATAATCACTCATCTACCAGGGTTCTCCTCCACCTTTCAAGGTGCAATTTGGGATATGTGAAGCTTCTATCACTGTGGAGACCAAAAAGAAATAGTTTAAGACCACTTTGAACTCAGTCTATCCTCCATCCTTCCGCCTTAAACCTCAGAAGATGTTTCCCTTCAATCGATGTATCAGCGTAGCGCTAACTCATAGCTGTGACAGGCAATTCTCTGAGTCAAGTGGATGGTTATCACTCAGAGATCTTCCAGCTACACTTGGCATTTTAGCTCCATTTCTTATAAAGCTGCACTATACATTTATACAACAGCTCTAAGATTAACCACTGTTTAGTTGGGAGGGACACAGGCCTTTAGTTGCCCATATGAAGCAATAAATCATGGTCAACTCTGACCCGAAGTGATAGTGATTTTTTTCCTTCCCCATTTCTCTCTGTCTCTCTGGCTGCAAGTTCTTTGATGTTGTCAAAGGACAAGTAGCACGGTTAGTAGAGGGAAAGTTACAAGTCCAACACTTTTATATTTGGCTGGTGATTTGAATCCCTACTTTTACAGAATAATTAAAAAGGAAAAATTCAAATAAATAACCCAGGCTATTTCAAAAATCACTCCCTTTCATTTACTCTTTAGTGAGCAGTAATTTGAGACCCATGGACACATGAATCATTAACATTGATGAATATCATGGCTGACCTGCAACAAACTTTTGCATCAGTCTGGTTTCTTGGGCCGTTAATCTTTTGAAAAGGACTTTAATAATACGATTAAAATAATCAGAGTCATGTTCTTTATGCACTCGCCCCTGAACCCACCAATCCACCTCAAAACACAAACTTGAGAGAAAATTCGGGCACGGGACTAAAAACAGATATGGTGTCATCAGTGTTGGAGGACTGTCATAGTGGAGGGTGACACTTAAACACAGGACACAGCTTCTAAGCAGGTCTACCAGAGATCCATCCTGCATTTTTTTAACAACATGCTGACAAACAAAAAGGAAGGTGGCATGTGTTATAAGATCCTACAGTAGGGTGACAAGAATGAAATATTCCTCTGCTCTTCTTTTACAATATTTGCCACATTCAAATGTATGCATAACAAATAGTATTTTCAACTAAATGGATTCATGGGGAAATAAGTACCACTAGTACACTTGATCTCCTGTGTCAGATAATATCAGGCTATGCGTTACAAAGCAACATAGGCAAACACAAATGGATCTTTCCTCTCGGTTTGTACAGCCTATACCCTGCCTCTTCTGCTAAAGAGAAAATGTCTTATCAAGGCAAATACATTCAGTTGTTTCTCTTTTCCCTGGAAATATACTATAGCTTTGTGATTTGGTACAAATTAAAATATAAATATACACATATATACAATATACAATATAAATTAATCAAGCATTTAAATTAGGGCTGTCAGCGCGTTAAAAACAATAACGCAGATTAATCCAATCCATATTGACGTTTGACCCGGAGCCGTTCTTGCCACCATTTGACTGTAAAATGAAAGGAGGGAGACGAGAATGTACTGCCTGGAACATTAATTGGAACATTTATTTGTAAAAATCTTCTTCCTGCCAACCCTGGCTACCAAAATCTGGTGCCACTGATATGTCTGCACTTCTCTCTGATGCTCTGAAACAGACGATACAGGCAACACAAACACCGCTGCACGTGACGCTAGTTAACACTATACTCGACAGCAGCTAACGTTAGCCTATCGCTAGCTAGTAGCTGGATTCAAAACTGTTAAAATGCTGACAGCTAACGCTGGACGGTGTAAAGCTTGACTGTGTTTTACTGTAGAGGATTCAACACCGGGATGTAACAATCTGCAGCTGCCGTCGGAAAAACAACACAGACGGTGCGTTCAATAAAACTGGTCAACTACAGCCTCATGGTGCATTTGAAGTTATTATTAAATGTCCTTTTCCTATCTGGTGGTTGTTTTTGTCGTTAAACAGCAATTTACTAGTGAAATAAGTTACTGTCATTGTTATACATTATTATTAAATCATTTAATTTTGACCATATTTGACCAACAAGCCGTTCTTTAATGTCACCGACTGTTGTTTAGTACCCTTTTTTTGTCTTTTCTTTTTTTACTTTCTTAAAAAGTATCGGTTCAGGCACCGTTAATTATGTATGCAATTAATTTCGATTAATTAATTACAGAGTATGTAATTAATTAGATTACATTTTTTAAACGATTGACAGCCCTAATAAATAAATAAATTATATATATATATATATATATATATATATATATATATATATATATATATATATATAAAGACAAGTAGGCCTGTAACAATTCCAAATTTTGCTGGACAACTAATTCTCTCGATTAGTGAAATATACAGTTTTTATTTATGTATTACTTTTTCAAACAAATTCAAGTTTAAATGAATCCCAGGATACATCTTTTGTTATACATCACTCTTATGTTCCCAGATACGCAGGTTCACAGTCTCTTTACTACCATAAAAAAAATAAATTGAAAATAGAATTTAGAATGTATTCCTGTCAATAAAAAACTAAGCATTAATCATAAACAAAAGTTTAATTTTTCTGGCTTTAGACGGCTACAGCCCAGGATGTTTGGAGTTCCCGCTAGCTGAGGTTATTATAGTTTTGCATTTTTAATTAGTTTTTATTTCGTTTTGACTTTTTGTTTTCAAATTCAGTTTAGTTTTAATTAGTTTTTAAAGCCGGTTTGCTAGTTTAGCTGTTTTACCATGAAACCCCATGTGGGGAAAAAAAAAGTAGTAATGTTCACTCAGCATTTTGTTTTGTTGCTAAACTGTATGTAAAATGAGGTACCATCCATGTGCTGGATTTTTCCTTAGCGGAGGTAACGTTAGCTAACGTTTGCAAATAAGCCCGCAGACGGCGACGTTATTGTTCATATTTTGGCACAATGTTTAGTTATGACAGTAGTGGTCATAAGTGAAAATGTGATGTGAGACGCACATCCACATATGTGTTATGTGTCTGGAATAGTTCATTAGTTATGTGTGATATACAGTGAGGAAAATAAGTATTTGAACACCCTGCTATTTTGCAGGTTATCCCACTTGGAAATCATGGAGGGGTCTGAAATTGTCATCGTAGGTGCATGTCCACTGTGAGAGACATAATCTAAAAAAAAATATCCTGAAATCACAATGTATGATTTTTTAACTATTTATTTGTATGATACAGCTGCAAATAAGTATTTGAACACCTGAGAAAATCAATGTTAATATTTGGTACAGTAGCCTTTGTTTGCAATTACAGAGGTCAAACGTTTCCTGTAGTTTTTCACCAGGTTTGCACACACTGCAGGAGGGAGTTTGGCCCACTCCTCCACACAGATCTTCTCTAGATCAGTCAGGTTTCTGGGCTGTCGCTGAGAAACACGGAGTTTGAGCTCCCTCCAAAGATTCTCTGTTGGGTTTAGGTCTGGAGACTGGCTAGGCCACGCCAGAACCTTGATATGCTTCTTACAGAGCCACTCCTTGGTTACCCTGGCTGTGTGCTTCGGGTCATTGTCATGTTGGAAGACCCAGCCTCGACCCATCTTCAATGCTCTAACTGAGGGAAGGAGGTTGTTCCCCAAAATCTCGCAATACATGGCCCCGGTCATCCTCTCCTTAATACAGTGCAGTCGCCCTGTCCCATGTGCAGAAAAACACCCCCAAAGCATGATGCTACCACCCCCATGCTTCACAGTAGGGATGGTGTTCTTGGGATGGTACTCATCATTCTTCTTCCTCCAAACACGGTTAGTGGAATTATGACCAAAAAGTTCTATTTTGGTCTCATCTGACCACATGACTTTCTCCCATGACTCCTCTGGATCATCCAAATGGTCATTGGCAAACTTAAGACAGGCCTTGACATGTGCTGGTTTAAGCAGGAGAACCTTCCGTGCCATGCATGATTTCAAACCATGACGTCTTAGTGTATTACCAACAGTAACCTTGGAAACTGTGGTCCCAGCTCTTTTCAGGTCATTGACCAGCTCCTCCCGTGTAGTCCTGGGCTTATTTCTCACCTTTCTTAGGATCATTGAGACCCCACGAGGTGAGATCTTGCATGGAGCCCCAGTCCGAGGGTGATTGACAGTCATGTTTAGCTTCTTCCATTTTCTAATGATTGCTCCAACAGTGGACCTTTTTTCACCAAGCTGCTTGGCAATTTCCCCGTAGCCCTCTCCAGCCTTGTGGAGGTGTACAATTTTGTCTCTAGTGTCTTTGGACAGCTCTTTGGTCTTGGCCATGTTAGTAGTTGGATTCTTACTGATTGTATGGGGTGGACATGTGTCTTTATGCAGCTAACAACCTCAAACAGGTGCATCTAATTTAGGATAATAAATGGAGTGGAGGTGGACATTTTAAAGGCAGACTAACAGGTCTTTGAGGGTCAGAATTCTAGCTGATAGACAGGTGTTCAAATACTTATTTGCAGCTGTATCATACAAATAAATAGTTAACAAATCATACATTGTGATTTCTGGATATTTGTTTTTAGATTATGTCTCTCACAGTGGACATGCACCTACGATGACAATTTCAGACCCCTCCATGATTTCCAAGTGGGAGAACTTGCAAAATAGCAGGGTGTTCAAATACTTATTTTCCTCACTGTATGTAAAGCTGAACAGACTCACAGTAGTATAACGTTAACAGATTTTATTTTGATTCTAACTCTTTCTGTAAGAGAAAGGACACTAACATTATATAATGGAATGTAACTGTAAGACATCTGATGTTTTTAAGAAAAGATTGCAAATAAAGCAAACTGTTGCTAAAAAGGAACTACAGGCTGTGATCACTTAGGTAACGTTACTGTTGACTGGGTTCCTCCTTCCGACCAGAAATGTTTTATTTTGGCCATGCATCTCTATAGCAGCCTTGCAAACTGTTGTAGTCGGGTTTTGTACAATGGTTGTCATAATGGGGCCGGTGGACCCCCAGGGGTCCTTGGGGGGGTTCCAGGGGATCCCCTACAAGTGGAATCATTTATTTTCACTATAATTCCATCCATAAGTAACACAATGACAGAATGTATGACTATTGTGGTATGGCTTTCATAGACCTTTTGTAATAAAACATCTAAAAACAAAAATCCTATCAGGTGGGGACCCTGTGACAAAATCTAATCAAATGGGGGTATGTGGCCTAATTTGTGTCAGTTTAGGGGTCCTTGATGTCAAAAAGTTTGAGAACCACTGGTGTACAACAACCATAGCAACACACAGAGCTGACCGCCAGCCGTAAACAGGCAAGAGGCCGTACATTTTCGCACAGTGCAGTAAAAACCCTGATTGAGATGCATATTCCGAATGTGCTGTATACATGTCCAAAGAATGCTTCTAAAACCCAAATAATACTGGCATAACCCACATGTATTAATCGGAAAAGGCTAAATTCGAAAAAATGCCTTATTTAGAATATCCAAACAGAATATGCTGTTTACATGACCTGTATCAAATTCTGAATATTGCCATATTCTGAATAGTGGAATATATAGTATGTATGTAAACACAGTCACTGACAAGTCTAATGAGTGATGGAGTAGGCAGAAGTATGGCTACCTGTGGCAGTGGAAATTAGGCTTGAGCATGTGCACCCAGTTCCACAACAATTTATAAAATAAATAAATAAATATATAAAATATATTTAAAAAAAAAAAATAATAAATAATAATATATATATATATATATATATATATATATATATATATATATATATATATATATATATATATATATATATATTAGAAATAGAAATAGAAATAGAAAACCTAAATAGTGAAACAAGCCCATCAGAGACCTCTAGAGGCCTACAGCTGGGCGTAAAGGTTTTCTCTAGACGTCTGTCTGGGTCAATATCTAGTCTCCTCTGTAGAAATCAATAGCACATGCCTGTGGCAGTGACAAACTTCACGCCAAAGGAGCAGAATATCTGTGGACACCCTACATGAAAAGGAAATGTGTCAAATATCACATGTTGCTACACAAGACTTTGACATATGGATATTAAATTCTCACAGGATTGCATGGGCTTACATGAGAGAGCTCCGACAGGTACACAAAGGTAATGACCAACATATCTGCACAGATACAAGCAGCCAATATTATGTGCCTTCTGAGCAGGAAGTCATTTTGGGGGTAAGCAAACAGCTGCTATGTTTAAACAATTTTCACAGTTCCTGCTTGTTGCGACAGTGTTAGGGCCTTAATCTAATATCGACTAATACCTACACAGAGAAATTCCCAAGCAGCACAGCTCAGCAGCTCAAAATGGAATGTTTAGACAATTAGAATGAATCAAATTCAATCAAAGGGAAATAATGAAGAACCAATTACATCTTTAATCAGTGGGTAAGCCACTGAAACAGTCTTTGTTTACTCAATAAATTTAAAAAAAACAGTTGTGATAAAGAAATATTAAGATTTAGTGACATTTCAGTGGCAGACTCCCAGCTAATTAATGCATTAGTACCCTGAAGCTATCAGGAAAAAATACTTTTGGAAAACAGTATACTAGCATGTGTTCCAGCACTCTCTTGTAGAATGTAGCAATATACACGTGTTGTGGAAATACAGTATAAGAACGAGTTTACCAATTTATGGGGCCAATAGTGGGATATATTTAACCTTCAGAAGAGGTGTGTGAATGCTCCGGTTTTTAGTTCAAGATGTAATTTCAAGTCTGTAAAATTTAAGTGCCAGATCAAATTCATACGGGGAAAAAAAATATGTATCTTATTAAATTGTACGCTTTGTCCCGTTGCCTGTCAACAATGAGAGTATGACATGTCACATGTGTCAGGGACTACGAACAAGAGGAAATCTTCAGTTGACATTCACGTAGAACCATTTGCCTCAGGACAGAATATGTACTGTAGCTGGATTACAGAGGTACACAGATGTTATTGCTTGAGTTTGAGCTTGATGGGACAAAAGCAAGTGACTCAAAAATGAGTAAATTATTATTATGATGTAAATTACATGTACAGTCATTTAACATTATTACTACTACTGTTCTTTATAAGTGTATATAGCAACACAAACTGCGTTGTTATGAAACTGCCCTGTAACAAATGAAGTAGCAATGTGTGCTGTACTATGGTTAAAAAGCATGCATGTCAGTGATCAACACCTGGCATATTAAGTTCAAACAAAATCAATGAAACCTGCAACCCTATCTACAATAACCAATAAATTATGTTTATAAGGGAGTTAAATGTTCCATAAATACACATTCAAACACTGAGGATTTTATTTAATGTGTTCACTTTTTTTTAAGAGAGAAATGAGTTGCCCCTCAACTGTTATCACATTTAATACCCACCCCCCATTCAAAACAAATTTTACATACATGCTAAACGTTAAAAGCCCAGTCAGAGCACCACGGTAAATACACCTTGGCCAGTGTTCAGTGTCATGTTAACTGGTCTGTAGCTTTCTGACTATTGTGCAGTTCTCCAATTACCCTTCTGTCCAAATTCAAAATGATCCAATTTGTATATCCACCATGTGGCTTGCCAATACATACATACAGCTTTTATTGACATAACCACTCCATTGCCATTGAAATGTCTGTCTTTATTAGCAAATCCAGCAGACAGCACTGAGATATCTGGGATTCAACTTCTGCCACAGGGTATTTTAATGTTTCTATATGTCTCCTGAAAGTGCAACATAATGCCATGCATTTAAGCCTACCTTGGCACTGAGTAGCCTCACTGTGCCGATATATTGGTGGGTCACTTGGCATCACTTAGACCCGCATAGCCAGACCCACCTCAACACTTCCATTTTAGCGCTGTGCAGTCCCTCCACAACAATTCACGCAAATTCAACCAGTCACCGTGATTTCGATGCGACTCGCAATTTTAACCAATCACTGCAACTTTACCGCAGATTTGACCAATAACCAGAGTTTCCCACGACTTCAACCAATCACAGCAGTCCCACGTGCAGACTTTGTGTCAGTATGTGACACTGAGAGCCACTGACCAAGCGGGAGGGAGAACGGGTTGACGTAACACACGTACGTCGCCGAATTCTATTCCTTGTTTCTGATATGAAGACAAGACGTGTGTGACTCAAACATCTCACGTTTACCAACAAAACGTACAGCGAAAGACCGTGCAAAACATTTCAGACCGTCCTGCCAACATGTATACATTTTAACATCGAAGTCCGCTGTAACAATTTTTCACTCTAAAGTCGCTGAAAGCTGTTGCTGTTTCAATCCTGTCGGCTCTCTGCAGTGGGCGGGGCTGCTGCTCAGTTCACCCCCGGAATTGACACGCGCGCGCACACACACACACAAACACACACGGTGGATCCATGAAAAACGGAGAGGACACGTACACGATGACCTAAATTGAGGACAGCTACGCTCGTTATTGTAAGTGCAATGATAAGTTAAAGTCCAATAAATACTTTATCAAACCGTATGAATGTGTGTCCCAGGCCAGGAAAGGAAATTAACCAACAATGTAAAGATCATCAAGCCATTGACCGATATGTTCACATTTTTTTGTCTTAAATCCATCAGACATTTTCATATTATACCAACATTTGCAGCATCCTGAGCATTTTTGATATTATTATTATCGATATATATTATTGTTATTAGGAAAAGTCAGCCCAGAGTAGTTTTATTCTGTCAGATACAAGATTCCTTTTATTTTTAAAAATAACTGTCTTTCACTGTCTCTCGCAACTTCATTGCAACAAAAATACAAAAGACATTATTCCTTATGCATTTACAGTGAGTGAGCTGACAATAACGATATAACTGCAACAGCTCAAATCACGTCAGTGAAGTTAACACTTCGTCATCCCATATGCAAAGAGATCTCTCCATCGCATTTCATCCTTGGCAACATGCTGCACATCTCTCTGTGACAGGTGCATCTTATCCAGCAGCTTCTCCAACTTTTAGACACACGCTGGTGTGTCTAAAAGTTGGAGCCATTTGTAACTTTTTGGGGGCCCTATGCAAAACCTTCTTCTTAAGGACAGCACTGCTGTTGTAAATGTCCCTTTTGTTTGTGGTGGGACTGATTCAACTCTCTTCATTTTTTTCAGAGTAATTTAAATAAAAAGTTTGATGATTGATCATGTAATCATGTTATTTGTCAAATTATCAAATTCAATAATTGCAACATCTTTCCAAAAGTCAATGAGTAATCGTGTTAAAGGGGTGGTTCAGAATTTTGGACATATGACCTCATTTCCAAGTTAGCCAGTGTGTTATTTATCAGTGGAGACAGTTTTCAACACTTTTCATCCAGTCCTTCCAGTTGCAGAGTTCGCTGGTGCTAGGCTAGCGCAAGTCAACAGTATCTGCTAGCCTGCCATTAAAAGCAGTCTTACACACTCCACAGTACACCCGAGGAAAATTAATTATAACGCCAGACTATCGATGTAAATGTCTGTTGATAAAATAATGTTAGAAATAAAACTACCCTTGCATCTCAATGATCGCATTACATTTTGAGGGACTAGTTTCTCAGCAGCGGCAGAATTTTACTTAGCTCCGGTTAGTAGTACTGCGCCATAAAGTAAACAGAGTAGCGCACTCCAGTCGGGAAACCCAAGGGGGTAAGCTTCGCTTCAGAGCTCGAACCTCCTATGGCGCCATTTTGATGCTACAAAACGATCACCCCCCATTAACATCCCATTGACTGACATTCATTTTGACAGCTAATAACTTTACATCTGAAGCGTTTAAAGACTACTTGTCAGTTGTTTATTTCTAAAGAAACACGATAATGTATAAAAGGCTCCATTACCTTGTACCCCATGTTATGGCTCCGTAGCAGACGTTTTTGTAAAAATAGGCTAACGATTGTGTCATAGCCACGCGACTTACTGTCGCATAGTAGAGGAATTACCGTATAGTACAGGAGAATCTCGCAGGAAGTTTCGACTTGCATTAGCTGTTTAACCCTTGTGTCGTCTTTGGGTCAAATTTGACCCGTTTTCAAAGTTTCTTTATCAGAAATATGGGTTTCTTTCAACCAAATTAACATGGGTGGTTCCCAATGACGTTCTTCACAAGTAATATTAATGATCACTACTTTCATTGAATTTTTGGTGTTTTATTTAATTTTATAGCATTTGTGGTCTTCCCGGGTCTAGACCCGGTATAAAATAGACCCGGTAGTGCAATGGGGCACTTTTACGCTCAACAGCAGATTAAAACACACACACACACACACACACACACACACACACACACACACACACACACACACACACACACACACACACACATACACCCCCCACCCCCACAAACACACACATTCATACAAACAGCAGCTGAGAACTACCTCATGTAATTGATCACATTATTGTGCTTTCCAGTAGGGCTGAAACGATTCCTCGAATAACTATTACAAAAAATCCTCGATGCAAAATGACTTGCCTCGAAGCTTGGTTAAATCAATGTTACTAACGTTGTATCGCTGACGGACGGTGTTTGACAGTAGCGGTACTGTCGCACACCAGACGCGGCTCAGTCTGCTGCTGGCGACACATGCCAGAGCGTAAATAGTGAGGGGCTAAGAGAAGAGACCGGCTGGAGAAAACAACAGAAAGTGTCCAAAGTTTGGAATCAGTTCAAACATAATTAAAACTAAAACTCTGTACAGTGTGCCTACTGCAAAATCAAACTAGCTTACCACAATAATAGCACGACGTCAGTGCTTTAGCATCTCAACAGAAAACATGGAGTCTAACTTAATCATCCATTCCACAAAGAGGACCGACAAAAGTAAATCACAGAGTCGTATGGACGATGAATCTACATCAAACACAACAACTACCAAAATCAAAGACAAGGAAATACGTAGTGGTGACCACGATCTGAGCTGGCACGTTGACTATCCCTTCAGAAAAACAGCTCTCTCTCTCTCTCTCTATAAACAGCTGATCAACGATCTAATAGCATAAGTGTAACAGAGCTGTGTGACATTATAATCAAATATATAAATGAAAATAGGTTAAGTATAACTAATATTTACATATAGGTCTAGTTTTGGTTGTTTAAAAACGCAAAAAAAAAAAAAAATAAAAATATCCGATGAATCAATTAATCGATCGATAAAGTGCTAGATTAATCGATTACAAAAAGAATCGATAGCTGCAGCCCTACTTTCCAGCACATGGAAATGCACCCAAACACACGGACAACAAACGTGCACATGTACACACACACAGAAATTGGGCAATGGATCATTATGATTTTCAGAAGATGAACACACACACACGCTAGCGTGTACACACCCACACACACACAGTACCTGAGACCTGCAAACGATCACACTATTGTGCTTTTCAGCACATGCGCGCGCGCACACACACACACACACACACACACACACACACACACACACACACACACACACACACACACACACACACACACACACACACACACACACACACACACACACACACACACACACACGTACATGCAGACGTGCACATGCACACACGCACATGCGTGCCCGCACATACACACGCACACACACACACGAACAGCTGAGACCTGCAATATATCACACTATTGAGCTGTCCTGACATAAAAATGTACAAAGACACACACATTCACACACACACACACACACACACATGCACACACAAACAAATACAAACATACAGACACAACTTCAAACTACAGCTTTGTAAACTTGTTGTTAGAACACCTTTGATGTGTCTTTTCCTAAATGGGGACAAGACAATTTTCCGTAAATTAGTTTTTTCCATTTTGGTAGCTCTCCTTTGTTTGTGAATACAATTGCATCAGTTAATTTTAACCTGGGAATATAATAATTGTCACATACCAGCCATTAATCCAAACACAACTAATGACCTCAACTCATTTTACTCAGAAGGTGGGTATAATTTCATGTAAATGAGGTCTGTTGACCATAAATAGAAAAGGATAATTGTAAAACTAGTTGAGATGAATTGGAATGAAGTTGAATAAAAGTGGTATTGAGTGATTAATTATAATTGTCTGTGCTTTATAAACAAGCAAAGCAGATCAAGTCACTTTTTACCAGGGAAGACACCGGGTGGGATTATTGGCTGCCATTAAAAATAATAAAATGATTTCAAACCATATCCTGACTAATCACTAACATACAATGCCTTGCGAAAGAATTCGGCCCCCTTGAACTTTTTGACCTTTTGCCACATTTCAGGCTTCAAACATAAAGATATAAAACTGTAATTTTTTGTGAAGAATTAACAACAAGTGGGACACAATCATGAAGTGGAACGGAATTTATTGGATATTTCAAACTTTTTTAACAGATAAAAAACTGAAAAATTGGGCGTGCAAAATTATTCAGCCCCTTTACTTTCAGTGCAGCAAACTCTCTCCAGAAGTTCAGTGAGGATCTCTGAATGATCCAATGTTGACCTAAATGACTAATGATGAAAAATAGAATCCACCTGTGTGTAATCAAGTCTCCGTATAAATGCACCTGCTCTGTGATAGTCTCAGAGGTCCGTTTAAAGAGCAGAGAGCATCATGAAGAACAAGGAACACACCAGGCAGGTCCCAGATACTGTAGTGGAGAAGTTTAAAGGTGGATTTGGATACAAAAAGATTTCCCAAGCTTTAAACATCCCAAGGAGCACTGTGCAAGCGATAATATTGAAATGGAAGGAGTATCAGACCACTGCAAATCTACGAAGACCCGGCCGTCCCTCTAAACTTTCAGCTCATACAAGGAGAAGACTGATCAGAGATGCAGCCAAGAGGCCCATGATCACTCTGGATGAACTGCAGAGATCTACAGCTGAGGTGGGAGACTCTGTCCATAGGACAACAATCAGTCGTATACTGCACAAATCTGGCCTTTATGGAAGAGTGGCAAGAAGAAAGCCATTTCTTAAAGATATCCATAAAAAGTGTCGTTTAAAGTTTGCCACAAGCCACCTGGGAGACAAACCAAACGTGGAAGAAGGTGCTCTGGTCAGATGAAACCAAAATCGAACTTTTTGGCAACAATGCAAAACGTTATGTTTGGCGTAAAAGCAACACAGCTCATCACCCTGAACACACCATCCCCACTGTCAAACATGGTGGTGGCAGCATCATGGTTTGGGCCTGCTTTTCTTCAGCAGGGACAGGGAAGATGGTTCAAATTGATGGGAAGATGGATGGAGCCAAATACAGGACCATTCTGGAAGAAAACCTGATGGAGTCTGCAAAAGACCTGAGACTGGGACGGAGATTTGTCTTCCAACAAGACAATGATCCAAAACATAAAGCAAAATCTACAATGGAATGGTTCACAAATAAACCTATCCAGGTGTTAGAATGACCAAGTCAAAGTCCAGACCTGAATCCAATCGAGAATCTGTGGAAAGAACTGAAAACTGCTGTTCACAAACGCTCTCCATCCAACCTCACTGAGCTCCAGCTATTTTGCTAGGAGGAATGGGCAAAGATTTCAGTCTCTCGATGTGCAAAACTGATAGAGACATACCCCAAGCGACTTACAGCTGTAATCGCAGCAAAAGGTGGCGCTACAAAGTATATCTTAAGGGGGCTGAATAATTTTGCACGCCCAATTTTTCAGTTTTTTATCTGTTAAAACAGTTTGAAATATCCAATAAATTTCGTTCCACTTCATGATTGTGTCCCACTTGTTGTTGATTCTTCACAAAAAATTACAGCTTTATATCTTTATGTTTGAAGCCTGAAATGTGGCAAAAGGTTGAAAAGTTCAAGGGGGCCGAATACTTTCGCAAGGCACTGTATGCTTCATGGGCTATACGCTACGCGTACGTGCCCGGTGTGTTTTCGCTGTGACTTTCTGAACCGAACGTGCTCGCTGGCAGGTTTTCTTCCATACATACTGTATATTTAAAAGGGGATAAATGGCTGTATTTAAAGATGACTGATGTTGATTATTATGAAAATTTAAAACCAGTTTCTTCTTAAGGATTAACCCAGATGAGGGCACCAAGTGCATGGCCGAAGTGGGTACAAACTGCAAGACGGGAGGAGTTGTCCAATGAAAGGTGACAAGCATCAGCTCCCAAGTCACCACCTTCCTCCAACGGCTCACCAAGTTTGAGTGGAAGACATCAAACTAGGTAAGCATTTTCTTGTGTGATGTAATATAGTTAACATCAGAAAATTGATTACACAGTACGATGAACAGTGCGGCTACGTACCCTTCCTGCTCCAACATTGACAGAACTAAATGCACCGGCATCCTGTATTTACCACTTGTTTATTTACTTAGCATTGGTCACAGTTACTCAGCTAAAGTTATAGTGTTTTAATTTTAGTTAAAGTTTTCATATGTTTAAGTGACTGATGAGAACAACAATCTTTGAAATTGGTCCAGTATTGAGCGAGAACACTGACCTGCAGCTTCAAACCGGGCTCCAATGTAATCATATAGGGCAAATGTGCGTCGTCAATTTTGTCCACTAAAAGTTCTGTTTTTGCCACTGACGGTCTCAGATTATTATTTTAAGTGTCTTGACAACATTATGGAAAGGATCCCTACATAGATATACATTTTAGTTAAAGAGGAAGATCCTTTTTGTTTAAACAAGAAACAGCCCCGAAATCGCCATCACCAAACCCACCAGACGATCAAAAGTTACCGTTTATTTACATGGAGTCTGGTGGGTTAAACAATAGCAATTTTGGGGAGGTTTTTATGTTTAAAAAAAGGATCTTATTCTTTAACAGAAGAACTGTTGACCTCTGTAGGAATCCTTTCCATAATGTTGGAAGAGATTGTCAAAGATTGTCGTCACTTAGACACAAGAACATAGGAAAATAGGGTCCATGTTGAAGAGGAAAAAAAGGTTAACCTTTAGGATATACTGTGGTAAATTTTTTAATTTATTTTAATTCTACTTTTCATGTTTATACAGGTGTTTTAGAGGATTTATGGTCATAAAGATATGCCTTAAAGACATGGAAAAGTCATGGAAATTCTGAAATTACAAAATTAATCAAACAGGGAAAACATTTTTTTAACCGTGCTGGGACCGACAGACAGCAACCTTTGAATTATCTGGGGAGGAAATACCCTGTAAACTACTACTACTATTTTTTATACTGTCATATTCTATGTTTTTGTAGAAATTGTAAGTCCGTTAACAGTTTAGATGAGATAAACTCATGACCTTTCTCTGCTTCCCAGGACAGTCCAGGACAGACCACCCCAACAGATGTGGATCAGCAACCACGAGTATCATGGGTCCGGCCTCTTCATCGTACTTCACAAATGCTTCTAAACAGACTGTTCCTCCTTCCCCTCCCCAACCAAATGCCCAACAACTTCAGCTGTGTGGTAAACAACCACACCACATTTTTCATACATACTCAGAATTAAAAAAAATAAAAATAAAAACTGCCAAGATAAAAGATGAACTTATGTTTTGGCTAGGTTATTCAGTGTTCTGCAGTTCCATCTGGGGATTTAAAAAAAGTGTACATTTTGTTTTCTTTGAGTCAATTCAAATGGTAACTGCATTGTTCAGACATGAAGGCTGCCCACTGTTTGGCACATACTTAAAAATGCTTGTAGTATCGCTTGTATGTAAATTGTGTCTGTTTTTTTTGCACTTTCAGACTTAAAATGATCTTGGTATTTGTACCTGTATAATACAAAAATAAAAATGTATTACTTTTGTACATGGACTAAAGTCAATTATTTGTCCTACCAATGCCAAATAGTGTAATATACTGTGAACCACAATTACAGTAAAACTATAATACATCATGACAATTACAGTATAATTTAGCAAATTGCAGTTCGGTGGGCTGGGGATCTCATCGCTGCTTTTTGCAGATGATGTGGTCCTGATGGCATCATCGGCCTGTGACCTTCAGCACTCACTGGATCGGTTCGCAGCCGAGTGTGAAGCGGCTGGGATGAGGATCAGCACCTCTAAATCGGAGGCCATGGTTCTCAGCAGGAAACCGATGGAGTGCCTTCTCCAGGTAGGGAATGAGTCCTTACCCCAAGTGAAGGAGTTCAAGTACCTTGGGGTCTTGTTCGCGAGTGAGGGGACAATGGAGCGGGAGATTGGCCGGAGAATCGGCGCAGCGGGTGCGGTATTGCATTCAATTTATCGCACCGTTGTGACGAAAAGAGAGCTGAGCCAGAAGGCAAAGCACTCAATCTACCGGTCAGTTTTCCTTCCTACCCTCACCTATGGTCATGAAGGCTGGGTCATGACCAAAAGAACAAGATCCAGGGTACAAGCGGCCGAAATGGGTTTCCTCAGGAGGGTGGCTGGCGTCTCCCTTAGAGATAGGGTGAGAAGCTCAGTCATCCGTGAGGAGCTCAGAGTAGAGCCGCTGCTCCTTTGCATTGAAAGGAGCCAGTTGAGGTGGTTCGGGCATCTGGTAAGGATGCCCCCTGGGCGCCTCCCTAGGGAGGTGTTCCAGGCACGTCCAGCTGGGAGGAGGCCTCGGGGAAGACCCAGGACTAGGTGGAGGGATTATATCTCTAACCTGGCCTGGGAACGCCTCGGGATCCCCCAGTCGGAGCTGGTTAATGTGGCTCGGGAAAGGGAAGTTTGGGGCCCCCTGCTGGAGCTGCTACCCCCGCGACCCGATACCGGATAAGCGGACGAAGATGGATGGATGGATAGTTACAGTAAAATTACTGTAAGGTTATTATACTGTAAAACTAAGTTACAGTAAGGTTATGTTATTATACTGTAAAACTAAGTTACAGTAAGGGTATATTATACTGTAAAACCAAGTTACAGTAAGGGTATTATACTGTACAATGGAACTGCGGTAAGGGCATCATACCGTAAAAAACATGTACAGTTATGGTACTGTAATGGGGTAATTACAGTACTGGCAACACGTTGCCAGTGAGTTACCGCATATTTACAATAAAAAGTCTAACAGTGTGGGTAACAGAGTTGACTTCTCAATCGCGTTGTGCTTGTTTGCCGCTCCCTCTCTTTTCTTGATCACCCTTTTTTATACAGTCCATGATGGCCTCACACACACGTGAGAACACTTAATTGTAAGAATTCTGCTTTGTGCTGCTCTGCAGGGTTTGGTAAACTTTTAGGCCTACTTTAGAGCAGCTTTTATTTACATGATCTTTGTCTTTCCATGTTGTGTAGTACTGTATCCAATATTAGGCTACATATGGTTTAACATTAGTCACTTTCTTATAAAATGTACGTTTTTAGGCCTTAGTTTAATCATTTCAATCTGAAAAAATTAGGTAGGCTACCCAGTTTACCAGTATGTCTGCAGATTACAGCACAGCAACAGTTAAAATGGTCGAATTACATTAAACTGGAATAAAACCCTTTTTCTTTAAGAGTTAAGAGCATTGGATAGGCCTATTTTAATGATATATTGGTCCTAAACTCTAATTGTTCCCGGTTTTCATTTTAGAAATCTGGCCACCTTATTATATATGTGGACGCGCTTAAACTCTAAATGTCTAAAAGATCCCAGAACTTGTCAAAAAGTGACTTAAAGGGATATTTCACCGCTGGAAAGCTGAATATATCTTTAAACTGGGTCACTTATGTAGTATAAATGTGAAGAAAATTGTTTTTAAATTGGTGCCTTCTAGGCTGAGAAAAGCCAGAAAATGTGTTTTTGGCTCATGTGGATGAAAGACACCAAATCCCAGAATGCACTTGCTTCGCTGCTCTGAGTACACTCCCAAGCCACGCCTACTGTTTACAAACAGACAGTGAGACGGTCAACTCAATTTAACTGTGTTTTATTGTCATTTCAACCATATAGCTACACAAAACAACGTTTCACCGTGGCTCAAGTGGTTACACAATTCAAATATATAAAAACGACATTATATAAAAACGACATTATATAAAAACGACATACGAAGCACATTATATGCTCCGTAAAGTTCAGCTAACACACGGTTTGGCTAGGCTGTAAAATGCATTGCAGACAAGACAGCAGGTCTCATATTTCAGACACTGCAAAGTTATACATTGTTTGTCGGGCTATTTCGTTATTAAATTCACTTCTGATACTTTTTTTAAGCGAGAAATTAACTATATAAAGCTCAAATATGGGCTGTTTTACAAAAATGTATGGCTAATTGCAAATTTGGTAAGACGGGTCGGACTTTAGGAGCTCCACACAGTCTGACGAGAAAGCGGCAACCTCCATACCCAGTGAAAGTCACCGTTTCTCGGTGACTGGGGCTCCGCGGAGCTCCGGAGCTGCAAGCTAGGCTACACTTTTGGCATAACTCGTAAATCGTATATTTACAGTTTGAATTTCGTCACGCCACTTACATAACATATACCCCAATGTCTTATAAAGCTAACAATGGTGTTTGATTTCAATGTAATGACTTTTTGTGAACATTAGGGGTTTCGTTAGCTGCTACTGTCCCTCCAATCCTATGTGTACAGATAGCAGCTAGTTAGCTTCATTTTCAGCATAACTTTCGTATATTTACAGTTTGAATTTCGTCACGCCACTTACATAACATATACCCCAAGGTCTTATAAAGCTAACAATGGTGTTCGATTTCAATTTAATGACTTTTTGTGAACATTTGGGGTTTCGTTAGCTGCGACTGTCCCTCCAATGGACACATGATATGCTCCGTAAAGTTCAGCTAACACATAGATAGCTACTAGCATTAGCGCTTGGTAGACGGTATCACCGAGTATACAAATGTGCGTGTAATGTAGAATGTAACTGTTAAATACCGACCAAACTCCACCAGCAGTTAGCAGTTAGTTGGATACAAGCACCCCCATTTCTGCACCAGGCAGTCCGTGTTAACACAACACACCTCCACTCGCTAGTCTTACCCGGCAACAGAGCTAGTAGAGTAGCTAGACTGGTAGCTGGATAGTCCGATACAGCAATGTTTCCACAACAACAAAAACACAGCAGTCTCTGAACTCGCGTTGGGAGTTTCATTGAAGTTGGATGTAGTCCAGTTTGTTGTCTAATGAACAGACACTTGCAAGCAGGATGGATGGAACAGTTGGCCAAATAGCATTCAACGTTCCCCGCTGATGATGTCCCTTCACCGGCCAGAGGCGTCCTGCATATCTCCGATCTGTACCAATGTATCCCGTTGGTACACGTGTGCGGTAGTTTGAATGCACATAATTGTTGTTCTATAATTTTCTTCGGGATGAATATCTATCTATCTATCTATCTATCTATCTATCTATCTATCTATCTAAAGTTTTGATGCTGAGAAGCCACTAAGCTACGCAAGGATTCAAGATGGCTGACAGTCGTTTTGGTTCGTGAAATTTCGGAGAATGCCGGAGTCCAACCCCCTATGGGCTATGCGGAAGTAGCTCCTAGTACTGGCTGTAGTCCTTTGCCTCTGGGCAAAAATCTTCCAATGACGCAAAAATCGTCGTTTTACGTCATCGAAAGATTTTTTTTGCAGACCCACAATACAGAGATCTCTGGTCTCAGGGGAACATGAGGGAGGGAAGCACGGTCATTCAAAAATACTACCGTGTTTCTGCTGATACAAAGCTTAATGCTAAATCGGTGAAGTATCCCTTTAACTGGATAGACGACTAGATCCGGGAACTTCTCTCGGTAAGGGCCGATATTTGAATATATATATATGAGCCTATGTGTTTGTTTTAAAGGAATATTTAAAATTCTTAACAGTCAAAAATTATTTTGACAGTCCTAGTGAAAACCATATATCTCAAAATCTGTTTAGGATTAAATGTTTCATTATGATCTGAGAATGTTTCACTGCATTGTGTTTCGTAAATTATTTTAAAATCCATGGGACTGTTAAAAGTGAATTTCCCCTCTGGGATTAATAAAGTATGTCTTCTTCTTCTATATCACATATGAAAAATATAATGTCAATAACCTGAAAACAGGGTTGTCCTTCTGAGTTTATAAGAAGAAAACGTTTTGTAGATACAGGCTTTTCATGGGACAGCAGTAAAATGCAAAATAGGTTCATTAAAAAGAAAAACAATATAAATTAACTCATTTTATACACTTGAAGCTGGTTTAAGTAATTTGTGGTTAAGAAGAAACAGTTTTTAAAAACTGTCCTGAAAACTTACAATAACTATTTATAGTCACATTATTTATAGTTTTATATGAATGCAATTTGGTATCGTTTGCTAGGCCTATAATTATGGCCTACTATTTAATGACTTGCTAAAAAGGAGTAGTAAAACAAAAACGTGTTATCTTAACAATGCTAGGCAGGGTTTGAATTCCTATTGTTCCTTTTCTGCTGCCACTTATTGCTACATAGTAGCATTCCCGCTGTAAGACTGTAGTAGCAGTGTTTCTGTGTGCAACTGTTGCCATTCAACTCGCTCCAGTGATACATGTGGCTGTTGATGCACCCGCGTGCTAACGGACTGCACGCGCAAGGAAAGGGACAAGAATTAGTATACTTATAAAAGACAAAAGAGAAAGATTTTTCGCGCTGTCTTCTCAAATATGACTTGAGTGCGACAGTTAGGAAACTCAGAGGAGGATTGATGACCCCAGGTGGTGTTAATCCTCTCCCCCTCCTTTCTGGGGGGGATTCAAGGACCGGTTTTGCCCTGGCTTCTGTGGAGAGAGCCTAACCTGCTGCGTTGCTGTCTGGACTCTGGATTCACAAACACACACACACACACATATATATATATATATATATATATGCCTTAATAGAAATATAGGCACAAGGATTTTAAAGGTTATAATATAACAAGTGAAAAATAACACAAGTCGTTGCAAAAATATTGCGGCGGCAAGCTGTTTTAAGCAGCTAGAATGCGGCTGGTGAGGTAAGGTCGCCGTGGTAGTCAGACGTGAATAACTGCGTATTCCACTCACCTGAGGCTTCAAACTGCTGCTTGTAGGATGCCTTAGTCAAATCTATATCCCCATTAACAGCCCACGACGCTGCTTTATAAAAAAAACTGCTGTCTATAGATCAGTCATAACAGTTCTCCCTGCGCAAAATGAGACGGTGGTCCGCAACTGACTTGTTCCATGTAGTTGGGAGCTTTATCGGGATGTTTATCCGGTCCGGCAGCCTAAACTGCAGCAACAGCTGAGCCGTTATGTTTCCTCCAGGCTGGATAGAGACTTAAATCTCAGACAGGTTGGTCTCCTCTCAATCTCATTAATAGCAACGAGTCTGGATTACTGTGACCAGAAGGCAACGACACGCAGTCGGAGGGGAGAAACAGAACCGCGGCGGCCTCGACAGCAGGAGCAAGGAGACTCGGTCAGTGCTCCGCTGAAGCTTGGCTAGTTAAAATGCCTTCCCAGTGTCCAGTAGAGTATATTTCTTCTACGGAGGTACTCCAGTATCGTCCAGGGGTCCTGCTTGTGTCTGAGTTTTCGGCCTCAACACAGCAGCTCTTTCTTCCTGACAAGCATCCAGCGTCCAATCACAGCACTGCATTTAGAAAGGGGATGGAGGATAAAAAAGGAGTGGATTATAACGGACTGGAGTCTGGACTGAACGACAGGACTGGTGAATTGAGGACCTCAGTAAATCAAATTACCATAATTATCTCAAGACACTTTACAGATAGAGTAAGTCTAGGCCACACTCGATAATTTACAAAAACACAACAATTCTCCCCCCACGAGAAAGCATAAGGACTCCGGTGAAGAAGCTCCCCAGAGCTAAGTTAGTAACATGCATTAATGTGACATGAATGCACACAGATGGAAAGAGTGTGCAATCTAAAACAATAGCAGCCTAACTAAGAGCAGGTCCAAGGCAAACCTGGGCCAGCCATTACTATAAGCTTTATCAAAGACGAGAGTTTTAAGCTTATTCTTAAATGTGGAGATGGTGTCTGCTTCCCGAACCGCAACTGGGAGCTGGTTCCACAGGAGAGGAGCCTGATAGCGGAAGGTTCTGGCTCCCATTCTACTTTGGAGACTCTAGGAGACAATAACTCTGCATTCTGGGACTGCAGTGTTCTAGTGGGGCAATAGGGTACTATGAACTCTTTAAGATATGATGGTGGTTGACAATTAAGATCTTTGTAGGTCAGGAGAAGGATTTTAAATTCAGTTATGGATTTTACAGGAAGCCATTGCAGAGAAGCTAATACAGGAGAAATATGATCTCTTTTCATAGTTTTTGTCACGCGCTGCAGCATTCTGGATCAATTGGAGAGTCCTAAGGGACTTGTTTGTGCAACATGATAGTAAGGAATTACAAAAGTCTGTGGCTAGCCCCCCACCCACCACTTCATTTTCTATTCTCTTACTCTATTGTGTTTTATTGTTATTGTTTTTATTGAGCCAGAACAGGTACGCAAAGAATTTCACTGAACATTGTACTGTGTATGAGTGTGTATGTGACAAATAAATTTGAATTTATATTTGAATTTAGTCCTGCATCAGCTATGGGGTGCTGGCTAGCTACAGAAGCATACAATTTAGATTCCATAGTGCGGAGCCGGGCCTTATGGGATTATTTTTGTGTCTTTAATTCCAAGCAAAACTTCTTCAATTCCTACTTCAAGTATCAAACAAAAATCACTAACTCAAGCAAAAAAATTGTCACCTCAAATGTAAAACTTAAAACTTGCAAACACAACATTTGTGTGGTCATAAACTATTGGTCTTTTATTAGTTTGATAATATGTCCTTTTGTTTACATTTCCCTCTGCTTCTTTCTCAATGATAAGTCTTTTGCTCTCTCCATCACGTTTGCAGTTTTTCTCCCAGCTTTCTCATTTGCACTTCCAAAGACTTTATTTGCAATACTGAGACAAACCTCTCGCGTGGGCGGGTCTTACATTGGCTAATGAGTTTTTGGAGTATTTTTGAGTGACCGATCAAGTGCCGCCTGCCTGCCTGACATTTCATGCAGGTAACATTAGAGATTTTGGAGAACACACAAACCACTCTAAACAGTGGATTCCTACAAGATTAATAAAGTGTAAGTATTGATCATATATATTGTCTGTGTGACGTTGCAAGCATGGTTACTAGACGTTTGTTGTTTTGTTGTGTTAAGTTACTAGTTAGCTAGTAAAGCTGTGTAAGTTAGCATTTAATGTTAACTAACTGCTAACGTTAAATGCTAGCCAAGCAAAGTAACTTTGGCTTACTGTAACTACGTTACTGAGCTAATTTGCCATGGGAAACATGTAGGATTAGTGAGGCCTTACTCAATGGAGCTGTATTAATTATCGTCTTCTCTCTGTAGAACAATGAAACATTGTGGGACCTGCAGGACCCTAGCAGGTGCTGTCCCAGGTAGGTCAGTAACGTAGCTATATGGCCTATTATGACAAACTATTATCCAGCAGTATTTGTTAAGTTGTACAATGTAGAAGCTGTGAATATAATGTATTCTATCTAGATATTGACACATACATTAGATAATGTTCCATCTGTACACACTTTCTTCTTTTATTGCACTGCTGCAAGATGGCAGATAACTGACATATTTTTGTATATTTTAACGTTGTAAATTTCAACAATATTTAACAATAATACTGGAGCGGTGTGCCGTCAGTGAGCTCAGGAGACCAGATGATCCCAGGCGTCTAGGAGTTGTGTGTGATATTCCTGCACCACCCTCAGAAGTGTTGTTGCAGACACAAGTCAGCTGAGAAATACAGCTTGCCTTAGGTGAAACTGAATATGTGAACTATATACAGTACATAACCCAATTACTCAGTATGTTTGTGTATAGTTGGTGATGAAAAACTGATCCTGACCAGTGATGTACTGCAAATAATGACTGACACTGAGTTCCAGCTTCTTCTACCACCGGTGCCCCAGCAAAATATGTTCAAATATCCATTATGTATGTGAAGTTTTATAATGGACTAAAAATAAAGCATTATAATAGTCTCAACCTTATTTCCTGTATTATATAATGAACCAAACAGATAAGGGTGAATGTAAAAACGTGTTTTAATATATTATGTGCATTTTAAAATATAATTACAGTAAAACAATGTAAACACAAATTAAATTACAGGACAGTATACTGTAGTAGAATATATTGACATACAATGGACTTAGAAACTACAAGTACACAAATGAAAATAAACTTAAGAAAAAGGTTATTGTAAGTGTTAATTGAGTATCTCAGTAAAATATGATCAGTACATACTCTATCGGTCTATACCCTGGCTGTTAGAAGCCTTTGCAAACATAGTGTTTCCTCCACAGAGAGACTGAAGGCTCCTCTCCCTCTGCTGCTACCATGTCCTCTTGATTGGACTGCCTGCTGCCTGATGTGAGCTGTGATAGAAAATTATAACAAAGTTCCTTACACAAATCAAATGGTAACAAAGTTTGCATTGATAACTGCAGCTTCTAAGCTTGGATGATTTACAATTAAAATAACTTGTTTTTAAGTAGCCATTAGCAAATGTGTAGGCTTTAAAAACACTATGAGAAGGGAAGTCCCTTCTGCTGACCTGCTTGTAAATGCAACAGAATACATGTAATTAGAGTTAGGATAGCCAGCCTTTGTCATAACTACGAAAGTACAGATGAACATTTTGTCATTCTTGTTCTTGTCTTGTAATGTCATCCTCTTGGCTGTAAATGTAGCTATCATTACTGAGTTTGTTTTTATGCTATGCTATAATAAAGCACATAACTATAAAGAACAACCAGTTAAGCAGTGTTAACACTGCATATGTACTGTACGTGTCAACCTCTAGATAGAATACATTATATTCACAGCTTCTACATTGTACAACTTAACCAATACCCTAGCATTGTGTATTATCAGAACACTATTTGTAGTTAGCTGGATAATAATTTGTCATTAGAAAAGTGTGTACATTGTGTACAGATGGAACATTATCTAATGTATGTGTCAATCTCTAGATAGAATATATTTTATTCACAGCTTCTACATTGTACAACTTAACCAATACCCTAGCTGGATAATAATTTGTCATAATAGGCCATATAGCTACGTTACTGACCTACCTGGGACAGCATCGTAGCTCTGCTAGGGTCCTGCAGGTCCCACAATGTTTCTTTGTTCTACAGAGAGAAGACGGTAATTAATACAGCTCCATTAAGTAAGGCCTCACTAAGCCTACATGTTTCCCATGGCAAATTAGCTCAGTAACGTAGCAACAGTAAGCCAAAGTTACTTGGCTTGGCTAGCATTTAACGTTAGCAGTTAGCAGTTAGCAGTTAGCTAACGTTGAACAAAAATGGCGGAGACACTAGAACCATAGACAGTATATAAACTGGACCATCGCTCTGGACGGCGACCAGTGAAGGATATTAGAAGCACTCTTCCGGTGATGGCTGCGCAGCCTCCAACTGAGCTCGAAGACGTACAGTGAGGAAAATAAGTATTTGAACACCCTGCCATTTTGCAAGTTCTCCCACTTGGAAATCATGGAGGGGTCTGAAATTGTCATCGTAGGTGCATGTCCACTGTGAGAGACATAATCTAAAAACAAAAATCCAGAAATCACAATGTATGATTTTTTAACTATTTATTTGTATGATACAGTTGCAAATAAGTATTTGAACACCTGTCTATCAGCTAGAATTCTGACCCTCAAAGACCTGTTAGTCTGCCTTTAAAATGTCCACCTCCACTCCATTTATTATCCTAAATTAGGTGCACTTGTTTGAGGTCGTTAGCTGCATAAAGACACCTGTCCACCCCATACAATCAGTAAGAATCCAACTACTAACATGGCCAAGACCAAAGAGCTGTCCAAAGACACTAGAGACAAAATTGTACACCTCCACAAAGCTGGAAAGGGCTACGGGGAAATTGCCAAGCAGCTTGGTGAAAAAAGGTCCACTGTTGGAGCAATCATTAGAAAATGGAAGAAGCCAAACATGACTGTCAATCTCCCTCGGACTGGGGCTCCATGCAAGATCTCACCTCGTGGGGTCTCAATGATCCTAAGAAAGGTGAGAAATCAGCCCAGGACTACACGGGAGGAGCTGGTCAATGACCTGAAAAGAGCTGGGACCACCGTTTCCAAGGTTACTGTTGGTAATACACTAAGACGTCATGGTTTGAAATCATGCATGGCACGGAAGGTTCCCCTGCTTAAACCAGCACATGTCAAGGCCCGTCTTAAGTTTGCCAATGACCATTTGGATGATCCAGAGGAGTCATGGGAGAAAGTCATGTGGTCAAATGAGACCAAAATAGAACTTTTTGGTCATAATTCCACTAACCGTGTTTGGAGGAAGAAGAATGATGAGTACCATCCCAAGAACACCATCCCTACTGTGAAGCATGGGGGTGGTAGCATCATGCTTTGGGGGGGGTTTTCTGCACATGGGACAGGGCGACTGCACTGTATTAAGGAGAGGATGACCGGGGCCATGTATTGCGAGATTTTGGGGAACAACCTCCTTCCCTCAGTTAGAGCATTGAAGGTGGGTCGAGGCTGGGTCTTCCAACATGACAATGACCCGAAGCACACAGCCAGGATAACCAAGGAGTGGCTCTGTAAGAAGCATATCAAGGTTCTGGCGTGGCCTAGCCAGTCTCCAGACCTAAACCCAATAGAGAATCTTTGGAGGGAGCTCAAACTCCGTGTTTCTCAGCGACAGCCCAGAAACCTGACTGATCTAGAGAAGATCTGTGTGGAGGAGTGGGCCAAACTCCCTCCTGCAGTGTGTGCAAACCTGGTGAAGAACTACAGGAAACGTTTGACCTCTGTAATTGCAAACAAAGGCTACTGTACCAAATATTAACATTGATTTTCTCAGGTGTTCAAATACTTATTTGCAGCTGTATCATACAAATAAATAGTTAAAAAAATCATCATTGTGATTTCTGGATTTTTGTTTTTAGATTATGTCTCTCACAGTGGACATGCACCTACGATGACAATTTCAGACCCCTCCATGATTTCCAAGTGGGAGAACTTGCAAAATAGCAGGGTGTTCAAATACTTATTTTCCTCACTGTAGATGTGACGTTAGCAACCTGTCTGAAAGTTGTAAGTCTTCTGGTAGCTGTGCCAAGAGAAATCTCAATCATTTCCAATCTAACAGAGATGGAGAGCGTAGGTATATGTAAGGAGATAACATAGGCACGGGCTAATTATTGCTAACTAAAATGCTAGTTAAAATTAGTAATTAAACTTAAACAAAGAATGTAAGTCGTAACTGCCTGCGAGCAACTCCTGTACTATACCGTAATTCCTCTACTGTGCAACAGTAAGTCGTGTGGTTATGACTTACGAAGCCCCCCTGGTCTCACTTTGTCAACAAAATTAATTATAACTATCTCGTGGCCTCAAGATACTATCTCGTGGCCTCAAGATAGTTAACTTGTGGCCTCGAGATACTATCTCGTGGCCTCAAGATAGTATCTCGTGGCCTCAAGATAGTAACTTGTGGCCTCAAGATAAGTGTATATAAAAGGAGAATGCACAATGGAGCAGCTTTTCTCTACATCAAGACATTTAAAGGAATATAAATAATAATAGAAGTTGGTAAATAAACAAGTATATACATGTAAAAAGTATAAATATAGGCTATAAAATATGAAGAAGAATTATAAAGGACTATATGCAGTAGAGCCCTGCGCGGGACCTTTTTCTTCATCCCGCTCCCGCCCGCTCCCGGAGAATTTCTGACCATTACCGCCCACACCCGCAACATGTGTGTTACACATTATACATTATATTCCTTTAAATGTCTTGATGTGCACATCAACTGTCCCAGACAGCAAAATGTGTTTGGGCCAGATTTGGGCCAGGTCTCCATTATCATTTGGCGCAGATCTGCTAAACAGACCTGGGCCCAGATCCGCGACTCATATTTTACATCTGGGGCTCATCTGGCCCTGGTCTGTGATTCATATTTAGGCTATCAGACAATTAAGGCCACACAGACAAATACCCACACAATTTGTAATTTTCAAAATAGTTTTTTTTATTTTAAAAAGGCAAAAGAGAACACTACAGCATGAACAACCATTTGACGTGAATCCAGATGCACAAAAAGACAGTAAATCAATACAATCAAAAATCAAAGACAAGACAAAAATCATATGGTTAAACATCAATGTTAATTATTCAAATTACAAAAAAATACAAAACCAAGTAAAAACTAATGTGAACACTGCACCTACTGTATATTTACTGCTCAATAGTTGGGTATGACCGGGCACGGCGGCCACCCCCGCAGTGGCAAGGCAGATTAAACCATCTGATGGCGTATTGATTTATCTGTCGGTGCATGGCTTTGTCAGACGTGCGATTCTTCCTCACTGCTCCTGTAAGACGTAGCCTACAAAAAGCACACAAAGCAAAGAAACAAACAGTAAATATTAGATTCAATATTCAAAGATTATTTATTACATGACATAGTAAAATGCTTGCACAAATAAATATGAATAGGCTAAATGTGACTAAAGTGGTGTGGAGCCTACTGAGTAGTGAGTGAATGAATGAGAGAGTGGTGATTAAGTAAAGACTGAGTGAAAGGTCTATGTATGTAACTACATGGAAAACGGATTAAATTATGTTTGTGCCCTGTACAGTAAAATAGTGTTTTAGACGGCTAGCTGTAGTCTCGCTAAGTCCCGTGGGAATTCAGTTTAGCAGGAGAAAGGTAAATAGCAATGTGCATGTTGGAGGAGCGTAGTGTGTGAAGAGTGAAGATCGGAGTTGTTCACAAGGGAAGAAGCTTGGAGTTCGAAAAACAAGTGTTGATATACTGTGGAAAATATATGGTTCGCGTTTGTGCCTTTCTGAATTGTGAACACTATTTTAAAAATCACTATTTTACTGTGAGAGCCCTATAAGAGATCGAGGAAGGGATGGAGTGACCCTGCCCGGAGGAAGCCCGGGGCCCCCGTCTGGAGCCAGGCCCAGACGGAGGGCTCGTTGGCGAGCGTCTGGTGGCCGGGTTTGCCACGGAGCCCGGTCGGGCACAGCCCGAAAAAGCTACGTGGCATCCATCTCTCCAGCCCATGGGCCCACCACCTGTGGGAGGAACCGCTGGGGTCGGGTGCATTGCCACATGGGTGGCAGTGAAGGTCAGGGGCCTCGACGGACCAGACCCGGGCAGCAGACGCTGGCTCTGGGGACGTGGAATGTCACCTCTCTGTGGGGGAAGGAACCGGAACTGGTGCGGGAGGTGGAGCGCTACCGGTTAGATCTGGTGGGGCTTACCTCTACGCACAGTCTCGGTTCTGGAACCGTACTCCTGGATAGGGGTTGGACTCTTTTCTTCTCCGGAGTTGCCCAGGGTGTGAGGCGCCGGGCGGGTGTGGGGATACTCACAAGCCCCCGGTTGAGCGCCGCTATGTTGGAGTTTACCCCGGTGGACGAGAGGGTCGCCTCCCTACGCCTGCGGCTGGTGGGGGGGAAAACTCTGACTCTTGTTTGTGCATATGCACCAAACAAGAGTTCGGAGTATTCGGCCTTCTTGGAGACCTTGAATGGAGTCCTGTATGGGGCTCCAGTGGGAGACTCCATCGTTCTGCTGGGGGACTTCAACGCGCACGTGGGCAATGATGGAGACACATGGAGAGGCGTGATTGGGAGGAACGGCCTCCCTGATCTAAACCAGAGTGGTTGTTTGTTGTTGGGCTTCTGTGCTAGTCATGGATTGTCTATAACGAACACCATGTTCGAACATAGGGATGCTCATAAGTGTACCTGGTACCAGAGCACCCTAGGCCAAAGGTCAATGATCGATTTTATAATCGTTTCATCTGATCTGAGGCCGTATGTTTTGGACACTCGGGTGAAGAGAGGGGCGGAGCTGTCAACCGATCACCATCTGGTGGTGAGTTGGGTCAGAGGGTGGGGGAAGACTCTGGACAGACCTGGTAAGCCCAAACGGGTAGTGCGGGTAAATTGGGAACGTCTGGAGGAGGCCCCTGTCCGACAGACTTTCAACTCACACCTCCGGCGGAGCTTTTCGTGCATCCCTGTGGAGGCTGGGGGCATTGAACCCAAGTGGACAATGTTCAAAGTTTCCATTGCTGAAGCTGCGGCGAAGAGCTGTGGTCTTAGGGTCTTGGGTGCCTCAAGGGGCGGTAACCCACGAACACCGTGGTGGACACCGGTGGTCAGGGAAGCTGTCCGACTGAAGAAGGAGTCTTTCCGGGATATGTTATCCCGGAGGGCTCCGGAGGCAGTTGCAAGGTACCGAAGGGCCCGAAGGGCTGCAGCCTCTGCCGTGAAAGAGGCAAAGCAGCGGGTGTGGGAGAAGTTCGGAGAAGACATGGAGAAGGACTTTCGGTCGGCACCAAGGTGCTTCTGGAAAACCGTTCGCCACCTCAGGAGGGGGAAGCGGGGAACCATCCAAGCTGTGTACAGTAAGGATGGGACGCTGTTGACCTCAACTGAGGAGGTAATAGGGCGGTGGAAGGAGCACTTTGAGGAACTCCTAAATCCGACTAATACGCCCTCTATGGTAGAGGCAGAGCTGGAGGATGATGGGGGATTGTCGTCAATTTCCCTGGTGGAAGTTGCTGAGGTGGTTAAACAACTCCACAGTGGCAAAGCTCCAGGGATTGATGAGATCCGTCCGGAAATGCTTAAAGCTCTGGGTGTGGAGGGGTTGTCTTGGTTGACACGCCTCTTCAACATTGCGTGGAAGTCTGGGACGGTGCCTAAGGAGTGGCAGACCGGGGTGGTGGTTCCCCTTTTCAAAAAGGGGGACCAGAGGGTGTGTGCCAATTACAGGGGTATCACACTTCTCAGCCTCCCCGGTAAAGTCTACTCCAAGGTGCTGGAAAGGAGGGTTCGGTCGATAGTCGAACCTCAGGTTGAAGAGGAACAATGCGGATTCCGTCCTGGTCGTGGAACAACGGACCAGCTCTTTACTCTCGCAAGGATCCTGGAGGGAGCCTGGGAGTATGCCCAACCGGTCTACATGTGCTTTGTGGATCTGGAGAAGGCGTATGACCGGGTACCCCGGGAGATACTGTGGGAGGTGCTGGGGGAGTATGGGGTGAAGGGGTCCCTTCTCAGGGCCATCCAATCTCTGTACGACCAAAGCGAGAGCTGTGTCCGGGTTCTCGGCAGTAAGTCGGACTCGTTTCAAGTGAAAGTTGGCCTCCGCCAGGGCTGCGCTTTGTCACCAATTCTGTTCGTAGTATTTATGGACAGGATATCGAGGCGTAGTCGGGGTGGAGGGGGGTTGCAGTTCGGTGGGCTGGGGATCTCATCGCTGCTTTTTGCAGATGATGTGGTCCTGATGGCATCATCGGCCTGTGACCTTCAGCACTCACTGGATCGGTTCGCAGCCGAGTGTGAAGCGGCTGGGATGAGGATCAGCACCTCTAAATCGGAGGCCATGGTTCTCAGCAGGAAACCGATGGAGTGCCTTCTCCAGGTAGGGAATGAGTCCTTACCCCAAGTGAAGGAGTTCAAGTACCTTGGGGTCTTGTTCGCGTGTGAGGGGACAATGGAGCGGGAGATTGGCCGGAGAATCGGCGCAGCGGGTGCGGTATTGCATTCAATTTATCGCACCGTTGTGACGAAAAGAGAGCTGAGCCAGAAGGCAAAGCTCTCAATCTACCGGTCAGTTTTCCTTCCTACCCTCACCTATGGTCATGAAGGCTGGGTCATGACCGAAAGAACAAGATCCAGGGTACAAGCGGCCGAAATGGGTTTCCTCAGGAGGGTGGCTGGCGTCTCCCTTAGAGATAGGGTGAGAAGCTCAGTCATCCGTGAGGAGCTCAGAGTAGAGCCGCTGCTCCTTTGCATTGAAAGGAGCCAGTTGAGGTGGTTCGGGCATCTGGTAAGGATGCCCCCTGGGCGCCTCCCTAGGGAGGTGTTCCAGGCACGTCCAGCTGGGAGGAGGCCTCGGGGAAGACCCAGGACTAGGTGGAGGGATTATATCTCTAACCTGGCCTGGGAACGCCTCGGGATCCCCCAGTCGGAGCTGGTTAATGTGGCTCGGGAAAGGGAAGTTTGGGGCCCCCTGCTGGAGCTGCTACCCCCGCGACCCGATACCGGATAAGCGGACGAAGATGGATGGATGGATGGACTATTTTACTGTACAGGGCACAAACATAATTTGGTCCGTTTCCCTGTAGTTACATAGTCACTAATATGGTCATAACCACTACATTGCTCACTTACCTATTTTTGAGGGTGAAATAAAATACCAATTTTCGCGGCGAAGGCTTGAACGGTCTTCTGGAAGACATCCACCAGACTAGCGGGCGCTTGTTGGATTGTTGTCGGCTGCGTGAAGCCAGGAGGGCGGGGAGGAGGCAGAAGCAGGGACGCTGGCCGGACCTGCTAGCCCGGCTAAGGAAACCACAACGATCGACACGGACAAGACTCCTACTCACCAACGCCAGATGGAATTTACACAAAATGGATATTTATGCTACAAATACACACGGAACTGCTGCTTGATGATTATTACCAAAGCCGGGCTGGACACACTCACTCATCCCAGACGGCAGCTAGCAGCTAACAGGGTAGGTGAATTTAAACAATGGCTAAGTTGCTAAACGCATCTTGTTGTCATGTAAGGGCCCTGTTCATGTTGCACAAACATTTTAATTGCATTTTGTGTCTGTTAAGAGGCACAAAGGCACTCTTTATGATATTCCCCCAAAACTGCTGTTTTAGCTAACTGGGAGCTCTGGGCATTAGCTGCAGTAGCTCGATGTTGCTAGCACCGATTCGGCTCATGTTTTTTGCTATAGACAGTACTCAAAAAAGTATAGCGATCAAAATTAACGTAAAAATTGCCCGGAGTTCTCCTTTAACTATCTTGAGGCCACGAGATACTATCTTGAGGCCACGAGTTAACTATTTCGAGGCCACGAGATAGTTATAATTAATTTTTTTTACAAAGTGGGACCAAGGGGGCTCCGTAATGACACAATCGTTAGACTGTTTTTACAAAAACGTCTACTACGGAGCCATAACGTGAGATACAAGGTAATGGAGCCTTTTATACATTGTCGTGTTTCTTTAGAAATAAACAATGGACAAACAGAGTCTTTAAACGCTTCAGATGTAAAGTTATTTGCTGTCAAAATGGTGCCAAAATGAATGGCAGTCAATAGAATGCTAACGGGAGGTGGTGGCTTGGTAGCATCAAATTGGCGCCATAGGAGCTATGCGTTCTGGGGAGAGGCTTACCCCCTTGACTAGAACGACTGATTCTGTCAGTGTCTGAATGTATGATTCTCTATAACCTCTCTGAAGAGGGTTATAGATGGTATAAGAATGTATCCTATGCATTGTTGGTTGAAAACTTACGTAACATATTGACTGTAAAACAACGTATAACCTAGCTTGATTCAAGACACACACACACACACACACACACACACACACACACACACACACACACAAAGTGTAATAGGGGGCGCCACTTTGTGTGTGTGTGTGTGTGTGAGTTTGTGTGTGTGTGTGTGTGTGTGTGTGTGTGTGTGTGGGTGGGTGGGTGGGTGGCAGTGTTGTGCAAGTTCATACTTCTCATGAACTAGTTCAAAGTTCAGTCCACACAGATTAATTCATTAATTAAAATGTGCTGAACATTGTCTGTGCTTCTCAGTGGAGGATGCAAAAAAAGTGGAGGGACCTCCGTGATGCATATGTCCGGTAGAGGAGGGAGGAACAGTCCAGGTGGGTAAGCGGGGCCTCTGCCTCTCAGAAGAGGCCTTGGTGCTATGCCCAGATTATGTCCTTCCTCCTGCCGTTTATCACCCCACGGAGGACAACCTCCAACCTCACTGAGACACAGTCCACACAGGAGACAGAGGGAGAGACCCAGGAGGGAGAGGTCTCACAAGAGAGAGAGGGAGAGAATCAGGAGAGAGAGAGGGACAGACACAGGAGAGCGTGCGCCCACACGAAATGGAGGCCGCACAGGGCACACCAGACCTGTCAGGGGAGCACAGGCGTAGGCGGCAGGTTGTCTCTGCAAGCCCCTTAACGTTTGAACAGAGGATTGTGACTGCTATAGAATCTGTCAATCAACCACCAACACAGGAGAAAGACCAGGCCTTCTTGGACAGCCTGCTCCCCGCACTAAAAAGGATGTCGATCCAAAAAAAACGCAGCTACGAAGCTGAAAATGCACCAGCTGATATATGAAGCTGAATTTGAGTATAAGTATTTTGTTGTGAATGTTCTCCACACTGGCTTTGATGATGTGTAACATGCTGCCATCTCACCTTTTCATTTTTATTCGTGTTTTTTGTTGGGCTGTCAAACGATTAATTTTTTAATCGCGATTAATCGCCAAATTTCTATAGTTAATCACGATTAATTGCATTCGGTGCTATCTTGTAGTATTAAGATGGCGCCACAGATGGTCGACTCGGTGTGTCTGTGCGTGTTGTTTTGTTTTGTGTTTTAACTTAGTTTTTTGCGATGGTACCCGGATCTCTTTCTCCAGAGAAGAGCTCTTGAACATCAGGGAAACAACGCCAGAGGATTTATTTCCTAATTTTCTTCTCCCTACACTGGAAATTTTGGACATTCTAGTCAAAGGTGCACTCACCGGGGGAGAGGGAAACGGGCCGGTGCGCTGGTGCGTCTCCGCCAGCGAGGATTACGCACACCGTTACCGGGCATATTTCTCTCTAACGTGCGCTCACTGCCCAACAAACTGGAAGAATTACAATTGCTGTTGGGGGGAAACAGGGACTTTTCTTCATCTGCTGTTTTGTGCTTCACGGAGACGTGGCTCTGTGGATTAATACCGGACTCTGTGCTGCAGCTGGCAGGCTTCCAACTTTTCAGAGCGGCCAGAGACACGGATCTCTCCGGCAAAACTAAAGGTGGAGGAATCTGTTTCTACATCAACAGCAGTTGGTGCAACGACATGACCGTGATCCAGCAGCATTGTTCTCCTGACCTGGAGTATTTCATCATAAACTGTAAGCCTTTTTATTCACCCCGTGAGTTCCATTCATTCATTCTGGTCAGTGTTTACATCCCGCCGCAGGCCAACGTGCAGGACGCACAGCGCATGCTCGCCGACCAGATACTGAGTGTGGAGCGGATCAACCCGGATCAACTCCTTAGTTATTGTCCTTGGAGACTTTAACAAAGGAAACCTCACTCATGTACTACCTAAATACAGACAGTATATTAAATGCCCGACCAGAGAGGAGAATATTCTGGATCACTGTTACACCACAGTCAGGGATGCTTATCACGGCGTCCCCTGTGCTGCACTGGGACTCTCTGACCACGTCATGGTCCACTTGATCCCCGCCTACAGGCAGAATCTAAAGCTCTGCAAACCTGTAGTGAGGACATCAAAGAAGTGGACCAGTGTAGCTGTGGAGGATCTCCAGTTGTGCTTGGACTCTACTGACTAGGATGTGTTCAGGACTGCTACCAATAGTCTGGATGAGTACACAGAGGCTGTGACGTCATACATCAGCTTCTGTGAGGACTGCTGTGTTCCATCAAGCACCAGGGTGAGTTACAACAATGACAAACCCTGGTTCACAGCCAAACTCAGAAGGCTAAGGTTGGATAAGGCAGAGGCGTTCAGGAGTGGGGACAAAGACAGACTTAAAGAAGCAAAGTACAAGTTTAGCAAGGTGGTGAAAGAGGCTAAACAACGGTACTCTGAGAAACTCCAAAACCAGTTCTCAGCGAACGACTCTGCTTCTGTCTGGAGAGGGCTCAAACAGATCAACAACTTCAAGCCCAAAAAGTCTCCCACTCCACCAACGACCGACGCCTAGCCAACGACCTAAACGAGTTCTACTGTCGCTTTGATAGACAATGGGTCAGTCCTGTAACCATCCCCCTCAACACCTCCCAACAAAGGGTCTTCCTTGACACCATCCCCCGCAACACTCCCAACAGCTCCAGCTACAGTTCATCACATCCACCACCCCACCTTAAAGGTCCCTCCACCCACCTCAGTGACGACTCTCTCCATCAATGAGGAAGACGTCAACAGACTGTTCAGAAGACAGAACCCCAGGAAAGCTGCTGGACCGGATGCGGTCTCCCCATCCAGCTTGAAGCACTGCGCTGATCAGCTGTCTCCAGTGTTCACAGACATTTTCAACACCTCACTGGAGACATGCCATGTGCCAGCCTGCTTCAAGTCCTAAACAATCATCCCTGTTCCCAAGAAGCCAAGGACCACAGGACTTAATGACTTCAGACCCGTCGCCCTGACCTCTGTGGTTATGAAGTCCTTTGAGCGCCTTGTGCTTTCTCACCTCAAAGCCATCACTGACCCCCTCCTGGATCCCCTGCAGTTTGCCTACAGAGCCAACAGGTCTGTAGACGATGCAGTCAACCTGGCCCTCCACTACATCCTCCGGCACCTGGACTCAGCAGGAACCTACGCCAGGATCCTGTTTGTGGACTTCAGCTCTGCCTTCAACACCATCATCCCGGCTCTGCTTCAGGAGAAACTCTCCCAGTTTGGTGTGCCTGACTCCACCTGCAGGACTGACTTTCTGTCTGACAGGAAGCAGCTTGTGAAGCTGGGGAAAGACATCTCCGACTCACAGACCATCTGCACCAGATCCCCTCAGGGCTGTGTTCTTTCTCCTCTGCTCTGCTCCCTGTACACCAACAGCTGAACCTCCAGTCACCAGTCCGTCAAGCTTCTGAACTTATTTTAGAGAATGTGTGACATGCACCTACAACACCATGTTACGAGTTGAGAGATGGAGGACCCAAATGCAGAGAGAGACGGCAGGCAGGAGATGGTAAGAGTTCAAAATTTTAATAATAACGAAAAACCCGGCAGTACAGAGGCTGGAAAAACCAAAAAACAGGACACAGACGATTTCGTCCGGATTCACACGGACAGCGCGGGGATACAAAAAGATGCACAGGATGACGGCACGGGAACACACATGAGGCAAAACGATCTGACAAGAGACAAAGGGAACACGGGGGTTAAATACAAGAGGTAATGAACAAACGAGGGACAGCTGATACAACAGGTGAATCACATTAGGGAGGGGCAGGACAATCAGACAAGGCGGGAAAACAGAAGGTAAAACTAGACAAGAAAAGATCGAAAACAGACTATCGTAAAACAGGAAACTGGGAAAAACAAACAGGAAACATGATATAACCTAAACACAGAAACTTGACCAACACTAAACACAAGGGAGAACAGAACACAGGAATTAACCAAAACAGGGAACATAGGCAACAGAGATGTACAACCAGGTAACAGAAATGTACAGAATAACTCTACAAAAACATACAGAAAACATAATACAAGCAACAGAAAAATACACAACCGTAACCCCCTCCTCAAGGGACGGATCCCAGATGTCCCACACATAAACAAAACAAAACAAAAAACAAACCAGAGAGGCGAGAGTCCGGGGGAGGCAGAGAGTCACTAGGGCACAGGGAAGAGCGTCCTGGGACACAGGGGACAAAGAGTCACTGGGGTACCCGGTGGAAACAGAGTCACTGGGGTACCTGTGGGAACAGGGGACCGGAGAGGCCTGGGGGAAACAGAGCGGGGCCACTCGGGGAAAAAGAGCGGGGCCGATCGGGGAAACAGAGCGGGGCCGCTCGGGTAAACAGAGCGGGGCCGCTCGGGGAAACAGAGAGGGGTCGCTCGGGGAAACAGAGAGGGGTCACTCGGGGAACAGAGAGGGGTCACTCGGGGAACAGAGGACTGAGAGACCTCGGCAACGGGACAGAGAGACCTCGGCAACAGGGAACAGAGAGACCTCGGCAACAGGGGACAGTGAGACCTTCTGGCGGCCGGCGACGGAGGCAAAAACCTTCTGGCTACCAGTGATGAGGGCAGAAGCCTTCTGGTGGCCGACGATGAAGGCAGAAACCTTCTGGCCACTGGCGACGAGGTCAGAAGCCTTCCGGTGGCCGGCGACGAAGGCAGAAACCTTCTGGCCACCGGCGACAAAGGCAGAATCCCTCAGGCGGCTGTACTGGACGTCGAGGGCAGCGCCCCTCCGGGGGCCTAGCCAGTCAGCTAAGGCGAGACCCCTCAGGTGGCCGAACTGGACGTCGAGGGTTCTGAGGCGGCCAGCCTGGACGTTGAGGGTTCTGAGGCGGCCAGCCTGGACGTCGAGGGTTCTTTGGCGGGCGTCGCTGCTGGCGTGTCCCTTCGGGCAGCCAAACTGGACGTCGAGGGCTCCTCCGAGGGCCAAGCCGGTCGGCCAAGGCGAAGCCCCTTGGGAGGCAGTGCCAGCGAAACAGGAGGGGCAGGAGTCGGTTTGACCGACACAGGCAAAGTCCCTGGGGGGTCTCAGGGGCGGCCTCAGGGTCACCAGAGACCGGCAAAGGGGTGGTCTCGGGGGCATCAGGGATCAGCAAGGGATCAGGAAGGTCTCAGGGGCGGTCTCAAGGATGCCGGAGACTGGCAAAGTCTCAGGAGCGGTCTCAGGGGCGGTCTCAGGGGCGCCGGAGACCGGCAAAGTCTCAGGGGTGGTCTCAGAGGAGCTTACCGGTGGCAAAGTCTCTGGGGTGCAGATCAGTGTAGTCTCTGGGAGATCTGTTAGCGCCGACTTTGGAAGCTCCATCAGCGTCGACTCTGGAAGCTCCGTCAGCGCATCACTCGATGGTAGATCCTGAACCTGGCTGCCAGGACACCGAAGGCTTGCTTTACTACCATTCTTGCCTGAGACATGCGGTAGTTAAACATCCAACGTCGTCTGCAGAGGTTCCTTCCAGGATATGGACGCATCAGGTGATGGCACAACGGGAAGGCTTCGTCCCGAGGAAGTGGCCCAAGATCCTCTGCTCCAGGGATGATGGCATCTGGCGGGACTCCCAAGGTGCCTGCCTGGACCGTAAGGAGCACAATGGAGAAGGTCCCCTTATAATAAAAAAAAGGGAGCCTGAATTGGGTGGTGCCACGATCCTCACATGCTTCCCATCTATGGCCCCCACGCAATTGGGGAAGTCACGGTTAACCCGGAACTGCTCTGCAATACCCTGCCAATCACCCTCCTTTGGCACAGGCATGTACACATCCACTAGCTCCTCCAAGATAACCTTGGCCACCTCAGGCACAATGAGAGACACATATGTCTTTTCCACCAAGGCAGTTCTGGTGCTGGTTCGGGGTCAGTGCTAAAATCGAACCGGTTCTTTGCTTTTCCACACAAAAAATCCTGGCTTTGTGGTCCTCTACGGAAATTCAAAATAAATTGGATGGAGCTGTGCGGACAAAACCCATCTTTGAAAGGCTACAGAATGAGATGTATATAGCTGGTTACCAGAGGAGTGTAGAACAACTGATAAACAAAATTTAAAAATTAAAAAAAGATTATCGGGATCAAAAAAAGGAGCTTGGGCGAAGTGGTAGCGGCGGTCGGCAAAGAAGATCCCCATATTTCGACGTCCTGGACTCCATACTTGGTGACCGACCGGCATGCCAAACCACCGGGGCACTTAACTCCGCTACAGCCTTGTTGGAGGCGTTGGTGAATGGAGGAGAAGCAGAAAATTCCAATGCTTCAGGTGGGTCTTATATTTCATATGTTTCAATGTCAATCATGTATTTTTTTTTAGCTGTTTAGCCAGCTATGTCTTGTTTCAATGTTATATTCGCATTGTTAACATTAGTTAGGTGACAACAAGCAAAGTGTAGCAAGCTACCGCTAGCAAACGTAGCTGGTTACAGTAGCTAAACGTTAACGCTGTACTAACGTTACTGTTTTACAAATGTTTAACGGTCGGTAGCTAGCTAACATTAGCAGATAAGCCCGTTGACAGCGACATTATTGTTCATATTTTGGCACAATGTTTCTGACCGTAGTAGTGGTCATATAGTGACTGAAAGTGTGATGTGATATGCTAAGAACTAACTACACGCTGTTTTCAGGTAACGTTACTTTTTGACTTTTGTACTCATCAACTATTTAGTCCATGCATCAGATTTTGATTTGACTTATTCACCAACAAAATGTCCTGTTTGTGCAACACTTTTAAAAGCCAAACTAACATTCAGCAGGGAGGTTTGCTCACTGAGAAAATAATAAATAGTTCAGGGGATGATTAGGAGGAGCAAACACACAACCGCTTTTATTTCCTGTTATGAAAATTGAATTTGAAGATTTTTTATTTATGACACTTAACATCTAAATCACCTCATATTTTTTTAGGCAAAAGAAAAAGAGGGATGTTTCATAAAGGTGACTCAGGTTTTATTGTGAAAAGTATGTCATAAATGAGCTTTATAAAGTAAACCTGCTCCATGTTTTGGTTGTTTATAGAGTTGTCAGTCACTGGTGAGGAAGGGGATGTTGATGATGACACGGAGCTACCAGCACCATCACCGCAGGACTGCAGCTCGCCGGTACCATCTGCCTCCGTGTCATCACGGCAAGCCAGACGAGGTAAGCTATTTTGTGCTATGTATTAAGCATTTCCTTAATGTTTACATGTTCTACATAGCCTCATAGCTTACATTTTGTCCAATGAGCATTTAACTTAGTCCCAAAACGAAGGGTTAGGATGTCCTATTGAAACCATAGGTAGGTCAACTATGGTCAACATGCAGGCGCTTTGTTTGCAGATAAATTGTTAGATTAAATGATGGCAGCCAATATAAAACAAACTGAAGCTTATCTGCAGTAATGTGTGGACTTGAACTAGTAGTACACAGGTATGTAGATAGTTTGACATTGTCATCTAATCACACATTTTGGTTTTGTTTGTTTTCTACACAAGAAAAAGACAGCGTGAAAATGAGGAGCTGTTGGAGTACATGGAGAAGGCTGATGATAAGTTCTTGCAGCTCAACAAGGACATGACAGCAAAGATAGAGGCAGACAAAAGTGCTCTGCTTGGGCTCATGGGGCGCATGGTGGCAGTGATTGAAGCGCAAGCAAAAAAATAGACTAGGTTTTAATTTAATTAACATGTTATTTATTTATTTATTATTATTTGATTGTTTATGCCAATAAACATTTGTTTTTATATTTAACAACATTCTGAACCTTCTCTATTCCAACAAGTCGGATAATACAATACCAGACTGGATATTAACAGGAAATATGTAGAAAAACAACAGTTTTCAATATGTGAACGTGCCGTGCAAACGCACCTCATTTGGTACAACCAGTTAAAAGATATAATTTGATGAATGTATTCCACATTAACTACCTATCCAAAATTACAGGGATAATCAACAGATACATGTTACACAAAACAGGTAAAAACATTGAACACATGAAACTTTGATTAATGACATTAGAACAATTCTTTTTTTTGTATTACAAGTTTTCTGAAATTTCTCATTTCTAAATATGCAAATAAGGCATTTACTACTGCCAACTTTTGGTGCATTTAGAAGAAATATACAAGCGCAAATAGACAAAATGTAATCAAATTAACACCATGAAATATGTATTTTGAATGCCTTTTTTCTGTCAGATGCATTTTAGAGATAATGTTGAAGGAAACAGGTAGGTAGAAACTGGCAGTAATGATGTACAACAATCCCTCTAAAAACAATCACTCCTCTCTACTGAAATAGTTAATTAAGGCTGCTCTAATATCTGCCCGTTCTGGCTCACCATGCTCAGGTAATGCCTGACCTGGAGGTTGAAGGTTTGACTCCCTGTCCACATGCTCCACAATTAAATTGTCACCATGCTCTTCACAGATATTATGAAGCACACAGCAGGTCAACGTCATTTTCTGGCTGAGCTCCAGCTTGCAGTCATTTCTTTTGAGGAGACATCTCCAACAGCCCTTTAACCTTCCAAAAGCCATCTCTACAACCGAATGCGCACTGCTCAAACGGTAATTCTAGGTGTGTTGGTCAGGTGACAGTCTTCCAGTGTCGGAGAAGAGCTTCATAAGCCAATTCTGCATTGGGTAAGCGGGGTCACCGATAAGGTAGTGTCCAAGATTAATGCCAGAGATGATCCTTGTGTTTTGTCCAAGTAATTCCCCATCACTTAGTTGCTCCCATAAATGCGATTGCCTTAGCACTCTTGCATCATGCACACTCCCTGCATAGCCCACACACACATCCCAAAACAGGCCTCTGCCATCCACAACTCCTTGCAATATAATCAAGTGCCACCCTTTCCTGTTGAAATAGTCACGGGGGTACTCCTCGGGTGCAATGATCAGGATGTGGCTTCCATCTATTGCACCAACACTGTGGTATTCTCCATGCGGTTATGGAAGAAGGTGGCAATTTCAACCAGCTTCGCAGCATCTGGAGTGGTGATGTGTATAGGGAGCAAGACCCTTATGACAGAGTCGCAGAAATCCTGAACACAGTTGAACACTGTGCTTAGACCTACCCCAAAAAGGTGGCTAATGGTCCTATACTCAATGCCGGTAGCCAGCTTCCAGAGAGCAATTGCTACATGTTTTTTCACTAGAACAGACATACGGTAATTTGTGTTCCTTCTGCCCATGAGACGCCTGACCTGATCGCATATGTATTCCAGAGACTCCCGGCACATTGCAACAATGTTTACAAATATACATTGTAACGCTGGCTGCACAGATTATGCAGACGCAGACCGCTACGATTGACTGACACACACACACACACACACACACACACACACACACACACACACACACACACACACACACACACACACACACACACACACACTGTTAAACTCATACGCTGAACACTTCATTAGTCTTCATATTTTCTACATGGGTTTAGTTAATGATCGGGCTATAATAACACCACGTCGGCTATGTAATCGCTGACAACCGGGACAACTTCACAGTGGTTGTAAACTGGGACATTTTAGCGTCCGACAGATTTTTTTTTTCTGTTCACCCAACCGTGTTAAACACACAACATTCATTTCATTACTTAGCTATAATTCCCTTTGTGAGTACATGACAATACACTAGCTACTTGAACTTGAACTATGAGCAGTAGCCTAAGTTAACAGTGATGTTGCCATCGCAAGCCAGCAAAAAAATATACCTGCAAGATAATTACCTTTCTTCTTGAACGTATCCTCTGTCCATAGCGGTCACGAAGAGCTGTCAAGGCACGTCTTTGAATTCCGGTGTAAATTTGTAAAGCCAGGAGCAAAAGTATCGGTATGTAGTCCATTGTTGTTGAGATTGTCATGACGCGTTGCTATGACAATGGAGGTGCATGCAGTGGCGTTGTGACGTAGCTCTACTCTGACTCTAGACTGTCTGTGGAAAATCGAGCTGGTTCTTAGATAATTGGCGAGTAGAACCAGCACCGAACTGGCATAAGCACCAGCCCAGAACCAGCACCTGGTTAGCATTGGTGAAAAAGAGTTAACAGTGCTCCAGCCCACTCGGAAGCGCCAGATGTTTGAAAGAACATAATTAAAATATTAATAATAATAATTATAATTAGTGGGAATGCTGATTCAGCAGCATTCCAACTATTGTTATTCGGTTCTTTCTTTTTTCTTATTAGTGGGAATGCTGTTCAGCAGCATTCCAACTATTGTTATTCGGTTCTTTCTTTTTTCTTATATATTATATCTTATTCCGTACATTTTTTGGCTCTCCGTAACTTCTGCATACGTTCAGCTATTAAAACCATTAAACTTTTAAAATGTTCAGCTCTTTCAGCTAATGATGGGACTTCTTCAACTTTTTTTCTACTATTTATACTTTTTAAAATATTAAGCTTTTTATCAATTTTTTTTTAACATTGAAGTCAATGAGAGCATGCTTCAAATCCTTCAAATCTTCTTCCGCTCCCAAAATTTTCAGCTCCTTCAAACTTTCACCTACAGATGCCAAACAAACTTTAACATGTTCACGCAATATTCAGGTATTAGGCTATGGCTTTTCAGTTTGATATCTTTGACAGTTTTTGTGAAAAAGCTGTTTAAGTTTAGTGATCATTTCAGGATTTTTCTGCGTTTCTAATGAGTGTGTGTTGGGGACAGCTAGAGTGGATGATGTCATCGCCAGAGCACAGAACCTTAACAAAAATATCTTTGTCTTTGTCCCCTCTCTATTAATTGCTCTCACACCCACAATATTTACTTGTCATACACAATTTATACATGAAAACGTAGGTATTTTTGTCTAGTTTCAGCCAATGTGCTCAATTATGCAATATGCATTATACTTTTGGCTAGATGACCTTCCAAATGACAACAGTTCCAAATCTTCCTCCATTCGCTGCCATATTAAACATCCTCCACATTTCCCAGCGAAACGCAGAGCGAACCAGTTTTTTAAATCGCTGATATGCCCACATTTTTAGTTTATCAACATAAATTTTATATGGATGTGTTCATAAAGGCCTTGTCGTGGTCACGATTACATAATTTCACTGAAACGTCTTATCGTTTTAGCAGTCTGAGCCTTTATTTGAGAGCTTGTTCTCAGTGTGTTTGAATAGCTCCAGTGGGGCACAGCTGACAGTGTCAGCAGGTGACACGGTCGTTAAAGATCAAAGAGATCCCATCACAGACTTCAAAGGGTGTTTTCACTGGTCATACGTTACCATGACAACACTTTCACAGACAGTTGAATTGAATACTACAGGCAGTAATATGAACATTAGTCTACATCTTTTGCGTTCCACTTCTGTCTGTCTGTCTCAGTCTCTCTCTGTCTGTCTCTCTCTGTGTCTGTCTCTGTCTCTCTGTCTCTGTCTCTCTGTCTCTGTCTCTCTCTGTCTCTCTGTCTCTCTGTCTGTCTGTCTCTGTCTCTCTCTCTCTCTCAATTTCATTTTTTTCAATTTCATGTTGCTTTATTGGCTTGACAAAAAATACATCTGTGTTTCCAAAGCATAAGAACAAACATACATATAAACAACGACAAGGAGTAAATACATCTGATATAATAATACAAGTAAACAGGATAATTATGATATAAATGCAGATACTAGACACATTCTGTGCATGTCCCTCAAAGGGTACGTTGAAACAATAATATATATAAAAAAGAATACTGATGAACAAAATAATATATATATATATATATATATATATATATATATATATATATATGTTTGGGGTCCCCTGCTGGAGCTGCTACCCCCGCGACCCAATACCGGATAAGCGGACGAAGATGGATGGATGGATGGATATATATATATAATTTGTATAAATAATTCTTATATACACAAGTTTCTATTTATGTTGCCTTGTATTGTGGCAGGAGAAGACATATTTAGCTGCTAGCCATGCTGTGCTTTTATCTTCCCCTAATAAAAAGGAAGCTTTTTGTCCTCAGTGTAGGTAGTGAAGCCTGGTATATGTTTTTAAAATTTTTGGAAATATTTGGTTCTTATGTCTTCATATTTGGGACATGTACATAGGAAATGTAATTCTGTTTCGATATCCTGGTGGCAGTATGTACAGACTCGTTCCTCTCTTGGTCTCCACACTTTTAAATGTCTACCTCTTTCAATTTCCAGCTCGTGGTCACTGACTCTGTATTTTGTTAAAATTTGTATTTCTTTTGGATTTTTTGTTTTGAGATATTCGGCCAATTGGATATCTCTGTTCAGGGATTGATAACAGAGGAGTTTGTGTTGTATTTTATTTTCATTTTGCCATTGTTCTGTATACTCGTCTTTTAATTTAGTTTCAAATCTTTTGATTGAAGACTGAGGATTGTGTCTGTGACGGCTCTGAGGCTCAGTGTACCTGTCTCTCTCTATACCTGTCTGTCTACTACTGACTGTGTTTAGCTCCGTGTACCTCTGAGCCAGCTGGTCCAGGGGGTGGATATCTGAACACCACTGGTTGCTCAGGAGAGGTTTGTATACAATGGAATTTTTATCAGCTTGATTTAAAGGCTGCCAAAATTTTATTGACCTTTTTTGGATTTAAATTTTAAGAGGGAATATACAGAGTTCTGTGACAGTGAGCAGGGAAAGGAGGACCCAAACGCAGAGAGGCAGACAGGCAGGAGGTGGTAGAACTTAAGGGTTTAATATAACAAAAATAGGCAGTACAGAGACTGGAAAAACGTCCGGCAGGGAGAAAACAGAAAAACAGCAACGGTATACAAAAAGATACACAAACTGACGGCACGGGGATACAAAATGATCTGACACGAGACAAAGGGAACACGGGGGTTAAATACAAGAGGTAATGAACAAATGAGGGACAGGTGGTACAACAGGTGAAACACATTAGGGCAGGGCAGGACAATCAACAAAAGCAGGAAAACAAAGTAAAGCTAGACATGACAGGACAGAAAACAGACTATCAAAATAAAACAGGAAGCAGAACATAAACAGGGAAATACACAACATGACATAAAAAAAATATAGAATAAATATGCAAACACAGGAAAAATGCAGAAATAACTAAATCAGGCAACACAAATGAACAAAAATACAAGACAGAATATCAAAACCATAACAGTACCCCCTCCTCAAGGGGCGGATTCCAGACGACCAGGGAGGAAAAAAAACAGAAAAACAAAAAAAAAAAAAAAACAACCCAGGGAGGGCGAGAGTCACTGGGGGAACCGGGGGGAATCACAGCGGGGCCGCTCGGGGAAATTCAAAGGGGAGCCGGCAACAGGGGACAGAGATAACTCGGCAACAGGGGACAGAGATAACTCGGCAACAGGGGACAGAGATAACTCGGCAACAGGGGACAGAGATAACTCGGCAACAGGGGACAGAGGGCAGCAACGAAGGCAGGAGCCTTCTGGTGGCCGGCGACGGAGGCAGAAACCCTCTGGCCACCGGCGACGGGGGCAGAAGCATTCTGGTGGCCGGCGACGGAGGCAGAAACCCTCTGGCCACCGCCGACGAGGGCAGAAGCCTTCTGGTGGCCGGCGACGGAGGCAGAAACCCTCTGGCCACCGCCGACGAGGGCAGAAGCCTTCTGGTGGCCGGCGACGGAGGCAGAAACCTTCCGGTGGCCGGCGATGAGAGCAGAAACCTTCTGGTGGCCGCACTGGACGTCGAGGGCAGCGCCCCTCCGGGGGCCTAGCCGGTCGGCCGAGGCGAAGCCTTTCAGGTGGCCGAACTGGGCGTCGAGGGTTCTGTGGCGGCCAGCCTGGATGTCGAGGTTTCCTTGGCGGGCATCGCCGCCGATGAGTCCCTTTGGGCTGCCAAACTGGACGCCGAGGACAGTGCCTCTCCGAGGGCCGAGCCGGTCGGCCATGGTGAAGCCCCTTGGGAGGCAGTGCCGGCGAGACAAGAGGGGCAGGAGTCGGTTTGACCGACACCGGTAAAGTCTCTAGGAAGGTCTCAAGGGTGTTCTCAGGGACGCCAGAGGCCGGTAATGTCTCAAGGGTGGTCTCAGGAAGCTCTGTTAGCGCAGACTCTGGGGGGCTAGACTTCAGCCGGGATTCTGGGGAGCCGCTAGCCGGCCAGAGATCAGGAGGGCTGCCAATCAGCTGGGGATCAGAAAGGCTGCCAATCAGCCGGGGATCAGAAAGGCCACTAGCCAGCCGGGGATCAGAAAGGCCACTAGCCAGCCGGGGATCAGAAAGGCCACTAGCCAGCCGGGGATCAGAAAGGCCACTAGCCAGCCGGGGATCTGGGACGCTAGGAGACGCGGGAACACTAGGAAACTCAGGGGCGCTAGAACAGTCAGGGGCGCTAGGGGGCCCGGGGTCCCTAGGGAGCCCGGAGGTACTAGAGAGCTGCTCGGGGGCACTAGGGAGCTGCCCAGGGGCACTAGGGCAGCTGCTAGTTAACCTGGATCCAGGGGAGCCACTAACTGGCTGGGGTTCAGGGAGACTGGAAGCTAGCTTAGAATCAAAGAAGGTGCTGGCTAGCCTGGGCTCAAGAAAGCTGCTAGCCAGCAGGGAATCTGGGAGGCTGCTAGTCAGCCGGGGCTCAGAAAAGCTGCTAGCCAGCCTGGATTCAGGGGGGCTGCTAGCTAGCGGGGAATCTGGAAGGCTGCTAGCTAGCAGAGAATCTGGGAGGCTGCTAATCAGCCGGGGCTCAGGGAGATTGCTAGCTAGCCTGGATTCAGGGGGATTTCTAGCTAGCAGGGCATCTGGGAGGCTGCTAGTCAGCCGGGGCTCAGGGAGATTGCTAGCTAGCATGGATTCAGGGGAATTGCTAGCTAGCAGAGAATCTGGGAGGCTGCTAGTCAGCCGGGGCTCAGGAAAGCTGCTAGCCAGCCTGGATTCAGGGGGGCTGCTAGCTAGCGGGGAATCTGGAAGGTTGCTAGCTAGCAGGGCATCTGGGAGGCTGCTAATCAGCCGGGGCTCAGGAAAGCTGCTAGCCAGCCTGGATTCAGGGGGGCTGCTAGCTGGCGGGGAATCTGGAAGGCTGCTAGCTAGCAGGGAATCTGGAAGGCTGATAATCATCCGGGGCTCAGGGAGATTGCTAGCTAGCCTGAATTCAGGGGGACTGCTAACTAGCGGGGAATCGGGGAGGCTACTAGTCAGCCGGGGCTCAGGAAGGTTGCTAGCTAGCATAGATTCTGGGGAGCTGCTAGCTAGCCGGAGAATAGGGAGGTTGCTAGCTAGCCTGGATTCAGGGGGACTGCTAGCTAGCGGGGAATCTGGGAGGCTGCTAATCAGCTGGGGCTCTGGGAGATCGCTAGCTAGCGGGGAATCTGGGAAGCTGCACGTCAGCCCGGGAACAGGAGAGCTGCACGTCAGCCCGGGAACAGGAGAGCTGCACGTCAGCCCGGGAACAGGAGAGCTGCACGTCAGCCCGGGATCAGAAGGGTTGCACGTCAGCCCGGGATCAGAAGGGTTGCACGTCAGCCCGGGATCAGAAGGGTTGCACGTCAGCCCGGGATCAGAAGGGTTGCACGTCAGCCCGGGATCAGAAGGGTTGCACGTCAGCCCGGGATCAGAAGGGTTGCACGTCAGCCCGGGATCAGAAGGGTTGCACGTCAGCCCGGGATCAGAAGGGTTGCACGTCAGCCCGGGATCAGAAGGGTTGCACGTCAGCCCGGGATCAGAAGGGTTGCACGTCAGCCCGGGATCAGAAGGGTTGCACGTCAGCCCGGGATCAGAAGGGTTGCACGTCAGCCCGGGATCAGAAGGGTTGCACGTCAGCCCGGGATCAGAAGGGTTGCACGTCAGCTCGGGAGCGTTAGGGAGCGAAAACTCTGGGGTGAAGAGCAGAGCATGGCGACGGGAGCCATGACATCCCCTTCCCCGTCTTCGCCCTCCACGGGTCCCCGAAAAGATGGCCAGGCGGGTACCCTCGAACGACGGCTGATGGTTGGGGGTGGACGCTGACCAGGTTACCTCTGGAGATTTGCTAGCAGGGGTACTGGGCCTCTGATTGGCAACTCTGGGGCTGGCTTTATTGGCTTCCTCAGTTTGTCTAAGCCACGTAGCGAAACACTCAAACAAGGAGCTGAAGGTCTTAGGCTGTCCTCCTGGTTGGGCAGCTGCTTGACTAGGGGAGACGGGCTGGGCAACAAACAATGCACTTGTGGCCAAGGTGTTAGCTGGCTGAGAGACAGGCAGGCTAGTGGGTGAGCCATGGAGGAAGCTATCCAACCTCTTCTTCACAACATCTAGGTGTGGAACAAAATGGCTCACCCACGGTCTCTCCTTGAACCACTGCTGTTGCTTAGAAATCCTCTCCAGAACTGGGGCACACCGACCGGGTCTCGAGTTCAAAAGGCTCTCTACAGTGCGTTCGAACTCTGCCACTTTCTCCTTGAAAAGTCGCCTCTCCGCTGGGTCCATGTTGTTCAGATCATTCTGTGACAGTGAGCAGGGAAAGGAGGACCCAAACGCAGAGAGAGGCAGACAGGTAGGAGGTGGTAGAACTTAAGGGTTTAATATAACAAAAATAGGCAGTACAGAGACTGGAAAAACGTCCGGCAGGGAGAAAACAGAAAAACAACAGCAACGGTATACAAAAAGATACACAAACTGACGGCACGGGGATACAAAATGATCTGACACGAGACAAAGGGAACACGGGGGTTAAATACAAGAGGTAATGAACAAATGAGGGACAGGTGGTACAACAGGTGAAACACATTAGGGCAGGGCAGGACAATCAACAAAAGCAGGAAAACAAAGTAAAGCTAGACATGACAGGACAGAAAACAGACTATCAAAATAAAACAGGAAGCAGAACATAAACAGGGAAATACACAACATGACATAAAAAAAATATAGAATAAATATGCAAACACAGGAAAAATGCAGAACTAACTAAATAACTAAATCAGGCAACATAAATGAACAAAAATACAAGACAGAATATCAAAACCATAACAGAGTTCTGCTCTGCATGCATTGTTTGGGGTGTTTGGGCAAACTTTTAGAATAATTTTACAGAATTCCAGTTGCAATTTTTCAGTGGGAGTTTTATCCCAGTTTTTAAATTCTGGTTTCGAAATCGGGCCCCAAACTTCGCTTCCATAAAGCCTTATTGGTGTTATCAGAAAATTGTAGATTTTTAGCCAAATTCTTGCGGAGATATTTGTTTTTCCAAATTTGCATTTGATCGCATACAATGCTCTCCGAGCTTTATTACATAGTGTGTTTATGGCCAGGTTGAAACTCCCTGATGCACTAATTTCAACCCCTAAGTAATTATATGATCCCTTTTGTTCTAGTCTGGTGTTGCCCAGAGTGAAGTTGTAACGGTCTATTTCCCCGAGATCTAGCTCTCCTCTGAAATACCATAACACTGGTCTTTTTCAGATTGACTGTCAGTGCCCATTTCTGACAGTACTGCTCTAGGACGGACAGGCCCTGTTGTAAACCTTCTTCTGTTGGGGACAACAGAACTAGATCATCGGCATAGAGCAGGAACTTGATGATGGTATCATGAAGTGTGAGATCTGGGGCTGAAGATTGTTCAAACATCGCTGCTAGTTCATTGATGTAAATGTTAAACAGTGTTGGACTCAAACTGCATCCCTGTCTCACTCCGCGCCCTTGTTTGAAGAATTCTGTTCTTTTGGAGCCAATTTTTACTGCACATTTATTTTCTGTGTACAGTGATTTAATAGTGTCATAGATTTTACCCCTATACCGCTTTTGATAAGTTCATAAAAAAAAGCCTATCATGCCATAATGAGTCAAAAGCTTTTTTTAAAGTCTATAAAACATGCAAATATTTTCCCATTTTTAATTTTGGTGTAGTTTTTAATAAGGGTGTGCAGAGTGTAAATGTGGTCTGACGTACGATATTTTGGTAAAAAGCCAATTTGATTTTTACTTAAGACATTGTGCTTGGTAAGGAAGGACAGTATTCTGGCATTAATAATATTGCAGAAAACCTTCCCCAGACTACTGTTCACACATATGCCTCTGTAGTTGTTAGGGTCCAATCTGTCGCCATTTTTGAAAATAGGGGTGATGAGTCCATGGTTCCAGATCTCAGGGAAATAACCAGACTCCAGAACAAGGTTGAACAGCTTGCCTGCAGTGTAGGGCTACTGTGCTTTAGCATCTCAGGGCAGATGCTGTCCACTCCACAAGTCTTTCCAGCCTTCAGAGCCTTCAGTTGGCTCTGTATTTCAATTAGTGTTATTTCTGTATCTAGGGGGGTTTGGTAGTCTTTCACCTTTTCCTCTAACTGGTGAAGCTTTTCAACTGCTGAGTGTTGTTGGGGGGTGATTGCACTATAATCAATATTCTTATACAAAAATTCAAAGTGATTTTTCCAGATCAAACCATTTTGTATTGTTAATTTATCTTTATGTCTTGGAATGAATTTATTCCACAAATTCCAGAAGACGTTTTGGTCAATGGCTTCTTCTATTTTGTTAAATTCTTCAGATCTGTAAAGCTCTTTTTTGTTATTGATTAGTATTTTATAGTATTTTAGTGCCTGATGGTATTGGACCCGTATTTGACTCTCATGGGGTTCTCTGTGTTTTTGGTTTGATAATAGTCTTAGTTGTTTTCTAGCATAAACACATTCATTATCATACCATTTTTCTTTCGAGGGTTTGTGTTTTGTTATTGTGTTACTATAGTTAATTATTTTGAGATTTGATTTTGTAGCTAATTCATCAAATATATTGTTTAAATGCTGTGTAGCCAAATTTACTCCATCTTTTGTGCATGGGAATTTAGTAAGTCTGTAGAGATTACGTTTTGATTTGATTTCTGTACTGTCAAGTGCAGTTAAATAATTCTCTATGTTGCTGCATTTTTTCCATATATATTTTTGGTGGAGGTCATACATTTTACTGGTTTCTGATTCTTGTACAATGCTATACTTTGTAGACTTATTTAAATAAAGTGTTGTTTGGCAGTGATCTGAAGAGGGAAGTTGTGGTGAAACTACAAATGCATTGATATCCTCTGGGTCGATATTGGTTATTGTATAATCCACCACACTGTTACCTAACACAGAGGAATAGGTCATTCTACCCAGAGAGTCACCACGGGTCCTTCCATTAACTATGTATAAGCCCAGGCTTTTGCATATCTGGAGAACTTGTTTTCCGTTTTTGTTTATAATATTGTCAAAACTTTGTCTTTGTAGTATTGCGTGAGCTGGAACTGGGGAGATTTGGCCGGATATGTGTTTGTTTCCATCTACTTCGATGTAGTCGTTCTCTTTTCCAGTTCTTGCATTGAGATCTCCACATATTAAGATGTGACCCAGTGACTGGAAGTTAATTATCTCCTTTTGAAGTTCTTGAAAAATCTCCTCAGTGTAATAGGGGGAGTTTGAAGGTGGGATATAGATTGCACATAAATATATATCTTTGGTGCTATTAACTATACCTCTGTTGATTTTTATCCAAAGGTGAGTTTTTCCTTTTTTTACTGGTGAGATATCATTTTTATATTCTGCTTAATGGCAAATTAATGTTCCCCCTGAATCTCTTCCATTTAATTTTTTTTTTTTTTTTTACAGAAGGTACAGAAAATTCAATGTAATTATTAGGACAATTAGATAGTAAATCAGAATGGTTCCATGTTTCATGTAGATATCTAAATTATTTACACTTTTTACAAATTCAGGATCTGTAGTTTTATCCCCAAAAGTTGTGGAGTACAAACCCTATATATTCCAACTACTAATTGAGAATGACATTTGTCTAGATACAGGATCTGTGTTTCACATAGAAATATTCAATTAAAAAAAGTAATAATAATAATCCAACTCCAACGATATTAAGTACTATAATTGCTATGTACCTGTTATATATGTTTTTGTATCCATGTATATGTATAGGTTTGGTGTCTAATAATGTTGAAAGCCCATGTTAATTTAACAGTTTTGAGCACAGCAAGGTGACTAGGTCTCTTATCTGGTTTGGATTCTAGTGGGCAGATGGTGGTATTGGTGCTCTGGCAGCTATGGCGTAGCTCTCTCTCTGGCTGGGGGGCTGAGGCATGTAGGTAGGTAGCTCCCTCCGTGGATGGTGGGCTGTAACTTCGTTAGGTGGATAAGTCTCTCTGGGAGGGGGGGCTGTGGCAGGTAGGTAGCACTCTCTCTTTGGATAGTGGGTTGTAACAGGTAGATTTCTTGGTTTGTTTGGTTGTACTGTTGTTGTGGTTGTTTTGTGTAGGGGGGTTGCTAAGGGTACATCTGCTGGGTAGGGGGACGTCTGCGTGGGTGAAGAGAGTTTCCTGATTGAGTGGAGTTTCTTCTGCGGTCAGGTGTGGATGTGCCACTGGCCTAGGGCTGTGTCTTTGAGGCTCTTTGCAAATAGCCCTACAGCTCTCTCACTGAGGTGGATGTGGTCACATAAGTGCTGCTGAAGTATGTCTTTGTGGAGGGCTACATGGACGTTCTGCAGTTGTGTGCATTTCTTTCTAATCTCAGCGTTGATTGTGTTAATTGTGTGTTGGGGTGTGTCAGTCCTTGGAAGTAAATATGATATAGTTACTCTTGATCTGGGGTATTTCTCTCTCGCTTTCCTTGCCACTTGCAATAGTGCTGTTGGTAAGTCGCTGATCCTTGCAGTCAGGTCGTTGGTCCCTGTGTGGATCAAAATGTGTTCCACATCTTGATACCTCTGTTTGGATAGCTGCTCACTAGCCTTCTTCATGGTGGGGCTCCAGAGTTTCACTGCTTCTTGGCCTGGGAAGAGGCGTTTTAAGTCAATGTGTTTCCCGTTTGAGTCACACATTAATATGATCTGAGAAGTGTGTATGATCTTCTCTTCTCTCAGGGCGTGGACCTCAGCCTGTAGAGCCTGTAGAGTCTGCAGCTGGTTGCTCTGGGTGGTGGAGTGCTGGGTGAGATCCTCCATCACTCTGCGCAGGGCTAACCTCGGGGCCTGGTTGTCTTCCTCCAGCTCCTTCATGGTCTGGTACTGCTCATGGATTTTTTCAGCCTTCTGTTGTAGGACCATACTGCTTGGCTCACTCACTACTGGATGTTGTTTCTCACTGTTGTTGTGAAGGCAGGTCAAGGTCTTTTCTTTAAAGTCCACAAACTCCCTCTCCAGGATGGAGAGTCCCTCTCTCAGTACCTTCACACTGGAGGAAAGTTTGGGACTGCAGTGAGGAGAAGAGGTCACATGACTGCTGCTGAGGAATGTATGAGATCTCATCACAGACTTCAAAGGGTGTTTTCACTGGTCATACATTACCATGACAACACTTTCACAGACAGTTGAATTGAATACTACAGGCAGTAATATGAACATTAGTCTATGTCTTTTGCATTCCACTTCTGTCTGTCTGTCTTTGTCTCTCTCTGTCTCTCTCTGTCTCTGCCTGTCTCTGTCTCTCTGTCTCTCTGTCTCTGTCTGTCTCTGTCTCTCTGTCTCTCTCTGTCTGTCTGTCTCTGTCTCTCTGTCTCTCTGTCTCTCTGTCTGTCTGTCTGTCTGTCTGTCTGTCTGTCTGTCTGTCTCTGTCTGTCTCTGTCTCTCTGTCTCTCCCTGTCTCTGTCTGTCTGTTTCTCCTTGTCTCTGTCTCTCTCTCTCTGTCTGTTTATTTCTCTCTGTCTGTCTGTCTTTCCCTGTCTCTCTGTTTGTTTCTCTCTGTCTCGGTCTGTCTGTTTCTGTTTCTTGTTTTTATTCCCTCTTCCGCACTTTTTTTGGCTCTCTGTAACTTCTGCATACGTTCAGCTATTAAAACCATTCAAATTTTAAAATGTTTAGCTCTTTCAGCTAATGATGGGACTTCTTCAACGTTTTTTCTACTATTTCTACTTTTTAAAATATTAAACTTTTTAAACCTTTTTTTAAACATTGAACTCAGTGAGAGCATGCTTCAAATCCTTAAAATCTTCTTCTGCTCCCAAAATTTTCAGCCCCTCCATACTTTCACCTACAGACGCCAAACAAACTTTAAAATGTTCACAAAAACTTCAGGTATTAGGCTACTGCTTTTCAGTTTGATATCTTTTACAGTTTTTGTGAAAAAGCTTCCATCTTCTTCGTCCGCTTATCCGGTATCGGGTCGCGGGGGTAGCAGCTCCAGCAGGGGACCCCAAACTTCCCTTTCCCGAGCCACATTAACCAGCTCCGTCTGGGGGATCCTGAGGCGTTCCCAGGCGAGGTTAGAGATATAATCCCTCCACCTAGTCCTGGGTCTTCCCCGAGGCCTCCTCCCAGCTGGACGTGCCTGGAACACCTCCCTAGGGAGGCGCCCAGGGGGCATCCTTACCAGATGCCCGAACCACCTCAACTGGCTCCTTTCAATGCAAAGGAGCAGCGGCTCTACTCTGAGCTCCTCACGGATGACTGAGCTTCTCACCCTATCTCTAAGGGAGACGCCAGCCACCCTCCTGAGGAAACCCATTTCGGCCGCTTGTACCCTGGATCTTGTTCTTTCGGTCATGACCCAGCCTTCATGACCATAGGTGAGGGTAGGAAGGAAAACTGACCGGTAGATTGAGAGCTTTGCCTTCTGGCTCAGCTCTCTTTTCGTCACAACGGTGCGATAAATTGACTGCAATACCGCACCCGCTGCGCCGATTCTCCGGCCAATCTCCCGCTCCATTGTCCCCTCACTCGCGAACAAGACCCCAAGGTACTTGAACTCCTTCACTTGGGGTAAGGACTCATTCCCTACCTGGAGAAGGCACTCCATCGGTTTCCTGCTGAGAACCATGGCCTCCGATTTAGAGGTGCTGATCCTCATCCCAGCCGCTTCACACTCGGCTGCAAACCGATCCAGTGAGTGCTGAAGGTCACAGGCCGATGATGCCATCAGGACCACATCATCTGCAAAAAGCAGCGATGAGATCCCCAGCCCACCGAACTGCAACCCCCCTCCACCCCGACTACGCCTCGATATCCTGTCCATAAATACTACGAACAGAATTGGTGACAAAGCGCAGCCCTGGCGGAGGCCAACTTTCACTTGAAACGAGTCCGACTTACTGCCGAGAACCCGGACACAGCTCTCGCTTTGGTCGTACAGAGATTGGATGGCCCTGAGAAGGGACCCCCTCACCCCATACTCCCCCAGCACCTCCCACAGTATCTCCCGGGGTACCCGGTCATACGCCTTCTCCAGATCCACAAAGCACATGTAGACCGGTTGGGCATACTCCCAGGCTCCCTCCAGGATCCTTGCGAGAGTAAAGAGCTGGTCCGTTGTTCCACGACCAGGACGGAATCCGCATTGTTCCTCTTCAACCTGAGGTTCGACTATCGACCGAACCCTCCTTTCCAGCACCTTGGAGTAGACTTTACCGGGGAGGCTGAGAAGTGTGATACCCCTGTAATTGGCACACACCCTCTGGTCCCCCTTTTTGAAAAGGGGAACCACCACCCCGGTCTGCCACTCCTTAGGCACCGTCCCAGACTTCCACGCAATGTTGAAGAGGCGTGTCAACCAAGACAACCCCTCCACACCCAGAGCTTTAAGCATTTCCGGACGGATCTCATCAATCCCTGGAGCTTTGCCACTGTGGAGTTGTTTAACCACCTCAGCAACTTCCACCAGGGAAATTGACGACAATCCCCCATCATCCTCCAGCTCTGCCTCTACCATAGTCGGATTTAGGAGTTCCTCAAAGTGCTCCTTCCACCGCCCTATTACCTCCTCAGTTGAGGTTAACAGCGTCCCATCCTTACTGTACACAGCTTGGATAGTTCCCCGCTTCCCCCTCCTGAGGTGGCGAACGGTTTTCCAGAAGCACCTTGGTGCTGACCGAAAGTCCTTCTCCATGTCTTCTCCGAACTTCTCCCACACCCGCTGCTTTGCCTCTTTCACGGCAGAGGCTGCAGCCCTTCGGGTCCTTCGGTACCTTGCAACTGCCTCCGGAGCCCTCCGGGATAACATATCCCGGAAAGACTCCTTCTTCAGTCGGACGGCTTCCCTGACCACCGGTGTCCACCACGGTGTTCGTGGGTTACCGCCCCTTGAGGCACCCAAGACCCTAAGACCACAGCTCTTCGCCGCAGCTTCAGCAATGGAAACTTTGAACATTGTCCATTGTTCAATGCCCCCAGCCTCCACAGGGATGCACGAAAAGCTCCGCCGGAGGTGTGAGTTGAAAGTCTGTCGGACAGGGGCCTCCTCCAGACGTTCCCAATTTACCCGCACTACCCGTTTGGGCTTACCAGGTCTGTCCAGAGTCTTCCCCCACCCTCTGACCCAACTCACCACCAGATGGTGATCGGTTGACAGCTCCGCCCCTCTCTTCATCCGAGTGTCCAAAACATACGGCCTCAGATCAGATGAAACGATTAGAAAATCGATCATTGACCTTTGGCCTAGGGTGCTCTGGTACCAGGTACACTTATGAGCATCCCTATGTTCGAACATGGTGTTCGTTATAGACAATCCATGACTAGCACAGAAGTCCAACAACAAACAACCACTCTGGTTTAGATCAGGGAGGCCGTTCCTCCCAATCACACCTCTCCATGTGTCTCCATCATTGCCCACGTGCGCGTTGAAGTCCCCCAGCAGAACGATGGAGTCTCCCACTGGAGCCCCATACAGGACTCCATTCAAGGTCTCCAAGAAGGCCGAATACTCCGAACTCTTGTTTGGTGCATATGCACAAACAAGAGTCAGAAAAAGCTGTTTAAGTTTAGTGATCATTTTAGGATTTTTCTGCGTTTCTAGTGAGTGTGTGTTGCGTATGCCAGAGTGAGTGATGTCATCAAGTAGAGTGTGGCGCATTAAAAAAAATATCTTTGTCCCTTCTCTATAAATTGCTCTCACACCCACAATTTTTACTTGTCATACACAATTTATACATCAAAACGTAGGTATTTTGGTCTAGTTTCAGCCAACGTGTGTCTCAGTTATGTGATATGTCTAATACTTTTGGCTCGATGAGCTTCCAAATGACAAGAGTTCCACATTTCCCTCCATTCACTGCCATGTTAAACGTCCTCCACATTTCCCAGTGAAACTCATAGCAAACCACTTTTTTAAATCGCTGATATGCCACATTTTTAAGTTTATCAACATAAATGTTACATGAATATGTTCACAAAGGTTGTGTGTCTCTAAAGGTGAAGTCGTTGTTTCGATAGCATGTACTGTTGTGGATTTATTAAGGCTTGTTTGAAGGGTTCTCTCACACTGTCTCTCACTCATTAGCATTATCTGGTGGGGTGCAATTTAACAGCTGGTGACAAGGTCGTTAACTGATCAAAGGATGTTTGCAAATACTCATCACCATGACAACACTTTCACAGACAGCATCAGCAGTCTTTCAGCCTTTTCAGGCAATTCATTTCAACTTTCATCTTTGACAGTATTACAGTTTAGCTTCCAGCTTTTCTAACAATGTATTTTAGCTCTTCACTTATTTAGGTAATGCAGTTTAGCTTCCAACTCTGACAATTTTCCAGATGTTTCAGCAGTTCAATGCATTTGAGCTTTAAGATTTTACATACAATTTGTTTCATATTTCTGCATTTGTGAGTCATTATCAGTTAGAAAATATACTCAGACCTCACAATGTTTTACATCTTTTGTCATTATTCAACTTTTGAAGCCAACCGTTCTGTTTAGCATAAGCTTTTAACTTTTTAACACACAGAGGCACACACACACACACACACAAACACACATATGCAGACACACAAACACACACAAACAGACACACACACATAAACACACAAGACAAACACATACACACCAAAACACACATGCATGCACACACACACGCACACACACACACATATGCAGACACACACACACACACACACACACACACACACGCAGACACACACACAGACACACATGCACACACACATACACACAAGCACACACACACAGACACACACCAACACACATACGCAGACACACACACACACACACACACACAAAGACACATACACACACACACACACACACACACACACAAACACACACACATATGCAGACACACAAACACACGCAAACACACACACAGACACACACAAACACACACGCACACACACACACACAAAGACACATACACACACACACACACACACAAACACACACACATATGCAGACACACAAACACACGCAAACACACACAAAGACACACACATACACACCAAAACACATGCATGCACACAAAGACACGCACACGAAGACACACACATACACACCAAAACACATGCATGCACACTCACACACACACACACACACACACACACACACACACACACACACACACACACACACACACACACACAGACACACATACACACACAAACACACGCACGCACACGCACACAGACACGCACCAACACACATACGCAGACACACACACGCACACACACACACAAAGACACATACACACACACAGCAACACATATATACACACACACACACATTAGAGCTGAAGGACCATCTTCCAACCATGGTTGGTGATGGTGTAGTGGATTTGACACGGGCCTGTTATGTGGGAGAGCTGGGCTCAAATCCCACTGACGTACAGCAACCATTGGCCCAATCCCAAAGTGAGCCCTGAGGACTAAGGACTAAAGACTTAATTGATCTCAGGCGCTAAGTGAGTTAGTGTGTGAGGCCACATGGGCTCAGATAGGTAGAAATGGGATTGGGACAGCACTTCATGAGATCACGTTACCTTGGCGATGTTTAATAACAAAGATGTTGCTGACACTTGCCCGTTTGGGAATTTTCATTTTAAGTTTGTTGCTTTCCACACGGCCAAGGCACAGGAGACGGCTGCCTGATTGCACGTTTTTTCAAACTCGTTTTACAAGCTGGACAACAGGTTGGTCTGTGCTCCGTGGTCGTGGTCGTGCTGTTGTTACCTTTGTAATTTCCGGATTTCCCTATGGTCTCCGCGGTAAACGTCACAAAGCATTGAACTGTGGGTAATTCCCTTTGGTGAAGTCTGCAGCGATGCAGACTCGTGGAAAGGGCTCGGTAAGTGTGTCCTCAAACCCTCACGCCCTTTGAAATTCGACACTGGGACAACCCTAAGCCCTTACGAATTTCGCGAGGACGCGCACCAAAGTCCGTGAGTCTGTGAGTCCGGACTTTGGGATTGGGCCAATGTGTCCCTGAGGTAAACACTTAAGCCATTTTCCCCTCAAAGGAGTGCTACCAGTGACCTATATAGATAGAAAGTTGCTTCCTTTTATCTTTTTCCTCTATCTCTCTTTCTGCTTGTTTGTTCTATGCAATGGATATGGCTGATATAAGTCTTTTTAGTCAATTCATTGAAACTTCCACTTTTGACAGTATTACAGTTTAGCTTCCAGCTTTTCTACAAATGTATTTCAGCTCTTAACTTATGTGCAGTTCAGCTTCTAACTTCCAAGCTTTCCATCAGTGTAGTGCAATGCATTTGAGATTTTTCAAAGAATTTGTTCCATATTTTTCATCAATGTTTCTCACAACAATTGTAAGTCTTCCATACTGATTCATAATTTCAAATAAAATAAAAATAAATTATTTCATACATTGGTGGTGTTATTCAACTTTTTAATGAAATTCATACTTATCAAACTGATTTAAACTTTTTCAACAATTCTCACTACTTCAACTTATTCTTACGGATTCAAGCTATTCATCCAGTTTAGTTTTAGCAATTCTTCTATTCATGTTTGGGAGCCTCAAATTTGACAATTTGGCCGTCGCCATCTTAGTTTTTTGGCGCTGGGGAGGATGATGCGGCCAAGCTAGTGTTGTTTAAGTTTGGAATGGCAGTGCACTAAGATCAACGCTAAAGAGGGAAAGTCTTAATTAAGCGAGTAATCCACTCAAGGCTGGCGGTAGCTAGGGACAGGGATGGCCTCAGCCAGGCCCGGATTGGCTAATCGGGAGCACCGGGAGAATTCCTGGTGGCCCAGTCTGGTTTTTTGGTCGCGAGGGCCGACGGTGTTCAGTCAAGGTGCTTGGTTGAAATCCTAGTTGAATATCATGGATGCTGTCCCTGCTCTTTTTTATTTATTTATTTTTTTTTCTTGCAGCTACATTCATGCAGCCCACTACAGAGTGCAGTCTGGTTATTATGACGTAATTATGTTTTGACCGCGTACACTTCAGTCAGAGGATGTGACTGCGTGCAAAAAGAAGCTATAAAAACTAGGGCTGTCAAAATAACGCGTTAATTTCGATGAATTAATCTGAGAAAAAATAACGCGTTAAAAAAAATAACGCAGATTAATCCATTCCATATTGATGCTTGACCCGGAGCCGTTCTAGCCACCATTCGACTGTAAAATGAAGGAGGTAGACGAGAATGTACTGCCTGGATCATTAATTGGAACATTTACTTGTAAAAATCTTCTTCCTGCCAACCCTAGCTACCAAAATCTGGTGCCACTGATATGTCTGCGCTTCTCTCTGATGCTCTGAAACAGACAGGCAACACAAACACCGTTCTTTAATGTCACCAACTGTTGTACCCTTTTTTTTTTCTTTTCTTTTTTTACTTTCTTAAAAAGTATCGGTTCAGGCACCGTTAATTATGTATGCGATTAATTTTGATTAATTAATCACAGAGTATGTAATTAATTAGATTAAAATTTGTAATCGATTGACAGCCCTAATAAAAACAGATAATAATAAGCACATAAACGGCGCTGATAGGACGACAATTAAAAAAGGAAAGCTATAGAAAGTGACTAGATGATCTACTAAGCAACTTTTTTATGAATTAAAACCAGCTTGCAGATTGAGAGTAAACGCCAAATAAAGATGATGAGACGGGTGTCATGGTTTTGGTATTTTGTTCAGTGTTCTGTCTTATTGTGGTAGTCTTGTTTTTCTGTTTTGCTCGGTTTCCTGTTTTATTTTGACGGTCTGGGTTTCTGTCTTGTCTTATTTTACTTCCTGTGTTTTCCCTCCCCTGTGATTGCCCTAATGTCTTTCACCTGTTTCCCTGCCTTGTGGCCACCTGTCCCTTGTTAGTCCTCGTTATCCTGTGTATTTAGTTTCTGTGTTTCCTTGGTGTTTTGTTGGATTATTATTTTCTGTTGCTGAGTCATCTGTTAATGTGGCGTGTGTGTTTGTGAACTGTGTGTTTTCCTGCTACTCAGGACTCCTTCTGTTGGTATGGACTTTGTTTTTGTTTTGTTTAATAAATCCTCAACTCAACTTACTCTTGCCTGCTCTCCTCATTTGGGTCCAATCCTCGCAGGATTCGGGACAACGGGTAAGCTAAGCTAGTGAGCAGTGCCGGATGCTATCAGCCGTTTAACATATAATACAACGTTGCCTGCAAACCACCATTCATGTTTATGAATCAAACTTTTTCTTGTAGCTCTGTAGCCATTAGTCCAATTTGCCGCTAAGTGACAATGAAGAGCCAAGCACCAGCCATGAGCCCTTAACTCACTAGTCGGCAGGTAGGAATGCTCATTGAGTGAATATTATAAGAATTAATATTAATGAAGAGTATGGTGTAGACCTGCTCTATATGAAAAATGCCCTGAGATAATCAATGATGCCAGATGATTCGGCACTAATAGGTGCTTTCTGACCGTTTAGTACTTGTACTTTTTAGAGGAAAAGTACACTTCTAAGAACTACTCTTCCCCCAAAATCTTTTTTTCCGTTTGCATTCCCACTGGCCAAGTGGCCATGGGGACTGGAAGTAGGGGTAAGTGGGCGTGACTTATAAGTTCGACCAATCAAGTACACCTAGGAAAAGGGAAAAGACCCTGCTCTGAAGTAGGAGCTAAAAAAGTACACTACTGAGGCCAGAGGAACTTTTCCTGTCTGAACACGACAAAAAATGTGTTCTATGAATGTTTAGTTCTAAGAACTGCAAAAATCCCTCCGGTCGGAAAGCCCCTAATGAAACTGACTTGACTTGATCAGAAAGCTTTGTAAATAGGGGAGATGTGTGCTGAGAATGATGACATTTTATAACATGTGTAACATGTATTTATGATAGTAAATATACAGATCCCACGACTGAAAGGGAATAGAAAGTTATAGCAAATATTATACAAATGGAAAAAATAGATGTCATTAGAAAGTGCAATTTATTTTATTCATTTATTTTTATTTATAACTATTTCATTTTAAGGTTTACCCATCAGATACCCATCTGTGAACACTTATTTGCACTGAAAATAGATTCTGATATTGTTTAACAATACTGTTAAATTGTCTAATAAATATACATTGTGAAGCAATTTGCACTAAATTGGAAATTATATTTTACAAAAATACACTGAATTACAAGGCTGTAGAGACAGGAAGGCTGTGCAGGCTGATATAACAAGGTTTTAATTACATTTTTTTTAATATAGTCAGTCGTGAAGTGGGCCGGTCAAAGTCAAGAAACTTCAGGGCTGAAAATGAGTCCCACTCCAGCCCTGGCCTCAGCCCACCCAATCAGAAGTTAAGAATATGTGTTTAGCCCAATGGAAAAAAATAGCACAGAAAATGCCAGTACCGTTTATAACTTCTGATTGGGTGGGCAGCCTAAAGCCCACCTCCAAAGTTGACCACTGCCCACCCCCCTCTTCTTGTCTTGAAACAGCACCATCCGCCGCTTTGTGACCAAGGGGGTAAGCGTCTGCTCACAACCCGAACCTTCTATGGCGCCATTTTGATGCTAATAAGCACTCACCCCCCGTTATCATTCCTTTGACTGCCATTCATTTTGACATCACTTTGACTGTGAATAACTTTACATCTGAAGCGTTTACAGACGTTATTTGTCCATTGTTTATTTCTAAAGAAACACAACAATGTATAAAAGGCTCCATTACCTTGTACCTCACGTTATGACTCCGTAGCAGACGTTTTTGTAAAAATAGGCTAACGATTGTGTCATAACCACGGGACTTACTGTTAGTAGAGGAATTACCGTAAATTGGGAATGATTGAGATTTCTCTTGGCACAGCTACCAGAAGACTTAAAACTTTCAGACAGGTTGCTCACGTCACATTTACGTTGTCTCTCTCAGTTGGAGGCTGCGCAGTAACGCTCGGCGCTCACCGGAAAAGTGCTTCACTGGTCTCCGTCCAGAGCAACGGGATCTATTGGTCCATTCTTATATACTGTCTATGTTTGTGACCACTCGCTAAAAATAGAGATGAGCATTTCGGCTTCCGTGGTCAGCTTTAGTTGATTATGATAGATGTGCTCTGCTGTGGGCATGCTGAGGCTAACGTATCACGCTACATCTGTGCTCCATGTATTTCTGCAGTCGTTTTGGTTTCCACCTCCGATTAAGCAACCCGTTCTCACCCCCAACAAAAAACATAAGGACTCTGGGGAATAAGCTCCCCACAGCTAGGTTAGTAACAGGCATTTCTGGGACATGGATGCACACAAATGGAACAATAGATTAGAGAGAAGCTCAGTGTGTCAAAGGAAGTCCCCCGGCAGTCTAAAACTATAACAGCATAATTAAGAGAGACAGGTTTAGGAGAGGAGCCTGGTCAGGATAGAACTCTTCCCAACCCGATCGGGCTGCCTCCCTCTACTTTGATTATATTATTGATTATATGGTAGATGAATCTGACGACTATGACGAGAAGCAGGTGGGCCGGGCTAGGCGGAGGCTGCAACTCATCACTCCCTTACTATAAGGCCGGCTACACATTGGCTGCGTCGCGCGAATGTGGCATTTTTGTTGCGTGGCAGCTGTGTGGATTTTTCTATGTCCTACACACCAGAAACATGTCGGACGCGACACTGCTGCTAGGTGACGTACAGGGAGGGCTATCTCGGGACATAGCGCCGACAGATTCACTAACATTAACAACTTTGTGTAGCTGTAAAAAGCCTATATTGTAAGCCTACCTGATGTTGGACCGTCACACAGAACACACACTACGTTGTTATTGTAGCCTATCCTATCTTAATCTATACATGTATACATATACGGAAAATGAAAACGCTATTTGTTCTTTTTCAGTTTGAGTTGTTGACAGAAGAAAAGCCATCTTCAACCCTTCTTCTGTTAAGAATTTGCCGGAGGAGAAACAGACTACGATGGCGGGTTCACCCCATGAATCAGACAAGAAAAACTTTGGGAGCTTATTATCAACTCGTTGCGGAGTTGCAACTTGATTCTGAAAAACATCTGAATTACGTTCGGATGTCAGCAGAACAAATGGAGATTTTGTCTATTGTCGGACCCAACCTGACGAGGCAGACAACCAATATCTGTGATCCTATCAAGCCCAAGCAGAGGCTTGCCATTACACTCAGGTAGGCTTGTTATTCTCTATAATAAAATAGTATAATAAAAGAACAAAGAACTTTTTTTAATAAACAATTGAACATTGAACAACGTTTAAATACCAAAACACTATTCTTTACACTAAAAAAGATACATTATTTCACATAATGTTTATTTTACAACTGAACTATTTACATGTAATGTCATTATTTAAAAATCGTGGTAGGTAAGTGTGGGTGAAGGGTCAGACAGATCCTCCAAAAATAACCTGGGATAAAAGAACCAAAGACAGTTGTACACTAAGAACTTTTTTAATAAACGATTGAACATTCTAAACATTTAAATACCAAAACACTATTCTTTACACTAAAACAGATACATTATTTCACATAATGTGTATTTTACAACTGAACTATTTAAAATTAAATGCCATTATTTAAAAATTGTGGTAAAAAAATGGTCTTGGTGTGTGGGGCTGTATGGGTAAAATGCAGTGGAGGTGGAAGAGTGGCTTCCTCTTATAGGGCCTGGAGTGTTCCTCTGTGCCAGCTGTCGTCCTCCAGTTCAGTGAGGTATGTCAAGAAGTGAGTTTGGGCCTGTGCCTCATGTGATAGCTTATTTAGCCTAGGCACCAAACTCAAAGCAAAATAGTACATCTCCTCTTGGTAGTAGGGACATGAGGGGGGTCATTTGATGTTGGAATGGAGATGATGTCCAGCAGCTGTTGCTCAGCTTCAGTAACTAATTGTTTTGAATGCGGGGGTGGGCTACAGAAGGACTAGCTCAGGGGTGGGGTGTTGATGTGATTGACGCAGATGGTGGGGTGGGGGTGTTAAACCTCTGTGATGTTGGAGTTGCTGTGCGCTCCACATCCTTCTCTATTGCGCTCATATCAATGGGGTCCTGTGTGTCGTCCATTGGCTGTACTGGATCCAGTGAAAATCTTGAGCTAAAATGATAGTAACAGTGGTCATTGTGATAATCAAGTAACACTTAACTTCATACAATTAATAAACAACCTGTGTGTACATATAATGTAAACAATTGAATGTTTTTGAGCTAAGAAGTTATTCAGTATACCTACAACCAAAACAAGGAAATTCAATTACATACTAACCTTCTTGGATGCAAATGAGGCAGCAGAAATGACATTTCTACCTTGTATTTCCATTTCTTGACTGTCCCACCTGCAGAGCCACTGGGAGGATGCTTTTGTATTTTCAGAATCAGAAAAGCTTTATTGCCAAGTACGTTTTTCACACATACAAGGAATTTGTTTTGGTGTTGTAGGTGCATGTCACACATTCTCTAAAATAAGTTAAACAAACAGGTTAAACAGAACAAACAATATAAGTATAAATATATATATATATATATATATATATATATATATATATATATATATATATATATATATATATACAGAATGTATTAAAAATAAGAGTAAGAATTAAGATAAAAAGAGCAGATTAAGTACAGTGGCATGAGGAGCCAGAGGTGGGGTGTGGAGAGAGTCAGGGGGGGTTCCGGGCCTTGTTATTAAGGCTAGTGGCGGAGGGGAAAAAACTGTCCTTGTGACGTGAGGTTTTGGTCTTGATGGACCTCAGCCTCCTGCCAGAGGTGAGTGGCTCAAAGAGTTTGTTGCCGGGGTGGGAGGGATCGGCCACAATCTTTCCAGCACGCTTCAGAGTCCTGGTGGCGTATAGTTCCTGGATTGGCGCCAGATTGCAGCCAATCACCTTCTCAGCTGACTGAATGACACGCTGCAGTCTGCCCTTGTCCTTGGCAGTGGCAGCAGCGTACTTGATGGAGGATGTGAGGATGGACTCAATGATGGCTGTGTAGAAGTGCACCATCATTGTCTTTGGCAGGTTGAATTTCTTCAGCTGCCGCAGGAAGTACATCCTCTGTTGTGCTTTCTTGACGAGGGAGCTGATGTTCAGCTCCCACTTGAGGTCCTGGGAGATGATAGTTCCCAGGAAGCGGAAAGATTCCACAGTGTCAATTGTGGAGCCACAGAGGGTGATGGGGGCAGGTGGGGCTGGGTTCTTCCTGAAGTCCACAACCATCTCCACTGTCTTTAGAGCGTTGCGTTCTAGATTGTTTTGCTTTGTTTTGCTTGCACCAGGTGGTCAGCCTCCCACCTGACACCTCCCGATGAGGGAGGTGTCAGGTTGACAGACTGGTGACTGGAGGTGCAGCTGTTGGTGTACAGGGAGAAGAGCAGAGGAGAAAGAACACAGCCCTGAGGGGATCCTGTGCTGATGCTCAAATTGTATGCTTTATAAAAGCATCTCTCAGGACCTTCCACCTTCTTTTGCAATTATCACCTATGAGGAGAAAATATAATCTCATCAATAGTACTAACACTATATTATTATTACTCATATTGTCAATGATATCTTTTTCTATCTGACCTGTGTCAGCAGAAAGCTTTACTAGCCTGGCCTATCAGTACCGTGCACTGTTAATTATTTCCCTGTTAAATAACAGGAAATTACTGGCAGCAGGGTTACCATTATTTTCATGTTATTTTAACAGTTTATTCCTGTTAATGTTTTTTTACAGTGCACTCCCGTAATGTTTTTTAACAGGACCTTACTGTAAATCACAGAAAAAACAGGAAATAACTGGCAGCATGGTTACCATTATTTTCATGTTATTTTAACAGTTTATTCCTGTTAATGTTTTTTTTACAGTGCACTCCCGTAATGTTTTTTTTACAGGACTTTACTGTAAATCACAGAAAAAACAGGAAATTACTGGCAGCAGGGTTATTATTTTCATGTTAAATCACCATTTATTTTTCCATTAAATATTGCTTTTTAAATGTATTATTAATTATTTTAGCATAGTAATGTTTACCACTGATTGTAATATACATATTCTAGCTTTAGTTAATACAAGAATAGGCATAATACATCACAACACTTAAGTGAAAGAAAACGAATAGTTCCGTGTTGAAATTAACTTATTTATTGTAACACAAACACTGAAAGTTAAATACATACAAATGTAGGCACAAATAGATAGGATCAATCACAGAAAAATACAGTATATCATGTTCATTGCTGACATCCAAAATACTTGGGGCCCTATTTTAACGATCTCAGCGCACAGCGTGAAGTGCCTGGTGCAGGTGTGTTTAGGGCGCGTCCAAATCCACTTTTGCTAGTTTGACGGCTGATAAAAAGGGTCCGTGTGCCGGGTCATGGTTCTAAAGGGCTGGACTTAGTGTCTTCATTAATCAGAGGTGTGTTTTGGGCGTAACATGCAATCAACCAATCAGAGATCATCTCCCATTCCCTTTAAAAGCCAGGCGCGTTTGGACCTTGGAGCATTGCTGTTATGATGGAGGATTTACACCGTAATATTTTTATTTGTAATCTTCTGCATGTGTGTGTGCTGCTGTGCGTCCCTGTGTGTGTAACAAGCATAGTGTGCACGTGCTGTGCACGAGCCTAGGAGCATTTTACTAATGCTCTGTTAAAATAAAAATGAAATGCTGCGTTACTGACTTTAGGCCAGGTTTTTGTTGGTCAATGGCGCGATCACTTCCCGTTGCCTCAAGATCCCAGAATGTACCTGAACACACCTCCCTGTAAGACCAGCACACCCATGGGTGCAAAGATGGGCGCAGGTGAATTTGCTATTTAAACAATGCGGGTGCTGGACGGGAAATTGACAACTGCGTCGGTCTTAAACTAGCAAGATAGGGCCCTAAACCTCAACATTTAATGTTCCCCGAACTGCTAAAATTCAGCAAAAAAGACTCAAACCAAGGACATTCCCTTTGACTCCTGGTCACTCCAAAAATGTTACACAGGCTGATTAATCACAAATAAATCTCATGTTCATGGCTTTAAAAGTAGCAAATACATTTTTTAAACCCAAATACATTGTTCAATAGGGGTGGAATGTACACAGAAGTCACAGTTCGGTTCGGTACAATGGAGGGAAAGGCAAAACAAAAATGCAGAAGGCAATTTATTTTTCAAATAGCGGAGCTAACAGCTAACGGCGGAGCTAACAGCTAATACTGGAGCAAAGCAAATGGGCCTGGAGGCCATTTGTGGTCGAGGCGAGAAGGGATACAGCTATGTGCGTGTTTGGTTGTATATGGAAGGGACTAGTTTGCTTTGTGTGGACTCACTGGACCGACTGACTCGACATGTAGGCGGAGCTCGGGAGCTTCAGAGCTAAGGGCAGGGCTACAGATTAGGTGTCCCTAATAGAGGAGACACAACAGCCCGATAATCGGCCGTCGGACCATCTGGCGAGGTCGGTAACTCGAGTCTGGTTGGTGTGTCCCGTGCCGTTGTCCGTCCGTCTTCATTTGGGCTGACCCGACATGTTCAGTCAAGGCCCTGACACACCAACCAGACGGGTCCCCGACGTCCAAAACATGCCTCAGAACACACTGAGGCCACGGCGACTTGAGCGTACGCTCTGCGCGCAATACGTCTCCATAGCTGCAGGCGGCGCTGCTCTGTATTGTTTCCATTAACAGTCCGATTATTTCCTAGAAAATGAAAACCGGCAGCTGATTGGACGAGCTCATCCGCTCCCCATTTCCGGGTGAGTCCCGACTGCCCTGTCTCCAACTAAACATGTCGGGTCGGCCCAAATGAAGGCCGGCGGCTCCTCGGACGGCCAACGGCACGGAGCACACCGAACAGACTCGAGTCACCGACCTCGCCAGACTGTCAGACGGCCGATTATCGGGCTGGTGTGTCTCCTCTATCAGAGACAGGGCAGTCGGCACTCACCCGGAAATGGGGAGCGGATGACGTTTTGCGCAAGTGCAGAGCGTATGCTCAAGTTGGCGTCTCTTCGGTGTGTTCTGAGGCATTTTTTGGACCTCGGGGACCCGACTGCCTTTTCTGCCGACGGTCAGCCCGTCTGGTTGGTGTGTAAGGACCTTAAGAAACGCATGTCTAACAGTAGTTCCGCATTACATAAATTAATTTGCATGCAAGTTTTATTTATTTTTATACCGTGTATTCTCTGTGTAAATTCATGGACCGAACCAAGACGCCCATACCGTTTTAGTTCAATACGAATACATGTACTGTTCCACCCCTACTGTTCAATATAACAAAATACTGAACCTCAATACTTAATGTTACCAAACCACTGAAATTCAACATGTATGAATACATTTAAGCCTAGACTTAACACTTCATGGAACTCCTGGTCAATAAAGAGCAATTAACAATAAAAACACTGTCACTACATAGACCACTAACCATTTTTCTCAAAGCACACAATGAGGATCCTTTGGAAAGTCTTGGGTCTGTATATGAGAGAGAGAGAGAGAGAGAGAGAGAGATATGAGTTCCATAATTTCACCTGCCTTGACCTAACAAAACCTAATTTCAGGAACAGAGCACAAAACAGAAAGAATAACAAAATAATAGAAAGTGTGATACTTGTGCACTTTTCCTATATTAAATGCACGTCCATTCTCGTAGTAATTCATGTAATGTTTTGCTCAACACAGACAGGGCTTTATTAGGCTATACTCGGAACAGACCCTGCCTCTGCCTGCTGCGCTGTGTGTGTGTGTGTGTGTGTGTGTGACGGACACGCTTGCGGAGTTTAACTCTGAGAAGACAGTTAACCACAGGTTCCCGTTAATCTGATGATGAACATGTGTTGTGATATTTAAACAAACGAACCGTCAACGGCAAAATAAAAGCCTCTTATTTACGAGAGCGGTCTGAGAGACCTCCAGCTCACAGCAAGGTGTCTGAGCAGGACTGGCCCAGCGACGAGCTAGAGGCCGGGGCAGGCGCCTGCTGGCTGTCGCCTCACTTCATGGAGCTCCTCAACTCCAAAAACTTTGAAGCAAATTGTCAATTCGGCATAAATTTTCTCAAGACTGCCGATATATTAATATATATATTCAAAATCTAAACAGTTAATTTCTCGCCTAAAACGTTGTCAGAAGTTAATTTAATGATGAATAAGATGGTGAAAATTGTTAAAAATGTCCCGTTGTTGGTTGTTGCTCTGTCTGCAAGTTCCGAGTTGGCAGTGGAGAACTTATAAGTTCGAACAATCAAGTCCACCTAGGAAAAGGGAAAAGGGAAAAGACCCTGTTCTGAAGTAGGAGCTAAAAAAGTACGCTACTGAGGCCAGAGGAACTTAAAAATCCCCAAATATTTCCTGTCGGAACACGACAAAAAAAGTGTTCTAGGAACGTTTAGCTCTAAGAACTGCAGAAATCCCTCTGATCGGAAAGCCCATATGGCACTAGCCCAATCAGTAGTGGCTGTTTTTGCTGGATTTACCTCCCCCTGTAGGGCTTTCCAGTCCCTGTGGCCACTTGACCAGTGGGAATGCAAACAGAAAAAAAGATTTTGGGGGAGAGTAGTTCTTAGAACTGCTTAGAAGTGTACTTTTCCTCTAAAAAGTACAAGTACTATCCGGTCGGAAAGCATCTAGGCTTTAGCTACCACATAAAGTAGTCACACCCAGGGTGGGAAATTAAGACCTGCCACAAGCCAATGGCGGGTACTTTTTCAAAGTGGCGGGTGACTTTGCTTTGTATACAAGCCACAGTGGCGGGTGGAGTGGTTTTCAGCGCTAGTCCGTGACACATATAGCTGAGCTGAGGTACAGACGAAAGGAAAATTATCGGTTAAAAAAATGTGGCGACATATCCCCGTGTTAAGAGGCCCGTGGCGGAGTCAGCAGTAGCTATAAATGTACAAACTGTTGAGGGCGAAGTAAAGAAAAAGAGAAAGAACAACAAGTGGCGCATTGATAACAAAGGGAAAACTATTTCATGCAGGCAGGCAGACAGACACACAGGCTGGTAACACTGGGCATCCACCAGGCACCCTGGTCACACCAGCATGTCTGGTAGCCCAAACAGCTATAACCCATCAAAGACGAGCATTTGACATGAAATCATCAAATCCAGTCATAAACCAACTATCTAGCATCATAAACAGCTATCAGTGAATTGATGTATTTTAGCCCTTTGATTTTCAGGATGAACCTGCTTTAACCAGACGTGCATGTGGCAAGAACGCCACACAAACTTGACCACAGGAATGCTAGCTTAAACGTTATAGGCATAACGTTAGCCTATTATTTATAGATTTAGACCGTATACATGAATGCACATTAAAATAAGTGCATTGTTTTCTAAGATTAATGGACAAACTATCGAAATGTTGCTAGCTTGAATCACGTTGGCTCATTAGCAGCTAGCTAAGTTAGTTCATTTCATGTGGTGCAAGTCCGTGGCGTCATTCAACATCACTGATACATGTTAAAACCATGCATGACTTTCAAGAAATTCTAATTAATCTCACCGGATTATTGTGATTTTGATCGATACCAAAATCCGCGATGTTCCGGGATGGATGGCCGTGTGGTTCGTTGCAGGTTCAAATGCCTTCTTCTACGCTCCTTCCCAGAATGCAAAAAATACTGTATGAACCTGTTATTCAGATATGGCGCCTGCTGGCGACTGTGTCATACGGATGTTTACACCGTGGTCAGAAAGAACAGGCCGGGGACGGACGGACACGGACACACACACACACACACACACACACACACACACACACACACACACACACACACACACACACACACACATTTGGAGCGCAGCTCGTCAATTAAATGTTAGGCCTTCTCGTTTAAAATCCGGAGTGTAGGGTATGAATATGGTAATAAAAGGCTATTACACGATAACAAACGTTTTTGCGCATGCAAAACAAACACCGCAAACGTTCTTATTTCTGTCTGGGGAATATGCTAGCAAGATTTTTCTTGATAACATTTGCAGTACAGAAATCAGGTGTTGTATTTGTCTAATCTTCATTCAGTGAATGCATACAATAGGCTATTTAGTTTGTTAGTAATGGATTGCAACGTCGACAATATTGAATTATTGTCATTGTTTAGCAACCTACAAAAACGAAATTAAATTGCTAACTTCTCCAATGATAAATAATAACTTTTTTAATAATCTAGCTAAGCATAAAATTGCGTTTTCTGCATTTATCCCCAAAACATGACCATACCAGACCATCTAACTCTGGCCGCCATATTTGAATTTTCGGTTGTGCTGTTAAATAACAGAAATGAATGTTATTTAACAATGAGGTGTTAAATAACATGAATGAAGTGTTATTTAACATATATTCCCTAAAAATTTACAGTAAGGCGCAGTTATTAAAAATAACAGGTAAATCATGTTGAAATTTGGGTGTAAATTAACGGAAACATTTAACAGTGTGTGGGGGCAATGACTGTGTGCTCATCTGTGAACATGACGTGCAGTCCCATTGGAAAAAAACGATGATGGCAACCCACGTTCCTCCACTAACTGAGGACCAGTGGATAGCCATTGCTTCCAAATTTTGGGGCAAGTGGAAATTTTCAACCTGCTTGGGTGTGATAGATGGGAAGCACACACCATCAAAGCACCGCCCAATTCTGAAAGTCTGTTTTTCAACTATAAAAAGGCATTCTCCATTGTTCTTCTGGCACTTGTGGATGCAGACTACAGGTTCACCTACATCCAGGTGGGAGACTTTGGCCGGGCCAGTGACGGGGGAAGGGGGTGTACGCCTCTTCAAGGCTTGGCAGGGGCATGGAGGCCAAAACACTGAATGTGCCCGAAGACCCACTTTTACCAGGTTCAAGTGTGCAGGGTCCCATGCCCTATATCATTGTCGGAGATGCGGCATTTCCTTTGAAAACTTACCTTATGAGGCCTTTCCCAGGTCATCATCTCCCATGGTGGTGTGAAAACTTCAATTACTGACTGCCCTCGGCCAGAATGGTAGTTGAGTGTGCCTTCGGCATCCTCACTGCGAGATGGAGGGTGCTGCTCTCGAGGCTGCAGATCGCACCGGGCTATGTGGACACTGTAGTGATGGCTTCGTGCGTCCTGCACAACTTCCTCACCAACCCATCGCAAAACCAGAGATGGCAGGACGAGGCAGAACAAACTGGAGACAGGTTGCCTATTATAAGGAACATGCGAGGAAACATGGGCAGCAAGGATGCCTATGCAATGCAAAAGAAATTAAGCACATTCTTCAATTCTCCAGAAGGGAGCCTGTGATCACATCATAACTCATGTAGTTATGGATCCATGCCATGCCAGACTTTGATGTGAGACAGTAGTGTTCATTGTAAATAGTTTAAAAACTTGGTTTTCTGTTCTTGTATATGGTTTGTCACGTTTGTGTGTATTTTAAAACGTTCTGTGTGGCACTTCAATTAACGACCTGCAAAATCCTTTCTCTGTTCGTAATTATAAGAATTATCCTAAATAAAGTGACATGTTGATCTCTACAAAACAACTTTTTTTATATTATCACAGTGTTGTGGTGAACACAGCGGACTCAAACGCAAGACTCCAAAAAGTTAACAAATTTATTGAACAAAAAACTTGAGCCAAAACTGGCGAGGAACTCAGGGGTACTACGAGGGCGAGAGACTCAAGGGGAAAACCTAGGAAGGCGAGGGACTCAGGGGCAGAAACTAGGAGGGCGAGAGACTCAAGGGGAAAACCTAGGAAGGCGAGAGACTCAGGGGCAGAAACTAGGATGGCGAGGGACTCAAGGGCAGAGGCTAGGATGACGAGGGAGCTCAGGGGAGCGCGGGGAAACCGGGGCCGAAGATCCGAGGAGGCACTGGAGATGGGAAGCAGAGGAGCCGTGGAGGGCCTGGCTGGACGCGGAGATGGAGGTAGGGTGAAGCTGGGTACCGTAGGAGGAGGACTTGATGGAGAGGCCAGCTGACTGGATATGGAGGGTTTGGAAGTGATCACTGCGAAGCAAACACAAAGAAGGGTAAGACAAAGAAACACACAGGGACAGGTAAGTGCAAAGGATTTTTCAGATAACTGATGCGAGCGTCACCAGTGAAGCTCAGACAACGATTCAGCGGAGATTGAGCTGGGGTTGAAGTACTGTGCTTGATTGTAGATGGCTGGCAGGTGTGCGTGGCGGGAGAACGGTGATGGTGGATTGGCAGCAGGTGCGTCTTGTCAGCTGGCAGGCAGTAAAGGGGAGGGGAGGAGGGAAAGCAACAGAGACACAGGGAAAGAGAGGAAAAATAAACTAACAAGAGAAAAATAAACAAACTCACAGCCAGCCGACCCCAACCGTCACACACAGTCAATAGGCCTGCACTGGAAACAGCTGTGTTTCATAGTCTGTGGGGTGACTTGAGTTTTGAAAGGTAGGGGAGATTTTTCTTTGGTATGTAGCAGATGAACACATCACTTCAAACAAACTTTTTAAATGGTAATTATAGTGTTATGTATTATTATTATAAATACACAGAAATAACAACTTGACGTTTACATATTCCAACAAACAAACAAAGCTTTGTACAGGTCAATTAGTTCATTAATTACGTGGTGAATGGATTTCTGAATTTATGAAATGCACGCAGGAGACAGCAATAAAGTGTGTGCTGGTTGACAAATAATAAAGGAGGGATAGATAACGGACCTGAAAAGATTAGTAGGCTATAGGCTATGAAAGTTTTTTTCTACACCCTGCTCCCTCAAACTTCATTGGAGCTGAAAGACAATGTAGGCTACCGGTTGCCTATGACAAAACATGCACTGTAGACTAGGCTATATATTGTAAACCTACCATCATAACCAATAGCTGTTGCAACTGCGTCCCGTGCCTTCTCCTTTTTTCGTGGATCTTTATAACAAGGATCCTGTGGATCGTACAGTTGTGGGTGTTTCTCCACCTCTTCAATTAACCTGCTGTCATCCATCGTTGCAAACTCTAAGTGTAGACTTGAAAGCGTCCGGTTTCAACATAAAAAAAAAAAAGTAATACAGGAGAAATATGATCTCTTTTCTTAGTTCTTGTCAGAACACATGCTGCAGCATTCTGGATCAGCTGGGGAGTCTTAAGGGATTTATTTGAGCATCCTGATAAGGAATTACAATAGTCCAGCCTGGAAGTAACAAAATTCATGGACTAGTTTGTCTGCATCATTTTGAGACAGGATGTTCCTTATTTTGGCAATGTTTCAAAGGTGAAAAAAGGCTGTTCTTGAGGTTTGTTTTAAGTGGGCGTTAAAGGATATATCAAAAATAACTCCTCGATTTCTGACAGGAGTGCTGGAGGCCAGGGAAATACCATCCACAGTAGCTATATCTTTGGATAATGAGGTTCGGAGGTGTTTGGGGCCCAGCACAATAACTTCAGTTTTGTCTGAGTTTAACGTCAGAAAATTATAGGTCATCCATGATTTTATATCTTTGATGCATGCTTGAAGTTTGGCTAACTCACTGGTTTCGTCTGCCTTGATTGATAGGTGTAATTGGGTGTCATCCGCGTAACAATGATTTGAGTGTTTCCTAATAACATTGCCTAGAGGAAGCATGAATAAGGTGAATAGAATTGGTCCAAGCACTGAGCCTTGGCTGAAGAGACCTTCAACATTAATTGTTGAAGGTCTATAGGATAAAAGCAGTCTAAGTATATGTCAGGTCTTGTCTTTCTTTCTAGCGGTCCTGCGTTTAAAAGTGAACCGTTAGAAGTTGAGGGCAAAACATGATGAATTTTATCTCTAATTGTTATAATTTTATCTTTAAAGAAGTTAATTAAGTAGTCACTACTCAGAGCTATATGCATAGCTGGCTCAATAGAGCTGTGACTCTCTGTCAGCCTGGCTACAGTGCTGAAAAGAAACCTTGGGTTGTTCTTATTTTCTTCTATTAATGATGAGTAATAGTCTGATCTGGCATTTCTGAGGACCTTCCTATATATTTTCAGACTGTCTTGCCAATCTAAAAGAAATGTTTCCAGTTTGATGGAACGCCATTTACTATTAATTATGTTTTTACATTTTTTAATTGTCACCTGTGTTTTCCTTTACATGAATAAAGACATATCCATCATAAATTGATGCAGAAAAAAATCAGGACCCCCGAAACCCCCACTTCATGTGTCCCCACGAGTGTTGAAACGAAACCTATGCCAGGCCAGCTTTGATCATTGCCAATTCACTGGCACTGATCGAACTGGCAACCTTTTGGCCAATAGTGCGCTTCTCTAACCTCTGTGCTAGCAACTGCCCAAGTTGCCCACCAATTTTTTTCTATGAGCCCACCCTAATATAGCAGGCTAAAACTGGCCCTGCTCCATTCATCTTCATGAACAGCAGTACAGGCAATCTGCAAACTTTCCCTTAAATTACCAACAAAATGAGCGGTAGCTAGCTAGCTTTGTCGGCAAAACACTAAACAAGACATTTTTAGGCAACCATAATGTTCCAGTTAACTTTGAAGTGTAAACACAGTGAGAGGGTCAATATCTAAGACAAAAACACCCAAAAACAAGTTCACGGCCCGTTTCTTCATGGATGTATTAGTTCATTAGCTCATCTTAGACTTAACTGCTATCAGTGTGGACTAGAGCATGTGAAGGCATCATGCAGGTTAGAGCTACCAATCTGCCGACGACACACACACAGTCAACACCTGCCTGCAATTACATCTTAGTACCAGAGCTGCCGCTAGAAACAACTCAAAATCTTACGGACAACAACTTTAAACCTACAACAGGCTTTGCTGCTGCTGACTCAAAAAGAACGGTCCTGAAGGAGTTTTAAGCAGCATGAGAAGTTTTACGTGATTCACCATTTTCCGTGGAGCTGTGTAAAATGTTATAAATGTGTCAGTCTCCAACACGCCTGTTTATGTGCAGAAGAAACTGTGTAAAATAATGAATCAGTTATAATCTGTTTTTCTCTGCATGACAAACTGAAGGTGTGGCGTGAAACGTGTAATTTTGCGTGAGTGGGGCGCAACTATGTCATGGCAGATGTCTATCTCAGGACCCAAGGAAGCGCAGTGCTTAGTGGGAAGTTATTTGGATGGCCGGTTCTCAAAAAAACTGCAAGTAGCAATACAGGAGGCTAAACAATTGCCTAGACCTCCTGTTATGTTAACTTGTCTCTGTCATCAGATCTCTGCATCAGGATTAATAAAAGAGTGACTGGCTTCAGACTGAAAAACACTGTATTAAAAGCAGCGGTTCTCTCTGGGAAGATACATTTGGGATTGGTGTGATGTTGAAAGTGTGAAAACCATTCTGCAAATAAATCATTTAGTCTTAATTGGACCTCAGGGGAGGAAACTAATGTGCAATTCAAATTATGTTGAGGCCTCACACTGTTGTCTTTCTGCTGACCTTTTAAAGAATTCAAAAGCATTTCACACAAACTCTCAGTTAACATTAGCATTTCAGATCAAAATTATGCAGCTAAATTAAGAATGAGTTCAGAGAGAAAAGCAGTGCTGCACAAGGCAGGCGCAAGTACAGCTCATCACTGTCATGATTTGAAATCATGGTTCCAGGCTCATTTGCTCCCTGCGGAGACTACAGACTGGCAGGGATAACCTATCTGCAAAGTGAGAACTCTATGTGAATGTGTGTGTGTCTGTCTGTGTCTGGCTTTCCAGTAGCTCTTGTTGACTTCTCTGTGAGCCCGCTCTCCATGTTGTAGTTCAGGTGTATTTACAAAAAGTTGTGTTGTGGGAAACAAGAATAGTTTTTCAGTGTCTTTGTCTTCAATAGTATTTTCTGTGTTGAAACATGTGGTGTGCAGCCATCAGCATGTCGCGTGTGGTTCCTTCCTGAAACAATCTCTTGAATGAATCTTCCTCTCTCCCCCTTTACACACCTGTAGCTGGGTTAAATCAGATCAACCAACACTCCCCCTCATATCACGTGTCAGCACTTACCCTATCAACTATTTACTCAGAAGACCTCTCGCAACAGTTGTCAATGGACATAACCGACTGGTATTTCCATTTTACAATATGTGAGCACCCTGCCGTGACCAGTCAGTTGATGTGTCTAGTTCGCAAGTGTTTCAGATGCGTTTTCATTTGCACATCTCATGCAACAGATAGGATCTCATTTTATTCTATGCAGCTGTCTGCACCGGGTCCGTTCAGCTTGTGTCTCAGCCCCGTCTCACAAGTTTTAACCCGACCTGAAACGTTTATTTCCGCTTCAAGACTACTTTTTGGACAATAACCAATTTTCTGATGCCAAAGAAAAAAAATATTTATCTATATTTTTCAACCTAGGTGAAGCAGAGGTGCTGTATTTCTGTACAGAGCCAAAGAGCAGCACACTCTGCTGTGGTTTGTAATCCCACAGACTCTCCCTTCACTTTTGCCCAGCAGCTGGAAGAAGTGGTTATTCTATGACAAACTAAACCTGCACTGTACATTTACTGCCACTAGCCAACTCTGCTCTGATCGCCAACCTCACTGCTCTGCGGCTTGAAGCTTTGAAATTTGTGGACCAGACAGAACCAGTATAGACATTAGCACAGCATCGCATGAAGCTGACATGAAGTTTGCCGCGTAGACGCTGGGTGAGGGGATATATGGTGGCTCTGAAGTGCAAAACACAATGACAATACAGAAATCGCAACAGCAATTCACATTACACAACCGCAGTTCACAAAACACAACAGCATTTGACACTCAAACCGGAATAGGTAGGTCCGTATTGGACAATGATTACTTGTCGCGATTGGATGCATTGGCAGTCTGTGACAAACGGAAGTACTTTGTCTTTTGGATTTCTGGAGCAGTTGAAATACAACATGGGAAGAGTGCAAATACAAAGACTGCAAATAAAATAATGAAAAGTTAAAACTAGGGCTGTCAAATGATAAAAAATTTGTAATCGCGATTAATCGCTGAATTTCTATAGTTAATCGCATGTTTTATCACATGATTCAAATTCTATTTTGCATTTCAGAACAGTTTTTAAGTACATATTAACAATCAAAAGCAATTTTTACCAGTGTATCTTGATTGGGAATCAAATGAATGCATATATATATATATATATATATATATATATATATATATATATATATATATTTCACCATTGGAAAGATGAATATATCTTTAAAATGGGTCACTTATGTAGCAGAAATGTGAATTTTATTTAGAAATTGGTCGCTTCTAGGCCAAGAAAAGCCAGAAAATGTGTTTTTGGCTCATCCCAGAATGCACTTGCTTCGCTGCTTTAGCGTCTACGCCCAAGCCACCCCTACCGTTTACAACCAGACAGACAGTGAGACGGTCAACTCAACTCAAGTGTGTTTTATTGTCATTTCAAGCATATACACGAAACAACGTTTCACTGTGGCTCAAGTGGTGTTACACATTTAAAACATATAAAAACGACATTATATAAAAACGACATACGAAACAGGCTACATTTAGTGCACACACATTATAGGCTCCGTATCATCACACGCTTCAATATCCCCTATTTCTCTATTAATAGCTCCCTTGTCGACGCAGACCAATAGTAAGACTTTCTTTTAACCCTGTTGTTTCTAATTCCATTATAATCTGGGGACAATATTGTAAACATTTTAACCTTGATCAGATGAATAGCTTTTCTCCTCTATCCCTTAACCCCTTTTCACGCATCACACTCCTCTGTTATGGTGTGGTGGCCATTTCAGTAGATTTACTCACTGACATTGTTGTGGAAACACAATAAGCAGTTACTCCTAGTAAACTAGTATTCACATGAAATAAAACAATGAAATATTGAGACCATTCAGCAAGGCATTCTGGGTAACATTCTACACACAAACTGGTTGCTATGGACCAGGGCATGAAATTGGTACAAACTGTCAATCTACCTGCCACGTTGGTGGGTAGCCAATAAGACAACACAACTGAGCAAGTGTTGTGTTGTTGACCAATCACGTAGCCTATTGTTTTTGTTAAGCAAGCTCCGCCATTTTCTTGGACGTTCGAAACAAAATGTGGCGGCATATAACTGGCATGAAGAGGCCGCCGGCTGTAGAGCAACAAAAAGAGGATGAGGAGGACGACTAAAAAAATAAAAAAAGACCTTTTAATACTAAGTGGAAAGTGGAAAGGGATGGCAAGGTTCGCGACTGGTTGGTGTACGACGTCACAACAGAGGAGATGCACTGTCGGAATTGTCGTATGTATGGCTCGGAGAAAGCGAGGTCAAAACCATTTGTAATAGGGACAAAAAACTTAAAGATAGAGCCAATTAAGGACCACGAGTCCTCAAAAAGCCACTTGCACACACTGAGACCCTTTTCCGACTACGTGTGGATGTGCGAGTAAGTACCAACCTGCTTTAACGTTAGTAGATAACTAAAGTACAGCACAGTGCAATGACTGCTCTGTTATCGTTATCCTTAGCTGTCTGTCTGTGTGTGTACGGTACAGTGTATTAGTGGTAGCCTACGTGTGTGTGATCAAGCTAACTGATTTGTCATTCGTATTTTTAGGGTGGATGAACAGAAAGGGTTAGCTGTAGGGAAGACATACAGAAATGCAAACCAGGCCCCAGTCTTCATGCACATAGCAAAAGTTGAAAGGAAGGTGGAAGTGGAGATATCTGCCTCCAAGTTTATCTCCATAATGGTTGATGGATCCACAGACAGCAGTGTAATAGAAGAGGAGTTACTCTATGTTAGATCGAGCAGAGCAGGAAAAGTCAAGGTGCAGTTTGCAGGGATCCAGGTACTAGAAAAGGCAGATGCTGAACATGTAACAGACGCCATATGCTCCATGATGTCTGCAGTCAGTGGCAGTGAGGATGAATGGAAAGAGAAACTAGTTGCTTGTGCAACAGATGGAGCCGCAGTAATGACAGGATCCAAGACAGGCGTGGTCAGTCGGCTTAGTGGGGAGAAGCCCTACATTCTAGGAGTCCACTGTATGGCACACCGCTTAGAATTGTTTTTTAAAGATGTAATGAAAACCAACAATCGGTGTAGAAAAGTTGAGGATCTCTTGACCGGCCTGTTCACCTTCTATCACAGAAGCCCATTGAACAGAGCCACATTAAAGAAGAGTTTCTCAGTGCTGGGCATGAAACCCCTGATGCCCACCAGAGTAGGAGGTACAAGGTGGGTCTCTCACCTTTTGAGAGCCCTGGACCATTTCCTTAAGGGGTATAAAGGAATTGTTCACCACCTTGAGCAGGTATAGTGATAGTTAATAGGTAGTATTGTACAAGTGCTATTTATCTTTGTCAACAGTTTGAGTTTTAATCCACCAAATGCAGTTCACTTTCAGTTTAATGAATTTTGTTTTTGTGTTCTAAAGACCAAATCACCAGACACTGAAGGAGGCAATGCCAGTCATCGGAGCCAGGCACAAGGATTCTGCAAGTGGGCAACAGATGGAGCCACTCTGAAGTTCTGCTGCTTCCTGCATGACACCTTAACTCATCTTGGCAACCTGTCAGTGACACTGCAGCAGTCATGTTTGACAGTGGCTGATGTTGACAATTGTCTTACTTCCACTCAGGCTGTGATCCACAATCCAGGTACATATTGCTTACTGTTGTAACTGTTTAAAATGTCTTATTAATCATTGCTTCACTTCCAAAAATTCCCCTTCTTAAGGTCTTTGCACACAGTCAATTTTTTTTACCTCCAAATATGTGACCTCCCTTTCCTCTCCCTCTGCTGTCATGACTCAAGAAGCACATGCATTTGGAGGATTTATTCAAATGATACAGCAATAACCTCGTATTCACAGCATGTATCCACTGAACCACAATATAAATATTTTCACTGTGATGGTATTGTGATAGATAGAATTATAAATTATTGATGTAAAAAACCCTTTAAAATAAATGTAAACTACAACTTCATTTTGTATTACAGACCTGGACCTATGCTGAGCAAGGTGTTGGATTCCAACAGCTACCAGGGTGTCATGCTTAGCGATAGTGACACCAGCCAAATGATGGCTAACAAAGACAAACTTCTGGACAAGCTGTCAGAAAGCATGGACAACAGGTTTAGTGATGTTGGGTCAGGAATCCTGAGCAATAAGAAGATAGTGAGCTTCCAACAATGGCCTAATGAAAATAATACAGGTAAGCATCTTTAATAAAAAAATAGAACAGGTATTACTGTATATACACAACAAAATCACAGAGCTTTAGAACAATAGTTACAATTAGTTGCAATCAGAACCATCAAACTGTAAATATTTCAGTCAAAATGGTCAAATAGTCAAAATATTACTCGTCTTGAAACATAAACAAAAACCTATAGTACAAACTTCCTCTTTTCATATAATTTCAGACTTCGGCGATTCAGAGGTGGAGAGGCTCATAGATCACTTCAGGCCAGTATTGATCTCTGCTGGAGTTGATGTTGATCTGATCCCAGACCAGTGGACCATTGTCAAGTCCTATTTCTACAAGGAGCCAACGACCTTGGAGAGACTCACCTGGTCTGAAGCCAACCGGAAGCTGAGAGGATCGTGCCCTGACATCCTGGACCTTGTGGATCTGGTGTTATGCATGCCAGCATCCACAGCAGACTGTGAGCGTGGGTTTAATGTGATGAAGATGGTGAAGACTGACTGGCGTTCTAGTCTCAAGTGTGAGACACTGTCTGACCTGCTCATGGTCCATCTGTCCTCTCAGTCAATAAAAGATTTTGACCCAAGCCCAGCGGTCAAGGTGTTGCATGCTAGAAGCTTGAGGTCATGGAGACCAGACCTCATGGAAAACCCAGCTGCTGCAGTGGTGGAGGAAGTGGAGGAAGCAGAGGGGAGTGTCTGCTCCTCCTCCTCTTTTGAGGACTCAGAACCCTCAGTCTATGCTTTGTCAAAGGGTTTTTCAATCGTTGCCTGACCTTGCCATTACAGTGTAATATGGTTTGGTTTCTGTTAATTATTATGATTGTTATTGTTGTTGTTTATCTAAATGTTATTCAGTCAAAATATTAGACTCGTCTTGAAAAGCAACAAACTTATATGTACAAACTTAAAAATAGTCTTTTGATATAAATGTAATGTTTATTGTTAATCTAAAATTTAAAAAAAATGTTGAACCTGGATACACTACAGTGACAAAGAAACAGTGACTAATGGATTGCAGTTCAGTGTTAACTAAATAAATGAGACCATCAGTGAGATGATTGGCTGTTTGTATTTGTTATTTTCTATTCTAAATGCCTGCCACACCAGGTCAGATACAGTTGTAAGTCATTATGTAGGTCTAGTCATAAATGAGATTGGTTAAGTTGGTTAACAACTCGACACCACTTTAATGTGTATTTTGTACAAGTTCAAGAACCATTCTTATGCATTTTCTGAGTCGTTCACCTTTATTTTAAGCACAAAAATAATTTTGGCTGGTAAAAAAACACTGTGGCAGGTGGATTTCAAAATCCACCTGCCGGCTGGTGGCCAAAAAAAGTTAACTTCAGGCCCTGCTATGGACTCGTCACTAGGCTTCCTCCACTTCGCCGTTTAAACAAAGTGGAATAAACGTATAAAAGTCTAAATCTACACAAAACCTGCAATCAATTAGTAAGCTGACATCAAATGTGGCATTTAGGAAACCTTTATTGCAACCTTGGCACAGTAAGACATCCAGACTAGTGCCACAGTCATTTTAGTTTTTTACGTCCTGCTGCTCCCATCATCAGCCAGGTAATATATTTTTTTTACTAAAGCAGTATATGAAATCTCATGTATTACCTACCACCATTTAGTTGTTTTGTGTTATTTAAGATATTTATAAAATATCTGATCATGCCAGACATAATTATTCCACTCATTTTTTAAACAATGCAATTACCCGTTTCAGCCACCAGGAGGGCAGTGCTCCCCACAGCAAACTCATGGGTCAGACCCATTTGGTAGCGAAGGAGGGCCGAGACTGAGAGCTACATGGAAAAATATGCACCAAACAAGTCACTTTGAAATTTTGCTGTTTCATGAATACAAAAGTTGGGTGACCCCCCCCCCCCCCTCTGGACTGAAAAATGTTGAATGACCCTCCCCTCAACAAAGAATAAAAAGACATGACCCTCCCCTATTTTCCTCCGGTGGTACATTCCATAAATACCGAACGGCCCCTTATTAAAAAGATAGTTTATAAAGACATTACCTTCCGGTATACAGGAGACGCCATCTTGGGAAAACAGTCATGACCAGTCGAACCACTAACACCGTGCAACCAGTAACGAGTAACAAAGCTCTAGTAGGGCGTTCGTGGTTTGACTTAAAGCCTAGCATTTAGCTAATCAGTGGTTCACGCTAGCTTGTTCAAGCTAGAGACACATTCGATTACCATCAAAACATATCCCAGAGAACGTTCGACTCGGTACACGTGTTATTAACCCTTAGGTTCATTTTGTGCCTGGAATTGTCCTTTAATATAATTTACAAGATTTTTTTTAAATGCACAGTGTTGTCTGCACAGATGAATACCTTTTACAAAGCATGAAGAGAAAACAATATTCTGTCTGTGAAGGGCAACATTTTAGTGGGGCAGCAGAAGACCTGTTACAGCCTCACATTTCCTGTTAGCGATAAGATTCTTGATAAAAGTGCAATGACAATCAAAATTATTTTCATATGGCTTATACTCCTTATGGCAGTTGTGACCATTTCAATCTTCTGTGTATGGAAAAAGGAAACATTCCCAGTGTAGACCGATGTGGTGCTGGGCTGTTCAGTCAGGTCTTTAGTAGACTTGATATATTAGATTCCCTTTATTTGGCTCCTTGTTCTGTGGGGACAGCAGTCTTTGAGCTCAGATGAGCCCTGACATGGCTTGAGTAATGGCACCCTTCTTTGGACAGGAAACTCATAAAGCTTCCTATAGTACCTTCTATCTCTATAACCACCATATCTACCTCTGTGGAATACAAACTAAGACTCATTGTGCCACGGCTCCTCCAGAGGAGCTGCAGCTTGTCTCTGACTTATACAAAATGATAGAAAGCAAAAGCAAAGTGACACATATACTGTATATAAAGCAGAGCCTCTTTTATGCTATTATCAGCTGCTGTCTTCTCACCATACACTATATATTCAACATAATGTTACTCTATGACATATTCAGCTGTGTCTCCAGAGGTTCACGAGCACGCTCATGCCCGAGAGGAACAATGCAATGAAGCTGACAGCTGACTGATGTGTTTCTTAAAAATGTATGCAGCATTTTTATGGCAGCTGTAAAAAGATCTTCCCTGTTGCTGTAGGTGAGCATGTAGTGTTTGTTAGACAGACAGCAAGAGAGGGGGGGCTTTTCAAACTTCACATCAAGTGATATCACAATCACACAGGAGAAAAAAATGACACCACCTCAAATAGATATGAGTTGATGGTTGATGTTATATTTGATGCCTAGCCGAGTTGGCGTTGGTTGACATGCTTTATTTTAGGATATTACATTTGGTGGATAGCTATTGGTTTTGAATGCTGTCCCTTTAGGCGGGTAGTGAATTATTATCCACTCAAATGAAACAGACTCACTGCTGCTGCATTAACAATCTTCCAATGTCACCTTGCCTTGGCACGCTATAAATATACAGTAGAAAGCTGCTATCATCAGACCACTGTCTATTGAATGATAGTCAGGTAGCACAAACTGCAATTGGCTTTACTGAAGATAATTGAAGGAGGTACATAATGGTAATGACTGTACAGCCCACTTTAATCTCTGTAATGTTAAAGCTTCATTGTTTATGTGGTGTGGTGAAGCAATGCAAACCTGTCCTTTAAAGGAACACGGCAACTTATTGGGACTTTATCTTATTCACCGTAACCCCCAGAGTTAGACAAGTCAATACATACCCTTCTGATCTCCGTGTGTGTTGTAACTCTGTCTGACGCTCCCACCGCTAGCTTAGCCTAGCACAGATCCTGGCGGTAACCGGCTCCAACTAGCCTACTGCTCCCAGTAAGTGACAAAATAATGCCAATATGTTCCTATTTACATGTTGTGATTTGTATAGTCACAGCGTGTACAAATAACAAGGTCACATGAGACACAGCCATCTTCTAACCGTATACAAACTGGGAACTATATTCTCAGAAAGGCAAAGCACTGCTACTCTCTGCTCTTCACCACGGGGCTTCTCAGGTGCTGCGAGCAAATCACTCCGCCCAAGTAGCAGAAGTAGCAGTGCTTTGCCTTTCTGAGAACATAGTTACGGTGAATAAGCTAAAGTCCCAATAAGTTGGCATGTTCCTTTAAATAAAGACATGCATATACAACTTATTTGCAGCAGCAAATTTGTTGCAGGAAATGTAATGCCACCCAGATTGTTTTTTCATCAACTTAACGATGAAATGCACTGCCACCACAAAATGTCCACACTCAAAGGCAGACTCTAACTTCCTGTCTGTCGCTCTCAGCTCCAAGTCCATTGGTCCCTACTGAAGATGTAAATCTTTAGTCTGTTGCAACATCAATTGTTATATGTGAAGATTCACCTGCCTCTACTGCGGTCAGATGGTCATTAGCAATTCACACCCAAACACAGCTGATAATTGTATGGTCATTAGCAATTCACACCCAAACACAGCTGATAATTGTTTAGTTTAGTTTATTAGTTTATAATGTCGTGAACAGTCCCCTTTAATGAACTATACAGTAAAAGTAGCAGTTTTAGCCTCAACGGCTAATTTCCAGCTGTAGTCCCCGGCCAGATGACAATAGGCAACCTAAAATACAATGATTGACATATTAAAATCAGTTACATTACATCTATAATAACAGCAGGCCTAAGTAAAAAAGGTTAAAACATACAGTGGCACACAAACAGACAAGCACAGATAGTGGCAATGGCATTAAATCAGTCCATGCAGTTAATACAATATGAAGGAGACAAAAGAAAAGAGTCTCAAGAGGCCACATTAAAAGCTCATACAAGACATAAGTGTAAAATGGATTATGTCTGATTTCTGACTGTTCTGAATGGGAGATTAATTTAAGCCCCTGTGATTTTCACCTGATGAAAATCAACACACGATAACGAGAGGTTACACCAACTGTGACCCACTTAAAGGTCAAATGAAAATCAATCTAGCAGCTGCTGTAGACACACATGCATGTGTTTTGCTTGAAGGCAAAGCTTTTTGTTGTTTTTGAGTGTTTATTAGTTAAACATACATATTATGTACCATAAGCAATAGCACAATTAGTATTTATTTAATTGCTTTTCTGTAACCAGCCATGCTAGTGGCACGGCTCTAGGGATGGCAATATCAGTCCACCACTATCCACACAACGGCTTGCCATTAAATTTGGTCTAGACATTTATGATCCCCAGATAATGAATTGTTATAACAGATCCTAAATATGTTTGTTCAATACTTTGGTTTATGACCAAATGACATTTCCATCAGCCTTAGTACAGTTTGTACTGTGTAAAGACTTAATCACAGCTACTCCCTTTCAACTTTCAGCACGCTAACCAAAGACTGTAAAAGAAGATGGAAGTCTCCACTTCCTCCCACTATGCAAAAGTGAAGCCAAAGTATTAGAGCCGATTGTCTGGCCGGTCACCGGAATTGGCCGATTTTCACGTCATCGGCCATTAACGGTGACCTGCCGGTCAGTCTGACATAGGCCGATTTTATGCCGATCAAATTCAGTCGGGCGCTGCATGATTTACATTGCGCAACAGCAACACCACACATGCACATGCAGGGTTTCCGCTATGTGCATGTAGCAGCGGCGCACTGCCGCTCCATCAGCTGTTTATGAAATGTCATACAGTCGTAATTATACACGGCTCGAACAGTCAGCCGCTCTCTCTCTCCCCTCTGAGGCTGCACTCACGCGGGTCCCGTGAAATATGACAACTACAGTTTTATCGGAAATAAATCATTAGATACTTCACGGAAAATAGCGTTGGGCACACTGAGTTTGATTAATTTACGGTTTATCAGACCCCAGATGAGACAAGAAGCTAACGTTAGCAAATGCTGTGGTCCCTCTGGCATGTCGCCTCGCTGGCCGCTGTTGGAGACGCTGTAAACAAAAAAACAAAAAAAAAGAGACACTGTATTCTTCCGACATGCTGTATTAACGTTACTGTTTAAAACACTTTCCAGGTTAGTGGGGATGCATACCGCTCAAAACCAACATTAAAAACATAGTAATCTTTAAAGAGTTTAGTTTTGTTGTTAAACTGTGTGTAAAATGAGCAGTGATATAAAATCATATGTTTCAGGTAGCGGCACTCTAGGGCAGTGTTTCTCAAATGGGGGTACGTGTACCACAAGGGGTACTTTGGAGGACCGCAGGGACCGCTTTTTGTCACTATTTTCTACCTGTTCTTGCCTTCCTTCCTTCCTTCTTTTTTTCTACTGTCATCTTTTTTTCCTCCAAGTTTGTCGAAGTTTTTGACGCTTTTTTCAAAAAACAATAACGCCTTTTTCAAGGTTTTTGTCACTTTTTTCGAAGTTTGTCTTCCTTCTTTCTACTGTCTGTCTAAGTCTGTCACTTTTTACAAAGTTTTTGTCACTGTTTTCTAAGTTTTTGTCCCTGTTTTCCACCTATTCTTGCCTTACTTCCTTCTTACTACCGACTTTTTCCAAGTTTCTAAGTTTTTTTTTTTAAAACATGTTTGTCTCCTTTTCTCATCAGCATTTCAATGTTTTTTCAGTTACATGGCTGTTATTTGGTAAATCTATCGCTGGTCAGGGGGTACTTGGCTTAAAAACACAATTCAAATGGGGTACATTATTGAAAAAGTTTGAGAACCACTGCTCTAGGGTACCGTCTATTTGCTGGATTGTTCCGAGGTAAGTGTCGGTAGCTAACGTTAGCAGATAAGCCTGTTGACAGCAACGGTAGTGTTCACATTTATGCACAATGACACATAAAGCAAACTTGCTAAAAAAGGAACTACACGCTGTTTTCAGGTAACGTTACTATTGACGTTCAAACAGGCCTATGTGTGTGTGTTTTGAGAAATATCTTTATACTGCATTAAGGCTATATTTATTTTATTTTTGTTATTTATATATTATTTTATTGCCATTAACTGTTTCCCCTGTTTTCATACATACAGAAGTTTAGTTTGCTAAATATATCAAATTTCTTTAATTGGATATTGGATGTGAAAAGAAGGAAATGGTTCTTCTATAACATTGCACTTTAGATGTGTGTGAATTTTTCCCACACCAGGATTCATTTATATAGTTGTATTTTATAGCGATCGATCATCTATTTAAAAAATGTTCTATGCAAAATGTAACATTTTCTATTAAAGAAAAAGATAGAAAATAAATATTTGTGTGTGCTGTAAAGTGGTTAGAAAAAATGAAATCGGAATCGGCTAAAATCAGTATCGGCTGGCCTAACTCAAAGGAAATCGGAATCGGCCTAGAAAGTTGTAATCGGTGCATCTCTACAAAGTATCCCGGATACGGGCACTGCCATCTTGTCTGCACAGTAGTTAACGGGGCAGTGGAGCCAAGCTATCGAAGGTATGACCAACATGAACACAAAAAGGAACCCCCGGTCTGCCCACAATGAAACTGCATAAGCCAATAAACTGAACAATTTCTATCTGCGTTTTGAAACTGATAACCAAAGGGAATGTAGTGTGGTTATAGAGAACATAACATGTAATGTGAATGAGGACAACTTGTTAATTAATCAACTCTCAGTTACAAAGGTTTAAAAACCATACACAGCAACAAAGCCAGACAACATGTCTGCTTTTCTTTTAAAAACATTTGCAAAGGGACTCACACCAGCCTGGCATTGAATCTTTCAGCGTTCAATAGACTCACACACAGTGCCAGAGCTCTGGAAAAAATCCATCATTATTCCAGTTCCTAAAAAACCATGCCCTCAGGAGGACAATTATTATCGGCCTGTGGCTCTTACTTCCAATGTAATGAAATCACTGGAGAGACTCATAACAGAGGAGCTACGCACGGAGGTGGAGCCATCACTCGATAACTACCAATTTGCTTATACAAAAAAACATAGCACGTCAAGTGATGCCATTTCAAACATAATGCATATTGTCCTGAAGCACCGGGAAACTCTGGCTGCGTATGCCAGACTGGTTTTTATTGATTTAAATTCAGCTTCTTCTTCTTAATCAAGTGGTACCACTCTTTTCTCACAAACAGGCCACAACAAGTACAATTTAAGTGCAATTTGTCCTCTGCAGTAAGCAACACTGGGGCCCCCCAGGGGTGCATCAGCTCACCCTTCCTTTTTACCCTTTATACAAACACAGTGCCCGTTGAAATGTGCCAGTTTGGATAGGGCCGATTGCTGCTTGTAGAATTCTTCAAAACCAAATTGTACTCCAAAATTACTTACAGAAGGACCCCAAACCACTTAATATGCAACTCCCCTGTATAGCTGATTTACAGTGTAGTCGAGAGAGAGAGAGACATCTTGTGTTGTATGATCATTAACAAATTTAACACTTCAGCAGAGGTGTTAATTTCCATACAGGTTCAATGGCTTGACAGTTAACGGTGAAGTATGTGTAGCGCCTCTCTAGCGTGGCTGGCTATAGTGAGAGGTGGATATCCTGAGTTCTTTAAAACATCTATCCAACTAATCAAATAAGTGGTATTTCTCTAATAAACTTGGAGTTTAACTTGTGAGTGTGTAATCACTAGGGCTGCACGATATATTTTGTTTCATCGTCTACATCACGATGTGCGCATGCACAATAGTCACATCGCAGGACGTTGCGATGTTGACGCTACAACTTCTTTGCTGCTTGATAAAAAAGTAAACTTTCACCGTTCTCTTTTTCCATGATTGTTATCGGTCATGTGACGTAACGTTAGTCCGACGAGGGGAGGGGGGGTTTGTTATGGGAAGTGAGGCTCTCCCATGTGTAGAAAAGTACCGTAAGCTGCCGCTGACACAGTGATGCACATGCTTTTCCATGGGTAGTGAAGCTACAGTAGTTAGTGTTTTATGTTCGCTGCAAAGACGAAATAAATCACCTGATTAATGCAACGTAATCACGACATATCCCGGCCATTTTTCAACGCAGAAAGCTGCTACCAGCCAGGCTAAAGCTAACATAGTTAGCCTAAAGAAACAAGGCGTCTGACCCAACTAACATTATGGTTCGGAGCTGCGACGCTGGAAACGTAACACTAATCTACAACAGCAGTCTGTTTCTGATATAACGTAAGTTATATTGATTTAAGTGTCCTTGGATACACAGTTTGTTGCAAGAATGTGACATGAAGGCTCTGCATGCACAGCAATCCAACAATCAAAATCAATTTTAATCAATTTATCAAACAACCAAAGCAGGCCCCACTAGTCGACCACAACCTGAAATTTAGAGAAGCAACATGCATGCATTATTAATATCATTCAATTTAGCTTGGATTGATATTATATGAATACAATGATGTCATGTCAGTCAACCAGTGTATTTCTTCCTAATTTCCCTATCCAAAATCACTTCAGAAGAGTAATCACAGCGCTTACTTGCTTTGGTTTTTGTAAAGCATTAAAGTTCAACAAAGACTGGTTCACATTTGAAAATTTCCTTTTTCACCCCAATAGCACTAAATCATTCTCAACTACTAGAGCCAAAACAAAAGAGTACCTGTACTCAATGGGAATGTAGCCTCACGCAGGATGAAAGGCGACAGCAGCAGGAGATATGACGAGAAGATCCACGATGGAGAGAAAACGGTTGAAGAGAAGATTCACAGGGTTAACAAGAAGACTCACACAGCTGACGATCTCTGCAAAGTCCACACTCGTAACGCTATCCGGCTCCATCAGGGTCTTTGTCCGCCGTCCGTCTCCCAGTTCCACACAGGCTTAACTAGTCCAGGCCGCTAGCTGCTAGCTTGTTAGCAAAGTCCATAGGAAAGCACTAGCCACTTAGCCAGCAGCTAACTTAAACTTCTTTCTGTCTTCTTGTGCTGAGTAGTCCACTCAAACAGACAGAACTATCACCATTAACGTTTCGTATAAGAGTCCTGGTTTAAAACTCTCACTAAACTGGTGTATTACATTAACCTCTAGTATTTCTCATTCAGCCAACAACACGCTTCTCCCCTCTTACTCGTTCCCTCGCTATCTCTCCTTCCTGTTTACATCGTTATTCTTCATGGATGTATTAAGATAACTGGATACAGTGTTCGGCGGGAAGCCCCGTACATTCCAATGAGAGTGCTCAAAAGCGCATAAAGCAAACATGGAGCTCGGCTTTTCCGCATTGTTGGCCCATGACGCTGATTAGCCCACGATGGACATGCGCACTAGCAACAATTTGTTTGTGTTGTTGTAGCAACCAGTAGCAACATGCGAGTTCATGAGCTTCTCTCTCGTGTCTCTTACATCCACGGTAAACATAGCTAGCGAACTCATGAACTTGCCGTTTCATTGTCTAAAATATTCACTAACGTTAAACTTTGTGTTTTCGTTGTTCCTGGTCGTTTACATGCTTAGCTAAATAAACGATAAATGTATTTAGACAACCAAGGAGATGTAATTATTATGTCGTGCTAGGTTAGCCTGCAGTTTGGTGAACAGAGCTTCTCTTAATACATCCATGGCTTTATCTCTCATCCATGCTACAGGCTTTACAGCATACAGCCCTCGAATGTATCGTAAGATAAGTGTTAAACCCTAAACCCACATCGGCTCTTAGGGACATATAAGATATTACGTTAACATTAGCTACCTAACTAGCTCCATTATTTAGCTTGACCTGCATTCTGCTTTTTTAGCATTTGCAATAAACCACTAAACCAGGTCAAGTGATAGTGACACTGTATTTAAGTTACAAACATGTTCCTTATTTTAAAACAAATTATCTTAATTTAAGATTAATACTGAAAGTTTCACTCATTGTTTTGTTAAATTGCAATAACTTTTCTCTTTTTTTTTTCACAGACAACTCCAACCTTGGGAGTGCAGTTATCATCTATTAATCCATCACCTATCTTCCAGCTGCATGACTTCTATGAAAATATTTTATCTGGGATTCTTGCAATTCTTGCAATATACAATAACATATACCTCACAATGAGTTAAAATCCATGCATGTATTAAAACCTTCTGTTAAAATTGTATGCATAATGTGTAATAACAATTTAAACTGATGCAAATTGCAAGTTACATGTACTCCAACATTTTTGTTATTAAAAAGTTAACATTTGTCTCAAACTTTTCATGGAAAAATCGGAAAGCACAAAAATAATGCTCAACAACACTGGTGTATATTTACATTTTAACACAATACAATTATTATTAAGAGAATTAAAGATTCACAAAAAAAAATGTATTCCACCTGCAGGATTATTACAAAAAAAATGCATTAAAAACATAACGTAGGACGGGGCGGCCTCTAGCTCACCCAGTGGGAGCGTTCGCCCCACGTTGGCTGAGTCCTGCAGCAGCACAGGGTTCAGGTCCGACCTGCTGCCCTTTGCTGCGTGTCATCACCCATCTCTCTCCCCCTTCCATATCGATCCACTTTCAAATAAAGCCCAACAAATAATCTTTAAAAAAAAAACATAATATAGGACAAACAAAATCTACATCTGACGGGGGGAAGAAAGACGAAATAAAAAATGCAAAACACGTGGGTGAGGCTGGGGAAGATTACTGGAGGCAAGAGAGGAAAAGGCAGGGAGAAATAAAGGCAAAAGGGAGAGGAAGAACACATAATTTGAGTGAACAGAATGATTAACAACACATTCTCACACCCATCTTGTAAAATAGGGACGTTTGGTCAGGTGCCTTTGACGTTCTTATTGACGCTAAAGGTCTCCTTTAGCGTTTTATGTAAACGTGCTTGGTTGGGACTATTGCCGTCCCTTTAGCGCTATAAGTAAACGCGCTTGTTCGGGACTATTGCCGTCCCTTTTGATGTAGTTATGTTAAGGAAAAGGTCGTGGGTGGGCTTACCGTTCCGTGACACGCGGGAAGAACGGGACGGTTGGGTTTAGGAAAGGGTCGTGGGTGGGCGTACGGTTCTGTGACATGCGAGAGAAAAGAAAAAAACGACTATAACAAGCTTTTGATGTAGTTATGTTAAGGAAAAGGTCGTGGGTGGGCTTACGGTTCCGTGACATGCAGGAAGAACTGGACGGTTGGGTTTAGGAAAGGGTCGTGGGTGGGCGTACGGTTCTGTGACACGCGGGAGAAAAGAAAAAAACAACTGTAACAAGCGTGACAAGCGGGACGCAAACCCCGCTCTCCTGGGTGAAAGTCCTGTGTTTGACCCATCCACCACCCCAACCAACTTTCTAGTGCGGAAATTCGCCCTTACATACTACTCACTAAATCCTATCTAACTGCTGCTCTCCCCGGTACGTTACATAAACACGCTGAAGGACGCCTTTTACGTTGCATCAGACGCTGACGGCCACTGTCCAAACGTCCTTATTTTACGAGTTCGGAATGAGAACGGGTTGTGATTAACAAATTAATTATGACTGATTTCTGAGTTCATTAACTTAAGTTAATTAAATTAATTAATTAATTCATGATTTCTCATGTATTTAGTATTGTTCTATGTATATATGTATTGTCTTGTCTGAGTATGTACTGTAAGTGATTGGTCTCGTGTCCCCACTCGAGGCCTGAGTGGGCTTTAAACTAAGACAGGCCTTTTTAATTTTAAATATGTTACCTAAGCTGTTCAACCAACCTCATTCTAACTACCCTGCAATTGTAGAATGAATCCGGTTAAAATGGTGAATTTATGAGTCTTATGCAACATGTTTTCCAGTTTCAGCTCCTGGCATGCCACGGTTTGGAGTCAAATTTGATAAAAACAATACTTTAAAATTGTAACGGTGCAAAAATTGTATTTGTTTTGTGATCAGTTTTCTGGTATATAAAACATTACACACTTTCATATAGCCTACTGTATGTAATATATAAACATTTGCTACTTATATGTAACCTTACACGTTTTGCTATTTCTTAATAAACCCCTCTATCATTGTTGATGTATCATATTTCGATATGAAAGGAAATTAAATGCTTTTATTATTATCACCAGGAGATGAAAATGAGTGCCACCATACATAACGTTTAACTTTATTACAGACAACAGGACATACATATTGTATATAGCCAGTCGTTGACATCAACACTCAACGACAATGTTCATTATAATACTTCACTTTGCCATGTATTAATTAGTAATGCTTATCAAAATAAAAAAATGTTTTGAGAAAACGAGCAATGTAATCACTATGTCTGTAACGTTATCTATGTACAGTGTTACCGTTCTCCCATGCTAGCTACCGCTGATGTTAGCTACTAGCCGATAGCCCTGGCAGTTTTGGGAAACGCTAATGACGTTACAGCCATGTAATAGGCTTTACAGCATACATACATACATCCATACATCCCTCGGATATATCATAAGATAATACCATGGATGTATTAACAGAACACGTGGTGAATTACAGCTATTAACTGCTGGAGCTACATCCATTAGATTATTACAGCTACAGGACTCAAAACAGTCATCTGAGCATGCGCAGTGCAGGCGATGTGGGCGGGCGCAGTCCCGTGGATCTGCTCGCGCCCATTATGCGCATTCATCATGCCTAATTTAATAATTCGGGATTCGCTACTAGTGAATGTTAAAAATATTAAAAACGTGACGTTTTAAACAAGGACCCTTTACTTGTTCGGCTGGTAAGTTGATATACCCCGAAACAAATGATCCGCTGAAATATAGACGTTTCTTTCGCCATGTAAAGTCTATGTGAAAAGTCTTTCTGGGCCATGGGGTGCAGTACCACCCCTATCCGCTAAGCCCATGGTGGCTTTTAGACATGGTACTCTTCCTGCGGGCTTGTTATCCTTACGTTTCTCTCGCTCTAAACACTTCCTTGTTACTTTGAACTCAAATGTGATTGGCTCATTCACAAAACTTTCACAAAATAAATTCACAAAACATTTGTGTAACTCTTTCTTCGTATTCTTACAGGCATTTTCAAAGCATTTTCACATACATTATTACACAACAAATATTTAACCTTTTAAATGCTGTATTCAGTTTAACATGTACATTACCCAATATGCATTTCTCTCTTTGAGCAAATAACTTTATTGCTGGTCAATAAATCTGAACTTTTTAACCTTAAATTGTATTCATTAAACTATGAAATTATTTATTCCATCTTTTATATTTTATATTAATGAATACATTTCAACCGGGTTACACCCTCCCCTCTTTAAATGTCTGTGTGTCCTCATCAGACACTAATAAACTAACTTAAGGAGTCTTAAGGGCATAACAACTAGTGTTTCTAGTGTTTTCCTATTTTAATGGCTATCCCTCTGTGCACAATGGTCAGAGGCTGGTCTCTTGATCTACCAGGCTCATCATAGGTAAGTCTAATAGTTGGCTTGGCAGTTCTCTTAGGTCTAGGCTCAGATCTGGGCTGCACTTTATCCTCCTGAACCTTAGATACTTCTTCTTGGTCCGATCCAGCTTCATTGGTCTCTTCCGGAGATACTTCCTGATCACACTCCTCATCCTTGGGTTCCGGTTCAGAGTTGTGGTCAACATTGTCTAGGTCTGAATCATTTTCATGAACAGGTTCAGCTTTAGGGTCGTTTTCATGTTCTGTTTCAGGATAATCTTGTAAGTCAACTACTGGCCTGGCAGTATTTAGCACCCTCAGGACAGGGTCTCTCCGAGTGACACGGTGAGTGACATAATACTCCATGTCAGAGGACGAATCAGAAAACTCCTGTAATTCTTGAGTCTCTGGTCTTGGGTCTCTTTGACTTTTCTTACGAGTGTCTGCTCTGTCTGGTCTTGGATCTGGCAGGTGGATCAGCATCCTGGTCGGTGGGTGTCATTCTCACAAACTGTCCAATAGGAAGAAGGTGGTCCCTGTGTATAGTTTTTGTCCCTAGCCTTCCATCCTCCCGTTTGATCTTGAACACAGGTAGGTTTGGCATCTTTCTAATGACAACATATGGGTCAGGACTCCACTTACTTTCCAGTTTGTGGTTGCCTCTCAGGCCTAGATTCCGGAGCAGTACTCTGTCACTGATCTCTATGGACTGAAAGGTAACTCGCGATCATATAACCTCTTGTTTCTCTGGTTCCATTTGTCTGCAGCATCAGAGGCTAACTTGTAGGCTTGCTTCAAGTCTTCCTTCAGCTTTGTGACATATCGGGTGTGAGACGCATCCTCTATGCCATCTGGTGATGTTCCAAAGCACAAGTCAACAGAAAGTCTCGCCTCTCTGCCAAACATTAGATGGTAAGGAAAGTACCCTGTGGCATCACACTTGGTGCTGTTGTACGCGTGGACCAAGTAAGGCACATGTTGGCTCCACGTACGCTTCTTCTCCCAGCTTAACGTACCTAGCATGGAGAGCAGAGTTCTGTTGAACCTTTTTGGCTACGGGTCTCCTTGCGGATGATACGGCATTGTCCGCGACTTGTGTATCCCATCAAGGTTAACAGCTCTCGGATCAAACGGCTCTCGAAATTTCTTCCTTGTACCAAATGGATCCTCGTAGGCAGTCCATAATGTACAAAATATTTCTCCATCAGGACCTTTGCCACAACATGGGCCTTCTGGTTTTTTGTTGGGAAAGAGTGGGCGTATCTCGTAAAATGATCTGTGACCACTAACACGTTGCCTATGCCTTTGGAGTCAGACTCCATGGAAAGAAAGTCCATGAACACCAAGTCCATAGGCCCATGGCTTACAATCTGGTGCAATGGAGCAGCTCTCTGTATAGGGGTCTTGTGAGTGACACACTCTCCACAGTTCTTGATGTATTCTTCCACATGCATCGACATCCTAGGCCAAAAGAATTGGAGGAGGTCAACCGTTCGTTCTTGTCCCAGGTGCCCCAGGTCATCATGCATGGCCTTCATAACCATCTCCCGGAACTCTCTTGGCAGGATGAGTTGACTGACCACATCTCCGGATGGTCTCTTGCTGTACCGGTACAGCAATCTGTCTTTCATTAACAGCTTCCCAGCTTTTCTTTTCAATCTGGACAACTCAGGACTCACGTGCCCATGCTTGACGGCTTGGATGGCCGGTCCAATGGCTTCATCCTCTTCCTGAGACTCGGTTTGGACATGAGTTCCAGGGACTTTAACTCCATATGTGTTGGAAATGCATACAGGTCAGGAACACAGTGGGAAGATGCTCCAAGCTGAGCAACACAGACTGGTGTACTGCATGCAGACTCTGGGATGCAGACTCTCTGGCAGATGGTCTTCACTCCAGACTGAGGTATAGTCACCCAGCCATCATCATCCTCTTCTGGCATGTTCCTTGACAACAGGTCTGCATTAATGTTCTGTCGGCCTGGGCGATACCGCACATCAAACTCGTACGTTAATAGGGCAGCTAGCCAGTGATGCCCCACCGCATTGAGCTTGGCTGTGGACAGCACATACGTAAGCAGGTTGTTATCAGTACGTACGGTAAATCTTGCCCCATACAGATAGTCGTGGAATTTGTCGACGACTGCCCATTTGAGTGACAAGAATTCTATCTGATGTATGGGGTAGTTTCTCTCTGCAGAGCTGAGTTTTCTGCTTGCAAAGGCAACTGGTCTCAGGCCTTCAGGGTGTTCTTGGTAAAGAACAGCACCAAGACCCTTCAAGCTTGCGTCCACATGCAGGATGTATGGCTTTTGTGGATTGGCAAATGCCAGGACAGGCGCATGTGGCAGACAGTGGATTATGTGATGAAACACATTGGTGCAGGATTTGTCCAATCTTTCCCCGAAAAGCTGATTCTTTCAAGTAGACTTTGTTCACATCTTGGGCATACTTCTTTCTCTTCTGAGTTGGAGCGTATCCCTTTGTGAGTTCAGTAAGTGGTCTCACGATGGCAGAATAGTTCTAAATGAATCACTGGTAATAACCACAAAACCCTAGGAAAGATTGTAACGTCTTCAGGTTTGTTGGCATTGGCCATGTAGTGACGGCCTCAATCTTGTTCGGATCTTGGGCGACACCATCTGCAGACACGATGTGCCCCAGGTACTTGACCCTCGGCAGACAGATCTGGCACTTGTCAACTGAGAGTTTCAGCCCAACTTCACCAAGACAATCTAGAACCTTGAGCAGTCTCTCTTCGTGTTCGAGTTTTTCCAAACACTATCACGTCGTCAAAGGTACACAAGCACTTGTAAGAGGTTCATGTCACCCACAGCCTTTTCCATTAACCTTTGAAAGGTTGCTGGTGCCCCAGTAATTCCTTGAGGCATTCATTCGAACTGGAAGAATCCTAACGGGCAAATGAATGCCGTTTTCTCTTTTTCCTCTTTGGACATAGCTATCTGGTAGTAGCCTGAACGCAAATCCAGTACAGAGAACCACTGGCTCCCTGTTAAGGCATTCAGTGCATCTTCAATGCAGGGTGTTGTATACTGGTCAGGTATTGTTCGGCTATTCAACAGTGTAATCTATGCGCATCCTAATAGCCCCGGTCTTCTTTCTGACTACAACTATAGGGGATGCATATGGGCTTTGCAACTCTGTTATGATCCCTGCCTGCAGCAGTTCCTGTAGATGCTTTCTAACAGCTTCGATATCTGCAGTGGCCAGCCAGCGTGATCGTTGACAGAAAGGCCGGGAATCAGAAAGTCGGATTCCGTGCTCTACTCCTCTTGCTAATCCCACGTCCCACTCATGCATTGAGAAGACTGAGACTTCTGAGCCAGTTTCTTACATAGTCTGTTCTTCCATTGTTCTGAGATAGGGTAGAGTCTCCAAAGTTGATCATGCTCTCATCAAAGTCAGAGGAAGCAGTCTCCTTAGGGCGAATCATCGCAACTGAATCAATGTGGCACACACATCCAATCACTTGAGTAGTATTCTCAAACTGTTGACATCCAATGCCCCGCTGGGCACAACCATGGGATGGAGAATCACATCAGCAGGTAAGGCGGCTGCAGGTGATGAGTCTATCATTTAGGATTTCTTAAGCAACCGGCTCCTTCAGCTCGAATTTGCACACAACCTGAGCGTCACCATCTGGGGGTAGGACCAAAGGGCCAGGAACCATCCATCTTACACGGCCAGCCTCATCCTCATGGACCGGAACAGGAACACCCTTGAGTGCAGGTTGGGCTTCCTTGACACAAACACGAAGGCCTAGTGTTCGGGTGACATCAATGCCATTGTCTTTGCATTGATTCACCAAACGTCTAACATGGCTCGCATTGGTGCCTACAATGACAGACGCCTCATCTTCAGCCCTGGGGTCAGGACATATGAGAGCTAGGATAGTTACAGTTTGGCTGGTTCCTAACACCTCAGCTGGATACTCCATATCAACTACCACATAGCCACGGTAAGGGTAGCTAGCTCCAGACTCGCTTAAACCCCACAGGGAAAGACCAGATACTGGCTGGATATCAGGCAAGTAGCTCCAGTACCAGGGTTCAAAGATGATCGTCACCTGAGAGCCAATCTAATAAAGCAGTGCAGGGTTGTCCATTAACCTTCAGTGGCATCAGGGTAGGCAGCCCAACTAACCCGTCCGGAATATGCACACTCTCAGGCATGTCAGCGGTACTTTTCTTAACAAAACAGTTAACTGCATTAGCGGTGGCATCACTTGATGGCTGGTTGTTCTTGGACAGCTTCAGAGCCTGGATAAGTCTCTTGATAACTTTAGCCTGGTTTTCTGGGCTTTGGCACTTCCTTGCAAAATGCCCACTCTCACCACATCGATAACAGAAGTGTTCCTCTGATACTTTGAATGATTGTTGTGGGGAGCTGGCTCCTGGTTTTGAGGTGTTCACACCTGAAATGGCAGCTTGCGGTTCAGCTACTTTATTTGTAGACTTTCTGTTGCAAGCGCTTCACTTGTTTTTTTCAAAGCTGTTATCACACTGTCTGAACTGTAATCACTGTACTCTACATTTTGGGGAATTTTCTCACTGCTATCCGACGTGTCTTGTGCTGGCTTAGACACGACAGCAGCAACCAAGGCCTTTAGTTCCTTGATCTCAGCCTTCAAGTTATTAATTTCAGTCTGTTTCACATCAGCATTCTGCCTTACATTTCAACTTGGCATGACAGGCGTAATCTTCTTTCGTAAGGCCTCATATTCCTCTCCTGTGCGTATCTCCTTTAACAGCTGGAGAAAGGTCGGGGGAGTGGCTTTCCTCTCTCTCAGGCGAAGGTTAACTAACATCAGGTCAGTGGAGCTATTGCTCCACGCAACAACTGTTCGAGTCTTGCTTTATCTGCACATCCAAGGGGAAGACCATCTCTCTGCACAACCCTATTCAACAACTGTTCTAGATGTCTGAGGAAGTCAGACAGCTTCTCACCTGGTTGTTGCTGCAGTAAACAAAATGTAAAATATAACTCTTCTCCTGACTCTGCTGTCCCAAAAGCATGCTCAAGGGCCTCTAAGCAGTCTTCGGGGCTCACATCAGGATCACTGGCTCGTGCTGCTTTTACAATGTCAAGCGCTGGGCCCCTACGACTTTCCATCAGTCTCCGCCTCTTCTCTTTGCAAGAGCAGTCACTCTCTTCCACCATGAGCTGTGCTTGACACAACCAGTGGTCGAACTGCTCTTCTCCAGCTGGGGTGGGCAAGAACCCAGAGAAAGTTCGTAGGGGTGGCTTCCATGCTCACTTGGGGACTTTGACGTCTTGTCCATCCCCAAATCACTCACAGCTCGCAGAATGGCCTTTGTTCACTTGGCAGCAGCCTCATCTTCATGAAACAATGCGCAAAGGTCTTCAGCATGCGTACCTGGAGCTTGTTGCGATCCGGTCATCTGAAATTGGGTACTGGCTCTTGTAGCTTCATCTGTTATGATAGCAGACCACGGCCCTCCACCCTCAATAGGAGACACTTCAAAGGGAACGCTTCCGCCTTTTACTACTTCCTTACATTCACACAAGACCAAGTATCGGTTTTGTTGGCTCTTGGAAATTCGTCCTCTAACTTGCACATGTCCCAAACACTTCACTGTTTGCATTGTCTCTTCAATTGCACTTGGGTCCACATCTTCTTGAACGAGCACCATGACTGCATGAGCCTCATCTAATGCTTCGCCACCGCACCATCCCTTTAATTCTGATGCTAGCTCTTTTCGTTCCATATTAGCTTAAATGTTAGCACTATTTAAAGCTTTGGAATGCTACTTTTCAATAATAAAAAAGGTACAGAAAAACCAGAAACCCACACTATAAACCCAGCGGTGCCTCCATTTTATGTAGCGCCTCTCTAGCGTGGCTGGCTATAGTGAGAGGTGGTTATTCTGAGTTCTTTAAAACATCTATCCAACTAATCAAATGAGTGGGATTTCTCTAATAAACTTAGCAGAGTTTAACTTGTGAGTGTGCAATCACTAACTTAATGTATGAAATACTCTCCCTTTAAATCACCATTTAAGCCTTAATAGTCACACTTTAACATGAAATGAAATGTATATGAATTACTTTTAACCTTTAAACACTTTTAAACCAAAAAATACTCTTTTTCTTAATTAAAATATCAAAATAGTCACTAACCACAACTGTAGGTTAGTAATTAAATGTATCTTGCAAAAATCACTTCTCAAATCACAAATGCATTCAAATTCACATTTAAAACATAAGGGCCCAAGAAAATAAAATAGCTGGCCTAACCTAACCTAACTTGAAATACCCTTCAAATGTCCAAATAACGCAGGCCTGTATGTAGCTCAGGGAGGTTGTAGCCTTTAGAAAAATGGCGGCTCCACCATGCAGGCCAAAACAAAAGAGTACCTGTACTCAATGGGAATGTAGCCTCACGCAGGATGAAAGGCGACAGCAGCAGGTGATATGACGAGAAGATCCACGATGGAGAGAAAACGGTTGAAGAGAAGATTCACAGGGTTAACGAGAATACTCACACAGCTGACGATGTCGGCAAAGTCCACACTCGTAACGCTATCCGGCTCCGTCAGGGTCTTTGTCCGCCGTCCGTCTCCCAGTTCCACACAGGCTTAACTAGTCCAGGCCGCTAGCCGCTAGCTTGTTAGCAAAGTCCATAGGAAAGCACTAGCCACTTAGCCAGCAGCTAACTTAAACTTCTTTCTGTCTTCTTGTGCTGAGTAGTCCACTAAAAACGTCTAAAAATAGGCAACAAAAAAGTTGACAAAAACGTCACAAAAAAAGCGACAACGTCTTAGAAATGGACAAAAATGTCTCACAAAGGGACAAAAACGTCTAAAAATTAGCAACAAAAAAGTTAACAAAAACGTCACAAAAAGCAACAAAAACGTCTATAAAAAGGTCAACAAAAAAGTTGACAAAAACCTCACAAAAAAGCTACAAAAACTTCTAAAAATAGGCAACAAAAAATTTGACAAACGTCTAAAAATAGCGACAACGTCTCAGAAAGGGACAAAAACGTCTAAAAATTGGCAACAAAAAAGTTGACAAAAACGTCACGAAAAAAGCGACAAAGACGTCTAAAAATAGGCAACAAAAAAGTTGACAAAAACGTCTAAAAATAGGCAACAAAAAAGTTGACAAAAGTCAAAAAATGCGCAACAAAAAAGTTGACAAAAACGTCACAAAAAAGCTACAAAATCTTCTAAAAATAGGCAACAAAAAAGTTGACAAAAACGTCTAAAAATAAGCAACAAAAAAAGTTGACAAAAACTTCTAAAAATAGGCAACAAAAAAGTTGACAAAAAAGTCTAAAAATAAGCAACATAAAAGTTGACAAAAACGTCACGAAAAAAGCGACAAAGACGTCTAAAAATAGGCAACAAAAAAGTTGACAAAACGTCTAAAAATAGGCAACAAAAAAGGTGACAAAAACGTGACAAAAAGGCGGAAAAAAACGTCTAAAAATACGCAACAAAAAAGTTGACAAAAACGTCACGAAAAAAGCGATAAAGACGTCTGAAAATAGGCAACAAAAAAGTTGACAAAAACGTCTAAAAATAGGCAACAAAAAAGTTGACAAAGACGTCTAAAAATAGGCAACAAAAAATTTGACAAAAACGTCACGAAAAAAGCGATAAAGACGTCTAAAAATTGGCAACAAAAAAAATAAAAACGTCACAAAAAAGCAACAAAAACGTCTAAAAATAGGCAACAAAAAAGTTGACAAAAACGTCTAAAAATAACGACAACGTCTCAGAAAGGGACAAAAACATCTAAAAATAGGCAACAAAAAAGTTGACAAAAACGTCTAAAAATAGGCATCAAAAAAGTTGACAAAAACCTCACAAAAAAAGCGACAACAACGTCTCAGAAATGGACAAAAACGTCTCACAAAGGGACAAAAACGTCTAAAAATTAGCAACAAAAAAGTTAACAAAAACGTCACAAAAAGCAACAAAAACGTCTATAAAAAGGTCAACAAAAAAGTTGACAAAAACCTCACAAAAAAGCTACAAAAACTTCTAAAAATAGGCAACAAAAAAGTTGACAAACGTCTAAAAATAGCGACAACGTCTCAGAAAGGGACAAAAACGTCTAAAAATTGGCAACAAAAAAGTTGACAAAAACGTCACGAAAAAAGCGACAAAGACGTCTAAAAATAGGCAACAAAAAAGTTGACAAACGTCTAAAAATAGGCAACAAAAAAGTTGACAAAAGTAAAAAAATGCGCAACAAAAAAGTTGACAAAAACGTCACAAAAAGCTACAAAAACTTATAAAAATAGGCAACAAAAAAGTTGACAAAAACGTCTAAAAATAAGCAACAAAAGAAGTTGACAAAAACTTCTAAAAATAGGCAACAAAAAAGTTTACAAAAAAGTCTAAAAATAAGCAACATAAAAGTTGACAAAAACGTCACGAAAAAAGCGACAGACGTCTAAAAATAGGCAACAAAAAAGTTGACAAAAACGTCACAAAAAAAGCGACAACGTCTTAGAAATGGACAAAAATGTCTCACAAAGGGACAAAAACGTCTAAAAATTAGCAACAAAAAAGTTAACAAAAACGTCACAAAAAGCAACAAAAACGTCTATAAAAAGGTCAACAAAAAAGTTGACAAAAACCTCACAAAAAAGCTACAAAAACTTCTAAAAATAGGCAACAAAAAATTTGACAAACGTCTAAAAATAGCGACAACGTCTCAGAAAGGGACAAAAACGTCTAAAAATTGGCAACAAAAAAGTTGACAAAAACGTCACGAAAAAAGCGACAAAGACGTCTAAAAATAGGCAACAAAAAAGTTGACAAAAACGTCTAAAAATAGGCAACAAAAAAGTTGACAAAAGTCAAAAAATGCGCAACAAAAAAGTTGACAAAAACGTCACAAAAAAGCTACAAAATCTTCTAAAAATAGGCAACAAAAAAGTTGACAAAAACGTCTAAAAATAAGCAACAAAAAAAGTTGACAAAAACTTCTAAAAATAGGCAACAAAAAAGTTGACAAAAAAGTCTAAAAATAAGCAACATAAAAGTTGACAAAAACGTCACGAAAAAAGCGACAAAGACGTCTAAAAATAGGCAACAAAAAAGTTGACAAAACGTCTAAAAATAGGCAACAAAAAAGGTGACAAAAACGTGACAAAAAGGCGGAAAAAAACGTCTAAAAATACGCAACAAAAAAGTTGACAAAAACGTCACGAAAAAAGCGATAAAGACGTCTGAAAATAGGCAACAAAAAAGTTGACAAAAACGTCTAAAAATAGGCAACAAAAAAGTTGACAAAGACGTCTAAAAATAGGCAACAAAAAATTTGACAAAAACGTCACGAAAAAAGCGATAAAGACGTCTAAAAATTGGCAACAAAAAAAATAAAAACGTCACAAAAAAGCAACAAAAACGTCTAAAAATAGGCAACAAAAAAGTTGACAAAAACGTCTAAAAATAACGACAACGTCTCAGAAAGGGACAAAAACATCTAAAAATAGGCAACAAAAAAGTTGACAAAAACGTCTAAAAATAGGCATCAAAAAAGTTGACAAAAACCTCACAAAAAAAGCGACAACAACGTCTCAGAAATGGACAAAAACGTCTCACAAAGGGACAAAAACGTCTAAAAATTAGCAACAAAAAAGTTAACAAAAACGTCACAAAAAGCAACAAAAACGTCTATAAAAAGGTCAACAAAAAAGTTGACAAAAACCTCACAAAAAAGCTACAAAAACTTCTAAAAATAGGCAACAAAAAAGTTGACAAACGTCTAAAAATAGCGACAACGTCTCAGAAAGGGACAAAAACGTCTAAAAATTGGCAACAAAAAAGTTGACAAAAACGTCACGAAAAAAGCGACAAAGACGTCTAAAAATAGGCAACAAAAAAGTTGACAAACGTCTAAAAATAGGCAACAAAAAAGTTGACAAAAGTAAAAAAATGCGCAACAAAAAAGTTGACAAAAACGTCACAAAAAGCTACAAAAACTTATAAAAATAGGCAACAAAAAAGTTGACAAAAACGTCTAAAAATAAGCAACAAAAGAAGTTGACAAAAACTTCTAAAAATAGGCAACAAAAAAGTTTACAAAAAAGTCTAAAAATAAGCAACATAAAAGTTGACAAAAACGTCACGAAAAAAGCGACAGACGTCTAAAAATAGGCAACAAAAAAGTTGACAAAAACGTCTAAAAATAGGCAACAAAAAAGTTGACAAAAGTCAAAAAATGCGCAACAAAAAAGTTGACAAAAACGTCTAAAAATAAGCAACAAAATAAGTTGACAAAAAAGTCTAAAAATAAGCAACATAAAAGTTGACAAAAACGTCACGAAAAAAGCGACAAAGACGTCTAAAAATAGGCAACAAAAAAGTTGACAAAAACGTCTAAAAATAGCGACAAAGTCTCAGAAAGGGACAAAAACGTCTAAAAATAGGCAACAAAAAAGGTGACAAAAACGTGACAAAAAGGCGGAAAAAAACGTCTAAAAATACGCAACAAAAAAGTTGACAAAAACGTCACGAAAAAAGCGATAAAGATGTCTGAAAATAGGCAACAAAAAAGTTGACAAAAACGTCTAAAAATAGGCAACAAAAAAGTTGACAAAGACGTCTAAAAGTAGGCAACAAAAAATTTGACAAAAACGTCACAAAAAAGCTACAAAAACTTATAAAAATAGGCAACAAAAAAGTTGACAAAAACGTCTAAAAATAAGCAACAAAAAAAGTTGACAAAAACTTCTAAAAATAAGCAACATAAAAGTTGACAAAAACGTCACGAAAAAAGCGACAGATGTCTAAAAATAGGCAACAAAAAAGTTGACAAAAACGTCTAAAAATAGCGACAAAGTCTCAGAAAGGGACAAAAACGTCTAAAAATAGGCAACAAAAAGTGGACAAAAACATTACAAAAAAGCGACAAAAACGTCTAAAAATAAGCAACAAAAAAGTTGACAAAAACGTGACAAAAAGGCGGAAAAAACGTCTAAAAATAGGCAACAAAAAAGTTGACAAAAACGTCACGAAAAAAGCGATAAAGACGTCTGAAAATAGGCAACAAAAAAGTTGACAAAAACGTCTAAAAATAGGCAACAACAAAGTTGACAAAGACGTCTAAAAGTAGGCAACAAAAAAGTTGATAAAAACGTGACAAAAAGGCGGAAAAAAACGTCTAAAAATAGCCAAAAAAAAGTTGACAAAAACTTTGCAAAAAAGACACAAAAACGTCTCAGAAAGGGACAAAAACGTCTAAAAATTGGCAACAAAAAAGTTGACAAAAACGTCACGAAAAAAGCGACAAAGACGTCTAAAAATAGGCAACAAAAAAGTTGACAATAACGTCTAAAAATAGGCAACAAAAAAGTTGACAAAAGTAAAAAAATGCGCAACAAAAAAGTTGACAAAAACGTCACAAAAAAGCTACAAAAACTTATAAAAATAGGCAACAAAAAAGTTGACAAAAACGTCTAAAAATAAGCAACAAAAGAAGTTGACAAAAAAGTCTAAAAATAAGCAACATAAAAGTTGACAAAAACGTCACGAAAAAAGCGACAGACGTCTAAAAATAGGCAACAAAAAAGTTGACAAAAACGTCTAAAAATAGGCAACAAAAAAGTTGACAAGTCAAAAAATGCGCAACAAAAAAGTTGACAAAACGTCACAAAAAAGCTACAAAAACTTCTAAAAATAGGCAACAAAAAAGTTGACAAAAACGTCTAAAAATAAGCAACAAAAAAGTTGACAAAAAAGTCTAAAAATAAGCAACATAAAAGTTGACAAAAACGTCACGAAAAAAGCGACAAAGACGTCTAAAAATAGGCAACAAAAAAGTTGACAAAAACGTCTAAAAATAGCGACAAAGTCTCAGAAAGGGACAAAAACGTCTAAAAATAGGCAACAAAAAAGGTGACAAAACGTGACAAAAAGGCGGAAAAAAACGTCTAAAAATACGCAACAAAAAAGTTGACAAAAACGTCACGAAAAAAGCGATAAAGATGTCTGAAAATAGGCAACAAAAAAGTTGACAAAAACGTCTAAAAATAGGCAACAAAAAAGTTGACAAAGACGTCTAAAAGTAGGCAACAAAAAATTTGACAAAAACGTCACAAAAAAGCTACAAAAACTTATAAAAATAGGCAACAAAAAAGTTGACAAAAACGTCTAAAAATAAGCAACAAAAAAAGTTGACAAAAACTTCTAAAAATAGGCAGCAAAAAAGTTGACAAAAACGTCTAAAAATAAGCAACAAAAAAAGTTGACAAAAACTTCTAAAAATAAGCAACATAAAAGTTGACAAAAACGTCACGAAAAAAGCGACAAAGACGTCTAAAAATAGGCAACAAAAAAGTTGACAAAAACGTCTAAAAATAGGCAACAAAAAAGTTGACAAAAGTCAAAAAATGCGCAACAAAAAAGTTGACAAAAACGTCACAAAAAAGCTACAAAAACTTCTAAAAATAGGCAACAAAAAAGTTGACAAAAACGTCTAAAAATAAGCAACAAAAAAAGTTGACAAAAACTTCTAAAAATAGGCAACAAAAAAGTTGACAAAAAAGTTTAAAAATAAGCAACATAAAAGTTGACAAAAACGTCACGAAAAAAGCGACAAAGACGTCTAAAAATAGGCAACAAAAAAGTTGACAAAAACGTCTAAAAATAGCGACAAAGTCTCAGAAAGGGACAAAAACGTCTAAAAATAGGCAACAAAAAAGGTGACAAAAACGTGACAAAAAGGCGGAAAAAAACGTCTAAAAATACACAACAAAAAAGTTGACAAAAACGTCACGAAAAAAGCGATAAAGACGTCTGAAAATAGGCAACAAAAAAGTTGACAAAGACGTCTAAAAATAGGCAACAAAAAATTTGACAAAAACGTCACGAAAAAAGCAACAAAGACGTCTCAGAAATGGACAAAAACGTCTCACAAAGGGACAAAAACGTCTAAAAATTGGCAACAAAAAAAATAAAAACGTCACAAAAAAGCAACAAAAACGTCTAAAAATAGGCAACAAAAAAGTTGACAAAAACGTCTAAAAATAACGACAACGTCTCAGAAAGGGACAAAAACATCTAAAAATAGGCAACTAAAAAGTTGACAAAAACGTCTAAAAATAGGCAACAAAAAAGTTGACAAAAACGTCACAAAAAAAGCGACAACAATGTCTCAGAAATGGACAAAAACGTCTCAGAAAGGGACAAAAACGTCTAAAAATAGGCAACAAAAAGTGGACAAAAACATTACAAAAAAGCGACAAAAACGTCTAAAAATAGGCAACAAAAAAGTGGACAAAAACATTACAAAAAAGTGACAAAAACGTCTAAAAATAGGCAACAAAAAAGTTGACAAAAACGTGACAAAAAGGCGGAAAAAACGTCTAAAAATAGGCAATAAAAAAGTTGACAAAAACGTCTAAAAATAGGCAACAAAAAAGTTTACAAAAACGTCTAAAAGTAGGCAACAAAAAAGTTGATAAAAACGTGACAAAAAGGCGGAAAAAAACGTCTAAAAATAGGCAACAAAAAAGTTGACAAAAACGTCACGAAAAAAGCGACAAAGACGTCTGAAAATAGGCAACAAAAAAGTTGACAAAAACGTCTAAAAATAGCGACAAAGTCTCAGAAAGGGACAAAAACGTCTAAAAATAGGCAACAAAAAAGGTGACAAAAACGTGACAAAAAAGCGGAAAAAAACGTCTAAAAATACGCAACAAAAAAGTTGACAAAAACGTCACGAAAAAAGCGATAAAGACGTCTGAAAATAGGCAACAAAAAAGTTGACAAAAACGTCTAAAAATAGGCAACAAAAAAGTTGACAAAGACGTCTAAAAATAGGCAACAAAAAATTTGACAAAAACTTCACGAGAAAAGCAACAAAGACGTCTCAGAAATGGACAAAAACGTCTCACAAAGGGACAAAAACGTCTAAAAATTGGCAACAAAAAAAATAAAAACGTCACAAAAAAGCAACAAAAACGTCTAAAAATAGGCAACAAAAAAGTTGACAAAAACGTCTAAAAATAACGACAACGTCTCAGAAAGGGACAAAAACATCTAAAAATAGGCAACTAAAAAGTTGACAAAAACGTCTAAAAATAGGCAACAAAAAAGTTGACAAAAACGTCACAAAAAAAGCGACGACAACGTCTCAGAAATGGACAAAAACGTCTCACAAAGGGACAAAAACGTCTAAAAATTAGCAACAAAAAAGTTAACAAAAACCTCACAAAAAAGCGACAAAAACGTCTAAAAATAGGCAACAAAAAAGTGGACAAAAACATTACAAAAAGTGACAAAAACGTCTAAAAATAGGCAACAAAAAAGTTGACAAAAACGTGACAAAAAGGCGGAAAAAACGTCTAAAAATAGGCAATAAAAAAGTTGACAAAAACGTCACGAAAAAAGCGATGAAGACGTCTGAAAATAGGCAACAAAAAAGTTGACAAAAACGTCTAAAAATAGGCAACAAAAAAGTTTACAAAAACGTCTAAAAGTAGGCAACAAAAAAGTTGATAAAAACGTGACAAAAAGGCGGAGAAAAAAAACGTCTAAAAATAGGCAACAAAAAAGTTGACAAAAACGTCACGAAAAAAGCGACAAAGACGTCTAAAAATAGGCAACAAAAAAGTTGACAAAAACGTCTAAAAATAGGCAACAAAAAAGTTGACAAAAAAGTCTAAAAATAGGCAACAAAAAAGTTGACAAAAACTTCTAAAAATAGCGACAAAGTCTCAGAAAGGGACAAAAACGTCTAAAAATAGGCAACAAAAAAGGTGACAAAAACGTCACGAAAAAAGCGATAAAGACGTCTGAAAATAGGCAACAAAAAAGTTGACAAAAACGTCTAAAAATAGGCAACAAAAAAGTTGACAAAGACGTCTAAAAATAGGCAACAAAAAATTTGACAAAAACGTCACGAAAAAAGCAACAAAGACGTCTCAGAAATGGACAAAAACGTCTCACAAAGGGACAAAAACGTCTAAAAATTGGCAACAAAAAAAATAAAAACGTCACAAAAAAGCAACAAAAACGTCTAAAAATAGGCAACAAAAAAGTTGACAAAAACTTCTTAAAATAGGCAACAAAAAAGTTGACAAAAAAGTCTAAAAATAAGCAACATAAAAGTTGACAAAAACGTCACGAAAAAAGCGACAAAGACGTCTAAAAATAGGCAACAAAAAAGTTGACAAAAACGTCTAAAAATAGCGACAAAGTCTCAGAAAGGGACAAAAACGTCTAAAAATAGGCAACAAAAAAGGTGACAAAAACGTGACAAAAAGGCGGAAAAAAACGTCTAAAAATACGCAACAAAAAAGTTGACAAAAACGTCACGAAAAAAGCGATAAAGACGTCTGAAAATAGGCAACAAAAAAGTTGACAAAAACGTCTAAAAATAGGCAACAAAAAAGTTGACAAAGACGTCTAAAAATAGGCAACAAAAAATTTGACAAAAACGTCACGAAAAAAGCAACAAAGACGTCTCAGAAATGGACAAAAACGTCACGAAAAAAGCAACAAAAACGTCTCACAAAGGGACAAAAACGTCTAAAAATTGGCAACAAAAAAAATAAAAACGTCACAAAAAAGCAACAAAAACGTCTAAAAATAGGCAACAAAAAAGTTGACAAAAACGTCTAAAAATAACGACAACGTCTCAAAAAGGGACAAAAACATCTAAAAATAGGCAACTAAAAAGTTGACAAAAACGTCTAAAAATAGGCAACAAAAAAGTTGACAAAAACGTCACAAAAAAAGCGACAACAACGTCTCAGAAATGGACAAAAACGTCTCACAAAGGGACAAAAACGTCTAAAAATTAGCAACAAAGAAGTTAACAAAAACGTCACAAAAAGCAACAAAAACGTCTATAAAAAGGTCAACAAAAAGTTGACAAAAACCTCACAAAAAAGCTACAAAAACTTCTAAAAATAGGCAACAAAAAAGTTGACAAAAACGTCACGAAAAAAGCGACAAAGACGTCTAAAAATAGGCAACAAAAAAGTTGACAAAAACGTCTAAAAATAGGCAACAAAAAAGTTGACAAAAGTAAAAAAATGCGCAACAAAAAAGTTGACAAAAACGTCACAAAAAAGCTACAAAAACTTATAAAAATAGGCAACAAAAAAGTTGACAAAAACGTCTAAAAATAAGCAACAAAAAAAGTTGACAAAAACTTCTAAAAATAGGCAACAAAAAAGTTGACAAAAAAGTCTAAAAATAAGCAACATAAAAGTTGACAAAAACGTCACGAAAAAAGCGACAGACGTCTAAAAATAGGCAACAAAAAAGTTGACAAAAACGTCTAAAAATAGCGACAAAGTCTCAGAAAGGGACAAAAACGTCTAAAAATAGGCAACAAAAAGTGGACAAAAACATTACAAAAAAGCGACAAAAACGTCTAAAAATAGGCAACAAAAAAGTGGACAAAAACGTGACAAAAAGGCGGAAAAAAACGTCTATCAATAGGCAACAAAAAAGTTGACAAAAACGTCACGAAAAAAGCGATAAAGACGTCTGAAAATAGGCAACAAAAAAGTTGACAAAAACGTCTAAAAGTAGGCAACAAAAAAGTTGATAAAAACGTGACAAAAAGGCGGAAAAAAACGTCTAAAAATAGGCAACAAAAATGTTGACAAAAACGTCACGAAAAAAGCGATAAAGACGTCTGAAAATAGGCAACAAAAAAGTTGACAAAGACGTCTAAAAATAGCTAACAAAAAATTTGACAAAAACGTCACGAGAAAAGCAACAAAGACGTCTCAGAAATGGACAAAAACGTCTCACAAAGGGACAAAAACGTCTAAAAATTGGCAACAAAAAAAATAAAAACGTCACAAAAAAGCAACAAAAACGTCTAAAAATAGGCAACAAAAAAGTTGACAAAAACTTCTTAAAATAGGCAACAAAAAAGTTGACAAAAAAGTCTAAAAATAAGCAACATAAAAGTTGACAAAAACGTCACGAAAAAAGCGACAAAGACGTCTAAAAATAGGCAACAAAAAAGTTGACAAAAACGTCTAAAAATAGCGACAAAGTCTCAGAAAGGGACAAAAACGTCTAAAAATAGGCAACAAAAAAGGTGACAAAAACGTGACAAAAAGGCGGAAAAAAACGTCTAAAAATACGCAACAAAAAAGTTGACAAAAACGTCTAAAAATAGGCAACAAAAAAGTTGACAAAGACGTCTAAAAATAGGCAACAAGAAATTTGACAAAAACGTCACGAAAAAAGCAACAAAGACGTCTCAGAAATGGACAAAAACGTCTCACAAAGGGACAAAAACGTCTAAAAATTAGCAACAAAGAAGTTAACAAAAACGTCACAAAAAGCAACAAAAACGTCTATAAAAAGGTCAACAAAAAAGTTGACGAAAACCTCACAAAAAAGCTACAAAAACTTCTAAAAATAGGCAACAAAAAAGTTGACAAACGTCTAAAAATAGCGACAACGTCTCAGAAAGGGACAAAAACGTCTAAAAATTGGCAACAAAAAAGTTGACAAAAACGTCACGAAAAAAGCGACAAAGACGTCTAAAAATAGGCAACAAAAAAGTTGACAAAAACGTCTAAAAATAAGCAACAAAAAAAGTTGACAAAAACTTCTCAAAATAAGCAACATAAAAGTTGACAAAAACGTCACGAAAAAAGCGACAAAGACGTCTAAAAATAGGCAACAAAAAAGTTGACAAAAGTCAAAAAATCGCAACAAAAAAGTTGACATAAACGTCACAAAAAGCTACAAAAACTTCTAAAAATAGGCAACAAAAAAGTTGACAAAAACGTCTAAAAATAAGCAACAAAAAAAGTTGACAAAAACTTCTAAAAATAGGCAACAAAAAAGTTGACAAAAAAGTCTAAAAATAAGCAACATAAAAGTTGACAAAAACGTCACGAAAAATAGCGACAAAGTCTCAGAAAGGGACAAAAACGTCTAAAAATAGGCAACAAAAAAGTTGACAAAAACATTACAAAAAAGCGACAAAAACGTCTAAAAATAGGCAACAAAAAAGTTGACAAAAACGTGACAAAAAGGCGAAAAAAAACGTCTACAAATAGGCAACAAACAAGTTGACAAAAACGTCACGAAAAAAGCGATAGACGTCTCAAAATAGGCAACAAAAAAGTTGACAAAAACGTCTAAAAATAGGCAACAAAAAAGTTGACAAAGACGTCTAAAAGTAGGCAACAAAAAAGTTGATAAAAACGTGACAAAAATGCGGAAAAAAACGTCTAAAAATAGGCAACAAAAAAGTTGACAAAAACGTCACGAAAAAAGCGATAAAGACGTCTGAAAACAGGCAACAAAAAAGTTGACAAAAACGTCTAAAAATAGGCAACAAAAAAGTTGAAAAGACGTCTAAAAGTAGGCAACAAAAAATTTGACAAAAAGGTCACGAAAAAAGCAACAAAGACGTCTCAGAAATGGACAAAAACGTCTCACAAAGGGACAAAAACGTCTAAAAATTGGCAACAAAAAAAATAACAAAAACGTCACAAAAAAGCAACAAAAACGTCTAAAAATAGGCAACAAAAAAGTTGACAAAAACGTCTAAAAATAACGACAACGTCTCAGAAAGGGATAAAGACGTCTGAAAACAGGCAACAAAAAAGTTGACAAAAACGTCTAAAAATAGGCAACAAAAAAGTTGACAAAGACGTCTAAAAGTAGGCAACAAAAAATTTGACAAAAACGTCACGAAAAAAGCAACAAAGACGTCTCAGAAATGGACAAAACGTCTCACAAAGGGACAAAAACGTCTAAATATTAGCAACAAAAAAGTTAACAAAAACGTCAAAAAAAGCAACAAAAACGTCTATAAAAAGGTCAACAAAAAAGTTGACAAAAACGTCACGAAAAAAGCGACAAAGACGTCTAAAAATAGGCAACAAAAAAGTTGACAAAAACGTCTAAAAATAGGCAACAAAAAAGTTGACAAAAGTCAAAAAATGCGCAACAAAAAAGTTGACAAAAACGTCACAAAAAAGCTACAAAAACTTATAAAAATAGGCAACAAAAAAGTTGACAAAAACGTCTAAAAATAAGCAACAAAAAAAGTTGACAAAAACTTCTAAAAATAGGCAACAAAAAAGTTGACAAAAAAGTTTAAAAATAAGCAACATAAAAGTTGAGAAAAACGTCACGAAAAAAGCGACAGACGTCTAAAAATAGGCAACAAAAAAGTTGACAAAAACGTCTAAAAATAGCGACAAAGTCTCAGAAAGGGACAAAAACGTCTAAAAATAGCGACAAAGTCTCAGAAAGGGACAAAAACGTCTAAAAATAGGCAACAAAAATTGGACAAAAACATTACAAAAAAGCGACAAAAACGTCTAAAAATAGGCAACAAAAAAGTGGACAAAAACGTGACAAAAAGGCGGAAAAAAACGTCTAAAAATAGGCAACAAAAAAGTTGACAAAAACGTCACGAAAAAAGCGATAAAGACGTCTGAAAATAGGCAACAAAAAAGTTGACAAAAACGTCTAAAAGTAGGCAACAAAAAAGTTGATAAAAACGTGACAAAAAGGCGGAAAAAAACGTCTAAAAATAGGCAACAAAAAAGTTGACAAAGACGTCTAAAAGTAGGCAACAAAAAATTTGACAAAAACCTCACGAAAAAAGCAACAAAGACGTCTCAGAAATGGACAAAAACGTCTCACAAAGGGACAAAAACGTCTAAAAATTGGCAACAAAAAAAATAAAAACGTCACAAAAAAGCAACAAAAACGTCTAAAAATAGGCAACAAAAAAGTTGACAAAAACGTCTAAAAATAACGACAACGTCTCAGAAAGGGACAAAAACATCTAAAAATAGGCAACTAAAAAGTTGACAAAAACGTCTAAAAATAGGCAACAAAAAAGTTGACAAAAACGTCACAAAAAAAGCGACAACAACGTCTCAGAAATGGACAAAAACGTCTCACAAAGCGACAAAAACGTCTAAAAATTAGCAACAAAAAGTTAACAAAAACGTCACAAAAAGCAACAAAAACGTCTATAAAAAGGTCAACAAAAAAGTTGACGAAAACCTCACAAAAAAGCTACAAAAACTTCTAAAAATAGGCAACAAAAAAGTTGACAAACGTCTAAAAATAGCGACAACGTCTCAGAAAGGGACAAAAACGTCTAAAAATTGGCAACAAAAAAGTTGACAAAAACGTCACGAAAAAAGCGACAAAGACGTCTAAAAATAGGCAACAAAAAAGTTGACAAAAACGTCTAAAAATAGGCAACAAAAAAGTTGACAAAAGTCAAAAAATCGCAACAAAAAAGTTGACAAAAACGTCACAAAAAAGCTACAAAAACTTCTAAAAATAGGCAACAAAAAAGTTGACATAAAAGTCTAAAAATAAGCAACATAAAAGTTGACAAAAACGTCACGAAAAAAGCGACAGACGTCTAAAAATAGGCAACAAAAAAGTTGACAAAAACGTCTAAAAATAGCGACAAAGTCTCAGAAAGGGACAAAAACGTCTAAAAATAGGCAACAAAAAAGTTGACAAAAACATTACAAAAAAGCGACAAAAACGTCTAAAAATAGGCAACAACAAAGTTGACAAAAACGTGACAAAAAGGCGAAAAAAAACGTCTACAAATAGGCAACAAAAAAGTTGACAAAAACGTCACGAAAAAAGCGATAGACGTCTAAAAATAGGCAACAAAAAAGTTGACAAAGACGTCTAAAAGTAGGCAACAAAAAAGTTGATAAAAACGTGACAAAAAGGCGGAAAAAAACGTCTAAAAATAGGCAACAAAAAAGTTGACAAAAACGTCACGAAAAAAGCGATAAAGACGTCTGAAAACAGGCAACAAAAAAGTTGACAAAAACGTCTAAAAATAGGCAACAAAAAAGTTGAAAAGACGTCTAAAAGTAGGCAACAAAAAATTTGACAAAAACGTCACGAAAAAAGCAACAAAGACGTCTCAGAAATGGACAAAAACGTCTCACAAAGGGACAAAAACGTCTAAAAATTGGCAACAAAAAAAATAACAAAAACGTCACAAAAAAGCAACAAAAACGTCTAAAAATAGGCAACAAAAAAGTTGACAAAAACGTCTAAAAATAACGACAATGTCTCAGAAAGGGATAAAGACGTCTGAAAACAGGCAACAAAAAAGTTGACAAAAACGTCTAAAAATAGGCAACAAAAAAGTTGACAAAGACGTCTAAAAGTAGGCAACAAAAAATTTGACAAAAACGTCACGAAAAAAGCAACAAAGACGTCTCAGAAATGGACAAAACGTCTCACAAAGGGACAAAAACGTCTAAATATTAGCAACAAAAAAGTTAACAAAAACGTCAAAAAAAGCAACAAAAACGTCTATAAAAAGGTCAACAAAAAAGTTGACAAAAACGTCACGAAAAAAGCGACAAAGACGTCTAAAAATAGGCAACAAAAAAGTTGACAAAAACGTCTAAAAATAGGCAATAAAAAAGTTGACAAAAGTCAAAAAATGCGCAACAAAAAAGTTGACAAAAACGTCACAAAAAAGCTACAAAAACTTATAAAAATAGGCAACAAAAAAGTTGACAAAAACGTCTAAAAATAGGCAACAAAAAAGTTGACAAAAAAGTTTAAAAATAAGCAACATAAAAGTTGAGAAAAACGTCACGAAAAAAGCGACAGACGTCTAAAAATAGGCAACAAAAAAGTTGACAAAAACGTCTAAAAATAGCGACAAAGTCTCAGAAAGGGACAAAAACGTCTAAAAATAGGCAACAAAAAGTGGACAAAAACATTACAAAAAAGCGACAAAAACGTCTAAAAATAGGCAACAACAAAGTTGACAAAAACGTGACAAAAAGGCGAAAAAAAACGTCTACAAATAGGCAACAAAAAAGTTGACAAAAACGTCACGAAAAAAGCGATAGACGTCTAAAAATAGGCAACAAAAAAGTTGACAAAGACGTCTAAAAGTAGGCAACAAAAAAGTTGATAAAAACGTGACAAAAAGGCGGAAAAAAACGTCTAAAAATAGGCAACAAAAAAGTTGACAAAAACGTCACGAAAAAAGCGATAAAGACGTCTGAAAACAGGCAACAAAAAAGTTGACAAAAACGTCTAAAAATAGGCAACAAAAAAGTTGAAAAGACGTCTAAAAGTAGGCAACAAAAAATTTGACAAAAACGTCACGAAAAAAGCAACAAAGACGTCTCAGAAATGGACAAAAACGTCTCACAAAGGGACAAAAACGTCTAAAAATTGGCAACAAAAAAAATAACAAAAACGTCACAAAAAAGCAACAAAAACGTCTAAAAATAGGCAACAAAAAAGTTGACAAAAACGTCTAAAAATAACGACAATGTCTCAGAAAGGGATAAAGACGTCTGAAAACAGGCAACAAAAAAGTTGACAAAAACGTCTAAAAATAGGCAACAAAAAAGTTGACAAAGACGTCTAAAAGTAGGCAACAAAAAATTTGACAAAAACGTCACGAAAAAAGCAACAAAGACGTCTCAGAAATGGACAAAACGTCTCACAAAGGGACAAAAACGTCTAAATATTAGCAACAAAAAAGTTAACAAAAACGTCAAAAAAAGCAACAAAAACGTCTATAAAAAGGTCAACAAAAAAGTTGACAAAAACGTCACGAAAAAAGCGACAAAGACGTCTAAAAATAGGCAACAAAAAAGTTGACAAAAACGTCTAAAAATAGGCAATAAAAAAGTTGACAAAAGTCAAAAAATGCGCAACAAAAAAGTTGACAAAAACGTCACAAAAAAGCTACAAAAACTTATAAAAATAGGCAACAAAAAAGTTGACAAAAACGTCTAAAAATAGGCAACAAAAAAGTTGACAAAAAAGTTTAAAAATAAGCAACATAAAAGTTGAGAAAAACGTCACGAAAAAAGCGACAGACGTCTAAAAATAGGCAACAAAAAAGTTGACAAAAACGTCTAAAAATAGCGACAAAGTCTCAGAAAGGGACAAAAACGTCTAAAAATAGGCAACAAAAAGTGGACAAAAACATTACAAAAAAGCGACAAAAACGTCTAAAAATAGGCAACAACAAAGTTGACAAAAACGTGACAAAAAGGCGAAAAAAAACGTCTACAAATAGGCAACAAAAAAGTTGACAAAAACGTCACGAAAAAAGCGATAGACGTCTAAAAATAGGCAACAAAAAAGTTGACAAAGACGTCTAAAAGTAGGCAACAAAAAAGTTGATAAAAACGTGACAAAAAGGCGGAAAAAAACGTCTAAAAATAGGCAACAAAAAAGTTGACAAAAACGTCTAAAAATAGGCAACAAAAAAGTTGAAAAGACGTCTAAAAGTAGGCAACAAAAAATTTGACAAAAACGTCACGAAAAAAGCAACAAAGACGTCTCAGAAATGGACAAAAACGTCTCACAAAGGGACAAAAACGTCTAAAAATTGGCAACAAAAAAAATAACAAAAACGTCACAAAAAAGCAACAAAAACGTCTAAAAATAGGCAACAAAAAAGTTGACAAAAACGTCTAAAAATAACGACAATGTCTCAGAAAGGGATAAAGACGTCTGAAAACAGGCAACAAAAAAGTTGACAAAAACGTCTAAAAATAGGCAACAAAAAAGTTGACAAAGACGTCTAAAAGTAGGCAACAAAAAATTTGACAAAAACGTCACGAAAAAAGCAACAAAGACGTCTCAGAAATGGACAAAACGTCTCACAAAGGGACAAAAACGTCTAAATATTAGCAACAAAAAAGTTAACAAAAACGTCAAAAAAAGCAACAAAAACGTCTATAAAAAGGTCAACAAAAAAGTTGACAAAAACGTCACGAAAAAAGCGACAAAGACGTCTAAAAATAGGCAACAAAAAAGTTGACAAAAACGTCTAAAAATAGGCAATAAAAAAGTTGACAAAAGTCAAAAAATGCGCAACAAAAAAGTTGACAAAAACGTCACAAAAAAGCTACAAAAACTTATAAAAATAGGCAACAAAAAAGTTGACAAAAACGTCTAAAAATAAGCAACAAAAAAAGTTGACAAAAACTTCTAAAAATAGGCAACAAAAAAGTTGACAAAAAAGTTTAAAAATAAGCAACATAAAAGTTGAGAAAAACGTCACGAAAAAAGCGACAGACGTCTAAAAATAGGCAACAAAAAAGTTGACAAAAACGTCTAAAAATAGCGACAAAGTCTCAGAAAGGGACAAAAACGTCTAAAAATAGGCAACAAAAAGTGGACAAAAACATTACAAAAAAGCGACAAAAACGTCTAAAAATAGGCAACAACAAAGTTGACAAAAACATTACAAAAAAGCGACAAAAACGTCTAAAAATAGGCAACAAAAAAGTTGACAAAAACGTGACAAAAAGGCGGAAAAAACGTCTAAAAATAGGCAACAAAAAAGTTGACAAAAACGTCTAAAAATAACGACAACGTCTCAGAAAGGGACAAAAACATCTAAAAATAGGCAACTAAAAAGTTGACAAAAACCTCTAAAAATTAGCAACAAAAAAGTTAACAAAAACGTCACAAAAAGCAACAAAAACGTCTATAAAAAGGTCAACAAAAAAGTTGACGAAAACCTCACAAAAAAGCTACAAAAACTTCTAAAAATAGGCAACAAAAAAGTTGACAAACGTCTAAAAATAGCGACAACGTCTCAGAAAGGGACAAAAACGTCTAAAAATTGGCAACAAAAAAGTTGACAAAAACGTCACGAAAAAAGCGACAAAGACGTCTAAAAATAGGCAACAAAAAAGTTGACAAAAACGTCTAAAATAGGCAACAAAAAAGTTGACAAAAGTCAAAAAATCGCAACAAAAAAGTTGACAAAAACGTCACAAAAAAGCTACAAAAACTTCTAAAAATAGGCAACAAAAAAGTTGACAAAAACGTCTAAAAATAAGCAACAAAAAAAGTTGACAAAAACTTCTAAAAATAGGCAACAAAAAAGTTGACAAAAAAGTCTAAAAATAAGCAACATAAAAGTTGACAAAAACGTCACGAAAAAAGCGACAGACGTCTAAAAATAGGCAACAAAAAAGTTGACAAAAACGTCTAAAAATAGCGACAAAGTCTCAGAAAGGGACAAAAACGTCTAAAAATAGGCAACAAAAAAGTTGACAAAAACATTACAAAAAAGCGACAAAAACGTCTAAAAATAGGCAACAAAAAAGTTGACAAAAACGTGACAAAAAGGCGAAAAAAAACGTCTACAAATAGGCAACAAAAAAGTTGACAAAAACGTCACGAAAAAAGCGATAGACGTCTCAAAATAGGCAACAAAAAAGTTGACAAAAACGTCTAAAAATAGGCAACAAAAAAGTTGACAAAGACGTCTAAAAGTAGGCAACAAAAAAGTTGATAAAAACGTGACAAAAAGGCGGAAAAAAACGTCTAAAAATAGGCAACAAAAAAGTTGACAAAAACGTCACGAAAAAAGCGATAAAGACGTCTGAAAACAGGCAACAAAAAAGTTGACAAAAACGTCTAAAAATAGGCAACAAAAAAGTTGAAAAGACGTCTAAAAGTAGGCAACAAAAAATTTGACAAAAACGTCACGAAAAAAGCAACAAAGACGTCTCAGAAATGGACAAAAACGTCTCACAAAGGGACAAAAACGTCTAAAAATTGGCAACAAAAAAAATAACAAAAACGTCACAAAAAAGCAACAAAAACGTCTAAAAATAGGCAACAAAAAAGTTGACAAAAACGTCTAAAAATAACGACAACGTCTCAGAAAGGGATAAAGACGTCTGAAAACAGGCAACAAAAAAGTTGACAAAAACGTCTAAAAATAGGCAACAAAAAAGTTGACAAAGACGTCTAAAAGTAGGCAACAAAAAATTTGACAAAAACGTCACGAAAAAAGCAACAAAGACGTCTCAGAAATGGACAAAACGTCTCACAAAGGGACAAAAACGTCTAAATATTAGCAACAAAAAAGTTAACAAAAACGTCAAAAAAAGCAACAAAAACGTCTATAAAAAGGTCAACAAAAAAGTTGACAAAAACGTCACGAAAAAAGCGACAAAGACGTCTAAAAATAGGCAACAAAAAAGTTGACAAAAACGTCTAAAAATAGGCAACAAAAAAGTTGACAAAAGTCAAAAAATGCGCAACAAAAAAGTTGACAAAAACGTCACAAAAAAGCTACAAAAACTTATAAAAATAGGCAACAAAAAAGTTGACAAAAACGTCTAAAAATAAGCAACAAAAAAAGTTGACAAAAACTTCTAAAAATAGGCAACAAAAAAGTTGACAAAAAAGTTTAAAAATAAGCAACATAAAAGTTGAGAAAAACGTCACGAAAAAAGCGACAGACGTCTAAAAATAGGCAACAAAAAAGTTGACAAAAACGTCTAAAAATAGCGACAAAGTCTCAGAAAGGGACAAAAACGTCTAAAAATAGGCAACAAAAAGTGGACAAAAACATTACAAAAAAGCGACAAAAACGTCTAAAAATAGGCAACAAAAAAGTTGACAAAAACGTGACAAAAAGGCGGAAAAAACGTCTAAAAATAGGCAACAAAAAAGTTGACAAAAACGTCTAAAATTAGGCAACAAAAAAGTTGATAAAAACGTGACAAAAAGGCGGAAAAAAACGTCTAAAAATAGGCAACAAAAATGTTGACAAAAACGTCACGAAAAAAGCGATAAATACGTCTGAAAATAGGCAACAAAAAAGTTGACAAAAACGTCTAAAAATAGGCAACAAAAAAGTTGACAAAGACGTCTAAAAGTAGGCAACAAAAAATTTGACAAAAACGTCACGAAAAAAGCAACAAAGACGCCTCAGAAATGGACAAAAACGTCTCACAAAGGGACAAAAACGTGTAAAAATTGGCAACAAAAAAAATAAAAACGTCACAAAAAAGCAACAAAAACGTCTAAAAATAGGCAACAAAAAAGATGACAAAAACGTCTAAAAATAGGCAACAAAAAAGTTGACAAAAACGTCACAAAAAAATCGACAACAACGTCTCAGAAATGGACAAAAACGTCTCACAAAGGGACAAAAACGTCTAAAAATTAGCAACAAAAAAGTTAACAAAAACGTCACAAAAAGCAACAAAAACGTCTATAAAAAGGTCAACAAAAAAGTTGACGAAAACCTCACAAAAAAGCTACAAAAACTTCTAAAAATAGGCAACAAAAAAGTTGACAAACGTCTAAAAATAGCGACAACGTCTCAGAAAGGGACAAAAACGTCTAAAAATTGGCAACAAAAAAGTTGACAAAAACGTCACGAAAAAAGCGACAAAGACGTCTAAAAATAGGCAACAAAAAAGTTGACAAAAACGTCTAAAAATAGGCAACAAAAAAGTTGAACAAAAGTCAAAAAATCGCAACAAAAAAGTTGACAAAAACGTCACAAAAAAAAACTTCTAAAAATAGGCAACAAAAAAGTTGACAAAAACGTCTAAAAATAAGCAACAAAAAAAGTTGACAAAAACTTCTAAAAATAGGCAACAAAAAAGTTGACAAAAAAGTCTAAAAATAAGCAACATAAAAGTTGACAAAAACGTCACGAAAAAAGCGACAGACGTCTAAAAATAGGCAACAAAAAAGTTGACAAAAACGTCTAAAAATAGCGACAAAGTCTCAGAAAGGGACAAAAACGTCTAAAAATAGGCAACAAAAAAGTTGACAAAAACATTACAAAAAAGCGACAAAAACGTCTAAAAATAGGCAACAAAAAAGTTGACAAAAACGTGACAAAAAGGCGAAAAAAAAACGTCTAAAAAATAGGCAACAAAAAAGTTGACAAAAACGTCACGAAAAAAGCGATAGAAGTCTGAAAATAGGCAACAAAAAAGTTGACAAAAACGTCTAAAAATAGGCAACAAAAAAAGTTGATAAAAACGTGACAAAAAGGCGGAAAAAAACGTCTAAAAATAGGCAACAAAAAAGTTGACAAAAACGTCACGAAAAAAGCGATAAAGACGTCTGAAAACAGGCAACAAAAAAGTTGACAAAAACGTCTAAAAATAGGCAACAAAAAAGTTGAAAAGACGTCTAAAAGTAGGCAACAAAAAATTTGACAAAAACGTCACGAAAAAAGCAACAAAGACGTCTCAGAAATGGACAAAAACGTCTCACAAAGGGACAAAAACGTCTAAAAATTGGCAACAAAAAAAATAACAAAAACGTCACAAAAAAGCAACAAAAACGTCTAAAAATAGGCAACAAAAAAGTTGACAAAAACGTCTAAAAATAACGACAACGTCTCAGAAAGGGATAAAGACGTCTGAAAACAGGCAACAAAAAAGTTGACAAAAACGTCTAAAAATAGGCAACTAAAAAGTTGACAAAAACGTCTAAAAATAGGCAACAAAAAAGTTGACAAAAACGTCACAAAAAAATCGACAACGTCTCAGAAATGGACAAAAACGTCTCACAAAGGGACAAAAACGTCTAAAAATTAGCAACAAAAAAGTTAACAAAAACGTCACAAAAAGCAACAAAAACGTCTATAAAAAGGTCAATAAAAAAGTTGACGAAAACCTCACAAAAAAGCTACAAAAACTTCTAAAAATAGGCAACAAAAAAGTTGACAAACGTCTAAAAATAGCGACAACGTCTCAGAAAGGGACAAAAACGTCTAAAAATTGGCAACAAAAAAGTTGACAAAAACGTCACGAAAAAAGCGACAAAGACGTCTAAAAATAGGCAACAAAAAAGTTGACAAAAACGTCTAAAAATAGGCAACAAAAAAGTTGACAAAAGTCAAAAAATCGCAACAAAAAAGTTGACAAAAACGTCACAAAAAAGCTACAAAAACTTCTAAAAATAGGCAACAAAAAAGTTGACAAAAACGTCTAAAAATAAGCAACAAAAAAAGTTGACAAAAACTTCTAAAAATAGGCAACAAAAAAGTTGACAAAAAAGTCTAAAAATAAGCAACATAAAAGTTGACAAAAACGTCACGAAAAAAGCGACAGACGTCTAAAAATAGGCAACAAAAAAGTTGACAAAAACGTCTAAAAATAGCGACAAAGTCTCAGAAAGGGACAAAAACGTCTAAAAATAGGCAACAAAAAAGTTGACAAAAACATTACAAAAAAGCGACAAAAACGTCTAAAAATAGGCAACAAAAAAGTTGACAAAAACGTCACGAAAAAAGCGATAAAGACGTCTGAAAACAGGCAACAAAAAAGTTGACAAAAACGTCTAAAAATAGGCAACAAAAAAGTTGAAAAGACGTCTAAAAGTAGGCAACAAAAAATTTGACAAAAACGTCACGAAAAAAGCAACAAAGACGTCTCAGAAATGGACAAAAACGTCTCACAAAGGGACAAAAACGTCTAAAAATTGGCAACAAAAAAAATAACAAAAACGTCACAAAAAAGCAACAAAAACGTCTAAAAATAGGCAACAAAAAAGTTGACAAAAACGTCTAAAAATAACGACAACGTCTCAGAAAGGGATAAAGACGTCTGAAAACAGGCAACAAAAAAGTTGACAAAAACGTCTAAAAATAGGCAACAAAAAAGTTGACAAAAACGTCACGAAAAAAGCGACAAAGACGTCTAAAAATAGGCAACAAAAAAGTTGACAAAAACGTCTAAAAATAGGCAACAAAAAAGTTGAACAAAAGTCAAAAAATCGCAACAAAAAAGTTGACAAAAACGTCACAAAAAAAAACTTCTAAAAATAGGCAACAAAAAAGTTGACAAAAACGTCTAAAAATAAGCAACAAAAAAAGTTGACAAAAACTTCTAAAAATAGGCAACAAAAAAGTTGACAAAAAAGTCTAAAAATAAGCAACATAAAAGTTGACAAAAACGTCACGAAAAAAGCGACAGACGTCTAAAAATAGGCAACAAAAAAGTTGACAAAAACGTCTAAAAATAGCGACAAAGTCTCAGAAAGGGACAAAAACGTCTAAAAATAGGCAACAAAAAAGTTGACAAAAACATTACAAAAAAGCGACAAAAACGTCTAAAAATAGGCAACAAAAAAGTTGACAAAAACGTGACAAAAAGGCGAAAAAAAAACGTCTAAAAAATAGGCAACAAAAAAGTTGACAAAAACGTCACGAAAAAAGCGATAGAAGTCTGAAAATAGGCAACAAAAAAGTTGACAAAAACGTCTAAAAATAGGCAACAAAAAAAGTTGATAAAAACGTGACAAAAAGGCGGAAAAAAACGTCTAAAAATAGGCAACAAAAAAGTTGACAAAAACGTCACGAAAAAAGCGATAAAGACGTCTGAAAACAGGCAACAAAAAAGTTGACAAAAACGTCTAAAAATAGGCAACAAAAAAGTTGAAAAGACGTCTAAAAGTAGGCAACAAAAAATTTGACAAAAACGTCACGAAAAAAGCAACAAAGACGTCTCAGAAATGGACAAAAACGTCTCACAAAGGGACAAAAACGTCTAAAAATTGGCAACAAAAAAAATAACAAAAACGTCACAAAAAAGCAACAAAAACGTCTAAAAATAGGCAACAAAAAAGTTGACAAAAACGTCTAAAAATAACGACAACGTCTCAGAAAGGGATAAAGACGTCTGAAAACAGGCAACAAAAAAGTTGACAAAAACGTCTAAAAATAGGCAACTAAAAAGTTGACAAAAACGTCTAAAAATAGGCAACAAAAAAGTTGACAAAAACGTCACAAAAAAATCGACAACGTCTCAGAAATGGACAAAAACGTCTCACAAAGGGACAAAAACGTCTAAAAATTAGCAACAAAAAAGTTAACAAAAACGTCACAAAAAGCAACAAAAACGTCTATAAAAAGGTCAATAAAAAAGTTGACGAAAACCTCACAAAAAAGCTACAAAAACTTCTAAAAATAGGCAACAAAAAAGTTGACAAACGTCTAAAAATAGCGACAACGTCTCAGAAAGGGACAAAAACGTCTAAAAATTGGCAACAAAAAAGTTGACAAAAACGTCACGAAAAAAGCGACAAAGACGTCTAAAAATAGGCAACAAAAAAGTTGACAAAAACGTCTAAAAATAGGCAACAAAAAAGTTGACAAAAGTCAAAAAATCGCAACAAAAAAGTTGACAAAAACGTCACAAAAAAGCTACAAAAACTTCTAAAAATAGGCAACAAAAAAGTTGACAAAAACGTCTAAAAATAAGCAACAAAAAAAGTTGACAAAAACTTCTAAAAATAGGCAACAAAAAAGTTGACAAAAAAGTCTAAAAATAAGCAACATAAAAGTTGACAAAAACGTCACGAAAAAAGCGACAGACGTCTAAAAATAGGCAACAAAAAAGTTGACAAAAACGTCTAAAAATAGCGACAAAGTCTCAGAAAGGGACAAAAACGTCTAAAAATAGGCAACAAAAAAGTTGACAAAAACATTACAAAAAAGCGACAAAAACGTCTAAAAATAGGCAACAAAAAAGTTGACAAAAACGTGACAAAAAGGCGAAAAAAAACGTCTAAAAATAGGCAACAAAAAAGTTGACAAAAACGTCACGAAAAAAGCGATAAAGACGTCTGAAAACAGGCAACAAAAAAGTTGACAAAAACGTCTAAAAATAGGCAACAAAAAAGTTGAAAAGACGTCTAAAAGTAGGCAACAAAAAATTTGACAAAAACGTCACGAAAAAAGCAACAAAGACGTCTCAGAAATGGACAAAAACGTCTCACAAAGGGACAAAAACGTCTAAAAATTGGCAACAAAAAAAATAACAAAAACGTCACAAAAAAGCAACAAAAACGTCTAAAAATAGGCAACAAAAAAGTTGACAAAAACGTCTAAAAATAACGACAACGTCTCAGAAAGGGATAAAGACGTCTGAAAACAGGCAACAAAAAAGTTGACAAAAACGTCTAAAAATAGGCAACAAAAAAGTTGACAAAGACGTCTAAAAGTAGGCAACAAAAAATTTGACAAAAACGTCACGAAAAAAGCAACAAAGACGTCTCAGAAATGGACAAAACGTCTCACAAAGGGACAAAAACGTCTAAATATTAGCAACAAAAAAGTTAACAAAAACGTCAAAAAAAGCAACAAAAACGTCTATAAAAAGGTCAACAAAAAAGTTGACAAAAACGTCACGAAAAAAGCGACAAAGACGTCTAAAAATAGGCAACAAAAAAGTTGACAAAAACGTCTAAAAATAGGCAACAAAAAAGTTGACAAAAGTCAAAAAATGCGCAACAAAAAAGTTGACAAAAACGTCACAAAAAAGCTACAAAAACTTATAAAAATAGGCAACAAAAAAGTTGACAAAAACGTCTAAAAATAAGCAACAAAAAAAGTTGACAAAAACTTCTAAAAATAGGCAACAAAAAAGTTGACAAAAAAGTTTAAAAATAAGCAACATAAAAGTTGAGAAAAACGTCACGAAAAAAGCGACAGACGTCTAAAAATAGGCAACAAAAAAGTTGACAAAAACGTCTAAAAATAGCGACAAAGTCTCAGAAAGGGACAAAAACGTCTAAAAATAGGCAACAAAAAGTGGACAAAAACATTACAAAAAAGCGACAAAAACGTCTAAAAATAGGCAACAAAAAAGTTGACAAAAACGTGACAAAAAGGCGGAAAAAACGTCTAAAAATAGGCAACAAAAAAGTTGACAAAAACGTCACGAAAAAAGCGATAAAGACGTCTGAAAATAGGCAACAAAAAAGTTGACAAAAACGTCTAAAAATAGGCAACAAAAAAGTTGACAAAAACGTCTAAAATTAGGCAACAAAAAAGTTGATAAAAACGTGACAAAAAGGCGGAAAAAAACGTCTAAAAATAGGCAACAAAAATGTTGACAAAAACGTCACGAAAAAAGCGATAAATACGTCTGAAAATAGGCAACAAAAAAGTTGACAAAAACGTCTAAAAATAGGCAACAAAAAAGTTGACAAAGACGTCTAAAAGTAGGCAACAAAAAATTTGACAAAAACGTCACGAAAAAAGCAACAAAGACGCCTCAGAAATGGACAAAAACGTCTCACAAAGGGACAAAAACGTGTAAAAATTGGCAACAAAAAAAATAAAAACGTCACAAAAAAGCAACAAAAACGTCTAAAAATAGGCAACAAAAAAGTTGACAAAAACGTCTAAAAATAGGCAACAAAAAAGTTGACAAAAACGTCACAAAAAAATCGACAACAACGTCTCAGAAATGGACAAAAACGTCTCACAAAGGGACAAAAACGTCTAAAAATTAGCAACAAAAAAGTTAACAAAAACGTCACAAAAAGCAACAAAAACGTCTATAAAAAGGTCAACAAAAAAGTTGACGAAAACCTCACAAAAAAGCTACAAAAACTTCTAAAAATAGGCAACAAAAAAGTTGACAAACGTCTAAAAATAGCGACAACGTCTCAGAAAGGGACAAAAACGTCTAAAAATTGGCAACAAAAAAGTTGACAAAAACGTCACGAAAAAAGCGACAAAGACGTCTAAAAATAGGCAACAAAAAAGTTGACAAAAACGTCTAAAAATAGGCAACAAAAAAGTTGAACAAAAGTCAAAAAATCGCAACAAAAAAGTTGACAAAAACGTCACAAAAAAAAACTTCTAAAAATAGGCAACAAAAAAGTTGACAAAAACGTCTAAAAATAAGCAACAAAAAAAGTTGACAAAAACTTCTAAAAATAGGCAACAAAAAAGTTGACAAAAAAGTCTAAAAATAAGCAACATAAAAGTTGACAAAAACGTCACGAAAAAAGCGACAGACGTCTAAAAATAGGCAACAAAAAAGTTGACAAAAACGTCTAAAAATAGCGACAAAGTCTCAGAAAGGGACAAAAACGTCTAAAAATAGGCAACAAAAAAGTTGACAAAAACATTACAAAAAAGCGACAAAAACGTCTAAAAATAGGCAACAAAAAAGTTGACAAAAACGTGACAAAAAGGCGAAAAAAAAACGTCTAAAAAATAGGCAACAAAAAAGTTGACAAAAACGTCACGAAAAAAGCGATAGAAGTCTGAAAATAGGCAACAAAAAAGTTGACAAAAACGTCTAAAAATAGGCAACAAAAAAAGTTGATAAAAACGTGACAAAAAGGCGGAAAAAAACGTCTAAAAATAGGCAACAAAAAAGTTGACAAAAACGTCACGAAAAAAGCGATAAAGACGTCTGAAAACAGGCAACAAAAAAGTTGACAAAAACGTCTAAAAATAGGCAACAAAAAAGTTGAAAAGACGTCTAAAAGTAGGCAACAAAAAATTTGACAAAAACGTCACGAAAAAAGCAACAAAGACGTCTCAGAAATGGACAAAAACGTCTCACAAAGGGACAAAAACGTCTAAAAATTGGCAACAAAAAAAATAACAAAAACGTCACAAAAAAGCAACAAAAACGTCTAAAAATAGGCAACAAAAAAGTTGACAAAAACGTCTAAAAATAACGACAACGTCTCAGAAAGGGATAAAGACGTCTGAAAACAGGCAACAAAAAAGTTGACAAAAACGTCTAAAAATAGGCAACTAAAAAGTTGACAAAAACGTCTAAAAATAGGCAACAAAAAAGTTGACAAAAACGTCACAAAAAAATCGACAACGTCTCAGAAATGGACAAAAACGTCTCACAAAGGGACAAAAACGTCTAAAAATTAGCAACAAAAAAGTTAACAAAAACGTCACAAAAAGCAACAAAAACGTCTATAAAAAGGTCAACAAAAAAGTTGACGAAAACCTCACAAAAAAGCTACAAAAACTTCTAAAAATAGGCAACAAAAAAGTTGACAAACGTCTAAAAATAGCGACAACGTCTCAGAAAGGGACAAAAACGTCTAAAAATTGGCAACAAAAAAGTTGACAAAAACGTCACGAAAAAAGCGACAAAGACGTCTAAAAATAGGCAACAAAAAAGTTGACAAAAACGTCTAAAAATAGGCAACAAAAAAGTTGACAAAAGTCAAAAAATCGCAACAAAAAAGTTGACAAAAACGTCACAAAAAAGCTACAAAAACTTCTAAAAATAGGCAACAAAAAAGTTGACAAAAACGTCTAAAAATAAGCAACAAAAAAAGTTGACAAAAACTTCTAAAAATAGGCAACAAAAAAGTTGACAAAAAAGTCTAAAAATAAGCAACATAAAAGTTGACAAAAACGTCACGAAAAAAGCGACAGACGTCTAAAAATAGGCAACAAAAAAGTTGACAAAAACGTCTAAAAATAGCGACAAAGTCTCAGAAAGGGACAAAAACGTCTAAAAATAGGCAACAAAAAAGTTGACAAAAACATTACAAAAAAGCGACAAAAACGTCTAAAAATAGGCAACAAAAAAGTTGACAAAAACGTGACAAAAAGGCGAAAAAAAACGTCTAAAAATAGGCAACAAAAAAGTTGACAAAAACGTCACGAAAAAAGCGATAAAGACGTCTGAAAACAGGCAACAAAAAAGTTGACAAAAACGTCTAAAAATAGGCAACAAAAAAGTTGAAAAGACGTCTAAAAGTAGGCAACAAAAAATTTGACAAAAACGTCACGAAAAAAGCAACAAAGACGTCTCAGAAATGGACAAAAACGTCTCACAAAGGGACAAAAACGTCTAAAAATTGGCAACAAAAAAAATAACAAAAACGTCACAAAAAAGCAACAAAAACGTCTAAAAATAGGCAACAAAAAAGTTGACAAAAACGTCTAAAAATAACGACAACGTCTCAGAAAGGGATAAAGACGTCTGAAAACAGGCAACAAAAAAGTTGACAAAAACGTCTAAAAATAGGCAACAAAAAAGTTGACAAAGACGTCTAAAAGTAGGCAACAAAAAATTTGACAAAAACGTCACGAAAAAAGCAACAAAGACGTCTCAGAAATGGACAAAACGTCTCACAAAGGGACAAAAACGTCTAAATATTAGCAACAAAAAAGTTGACGAAAACCTCACAAAAAAACTACAAAAACTTCTAAAAATAGGCAACAAAAAAGTTGACAAAAACGTCTAAAAATAAGCAACAAAAAAAGTTGACAAAAACTTCTAAAAATAGGCAACAAAAAAGTTGACAAAAAAGTCTAAAAATAAGCAACATAAAAGTTGACAAAAACGTCACGAAAAAAGCGACAGACGTCTAAAAATAGGCAACAAAAAAGTTGACAAAAACGTCTAAAAATAGCGACAAAGTCTCAGAAAGGGACAAAAACGTCTAAAAATAGGCAACAAAAAAGTTGACAAAAACATTACAAAAAAGCGACAAAAACGTCTAAAAATAGGCAACAAAAAAGTTGACAAAAACGTGACAAAAAGGCGAAAAAAAACGTCTACAAATAGGCAACAAAAAAGTTGACAAAAACGTCACGAAAAAAGCGATAGACGTCTGAAAATAGGCAACAAAAAAGTTGACAAAAACGTCTAAAAATAGGCAACAAAAAAGTTGACAAAGACGTCTAAAAGTAGGCAACAAAAAAGTTGATAAAAACGTGACAAAAAGGCGGAAAAAAACGTCTAAAAATAGGCAACAAAAAAGTTGACAAAAACGTCACGAAAAAAGCGATAAAGACGTCTGAAAACAGGCAACAAAAAAGTTGACAAAAACGTCTAAAAATAGGCAACAAAAAAGTTGAAAAGACGTCTAAAAGTAGGCAACAAAAAATTTGACAAAAACGTCACGAAAAAAGCAACAAAGACGTCTCAGAAATGGACAAAAACGTCTCACAAAGGGACAAAAACGTCTAAAAATTGGCAACAAAAAAAATAACAAAAACGTCACAAAAAAGCAACAAAAACGTCTAAAAATAGGCAACAAAAAAGTTGACAAAAACGTCTAAAAATAACGACAACGTCTCAGAAAGGGATAAAGACGTCTGAAAACAGGCAACAAAAAAGTTGACAAAAACGTCTAAAAATAGGCAACAAAAAAGTTGACAAAAACGTCACGAAAAAAGCGATAAAGACGTCTGAAAACAGGCAACAAAAAAGTTGACAAAAACGTCTAAAAATAGGCAACAAAAAAGTTGAAAAGACGTCTAAAAGTAGGCAACAAAAAATTTGACAAAAACGTCACGAAAAAAGCAACAAAGACGTCTCAGAAATGGACAAAAACGTCTCACAAAGGGACAAAAACGTCTAAAAATTGGCAACAAAAAAAATAACAAAAACGTCACAAAAAAGCAACAAAAACGTCTAAAAATAGGCAACAAAAAAGTTGACAAAAACGTCTAAAAATAACGACAACGTCTCAGAAAGGGATAAAGACGTCTGAAAACAGGCAACAAAAAAGTTGACAAAAACGTCTAAAAATAGGCAACAAAAAAGTTGACAAAGACGTCTAAAAGTAGGCAACAAAAAATTTGACAAAAACGTCACGAAAAAAGCAACAAAGACGTCTCAGAAATGGACAAAACGTCTCACAAAGGGACAAAAACGTCTAAATATTAGCAACAAAAAAGTTAACAAAAACGTCAAAAAAAGCAACAAAAACGTCTATAAAAAGGTCAACAAAAAAGTTGACGAAAACCTCACAAAAAAGCTACAAAAACTTCTAAAAATAGGCAACAAAAAAGTTGACAAAAACGTCTAAAAATAAGCAACAAAAAAAGTTGACAAAAACTTCTAAAAATAGGCAACAAAAAAGTTGACAAAAACGTCTAAAAATAAGCAACATAAAAGTTGACAAAAACGTCTAAAAATAGCGACAAAGTCTCAGAAAGGGACAAAAACGTCTAAAAATAGGCAACAAAAAGTGGACAAAAACATTACAAAAAAGCGACAAAAACGTCTAAAAATAGGCAACAAAAAAGTTGACAAAAACGTCTAAAAATAACGACAACGTCTCAGAAAGGGACAAAAACATCTAAAAATAGGCAACTAAAAAGTTGACAAAAACGTCTAAAAATAGGCAACAAAAAAGTTGACAAAAATGTCACAAAAAAAGCGACAACAACGTCTCAGAAATGGACAAAACGTCTCACAAAGGGACAAAAACGTCTAAAAATTAGCAACAAAAAAGTTAACAAAAACGTCAAAAAAGCAACAAAAACGTCTATAAAAAGGTCAACAAAAAAGTTGACAAAAACCTCACAAAAAAGCTACAAAAACTTCTAAAAATAGGCAACAAAAAAGTTGACAAACGTCTAAAAATTGCGACAACGTCTCAGAAAGGGACAAAAACGTCTAAAAATTTTTGTTGCTTTTTGTAATGTTTTTGTTAACTTTTTTGTTGCCAATTTTTAGCCGTTTTTGTCCCTTTGTGAGACGTTTTTGTCCATTTCTGAGACGTTGTCGTCGCTTTTTTTGTGACTTTTTGTCAACTTTTTTGTTGCCTATTTTTAGACGTCTGTCGCTTTTTTCGTGACGTTTTTGTCAACTTTTTTGTTGCCTATTTTTAGACGTTCTTGTCAACTTTTTAGTTGCCTATTTTTAGATATTTTTGTCCCTTTCTGAGACGTCGCTTTTTTGTGACGTTTTTGTCAACTTTTTTGTTGCCTATTTTTAGATGTCTTTGTCGCTTTTGTCGTGACGTTTTTGTCAACTTTTTTGTTGCCTATTTTTAGACGTTATTGTTGCTTTTTGTAACGTTTTTATTAATTTTTTTATTTTTAGACGTTTTTGTCCCTTTCTGAGACGCTGTCACTTTTTTTGTGACGTTGTCAACTTTTTTGTTGCCTAGTTTTAGACGTTTTTGTCCTTTTCTGAGACGTTGTCACTTTTTTTGTGACGATGTTGTCAACTTTTTTGCACTGCAAAAACTCAAAATCTTGCCAAGTATATTTTTCTAATTTCTAGTCAAAATATCTCATCACACTTAATATAAGACAAAATCACCTAAAGAGCAAGATTTAAGTGAGACAAAGGAGCTTGTTGTTAGACAGTGCATCTTGAATATCTTGTTAAGTGAAACTGTCTTGAAAACATCTTGTTTTGAGTCATATCTCAGATGAAATAAGCTTTTTCAACATGTCATAAGGTTTTTAAGCTGCTGTGTTATTTGTAAAAGATGAATTGTCTTGTTTCAAGAAATAGACTTAACTTGAATTGAGACAACAAATCTGCTTTATTGAAAACTGCAGGTTAACGTGCCCAACTCACAACAACTCACAATGCACAGTACAGTGTGGCTATTTTCCTTACATTTCCATCAAACCATGTCCATGTGATATGTAAAAAAGACAGAGGCAAAAGCTGGAATTACATTTCCTTCTCTCTTCTGTTGCATTCTGCACATACTGCACCACATTATTCAAAAAAGTAATAAGTAAAAATAAATGCTGTCATCTATTACAGTGTCTGTCAGTGATTAACCCTCCTGTTGTCTTCAGGTCAAATTTGACCTGTTTTCAAAGTTTTTTACATCAGAAATATGAGTTTCTTAACAACCAAATTGCCTCAAAATAACTTGGATGCATCTAAGTTGTATGGAACACATACAACATAAACATTCATGCATCCATGTTCTTCGCAGGTAAGATTAATGTTTACTTCCATTGAATATTGGTTGTTTTATATGTTCATGGCATTTGTAAAAAATGATTAAATGGTTTCAAAACAGCATCCTGACCAAACTTTGACATAAACCAGTCTATGATTCACTCAACATAATCTGATTTTAACTATTCTATTAGTCAAAATAATTCATATCTGCATTTTTTCAAACTCAAAAATTAGGTATAATGTCATTTTATTAGGTTTATTGACCATTAATTAAAAAAGAAAGTGTTGAAAAGAGGGACAAAAATGTTTTAAAAAGCGCCAAAAGCATGAAAAAGCATCAAAAAAGTTAAAACAAAAATGCATTGTTCAATTTTGACCCAGAATTACAAGTTCATGGACGACGGTGAAGACAACACAAGAAAAAAAAATTCAGCCCAAATACCCACACATACAGAGTCAAGAATGATGTTTGATGATGTCTGTGAGATCATACTTCAGTGGAATGTACTTGCTATTATTGAAGTTTACAAAGTAGTATGGTGTATAATCAACAAGCTTTTCAGCATCCATGAAAATATTGGCTTGAGCTAAGTTGGGAACTTCTACTTCGTAAGCTAAATAATGATCATTCCACCCAACTGTAGAGAGAGGTTGGCATTCAAAACAATACACTGACGCATTTAAAATATAAATGTTTTTCACAAGTGCAAACTCTGGATTATCATTGATGACATTAGAAATAACCAAAGATTTTCCACATGTATGCTTATTTCCATGTTGCATAATCCACTGTACTGAAACTATATGTTCAACGTGCTGTATTCCTAAGAAGTCTTTAATCTTTCCTTCTACATAGTGAACATTTTTCACCTCAGAGGCTGGGCCCATGTCAACTTCACTTGAACAAATTGGATGTTTCTCATGCACATTCTGACTACATTCATAAAGTTGGTTGTGCTTCACAAGAGACTTACAGATATTTTTAAAACTACTTTTCAAAGCCCACTGCTTAAAAAAGCAATGCTTTGACTCAAAGCGCATACACATATGCCTCACTGTAGGACCAAGTGCCTTAATCTGAGAAGGAAGATGCAGCAAGTAATGCTGTTTAGGTATAATATTTGCATCTGGAAACAGTTGTTTGAAATGTTGCTCTATTAAAAGCTTCAGCCTTGAAAGGGTTGACAGAGCAATAATAGGTGAAAACAGAATTTTGACTATCTCTAACAACTTAAGTAGCATTTGTGTGTAATCATTTTCTCCAATTTTGTCAATGAGAAATGGCAGGATCTTTAACAAAACCAGCATCTGCCCAGCGGATTGTTTCAATTTATTGTCATTTGATGACAGTGTATTGACAGATATGGGGCAAGGCTTATCTCTTGCATCCACAGGAGAATAAGGGAAACAAATAATTGCACTGTTGAATGCGTCTAAGTCCATATGCCCTGAAAGCACATGATGCTTTAAAACACATTTGATTTCATATGGGGCAACACCTTCAAGAATGACATGCATGATGTCCTGTGGGGTTTGATTGATTATATCAAAGTGAGGGAATTCTGTTAATTTGCTTCTCCTGTTTATGCCATATGTCATTTTTAGATTGTCTTTCAGAAAGTCAGTATTTGCCTTTTCAATGTCATTACATTGCCTGTTATGACATGCCATTGTCCTTTTAACAAACAAATCTTCATTAAATTGCTCCTGCATGTCTTCAAAGTTGCATTCACAGTGCCTGCATTTACTGTAGGCAAATCCCACTCCTATCTTAAATCCAGCCACTTCATGCTAAGCTAGAGTGTCTCCGCACACAGACATAAGTGCTCCATAAATTGTCCTCTCACCATTTGCAGTTGTTGTGGAAGTTTCCTTTGCAGCAGGGGGAGAGGTGTAGATTCCAAAGTTTAGTAAAAATGAAACAAATAAGACAGATACTGAGACTAAAACCAAGTTGGGTTTTTGTATTTTATTAAAAGATATATTTGCAAATAGGAGGAATACAGTTTCACAAGAAGCACGTAGCTCAGTGTGTAAAAGATTCATCAAATGAGTAGAAGGAAAGAATGAGCTTAAAAGCACATTGGGAGAAAGGGGAGTGACATTCGAGCACATTCTTACAGACAATAAAGATAGTAACCTACTAGACCTTCTCTTCCTGTGAGACAGATAAGATATAGGTCCAGTAGATTTACATTTTATCAAAGAAACATAGGCATGCGTCATAAATTAGTTTCATCTAATCCTCTGTTCCTGTCTGCCCCAGCTCTGGGTCACGCTCCCTGTGCATCTAACCAGACCAGAGGAGAACGTAATACGGGAGAGGAGGATACCAGAGTTGTGGCCTTGTGGGTTATCAATTCACACAAAGAGCATACACTTTCTTCTGAGACTCTCGGTCTCTGAAGTCTAAACAACCCCCAATCCACATGCAGGAATGCAAATGAACTGTCGTTTAGATTGGTGTATGAGAATGCAGTGTGCTGAATGAAAAAACACAAGGCACAATAAACACTAAAGGCTTAAATGTGATTTTGCCATTACAATCCACCCTTTTGATTACAAACTAATCACCATACATAAATTACATTTAAGTGTATAAGAAAAATATTGCTTAAAATGTTTTTTTTTGTGAGGGGACAAAATAAACCCTCTAGTAAAAAAGCAAGCACTTCTATGAGACAAAACAATCAAAACAAAAGAAAACACAAAAGTATCACTTTGTGCTGAAAATGGTGTCCAGCTCGTGATCATCCCCGGCATATGATGTGGGAATGTGAAAACATGAAGATTCAGTGTGGTGCAAAGCTTGATACTGAATCACATGTGTCATGAACAGAGAGGAGAACATTTTCTTGACCAGTGGTACCACACAGCAAACACAAAGCAGAAATGCACAAAAGAAAATAAGCATGGGTACAATGAACCTTGCAATCCAGGCGCTCCACCCACCTCCCACCAACCATGACCACCAGTCCCAGCCGGTAATCTCACCGGGCACATCTTGTGATTTTAAGTCAGTTAGGAGTAGGTTTAGCTGTTGGATTGTGTCAGTGATATTGCAGGCGAGGGGAAATTAATTCTCTGCATTGTTAATCTATGGGTTAAATCTGTGTCATCTCCAGGAACCGTGTGACCCCAATTTAGTAGCATTTGTATGCCGGACATCCTAATGCCTGTTGAAACCATAAAAGTAGATGTAGTGTTAACCATTACAGTGATATTTGCTCTGTGGTACTGATTGTACCCCGAACGCCATTTACTTCTCAACATGGAAAGTAGTGAATTACACGTCGTTTCCCCCCCATGTTCTTCACTAGTGTTCCTAGTGCGCTTGTGTGTATCAGTGTAGTCAGGAGAAGAAATGTTATCAAGTTACACGTTATCAGACTTTTCTAAGACCACGAATGCAGTAACCATAAATGCTATTAAAAAAAAAAAAATCATGAATGCAGTAATGAAGAATAACCACACTACAAATGTGGACACCCCTCAAATCTTCTGAGAGGGTACCCATTTCAGTTTATTCTATTTTTATTTTTTTTGTCCAGCTGCTCCATGTGTGTGTATCAGTAGTATCAGGAGAAGGTGTGTTGGAACGGATGGTTATTTTAGCCGGTGAGTCATCACACAGTGCTAACAACACAATTCCCAAATCAATCCCTATTGTAAGGAAAACCATGAATGCACAAAATAAAACATCATCACGGGTTGGAGACAGGAACCTTATCAGTCTCCTTCTGCCTGTCTGCTCCATTTGTGTGTCAGAGCAGACTGCTGCAGTGTGGAATGTGTGTATGTGCTGTGAGCGTCAGAGGAATGTCTGTGACACACTGAGTGTCAGCTCTGGATGATGAGTCTCAGAATGACCGTGTACGTCACTGCTGTCTTTTGCAAAAAAAAGAAGTTGTTAGCAGTACGGTACCAGTTTGGTTGATCAGGTTTCTTTTCTCTTTGATGTTCTCATCAAAGAAAAACTCTTGTTTTTCTGCTGCTATAGGGTGGCACAGAAAACGCTGTTCTGTCAGGCCTGCCCTATTTCTCCCATGTAGGTGACTAAGCAGCGGTCTGCTCGTCACTTGTTGCAGGTTCTGGAAAAATACCTGCTCCTTGTCCTGGATCTGGAACCTTTCTGCAATGGGCCACGTGAATCCACGTAGCTCTTTCGGACACCTTTATCGCGGTGTGCGTGGTCAGGAGGATCTGGTACGGTCCTTGCCAGCGTTTCGACTGCCAGTTCTTCCTCCTGAAGTCCTTCACCACCACAAAGTCTCCGGGTTGGAGTTTGTGCAGGGGACCCTCAGCCAGTTGAGGTAGCGCTGCAGAAACCTGGACTCTGATGGCAGAAAGGGCAGAAGAGAGTTGCGTGCAGTAACTTAACATGTCATGCTCACATAGAGCCGTTGTTGGCAGGGGAGCCTTTGGTGGTTCTGTCCCTACCTGTGGTGGGCGGCCAAATAGAATCTCATAAGGACTAAGATTTGATCGAGCCCTTTTCCGCATCCTCATGTACATAAGCACAATTGGAAGTGCTTTTGTCCATGGGAGATTTGTCTCTGCACAGCATTTAGCTAACTTTGTTTTTATTGTACTATTTTCCCGCTCGATCGCGCCCCCTGATTGCGGTCTGTATGCGCAGTGCCGTCTCAGGTCAATACCAATATACAGGCTTATCTGTGTAATGGCAGTGTTCACAAAATGAGCCCCATTGTCACTCGACAAGCGGTTTGGTAAACCCCATCTGGGAATGATTTCTGTCATTAGGGCTTTTGCCACCACTGGAGCTGTTTTTTTTGAGGCAGGAAACACTTCAATCCATTTGGAAAACATGTCCACCATGGTCAAGGCATACTTTTTACCTTCAGATGGCGATAGCTCTATAAAGTCCATCATCACATGCTCAAATGGTCTCTCGGGTGGTGCGTGTCCTACCTGTTGTGTAACTGTTATTGGTCTGCCTATGTTGTTTTGTGTGCAGATGATACAAGCTTTACAAAATTTTTCTGCAAATGTTGTGAAACCTTTTGTGTACCATGTTTGTGTTATCAATGCCATCATACTCCCTTTTGACACGTGGTCTAACCCATGTGTCAACTTAGCAAAATGGGAGAAGAAGTGTTGAGGAAGACAGGGCTTGGAGTCTGGGCCTAGCCAGGCCCCAGAGTTAAAGGTGCACCCTGCAGCTTTCCACTGCTGTCTTTCCTGTGGTGTAGCGTGTGTTTGCATAGCAGCTACAGAGTCTGGGAGTGAAAAATGTTCAAGGTCTTGCATATCTGAGACCAAAGTGCCAACATGAGATACGGGCTGGCGTGCAGCTGTTTTAGCGGCTGCATCTGCCCGTTCGTTACCCCTAGAGACAGTGTCTGCAGCTCCAGTGTGTGCAGAGCATTTGCATATAGCTACTTGTGATGGAAGCAGGATAGCAGTCAAAAGGTCATTGATCAAGTGATGATGCAAAATAGGCTTACCATCCGATTTCAGGAAATTTCTGTGTTTCCATAGTGCACCAAAATCATGTACAACCCCAAAAGCGTACCTTGAATCCGTATAGATGGTAACGGATGAGCCCTCAGCCAACTTACATGCTTCAGTGAGGGCAACGAGCTCAGCAGCCTGTGCAGAGAGATGTTTTGGGAGAGATTTAGCAATTAGTGTGGCTGTATCTGAAACCACAGCAAATCCTACCTGTCCCTGGCCTGTTTCCGGGCAGCGAGATGCTGACCCGTCCACGTACAGAATAGCATCTGGGTTCTGTAATGGAATGTCAAAAAGGTCAGGACGAGGAGTACACGTGTGCTGCAATTCAGCCAAACAGTCATGAGGCTCACCTTCCCCTGGTGTAGGCATGAGAGAAGCAGGGTTAAGGATAGTACAACGCTTAACAGTTACATTTGGCATGTCCAGAAGACAAGTGTGATATCTTAGATAACGTGCCGCAGACAAATGGGAAGATTTTTGCTCGAGCAGAATCAGAGAGACAGCATGTGGAACTAGCAGTGTGAGAGGGGCGTAGCCCACAATGTCCCTGGAGGCGGCCAAAGCTTTTTCAGCAGCTGCTACAGCTCTGAGACAAAGCTGAAGACCCGCAGCAACAGGGTCTAATTTTGCGGAGAAATAGGCTACCGGTCGGAGTCTGTCCCCATGCGGCTGCAGAAGGACAGACGTCATGCATCCTAAGCGTTCATCCACTGTCTGAGTGAAAGAAAGGTTAGGGTTAGGCAAACCTAAGGTTGGAGGACTCTGAAAGGCCATTTTGAGATTTACAAAAGCCTGATCAGCCTCCACATTCCATGTCATGCGGTCATGCGCAGTCAGATTTTTACCATGAATCAGATCGGCTAGTGGCTGTACTAGCTGAGCGTAGTTTGGGATGAAAACACGACAATAAGAACACATGCCCAGAAATGACATCATTTGTTTCTTAGTCACAGGTTTAGGGAGGGAAACTATTGCCTCAATGCGAGATGGAGACAAGGTTTTCCCTGCTTTTGAGATGTCATGGCCCAAAAAATGAACATCTTCTTTCACAAATTGTAATTTCGACAGGCTAGCTTTGTGGCCTTCGGCTGCAAGATGTTTTAACAATGCAATAGTGTCATGTTCGCACTGTTCCTTTGTGGGACTCCCCACAAGACAGTCATCTACGTATTGTAAAAGACCGGACCCTGGTGAAAGGGTCAAACTTTCAAGGCTCTCTCTCAGAGCCTCATTGTAGATTGTGGGAGATTCAGTGTACCCCTGGCAAAGGCGTGTGAATGTGTAGGGCTTACCATCAAAGAGAAATGCAAACCAGAATTGACTCTCTTTGTCCACTGGAACGCTGAAAAAAACGTTAGACAAATCGACAACAGAGAAAAACTTAGCATCCCCAGGAATCCCCTGTAGAATTGTGTACGGATTGGGAACGTTCGGTACACGCGCATGGACCGCTGCATTTACTGCTTTTAGGTCCTGAACAAATCGCCACTCGACGGGACGACCTTTGTCTCTGATTTTCTTGACAGGAAAAATGGGTGTGCGCACGGGAGAATCTGGACACGGAATAATTACCCCAGCTGCCAATAAGGAGTTAAAAACAGGTCTGATTCCGTCGATTGCTTCCTGTTTTAGTGGGTACTGATGTTTTTGGGGCCTGAAGTCCGACCGCGGTGTGATGACTACAGGCTGGCAGTTTTTAATCAAACTCACATCATATTTGTGCGCTGCCCAGAGTTGGCTCGGTACCTGAGAAAGCAGAGGAGAAATGTCAGTTGGCAAAATATCTCTAGTGCTTTGTATGTAAGTGGGTGTTGCAAACACACTGTTACTCAACTGGTACACACTGCGTGTGCAAGACACCCGAAATGATAAGAGTCTCCTGCAGCACCCCGTCGAGGGAGAGAAGGACTCTCCGGTATCCACGGCGTCAGTCCAGTCAGTCAGTTTGTCACAGTCCAGTACAAAAAGTCCCAAGTCTCTCCATTGATCTGTTGGAGATTTACACAAAGAAATATGAGCATGTGAGTGAGGGACACGGAAAAACTTTCTCTGTTCTTCCGTCAAGTTCACTGATATTGCACATTTGTTATCATGCCAATACAGATAAGTACACTCAAGCTCATCATTTAGGTCAACAAAAAATGTATCAGTGTATTCCTCATCTAGGTCTGGTGCTGCAAAAGAAGTACAGTGTAGATCTGATGCCTGCATTACCTCAGCTGTGATGGGCACGAAGCATCGTGCTTCTGTCAGTAATTCTTCAGCCTGACAGAGGGAAACCCACCATTGAAAAATGTACAAAGATGTGTGTGTCAGTTCTGACATAAAAATGTCAGACGTGTTGTCTTTACTAAGACGTATGACTTTGAGACCGGTTGAGGTTGGAACTACACCTATTCCAAACTCACACATGAGGTCTCTTCCTAAGAGATTTACAGGGCACACACGAGAAAGCAGGAATGAGCATTTTGCCTTTCTATCGGGTGTGGGGTCAGTAGGGTCAGTGTGCACACAACTCATGGGTGTAGTAAATTTTTCTGGGATCACTGTGCCGCTAGCACCTTTAGAAAAAAACTTGTCTACCCGAAAGTTTTTGACCTGGGAACAAATTTCGCATCAAAACTGAATTAGTAGCCCCGCTGTCCACTAGAAATTCAACTGTTTTCCCTTGTACATTCAAAACTGTAGTGGGCATTTTCTTATAAGTATTGGATGAGTACATAGAATAAGTCGGAGTGCTTTCCCTAGTTTGTTTTCCTTCAAGATGTTGTATAGCATCTAATACAACCTGTCTTTTGTGTGGGGAAAGTAGATGTGGCGTGCAAGGAAGCGTTTCTTCATTGCAAGCATGTGTGTGTGTGTCTGCATTACCTTCCTCAGGCGTTGTGAACACGGATCTCGTCCCTTCTGTACCACCACCACTACTCCCCTCCCCCGCAGCACGTCAATCTGCGTGCTGGCTGTTGTTGCCCTGGGTCTGCTGTTGTCCGTTCTGGCCGTTCCATGTGGGGTTAGGACAGTTCTTTCTCCAGTGTCCTTTCTGGTGACAGTTGAAACATGTCTCTCGATCCCCAGAGGGAATACGGCCACGTCCATGCCCTTTTCCTTTCCCTCTGCCTCTGCCTCTTTCCCTGCCTCTTGGTTTTCTGTTTGCCAGGTCTGCCACAGTGTTCAGGAGTGTCAGCTGAGCCTCATCATTCTTTTCCACGCCTTTGTTTCTTTTCTTGCTTATTCCACTGGGCCCAGATTGTGGAGCAAGATTCATCTTACTTCATGCACAGTGGGTGTGAAAGTCTCAAGAAACCTAAAAAGGCATACACCGAAGGGTTTGCCAGAGTCTTTGCATGGAGGCAGGTGCTCGGTGGATCTTCTGAGGTCAGATTCTGTCCAAGGTCGGTATATGAGACCCACTCCGGTTGCTGTCGGGACCTGGAGCATTGGACAGTTGAGCTCCACTTTTTCTTCCTCCGTCTTTTCTGGTGGTGGAGGAGCTGGTATCACAGCGGCAGCACTTGTGGATGGCTGTTCAGCCCTGCTGTGGCCTGCCTGTTGCATGGCTCTCGTCTGTGTTTGGAAAGGCACTGCTGTGGGCCTAGGTTGCGCTGAGGCTCCTGCTGGTGGGGCTGAAGCTTCTTCGGGCGGTGGGGGGTATGGGGGTGGCGGCAGCACATCCAGGACCAGATCAGCGTCACTTAAGCTCGGACAGAGAGGAGGAGAAAAATCAGTAAGAGGCTTTTTTGCCTTTACTTCATCAGTGGTATTCATTTTCAACAATGACATATTTTTCTGCATGCGTTTATTTTCCCTAGTTTCTGCTTCTTTCATCCATAAGTTAAAACACTTCTTATTCTTTTCAACTTGTTCTAAATCCCTTGTCCTAATTTTGTCTTTCTTTCTCATTTTTTTTTCTTTTTCCTCTAATTCCTGTCTCAACAGTTTGAGTTTGTACGTGCTAAAAGACCCATTTTCAGGAAAGCCGTAAGTGTTGGACCAATACGGCAGATACTCCAGGCTTTTTGAGCCGTGTTTTCGCACCATGGCATCCACCACGGTTCCCGTAGGGATGTGTGACCCGAATCGCCCCGATCCGTTACCCATTTTACTGGGAAGAAGTACTTCTATCCTACTTACAATCGTCACTGTAAGGCCAGGTTTCTATCTTATTTCGGAAAAACCCAAGCACGAAAAAACCTAACAGTTTCTGAAAAACTGTTTATTAGATTTACTTCAAAACCTAATTAGATTTGTCCCCCGAAAATCTATAAAGCAAAGTCACACCCGTGGGAGGATCAGTTTTATGGTGCGAAAACGCTACTGGAGTTTTCACAATTATGTATCTAAACAACCTTAAAAATACCACAAAAACCTATACAAACAACCCCAAATGTTTATCCTGTCTCAATATCCAACGTCAGTATTTGTTTCTGTATTTTACTACAGCCAATTCAAATTACTCAAATTAGAGTGTGATCTTACCCTGCTGCGTGAAATTGCTTCCGTCGGTTCTTTTTGAAGATCAGTGTGGAGTCAGAGGAGTCCTCCGCGGTTTCTGACCCTCTCTCTCTGAATGCTTTTTGGGCGAGGTAGAGGCGAAGATCGTTTGATCTCGGATTGCAGGTCCTCAGTCACACACGGAGCCACTCTCATCTGCCTCTCCACTCTGATCCCATCCTCGTCGCCATTCTGTTGTGGAAGTTTCCTTTGCAGCAGGGGGAGAGGTGTAGATTCCAAAGTTTAGTAAAAATGAAACAAATAAGACAGATACTGAGACTAAAACCAAGTTGGGTTTTTGTATTTTATTAAAAGATATATTTGCAAATAGGAGGAATACAGTTTCACAAGAAGCACGTAGCTCAGTGTGTAAAAGATTCATCAAATGAGTAGAAGGAAAGAATGAGCTTAAATGCACATTGGGAGAAAGGGGAGTGACATTCGAGCACATTCTTACAGACAATAAAGATAGTAACCTACTAGACCTTCTCTTCCTGTGAGACAGATAAGATATAGGTCCAGTAGATTTACATTTTATCAAAGAAACCTAGGCATGCGTCATAAATTAGTTTCATCTAATCCTCTGTTCCTGTCTGCCCCAGCTCTGGGTCACGCTCCCTGTGCATCTAACCAGACCAGAGGAGAACGTAATACGGGAGAGGAGGATACCAGAGTTGTGGCCTTGTGGGTTATCAATTCACACAAAGAGCATACACTTTCTTCTGAGACTCTCGGTCTCTGAAGTCTAAACAACCCCCAATCCACATGCAGGAATGCAAATGAACTGTCGTTTAGATTGGTGTATGAGAATGCAGTGCGCTGAATGAAAAAACACAAGGCACAATAAACACTAAAGGCTTAAATGTGATTTTGCCATTACACAGTGACAACCTGGACACCATCACACAGCTCAGTTAAGTCACGGTTAATCCTCTCAAATCAATACCACAATGGGAAAATCAATAACAATTTGTTTTTGTTTGCCCGAGATCCAAGAGGATTGCATAGCTCAATTTCATCTGTATATAAAACCAACTGCAATGCTGTGGGAAATTTCAAAAACAGTGGGTGCGACTAAAAAATGTCTCCATCAATGAAATCGTGAAAAAATCCATCCTTGCATGTCTGTGGCCTCTCATCAATCATTGCAATTGTTCTTGGATGTGATAGCAGCTGCTCCAAACTTTTCACCAACGGTATATAATGAAAGCAATGGTCCTTAATGGTAAGAACTCTGGAGTCTCCATGTTTCACATAACATACTGTTTGTTTTGCGACAACAATCTCTGGTTCAACTGGTTCTAACAGTTCTTTGATTGTCTTATCCTGCAAATGGGTGGAAGCAATTTGACAGAAAGGGTCAACAAACTGGTCAAATATCCCCATTGCATCACTCTTTAGTTGATCCAGGTCCCTAGAATGTCTCTCAATCATGTTGCTCATTTGCTGTTTTAGGTGCTCCAATAATGCGGCCTGATATTGCTGGACTCCACTCACCATTTGGTTAACAGCTCTCTGGGGAGTAGAAAACAAAAAAATTCATATACATGCAAACTCACAGATACTTTTTTTTTTTAAAGTAACCCTTCAATTACATATTGTTAGTGACATGCAATGATCAAAAACTAAACTATCATGAAATAATATTGCCTTCTGCAGCTTTAAGACCTTGTTTACACTTGGTCTTAAAATGCGTTTTGAGCAATAGGATCACAAGGGGACAGTGCTGAATAAAAGTGTAAGTGTTGGTTATATTATGTTGTCTCTATTCTTAGCTCGTGCTCAACAAATATAGTGGATGGGCAGATTTTGTAAGCAAAGCACGTGTACATTTGCATATATAGCGGGGAAGTGAGATCAATGAAGAAGCATGTGGAGACACATTCTAATGTCAGGTGTTTCTCTGACATACCTTTAGCTGTCCACCTGTGATCGGATCAACCAAGATACCAGGTCTGAACAGTGGCTAAGTCATTCTACAGTTTAAGCTTATTGATTTTAACTACTAAAAATGAAATATAATTAATTGGAAAAGCAATGGTATAAATTACCTGTGTCAGTCGATGGGTTTCTCTGGCTTGAAGAAGAAATGCAGTTGCATGTTTAGAAAGGTCAACATTCATGCGACCCTCTCCATCTTCTTGAAATCCACTCTGAAAGAGATTAACAACAGACCTATCTATTAAAACAGGGAAAATATAAGGCATTTGTAAGTAGCACCACCAGACAATCTGACAACTACCTGGGTAAGCTAGCTAACTAGATTTATTCCTATAAAAAAGGTACAAGATGGGTGTATTTTTACTGATTGGTGTCTTTATTTTGAATATGTAAAATAACAACAAAAACAACTAATAACAACTAAACAAAACAGTACTACAAAAAAAAAACAATGACTTTGACAGCATCAGAAAAAATCTGTACTTCATGAGTGTTAAGATTGACACATATACTAAATTGTATCCCTTCACTTGCTCTCTTGTCAATAAATTAACATTACTAAAAGGCCTTTGAACTGAACTTGTATTCCAATAAGCTATAAGGAGATAACTTCCTGTCACACACTGTCATGAAGACATGTCTCACCTGCCGGTTATAACTCTGTGAATGATAAGCTAATAATACACATATTGCAGCCTCTATGCTTGATTCAAACTGTTGAAGGATAACCTGTAATTTTTAATTTGTTGTTTAAATGAATAACATTACCGTTACTGATTTTTTTCAATGAAGTCTGGTAACTGAATTACATAACTGATAATTAAACTAAACAAATTAAACTAATAATCAAATAAGTGAATTCATTTACCAATTACTGCATATCAAATTCAGCATTAGACATTACATCATAAGTGGACAATCTGTGGGGCGGTAGGCTGCGTTTGTCAACATAAATGTAACCATTAACTAGCCGATTTAAATCTCAGTAGGCTAGTTGTATTTGAGTTACTTGTTCGATTACTCGTTACTGACAAAAGTAGTGGAATTACAGTAACGCATTACTTTCAACACTGCTATTACTTAAAATTACAACCTGAGCCTGTCATTGACAAAAACAAACACGTGCTTGGATCAAGCACAGTTGACCTAAATAAATGTTACGTTAAATTTTAGCTTGTGTAACGACTTACCGCTGGAATGACGATGCTTGAGCCCTCCGCTTCAGCTACAGGGCTTGCAGTAGTTTGGTCGTTTACGGATGTCCTTTCACCTGCTCCAGGTAAACCGTGGCGAGTCCGTCCTCCGTCCTCCGCCGCTTCAACTTGGAGAAGATGATGCGCGTGTGTCCGCTTCACGTGATAGTAGGAGGAGTTATATATATATATACTCACGTGGACAGCCATCAATCCCGCACACGACGCGAAAGTCAGAGCTGCGACTGTGCATGGTGTTAATGTGACTCAAAAGTTGTTTCAGAGTCAATGCCACAAATATGTAGCATATGAAGCAACGCCAAACCATGTTGGAAGATGTCACAGGGAAAAGGACGGTAAACTGATCACAGGCACAGGTAGGTAGCTAGAGCAAGACTGCCGTAAAAACTCGCCAGTTAGGTGCTGCAAATGAGAATGTGGGCGTAAACTAACGTTATATGGGACCGACTTGGATTTGAACTAGGATTGACGTGTTCCATTGCAAGTAAATGAAAGCGCTGTATCCAGTGCTCATTCTTTGAAGTTCACATCGCACACCTTTTGAATGTTATCGACGTTTCAATGTGTTTTCAGTGTTTATTGTGTATCGTTGCAGCCGAACAGAGACAGCGAGCTAACGTTAGCGGAGCTAACTAGCTAGCTAAGTCAGCTAGCTAACAGCATGGAAGAATTGGATGATGTCGCAGTGTCGATTTTAAGAGATAATGTATGCAAATATTATTCTTTATCATATATGAACGTACGAATGCAGAGGCCTAATTGAAGCTAAAAAAGAAGCTAATTGCTTCCTGGTGCTGCTCCACATGTGACCCTACAGCAGCACTGTGGGCCTCAAACTCTTTCTCCCATTTGTCACATCACGCTCCTTCTGTCACCTGTTGAGTGAAGTGTTATGTGTGGTCTGTGAACTGTAGGAACTGAATTGCGCTTTGGGAATAATGTATATCATGTTGTGTTCAGACCAAAAGCAAAGTGAATTTTCGCTCCTGTTACTCGCGCCATTTTGTTCCTGCTTTCATAAACTGTGAAGACTAGCTAGTTGGTCACTAGGAAACTAGTGACCAACTGGTGTGTGGCAGCTCTAGTTATACTAGTAACGTCTATATGACATACATCAGCAGCCAATGAGGTATCTAAATTTCTATACTAAGCTGGTTATCACTAGCTACCTAATTTGAATGAAGTGTCAACTTCTAAGGCCGGCTACACACTGACTGCGTGGCGGCTGGATTTTTTGATGTCTTTACACACCAGAAACCTGTCTGATGCACTGCTGCAAGCTTTGTCTGGACACATGTATGTTTCCCATTGATAAAATGAAATACCATGTTAAACATAAATAGAAACTGATCTGATTACAGCAAAGACAACGTCAGCATTATTGACAGAAAAGTAGGCTACAGAATATTTCGTTTTGTATTGACAGGTGCAATATTTGAAAATATTGCATATTTTTTTTTTTTTTTTAAGATTTATATCTGCATTTATACCAAAACCTAGAGGCTTTCAAACATCAACTCTAGATTTTGACATAAATGCAGTTATAAATGTAATTTAAAAAAAAAAAAAAAAAATTTCAAATATGGTCGATGAAATATTCTGTAGCCTATTTTGCCGTCAATACTGCTGACGTTGTCTTTGCTGTAATCGGATCAGTATATATTTATGTTTAACATGAAGTATACTACTGCTTGAGTGCAGTAAATTAATGGAAAACATACATGTGTACGGACAAGGCTAGCAGCTCCAGCGCCGCGTCAGACACGTTTCTGGTGTTAAGACAGAAAAATCCACGCAGCCACCACGCAACAGAAATGCCACGCTCACGCGACGCAGCCAGTGTGTAGCCGGCCTAATACTCTCCTGAAGTTTAATTTCTAGCTGTTTTCACTGTTTCATCTTGCTATGTTTTGTCTTCTAATGTTTTCATAGCTGCAAACATCACAGAGACAATGATGAGCACCCTGTCTCGTGAAGACTTGCGAGATCTTTTCCCAGGCCCAGAGAACTTTTTACGGAGAAAAGCGGTCTGGCGTGCCTGTCATGGTGCATCGGAGGAGGTCAGTTTCTCAGTTAAGTGGCCTAAACTAACCACCTATTTAAGTTGGCAGCAGCACATTGAGCTACAATAACAGCACAGTGTTTTTGGAACAGGCATGGTAGTCTACATGTGTGTTCAATTCAGTTTAGATTAATTGTTAGGTGTTCAGTTAGTTGATGTAAGCGATTTCACCCATGCAATGGAATATTGCATATTTATACATGTTCAGAGCTGTCAATGCTACATTACATTTTGTGTTGTCACAAAAAACAAAAATGTTGCTTTTTGCAGTAGTTCATTATCTTTTATTTTACAGGAGTCTGGCCAAGAACACTCAAAATTATCGTGCAGTTCCTCCTTTAATGCATCACCCATGAGACAGACATCCACTCCTGTGAACGCAAGTCCTGCAAAGTACAAAACAGTACTTTGAGCTGTCAAAGAGAGGTGAACAGCGCAACTGCCAGATGTCAAAGGAGCTCAGATGCCGGCTCATTCGAAACACCATGACCAGTATGATTGCAATCCTGAGGGCAAAGGGGGATGGAGAATCACACAGATACCCATCAAAGCCAGAAATTACAGCAATGGCAAAGAGAATAGTACTGTACTACCCCATGCTGCAGGACCAAGGCCTCCATACATGGGTAAGTGAAATGCATCCAGTTGATGACTGTTTCATGTAGGACATTTTTAGTAGAGATTTGAAAAATGTATTAAATGTCTTGTGCAGGTCACTGTGTACACACACTTACAAAAGATTGCAAAATGTGAGATCCCCCCAAAAAAGAACTCCAGATGGGAGACATTCAAAGAGGTGAGCTGTAACTAATGACTATTTTCATCAAAGATTCATATGTTAATCATTTTCAAGATTAATTTAATTGATCAGTTGTCTTTTCAATATAAAGTCCAAGGTCATGTCCTCAAAAGTCTTGTTTGGTCCACAACCTTAAGATATTAATTTCACTGTCATAGAGGACTAAAGAAGCTAGACAATATTCACATTTGAGAAGCTTAAATCATATTTGGACATGAGAAAAAAAAAAAGAAGAAATTATCAATCATGTCAATGTCCTGGGTGATCGGTCTCTAGTGTTTCCTCACTTCCCGTTTTTAATGAGTGCTCTTATTTTAGTGTTTGACTACAAAGTAATTGCTTTGGATGTGTGTGGGGGATATTGCTTTTTATTACAAAGCACTTTGTGTTACGTTTTGTTTGTATGAAAAGTGCTATACAAATAAAGTCAGATGGATTGATTTAGTAGTTGACAACTAATTGATTAAGTGACTAATCTTTCTACAAAGAAGCGCCGTCTTGAGCAGCCAACAGACACAGATGAAATCATTCTAGATCGGTCCACAGAAGGAAGTGGCAGCCCAGGCTCAGACAGTAAAGAAAGTGAGTTAGAAGGTGAGTTTCAACTTTGCATTTACATATTTGCCCTTGGGAGGTATTTATATTTTAGATAAACTAATAAACTCACTTTATTGGTCAAGATGACAGTCCTGACATGACAGAAGTAAAATGCTTTAAAATGTACATCAGGGGATAGGTATTTGCACTACATTTGTACTGTTTTATTATTTTTTAACATTATTGTAGAAATTAAGTTTTAACAGAAATCTGGTATTGTATCATTTTGAACAGCTGGGTACAGCAGTACCTTTTTAGCATCTGTCTACTGTGCAACTATATATATATATATATATATATATATATATATATATATATATATATATATATATATATATATATATATATATATATATATATATATATATATATATATATATATATATATATATATATATATATATATATATATATATAACCTTTCCAGTATATCAAATAATGTTATATATTTAAAACCCATGTGTCTCATTAGTGTCATGTTTGCTCTTTTTAATTGAATGTAATTTTTGCTTCCAAAATACCAAAATGATCCTTAAAGTACATTATCCTATCAGAAATATGTCGGTTATGTGTTGAAGGAAAAAGAAGATCCCAAAGCCTACCTGAAGAAGCACCATCTGCCCTCTCCAGTCCTGATGGTGAGTTTGTCCAACTGCCTCATGTGTGTAGTGGGGGTGTGCGCATCTTTGTAGGGGTGTACTTGTGTGCCTACATGCAATTGTATGTGATTGCATGACCATATGAGTTTTGAGCAAATAGTTCTCATGCATTTATTATACAAAAAATGTCATGCAACAACATGAGATGAACTTTTTTTTAAACTGAGGCATATTAATTATGTATTTTTGTGTCTTACAGCTAACAAGTCTGCAGATGTTGACAGTCCAGACACCTACAGTCCAGCAACCTTGGCCAAGCACTACAAGATCCTACAAACTTTGTATAAAAGAAAAAATCCAAACCACCAGGATGTCTCTCATCTCTTGGATTTTGAATTTGTAGCCAGAAGAGCATTCATTGATTCAAATACCATTCGCGAGGAGGACAGACATGAGAAGGTTCTAGAAGCATATCCTTGTTTCAAGGATGTTGGACATGTAAGTCATTATTGACTGTGCATGATTTAAAACCATGGTATCACACACGATGTTTAAAATACCAATTTTCTCTTAAATGATATATTCAAATGTCTGTATTGGTATATTTGATATTTCATAGGTGATGTAGGAACTTCAACGCATTTTGGATAAGGATAATACCAACTTCATCGATGAACTGAAGGGAAGATGGCATGACTTCTGCCAGAAGGTGCAGTTTTTTGGTGTATGGAAAAAGGCGCTGAAACCCCCAATGGGAATGGACAAAGGTAAGGAATGCTGTTTTGGTGTTATTAGTAAATAGGGTTTAGGGTGGACCTTCAGGCATGTGAATTTGCTGAATGTTTTTTTTTTAATTATTATAATAATATTTTTTTTTTATATAAGCATTGTGTCTGTTGTATACCTTTTTTGATCAGATTTGACCTTGTGCACTTTGTCAAAATGTTTAAGTAATAAATATTTTCCTGTACAGCTGAACAGGCTCTTGAGCTCCTACGTGTGCTGCCATCACTGATCCCCTCCACGTCTGCTCCTCCAAAGAGGGTACGAAATGCCAGCGAGGCTCTGGTGCATGTCCTCGAGGTGAGCTGTGTAAAATGTTGCGGGATCATTTTGACTGCAGTATCGGAAAAAATTATAACTGAAGGTGCTGCCCCTGACGACTCCCAATGTATTTCCTATTCACATACTGTATGTTTTAAGCCTTCAAAGACACCTAAAAGATTTGTTTTTAGAAAGAGAATTTTCACTGGGTCAGATGTCTTTGCTATGTCACGGTATGTACAAAAATGGGTGCATTACATGGTAGCAGGTTTTATCACTAATGATAACCAAGCAAGACTAGCCTAGCCTTGGTTATTAGTTCTTTTGGAAGGCTAGACGTGTGTAAACAGTAAATGCATTGGGGATAGTTAAAAACAGCACTTTCAGATGGAGCTTTCTCAGTACTGTTAACTTTTGTCAGAATTTTGCTTTGTAAAGTTATGTTTGTAAACAACCCCCTATGCATGATCCTGACAGAAGGATGTCTGTTATGTTACAGGAAACAGAAGACCCCAATTCCTACTTGAAGAAACGCCCTCTCTCCTGCCCAGTCCTGATAGTCAGTCCGTCCAATAACCACCTTTCCAAAAGACAAGCTTACCGAGAGTGCTTTATACCTTATGGCCTACTATTATACCCTACACCTGACTTATCCGAAGTGTGTAGCCACTCTGCTTTCAGTCATACAGACAGAGGTCCTCTTAGACAAAATCCATGAGAGAGATCTCACGTTGTCTTACAAGAAGAGCATGGCTGAGTGGAAAGCTTTTATTGGCCAATAAAACCAGTGGTCAGATATAGTGTAGGATAGCACTTCCTCTCTCCCTCCAAGGGTACTACAGTCCATGTTCACTGCTTTTGATTCTTGGTCGGAATTTGGCTAAGTTAGCCCAGTGTTAATTTGGGGTGCACGACAATATTAGCCAACATGCCGTGTTTTTTTTATTCTGTGATGTTATATTTTTGTGTGTTTGCACAATTCAGTGCAGATTATGCTTTAGTTTAAGTTTATTTTAACTTTTCAGTTATTAAGTTTAAACAACTAATTGTCCAGCAGATATAGTCACTAATTTAGGCGCATCTACTGTGAAAGAGTAAATTGACTAAGCAGTTAGGTTGGGATAAAAGTGAACATAGCGCTATCGGTTATTGTCCAGTTGAGTTGTAAAATATTAACATATTTGATATCTGCAAAAAGTCCAGTATGCACCAGTATGGTGCATCCTTAATGATGGTGTTAACAATGGTTAATGGTGTATTGAGAGACTAGTTCATGTAAGGCCAGAACCTTTTAATTTGAATGTTACAATATTAAGCATTTGTATTAAGAATGAATGTCACAGGTGGAGCAGTTTTAGTGTGCCTAGTTTGTCTATATGCCTTGAGAGTGCCTGTGCAAAGCACAGATTTGGTACGTGTATTGAGAGGTACATTGGTCAGATGTTTGGATCCGGCCTAAACTCGCTCACATATTTGGCGTGTTCTGCTGTGTTTTCATATTGCAGTTCCATAAATACTGTGAGCCAAAATGTTGAGGAAAATGATGCTGTTTCCCTTTTATGCAGTCCTCTGGGACTTTTTGCTGTTTAAATAAAACAGAAAGTTGGTTAAATGCAAGACTAGTTTTAATTTGTTCTGTCTTTATAAGAAGTAGTTAATATCTTGAATCTAGTAGGTGAATGTCTTGAATCTAGAACAGTATTACTTTTGTAGAGCTTACAATAAGGTAAATGCACTTGAGATGATGACAGGATGTTAAATTACGGCTTATTATGGCAAAAGAGCACTGCCTAACACGAGTCAGGAATGCAAACTTCAAGACATTTTGTCTCAAAATGCCAGTTTCTAATCTCATTTCAAGTAGGTGATTGACTTAGATCTAGAACAGTGTAACAATTATAGAACTAAACATTAGTTAAATACACTTGAAACAAACTGGGTGACAAGAAGATGCTACTTTTGAGGAGAAAATACTATTTTTGAGCATCACAATCTTATTATGAGACAGAAAACCTCACAATACTAGTAAAATATAGCTAAAAATGAGTTTTCCCAGCTAATTTCAAGATCACTCTTATCTTGTAAGGCTTAAATATGTCTTATTTCAAGAAATCTTACCAAGAGAATTTTCACTTGTTCCTTTTTGCTTATTTTTGGAGTGACCTTTTTTCCAGTGTGTTGCCTATTTTTAGACCTTTTTGTAGCTTTTTTTGTGACGTTTTTGTCAACTTTTTTTGTTGCCAATTTTTAGACTTTTTTGTCAACTTTTTTGTCAACTTTTTTGTTGGATATTTTTAGAAGTGTTTGTCAACTTTTTTGTTGCATATTTTTAGACGTTTTTGTCAACTCTTTTGTTGGATATTTTTAGAAGATTTTGTAGCTTTTTTGTGACGTTTTTGTCACCTTTTTTGTTGCCTATTTTTAGACGTTTTTGTCCCTTTCTGAGACGTTGTCGCTATTTTTAGATGTTTTTGTCAACTTTTTTTTTGTCTATTTTTAGATGTTTTTTTCGCTTGTTTCGTGACGTTTTTGTCAACTTTTTTGTTGCCTATTTTTAGACGTCTTTGTCGCTTTTTTCGTGACGTTTTTTTCAACTTTTTTGTTGCCTATTCTTAACGCTTTTTTTTGCTTTTTTTGTGACGTTTTTGTCTACTTTTTTGTCAACTTTTTTGTTGCCCATTTCTAGAAGTTTTTGTCAATTTTTTGTTGCCTATTTTTAGACGTTTTTGTCAACTTTTTTGTTGCCTATTTTTAGAAGTTTTTGTAGCTTTTTTGTGACGTTTTTGTCAACTTTTTTTACCTATTTTGAGAGCCCTTTGTTGCTTTTTTCGTGATGTTGTCAACTTTTTTGTTGCCAATTTTTAGACGTTTTTGTCAACTTTTTTGTCGCCAATTTTTAGACGTTTTTGTCCCTTTCTGAGACGTTGTCACTTTATTTGTGACATTTTTGTCAACTTTTTTGTTGCCTATTTTTAGACGTCTTTGTCGCTTTTTTCATGATGTTGTCAACTTTTTTTTGTCTATTTTTAGACGTCTTTATCGCTTTTTTTCGTGACGTTTTTGTAAACTTTTTGTTGCCTTTTTTGAATTTTTTTGTCCCTTTTGTGAGACGTTTTTGTCCATTTCTGAGCCGTTGTCGCTATTTTTAGACGTTTTTGTCAACTTTTTTGTTGCCTATTTTTAGACTTTTTTTTCGCATTTTTGTGACCTTTTTAGTCAACTTTTTGTTGCCTATTTTTAGACGTTTTTGTCAACTTTTTTGTTGCCAATTTTTGGACGTTTTTGTTGCTTTTTTGTGACGTTTTTGTCAACTTTTTTGTTGCCAATTTTTAGACGTTTTTGTTGCTTTTTTGTGACCTTTTTGTCAACTTTTTTGTTGCCTATTTATAGACGTCTTTGTTGCTTTTTCGTGACGTGTTTGTCAACTTTTTTGTTGCCAATTTTTAGACGTTTTTGTCCCTTTCTGAGACGTTGTCGCTATTTTTAGATGTTTTTGTCAACTTTTTTTTGTCTATTTTTAGACTCCTTTATCACTTTTTTCGTGACGTTTTTGTAAACTTTTTTGTTGCCAATTTTTAGACGTTTTCGTTGCCTATTTTTAGATGTTTTTTTCGCTTGTTTCGTGACGTTTTTGTCAACTGTTTTGTTGCCTATTTTTAGACGTCTTTATCGCTTTTTTCGTGACGTTTTTTTCAACTTTTTTGTTGCCTATTCTTAACGCTTTTTTTTGCTTTTTTTGTGACGTTTTTGTCAACTTTTTTGTTGCCTATTTTTAGAAGTTTTTGTCAACTTTTTTGTTGCCTGTTTTTAGACGTTTTTGTCAACTTTTTTGTTGCCTATTTTTAGACGTTTTTGTCAATTTTTTGTTGCCTATTTTTAGACGTTTTCGTCAACTTTTTTGTTGCCTATTTTTAGAAGTTTTCGTCAACTTTTTTTGTTGCCTATTTTTAGAAGTTTTTGTAGCTTTTTTGTGACGTTTTTGTCAACTTTTTTTTACCTATTTTGAGAGCCCTTTGTTGCTTTTTTCGTGATGTTGTCAACTTTTTTTGTTGCCAATTTTTAGACGTTTTTGTCAACTTTTTTGTCGCCAATTTTTAGACGTTTTTGTCCCTTTCTGAGACGTTGTCACTTTATTTGTGACATTTTTGTCAACTTTTTTTTGTCTATTTTTAGACGTCTTTATCGCTTTTTTTCGTGACGTTTTTGTAAACTTTTTGTTGCCTATTTTTAGAATTTTTTTGTCCCTTTTGTGAGACGTTTTTGTCCATTTCTGAGCCGTTGTCGCTATTTTTAGACATTTTTGTCAACTTTTTTGTTGCCAATTTTTAGACGTTTTTGTCCCTTTCTGAGACGTTGTCGCTATTTTTAGACGTTTTTGTCAACTTTTTTTGTCACCAATTTTTAGACGTTTTTGTCAACTTTTTTGTTGCCTATTTTTAGACGTTTTTGTTGCTTTTTTGTGACGTTTTTGTCAACTTTTTTGTTGCTTATTTTTAGACGTTTTTGTCAACTTTTTTGGTGCCAATTTTTAGATGTTTTTCTTGCTTTTTTGTGACATTATTGTCAACTTTTTTGTTGCCTATTTTTAGACGTTTTTGTCAACTTTTTTGTCACCAATTTTTAGACGTTTTTGTCAACTTTTTTGTTGCCTATTTTTAGACGTTTTTGTTGATTTTTTTTGTGACGTTTTTGTCAACTTTTTTGTTGCCTATTTTTAGACTTTTTTTTCGCATTTTTGTGACCTTTTTAGTCAACTTTTTGTTGCCTATTTTTAGACGTTTTTGTCAACTTTTTTGTTGCCAATTTTTGGACGTTTTTGTTGCTTTTTTGTGACGTTTTTGTCAATTTTTTTTGTTGCCTATTTTTAGACGTTTTTGTCAACTTTTTTGTTGCCTATTTATAGACGTTTTTGTTGCTTTTTTGTGACGTTTTTGTCAACTTTTTTGTTGCCTATTTTTAGACGACTTTGTCGCTTTTTTGTGACGTTTTTGTCAACTTTTTTGTTGCCAATTTTTAGACGTTTTTGTCCCTTTCTGAGACGTTGTCGCTATTTTTAGATGTTTTTGTCAACTTTTTTTTGTCTATTTTTAGACGTCTTTATCGCTTTTTTTCGTGACGGTTTTGTAAACTTTTTTGTTGCCAATTTTTAGACGTTTTCGTTGCCTATTTTTAGATGTTTTTTTCGCTTGTTTCGTGACGTTTTTGTCAACTGTTTTGTTGCCTATTTTTAGACGTCTTTGTCGCTTTTTTCGTGACGTTTTTGTCAACTTTTTTGTTGCCTATTTTTAGAAGTTTTTGTCAACTTTTTTGTTGCCTGTTTTTAGACGTTTTTGTCAACTTTTTTGTTGCCTGTTTTTAGATGTTTTTGTCAACTTTTTTGTTGCCTATTTTTAGACTTTTTTTGTCAACTTTTTTGTCAACTTTTTTGTTGCCTATTTTTAGACGTTTTTGTCAACTTTTTTGTTGCCAATTTTTAGACATTTTTGTCCCTATGTGAGACGTTTTTGTCCATTTCTGAGACGTTGTCGCTTTTTTCGTGATGTTTTTGTCAACTTTTTTGTTGCCTATTCTTAGACGTTTCTTTTGCTTTTTTTGTGACGTTTTTGTCACCTTTTTTGTTGCTTATTTTTTGACGTTTTTGTCAACTTTTTTGTTGCCTATTTTTAGAAGTTTTTGGCAACTTTTTTGTTGCCTATTTATAGAAGTTTTTGGCAACTTTTTTGTTGCCTATTTTTAGACGTTTTTGTCAACTTTTTTGTTTGTTGCCTATTTCTAGAAGTTTTTGTCAATTTTTTTGTTGCCTATTTTTAGAAGTTTTCGTCAACTTTTTTTGTTGCCTATTTTTAGAAGTTTTTGTATATCTTTTTTGTGACGTTTTTGTCAACCTTTTTTTACCTATTTTGAGAGCCCTTTGTTGCTTTTTTCGTGATGTTGTCAACTTTTTTGTTGCCAATTTTTAGACGTTTTTGTCAACTTTTTTGTCGCCAATTTTTAGACGTTTTTGTCCCTTTCTGAGACGTTGTCACTTTATTTGACATTTTTGTCAACTCTTTTGTTGCCTATTTTTAGAAGATTTTGTAGCTTTTTTTGTGACGTTTTTGTCACCTTTTTTGTTGCCAATTTTTGGACGTTTTTGTTGCTTTTTTGTGACGTTTTTGTCAACTTTTTTGTTGCCTATTTTTAGACGTGTTTGTCAAGTTTTTTGTTGCCAATTTTTAGACGTTTTTGTTGCTTTTTTGTGACGTTTTTGTCAACTTTTTTGTTGCCTATTTATAGACGTTTTTGTTGCTTTTTTGTGACGTTTTTGTCAACTTTTTTGTTGCCTATTTTTAGACGTCTTTGTCGCTTTTTTCGTGATGTTGTTGTCAACTTTTTTTTGTCTATTTTTAGACGTCTTTATCGCTTTTTTCGTGACGTTTTTGTAAACTTTCTTGTTGCCTATTTTTTTAACGTTTTTATCAACTTTTTTTGTTGCCAATTTTTAGAACTTTTTTGTCCCTTTGTGAGACGTTTTTGTCCATTTCTGAGACGTTGTTGTCGCTTTTTTGTGTCGTTTTTGTCAACTTTTTTGTTGCCTATTCTTAACGCTTTTTTTTTTGCTTTTTTTGTGACGTTTTTGTCAACTTTTTTGTTGCCTATTTTTAGAAGTTTTTGTCAACTTTTTTGTTGCCTGTTTTTAGACGTTTTTGTCAACTTTTTTGTTGCCTGTTTTTAGATGTTTTTGTCAACTTTTTTGTTGCCTATTTTTAGACTTTTTTTGTCAACTTTTTTGTCAACTTTTTTGTTGCCTATTTTTAGACGTTTTTGTCAATTTTTTGTTGCCTATTTTTAGACGTTTTTGTCAACTTTTTTGTTGCCTATTTTTAGACGTTTTTGTCAACTTTTTTGTTGCCTATTTTTAGAAGTTTTCGTCAACTTTTTTTGTTGCCTATTTTTAGAAGTTTTTGTAGCTTTTTTGTGACGTTTTTGTCAACTTTTTTTTACCTATTTTGAGAGCCCTTTGTTGCTTTTTTCGTGATGTTGTCAACTTTTTTTGTCGCCAATTTTTAGACGTTTTTGTCCCTTTCTGAGACGTTGTCACTTTATTTGTGACATTTTTGTCAACTTTTTTGTTGCCTATTTTTAGACGTCTTTGTCGCTTTTTTCGTGATGTTGTCAACTTTTTTTTTGTCTATTTTTAGACGTCTTTATCGCTTTTTTTCGTGACGTTTTTGTAAACTTTTTGTTGCCTATTTTTTGAATTTTTTTGTCCCTTTTGTGAGACGTTTTTGTCCATTTCTGAGCCGTTGTCGCTATTTTTAGACGTTTTTGTCAACTTTTTTGTTGCCAATTTTTAGACGTTTTTGTCCCTTTCTGAGACGTTGTCGCTATTTTTAGACGTTTTTGTCAACTTTTTTGTTGCCTATTTTTAGACGTTTTTGTTGCTTTTTTGTGACGTTTTTGTCAACTTTTTTGTTGCTTATTTTTAGACGTTTTTGTCAACTTTTTTGGTGCCAATTTTTAGATGTTTTTCTTGCTTTTTTGTGACATTATTGTCAACTTTTTTGTTGCCTATTTTTAGACGTTTTTGTCAACTTTTTTGTCACCAATTTTTAGACGTTTTTGTCAACTTTTTTGTTGCCTATTTTTAGACGTTTTTGTTGATTTTTTTGTGACGTTTTTGTCAACTTTTTTGTTGCCTATTTTTAGACTTTTTTTCGCATTTTTGTGACCTTTTTAGTCAACTTTTTGTTGCCTATTTTTAGACGTTTTTGTCAACTTTTTTGTTGCCAATTTTTGGACGTTTTTGTTGCTTTTTTGTGACGTTTTTGTCAACTTTTTTGTTGCCTATTTTTAGACGTGTTTGTTGCTTTTTTCGTGACGTTTTTGTCAACTTTTTTTGTTGCCTATTTTTAGACGTTTTTGTCAACTTTTTTTGTTGCCTATTTATAGACGTTTTTGTTGCTTTTTTGTGACGTTTTTGTCAACTTTTTTGTTGCCAATTTTTAGACGTTTTCGTTGCCAATTCTTAGACGTTTTTGTCCCTTTCTGAGACGTTGTCGCTATTTTTAGATGTTTTTGTCAACTTTTTTTTGTCTATTTTTAGACTCCTTTATCACTTTTTTCGTGACGGTTTTGTAAACTTTTTTGTTGCCAATTTTTAGACGTTTTCGTTGCCTATTTTTAGATGTTTTTTTCGCTTGTTTCGTGACGTTTTTGTCAACTGTTTTGTTGCCTATTTTTAGAAGTTTTTGTCAACTTTTTTGTTGCCTGTTTTTAGACGTTTTTGTCAACTTTTTTGTTGCCTGTTTTTAGATGTTTTTGTCAACTTTTTTGTTGCCTATTTTTAGACTTTTTTTGTCAACTTTTTTGTCAACTTTTTTGTTGCCTATTTTTTTTAGACGTTTCTTTTGCTTTTTTTGTGACGTTTTTGTCACCTTTTTTGTTGCTTATTTTTTGACGTTTTTGTCAACTTTTTTGTTGCCTATTTTTAGAAGTTTTTGGCAACTTTTTTGTTGCCTATTTATAGAAGTTTTTGTCAACTTTTTTGTTGCCTATTTTTAGAAGTTTTCGTCAACTTTTTTTGTTGCCTATTTTTAGAAGTTTTTGTATATCTTTTTTGTGACGTTTTTGTCAACCTTTTTTTACCTATTTTGAGAGCCCTTTGTTGCTTTTTTCGTGATGTTGTCAACTTTTTTGTTGCCAATTTTTAGACGTTTTTGTCAACTTTTTTGTCGCCAATTTTTAGACGTTTTTGTCCCTTTCTGAGACGTTGTCACTTTATTTGTGACATTTTTGTCAACTCTTTTGTTGCCTATTTTTAGAAGATTTTGTAGCTTTTTTTGTGACGTTTTTGTCACCTTTTTTGTTGCCTATTTTTAGACGTCTTTGTTGCTTTTTCGTGACGTTTTTGTCAACTTTTTTGTTGCCAATTTTTGGACGTTTTTGTTGCTTTTTTGTGACGTTTTTGTCAACTTTTTTGTTGCCAATTTTTAGACGTTTTTGTTGCTTTTTTGTGACGTTTTTGTCAACTTTTTTGTTGCCAATTTTTAGACGTTTTTGTTGCTTCTTTGTGACGTTTTTGTCAACTTTTTTGTTGCCTATTTATAGACGTTTTTGTTGCTTTTTTGTGACGTTTTTGTCAACTTTTTTGTTGCCTATTTTTAGACGTCTTTGTCGCTTTTTTCGTGATGTTGTTGTCAACTTTTTTTTGTCTATTTTTAGACGTCTTTATCGCTTTTTTCGTGACGTTTTTGTCAACTTTTTTGTTGCCAATTTTTAGACTTTTTTTGTCAACTTCTTTGTCAACTTTTTTGTTGGATATTTTTAGAAGTGTTTGTCAACTTTTTTGTTGCATATTTTTAGACGTTTTTGTCAACTCTTTTGTTGCCTATTTTTAGAAGATTTTGTATCTTTTTTGTGATTTTTTTGTCACCTTTTTTGTTGCCTATTTTTAGACGTCTTTGTTGCTTTTTCGTGACGTTTTTGTCAACTTTTTTGTTGCCAATTTTTAGACTTTTTTGTCAACTTTTTTGTCAACTTTTTTTGTTGGATATTTTTAGAAGTGTTTGTCAACTTTTTTGTTGCCTATTTTTAGACGTTTTTGTCAACTCTTTTGTTGCCTATTTTTAGACGTTTTGTCAACTTTTTTGTTGCCAATTTTTAGACGTGTTTGTTGCTTTTTTCGTGACGTTTTTGTCAACTTTTTTGTTGCCTATTTTTAGACGTTTTTGTCAACTTTTTTGTCACCAATTTTTAGACGCTTTTGTCAACTTTTTTGTTGCCTATTTTTAGACGTTTTTGTTGATTTTTTTTTTGTGATGTTTTTGTCAACTTTTTTTGTTGCCTATTTTTAGATTTTTTTTTCGCATTTTTGTGACCTTTTAAGTCAACTTTTTGTTGCCTATTTTTAGACGTTTTTGTCAACTTTTTTGTTGCCAATTTTTGGACGTTTTTGTTGCTTTTTTGTGACGTTTTTGTCAACTTTTTTGTTGCCTATTTTTAGACGTTTTTGTCAACTTTTTTGTTGCCAATTTTTAGACGTTTTTGTTGCTTTTTTGTGACGTTTTTGTCAACTTTTTTGTTGCCTATTTATAGACGATTTTGTTGCTTTTTTGTGACGTTTTTGTCAACTTTTTTGTTGCCTATTTTTAGACGTCTTTGTCGCTTTTTTCGTGATGTTGTTGTCAACTTTTTTTTTGTCCATTTCTGAGACGTTGTTGTCGCTTTTTTGTGACGTTTTTGTCAACTTTTTTGTTGCCAATTTTTAGACTTTTTTGTCAACTTTTTTGTCAACTTTTTTGTTGGATATTTTTAGAAGTGTTTGTCAACTTTTTTGTTGCTAATTTTTAGACGTTTTTGTCAACTCTTTTGTTGCCTATTTTTAGAAGATTTTGTAGCTTTTTTGTGACGTTTTTGTCACCTTTTTTGTTGCCTATTTTTAGACGTCTTTGTTGCTTTTTCGTGACGTTTTTGTCAACTTTTTTGTTGCCAATTTTTAGACTTTTTTGTCAACTTTTTTGTCAACTTTTTTTGTTGGATATTTTTAGAAGTGTTTGTCAACTTTTTTGTTGCATATTTTTAGACGTTTTTGTTGCTTTTTTGTGACGTTTTTGTCAACTTTTTTGTTGCCAATTTTTAGACGTTTTTGTCAACTTTGTTGTCGCCAATTTTTAGACGTTTTTGTCCCTTTCTGAGACGTTGTCACTTTTTTTTTGACGTTTTTGTCAACTTTTTTGTTGCCTATTTTTAGACGTGTTTGTTGCATTTTTCGTGACGTTTTTGTCAACTTTTTTGTTGACAATTTTTAGACGTTTTTGTTGCTTTTTTGTGACGTTTTTGTCAACTTTTTTGTTGCCTATTTATAGACGTTTTTGTTTTTTTGTGACGTTTTTATCAACTTTTTTGTTGCCAATTTTTAGAATTTTTTTGTCCCTTTGTGAGACGTTGTTGTCGCTTTTTTGTGACGTTTTTGTCAACTTTTTTGTTGCCTATTCTTAGACGTTTTTTTCCTTTATTGTGACGTTTTTGTCATCTTTTTTGTTGCCTATTTTTAGACATTTTCGTCAACTTTTTTTGTTGCCTATTTATAGACGTTTTTGTTGCTTTTTTGTGACGTTTTTGTCAACTTTTTTGTTGCCTATTTTTAGACGTTTTTGTCAACTTTTTTGTTGCCTATTTTTAGACGTTTTTGTTGATTTTTTTTGTGATGTTTTTGTCAACTTTTTGTTGCCTATTTTTAGACGTTTTTGTCAACTTTTTTTGTTGCCTATTTTTAGACGTTTTTGTCAACTTTTTTGGTGGCAATTTTTAGACGTTTTTCTTGCTTTTTTGTGACATTTTTGTCAACTTTTTTGTTGCCTATTTTTAGACGTTTTTGTCAACTTTTTTGTCACCAATTTTTAGACGCTTTTGTCAACTTTTTTGTTGCCTATTTTTAGACGTTTTTGTTGATTTTTTTTGTGATGTTTTTGTCAACTTTTTGTTGCCTATTTTTAGACGTTTTTGTCAACTTTTTTGTTGCCAATTTTTGGACGTTTTTGTTGCTTTTTTGTGACGTTTTTGTCAACTTTTTTGTTGCCTATTTTTAGACGTGTTTGTTGCTTTTTTCGTGACGTTTTTGTCAACTTTTTTGTTGCCTATTTTTAGACGTTTTTGTCAACTTTTTTGTTGCCAATTTTTAGACGTTTTTGTTGCTTTTTTGTGACGTTTTTGTCAACTTTTTTGTTGCCAATTTTTAGACTTTTTTTGTCAACTTTTTTGTCAACTTTTTTGTTGGATATTTTTAGACGTCTTTGTCGCTTTTTTCGTGACGTTTTTGTCAACTTTTTTGTTGCATATTTTTAGAAGTTTTTGTCAACTCTTTTGTTGCCTATTTTTAGAAGATTTTGTTGCTTTTTCGTGACGTTTTTGTCAACTTTTTTGTTGCCAATTTTTAGACTTTTTTGTCAACTTTTTTGTCAACTTTTTTGTTGCCTATTTTTAGACGTTTTTGTCAACTCTTTTGTTGCATATTTTTAGACGTTTTTGTTGCTTTTTTGTTGCCAATTTTTAGACGTTTTTGTCAACTTTGTTGTCGCCAATTTTTAGACGTTTTTGTCCCTTTCTGAGACGTTGTCACTTTTTTTTTGACGTTTTTGTCAACTTTTTTGTTGCCTATTTTTAGACGTGTTTGTTGCATTTTTCGTGACGTTTTTGTCAACTTTTTTGTTGCCTATTTTTAGACGTTTTTGTCAACTTTTTTGTTGACAATTTTTAGACGTTTTTGTTGCTTTTTTGTGACGTTTTTGTCAACTTTTTTGTTGCCTATTTATAGACGTTTTTGTTTTTTTGTGACGTTTTTATCAACTTTTTTGTTGCCAATTTTTAGAATTTTTTTGTCCCTTTGTGAGACGTTGTTGTCGCTTTTTTGTGACGTTTGTGTCAACTTTTTTGTTGCCTATTTTTAGACGTTTTTGTCAACTTTTTTGTTGCCTATTTTTAGACATTTTCGTCAACTTTTTTTGTTGCTTATTTTTAGAAGTTTTTGTAGCTTTTTTGTGACGTTTTTGTCAACTTTTTTTTACCTATTTTGAGACCTCTTTGTTGCTATTTTCGTGACGTTTTTGTCAACTTTTTTGTTGCCTATTTTTAGACGTTTTTGTCAACTTTTCTGTTGCCTATTTTTAGACATTTTCGTCAACTTTTTTTGTTGCTTATTTTTAGAAGTTTTTGTAGCTTTTTTGTGACGTTTTTGTCACCTTTTTTGTTGCCAATTTTTAGACTTTTTTTGTCCCTTTGTGAGACGTTGTCGCTATTTTTAGAGGTTTTTGTCAACTTTTTTGTTGCCTATTTTTAGACTTCTTTATCGCTTTTTTCGTGACGTTTTTTTTTTTCAACGCTTTTGTTGCATATTTTTAGACGTTTTTGTCAACTCTTTTGTTGCCTATTTTTAGAAGATTTTGTAGCTTTTTTGTGACGTTTTTGTCACCTTTTTTGTTGCCTATTTTGAGACCTCTTTGTTGCTTTTTTGGTGACGTTTTTGTCAACTTTTTTATTGCCAATTTTTAGACGTTTTCGTTGCCTATTTTTAGATGTTTTTTTCGCTTGTTTCGTGACGTTTTTGTCAACTTTTTTGTTGCCTACTTTTAGACGTCTATGTCAACTTTTTTGTTGCCAATTTTTAGACGTTTTTGTTGCTTTTTTGTGACGTTTTTGTCAACTTTTTTGTTGCCTATTTATAGACGTTTTTGTTGCTTTTTTGTGACGTTTTTGTCAACTTTTTTGTTGCCTATTTTTAGACGTCTTTGTCGCTTTTTTCGTGATGTCAACTTTTTTGTTGCCTAATTTTAGACGTCTTTATCGCTTTTTTCGTGACGTTTTTTTCAACTTTTTTGTTGCCTATTCTTAACGTTTTTTTTGCTTTTTTGTGACGTTTTTGTCAACTTTTTTGTTGCCTATTTTTAGAAGTTTTTGTCAACTTTTTTGTTGCCTATTTTTAGACTTTTTTGTCAACTTTTTTGTCGCCAATTTTTAGACGTTTTTGTCCCTTTCTGAGACGTTGTCACTTTATTTGTGACATTTTTGTCAACTCTTTTGTTGCCTATTTTTAGAAGATTTTGTAGCTTTTTTTGTGACGTTTTTGTCACCTTTTTTGTTGCCAATTTTTAGACGTTTTTGTTGCTTTTTTGTGACGTTTTTGTCAACTTTTTTGTTGCCAATTTTTAGACGTTTTTGTTGCTTCTTTGTGACGTTTTTGTCAACTTTTTTGTTGCCTATTTATAGACGTTTTTGTTGCTTTTTTGTGACGTTTTTGTCAACTTTTTTGTTGCCTATTTTTAGACGTCTTTGTCGCTTTTTTCGTGATGTTGTCAACTTTTTTTTGTCTATTTTTAGACGTCTTTATCGCTTTTTTCGTGACGTTTTTGTCAACTTTTTTGTTGCCAATTTTTAGACTTTTTTTGTCAACTTTTTTGTCAACTTTTTTGTTGGATATTTTTAGAAGTGTTTGTCAACTTTTTTGTTGCATATTTTTAGACGTTTTTGTCAACTCTTTTGTTGCCTATTTTTAGAAGATTTTGTATCTTTTTTGTGATTTTTTTGTCACCTTTTTTGTTGCCTATTTTTAGACGTCTTTGTTGCTTTTTCGTGACGTTTTTGTCAACTTTTTTGTTGCCAATTTTTAGACTTTTTTGTCAACTTTTTTGTCAACTTTTTTTGTTGGATATTTTTAGAAGTGTTTGTCAACTTTTTTGTTGCCTATTTTTAGACGTTTTTGTCAACTTTTTTGTTGCCAATTTTTAGACGTTTTTGTTGCTTTTTTGTGACGTTTTTGTCAACTTTTTTGTTGCCTATTTTTAGACGTGTTTGTTGCTTTTTTCGTGACGTTTTTGTCAACTTTTTTGTTGCCTATTTTTAGACGTTTTTGTCAACTTTTTTGTTGCCTATTTTTAGACGTTTTTGTCAACTTTTTTGGTGGCAATTTTTAGACGTTTTTCTTGCTTTTTTGTGACATTTTTGTCAACTTTTTTGTTGCCTATTTTTAGACGTTTTTGTCAACTTTTTTGTCACCAATTTTTAGACGCTTTTGTCAACTTTTTTGTTGCCTATTTTTAGACGTTTTTGTTGATTTTTTTTGTGATGTTTTTGTCAACTTTTTGTTGCCTATTTTTAGACGTTTTTGTCAACTTTTTTGTTGCCAATTTTTGGACGTTTTTGTTGCTTTTTTGTGACGTTTTTGTCAACTTTTTTGTTGCCTATTTTTAGACGTGTTTGTTGCTTTTTTCGTGACGTTTTTGTCAACTTTTTTGTTGCCTATTTTTAGACGTTTTTGTCAACTTTTTTGTTGCCAATTTTTAGACGTTTTTGTTGCTTTTTTGTGACGTTTTTGTCAACTTTTTTGTTGCCAATTTTTAGACTTTTTTTGTCAACTTTTTTGTCAACTTTTTTGTTGGATATTTTTAGACGTCTTTGTCGCTTTTTTCGTGACGTTTTTGTCAACTCTTTTGTTGCCTATTTTTAGAAGATTTTGTAGCTTTTTTGTGACGTTTTTGTCACCTTTTTTGTTGCCTATTTTTAGACGTCTTTGTTGCTTTTTCGTGACGTTTTTGTCAACTTTTTTGTTGCCAATTTTTAGACTTTTTTGTCAACTTTTTTGTCAACTTTTTTTGTTGGATATTTTTAGAAGTGTTTGTCAACTTTTTTGTTGCCTATTTTTAGACGTTTTTGTCAACTCTTTTGTTGCATATTTTTAGACGTTTTTGTTGCTTTTTTGTGACGTTTTTGTCAACTTTTTTGTTGCCTATTTTTAGACGTTTTTGTCAACTTTGTTGTCGCCAATTTTTAGACGTTTTTGTCCCTTTCTGAGACGTTGTCACTTTTTTTTTGACGTTTTTGTCAACTTTTTTGTTGCCTATTTTTAGACGTGTTTGTTGCATTTTTCGTGACGTTTTTGTCAACTTTTTTGTTGCCTATTTTTAGACGTTTTTGTCAACTTTTTTGTTGACAATTTTTAGACGTTTTTGTTGCTTTTTTGTGACGTTTTTGTCAACTTTTTTGTTGCCTATTTATAGACGTTTTTGTTTTTTTGTGACGTTTTTATCAACTTTTTTGTTGCCAATTTTTAGAATTTTTTTGTCCCTTTGTGAGACGTTGTTGTCGCTTTTTTGTGACGTTTGTGTCAACTTTTTTGTTGCCTATTTTTAGACGTTTTTGTCAACTTTTTTGTTGCCTATTTTTAGACATTTTCGTCAACTTTTTTTGTTGCTTATTTTTAGAAGTTTTTGTAGCTTTTTTGTGACGTTTTTGTCAACTTTTTTTTACCTATTTTGAGACCTCTTTGTTGCTATTTTCGTGACGTTTTTGTCAACTTTTTTGTTGCCTATTTTTAGACGTTTTTGTCAACTTTTCTGTTGCCTATTTTTAGACATTTTCGTCAACTTTTTTTGTTGCCTATTTTTAGAAGTTTTTGTAGCTTTTTTGTGACGTTTTTGTCACCTTTTTTGTTGCCTATTTTTAGACTTCTTTATCGCTTTTTTCGTGACGTTTTTTTTTTTCAACTCTTTTGTTGCATATTTTTAGACGTTTTTGTCAACTCTTTTGTTGCCTATTTTTAGAAGATTTTGTAGCTTTTTTGTGACGTTTTTGTCACCTTTTTTGTTGCCTATTTTGAGACCTCTTTGTTGCTTTTTTGGTGACGTTTTTGTCAACTTTTTTATTGCCAATTTTTAGACGTTTTCGTTGCCTATTTTTAGATGTTTTTTTCGCTTGTTTCGTGACGTTTTTGTCAACTTTTTTGTTGCCTACTTTTAGACGTCTATGTCAACTTTTTTGTTGCCAATTTTTAGACGTTTTTGTTGCTTTTTTGTGACGTTTTTGTCAACTTTTTTGTTGCCTATTTATAGACGTTTTTGTTGCTTTTTTGTGACGTTTTTGTCAACTTTTTTGTTGCCTATTTTTAGACGTCTTTGTCGCTTTTTTCGTGATGTTGTCAACTTTTTTGTTGCCTAATTTTAGACGTCTTTATCGCTTTTTTCGTGACGTTTTTTTCAACTTTTTTGTTGCCTATTCTTAACGTTTTTTTTGCTTTTTTGTGACGTTTTTGTCAACTTTTTTGTTGCCTATTTTTAGAAGTTTTTGTCAACTTTTTTGTTGCCTATTTTTAGACTTTTTTGTCAACTTTTTTGTTGCCTATTTTTAGACGTGTTTTTTGCTTTTTTCGTGACGTTTTTGTCAACTTTTTTGTCGCCAATTTTTAGACGTTTTTGTCCCTTTCTGAGACGTTGTCACTTTTTTTGTGACATTTTTGTCAACTTTTTTGTTGTCTATTTTTAGACGTCTTTATCGCTTTTTTTCGTGACGTTTTTGTAAACTTTTCTTGTTGCCAATTTTTAGATGTTTTTCGCTACTTTTTTGTTCCCAATTTTTAGACGTTTTTTTCCCTTTCTGAAACGTTGTCGCTATTTTTAGACGTTTTTGTCAACTTTTTTGTCACCAATTTTTAGACGTTTTTGTCAACTTTTTTGTTGCCTATTTTTAGACGTTTTTGTTGCTTTTTTGTGACGTTTTGTCACCTTTTTTTGTTGCCTATTTTTTGACGTTTTTCTCAACTTTTTTGTTGCCTATTTTTAGACGTTTTTGTCAACTTTTTTGTTGCCTATTTTTAGACGTCTTTATCGCTTTTTTCGTGACGTTTTTGTAAACTTTTTTGTTGCATATTTTTAGACGTGTTTGTTGCTTTTTTCGTGACGTTTTTGTCAAATTTTTTGTCACCAATTTTTAGACGTTTTTGTCAACTTTTTTTATTGCCTATTTTTAGACGTTTTTGTTGCTTTTTGTGACATTTTTGTAAACTTTTTTGTTGCTTATTTTTAGACGTTTTTGTTGCTTTTTATGACATTTTTGTCAACTTTTTTTGTTGCCTATTTATAGACGTTTTTGTTGCTTTTTTGTGACGTTTTTGTCAATTTTTTTGTTGCCTATTTTTAGACGTGTTTGTTGTTTTTTCGTGACGTTTTTGTCAACTTTTTTGTTGCCAATTTTTAGACGTTTTTGTCAACTTTTTTGTTGCCAATTTTTAGACGTTTTTGTCAACTTTTTTGTCGCCAATTTTTAGACGTTTTTGTCAACTTTTTTGTCGCCAATTTTTAGACGTCTTTGTCGCTTTTTTCGTGATGTTGTCAACTTTTTGTTTATTTTTAGACGTCTTTATCGCTTTTTTTGTGACGTTTTTGTAAACTTTTTTGTTGCCTATTTTTTTTAACGTTTTTGTCAACTTTTTTGTTGCCAATTTTTAGACGTTTTTGTTGCTTGTTTCGTGACGTTTGTCAATTTTTTTGTTGCCTATTTTTAGACGTTTTTGTCAACTTTTTTTGTTGCCAATTTTTAGACGTTTTTGTTGCTTTTTTGTGACGTTTTTGTCAACTTTTTTGTTGCCTATTTATAGACGTTTTTGTTGCTTTTTTGTGACGTTTTTGTCAACTTTTTTGTTGCCTATTTCTAGACGTTTTTGTCAACTTTTTTGTTGCCTATTTTTAGACGTTTTTGTCAACTTTTTTTGTTGCCTATTTTTAGAAGTTTTTGTAGCTTTTTTGTGACGTTTTTGTCAACTTTTTTGTTGCTTGTTTCGTGACGTTTTTGTCAACTTTTTTGTTGCCTATTTTTAGACGTTTTTGTCAACTTTTTTTGTTGCCTATTTTTAGACGTTTTTGTTGCTTTTTTGTGACGTTTTTGTCAACTTTTTTGTTGCCTATTTATAGACGTTTTTGTTGCTTTTTTGTGACGTTTTTGTCAACTTTTTTGTTGCCTATTTCTAGACGTTTTTGTTAACTTTTTTGTTGCCTATTTTTAGACGTTTTTGTTGCTTTTTTCGTGACGTTTTTGTCATCTTTTTTGTTGCCTATTTTTTGACGTTTTTGTCAACTTTTTTGTTGCCTATTTTTAGACGTTTTTGTCAACTTTTTTGTTGCCTATTTTTAGACTTTTATTGTCAACTTTTTTGTTGGATATTTTTAGAAGTGTTTGTCAACTTTTTTGTTGCCTATTTTTAGACGTTTTTGTCACCTTTTTGTTGCCTAATTTTAGACGTTTTTGTTGCTTTTTGTGACTTTTTTATCTTTTTTGTTGCCAATTTTTAGACGTTTTTGTCCATTTCTGAGACTTTGTTGTCGCTTTTTTCGTGATGTTTTTGTCACCTTTTTTGTTGCCAATTTTTAGACGTTTTTGTTGCTTTTTTGTGACGTTTTTGTCAACTTTTTTGTTGCCTATTTATAGACGTTTTTGTTGCTTTTTTGTGACGTTTTTGTCAACTTTTTTGTTGCCTATTTTTAGACGTGTTTGTTGCTTTTTTCGTGACGTTTTTGTCGCCTATTTTGTCACCAATTTTTAGACGTTTTTGTCAACTTTTTTGTTGCCTATTTTTAGACATTTTCGTCAACTTTTTTTGTTGCCTATTTTTAGAAGTTTTTGTAGCTTTTTTGTGACGTTTTTTTCAACTTTTTTGTTGCCAATTTTTAGACGTTTTTGTTGCTTTTTTGTGACGTTTTTGTCAACTTTTTTGTTGCCTATTTATAGACGTTTTTGTTGCTTTTTTGTGACGTTTTTGTCAACTTTTTTGTTGCCTATTTTTAGACGTTTTTGTTGCTTTTTTCTGACGTTTTTGTCAACTTTTTTGTTGCCTATTTTTAGACGTTTTTGTCAACTTTTTTGTTGCCAATTTTTAGAAGTTTTTGTTGCTTTTTTGTGACGTTTTTGTCAACTTTTTTGTTGCCAATTTTTAGACGTTTTTGTCCATTTCTGAGACTTTGTTGTCGCTTTTTTCGTGATGTTTTTGTCACCTTTTTTGTTGCCAATTTTTAGACGTTTTTGTTGCTTTTTTCGTGACGTTTTTGTCAACTTTTTTGTTGCCTATTTTTAGACGTTTTTGTCAACTTTTTTGTCACCAATTTTTAGACGTTTTTGTCAACTTTTTTGTTGCCTATTTTTAGACGTTTTTGTAGCTTTTTTGTGACGTTTTTGTCAACTTTTTTGTTGCCTATTTTTAGACGTTTTTGTTGCTTTTTTCTGACGTTTTTGTCAACTTTTTTGTTGCCTATTTTTAGACGTTTTTGTCAACTTTTTTGTTGCCTATTTTTAGACGTTTTTGTCAACTTTTTTGTTGCCAATTCTTAGACGTTTTTGTTGCTTTTTTGTGACGTTTTTGTCAACTTTTTTTGTTGCCTATTTATAGACGTTTTTGTTGCTTTTTTGTGACGTTTTTGTCAACTTTTTTGTTGCCAATTTTTAGACGTTTTTGTCAACTTTTTTGTCGCCAATTTTTAGACGTTTTTGTCCCTTTGTGAGACGTTGTCACTTTTTTTGTGACGTTTTTTTCAACTTTTTTGTTGCCAATTTTTAGACTTTTTTTGTCAACTTTTTTGTCAACTTTTTTGTTGGATATTTTTAGAAGTTTTTGTCCACTTTTTTGTTGCCTATTTTTTAGACGTTTTTGTCAACTTTTTTGTTGCCTATTTTTAGACGTGTTTGTTGCTTTTTTGTGACGTTTTTGTCAACTTTTTTGTTGCCTATTTATAGACGTTTTTGTTGCTTTTTTGTGACGTTTTTGTCAACTTTTTTGTTGCCTATTTTTAGACGTCTTTGTCGCTTTTTTCGTGATGTTGTTGTCAACTTTTTTTTTGTCCATTTCTGAGACGTTGTTGTCGCTTTTTTGTGACGTTTTTGTCAACTTTTTTGTTGCATATTTTTAGACGTTTTTGTCAACTCTTTTGTTGCCTATTTTTAGAAGATTTTGTAGCTTTTTTGTGACGTTTTTGTCACCTTTTTTGTTGCCAATTTTTAGACTTTTTTGTCAACTTTTTTGTCAACTTTTTTTGTTGGATATTTTTAGAAGTGTTTGTCAACTTTTTTGTTGCCTATTTTTAGACGTTTTTGTCAACTCTTTTGTTGCATATTTTTAGACGTTTTTGTCAACTCTTTTGTTGCCTATTTTTAGACGTTTTGTCAACTTTTTTGTTGCCAATTTTTAGACTTTTTTGTCAACTTTTTTGTCAACTTTTTTTGTTGGATATTTTTAGAAGTGTTTGTCAACTTTTTTGTTGCTTATTTTTAGACGTTTTTGTCAACTCTTTTGTTGCATATTTTTAGACGTTTTTGTCAACTCTTTTGTTGCCTATTTTTAGACGTTTTGTCAACTTTTTTGTTGCCAATTTTTAGAAGTTTTTGTTGCTTTTTTGTGACGTTTTTGTCAACTTTTTTTTTGCCTATTTATAGACGTTTTGTTGCTTTTTTGTGACGTTTTTGTCAACTTTTTTGTTGCCTATTTTTAGACGTGTTTGTTGCTTTTTTCGTGACGTTTTTGTCAACTTTTTTGTTGCCTATTTATAGACGTTTTTGTTGCTTTTTTGTGACGTTTTTGTCAACTTTTTTGTTGCCTATTTTTAGACGTTTTTGTCAACTTTTTTGTTGCCAACTTTTAGACGTTTTTGTTGCTTTTTTATGACGTTTTTGTCAACTTTTTTGTTGCCTATTTATAGACGTTTTTGTTGCTTTTTTGTGACGTTTTTGTCAACTTTTTTGTTGCCAATTTTTAGACGTTTTTGTCAACTTTGTTGTCGCCAATTTTTAGACGTTTTTGTCCCTTTCTGAGACGTTGTCACTTTTTTTTTGACGTTTTTGTCAACTTTTTTGTTGCCTATTTTTAGACGTGTTTGTTGCTTTTTTCGTGACGTTTTTGTCAACTTTTTTGTTGCCTATTTTTAGACGTTTTTGTCAACTTTTTTGTTGCCAATTTTTAGACGTTTTTGTTGCTTTTTTGTGACGTTTTTGTCAACTTTTTTGTTGCCTATTTATAGACGTTTTTGTTGCTTTTTTGTGACGTTTTTGTCAACTTTTTTGTTGCCTATTTTTAGACGTGTTTGTTGCTTTTTTCGTGACGTTTTTGTCGCCTATTTTGTCACCAATTTTTAGACGTTTTTGTCAACTTTTTTGTTGCCTATTTTTAGACATTTTCGTCAACTTTTTTTGTTGCCTATTTTTAGAAGTTTTTGTAGCTTTTTTGTGACGTTTTTTTCAACTTTTTTGTTGCCAATTTTTAGACGTTTTTGTTGCTTTTTTGTGACGTTTTTGTCAACTTTTTTGTTGCCTATTTATAGACGTTTTTGTTGCTTTTTTGTGACGTTTTTGTCAACTTTTTTGTTGCCTATTTTTAGACGTTTTTGTTGCTTTTTTCTGACGTTTTTGTCAACTTTTTTGTTGCCTATTTTTAGACGTTTTTGTCAACTTTTTTGTTGCCAATTTTTAGAAGTTTTTGTTGCTTTTTTGTGACGTTTTTGTCAACTTTTTTGTTGCCAATTTTTAGACGTTTTTGTCCATTTCTGAGACTTTGTTGTCGCTTTTTTCGTGATGTTTTTGTCACCTTTTTTGTTGCCAATTTTTAGACGTTTTTGTTGCTTTTTTCGTGACGTTTTTGTCAACTTTTTTGTTGCCTATTTTTAGACGTTTTTGTCAACTTTTTTGTCACCAATTTTTAGACGTTTTTGTCAACTTTTTTGTTGCCTATTTTTAGACGTTTTTGTAGCTTTTTTGTGACGTTTTTGTCAACTTTTTTGTTGCCTATTTTTAGACGTTTTTGTTGCTTTTTTCTGACGTTTTTGTCAACTTTTTTGTTGCCTATTTTTAGACGTTTTTGTCAACTTTTTTGTTGCCTATTTTTAGACGTTTTTGTCAACTTTTTTGTTGCCAATTCTTAGACGTTTTTGTTGCTTTTTTGTGACGTTTTTGTCAACTTTTTTTGTTGCCTATTTATAGACGTTTTTGTTGCTTTTTTGTGACGTTTTTGTCAACTTTTTTGTTGCCAATTTTTAGACGTTTTTGTCAACTTTTTTGTCGCCAATTTTTAGACGTTTTTGTCCCTTTGTGAGACGTTGTCACTTTTTTTGTGACGTTTTTTTCAACTTTTTTGTTGCCAATTTTTAGACTTTTTTTGTCAACTTTTTTGTCAACTTTTTTGTTGGATATTTTTAGAAGTTTTTGTCCACTTTTTTGTTGCCTATTTTTTAGACGTTTTTGTCAACTTTTTTGTTGCCTATTTTTAGACGTGTTTGTTGCTTTTTTGTGACGTTTTTGTCAACTTTTTTGTTGCCTATTTATAGACGTTTTTGTTGCTTTTTTGTGACGTTTTTGTCAACTTTTTTGTTGCCTATTTTTAGACGTCTTTGTCGCTTTTTTCGTGATGTTGTTGTCAACTTTTTTTTTGTCCATTTCTGAGACGTTGTTGTCGCTTTTTTGTGACGTTTTTGTCAACTTTTTTGTTGCATATTTTTAGACGTTTTTGTCAACTCTTTTGTTGCCTATTTTTAGAAGATTTTGTAGCTTTTTTGTGACGTTTTTGTCACCTTTTTTGTTGCCAATTTTTAGACTTTTTTGTCAACTTTTTTGTCAACTTTTTTTGTTGGATATTTTTAGAAGTGTTTGTCAACTTTTTTGTTGCCTATTTTTAGACGTTTTTGTCAACTCTTTTGTTGCATATTTTTAGACGTTTTTGTCAACTCTTTTGTTGCCTATTTTTAGACGTTTTGTCAACTTTTTTGTTGCCAATTTTTAGACTTTTTTGTCAACTTTTTTGTCAACTTTTTTTGTTGGATATTTTTAGAAGTGTTTGTCAACTTTTTTGTTGCTTATTTTTAGACGTTTTTGTCAACTCTTTTGTTGCATATTTTTAGACGTTTTTGTCAACTCTTTTGTTGCCTATTTTTAGACGTTTTGTCAACTTTTTTGTTGCCAATTTTTAGAAGTTTTTGTTGCTTTTTTGTGACGTTTTTGTCAACTTTTTTTTTGCCTATTTATAGACGTTTTGTTGCTTTTTTGTGACGTTTTTGTCAACTTTTTTGTTGCCTATTTTTAGACGTGTTTGTTGCTTTTTTCGTGACGTTTTTGTCAACTTTTTTGTTGCCTATTTATAGACGTTTTTGTTGCTTTTTTGTGACGTTTTTGTCAACTTTTTTGTTGCCTATTTTTAGACGTTTTTGTCAACTTTTTTGTTGCCAACTTTTAGACGTTTTTGTTGCTTTTTTATGACGTTTTTGTCAACTTTTTTGTTGCCTATTTATAGACGTTTTTGTTGCTTTTTTGTGACGTTTTTGTCAACTTTTTTGTTGCCAATTTTTAGACGTTTTTGTCAACTTTGTTGTCGCCAATTTTTAGACGTTTTTGTCCCTTTCTGAGACGTTGTCACTTTTTTTTTGACGTTTTTGTCAACTTTTTTGTTGCCTATTTTTAGACGTGTTTGTTGCTTTTTTCGTGACGTTTTTGTCAACTTTTTTGTTGCCTATTTTTAGACGTTTTTGTCAACTTTTTTGTTGCCAATTTTTAGACGTTTTTGTTGCTTTTTTGTGACGTTTTTGTCAACTTTTTTGTTGCCTATTTATAGACGTTTTTGTTGCTTTTTTGTGACGTTTTTGTCAACTTTTTTGTTGCCAATTTTTAGACTTTTTTGTCAACTTTTTTGTCAACTTTTTTGTTGGATATTTTTAGAAGTGTTTGTCAACTTTTTTGTTGCATATTTTTAGACGTTTTTGTCAACTTTTTTGTTGCCTATTTTTAGACGTCTTTGTCGCTTTTTTCGTGATGTTGTCAACTTTTTTTTTGTCCATTTCTGAGACGTTGTTGTCGCTTTTTTGTGACGTTTTTGTCAACTTTTTTGTTGCCAATTTTTAGACTTTTTTGTCAACTTTTTTGTCAACTTTTTTGTTGGATATTTTTAGAAGTGTTTGTCAACTTTTTTGTTGCATATTTTTAGACGTTTTTGTCAACTCTTTTGTTGCCTATTTTTAGAAGATTTTGTAGCTTTTTTGTGACGTTTTTGTCACCTTTTTTGTTGCCAATTTTTAGACTTTTTTTGTCAACTTTTTTGTCAACTTTTTTTGTTGGATATTTTTAGAAGTGTTTGTCAACTTTTTTGTTGCCTATTTTTAGACGTTTTTGTCAACTCTTTTGTTGCATATTTTTAGACGTTTTTGTCAACTCTTTTGTTGCCTATTTTTAGACGTTTTGTCAACTTTTTTGTTGCCAATTTTTAGACTTTTTTGTCAACTTTTTTTGTTGGATATTTTTAGAAGTGTTTGTCAACTTTTTTGTTGCCTATTTTTAGACGTTTTTGTCAACTCTTTTGTTGCATATTTTTAGACGTTTTTATCAACTCTTTTGTTGCCTATTTTTAGACGTTTTGTCAACTTTTTTGTTGCCAATTTTTAGACGTTTTTGTTGCTTTTTTGTGACGTTTTTGTCAACTTTTTTTTTGCCTATTTATAGACGTTTTGTTGCTTTTTTGTGACGTTTTTGTCAACTTTTTTGTTGCCTATTTTTAGACGTGTTTGTTGCTTTTTTCGTGACGTTTTTGCCAACTTTTTTGTTGCCTATTTATAGACGTTTTTGTTGCTTTTTGTGACGTTTTTGTCAACTTTTTTGTTGCCTATTTTTAGACGTTTTTGTCAACTTTTTTGTTGCCAACTTTTAGATGTTTTTGTTGCTTTTTTATGACGTTTTTGTCAACTTTTTTGTTGCCTATTTATAGACGTTTTTGTTGCTTTTTTGTGACGTTTTTGTCAACTTTTTTGTTGCCTATTTTTAGACGTGTTTGTTGCTTTTTTCGTGACGTTTTTGTCAACTTTTTTGTTGCCTATTTTTAGACGTTTTTGTCAACTTTTTTGTTGCCAATTTTTAGACGTTTTTGTTGCTTTTTTGTGACGTTTTTGTCAACTTTTTTGTTGCCTATTTATAGACGTTTTTGTTTTTTTGTGACGTTTTTATCAACTTTTTTGTTGCCAATTTTTAGAATTTTTTTGTCCCTTTGTGAGACGTTGTTGTCGCTTTTTTGTGACGTTTTTGTCAACTTTTTTGTTGCCTATTTTTAGACATTTTCGTCAACTTTTTTGTTGCCTATTTTTAGACATTTTCGTCAACTTTTTTTGTTGCTTATTTTTAGAAGTTTTTGTAGCTTTTTGTGACGTTTTTGTCAACTTTTTTTTACCTATTTTGAGACCTCTTTGTTGCCATTTTCGTGACGTTTTTGTCAACTTTTTTGTTGCCTATTTTTAGACGTTTTTGTCAACTTTTCTGTTGCCTATTTTTAGACATTTTCGTCAACTTTTTTTTGTTGCCTATTTTTAGAAGTTTTTGTAGCTTTTTTGTGACGTTTTTGTCAACTTTTTTGTTGCCAATTTTTAGACTTTTTTGTCCCTTTGTGAGACGTTGTCGCTATTTTTAGAGGTTTTTGTCAACTTTTTTGTTGCCTATTTTTAGACGTTTTTGTCAACTCTTTTGTTGCATATTTTTAGACGTTTTTGTCAACTCTTTTGTTGCATATTTTTAGACGTTTTTGTCAACTCTTTTGTTGCCTATTTTTAGACGTTTTGTCAACTTTTTTGTTGCCAATTTTTAGACGTTTTTGTTGCTTTTTCGTGACGTTTTTGTCAACTTTTTTGATGCCTATTTATAGACGTTTTTGTTTCTTTTTTGTGACGTTTTTGTCAACTTTTTTGTTGCCTATTTTTAGACGTTTTTGTCAACTTTTTTGTTGCCAACTTTTAGACGTTTTTGTTGCTTTTTTATGACGTTTTTGTCAACTTTTTTGTTGCCTATTTATAGACGTTTTTGTTGCTTTTTTGTGACGTTTTTGTCAACTTTTTTGTTGCCAATTTTTAGACGTTTTTGTCAACTTTGTTGTCGCCAATTTTTAGACGTTTTTGTCCCTTTCTGAGACGTTGTCACTTTTTTCGTGACGTTTTTGTCAACTTTTTTGTTGCCTATTTTTAGACGTTTTTGTTTTTTTGTGACGTTTTTATCAACTTTTTTGTTGACAATTTTTAGACGTTTTTGTTGCTTTTTTGTGACGTTTTTGTCAACTTTTTTGTTGCCTATTTTTAGATGTTTTTATCCCTTTCTGAGACGTTGTCGTTATTTTTAGACGTTTTTGTCAACTTTTTTGTTGCCTATTTTTAGACGTTTTTGTTGCTTTTTTGTGACCTTTTTGTAATTTTTTTTGTTGCCAATTTTTAGACGTTTTTGTCCATTTCTGAGACGTCTTTGTCGCTTTTTTCGTGACGTTTTTGTCAAATTTTTTGTTGCCTACTTTTAGATGTTTTTTTCCGCCTTTTTGTCACATTTTTATCAACTTTTTTGTTGCCTACTTTTAGACGTCTTTGTCAACTTTTTTGTTGCCTATTTTTAGAAGTTTTTGTCAACTTTTTTTGTTGCTTATTTTTAGACTTTATTGTCAACTTTTTTGTTGCCTATTTTTAGAAGTTTTTGTAGCTTTTTTGTGACGTTTTTGTCAACTTTTTTGTTGCGCATTTTTTGACTTTTGTCAACTTTTTTGTTGCCTATTTTTAGACGTTTTTGTCAACTTTTTTGTTGCCTATTTTTAGACATTTTTGTTGCTTTTTTGTGACGTTTTTGTTATTTTTTTTGTTGCCAATTTTTAGACGTTTTTGTCCCTTTGTGAGACATTTTTGTCCATTTCTGAAACGTCTGTGTCGCTTTTTTCGTGACGTTTTTTTCAAATTTTTTGTTGCCTACTTTTAGACGTTTTTTTCCGCCTTTCTGTCACGTTTTTATCAACTTTTTTGTTGCCTACTTTTAGACGTCTTTGTCAACTTTTTTGTTGCCTATTTTTAGACGTTTTTGTCCCTTTCTGAGCCTTTGTCGCTATTTTTAGACGTTTTTGTCAACTTTTTAGTTGCCTATTTTTAGATGTTTTTGTCCCTTTCTGAGACGTTGTCGCTATTTTTAGACGTTTGTCAACTTTTTTGTTGCCTATTTTTAGAAGTTTTTGTAGCTTTTTTGTGACGTTTTTGTCAACTTTTTTGTTGCGCATTTTTTGACTTTTGTCAACTTTTTTGTTGCCTATTTTTAGACGTCTTTGTCGCTTTTTTCTTGACGTTTTTGTCAACTTTTTTGTTGCTAATTTTTAGACGTTTTTGTACCTTTGTGAGACGTTTTTGTCCATTTCTGAGACGTTGTTGTTGCTTTTTTTGTGACGTTTTTGTCAACTTTTTTGTTGCCTATTTTTAGACGTTTTTGTCAACTTTTTAGTTGCCTATTTTTAGATGTTTTTGTCCCTTTCTGAGACGTTGTCGTTATTTTTAGACGTTTTTGTCAACTTTTTTGTTGCCTATTTTTATACGTTTTTGTTGCTTTTTTGTGACGTTTTAGTTATTTTTTTTGTTGCCAATATTTAGACGTTTTTGTCCCTTTGTGAGACGTTTTTGTCCATTTCTCAGACGTATTTGTCGCTTTTTTCGTGACGTTTTTGTCAAATTTTTTGTTGCCTACTTTTGGACGTTTTTTTCCGCCTTTTTGTCACGTTTTTATCAACTTTTTTGTTGCCTACTTTTAGACGTCTTTGTCAACTTTTTTGTTGCCTATTTTTAGACGTTTTTGTCAACTTTTTTGTTGCCTATTTTCAGACGTCTTTATCGCTTTTTTTTCGACGTTTTTGTCAACTTTTTTGTTGCCTATTTTTAGACGTTTTTGTCAACTTTTTTGTTGCCTATTTTTAGACGTTTTTTTCCGCCTTTTTGTCACGTTTTTATCAACTTTTTTGTTGCCTACTTTTAGACGTCTTTGTCAATTTTTTTGTTGCCTATTTTTTAACGTTTTTGTCAACTTTTTTGTTGCCTGTTTTCAGACGTCTTTATCGCTTTTTTCGTGACGTTTTTGTCAACTTTTTTGTTGCCTATTTTTAGACGTTTTTTTTCCGCCTTTTTGTCACGTTTTTGTCAACTTTTTTGTTGCCTATTTTTAGACGTTTTTGTCGCTTTTTTGTAATGTTTTTGTTAACTTTTTTGTTGCAAATTTTTAGACGTTTTTGTCCCTTTCTGAGACGTTTTTGTCCATTTCTGAGACGTTGTTGTCGCTTTTTTTGTGACGTTTTTGTCAACTTTTTTGTTGCCTATTTTTAGACGTTTTTGTCAACTTTTTAGTTGCCTATTTTTAGATGTTTTTGTCCCTTTCTGAGACGTTGTCGTTATTTTTAGACGTTTTTGTCAACTTTTTTGTTGCCTATTTTTAGACGTTTTTGTTGCTTTTTTGTGACGTTTTTGTTATTTTTTTTGTTGCCAATTTTTAGACGTTTTTGTCCCTTTGTGAGACGTTTTTGTCCATTTCTGAGACGTCTTTGTCGCTTTTTTCGTGACGTTTTTGTCAACTTTTTTGTTGCCTATTTTCAGACGTCTTTGTCAACTTTTTTGTTGCCTATTTTTAGACGTTTTTTTCCGCCTTTTTGTCACGTTTTTATCAACTTTTTTGTTGCCTACTTTTAGACGTCTTTGTCAACTTTTTTGTTGCCTATTTTTTAACGTTTTTGTCAACTTTTTTGTTGCCTATTTTCAGACGTCTTTATCGCTTTTTTCGTGACGTTTTTGTCAACTTTTTTGTTGCCTATTTTTAGACGTTTTTTTTCCGCCTTTTTGTCACGTTTTTGTCAACTTTTTTGTTGCCTATTTTTAGACGTTTTTGTCGCTTTTTTGTAATGTTTTTGTCCACTTTTTTGTTGCCTATTTTTAGACGTTTTTGTCCCTTTCTGAGACTTTGTCGCTATTTTTAGACGTTTTTGTCAACTTTTTTGTTGCCTATTTTTAGACGTCTTTGTCGCTTTTTTCGTGACGTTTTTGTCAACTTTAATGTTGCTTACTTTTAGACTTTTTTGTCAACTTTTTTGTTGCCTATTTTTAGAAGTTTTTGTCAACTTTTTTTGTTGCTTATTTTTAGACGTTTTTGTCAACTTTTTTGTTGCCTATTTTTAGACGTCTGTCGCTTTTTTCGTGACGTTTTTGTCAACTTTTTTGTTGCCAATTTTTAGACGTTTTTGTCCCTTTCTGAGACGTTGTCGCTATTTTTAGACGTTTGTCAACTTTTTGTTGCCTATTTTTAGAAGTTTTTGTAGCTTTTTGTGAGGTTTTTGTCAACTTTTTTGTTGACCTTTTTATAGACATTTTTGTTGCTTTTTGTGACGTTTTTGTCAACTTTTTTGTTGCCTATTTTTAGAAGTTTTTGTAGCTTTTTTGTGACGTTTTTGTCAACTTTTTTGCTGCCTATTTTCAGACGTCTTTATCGCTTTTCATGACGTTTTTGTCACCTTTTTTGTTGCCTATTTTTAGACTTCTTTGTCGCTTTTTTCGTGACGTTTTTGTCAACTTTTTTGTTGCCAATTTTTAGACGTTTTTGTCCCTTTCTGAGACGTTATCACTATTTTTAGACGTTTGTCAACTTTTTTGTTGCCTATTTTTAGAAGTTTTTGTAGCTTTTTTGTGAGGTTTTTGTCAACTTTTTTGTTGACCTTTTTATAGACGTTTTTGTTGCTTTTTGTGACGTTTTTATTTTTTTTGTTGCCAATTTTTAGACGTTTTTGTCCCTTTGTGAGACGTCTTTGTTGCTTTTTTCGTGACGTTTTTGTCAAATTTTTTGTTGCCTATTTTTAGATGTCTTTGTCAACTTTTTTGTTGCCTATTTTTAGACGTTTTTGTCAACTTTTTTGTTGCCTATTTTCAGACGTCTTTATCGCTTTTTTCGTGACGTTTTTGTCAACTTTTTTGTTGCCTATTTTTAGACGTTTTTGTCGCTTTTTTGTAATGTTTTTGTCCACTTTTTTGTTGCCTATTTTTAGACGTTTTTGTCCCTTTCTGAGACTTTGTCGCTATTTTTAGACATTTTTTTCCGCCTTTTTGTCACGTTTTTGTCAACTTTTTTGTTGCCTATTTTTAGACGTCTTTGTCGCTTTTTTCGTGACGTTTTTGTCAACTATTATGTTGCTTTTTTTTAGACTTTTTTGTCAACTTTTTTGTTGCCTATTTTTAGAAGTTTTTGTCAACTTTTTTTGTTGCTTATTTTTAGACGTTTTTGTCAACTTTTTTGTTGCCTATTTTTAGAAGTTTTTGTAGCTTTTTTGTGACGTTTTTGTCAACTTTTTTGATGCGCATTTTTTGACTTTTGTCAACTTTTTTGTTGCCTATTTTTAGACGTTTTTGTCAACTTTTTTGTTGCCTATTTTTAGACGTCTGTCGCTTTTTTCGTGACGTTTTTGTCAACTTTTTTGTTGCCAATTTTTAGACGTTTTTGTCCCTTTCTGAGACGTTGTCGCTATTTTTAGACGTTTGTCAACTTTTTTGTTGCCTATTTTTAGAAGTTTTTGTAGCTTTTTTGTGAGATTTTTGTCAACTTTTTTGTTGCCTATTTTTAGAAGTTTTTGTAGCTTTTTTGTGACGTTTTTGTCAACTTTTTTGTTGCGCATTTTTTTACTGTTGTCAACTTTTTTGTTGCCTATTTTTAGACGTCTTTGTCGCTTTTTTCGTGACGTTTTTGTCAACTTTTTTGTTGCCAATTTTTAGACGTTTTTGTCCCTTTCTGAGACATTGTCGTTATTTTTAGACGTTTGTCAACTTTTTTGTTGCCTATTTTTAGAAGTTTTTGTAGCTTTTTTGTGACGTTTTTGTCAACTTTTTTGTTGCGCATTTTTTTACTTTTGTCAACTTTTTTGTTGCCTATTTTTAGTCGTTTTTGTCAACTTTTTTGTTGCCTATTTTTAGACGTCTTTGTCGCTTTTTTCGTGACGTTTTTGTCAAATTTTTTGTTGCCTCCTTTTAGACGTCTTTGTCAACTTTTTTTGTTGCCTATTTTTAGACGTTTTTGTCAACTTTTTTGTTGCCTATTTTTAGACGTCTTTGTCGCTTTTTTCGTGACGTTTTTGTCAACTTTTTTGTTGCCTATTTTTAGACGTTTTTTCCGCCTTTTTGTCACGTTTTTATCAACATAAAAGTTGACAAAAACATAAAAAAATAGGCAACAAAAGTTGCCTATTTTTTTATGTTTTTGTCAACTTTTATGTTGCCTATTTTTATAAGTTTTTGTCAACTTTTTTGTTGCTTATTTTTAGACGTTTTTGTCAACTTTTTTGTTGCCTATTTTTAGAAGTTTTTCTAGCTTTTTTGTGACGTTTTTGTCAACTTTTTTGTTGCCTATTTTTAGACGTCTTTGTCGCTTTTTTCTTGACGTTTTTGTCAACTTTTTTGTTGCCAATTTTTTGACGTTTTTCTCCCCTCTGAGACGTTGTCGCTATTTTTAGACGTTTGTCAACTTTTTTGTTGCCTATTTTTAGAAGTTTTTGTAGCTTTTTTGTGACGTTTTTGTCAACTTTTTTGTTGCCTATTTTTAGACGTTTTTGTCAACTTTTTAGTTGCCTATTTTTAGATGTTTTTGTCCCTTTCTGAGACGTTGTCGTTATTTTTAGACGTTTTTGTCAACTTTTTTGTTGCCTATTTTTAGACGTTTTTGTTGCTTTTTTGTGACGTTTTTGTCACCTTTTTTGTTGCCTATTTTTAGACTTCTTTGTCGCTTTTTTCGTGACGTTTTTGTCAACTTTTTTGTTGCCAATTTTTAAACGTTTTTGTCCCTTTCTGAGACGTTGTCACTATTTTTAGACGTTTGTCAACTTTTTTGTTGCCTATTTTTAGAAGTTTTTGTAGCTTTTTTGTGAGATTTTTGTCAACTTTTTTGTTGCCTATTTTTAGAAGTTTTTGTAGCTTTTTTGTGACGTTTTTGTCAACTTTTTTGTTGCACATTTTTTTACTTTTGTCAACTTTTTTGTTGCCTATTTTTAGTCGTTTTTGTCAACTTTTTTGTTGCCTATTTTCAGACGTCTTTGTCGCTTTTTTCGTGACGTTTTTGTCAACTTTTTTGTTGCCAATTTTTAAACGTTTTTGTCCCTTTCTGAGACGTTGTCACTATTTTTATACGTTTGTCAACTTTTTTGTTGCCTATTTTTAGAAGTTTTTGTAGCTTTTTTGTGTTGTTTTTGTCAACTTTTTTGTTGACCTTTTTATAGACGTTTTTGTTGCTTTTTGTGACGTTTTTGTTAACTTTTTTGTTGCTAATTTTTAGACGTTTTTGTCCCTTTGTGAGACGTTTTTGTCCATTTCTGAGACGTTGATGTCGCTTTTTTTGTGACGTTTTTGTCAACTTTTTTGTTGCCTATTTTTAGACGTTTTTGTCAACTTTTTAGTTGCCTATTTTTAGATGTTTTTGTCCCTTTCTGAGACGTTGTCGTTATTTTTAGACGTTTTTGTTACTTTTTTGTGACGTTTTTGTTATTTTTTTGTTGCCAATTTTTAAACGTTTTTGTCCCTTTGTAAGTCGTTTTTGTCCATTTCTGAGACGTCTTTTTCGCTTTTTTCGTGACGTTTTTGTCAAATTTTTTGTTGCCTCCTTTTAGACGTCTTTGTCAACTTTTTTGTTGCCTATTTTTAGACGTTTTTGTCAACTTTTTTGTTGCCTATTTTTAGACGTCTTTGTCGCTTTTTTCGTGACGTTTTTGTCAACTTTTTTGTTGCCTATTTTTAGACGTTTTTTCCGCCTTTTTGTCACGTTTTTATCAACATAAAAGTTGACAAAAACATAAAAAAAATAGGCAACAAAAGTTGCCTATTTTTTTTATGTTTTTGTCAACTTTTATGTTGCCTATTTTTATAAGTTTTTGTCAACTTTTTTGTTGCTTATTTTTAGACGTTTTTGTCAACTTTTTTGTTGCCTATTTTTAGAAGTTTTTCTAGCTTTTTTCTTGACGTTTTTGTCAACTTTTTTGTTGCCAATTTTTTGACGTTTTTCTCCCCTCTGAGACGTTGTCGCTATTTTTAGACGTTTGTCAACTTTTTTGTTGCCTATTTTTAGAAGTTTTTGTAGCTTTTTTGTGACGTTTTTGTCAACTTTTTTGTTGCCTATTTTTAGACGTTTTTGTCAACTTTTTAGTTGCCTATTTTTAGATGTTTTTGTCCCTTTCTGAGACGTTGTCGTTATTTTTAGACGTTTTTGTCAACTTTTTTGTTGCCTATTTTTAGACGTTTTTGTTGCTTTTTTGTGACGTTTTTGTTATCTTTTTTGTTGCCAATTTTTAGATGTTTTTGTCCCTTTGTGAGACGTTTTTGTCCATTTCTGAGACGTCTTTGTCGCTTTTTTTGTGACGTTTTTGTCAAATTTTTTGTTGCCTACTTTTAGACGTTTTTGTCAACTTTTTAGTTGCCTATTTTTAGATGTTTTTGTCCCTTTCTGAGACGTTGTCGTTATTTTTAGACGTTTTTGTCAACTTTTTTTGTTGCCTATTTTTAGACGTTTTTGTTGCTTTTTTGTGACGTTTTTGTTATCTTTTTTGTTGCCAATTTTTAGATGTTTTTGTCCCTTTGTGAGACGTTTTTGTCCATTTCTGAGACGTCTTTATTGCTTTTTTCGTGATGTTTTTGTCAACTTTTTTGTTGCCTACTTTTAGACGTTTTTTTCACAAAAAAAGTCACAAAATTGCGACTAAAATGTATCAACAAAGTTGACAAAAACGCACAACAAATTGACCAAAACGTCACAAAAAATTTGACACAAACGCACAACAAAATTGACAAAAACGTTACAAAAGTTGACAAAAAAGTCACAAAATTGCGAATAAATGTCTCAACAAAGTTGACAAAAACGCACAACAAATTGACCAAAACGTCACAAAAAATTTGACACAAACGCACAACAAAATTGACAAAAACGTTACAAAAGAGTTGACAAAAAAGTCACAAAAAGGCGACAAAAACATCTAAAAATAGGCAACAAAAAAGTTGACACAAACGCACAACAAAATTGACAAAAAGTTATAAAATAGTTTACAAAAACGTCACAAAAATGCGACTAAAATGTCTCAACAAAGTTGACAAAAACGCACAAAAAAGTTAACAAAAACGTCAACAAAAAGGCGATAAAAACATCTAAAAATAGGCAACAAAAAAGTTGACACAAACTCATAACAAATTCACCAAAACGTCACAAAAATTTGACACAAACACACAACAAAATTGATAAAAACATCACAAAAAAGGCGAGAATAACATCTTAAAATAGGCAACAAAAAAGTTGACACAAACGCACAACAAAATTGACAAAAACATTACAAATAAGTTGTCAAAAAAGTCACAAAATTGCCACTAAAATTTCTCAACAAAGTTGACAAAAACACACAAAAAAGTTGACAAAAACGTCACAAAAAAATTTGACACAAACGCATAACAAAATTGACAAAAAGTTAAAAAAAGTTTAGAAAAATGTCACAAAAAAGTTGACAACGTCATAAAAAGGCGACAAAAACATCTAAAAAATAGGCAACAAAAAAGTTGACACAAATGCACAACAAAATTGACAAAAACGTTACAAAAAAGTTGACAAAAAAGTCACAAAATTGCGACTAAAATGTCTCAACAAAGTTGACAAAAACTTCACAAAAAAATAGACAAAGACGTCACAACAAAGTTGACAAAAACGTCACAAAAAGGCGACAAAAACATCTAAAAATAGGCAACAAAAAAGTTGACACAAACGCACAAAAAAATTCACAAAAACGTCACAAAAAAGTTGACACAAATGCACACCAAAATTGACAAAAAGTTACAAAAAAGTTGACAAAAACGCACAAAAAAGTTGACAAAAACGCACAAAAATGTTGTCCAAAAAGTCACAAACAATTTGACACAAACGCACAAAAAAATTGACAAAAACGCACAAAAAAGTTGACAAAAACGTCATAAAAAAATTTGACACAAACAAACAAAAAAGTTGACAAAAACTTCACAATAAAATAGACAAAAACGTCAACAAAAAGGCGACAAAAACATCTAAAAATAGGCAACAAAAAAGTTGACACAAACTCATAACAAATTGACCAAAACGTCACAAAAAATTTGACACAAACACACAACAACATTGACAAAAACGTCACAAAAAAGGCGAGAATAACATCTAAAAATAGGCAACAACAAAGTTGACACAAACGCACAACAAAATTGACAAAAACGTTACAAATAAGTTGACAAAAAAGTCACAAAATTGCCACTAAAATGTCTCAACAAAGTTGACAAAAACGCACAAAAAAGTTGACAAAAAGTCACAAAAAATTTGACACAAACGCATAACAAAATTGACAAAAAGTTACAAAAAAGTTTAGAAAAATGTCACAAAAAAGTTGACAACGTCATAAAAAGGCGACAAAAACATCTAAAAATAGGCAACAAAAAAGTTGACACAAATGCACAACAAAATTGACAAAAACATTACAAAAAAGTTGACAACAAAGTCACAAAATTGCGACTAAAATGTCTCAACAAAGTTGAGAAAAACTTCACAAAAAATTTTACACAAACGCACAACAAAATTGACAAAAACATTACAAAAAAGTTGACAACAAAGTCACAAAATTGCGACTAAAATGTCTCAACAAAGTTGAGAAAAAACGCACAACAAAATTGACCAAAACGTCACAAAAAAGTTTACAAAGACGTCACAAAAATGCAACTAAAATGTCTCAACAAATTTGACAAAAACGCACAAAAAAGTTGACAAAAACGTCACGAAAAACGCGACAAAGACGTCTAACAATTGGCAAGAAAAAAAGTTGAGAAAAACGTCTAAAAATAGCGACAACGTCTCAGAAAGGGACAAAATCGTCTAAAAATAGGGAACAAAAAAGTTGAGAAAAACGTTAAAAAAATAGGCAACAAAAAAGTTGACAAAAACGTCACGAAAAAAGTGACAAAGAAGTCTAAAAATTGGCAACAAAAAAGTTGACAAAAACGTCACGAAAAAAGCGAAAAAAAAACGTCTAAAAATAGGCAACAAAAAAGTTGAGAAAAACGTTAAAAAAATAGGCAACAAAAAAGTTGACAAAAAAGTCACGAAAAAAGTGACAAAGAAGTCTAAAAATTGGCAACAAAAAAGTTGACAAAAACGTCACGATAAAAGCGAAAAAAAAAACGTCTAAAAATAGGCAACAAAAAAGTTGAGTAAAACGTTAAAAAAATAGGCAAAAAAAAGTTGACAAAAACGTCACGAAAAAAGTGACAAAGAAGTCTAAAAATTGGCAACAAAAAAGTTGACAAAAACGTCACGAAAAAAGCGAAAAAAAAACGTCTAAAAATAGGCAACAAAAAAGTTGACAAAAACGTCACAAAAAAGTGACAAAAACGTCTAGAAATAGGCAACAAAAAAGTTGACAAAAACGTCTAAAAATAGGGAACAAAAAATTTACAAAAACGTCAAGATAAAAGCGAAAAAAAAAACGTCTAAAAAAGACAACAAAAAAGTTGACAAAAACGTCACGAAACAAGCGAAAAAGACGACTAAAAATAGGCAACAAAAAATTGACAAAAACGTCACAAAAAAGCAACATAGACGTCCAAAAATAGGCAACAAAAAAGTTGACAAAAACGTCACAAAAAAGCAACGACAACTTCTCAGAAATGGACAAAAACGTCTCACAAAGGGACAAAAACGTCTAAAAATAGGCAACAAAAAAGTTGACAAAAACGTCTAAAAATAGGCAACAAAAAAGTTGACAAAAACGTCACAAAAAAGCGAAAAAAAAACGTCTAAAAATAGGCAACAAAAATGTTGACAAAAACGTCACAAAAAAAGCGATAAAGACGTCTAAAAATAGGCAAAAAAAGTTGACAAAAACGTCTAAAAATAGCAACGTCTCAGAAAGGGACAAAAACCTCTAAAAATAGGCAACAAAAAAGTTGACAAAAACGTCACGAAAAAAGCGATAAAGACGTCTAAAAATAGGCAAAAAAAAGTTGACAAAAACGTCACAAAAAAAGCGAAAAAAAAGTCTAAAAATAGGCAACAAAAACGTTGACAAAAACCTCTAAAAATTGGCAACAAAAAAGTTGACAAAAACGCCACGAAAAAAGCAACAAAGACGTCTAAAAATAGGCAACAAAAAAGTTGACAAAAACGTCACAAAAAAGCGACAACAACGTCTAAAAAAGGCAACAAAAAAGTTGAAAAAACGTCACAAAAAAAGCAACATAGACGTCTAAAAATAGGCAACAACAAAGTTGACAAAAACGTCACAAAAAAGCAACAACAACTTCTCAGAAATGGACAAAAACGTCTCACAAAGGGACAAAAACGTCTAAAAATAGGCAACAAAAAAGTTGACAAAAACGTCTAGAAATAGGCAACAAAAAAGTTGACAAAAACGTCTAAAAATAGGCAACAAAAAAGTTGACAAAAACGTCACAAAAAAGCAACGACAACTTCTCAGAAATGGACAAAAACGTCTCACAAAGGGACAAAAACGTCTAAAAATAGGCAACAAAAAAGTTGACAAAAACGTCTAGAAATAGGCAACAAAAAAGTTGACAAAAACGTCTAAAAATAGGGAACAAAAAATTTACAAAAACGTCAAGATAAAAGCGAAAAAGACGACTAAAAATAGGCAACAAAAAATTGACAAAAACGTCACAAAAAAGCAACGACAACTTCTCAGAAATGGACAAAAACGTCTCACAAAGGGACAAAAACGTCTAAAAATAGGCAACAAAAAAGTTGACAAAAACGTCTAAAAATAGGCAACAAAAAAGTTGACAAAAACGTCACAAAAAAACTACAACTTCTAAAAATAGGCAACAAAAAAGTTGAGAAAAACGTCAAAAAGTAGTCAACAAAAAAGTTGACTAACGTCACAAAAAAGCGAAAAAAAAACGTCTAAAAATAGGCAACAAAAATGTTGACAAAAACGTCACAAAAAAAGCGATAAAGACGTCTAAAAATAGGCAAAAAAAGTTGACAAAAACGTCTAAAAATAGCAACGTCTCAGAAAGGGACAAAAACCTCTAAAAATAGGCAACAAAAAAGTTGACAAAAACGTCACGAAAAAAGCGATAAAGACGTCTAAAAATAGGCAAAAAAAAGTTGACAAAAACGTCACAAAAAAAGCGAAAAAAAAGTCTAAAAATAGGCAACAAAAACGTTGACAAAAACCTCTAAAAATTGGCAACAAAAAAGTTGACAAAAACGCCACGAAAAAAGCAACAAAGACGTCTAAAAATAGGCAACAAAAAAGTTGACAAAAACGTCACAAAAAAGCGACAACAACGTCTAAAAAAGGCAACAAAAAAGTTGAAAAAACGTCACAAAAAAAGCAACATAGACGTCTAAAAATAGGCAACAACAAAGTTGACAAAAACGTCACAAAAAAGCAACAACAACTTCTCAGAAATGGACAAAAACGTCTCACAAAGGGACAAAAACGTCTAAAAATAGGCAACAAAAAAGTTGACAAAAACGTCTAAAAATAGGCAACAAAAAAGTTGAGAAAAACGTCAAAAAATAGGCAACAAAAAAGTTGACAAAAACGTCACAAAAAACTACAACTTCTAAAAATAGGCAACAAAAAAGTTGACAAAAACGTCACGAAAAAAGCAATAAAGACGTCTAAAAATAGCAACAACGTCTCAGAAATGGACAAAAGTCTCACAAAGGGACAAAAAAGTCTAAAAATTGGCAACAAAAAAGTTGACAAAGACGTCTAAAAATAGCAACAACGTCTCAGAAAGGGACAAAAACCTCTAAAAATTGGCAACAAAAAAGTTGACAAAAACGTCACGAAAAAAGCAACAAAGAAGTCTAAAAATAGGCAACAAAAAAGTTGACAAAAACGTCATAAAAAAGCGACAACAACGTCTCAGAAATGGACAAAAAAGTCTCACAAAGGGACAAAAAAGTCTAAAAATTGGCAACAAAAAAGTTGACAAGAACTTCTAAAAATAGCGACAACGTCTCAGAAATGGACAAAAACGTCTTACAAAGGGATAAAAACGTATAAAAATTGGCAATAAATAAGTTGACAAAAAAGTCTAAAAATAGGCAACAAAAAAGTTGAGAAAAACGTCAAAAAATAGTCAACAAAAAAGTTGACAAAAACGTCACGAAAATAGCGATAAAGAGGTCTAAAAAAAGACAACAAAAAAGTTGACAAAAACTTCTAAAAATAGGCAACAAAAAAGTTAACAAAAAAGTCTAAAAATAGGCAACAAAAAAGTTGAGAAAAATGTCAAAAAATAGGCAACAAAAAAGTTGACAAAAACGTCACGAAAAAAGCGATAAAGACGTATAAAAATAGGCAAAAAAAAATTCACAAAAACGTCACGAAACAATCGGAAAAAGGGTCTAAAAATAGGCAACAAAAAAGTTGACAAAAACGTCTAAAAGTAGGCAACAAAAAAGTTGACAAAAACGTCAAAAAATAGGCAACAAAAAAGTTGACAAAAACGTCACAAAAAACTACAACTTCTAAAAATAGGCAACCAAAAAGTTGACAAAAATGTCTAAAAATAGGCCACAAAAAGTTGACAAAAAAGTCTAAGAATAGGCAACAAAAAAGTTGACAAAAACGTCACGAAAAAAGCGATGAAGACGTCTAAAAATAGGCAAAAAAAAGTTGACAAAAACGTCTAAAAAAAGACAACAAAAAAGTTGACAAAAACGTCACGAAACAAGCGAAAAAAGTCTAAAAATAGGCAACAAAAAAGTTGACAAAAACGTCACGAAACAAGAGAAAAAAACATCTAAAAATAGGCAACAAAAATGTTCACAAAAACGTCACAAAAAAAGTAACAAAAACGTCTAAAAATAGGCAACAAAAAAGTTGAAAAAACGTCACAAAAAAGGTACAAAATCTTCTAAAAATAGGCAACAAAAAAGTTGACAAAAACGTCGAAAAGTAGGCAACAAAAAAGTTGACAAACTTCTAAAAATAGGCAACAACAAAGTTGACAAAAACATCACAAAAAAAGCAATATAGACGTCTAAAAATAGGCAACAAAAAAGTTGACAAAAACGTCACAAAAAAGCAACAACAACGTCTCAGAAATGGACAAAAACGTCTCACAAAGGGACAAAAACGTCTAAAAATAGGCAACAAAAAAGTTGACAAAAACGTCACAAAAAAACTACAACTTCTAAAAATAGGCAACCAAAAAGTTGACAAAAATGTCTAAAAATAGGCAACAAAAAAGTTGACAAAAAAGTCTAAAAATAGGCAACAAAAAAGTTGACAAAAACGTCACAAAAAAGCGACAACAACGTCTAAAAATAGGCAACAAAAAAGTTGAAAAAACCTCACAAAAAAAGCAACATAGACGTCTAAAAATAGGCAACAAAAAAGTTGACAAAAACGTCACAAAAAAGCAACAACAACGTCTCAGAAATGGACAAAAACGTCTCACAAAGGGACAAAAACGTCTAAAAATAGGCAACAAAAAAGTTGAGAAAAACGTCAAAAAATAGGCAACAAAAAAGTTGACAAAAACATCACAAAAAAACTACAACTTCTAAAAATAGGCAACAAAAAAGTTGACAAAAACGTCATAAAAAAGCGACAACAACGTCTCAGAAATGGACAAAAGTCTCACAAAGGGACAAAAAAGTCTAAAAATTGGCAACAAAAAAGTTGACAAAAACTTCTAAAAATAGCGACAACGTCTCAGAAATGGACAAAAACGTCTTACAAAGGGATAAAAACGTATAAAAATTGGCAATAAATAAGTTGACAAAAAAGTCTAAAAATAGGCAACAAAAAAGTTGACAAAAACGTCAAAAAATAGTCAACAAAAAAGTTGACAAAAACGTCACGAAAATAGCGATAAAGACGTCTAAAAAAAGACAACAAAAAAGTTGACCAAAACTTCTAAAAAATAGGCAACAAAAAAGTTAACAAAAAAGTCTAAAAATAGACAACAAAAAAGTTGAGAAAAATGTCAAAAAATAGGCAACAAAAAAGTTGACAAAAACGTCTAAAAGTAGGCAACAAAAAAGTTGACAAAAACGTCTAAAAATAGGCAACAAAAAAGTTGACAAAAACGTCACAAAAAAGCAACAACAACGTCTCAGAAATGGACAAAAACGTCTCACAAAGGGACAAAAACGTCTAAAAATAGGCAACAAAAAAGTTGACAAAAACGTCTAAAAATAGGCAACAAAAAAGTTGAGAAAAACGTCAAAAAATAGGCAACAAAAAAGTTGACAAAAACGTCACAAAAAAACTACAACTTCTAAAAATAGGCAACCAAAAAGTTGACAAAAATGTCTAAAAATAGGCCACAAAAAGTTGACAAAAAAGTCTAAAAATAGGCAATAAAAAGTTGACAAAAACGTCTAAAAATAGGCAACAAAAAAGTTGACAAAAACGTCACGAAAAAAGCGATGAAGACGTCTAAAAATAGGCAAAAAAAGTTGACAAAAACGTCTAAAAAAAGACAACAAAAAAGTTGACAAAAACGTCACGAAACAAGCGAAAAAAGTCTAAAAATAGGCAACAAAAAAGTTGACAAAAACGTCACGAAACAAGAGAAAAAAACATCTAAAAATAGGCAACAAAAATGTTCACAAAAACGTCACAAAAAAAGTAACAAAAACGTCTAACAATAGGCAACAAAAAAGTTGAAAAAACGTCACAAAAAAGGTACAAAATCTTCTAAAAATAGGCAACAAAAAAGTTGACAAAAACGTCGAAAAGTAGGCAACAAAAAAGTTGACAAAAACTTCTAAAAATAGGCAACAACAAAGTTGACAAAAACATCATAAAAAAAGCAATATAGACGTCTAAAAATAGGCAACAAAAAAGTTGACAAAAACGTCACAAAAAAGCAACAACAACGTCTCAGAAATGGACAAAAACGTCTCACAAAGGGACAAAAACGTCTAAAAATAGGCAACAAAAAAGTTGACAAAAACGTCACAAAAAAACTACAACTTCTAAAAATAGGCAACCAAAAAGTTGACAAAAATGTCTAAAAATAGGCAACAAAAAAGTTGACAAAAAAGTCTAAAAATAGGCAACAAAAAAGTTGACAAAAACGTCACAAAAAAGCGACAACAACGTCTAAAAATAGGCAACAAGAAAGTTGACAAAAATGTCACGAAAAAAGCGATAAAGACGTCTAGAAATAGGCAAAAAAAGTTGACAAAAACGTCTAAAAAAAGACAACAAAAAAGTTGACAAAAACGTCACGAAACAAGCGAAAAAAAAGTCTAAAAATAGGCAACAAAAAAGTTGACAAAAACGTCTAAAAATAGCAACAACGTCTCAGAAAGGGACAAAAACCTCTAAAAATTGGCAACAAAAAAGTTGACAAAAACGCCACGAAAAAAGCAACAAAGACGTCTAAAAATAGGCAACAAAAAAGTTGACAAAAACGTCACGAAACAAGCGAAAAAAAAGTCTAAAAATAGGCAACAAAAAAGTTGACAAAAACCTCTAAAAATTGGCAACAAAAAAGTTGACAAAAACGCCACGAAAAAATCAACAAAGACGTCTAAAAATAGGCAACAAAAAAGTTGACAAAAACGTCACAAAAAAGCGACAACAACGTCTAAAAATAGGCAACAAAAAAGTTGACAAAAACGTCACGAAACAAGAGAAAAAAAACATCTAAAAATAGGCAACAAAAAAGTTCACAAATACGTCACAAAAAAAGCAACAAAGACGTCTAAAAATAGGCAACAAAAAAGTTCACAAAAACGTCTAAAAGTAGGCAACAAAAAAGTTGACAAAAACATCTAAAAATAGGCAACAAAAAAGTTGACAAAAACGTAAAAAAATAGGCAACAAAAAAGTTGACAAAAACGTCACAAAAAAAATACAAAATCTTATAAAAATAGGCAACAAAAAAGTTGAGAAAAACGTCTAAAAAAGACAACAAAAAAGTTAACAAAAACGTCACGAAACAAGCGAAAAAAAAGTCTAAAAATAGGCAACAAAAAAGTTGACAAAAACCTCTAAAAATTGGCAACAAAAAAGTTGACAAAAACGCCACGAAAAAATCAACAAAGACGTCTAAAAATAGGCAACTAAAAAGTTGACAAAAACGTCACAAAAAAGCGACAACAACGTCTAAAAATAGGCAACAAAAAAGTTGAAAAAACGTCACAAAAAAAGCAACATAGACGTCTAAAAATAGGCAACAAAAAAGTTGACAAAAACGTCACAAAAAAGCAACAACAACGTCTCAGAAATGGACAAAAACGTCTCACAAAGGGACAAAAACGTATAAAAATAGTCAACAAAAAAGTTGACAAAAACGTCACGAAAATAGCGATAAAGACGTCTAAAAAAAGACAACAAAAAAGTTGACAAAGACCTCTAAAAATAGGCAACAAAAAAGTTAACAAAAAAGTCTAAAAATAGGCAACAAAAAAGTTGAGAAAAATGTCAAAAAATAGGCAACAAAAAAGTTGACAAAAACGTCACGAAAAAAGCGATAAAGACGTATAAAAATAGGCAAAAAAAAATTCACAAAAACGTCACGAAACAATCGGAAAAAGAGTCTAAAAATAGGCAACAAAAAAGTTGACAAAAACGTCTAAAAGTAGGCAACAAAAAAGTTGACAAAAACGTCTAAAAATAGGCAACAAAAAAGTTGACAAAAACGTCACAAAAAAACTACAACTTCTAAAAATAGGCAAACAAAAAGTTGACAAAAATGTCTAAAAATAGGCCACAAAAAGTTGACAAAAAAGTCTAAAAATAGGCAATAAAAAGTTGAGAAAAACGTCTAAAAATAGGCAAAAAAAAATTGACAAAAACGTCACGAAAAAAGCGATGAAGACGTCTAAAAATAGGCAAAAAAAAGTTGACAAAAACGTCTAAAAAAAGACAACAAAAAAGTTGACAAAAACGTCACGAAACAAGCGAAAAAAGTCTAAAAATAGGCAACAAAAAAGTTGACAAAAACGTCACGAAACAAGAAAAAAAAACATCTAAAAATAGGCAACAAAAATGTTCACAAAAACGTCACAAAAAAAGTAACAAAAACGTCTAAAAATAGGCAACAAAAAAGTTGACAAAAACGTCACAAAAAAGCAACAACAACGTCTCAGAAATGGACAAAAACGTCTCACAAAGGGACAAAAACGTCTAACAATAGGCAACAAAAAAGTTAACATAAACGTCTAAAAATAGACAACAAAAAAGTTGAGAAAAACGTCAAAAAATAGGCAACAAAAAAGTTGACAAAAACATCACAAAAAAACTACAACTTCTAAAAATAGGCAACAAAAAAGTTTACAAAAACGTCATGAAACAAGCGAAAAAAAAGTCTAAAAATAGGCAACAAAAAAGTTGACAAAAACGCCACGAAAAAAGCAACAAAGACGTCTAAAAATAGGCAACAAAAAAGTTGACAAAAACGTCACAAAAAAGCGACAACAACGTCTAAAAATAGGCAACAAAAAAGTTGACAAAAACGTCACGAAACAAGAGAAAAAAAACATCTAAAAATAGGCAACAAAAAAGTTCACAAATACGTCACAAAAAAAGCAACAAAGACGTCTAAAAATAGGCAACAAAAAAGTTCACAAAAACGTCTAAAAGTAGGCAACAAAAAAGTTGACAAAAACATCTAAAAATAGGCAACAAAAAAGTTGACAAAAACGTAAAAAAATAGGCAACAAAAAAGTTGACAAAAACGTCACAAAAAAAATACAAAATCTTCTAAAAATAGGCAACAAAAAAGTTGAGAAAAACGTCTAAAAAAGACAACAAAAAAGTTAACAAAAACGTCACGAAACAAGCGAAAAAAAAGTCTAGAAATAGGCAACAAAAAAGTTGACAAAAACCTCTAAAAATTGGCAACAAAAAAGTTGACAAAAACGCCACGAAAAAATCAACAAAGACGTCTAAAAATAGGCAACAAAAAAGTTGACAAAAACGTCACAAAAAAGCGACAACAACGTCTAAAAATAGGCAACAAAAAAGTTGACAAAAACGTCACGAAACAAGAGAAAAAAAACATCTAAAAATAGGCAACAAAAAAGTTCACAAATACGTCACAAAAAAGCAACAAAGACGTCTAAAAATAGGCAACAAAAAAGTTGACAAAAACGTCTAAAAGTAGGCAACAAAAAAGTTGACAAAAACATCTAAAAATAGGCAACAAAAAAGTTGACAAAAACGTAAAAAAATAGGCAACAAAAAAGTTGACAAAAACGTCACAAAAAAAATACAAAATCTTATAAAAATAGGCAACAAAAAAGTTGAGAAAAACGTCTAAAAAAGACAACAAAAAAGTTAACAAAAACGTCACGAAACAAGCGAAAAAAAAGTCTAAAAATAGGCAACAAAAAAGTTGACAAAAACCTCTAAAAATTGGCAACAAAAAAGTTGACAAAAACGCCACGAAAAAATCAACAAAGACGTCTAAAAATAGGCAACAAAAAAGTTGACAAAAACGTCACAAAAAAGCGACAACAACGTCTAAAAATAGGCAACAAAAAAGTTGAAAAAACGTCACAAAAAAAGCAACATAGACGTCTAAAAATAGGCAACAAAAAAGTTGACAAAAACGTCACAAAAAAGCAACAACAACGTCTAAGAAATGGACAAAAACGTCTCACAAAGGGACAAAAACGTATAAAAATAGGCAACAAAAAAGTTGACAAAAACGTCACGAAAATAGCGATAAAGACGTCTAAAAAAAGACAACAAAAAAGTTGACAAAAACTTCTAAAAATAGGCAACAAAAAAGTTAACAAAAAAGTCTAAAAATAGGCAACAAAAAAGTTGAGAAAAATGTCAAAAAATAGGCAACAAAAAAGTTGACAAACGTCACGAAAAAAGCGATAAAGACGTATAAAAATAGGCAAAAAAAATTTCACAAAAACGTCACGAAACAATCGGAAAAAGAGTCTAAAAATAGGCAACAAAAAAGTTGACAAAAACGTCTAAAAGTAGGCAACAAAAAAGTTGACAAAAACGTCTAAAAATAGGCAACAAAAAAGTTGACAAAAACGTCACAAAAAAAGCAACAACAACATCTCAGAAATGGACAAAAACGTCTCACAAAGGGACAAAAACGTCTAAAAATAGGCAACAAAAAAGTTGACAAAAACGTCTAAAAATAGGCAACAAAAAAGTTGACAAAAAAGTCACAAAAAAACTACAACTTCTAAAAATAGGCAACCAAAAAGTTGACAAAAATGTCTAAAAATAGGCCACAAAAAGTTGACAAAAAAGTCTAAAAATAGGCAATAAAAAGTTGACAAAAACGTCTAAAAATAGGCAACAAAAAAGTTGACAAAAACGTCACGAAAAAAGCGATGAAGACGTCTAAAAATAGGCAAAAAAAAGTTGACAAAAACGTCTAAAAAAAGACAACAAAAAAGTTGACAAAAACGTCACGAAACAAGCGAAAAAAGTCTAAAAATAGGCAACAAAAAAGTTGACAAAAACGTCACGAAACAAGAGAAAAAAACATCTAAAAATAGGCAACAAAAATGTTCACAAAAACGTCACAAAAAAAGTAACAAAAACGTCTAACAATAGGCAACAAAAAAGTTGAAAAAACGTCACAAAAAAGGTACAAAATCTTCTAAAAATAGGCAACAAAAAAGCGACAACAACGTCTAAAAATAGGCAACAAAAAAGTTGAAAAAACGTCACAAAAAAAGCAACATAGACGTCTAAAAATAGGCAACAAAAAAGTTGACAAAAACGTCACAAAAAAGCAACAACAACGTCTAAGAAATGGACAAAAACGTCTCACAAAGGGACAAAAACGTATAAAAATAGTCAACAAAAAAGTTGACAAACGTCACGAAAATAGCGATAAAGACGTCTAAAAAAAGACAACAAAAAAGTTGACAAAAACTTCTAAAAATAGGCAACAAAAAAGTTAACAAAAAAGTCTAAAAATAGGCAACAAAAAAGTTGAGAAAAATGTCAAAAAATAGGCAACAAAAAAGTTGACAAAAACGTCACGAAAAAAGCGATAAAGACGTATAAAAATAGGCAAAAAAAATTTCACAAAAACGTCACGAAACAATCGGAAAAAGAGTCTAAAAATAGGCAACAAAAAAGTTGACAAAAACGTCTAAAAGTAGGCAACAAAAAAGTTGACAAAAACGTCTAAAAATAGGCAACAAAAAAGTTGACAAAAACGTCACAAAAAAAGCAACAACAACATCTCAGAAATGGACAAAAACGTCTCACAAAGGGACAAAAACGTCTAAAAATAGGCAACAAAAAAGTTGACAAAAACGTCTAAAAATAGGCAACAAAAAAGTTGACAAAAAAGTCACAAAAAAACTACAACTTCTAAAAATAGGCAACCAAAAAGTTGACAAAAATGTCTAAAAATAGGCCACAAAAAGTTGACAAAAAAGTCTAAAAATAGGCAATAAAAAGTTGAGAAAAACGTCTAAAAATAGGCAAAAAAAAATTGACAAAAACGTCACGAAAAAAGCGATGAAGACGTCTAAAAATAGGCAAAAAAAAGTTGACAAAAACGTCTAAAAAAAGACAACAAAAAAGTTGACAAAAACGTCACAAAAAAACTACAACTTCTAAAAATAGGCAACCAAAAAGTTGACAAAAATGTCTAAAAATAGGCAACAAAAAAGTTAACAAAAAGTCTAAAAATAGGCAATAAAAAAGTTGAGAAAAACGTCTAAAAATAGGCAACAAAAAAGTTGACAAAAACGTCACGAAACAAGAGAAAAAAAAACATCTAAAAATAGGCAACAAAAAAGTTCACAAATACGTCACAAAAAAAGCAACAAAGACGTCTAAAAATAGGCAACAAAAAAGTTCACAAAAACGTCTAAAAGTAGGCACCAAAAAAGTTGACAAAAACATCTAAAAATAGGCAACAAAAAAGTTGACAAAAACGTAAAAAAATAGGCAACAAAAAAGTTGACAAAAACGTCACAAAAAAAATACAAAATCTTATAAAAATAGGCAACAAAAGTTGAGAAAAACGTCTAAAAAAGACAACAAAAAAGTTAACAAAAACGTCACGAAACAAGCGAAAAAAAGTCTAAAAATAGGCAACAAAAAAGTTGACAAAAACCTCTAAAAATTGGCAACAAAAAAGTTGACAAAAACGCCACGAAAAAATCAACAAAGACGTCTAAAAATAGGCAACTAAAAAGTTGACAAAAACGTCACAAAAAAGCGACAACAACGTCTAAAAATAGGCAACAAAAAAGTTGAAAAAACGTCACAAAAAAATTCAACATAGACGTCTAAAAATAGGCAACAAAAAAGTTGACAAAAACGTCACAAAAAAGCAACAACAACGTCTCAGAAATGGACAAAAACGTCTCACAAAGGGACAAAAACGTATAAAAATAGTCAACAAAAAAGTTGACAAAAACGTCACGAAAATAGCGATAAAGACGTCTAAAAAAAGACAACAAAAAAGTTGACAAAAACCTCTAAAAATAGGCAACAAAAAAGTTAACAAAAAAGTCTAAAAATAGGCAACAAAAAAGTTGAGAAAAATGTCAAAAAATAGGCAACAAAAAAGTTGACAAAAACGTCACGAAAAAAGCGATAAAGACGTATAAAAATAGGCAAAAAAAAATTCACAAAAACGTCACGAAACAATCGGAAAAAGAGTCTAAAAATAGGCAACAAAAAAGTTGACAAAAACGTCTAAAAGTAGGCAACAAAAAAGTTGACAAAAACGTCTAAAAATAGGCAACAAAAAAGTTGACAAAAACGTCACAAAAAAAGCAACAACAACGTCTCAGAAATGGACAAAAACGTCTCACAAAGGGACAAAAACGTCTAAAAATAGGCAACAAAAAAGTTGACAAAAACGTCTAAAAATAGGCAACAAAAAAGTTGACAAAAACGTCACAAAAAAACTACAACTTCTAAAAATAGGCAACCAAAAAGTTGACAAAAATGTCTAAAAATAGGCCACAAAAAGTTGACAAAAAAGTCTAAAAATAGGCAATAAAAAGTTGAGAAAAACGTCTAAAAATAGGCAAAAAAAAATTGACAAAAACGTCACGAAAAAAGCGATGAAGACGTCTAAAAATAGGCAAAAAAAAGTTGACAAAAACGTCTAAAAAAAGACAACAAAAAAGTTGACAAAAACGTCACGAAACAAGCGAAAAAAGTCCAAAAATAGGCAACAAAAAAGTTGACAAAAACTTCTAAAAATAGGCAACAACAAAGTTGACAAAAACATCACAAAAAAAAGCAATATAGACGTCTAAAAATAGGCAACAAAAAAGTTGACAAAAACGTCACAAAAAAGCGACAACAACGTCTAAAAATAGGCAACAAAAAAGTTGAAAAAACGTCACAAAAAAGCGACAACAACGTCTAAAAATAGGCAACAAAAAAGTTGACAAAAACGTCACAAAAAAGCGACAACAACGTCTAAAAATAGGCAACAAAAAAGTTGAAAAAAACGTTACAAAAAAACTACAACTTCTAAAAATAGGCAACCAAAAAGTTGACAAAAATGTCTAAAAATAGGCAACAAAAAAGTTGACAAAAAAGTCTAAAAATAGGCAATAAAAAAGTTGAGAAAAACGTCTAAAAATAGGCAACAAAAAAGTTAACAAAAACGTCACGAAAAAAGCGATAAAGACGTCTAAAAATAGGCAAAAAAAAAGTTGACAAAAACGTCTAAAAAAGACAACAAAAAAGTTAACAAAAACGTCACGAAACAAGCGAAAAAAAAGTCTAAAAATAGGCAACAAAAAAGTTGACAAAAACCTCTAAAAATTGGCAACAAAAAAGTTGACAAAAACGTCACAAAAAAACTACAACTTCTAAAAATAGGCAACCAAAAAGTTGACAAAAATGTCTAAAAATAGGCCACAAAAAGTTGACAAAAAAGTCTAAAAATAGGCAATAAAAAGTTGAGAAAAACGTCTAAAAATAGGCAAAAAAAAATTGACAAAAACGTCACGAAAAAAGCGATGAAGACGTCTAAAAATAGGCAAAAAAAAGTTGACAAAAACGTCTAAAAAAAGACAACAAAAAAGTTGACAAAAACGTCACGAAACAAGCGAAAAAAGTCCAAAAATAGGCAACAAAAAAGTTGACAAAAACTTCTAAAAATAGGCAACAACAAAGTTGACAAAAACATCACAAAAAAAAGCAATATAGACGTCTAAAAATAGGCAACAAAAAAGTTGACAAAAAAGTCACAAAAAAAGCACCATAGACGTCTAAAAATAGGCAACAAAAAAGTTGACAAAAACGTCACAAAAGAGCAACAACCACGTCTCAGAAATGGACAAAAACGTCTCACAAAGGTACAAAAACGTCTAAAAATAGGCAACAAAAAAGTTGACAAAAACGTCACAAAAAAACTACAAATTCTAAAAATAGGCAACCAAAAAGTTGACAAAAATGTCTAAAAATAGGCAACAAAAAAGTTGACAAAAACGTCACGAAAAAAGCGATGAAGACGTCTAAAAATAGGCAAAAAAAAGTTGACAAAAACGTCTAAAAAAGACAACAAAAAAGTTAACAAAAACGTCACGAAACAAGCGAAAAAAAAGTCTAAAAATAGGCAACAAAAAAGTAGACAAAAACGCCACGAAAAAAGCAACAAAGACGTCTAAAAATAGGTAACAAAAAAGTTGACAAAAACGTCACAAAAAAGCGACAACAACGTCTAAAAATAGGCAACAAAAAAGTTGAAAAAACGTCACAAAAAAAGCAACATAGACGTCTAAAAATAGGCAACAAAAAAGTTGACAAAAACGTCACAAAAAAACTACAACTTCTAAAAATAGGCAACCAAAAAGTTGACAAAAATGACTAAAAATAGGCAACAAAAAAGTTGACAAAAAAGTCACAAAAAAAGCAACATAGACGTCTAAAAATAGGCAACAAAAAAGTTGACAAAAACGTCACAAAAAAGCAACAACAACGTCTCAGAAATGGACAAAAACGTCTCACAAAGGGACAAAAACGTATAAAAATAGTCAACAAAAAAGTTGACAAAAACGTCACGAAAATAGCGATAAAGACGTCTAAAAAAAGACAACAAAAAAGTTGACAAAAACCTCTAAAAATAGGCAACAAAAAAGTTAACAAAAAAGTCTAAAAATAGGCAACAAAAAAGTTGAGAAAAATGTCAAAAAATAGGCAACAAAAAAGTTGACAAAAACGTCACAAAAAAAGCAACAACAACGTCTCAGAAATGGACAAAAACGTCTCACAAAGGGACAAAAACGTCTAAAAATAGGCAACAAAAAAGTTGACAAAAACGTCTAAAAATAGGCAACAAAAAAGTTGACAAAAACGTCACAAAAAAACTACAACTTCTAAAAATAGGCAACCAAAAAGTTGACAAAAATGTCTAAAAATAGGCCACAAAAAGTTGACAAAAAAGTCTAAAAATAGGCAATAAAAAGTTGAGAAAAACGTCTAAAAATAGGCAAAAAAAAATTGACAAAAACGTCACGAAAAAAGCGATGAAGACGTCTAAAAATAGGCAAAAAAAAGTTGACAAAAACGTCTAAAAAAAGACAACAAAAAAGTTGACAAAAACGTCACGAAACAAGCGAAAAAAGTCCAAAAATAGGCAACAAAAAAGTTGACAAAAACTTCTAAAAATAGGCAACAACAAAGTTGACAAAAACATCACAAAAAAAAGCAATATAGACGTCTAAAAATAGGCAACAAAAAAGTTGACAAAAACGTCACAAAAAAGCAACAACAACGTCTCAGAAATGGACAAAAACGTCTCACAAAGGGACAAAAACGTCTAAAAATAGGCAACAAAAAAGTTGACAAAAACGTCACAAAAAAACTACAACTTCTAAAAATAGGCAACCAAAAAGTTGACAAAAATGTCTAAAAATAGGCAACAAAAAAGTTGACAAAAAAGTCTAAAAATAGGCAACAAAAAAGTTGACAAAAACGTCACAAAAAAGCGACAACAACGTCTAAAAATAGGCAACAAAAAAGTTGAAAAAACGTCACAAAAAAAGCAACATAGACGTCTAAAAATAGGCAACAAAAAAGTTGACAAAAACGTCACAAAAAAGCGACAACGTCTAAAAATAGGCAACAAAAAAGTTGAAAAAAACGTTACAAAAAAACTACAACTTCTAAAAATAGGCAACCAAAAAGTTGACAAAAATGTCTAAAAATAGGCAACAAAAAAGTTGACAAAAAAGTCTAAAAATAGGCATTAAAAAAGTTGAGAAAAACGTCTAAAAATAGGCAACAAAAAAGTTAACAAAAACGTCACGAAAAAAGCGATAAAGACGTCTAAAAATAGGCAAAAAAAAGTTGACAAAAACGTCTAAAAAAGACAACAAAAAAGTTAACAAAAACGTCACGAAACAAGCGAAAAAAAAGTCTAAAAATAGGCAACAAAAAAGTTGACAAAAACCTCTAAAAATTGGCAACAAAAAAGTTGACAAAAACGCCACGAAAAAAATCAACAAAGACGTCTAAAAATAGGCAACAAAAAAGTTGACAAAAAAGTCACAAAAAAAGCACCATAGACGTCTAAAAATAGGCAACAAAAAAGTTGACAAAAACGTCACAAAAGAGCAACAACCACGTCTCAGAAATGGACAAAAACGTCTCACAAAGGGACAAAAACGTCTAAAAATAGGCAACAAAAAAGTTGACAAAAACGTCACAAAAAAAACTACAAATTCTAAAAATAGGCAACCAAAAAGTTGACAAAAATGTCTAAAAATAGGCAACAAAAAAGTTGACAAAAACGTCACGAAAAAAGCGATGAAGACGTCTAAAAATAGGCAAAAAAAAGTTGACAAAAACGTCTAAAAAATACAACAAAAAAGTTAACAAAAACGTCACGAAACAAGCGAAAAAAAAGTCTAAAAATAGGCAACAAAAAAGTTGACAAAAACCTCTAAAAATTGGCAACAAAAAAGTAGACAAAAACGCCACAAAAAAAGCAACAAAGACGTCTAAAAATAGGTAACAAAAAAGTTGACAAAAACGTCACAAAAAAGCGACAACAACGTCTAAAAATAGGCAACAAAAAAGTTGAAAAAACGTCACAAAAAAAGCAACATAGACGTCTAAAAATAGGCAACAAAAAAGTTGACAAAAACGTCTAAAAATAGGCAACAAAAAAGTTGACAAAAACGTCACAAAAAAAGCAACATAGACGTCTAAAAATAGGCAACAAAAAAGTTGACAAAAACGTCACAAAAAAACTACAACTTCTAAAAATATGCAACCAAAAAGTTGACAAAAATGACTAAAAATAGGCAACAAAAAAGTTGACAAAAAAGTCTAAAAATAGGCAATAAAAAAGTTGAGAAAAACGTCTAAAAATAGGCAACAAAAAAGTTAACAAAAACGTCACGAAAAAAGCGATAAAGACGTCTAAAAATAGGCAAAAAAAAAGTTGACAAAAACGTCTAAAAAAGACAACAAAAAAGTTAACAAAAACGTCACGAAACAAGCGAAAAAAAAGTCTAAAAATAGGCAACAAAAAAGTTGACAAAAACCTCTAAAAATTGGCAACAAAAAAGTTGACAAAAACGCCACGAAAAAATCAACAGACGTCTAAAAATAGGCAACAAAAAAGTTGACAAAAACGTCACAAAAAAGCGACATAGACGTCTAAAAATAGGCAACAAAAAAGTTGACAAAAAGGTCACAAAAAAGCAACAACAACGTCTCAGAAATGGACAAAAACGTCTCACAAAGGGACAAAAACGTCTAAAAATAGGCAACAAAAAAGTTGACAAAAACGTCACAAAAAAACTACAAAATCTTCTAAAAATAGGCAACAAAAAAGTTGACAAAAACGTCTAAAAGTAGGCAACAAAAAAGTTGACAAAAACGTCTAAAAATAGGCAACAAAAAAGTTGACAAAAACGTCACAAAAAAAGCACCATAGACGTCTAAAAATAGGCAACAAAAAAGTTGACAAAAACGTCACAAAAAAACTACAAATTCTAAAAATAGGCAACCAAAAAGTTGACAAAAATGTCTAAAAATAGGCAACAAAAAAGTTGACAAAAACGTCACGAAAAAAGCGATGAAGACGTCTAAAAATAGGCAAAAAAAAGTTGACAAAAACGTCTAAAAAAGACAACAAAAAAGTTAACAAAAACGTCACGAAACAAGCGAAAAAAAAGTCTAAAAATAGGCAACAAAAAAGTTGACAAAAACCTCTAAAAATTGGCAACAAAAAAGTAGACAAAAACGCCACGAAAAAAGCAACAAAGACGTCTAAAAATAGGTAACAAAAAAGTTGACAAAAACGTCACAAAAAAGCGACAACAACGTCTAAAAATAGGCAACAAAAAAGTTGAAAAAACGTCACAAAAAAAGCAACATAGACGTCTAAAAATAGGCAACAAAAAAGTTGACAAAAACGTCTAAAAATAGGCAACAAAAAAGTTGACAAAAACGTCACAAAAAAGCAACAACAACGTCTCAGAAATGGACAAAAACGTCTCACAAAGGGACAAAAACGTCTAAAAATAGGCAACAAAAAAGTTGACAAAAACGTCACAAAAAAACTACAACTTCTAAAAATAGGCAACCAAAAAGTTGACAAAAATGTCTAAAAATAGGCAACAAAAAAGTTGACAAAAAAGTCTAAAAATAGGCAATAAAAAAGTTGAGAAAAACGTCTAAAAATAGGCAACAAAAAAGTTGACAAAAACGTCACGAAATAAGCGATAAAGACGTCTAAAATAGTCAAAAAAAAGTTGACAAAAACGTCTAAAAAAGACAACAAAAAAGTTGACAAAAACGTCACGAAACAAGCGAAAAAAAAGTCTAAAAATAGGCAACAAAAAAGTTGACAAAAACCTCTAAAAATTGGCAACAAAAAAGTTGACAATAACGTCACAAAAAAGCGACAACAACGTCTAAAAATAGGCAACAAAAAAGTTGAAAAAACGTCACAAAAAAGCAACATAGACGTCTAAAAATAGGCAACAAAAAAGTTGACAAAAACGTCACAAAAAAACTACAACTTCTAAAAATAGGCAACCAAAAAGTTGACAAAAACGTCAAAAAATAGGCAACAAAAAAGTTGACAAAAACGTCACAAAAAAACTACAACTTCTAAAAATAGGCAACAAAAAAGTTGACAAAAACGTCACGAAAAAAGCGATAAAGACGTCTAAAAATAGGCCAAAAAAAAGTTGACAAAAACGTCTAAAAAAAGACAACAAAAAAGTTGACAAAAACGTCACGAAACAAGCGAAAAAAAAGTCTAAAAATAGGCAACAAAAAAGTTGACAAAAACGTCTAAAAATAGCAACAACGTCTCAGAAAGGGACAAAAACCTCTAAAAATTGGCAACAAAAAAGTTGACAAAAACGCCACGAAAAAAGCATCAAAGACGTCTAAAAATAGGCAACAAAAAAGTTGACAAAAAAGTCTAAAAATAGGCAATAAAAAAGTTGAGAAAAACGTCTAAAAATAGGCAACAAAAAAGTTAACAAAAACGTCACGAATAAAGCGATAAAGACGTCTAAAAATAGGCAACAAAAAAGTTGACAAAAACCTCTAAAAATAGGCAATAAAAAAGTTGAGAAAAACGTCTAAAAATAGGCAACAAAAAAGTTAACAAAAACGTCACGAAAAAAGCGATAAAGACGTCTAAAAATTGGCAACAAAAAAGTTGACAAAAACGCCACGAAAAAATCAACAAAGACGTCTAAAAATAGGCAACAAAAAAGTTGACAAAAACGTCACAAAAAAGCGACAACAACGTCTAAAAATAGGCAACAAAAAAGTTGACAAAAAGGTCACAAAAAAGCAACAACAACGTCTCAGAAATGGACAAAAACGTCTCACAAAGGGACAAAAACGTCTAAAAATAGGCAACAAAAAAGTTGACAAAAACGTCACAAAAAAACTACAAAATCTTCTAAAAATAGGCAACAAAAAAGTTGACAAAAACGTCTAAAAGTAGGCAACAAAAAAGTTGACAAAAACGTCTAAAAATAGGCAACAAAAAAGTTGACAAAAACGTCACAAAAAAGCAACAACCACGTCTCAGAAATGGACAAAAACGTCTCACAAAGGTACAAAAACGTCTAAAAATAGGCAACAAAAAAGTTGACAAAAACGTCACAAAAAAACTACAAATTCTAAAAATAGGCAACCAAAAAGTTGACAAAAATGTCACGAAAAAAGCGATGAAGACGTCTAAAAATAGGCAAAAAAAAGTTGACAAAAACGTCTAAATAAGACAACAAAAAAGTTAACAAAAACGTTACGAAACAAGCGAAAAAAAGTCTAAAAATAGGCAACAAAAAAGTAGACAAAAACCTCTAAAAATTGGCAACAAAAAAGTAGACAAACGCCACGAAAAAAGCAACAAAGACGTCTAAAAATAGGTAACAAAAAAGTTGACAAAAACGTCACAAAAAAGCGACAACAACGTCTAAAAATAGGCAACAAAAAAGTTGAAAAAACGTCACAAAAAAAGCAACATAGACGTCTAAAAATAGGCAACAAAAAAGTTGACAAAAACGTCTAAAAATAGGCAACAAAAAAGTTGACAAAAACGTCACAAAAAAAGCAACATAGACGTCTAAAAATAGGCAACAAAAAAGTTGACAAAAACGTCACAAAAAAGCAACAACAACGTCTCAGAAATGGACAAAAACGTCTCACAAAGGGACAAAAACGTCTAAAAATAGGCAACAAAAAAGTTGACAAAAACGTCACAAAAAAACTACAACTTCTAAAAATAGGCAACCAAAAAGTTGACAAAAATGTCTAAAAATAGGCAACAAAAAAGTTGACAAAAAAGTCTAAAAATAGGCAATAAAAAAGTTGAGAAAAACGTCTAAATATAGGCAACAAAAAAGTTGACTAAAACGTCACGAAATAAGCGATAAAGACGTCTAAAAATAGTCAAAAAAAAGTTGACAAAAACGTCTAAAAAAGACAACAAAAAAGTTGACAAAAACGTCACGAAACAAGCGAAAAAAAAGTCTAAAAATAGGCAACAAAAAAGTTGACAAAAACCTCTAAAAATTGGCAACAAAAAAGTTGACAACGTCAAAAAAGCGACAACAACGTCTAAAAATAGGCAACAAAAAAGTTGAAAAAACGTCACAAAAAAGCAACATAGACGTCTAAAAATAGGCAACAAAAAAGTTGACAAAAACGTCACAAAAAAACTACAACTTCTAAAAATAGGCAACCAAAAAGTTGACAAAAACGTCAAAAAATAGGCAACAAAAAAGTTGACAAAAACGTCACAAAAAAACTACAACTTCTAAAAATAGGCAACAAAAAAGTTGACAAAAACGTCACGAAAAAAGCGATAAAGACGTCTAAAAATAGGCCAAAAAAAAGTTGACAAAAACGTCTAAAAAAAGACAACAAAAAAGTTGACAAAAACGTCACAAAAAAGCAACAACAACGTCTCAGAAATGGACAAAAACGTCTCACAAAGGGACAAAAACGTCTAAAAATAGGCAACAAAAAAGTTGACAAAAACGTCACAAAAAAACTACAACTTCTAAAAATAGGCAACCAAAAAGTTGACAAAAATGTCTAAAAATAGGCAACAAAAAAGTTGACAAAGTCTAAAAATAGGCAATAAAAAAGTTGAGAAAAACGTCTAAATATAGGCAACAAAAAAGTTGACTAAAACGTCACGAAATAAGCGATAAAGACGTCTAAAAATAGTCAAAAAAAAGTTGACAAAAACGTCTAAAAAAGACAACAAAAAAGTTGACAAAAACGTCACGAAACAAGCGAAAAAAAAGTCTAAAAATAGGCAACAAAAAAGTTGACAAAAACCTCTAAAAATTGGCAACAAAAAAGTTGACAACAACGTCACAAAAAAGCGACAACAACGTCTAAAAATAGGCAACAAAAAAGTTGAAAAAACGTCACAAAAAAGCAACATAGACGTCTAAAAATAGGCAACAAAAAAGTTGACAAAAACGTCACAAAAAAACTACAACTTCTAAAAATAGGCAACCAAAAAGTTGACAAAAACGTCAAAAAATAGGCAACAAAAAAGTTGACAAAAACGTCACAAAAAAACTACAACTTCTAAAAATAGGCAACAAAAAAGTTGACAAAAACGTCACGAAAAAAGCGATAAAGACGTCTAAAAATAGGCCAAAAAAAAGTTGACAAAAACGTCTAAAAAAAGACAACAAAAAAGTTGACAAAAACGTCACGAAACAAGCGAAAAAAAAGTCTAAAAATAGGCAACAAAAAAGTTGACAAAAACGTCACAAAAAAGCAACAACAACGTCTCAGAAATGGACAAAAACGTCTCACAAAGGGACAAAAACGTCTAAAAATAGGCAACAAAAAAGTTGACAAAAACGTCACAAAAAAACTACAACTTCTAAAAATAGGCAACCAAAAAGTTGACAAAAATGTCTAAAAATAGGCAACAAAAAAGTTGACAAAAAAGTCTAAAAATAGGCAATAAAAAAGTTGAGAAAAACGTCTAAAAATAGGCAACAAAAAAGTTGACAAAAACGGCACGAAATAAGCGATAAAGACGTCTAAAAATAGTCTAAAAATAGTCAAAAAAAAGTTGACAAAAACGTCTAAAAAAGACAACAAAAAAGTTGACAAAAACGTCACGAAACAAGCGAAAAAAAAGTCTAAAAATAGGCAACAAAAAAGTTGACAAAAACCTCTAAAAATTGGCAACAAAAAAGTTGACAACAACGTCACAAAAAAGCGACAACAACGTCTGAAAATAGGCAACAAAAAAGTTGAAAAAACGTCACAAAAAAGCAACATAGACGTCTAAAAATAGGCAACAAAAAAGTTGACAAAAACGTCACAAAAAAACTACAACTTCTAAAAATAGGCAACCAAAAAGTTGACAAAAACGTCAAAAAATAGGCAACAAAAAAGTTGACAAAAACGTCACAAAAAAACTACAACTTCTAAAAATAGGCAACAAAAAAGTTGACAAAAACGTCACGAAAAAAGCGATAAAGACGTCTAAAAATAGGCCAAAAAAAAGTTGACAAAAACGTCTAAAAAAAGACAACAAAAAAGTTGACAAAAACGTCACGAAACAAGCGAAAAAAAAGTCTAAAAATAGGCAACAAAAAAGTTGACAAAAACGTCTAAAAATAGCAACAACGTCTCAGAAAGGGACAAAAACCTCTAAAAATTGGCAACAAAAAAGTTGACAAAAACGCCACGAAAAAAGCATCAAAGACGTCTAAAAATAGGCAACAAAAAAGTTGACAAAAACGTCACAAAAAAGCGACAACAACGTCTAAAAATAGGCAACAAAAAAGTTGACAAAAACGTCACGAAACAAGAGAAAAAAAACATCTAAAAATAGGCAACAAAAAAGTTGACAAAAACGTCTAAAAATAGGCAACAAAAAAGTTGACAAAAACGTAAAAAAATAGGCAACAAAAAAGTTGACAAAAACGTCACAAAAAAACTACAACTTCTAAAAATAGGCAACAAAAAAGTTGAGAAAAACGTCTAAAAATAGGCAATAAAAAAGTTGAGAAAAATGTCAAAAAGTAGTCAACAAAAAAGTTGACAATAATGTCACAAAAAAGCGAAAAAAACCATCTAAAAATAGGCAACAAAAATGTTGACAAAAACGTCATGAAAAAAGCGATAAAGACGTCTAAAAATAGGCAAAAAAAAGTTCACAAAAACGTCTAAAAAAAGACAACAAAAAAGTTGACAAAAACGTCACGAAACAAGCGAAAAAAAAGTCTAAAAATAGGCAACAAAAAAGTTGACAAAAACGTCTAAAAATAGCAACAACGTCTCAGAAATGGACAAAAACCTCTAAAAATTGGCAAAAAAAAAGTTGACAAAAACGCCACGAAAAAAGCAACAAACAACGTCTCATAAATGGACAAAAAAGTCTCACAAAGGGACAAAAAAGTCTAAAAATTGGCAACGAAAAAGTTGACAAAAACTTCTAAAAATACAGACAACGTCTCAGAAATGGACAAAAACGTCTTACAAAGGGATAAAAACGTATAAAAATTGGCAATAAATAAGTTGACAAAAAAGGCTAAAAATAGGCAACAAAAAAGTTGAGAAAAACGTCAAAAAATAGGCAACAAAAAAGTTGACAAAAAAGTCTAAAAGTAGGCAACAAAAAAGTTGAGAAAAATGTCAAAAAATAGGCAACAAAAAAGTTGACAAAAACGTCACGAAAAAAGCGATAAAGATGTATAAAAATAGGCAAAAAAAATTTCACAAAAACGTCACGAAACAATCGGAAAAAGAGTCTAAAAATAGGCAACAAAAAAGTTGACAAAAACGTCTAAAAATAGCAACAACGTCTCAGAAAGGGACAAAAACCTCTAAAAATTGGCAACAAAAAAGTTGACAAAAACGTCACGAAAAAAGCAACAAAGACGTCTAAAAATAGGCAACAAAAAAGTTGACAAAAACGTCATAAAAAAGCGACAACAACGTCTCAGAAATGGACAAAAAAGTCTCAGAAAGGGACAAAAAAGTCTAATAATTGGCAACAAAAAAGTTGACAAACACGTCTAAATATAGGCAACAAAAAAGTTGACAAAAACTTCTAAAAATAGCGACAACGTCTCAGAAAGGGACAAAAACGTCAAAAAATTGGCAAAAAAAAGTTGACAAAAACGTCACAAAAAAGCGACAACAAAGTCTCAGAAATGGACAAAAACGTCTAAAAATTGGCAATAAATAAGTTGACAAAAAAGTCTAAAAATAGGCAAAAAAAAAGTTTAGAAAAACGTCAAAAAATAGGCAACAAAAAAGTTGACAAAAACGTCACGAAAAAAGCGATAAAGACGTCTAAAAAAAGACAACAAAAAAGTTGACAAAAACGTCTAAAAATAGGCAACAAAAAAGTTGACAAAAAAGTCTAAAAATAGGCAACAAAAAAGTTGAGAAAAATGTCAAAAAATAGGCAACAAAAAAGTTGACTAAAACGTCACAAAACAATCGGAAAAAAGTCTAAAAATAGGCAACAAAAAAGTTGACAAAAACGTCTAAAAATAGCAACAACGTCTCAGAAAGGGACAAAAACCTCTAAAAATTGGCAACAAAAAAGTTGACAAAAACGTCACGAAAAAAGCATCAAAGACGTCTAAAAATAGGCAACAAAAAAGTTGACAAAAACGTCATAAAAAAGCGACAACAACGTCACAGAAAGGGACAAAAACGTCTAAAAATTGGCAATAAATAAGTTGACAAAAAGATCACAAAAAGCAACAAAAACGTCTAAAAATAGGCAACAAAAAAGTTGACAAAAACGTCACGAAAAAAGCATCAAAGACGTCTAAAAATAGGCAACAAAAAAGTTGACAAAAACGTCATAAAAAAGCGACAACAACGTCACAGAAAGGGACAAAAACGTCTAAAAATTGGCAATAAATAAGTTGACAAAAAGATCACAAAAAGCAACAAAAACGTCTAAAAATAGGCAACAAAAAAGTTGACAAAAACGTCTAAAAATAGTCAACAAAAAAGTTGACAAAAACGTCTAAAAATAGGCAACAAAAAAGTTGACAAAAAAGTCTAAAAATAGGCAACAAAAAAGTTGACAAAACGTCACAATAAAGCGACAACAACGTCTTCGAAATGGACAAAAACGTCTAAAAATAGGCAACAAAAAAGTTGACAAAAACGTCACAAAAAAGCGACAACAACGTCTCAGAAATGGACAAAAAAGTCTCACAAAGGGACAAAAAAGTCTAAAAAATTGGCAAAAAAAAAGTTGACAAACACGTCTAAATATAGGCAACAAAAAAGTTGACAAAAATGTCACGAAACAAGCGAAAAAAAACATTTAAAAATAGGCAACAAAAAAGTTGACAACAACGTCACAAAAAAAGCAACATAGACGTCTAAAAATAGGCAACAAAAAAGTTGACAAAAACGTCACAAAAAAGCGACAACAACGTCTCAGAAATGGACAAAAACGTCTCACAAAGGGACAAAAACGTCTAAAAGTAGGCAACAAAAAAGTTGACAAAAACGTCTAAAAATAGGCAACAAAAAAGTTGACAAAAACGTCACAAAAAAAGCAACATAGACGTCTAAAAATAGGCAACAAAAAAGTTGACAAAAACGTCACAAAAAAGCGACAACAACGTCTCAGAAATGGACAAAAACGTCTCACAAAGGGACAAAAACGTCTAAAAATAGGCAACAAAAAAGTTGACAAAAAAGTCAAAAAATTGGCAACAAAAAAGTTGAGAAAAACGTCAAAAAATAGGCAACAAAAAAGTTAACAAAAACGTCACAAAAAAATTACAACTTCTAAAAATAGGCAACAAAAAAGTTGACAAAAACGTCTAAAAATAGGCAACAAAAAAGTTGACAAAAACGTCACAAAAAAGCAAAAAAAAAGTCTAAGAATAGGCAACAAAAAAGTTGACAAAAACCTCACGAAAAAAGCGATAAAGATGTCTAAAAATAGGCAAAAAAAAGTTGACAAAAACGTCACGAAAAAAGCGATAAAGACGTCTAAAAATAGGCAAAAAAAAGTTGACAAAAACGTCTAAAAAAAGACAACAAAAAAGTTGACAAAAACGTCACGAAAAAAGCGAAAAAAAAGTCTAAAAAATTGTCAACAAAAAAGTTGACAAACACGTCTAAATATAGGCAACAAAAAAGTTGACAAAAACGTCTAAAAATAGCGACAACGTCTCAGAAAGGGACAAAAACGTCAAAAAATTGGCAAAAAAAAGTTGACAAAAACGTCATGAAAAAAGCGACAACAAAGTCTCAGAAATGGACAAAAACGTCTTACAAAGGGATAAAAACGTCTAAAAATTGACAATAAATAAGTTGACAAAAAGATCACAAAAAAGCATCAAAAACGTCAAAAAATAGGCAACAAAAAGGTTGACAAAAACGTCTAAAAATAGGCAACAAAAAAGTTGACAAAAACGTCACAAAAAAGCAAAAAAAAAGTAAGAATAGGCAACAAAAAAGTTGACAAAAACCTCACGAAAAAAGCGATAAAGATGTCTAAAAATAGGCAAAAAAAAGTTGACAAAAACGTCACGAAAAAAGCGATAAAGACGTCTAAAAATAGGCAAAAAAAAGTTGAGAAAAATGTCAAAAAATAGGCAACAAAAAAGTTGACAAAAAAGTCACAAAAAAACTACAACTTCTAAAAATAGGCAACAAAAAAGTTGACAAAAACGTCTAAAAATAGGCAACAAAAAAGTTGACAAAAACGTCACAATAAAAGCAAAAAAAAAGTCTAAGAATATGCAACAAAAAAGTTGACAAAAACGTCATGAAAAAAGCGACAACAAAGTCTCAGAAATGGACAAAAACGTCTTACAAAGGGATAAAAACGTCTAAAAATTGACAATAAATAAGTTGACAAAAAGATCACAAAAAAGCATCAAAAACGTCTAAAAATAGGCAACAAAAAAGATGACAAAAAAGTCAAAAAATTGGCAACAAAAAAGTTGAGAAAAACGTCAAAAAATAGGCAACAAAAAGGTTGACAAAAACGTCTAAAAATAGGCAACAAAAAAGTTGACAAAAACGTCACAAAAAAGCAAAAAAAAAGTCTAAGAATAGGCAACAAAAAAGTTGACAAAAACCTCACGAAAAAAGCAATAAAGATGTCTAAAAATAGGCAAAAAAAAGTTGACAAAAACGTCACGAAAAAAGCGACAAAGACGTCTAAAAATAGGCAAAAAAAAGTTGACAAAAACGTCTAAAAAAGACAACAAAAAAGTTGACAAAAACGTCACGAAACAAGCGAAAAAAAAGTCTAAAAAATTGGCAACAAAAAAGTTGACAAACACGTCTAAATATAGGCAACAAAAAGTTGACAAAAACGTCTAAAAATAGCGACAACGTCTCAGAAAGGGACAAAAACGTCAAAAAATTGGCAAAAAAAGTTTACAAAAACGTCATGAAAAAAGCGACAACAAAGTCTCAGAAATGGACAAAAACGTCTTACAAAGGGATAAAAACGTCTAAAAATTGACAATGAATAAGTTGACAAAAAGATCACAAAAAATCATCAAAAAACGTCTAAAAATAGGCAACAAAAAGTTGACAAAAAAGTCAAAAAATTGGCAACAAAAAAGTTGAGAAAAATGTCAAAAAATAGGCAACAAAAAAGTTGACAAAAAAGTCTAAAAATAGGCAACAAAAAAGTTGAGAAAAACGTTAAAAAATAGGCAACAAAAAAGTTGACAAAAAAGTCTAAAAATAGGCAACAAAAAAGTTGACAAAAATGTCAAAAAATAGGCAACAAAAAAGTTGAGAAAAATGTCACGAAAAAAGCGATAAAGATGTCTAAAAAAAGACAACAAAAAAGTTGACAAAAACGTCTAAAAATAGGCAACAAAAAAGTTGACAAAAAAGTCTAAAAATAGGCAACAAAAAAGTTGAGAAAAATGTCAAAAAATAGGCAACAAAAAAGTTGACAAAAACGTCACGACAAAAGCGATAAAGACGTATAAAAATAGGCAAAAAAAAGTTGACAAAAACGTCTAAAAAAAGACAACAAAAAAGTTGAGAAAAACGTCACGAAACAAGCGAAAAAAAATCTAAAAATAGGCAAAAAAAAAGTTGACAAAAACGTCTAAAAGTAGTCAACAAAAAAGTTGACAAAAACGTCACAAAAAAGCGACAACAACGTCTCAGAAATGGACAAAAACGTCTCACAAAGGGACAAAAACGTCTAAAAATAGGCAACAAAAAAGTTGATAAAAAAGTCTAAAAATAGGCAACAAAAAAGTTGAGAAAAACGTCAAAAAATAGGCAACAACAAAGATGACAAAAACGTCACAAAAAAGCGACAACAACGTCTCAGAAATGGACAAAAAAGTCTCACAAAGGGACAAAAAAGTCTAAAAAATTGGCAAAAAAAAGTTGACAAACACGTCTAAATATAGGCAACAAAAAAGTTGACAAAAACGTCACAAAAAAGCGACAACAACGTCTCTGAAATGGACAAAAACGTCTAAAAATAGGCAACAAAAAAGTTGACAAAAACGTCTAAAAATAGGCAACAAAAAAGTTGAGAAAAACGTCAAAAAATAGGCAACAAAAAAGTTGACAAAAACATCACAAAAAAACTACAACTTCTAAAAATAGGCAACAAAAAAGATGTCAAAAACGTTACAAAAAGTGACAAAAACGTCAAAAAATAGGCAACAAAAAAGTTGACAAAAACGTCTAAAAATAGGCAACAAAAAAGTTGACAAAAACGTCACGAAACAAGCGAAAAAAAAACATTTAAAAATAGGCAACAAAAAAGTTGACAAAAACGTCACAAAAAAAGCAACATAGACGTCTAAAAATAGGCAAAAAAAAAGTTGACAAAAACGTCTAAAAGTAGTCAACAAAAAAGTTGACAAAAACGTCACAAAAAAGCGACAACAACGTCTCAGAAATGGACAAAAACGTCTCACAAAGGGACAAAAACGTCTAAAAATAGGCAACAAAAAAGTTGATAAAAAAGTCTAAAAATAGGCAACAAAAAAGTTGAGAAAAACGTCAAAAAATAGGCAACAACAAAGATGACAAAAACGTCACAAAAAAGCGACAACAACGTCTCAGAAATGGACAAAAAAGTCTCACAAAGGGACAAAAAAGTCTAAAAAATTGGCAAAAAAAAGTTGACAAACACGTCTAAATATAGGCAACAAAAAAGTTGACAAAAACGTCACAAAAAAGCGACAACAACGTCTCAGAAATGGACAAAAACGTCTAAAAATAGGCAACAAAAAAGTTGACAAAAACGTCTAAAAATAGGCAACAAAAAAGTTGAGAAAAACGTCAAAAAATAGGCAACAAAAAAGTTGACAAAAACATCACAAAAAAACTACAACTTCTAAAAATAGGCAACAAAAAAGATGTCAAAAACGTTACAAAAAGTGACAAAAACGTCAAAAAATAGGCAACAAAAAAGTTGACAAAAACGTCTAAAAATAGGCAACAAAAAAGTTGACAAAAACGTCACGAAACAAGCGAAAAAAAAACATTTAAAAATAGGCAACAAAAAAGTTGACAAAAACGTCACAAAAAAAGCAACATAGACGTCTAAAAATAGGCAAAAAAAAAGTTGACAAAAACGTCTAAAAGTAGTCAACAAAAAAGTTGACAAAAACGTCACAAAAAAGCGACAACAACGTCTCAGAAATGGACAAAAACGTCTCACAAAGGGACAAAAACGTCTAAAAATAGGCAACAAAAAAGTTGATAAAAAAGTCTAAAAATAGGCAACAAAAAAGTTGAGAAAAACGTCAAAAAATAGGCAACAACAAAGATGACAAAAACGTCACAAAAAAGCGACAACAACGTCTCAGAAATGGACAAAAAAGTCTCACAAAGGGACAAAAAAGTCTAAAAAATTGGCAAAAAAAAGTTGACAAACACGTCTAAATATAGGCAACAAAAAAGTTGACAAAAACGTCACAAAAAAGCGACAACAATGTCTCAGAAATGGACAAAAACGTCTAAAAATAGGCAACAAAAAAGTTGACAAAAACGTCTAAAAATAGGCAACAAAAAAGTTGAGAAAAACGTCAAAAAATAGGCAACAAAAAAGTTGACAAAAACATCACAAAAAAACTACAACTTCTAAAAATAGGCAACAAAAAAGATGTCAAAAACGTTACAAAAAGTGACAAAAACGTCAAAAAATAGGCAACAAAAAAGTTGACAAAAACGTCTAAAAATAGGCAACAAAAAAGTTGACAAAAACGTCACGAAACAAGCGAAAAAAAAACATTTAAAAATAGGCAACAAAAAAGTTGACAAAAACGTCACAAAAAAAGCAACAGACGTCTAAAAATAGGCAACAAAAAAGTTGACAAAAACGTCACAAAAAAGCGACAACAACGTCTCAGAAATGGACAAAAACGTCTCAAAAAGGGACAACAACGTCTAAAAATAGGCAACAAAAAAGTTGACAAAAACGTCTAAAAATAGGCAACAAAAAAGTTGACAAAAACGACAAAAAATAGGCAACAAAAAAGTTGACAAAAACGTCACAAAAAAACTACAACTTCTAAAAATAGGCAACAAAAAAGTTGACAAAAACGTCTAAAAATAGGCAACAAAAAAGTTGACAAAAACGACAAAAAATAGGCAACAAAAAAGTTGACAAAAACGTCACAAAAAAACTACAACTTCTAAAAATAGGCAATAAAAAAGTTGACAAACACGTCTAAATATAGGCAACAAAAAAGTTGACAAAAACGTCTAAAAATAGCGACAACGTCTCAGAAAGGGACAAAAACGTCAAAAAATTGGCAATAAATAAGTTGACAAAAAGATCACAAAAAAGCATCAAAAACGTCTAAATATAGGCAACAAAAAAGTTGACAAAAAAGTCAAAAAATTGGCAACAAAAAAAGTTGAGAAAAACGTCAAAAAATAGGCAACAAAAAAGTTGACAAAAAAGTCTAAAAATAGGCAACAAAAAAGTTGAAAAAAATGTCAAAAAATAGGCAACAAAAAAGTTGAGAAAAATGTCAAAAAATAGGCAACAAAAAAGTTGAGAAAAATGTCACGAAACAAGCGAAAAAAAATCTAAAAATAGGCAAAAAAAAGTTGACAAAAACGTCTAAAAATAGCAACAACGTCTCAGAAAGGGACAAAAACCTCTAAAAATTGGCAACAAAAAAGTTGACAAAAACGTCACGAAAAAAGCAACAAAGACGTCTAAAAATAGGCAACAAAAAAGTTGACAAAAACGTCATAAAAAAGCGACAACAACGTCTCAGAAATGGACAAAAAAGTCTCACAAAGGGACAAAAAAGTCTAAAAATTGGCAACAAAAAAGTTGACAAACACGTCTAAATATAGGCAACAAAAAAGTTGACAAAAATGTCACGAAACAAGCGAAAAAAAAAAAAAAAAAAAAAAAAACTTCTAAAAATAGCGACAACGTCTCAGAAAGGGACAAACACGTCTAAAACTTGTCAATAAATAAGTTGACAAAAAGGTCACAAAAAAGCATCAAAAACGTCTAAAAATAGGCAACAAAAAGGGTGAGAAAAACGTCAAAAAATAGGCAACAACAAAGTTGACAAAAACGTCACAAAAAAGCTAAAAAAAACGTCTAAAAATAGGCAACAAAAACGTTGACAAAAACGTCACAAAAAAGCAAAAAAAACGTCTAATAATAGGCAACAAAAAAGTTGACAAAAACTTCTAAAAATAGCGACGTCTCAGAAAGGGACAAAAACGTTTCAGAAAGGGGCAAAAACGTCAAAAAATTGGCAAAAAAAAGTTGACAAAAACTTCACAAAAAAAGCGAAAACAACTTCTCAGAAATGGATAAAAACTTCTTACAAAGGGACAAAAACGTCTAAAAATAGGCAACAAAAAAGGTGACAAAAACGTTACAAAAAGTGACAAAAACGTCTAAAAATAGGCAACAAAAAAATTGACAAAAGCGTCACGAAAAAAGCGGCAAAGACGTCTAGAAATAGGCAACAATAAAGTTGAGAAAAACTTCAAAAAATAGGCAACAAAGAAGTTGACTAAAACGTAACAAAAAAGCAACATAAACTTCTAAAAATAGGCAACAAAAAAGCAACAAAAACGCCTAAAAATAGGCAACCAAAAAGTTTACAAAAACGTCTAAAAATAGGCAACAAAAAAGTTGACAAAAACGTGACGAAAAAAGCAACAAAGACGTCTAAAAATTGGCAACAAAAAAGTTGGCAAAAACTTCTAAAAATAGCGACAAAGTCTCAGAAAGGGACAAAAACGTATCAGAAAGGGACAAAAACGTCTAAAAATATATAGGCAACAAAAAAGTTGACAACGTCACAAAAAAAGTGACAACGTCTCAGAAAGGGACAAAAACGTCTAAAAATAGGCAACAAAAAAGTTGACAAAAACGTCATGAAAAAAGAGACAGACGTCTAAAAATAGGCAACAAAAAAGCAACAAAAATGTCTAAAAATAGGCAACAAAAAAGTTGACAACAACGTCACAAAAAAAGTGACAACGTCTTAGAAAGGGACAAAAACGTCTCAAAAAGCGGCAAAGACGTCTAGAAATAGGCAACAATAAAGTTGAGAACAACTTCTAAAAATAGGCAACAAAAAAGCAACAAAAACGTCTAAAAATAGGCAACCAAAAAGTTTACAAAAACGTCTAAAAATAGGCAACAAAAAAGTTGACAAAAAAGTCAAAAAATTGGCAACAAAAAAAGTTGAGAAAAACGTCAAAAAATAGGCAACAAAAAAGTTGACAAAAAAGTCTAAAAATAGGCAACAAAAAAGTTGAAAAAAATGTCAAAAAATAGGCAACAAAAAAGTTGAGAAAAATGTCAAAAAATAGGCAACAAAAAAGTTGAGAAAAATGTCACGAAACAAGCGAAAAAAAATCTAAAAATAGGCAAAAAAAAGTTGACAAAAACGTCTAAAAATAGCAACAACGTCTCAGAAAGGGACAAAAACCTCTAAAAATTGGCAACAAAAAAGTTGACAAAAACGTCACGAAAAAAGCAACAAAGACGTCTAAAAATAGGCAACAAAAAAGTTGACAAAAACGTCATAAAAAAGCGACAACAACGTCTCAGAAATGGACAAAAAAGTCTCACAAAGGGACAAAAAAGTCTAAAAATTGGCAACAAAAAAGTTGACAAACACGTCTAAATATAGGCAACAAAAAAGTTGACAAAAATGTCACGAAACAAGCGAAAAAAAAAAAAAAAAAAAAAAACTTCTAAAAATAGCGACAACGTCTCAGAAAGGGACAAACACGTCTAAAACTTGTCAATAAATAAGTTGACAAAAAGGTCACAAAAAAGCATCAAAAACGTCTAAAAATAGGCAACAAAAAAGTTGACAAAAACGTCTAAAAATAGTAAACAAAAAAGTTGACAAAAAAGTCTAAAAATAGGCAACAAAAAGGGTGAGAAAAACGTCAAAAAATAGGCAACAACAAAGTTGACAAAAACGTCACAAAAAAGCTAAAAAAAACGTCTAAAAATAGGCAACAAAAACGTTGACAAAAACGTCACAAAAAAGCAAAAAAAACGTCTAATAATAGGCAACAAAAAAGTTGACAAAAACTTCTAAAAATAGCGACGTCTCAGAAAGGGACAAAAACGTTTCAGAAAGGGGCAAAAACGTCAAAAAATTGGCAAAAAAAAGTTGACAAAAACTTCACAAAAAAAGCGAAAACAACTTCTCAGAAATGGATAAAAACTTCTTACAAAGGGACAAAAACGTCTAAAAATAGGCAACAAAAAAGGTGACAAAAACGTTACAAAAAGTGACAAAAACGTCTAAAAATAGGCAACAAAAAAATTGACAAAAGCGTCACGAAAAAAGCGGCAAAGACGTCTAGAAATAGGCAACAATAAAGTTGAGAAAAACTTCAAAAAATAGGCAACAAAGAAGTTGACTAAAACGTAACAAAAAAGCAACATAAACTTCTAAAAATAGGCAACAAAAAAGCAACAAAAACGCCTAAAAATAGGCAACCAAAAAGTTTACAAAAACGTCTAAAAATAGGCAACAAAAAAGTTGACAAAAACGTGACGAAAAAAGCAACAAAGACGTCTAAAAATTGGCAACAAAAAAGTTGGCAAAAACTTCTAAAAATAGCGACAAAGTCTCAGAAAGGGACAAAAACGTATCAGAAAGGGACAAAAACGTCTAAAAATATATAGGCAACAAAAAAGTTGACAACGTCACAAAAAAAGTGACAACGTCTCAGAAAGGGACAAAAACGTCTAAAAATAGGCAACAAAAAAGTTGACAAAAACGTCATGAAAAAAGAGACAGACGTCTAAAAATAGGCAACAAAAAAGCAACAAAAATGTCTAAAAATAGGCAACAAAAAAGTTGACAACAACGTCACAAAAAAAGTGACAACGTCTTAGAAAGGGACAAAAACGTCTCAAAAAGCGGCAAAGACGTCTAGAAATAGGCAACAATAAAGTTGAGAACAACTTCTAAAAATAGGCAACAAAAAAGCAACAAAAACGTCTAAAAATAGGCAACCAAAAAGTTTACAAAAACGTCTAAAAATAGGCAACAAAAAAGTTGACAAAAAAGTCAAAAAATTGGCAACAAAAAAAGTTGAGAAAAACGTCAAAAAATAGGCAACAAAAAAGTTGACAAAAAAGTCTAAAAATAGGCAACAAAAAAGTTGAAAAAAATGTCAAAAAATAGGCAACAAAAAAGTTGAGAAAAATGTCAAAAAATAGGCAACAAAAAAGTTGAGAAAAATGTCACGAAACAAGCGAAAAAAAATCTAAAAATAGGCAAAAAAAAGTTGACAAAAACGTCTAAAAATAGCAACAACGTCTCAGAAAGGGACAAAAACCTCTAAAAATTGGCAACAAAAAAGTTGACAAAAACGTCACGAAAAAAGCAACAAAGACGTCTAAAAATAGGCAACAAAAAAGTTGACAAAAACGTCATAAAAAAGCGACAACAACGTCTCAGAAATGGACAAAAAAGTCTCACAAAGGGACAAAAAAGTCTAAAAATTGGCAAGAAAAAAGTTGACAAACACGTCTAAATATAGGCAACAAAAAAGTTGACAAAAATGTCACGAAACAAGCGAAAAAAAAAAAAAAAAAAAAAAAAAACTTCTAAAAATAGCGACAACGTCTCAGAAAGGGACAAACACGTCTAAAACTTGTCAATAAATAAGTTGACAAAAAGGTCACAAAAAAGCATCAAAAACGTCTAAAAATAGGCAACAAAAAAGTTGACAAAAACGTCTAAAAATAGTAAACAAAAAAGTTGACAAAAAAGTCTAAAAATAGGCAACAAAAAGGGTGAGAAAAACGTCAAAAAATAGGCAACAACAAAGTTGACAAACGTCACAAAAAAGCTAAAAAAAACGTCTAAAAATAGGCAACAAAAACGTTGACAAAAACGTCACAAAAAAGCAAAAAAAACGTCTAATAATAGGCAACAAAAAAGTTGACAAAAACTTCTAAAAATAGCGACGTCTCAGAAAGGGACAAAAACGTTTCAGAAAGGGGCAAAAACGTCAAAAAATTGGCAAAAAAAAGTTGACAAAAACTTCACAAAAAAAGCGAAAACTTCTCAGAAATGGATAAAAACTTCTTACAAAGGGACAAAAACGTCTAAAAATAGGCAACAAAAAAGGTGACAAAAACGTTACAAAAAGTGACAAAAACGTCTAAAAATAGGCAACAAAAAAATTGACAAAAGCGTCACGAAAAAAGCGGCAAAGACGTCTAGAAATAGGCAACAATAAAGTTGAGAAAAACTTCAAAAAATAGGCAACAAAGAAGTTGACTAAAACGTAACAAAAAAGCAACATAAACTTCTAAAAATAGGCAACAAAAAAGCAACAAAAACGCCTAAAAATAGGCAACCAAAAAGTTTACAAAAACGTCTAAAAATAGGCAACAAAAAAGTTGACAAAAACGTGACGAAAAAAGCAACAAAGACGTCTAAAAATTGGCAACAAAAAAGTTGGCAAAAACTTCTAAAAATAGCGACAAAGTCTCAGAAAGGGACAAAAACGTATCAGAAAGGGACAAAAACGTCTAAAAATATATAGGCAACAAAAAAGTTGACAACGTCACAAAAAAAGTGACAACGTCTCAGAAAGGGACAAAAACGTCTAAAAATAGGCAACAAAAAAGTTGACAAAAACGTCATGAAAAAAGAGACAGACGTCTAAAAATAGGCAACAAAAAAGCAACAAAAATGTCTAAAAATAGGCAACAAAAAAGTTGACAACAACGTCACAAAAAAAGTGACAACGTCTTAGAAAGGGACAAAAACGTCTCAAAAAGCGGCAAAGACGTCTAGAAATAGGCAACAATAAAGTTGAGAACAACTTCTAAAAATAGGCAACAAAAAAGCAACAAAAACGTCTAAAAATAGGCAACCAAAAAGTTTACAAAAACGTCTAAAAATAGGCAACAAAAAAGTTGACAAAAACGTCACAAAAAAGCGAAAAAAAAACGTCTAAAAATAGGCAACAAAAACGTTGACAAAAACGTCACAAAAAGGCAAAAAAAAACGTCTAAGAATAGGCAACAAAAAAGTTTACAAAAACGTCACAAAAAAACAACAAAAACGTCTAAAAATAGGCAACAAAAAAGTTGACAAAAACTTCTAAAAATAGCAACGTCTCAGAAAGGGACAAAAACGTTTCAGAAAGGGACAAAAACGTCAAAAAATAGACCAAAAAAAAGTTGACAAAAACGTCACGAAACAAGCAAAAAAAAGTCTAAAAATAGGCAACAAAAAATTTGACAAAAACGTTTAAAAATAGCAACAACGTCTCAGAAAGGGACAAAAACCTCTAAAAATTGGCAACAAAAAAATTGACAAAAACGTCACAACAAAGCGACAAAAACGTCTAAAAATAGGCAACAAAAAAGTTGACAAAAACGTCTAAAAATAGCGACAACATCTCAGAAAGGGACAAAAACGTCTAAAAATAGGCAACAAAAAAGTTGACAACGCCTATTTTTAGACGTTTTTTTCGCTTTTTTCGTGACGTTTTTGTAAATTTTTTGTTTCCTATTTTTAGACGTTTTTGTCCCTTTCTGAGATGTTGTCGCTATTTTTAGACGTTTTTGTCAACTTTTTTGTTGCCAATTTTTAGAATTCTTTGTCGCTTTTTTCGTGACGTTTTTGTCAACTTTTTTTGTTGCCTTTTTTTAGACGTCTTTGTCCCTTTCTGAGACGTTGTCACTTTTTTTGTGACGTTGTTGTCACCTTTTTTGTTGCCAATTTTAAGACGTTTTTGTCCCTTTCTGAGACGTTGTCACTTTTTTTGTGACGTTTTGGTCAACTTTTTTGTTGCCAATTTTTAGACCTTTTTGTCGCTTTTTTGTGACGTTTTTGTCAACTTTTTTGTTGCCTATTTTTTGACGTTTTTCTCAACTTTTTTGTTGCCTATTTTTAGACGTTTTTGTCCCTTTCTGTGACGTTTTTGTCCCTTTCTAAGACGTTTTTGTCCCTTTCTGAGATGTTGTCGCTATTTTTAGATGTTTTTGTCAACTTTTTTGTTGCCAATTTCTAGACGTTTTTGTCAACTTTTTTGTTGCCTATTTTCATAAGTTTTTGTTGCTTTTTTGTTGCCTACTTTTAGACGTCTTTGCCGCTTTTTTCGTGACGTTTTTGTCCATTTCTAAGACGTTGTCACTTTTTTTTTGACGTTTTGGTCAACTTTTTTGTTGCCAATTTTTAGACGTTTTTGTTGCTTTTTTCGTGACGTTTTTGTCAACTCTTTTGTTGCCAATTTTTAGACGTTTTTGTCCATTTTTTCGTGACTTTTTTGTCAACTTTTTTGTTGCCTATTTTTAGACGTTTTTGTCGCTTTTTTGTGACGTTCTTGTCAACTTTTTTGTTGCCTATTTTTTGACGTTTTTCTCAACTTTTTTGTTGCCTATTTTTAGACGTTTTTGTCCCTTTCTGTGACGTTTTTGTCCCTTTCTGAGACGTTTTTGTCCCTTTCTGAGACTTTTTTGTCCCTTTCTGAGATGTTGTCGCTATTTTTAGATGTTTTTGTCAACTTTTTTGTTGCCAATTTCTAGACGTTTTTGTCAACTTCTTTGTTGCCTATTTTTAGAAGTTTTTGTTACTTTTTTGTTGCCTACTTTTAGACGTCTTTGCCGCTTTTTTCGTGACGTTTTTGTCCATTTCTGAGACGTTTTTGTCCCTTTCTAAGACGTTGTCACTTTTTTTGTGACGTTTTGGTCAACTTTTTTGTTGCCAATTTTTAGACGTTTTTGTTGCTTTTTTCGTGACGTTTTTGTCAACTCTTTTGTTGCCAATTTTTAGACGTTTTTGTCGCTTTTTTCGTGACTTTTTTGTCAACTTTTTTGTTGCCTATTTTTAGACGTTTTTGTCGCTTTTTTGTGACGTTCTTGTCAACTTTTTTGTTGCCTATTTTTTGACGTTTTTCTCAACTTTTTTGTTGCCTATTTTTAGACGTTTTTGTCCCTTTCTGTGACGTTTTTGTCCCTTTCCGAGACGTTTTTTTCCCTTTCTGAGACGTTTTTGTCCCTTTCTGAGATGTTGTCGCTATTTTTAGACGTTTTTGTCAACTTTTTTGTTGCCTATTTTTATAAGTTTTTGTTGCTTTTTTGTTGCCTACTTTTAGACGTCTTTGCCGCTTTTTTCGTGACGTTTTTGTCAACTTTTTTGTTGCGAATTTTTAGACGTCTTTGTCGCTTTTTTGTAACGTTTTTGTCAACTTTTTTGTTGCCTATTTTTAGACGTTTTTGTCCCTTTCTGAGACGTTGTTGCTATTTTTAGAAGTTTTGTCAACTTTTTTGTTGCCAATTTTTAGACGTTTTTGTCAACTTCTTTGTTGCCTATTTTTAGAAGTTTTTGTTACTTTTTTGTTGCCTACCTTTAGACGTTTTTGTCAACTTTTTTGTTGACTATTTTTAGAAGTTTTTGTCCCTTTCTGAGACGTTGTCGCTATTTTTAGAAGTTTTTGTCAACTTTTTTGTTGCCAATTTTTAGACATCTTTGTCGCTTTTTTCGTGACGTTTTTGGCAAACTTTTTGTTGCCTATTTTTAGACGTTTTTGTCCCTTTCTGAGACGTTGTCGCTATTTTTAGAAGTTTTTGTCAACTTTTTTGTTGCCAATTTTTAGACATCTTTGTCGCTTTTTTCGTGACGTTTTTGTCAACTTTTTTGTTGCCAATTTTTAGAATTCTTTGTCGCTTTTTTCGTGACGTTTTTGTCAACTTTTTTTGTTGCCTTTTTTTAGACGTCTTTGTCCCTTTCTGAGACGTTGTCACTTTTTTTGTGACGTTGTTGTCACCTTTTTTGTTGCCAATTTTTAGACGTTTTTGTCCCTTTCTGAGACGTTGTCACTTTTTTTGTGACGTTTTGGTCAACTTTTTTGTTGCCAATTTTTAGACCTTTTTGTCGCTTTTTTGTGACGTTTTTGTCAACTTTTTTGTTGCCTATTTTTTGACGTTTTTCTCAACTTTTTTGTTGCCTATTTTTAGACGTTTTTGTCCCTTTCTGTGACGTTTTTGTCCCTTTCTAAGACGTTTTTGTCCCTTTCTGAGATGTTGTCGCTATTTTTAGATGTTTTTGTCAACTTTTTTGTTGCCAATTTCTAGACGTTTTTGTCAACTTTTTTGTTGCCTATTTTCATAAGTTTTTGTTGCTTTTTTGTTGCCTACTTTTAGACGTCTTTGCCGCTTTTTTCGTGACGTTTTTGTCCATTTCTAAGACGTTGTCACTTTTTTTGTGACGTTTTGGTCAACTTTTTTGTTGCCAATTTTTAGACGTTTTTGTTGCTTTTTTCGTGACGTTTTTGTCAACTCTTTTGTTGCCAATTTTTAGACGTTTTTGTCGCTTTTTTCGTGACTTTTTTGTCAACTTTTTTGTTGCCTATTTTTAGACGTTTTTGTCGCTTTTTTGTGACGTTCTTGTCAACTTTTTTGTTGCCTATTTTTTGACGTTTTTCTCAACTTTTTTGTTGCCTATTTTTAGACGTTTTTGTCCCTTTCTGTGACGTTTTTGTCCCTTTCTGAGACGTTTTTGTCCCTTTCTGAGACTTTTTTGTCCCTTTCTGAGATGTTGTCGCTATTTTTAGATGTTTTTGTCAACTTTTTTGTTGCCAATTTCTAGACGTTTTTGTCAACTTCTTTGTTGCCTATTTTTAGAAGTTTTTGTTACTTTTTTGTTGCCTACTTTTAGACGTCTTTGCCGCTTTTTTCGTGACGTTTTTGTCCATTTCTGAGACGTTTTTGTCCCTTTCTAAGACGTTGTCACTTTTTTTGTGACGTTTTGGTCAACTTTTTTGTTGCCAATTTTTAGACGTTTTGGTTGCTTTTTTCGTGACGTTTTTGTCAACTCTTTTGTTGCCAATTTTTAGACGTTTTTGTCGCTTTTTTCGTGACTTTTTTGTCAACTTTTTTGTTGCCTATTTTTAGACGTTTTTGTCGCTTTTTTGTGACGTTCTTGTCAACTTTTTTGTTGCCTATTTTTTGACGTTTTTCTCAACTTTTTTGTTGCCTATTTTTAGACGTTTTTGTCCCTTTCTGTGACGTTTTTGTCCCTTTCCGAGACGTTTTTTTTGCCTTTCTGAGACGTTTTTGTCCCTTTCTGAGATGTTGTCGCTATTTTTAGACGTTTTTGTCAACTTTTTTGTTGCCTATTTTTATAAGTTTTTGTTGCTTTTTTGTTGCCTACTTTTAGACGTCTTTGCCGCTTTTTTCGTGACGTTTTTGTCAACTTTTTTGTTGCGAATTTTTAGACGTCTTTGTCGCTTTTTTGTAACGTTTTTGTCAACTTTTTTGTTGCCTATTTTTAGACGTTTTTGTCCCTTTCTGAGACGTTGTTGCTATTTTTAGAAGTTTTGTCAACTTTTTTGTTGCCAATTTTTAGACGTTTTTGTCAACTTCTTTGTTGCCTATTTTTAGAAGTTTTTGTTACTTTTTTGTTGCCTACCTTTAGACGTTTTTGTCAACTTTTTTGTTGACTATTTTTAGAAGTTTTTGTCCCTTTCTGAGACGTTATCGCTATTTTTAGAAGTTTTTGTCAACTTTTTTGTTGCCAATTTTTAGACATCTTTGTCGCTTTTTTCGTGACGTTTTTGGCAAACTTTTTGTTGCCTATTTTTAGACGTTTTTGTCCCTTTCTGAGACGTTGTCGCTATTTTTAGAAGTTTTTGTCAACTTTTTTGTTTCCAATTTTTAGACATCTTTGTCGCTTTTTTCGTGACGTTTTTGTCAACTTTTTTGTTGCCAATTTTTAGAATTCTTTGTCGCTTTTTTCGTGACGTTTTTGTCAACTTTTTTTGTTGCCTTTTTTTAGATGTCTTTGTCCCTTTCTGAGACGTTGTCACTTTTTTTGTGACGTTGTTGTCACCTTTTTTGTTGCCAATTTTTAGACGTTTTTGTCCCTTTCTGAGACGTTGTCACTTTTTTTGTGACGTTTTGGTCAACTTTTTTGTTGCCAATTTTTAGACGTTTTTGTCGCTTTTTTGTGACGTTTTTGTCAACTTTTTTGTTGCCTATTTTTTGACGTTTTTCTCAACTTTTTTGTTGCCTATTTTTAGACGTTTTTGTCCCTTTCTGTGACGTTTTTGTCCCTTTCTAAGACGTTTTTGTCCCTTTCTGAGATGTTGTCGCTATTTTTAGATGTTTTTGTCAACTTTTTTGTTGCCAATTTCTAGACGTTTTTGTCAACTTTTTTGTTGCCTATTTTTAGACGTCTTTGCCGCTTTTTTCGTGACGTTTTTGTCAACTTTTTTGTTGCCTATTTTTAGACGTTTTTGTCCCTTTCTGAGACATTGCCGCTATTTTTAGAAGTTTTTGTCAACTTTTTTGTTGCCAATTTTTAGACGTTTTTGTCAACTTCTTTGTTGCCTATTTTTAGAAGTTTTTGTTACTTTTTTGTTGACTACTTTTAGACGTCTTTGCCGCTTTTTTCGTGACGTTTTTGTCCATTTCTGAGACGTTTTTGTCCCTTTCTAAGACGTTGTCACTTTTTTTGTGTCGTTTTGGTCAACTTTTTTGTTGCCAATTTTTAGACGTTTTTGTTGCTTTTTTTCGTGACGTTTTTGCCAACTCTTTTGTTGCCAATTTTTAGACGTTTTTGTCGCTTTTTTCGTGACTTTTTTGTCAACTTTTTTGTTGCCTATTTTTAGACGTTTTTGTCGCTTTTTTGTGACGTTCTTGTCAACTTTTTTGTTGCCTATTTTTTGACGTTTTTCTCAACTTTTTTGTTGCCTATTTTTAGACGTTTTTGTCCCTTTCTGTGACGTTTTTGTCCCTTTCTGAGACGTTTTTGTCCCTTTCTGAGACGTTTTTGTCCCTTTCTGAGACGTTTTTGTCCCTTTCTGAGATGTTGTCGCTATTTTTAGATGTTTTTGTCAACTTTTTTGTTGCCAATTTCTAGACGTTTTTGTCAACTTTTTTGTTGCCTATTTTTATAAGTTTTTGTTGCTTTTTTGTTGCCTACTTTTAGACGTCTTTGCCGCTTTTTTCGTGACGTTTTTGTCAACTTTTTTGTTGCGAATTTTTAGACGTCTTTGTTGCTTTTTTGTAACGTTTTTGTCAACTTTTTTGTTGCCTATTTTTAGACGTTTTTGTCCCTTTCTGAGACGTTGTTGCTATTTTTAGAAGTTTTGTCAACTTTTTTGTTGCCAATTTTTAGACGTTTTTGTCAACTTCTTTGTTGCCTATTTTTAGAAGTTTTTGTTACTTTTTTGTTGCCTACCTTTAGACGTTTTTGTCAACTTTTTTGTTGACTATTTTTAGAAGTTTTTGTCCCTTTCTGAGACGTTGTCGCTATTTTTAGAAGTTTTTGTCAACTTTTTTGTTGCCAATTTTTAGACATCTTTGTCGCTTTTTTCGTGACGTTTTTGGCAAACTTTTTGTTGCCTATTTTTAGACGTTTTTGTCCCTTTCTGAGACGTTGTCGCTATTTTTAGAAGTTTTTGTCAACTTTTTTGTTGCCAATTTTTAGACATCTTTGTCGCTTTTTTCGTGACGTTTTTGTCAACTTTTTTGTTGCCAATTTTTAGAATTCTTTGTCGCTTTTTTCGTGACGTTTTTGTCAACTTTTTTTGTTGCCTTTTTTTAGACGTCTTTGTCCCTTTCTGAGACGTTGTCACTTTTTTTGTGACGTTGTTGTCACCTTTTTTGTTGCCAATTTTTAGACGTTTTTGTCCCTTTCTGAGACGTTGTCACTTTTTTTGTGACGTTTTGGTCAACTTTTTTGTTGCCAATTTTTAGACCTTTTTGTCGCTTTTTTGTGACGTTTTTGTCAACTTTTTTGTTGCCTATTTTTTGACGTTTTTCTCAACTTTTTTGTTGCCTATTTTTAGACGTTTTTGTCCCTTTCTGTGACGTTTTTGTCCCTTTCTAAGACGTTTTTGTCCCTTTCTGAGATGTTGTCGCTATTTTTAGATGTTTTTGTCAACTTTTTTGTTGCCAATTTCTAGACGTTTTTGTCAACTTTTTTGTTGCCTATTTTCATAAGTTTTTGTTGCTTTTTTGTTGCCTACTTTTAGACGTCTTTGCCGCTTTTTTCGTGACGTTTTTGTCCATTTCTAAGACGTTGTCACTTTTTTTTTGACGTTTTGGTCAACTTTTTTGTTGCCAATTTTTAGACGTTTTTGTTGCTTTTTTCGTGACGTTTTTGTCAACTCTTTTGTTGCCAATTTTTAGACGTTTTTGTCGCTTTTTTCGTGACTTTTTTGTCAACTTTTTTGTTGCCTATTTTTAGACGTTTTTGTCGCTTTTTTGTGACGTTCTTGTCAACTTTTTTGTTGCCTATTTTTTGACGTTTTTCTCAACTTTTTTGTTGCCTATTTTTAGACGTTTTTGTCCCTTTCTGTGACGTTTTTGTCCCTTTCTGAGACGTTTTTGTCCCTTTCTGAGACTTTTTTGTCCCTTTCTGAGATGTTGTCGCTATTTTTAGATGTTTTTGTCAACTTTTTTGTTGCCAATTTCTAGACGTTTTTGTCAACTTCTTTGTTGCCTATTTTTAGAAGTTTTTGTTACTTTTTTGTTGCCTACTTTTAGACGTCTTTGCCGCTTTTTTCGTGACGTTTTTGTCCATTTCTGAGACGTTTTTGTCCCTTTCTAAGACGTTGTCACTTTTTTTGTGACGTTTTGGTCAACTTTTTTGTTGCCAATTTTTAGACGTTTTTGTTGCTTTTTTCGTGACGTTTTTGTCAACTCTTTTGTTGCCAATTTTTAGACGTTTTTGTCGCTTTTTTCGTGACTTTTTTGTCAACTTTTTTGTTGCCTATTTTTAGACGTTTTTGTCGCTTTTTTGTGACGTTCTTGTCAACTTTTTTGTTGCCTATTTTTTGACGTTTTTCTCAACTTTTTTGTTGCCTATTTTTAGACGTTTTTGTCCCTTTCTGAGACGTTTTTGTCCCTTTCTGAGATGTTGTCGCTATTTTTAGACGTTTTTGTCAACTTTTTTGTTGCCTATTTTTATAAGTTTTTGTTGCTTTTTTGTTGCCTACTTTTAGACGTCTTTGCCGCTTTTTTCGTGACGTTTTTGTCAACTTTTTTGTTGCGAATTTTTAGACGTCTTTGTCGCTTTTTTGTAACGTTTTTGTCAACTTTTTTGTTGCCTATTTTTAGACGTTTTTGTCCCTTTCTGAGACGTTTTTGTCCCTTTCTGAGATGTTGTCGCTATTTTTAGATGTTTTTGTCAACTTTTTTGTTGCCAATTTCTAGACGTTTTTGTCAACTTTTTTGTTGCCTATTTTTATAAGTTTTTGTTGCTTTTTTGTTGCCTACTTTTAGACGTCTTTGCCGCTTTTTTCGTGACGTTTTTGTCAACTTTTTTGTTGCGAATTTTTAGACGTCTTTGTTGCTTTTTTGTAACGTTTTTGTCAACTTTTTTGTTGCCTATTTTTAGACGTTTTTGTCCCTTTCTGAGACGTTGTTGCTATTTTTAGAAGTTTTGTCAACTTTTTTGTTGCCAATTTTTAGACGTTTTTGTCAACTTCTTTGTTGCCTATTTTTAGAAGTTTTTGTTACTTTTTTGTTGCCTACCTTTAGACGTTTTTGTCAACTTTTTTGTTGACTATTTTTAGAAGTTTTTGTCCCTTTCTGAGACGTTGTCGCTATTTTTAGAAGTTTTTGTCAACTTTTTTTGTTGCCAATTTTTAGACATCTTTGTCGCTTTTTTCGTGACGTTTTTGGCAAACTTTTTGTTGCCTATTTTTAGACGTTTTTGTCCCTTTCTGAGACGTTGTCGCTATTTTTAGAAGTTTTTGTCAACTTTTTTGTTGCCAATTTTTAGACATCTTTGTCGCTTTTTTCGTGACGTTTTTGTCAACTTTTTTGTTGCCAATTTTTAGAATTCTTTGTCGCTTTTTTCGTGACGTTTTTGTCAACTTTTTTTGTTGCCTTTTTTTAGACGTCTTTGTCCCTTTCTGAGACGTTGTCACTTTTTTTGTGACGTTGTTGTCACCTTTTTTGTTGCCAATTTTTAGACGTTTTTGTCCCTTTCTGAGACGTTGTCACTTTTTTTGTGACGTTTTGGTCAACTTTTTTGTTGCCAATTTTTAGACCTTTTTGTCGCTTTTTTGTGACGTTTTTGTCAACTTTTTTGTTGCCTATTTTTTGACGTTTTTCTCAACTTTTTTGTTGCCTATTTTTAGACGTTTTTGTCCCTTTCTGTGACGTTTTTGTCCCTTTCTAAGACGTTTTTGTCCCTTTCTGAGATGTTGTCGCTATTTTTAGATGTTTTTGTCAACTTTTTTGTTGCCAATTTCTAGACGTTTTTGTCAACTTTTTTGTTGCCTATTTTCATAAGTTTTTGTTGCTTTTTTGTTGCCTACTTTTAGACGTCTTTGCCGCTTTTTTCGTGACGTTTTTGTCCATTTCTAAGACGTTGTCACTTTTTTTTTGACGTTTTGGTTAACTTTTTTGTTGCCAATTTTTAGACGTTTTTGTTGCTTTTTTCGTGACGTTTTTGTCAACTCTTTTGTTGCCAATTTTTAGACGTTTTTGTCGCTTTTTTCGTGACTTTTTTGTCAACTTTTTTGTTGCCTATTTTTAGACGTTTTTGTCGCTTTTTTGTGACGTTCTTGTCAACTTTTTTGTTGCCTATTTTTTGACGTTTTTCTCAACTTTTTTGTTGCCTATTTTTAGACGTTTTTGTCCCTTTCTGTGACGTTTTTGTCCCTTTCTGTGACGTTTTTGTCCCTTTCTGAGACGTTTTTGTCCCTTTCTGAGACTTTTTTGTCCCTTTCTGAGATGTTGTCGCTATTTTTAGATGTTTTTGTCAACTTTTTTGTTGCCAATTTCTAGACGTTTTTGTCAACTTCTTTGTTGCCTATTTTTAGAAGTTTTTGTTACTTTTTTGTTGCCTACTTTTAGACGTCTTTGCCGCTTTTTTCGTGACGTTTTTGTCCATTTCTGAGACGTTTTTGTCCCTTTCTAAGACGTTGTCACTTTTTTTGTGACGTTTTGGTCAACTTTTTTGTTGCCAATTTTTAGACGTTTTTGTTGCTTTTTTCGTGACGTTTTTGTCAACTCTTTTGTTGCCAATTTTTAGACGTTTTTGTCGCTTTTTTCGTGACTTTTTTGTCAACTTTTTTGTTGCCTATTTTTAGACGTTTTTGTCGCTTTTTTGTGACGTTCTTGTCAACTTTTTTGTTGCCTATTTTTTGACGTTTTTCTCAACTTTTTTGTTGCCTATTTTTAGACGTTTTTGTCCCTTTCTGTGACGTTTTTGTCCCTTTCCGAGACGTTTTTTTCCCTTTCTGAGACGTTTTTGTCCCTTTCTGAGATGTTGTCGCTATTTTTAGACGTTTTTGTCAACTTTTTTGTTGCCTATTTTTATAAGTTTTTGTTGCTTTTTTGTTGCCTACTTTTAGACGTCTTTGCCGCTTTTTTCGTGACGTTTTTGTCAACTTTTTTGTTGCGAATTTTTAGACGTCTTTGTCGCTTTTTTGTAACGTTTTTGTCAACTTTTTTGTTGCCTATTTTTAGACGTTTTTGTCCCTTTCTGAGACGTTGTTGCTATTTTTAGAAGTTTTGTCAACTTTTTTGTTGCCAATTTTTAGACGTTTTTGTCAACTTCTTTGTTGCCTATTTTTAGAAGTTTTTGTTACTTTTTTGTTGCCTACCTTTAGACGTTTTTGTCAACTTTTTTGTTGACTATTTTTAGAAGTTTTTGTCCCTTTCTGAGACGTTGTCGCTATTTTTAGAAGTTTTTGTCAACTTTTTTGTTGCCAATTTTTAGACATCTTTGTCGCTTTTTTCGTGACGTTTTTGGCAAACTTTTTGTTGCCTATTTTTAGACGTTTTTGTCCCTTTCTGAGACGTTGTCGCTATTTTTAGAAGTTTTTGTCAACTTTTTTGTTGCCAATTTTTAGACATCTTTGTCGCTTTTTTCGTGACGTTTTTGTCAACTTTTTTGTTGCCAATTTTTAGAATTCTTTGTCGCTTTTTTCGTGACGTTTTTGTCAACTTTTTTTGTTGCCTTTTTTTAGACGTCTTTGTCCCTTTCTGAGACGTTGTCACTTTTTTTGTGACGTTGTTGTCACCTTTTTTGTTGCCAATTTTTAGACGTTTTTGTCCCTTTCTGAGACGTTGTCACTTTTTTTGTGACGTTTTGGTCAACTTTTTTGTTGCCAATTTTTAGACCTTTTTGTCGCTTTTTTGTGACGTTTTTGTCAACTTTTTTGTTGCCTATTTTTTGACGTTTTTCTCAACTTTTTTGTTGCCTATTTTTAGACGTTTTTGTCCCTTTCTGTGACGTTTTTGTCCCTTTCTAAGACGTTTTTGTCCCTTTCTGAGATGTTGTCGCTATTTTTAGATGTTTTTGTCAACTTTTTTGTTGCCAATTTCTAGACGTTTTTGTCAACTTTTTTGTTGCCTATTTTCATAAGTTTTTGTTGCTTTTTTGTTGCCTACTTTTAGACGTCTTTGCCGCTTTTTTCGTGACGTTTTTGTCCATTTCTAAGACGTTGTCACTTTTTTTGTGACGTTTTGGTCAACTTTTTTGTTGCCAATTTTTAGACGTTTTTGTTGCTTTTTTCGTGACGTTTTTGTCAACTCTTTTGTTGCCAATTTTTAGACGTTTTTGTCGCTTTTTTCGTGACTTTTTTGTCAACTTTTTTGTTGCCTATTTTTAGACGTTTTTGTCGCTTTTTTGTGACGTTCTTGTCAACTTTTTTGTTGCCTATTTTTTGACGTTTTTCTCAACTTTTTTGTTGCCTATTTTTAGACGTTTTTGTCCCTTTCTGTGACGTTTTTGTCCCTTTCTGAGACGTTTTTGTCCCTTTCTGAGACTTTTTTGTCCCTTTCTGAGATGTTGTCGCTATTTTTAGATGTTTTTGTCAACTTTTTTGTTGCCAATTTCTAGACGTTTTTGTCAACTTCTTTGTTGCCTATTTTTAGAAGTTTTTGTTACTTTTTTGTTGCCTACTTTTAGACGTCTTTGCCGCTTTTTTCGTGACGTTTTTGTCCATTTCTGAGACGTTTTTGTCCCTTTCTAAGACGTTGTCACTTTTTTTGTGACGTTTTGGTCAACTTTTTTGTTGCCAATTTTTAGACGTTTTGGTTGCTTTTTTCGTGACGTTTTTGTCAACTCTTTTGTTGCCAATTTTTAGACGTTTTTGTCGCTTTTTTCGTGACTTTTTTGTCAACTTTTTTGTTGCCTATTTTTAGACGTTTTTGTCGCTTTTTTGTGACGTTCTTGTCAACTTTTTTGTTGCCTATTTTTTGACGTTTTTCTCAACTTTTTTGTTGCCTATTTTTAGACGTTTTTGTCCCTTTCTGTGACGTTTTTGTCCCTTTCCGAGACGTTTTTTTTGCCTTTCTGAGACGTTTTTGTCCCTTTCTGAGATGTTGTCGCTATTTTTAGACGTTTTTGTCAACTTTTTTGTTGCCTATTTTTATAAGTTTTTGTTGCTTTTTTGTTGCCTACTTTTAGACGTCTTTGCCGCTTTTTTCGTGACGTTTTTGTCAACTTTTTTGTTGCGAATTTTTAGACGTCTTTGTCGCTTTTTTGTAACGTTTTTGTCAACTTTTTTGTTGCCTATTTTTAGACGTTTTTGTCCCTTTCTGAGACGTTGTTGCTATTTTTAGAAGTTTTGTCAACTTTTTTGTTGCCAATTTTTAGACGTTTTTGTCAACTTCTTTGTTGCCTATTTTTAGAAGTTTTTGTTACTTTTTTGTTGCCTACCTTTAGACGTTTTTGTCAACTTTTTTGTTGACTATTTTTAGAAGTTTTTGTCCCTTTCTGAGACGTTGTCGCTATTTTTAGAAGTTTTTGTCAACTTTTTTGTTGCCAATTTTTAGACATCTTTGTCGCTTTTTTCGTGACGTTTTTGGCAAACTTTTTGTTGCCTATTTTTAGACGTTTTTGTCCCTTTCTGAGACGTTGTCGCTATTTTTAGAAGTTTTTGTCAACTTTTTTGTTTCCAATTTTTAGACATCTTTGTCGCTTTTTTCGTGACGTTTTTGTCAACTTTTTTGTTGCCAATTTTTAGAATTCTTTGTCGCTTTTTTCGTGACGTTTTTGTCAACTTTTTTTGTTGCCTTTTTTTAGATGTCTTTGTCCCTTTCTGAGACGTTGTCACTTTTTTTGTGACGTTGTTGTCACCTTTTTTGTTGCCAATTTTTAGACGTTTTTGTCCCTTTCTGAGACGTTGTCACTTTTTTTGTGACGTTTTGGTCAACTTTTTTGTTGCCAATTTTTAGACGTTTTTGTCGCTTTTTTGTGACGTTTTTGTCAACTTTTTTGTTGCCTATTTTTTGACGTTTTTCTCAACTTTTTTGTTGCCTATTTTTAGACGTTTTTGTCCCTTTCTGTGACGTTTTTGTCCCTTTCTAAGACGTTTTTGTCCCTTTCTGAGATGTTGTCGCTATTTTTAGATGTTTTTGTCAACTTTTTTGTTGCCAATTTCTAGACGTTTTTGTCAACTTTTTTGTTGCCTATTTTTAGACGTCTTTGCCGCTTTTTTCGTGACGTTTTTGTCAACTTTTTTGTTGCCTATTTTTAGACGTTTTTGTCCCTTTCTGAGACATTGCCGCTATTTTTAGAAGTTTTTGTCAACTTTTTTGTTGCCAATTTTTAGACGTTTTTGTCAACTTCTTTGTTGCCTATTTTTAGAAGTTTTTGTTACTTTTTTGTTGACTACTTTTAGACGTCTTTGCCGCTTTTTTCGTGACGTTTTTGTCCATTTCTGAGACGTTTTTGTCCCTTTCTAAGACGTTGTCACTTTTTTTGTGTCGTTTTGGTCAACTTTTTTGTTGCCAATTTTTAGACGTTTTTGTTGCTTTTTTTCGTGACGTTTTTGCCAACTCTTGTTGCCAATTTTTAGACGTTTTTGTCGCTTTTTTCGTGACTTTTTTGTCAACTTTTTTGTTGCCTATTTTTAGACGTTTTTGTCGCTTTTTTGTGACGTTCTTGTCAACTTTTTTGTTGCCTATTTTTTGACGTTTTTCTCAACTTTTTTGTTGCCTATTTTTAGACGTTTTTGTCCCTTTCTGTGACGTTTTTGTCCCTTTCTGTGACGTTTTTGTCCCTTTCTGTGACGTTTTTGTCCCTTTCTGTGACGTTTTTGTCCCTTTCTGAGACGTTTTTGTCCCTTTCTGAGACGTTTTTGTCCCTTTCTGAGACGTTTTTGTCCCTTTCTGAGATGTTGTCGCTATTTTTAGATGTTTTTGTCAACTTTTTTGTTGCCAATTTCTAGACGTTTTTGTCAACTTTTTTGTTGCCTATTTTTATAAGTTTTTGTTGCTTTTTTGTTGCCTACTTTTAGACGTCTTTGCCGCTTTTTTCGTGACGTTTTTGTCAACTTTTTTGTTGCGAATTTTTAGACGTCTTTGTTGCTTTTTTGTAACGTTTTTGTCAACTTTTTTGTTGCCTATTTTTAGACGTTTTTGTCCCTTTCTGAGACGTTGTTGCTATTTTTAGAAGTTTTGTCAACTTTTTTGTTGCCAATTTTTAGACGTTTTTGTCAACTTCTTTGTTGCCTATTTTTAGAAGTTTTTGTTACTTTTTTGTTGCCTACCTTTAGACGTTTTTGTCAACTTTTTTGTTGACTATTTTTAGAAGTTTTTGTCCCTTTCTGAGACGTTGTCGCTATTTTTAGAAGTTTTTGTCAACTTTTTTGTTGCCAATTTTTAGACATCTTTGTCGCTTTTTTCGTGACGTTTTTGGCAAACTTTTTGTTGCCTATTTTTAGACGTTTTTGTCCCTTTCTGAGACGTTGTCGCTATTTTTAGAAGTTTTTGTCAACTTTTTTGTTGCCAATTTTTAGACATCTTTGTCGCTTTTTTCGTGACGTTTTTGTCAACTTTTTTGTTGCCAATTTTTAGAATTCTTTGTCGCTTTTTTCGTGACGTTTTTGTCAACTTTTTTTGTTGCCTTTTTTTAGATGTCTTTGTCCCTTTCTGAGACGTTGTCACTTTTTTTGTGACGTTGTTGTCACCTTTTTTGTTGCCAATTTTTAGACGTTTTTGTCCCTTTCTGAGACGTTGTCACTTTTTTTGTGACGTTTTGGTCAACTTTTTTGTTGCCAATTTTTAGACGTTTTTGTCCCTTTCTGTGACGTTTTTGTCCCTTTCTAAGACGTTTTTGTCCCTTTCTGAGATGTTGTCGCTATTTTTAGATGTTTTTGTCAACTTTTTTGTTGCCAATTTCTAGACGTTTTTGTCAACTTTTTTGTTGCCTATTTTTAGACGTCTTTGCCGCTTTTTTCGTGACGTTTTTGTCAACTTTTTTGTTGCCTATTTTTAGACGTTTTTGTCCCTTTCTGAGACATTGCCGCTATTTTTAGAAGTTTTTGTCAACTTTTTTGTTGCCAATTTTTAGACGTTTTTGTCAACTTCTTTGTTGCCTATTTTTAGAAGTTTTTGTTACTTTTTTGTTGACTACTTTTAGACGTCTTTGCCGCTTTTTTCGTGACGTTTTTGTCCATTTCTGAGACGTTTTTGTCCCTTTCTAAGACGTTGTCACTTTTTTTGTGTCGTTTTGGTCAACTTTTTTGTTGCCAATTTTTAGACGTTTTTGTTGCTTTTTTTCGTGACGTTTTTGCCAACTCTTTTGTTGCCAATTTTTAGACGTTTTTGTCGCTTTTTTCGTGACTTTTTTGTCAACTTTTTTGTTGCCTATTTTTAGACGTTTTTGTCGCTTTTTTGTGACGTTCTTGTCAACTTTTTTGTTGCCTATTTTTTGACGTTTTTCTCAACTTTTTTGTTGCCTATTTTTAGACGTTTTTGTCCCTTTCTGTGACGTTTTTGTCCCTTTCTGTGACGTTTTTGTCCCTTTCTGAGACGTTTTTGTCCCTTTCTGAGACGTTTTTGTCCCTTTCTGAGATGTTGTCGCTATTTTTAGATGTTTTTGTCAACTTTTTTGTTGCCAATTTCTAGACGTTTTTGTCAACTTTTTTGTTGCCTATTTTTATAAGTTTTTGTTGCTTTTTTGTTGCCTACTTTTAGACGTCTTTGCCGCTTTTTTCGTGACGTTTTTGTCAACTTTTTTGTTGCGAATTTTTAGACGTCTTTGTTGCTTTTTTGTAACGTTTTTGTCAACTTTTTTGTTGCCTATTTTTAGACGTTTTTGTCCCTTTCTGAGACGTTGTTGCTATTTTTAGAAGTTTTGTCAACTTTTTTGTTGCCAATTTTTAGACGTTTTTGTCAACTTCTTTGTTGCCTATTTTTAGAAGTTTTTGTTACTTTTTTGTTGCCTACCTTTAGACGTTTTTGTCAACTTTTTTGTTGACTATTTTTAGAAGTTTTTGTCCCTTTCTGAGACGTTGTCGCTATTTTTAGAAGTTTTTGTCAACTTTTTTGTTGCCAATTTTTAGACATCTTTGTCGCTTTTTTCGTGACGTTTTTGGCAAACTTTTTGTTGCCTATTTTTAGACGTTTTTGTCCCTTTCTGAGACGTTGTCGCTATTTTTAGAAGTTTTTGTCAACTTTTTTGTTGCCAATTTTTAGACATCTTTGTCGCTTTTTTCGTGACGTTTTTGTCAACTTTTTTGTTGCCAATTTTTAGAATTCTTTGTCGCTTTTTTCGTGACGTTTTTGTCAACTTTTTTTGTTGCCTTTTTTTAGACGTCTTTGTCCCTTTCTGAGACGTTGTCACTTTTTTTGTGACGTTGTTGTCACCTTTTTTGTTGCCAATTTTTAGACGTTTTTGTCCCTTTCTGAGACGTTGTCACTTTTTTTGTGACGTTTTGGTCAACTTTTTTGTTGCCAATTTTTAGACCTTTTTGTCGCTTTTTTGTGACGTTTTTGTCAACTTTTTTGTTGCCTATTTTTTGACGTTTTTCTCAACTTTTTTGTTGCCTATTTTTAGACGTTTTTGTCCCTTTCTGTGACGTTTTTGTCCCTTTCTAAGACGTTTTTGTCCCTTTCTGAGATGTTGTCGCTATTTTTAGATGTTTTTGTCAACTTTTTTGTTGCCAATTTCTAGACGTTTTTGTCAACTTTTTTGTTGCCTATTTTCATAAGTTTTTGTTGCTTTTTTGTTGCCTACTTTTAGACGTCTTTGCCGCTTTTTTCGTGACGTTTTTGTCCATTTCTAAGACGTTGTCACTTTTTTTGTGACGTTTTGGTCAACTTTTTTGTTGCCAATTTTTAGACGTTTTTGTTGCTTTTTTCGTGACGTTTTTGTCAACTCTTTTGTTGCCAATTTTTAGACGTTTTTGTCGCTTTTTTCGTGACTTTTTTGTCAACTTTTTTGTTGCCTATTTTTAGACGTTTTTGTCGCTTTTTTGTGACGTTCTTGTCAACTTTTTTGTTGCCTATTTTTTGACGTTTTTCTCAACTTTTTTGTTGCCTATTTTTAGACGTTTTTGTCCCTTTCTGTGACGTTTTTGTCCCTTTCTGAGACGTTTTTGTCCCTTTCTGAGACTTTTTTGTCCCTTTCTGAGATGTTGTCGCTATTTTTAGATGTTTTTGTCAACTTTTTTGTTGCCAATTTCTAGACGTTTTTGTCAACTTCTTTGTTGCCTATTTTTAGAAGTTTTTGTTACTTTTTTGTTGCCTACTTTTAGACGTCTTTGCCGCTTTTTTCGTGACGTTTTGGTCAACTTTTTTGTTGCCAATTTTTAGACGTTTTGGTTGCTTTTTTCGTGACGTTTTTGTCAACTCTTTTGTTGCCAATTTTTAGACGTTTTTGTCGCTTTTTTCGTGACTTTTTTGTCAACTTTTTTGTTGCCTATTTTTAGACGTCTTTGTTGCTTTTTTGTAACGTTTTTGTCAACTTTTTTGTTGCCTATTTTTAGACGTTTTTGTCCCTTTCTGAGACGTTGTTGCTATTTTTAGAAGTTTTGTCAACTTTTTTGTTGCCAATTTTTAGAAGTTTTTGTTACTTTTTTGTTGCCTACCTTTAGACATTTTTGTCAACTTTTTTGTTGACTATTTTTAGAAGTTTTTGTCCCTTTCTGAGACGTTGTCGCTATTTTTAGAAGTTTTTGTCAACTTTTTTGTTGCCAATTTTTAGACATCTTTGTCGCTTTTTTCGTGACGTTTTTGGCAAACTTTTTGTTGCCTATTTTTAGACGTTTTTGTTGCTTTTTTGTTGACTACTTTTAGATGTCTTTGTCGCTTTTTTCGTGACGTTTTTGTCAACTTTTTTGTTGCCTATTTTTTTAACGTTTTTCTCAACTTTTTTGTTGCCTATTTTTAGACGTTTTTGTCCCTTTCTGAGATGTTGTCGCTTTTTTTAGATGTTTTTGTCAACTTTTTTGTTGCCAATTTTTAGACTTCTTTGTTGCTTTTTTCGTGACGTTTTTGTCAACTTTTTTGTTGCCTTTTTTTAGACGTCTTTGTCCCTTTCTGAGACGTTGTCACTTTTTTTGTGACGTTGTTGTCAACTTTTTTGTTGCCTTTTTATGGCGTTTTTGTAGCTTTTTTGTGACGTTTTTGTCAACTTTTTTGTTGTCTATTTTTAGACGTTTTTGTCAACTTTTTTGTTGCCAATTTTTAGACTTCTTAGTCGCTTTTTTCGTGACGTTTTTGTCAACTTTTTTGCCTATTTTTAGACGTTTTTGTCCATTTCTGAGACGTTTTTGTCCATTTCTAAGACGTTGTCACTTTTTTTGTGACGTCAACTTTTGTTGCCTATTTTTAGATATTTATGTCAACTTTTTTGTTGCCTATCTTTAGAAGTTTTTGTCGCTATTTTTAGATGTTTTTGTCAACTTTTTTGTTGCCAATTTCTAGACGTTTTTGTCAACTTTTTTGTTGCCTATTTTTAGACGTCTTTGCCGCTTTTTTCGTGACGTTTTTGTCAACTTTTTTGTTGCCTATTTTTAGACGTTTTTGTCCCTTTCTGAGACATTGCCGCTATTTTTAGAAGTTTTTGTCAACTTTTTTGTTGCCAATTTTTAGACGTTTTTGTCAACTTCTTTGTTGCCTATTTTTAGAAGTTTTTGTTACTTTTTTGTTGACTACTTTTAGACGTCTTTGCCGCTTTTTTCGTGACGTTTTTGTCCATTTCTGAGACGTTTTTGTCCCTTTCTAAGACGTTGTCACTTTTTTTGTGTCGTTTTGGTCAACTTTTTTGTTGCCAATTTTTAGACGTTTTTGTTGCTTTTTTTCGTGACGTTTTTGCCAACTCTTGTTGCCAATTTTTAGACGTTTTTGTCGCTTTTTTCGTGACTTTTTTGTCAACTTTTTTGTTGCCTATTTTTAGACGTTTTTGTCGCTTTTTTGTGACGTTCTTGTCAACTTTTTTGTTGCCTATTTTTTGACGTTTTTCTCAACTTTTTTGTTGCCTATTTTTAGACGTTTTTGTCCCTTTCTGTGACGTTTTTGTCCCTTTCTGTGACGTTTTTGTCCCTTTCTGAGACGTTTTTGTCCCTTTCTGAGACGTTTTTGTCCCTTTCTGAGACGTTTTTGTCCCTTTCTGAGATGTTGTCGCTATTTTTAGATGTTTTTGTCAACTTTTTTGTTGCCAATTTCTAGACGTTTTTGTCAACTTTTTTGTTGCCTATTTTTATAAGTTTTTGTTGCTTTTTTGTTGCCTACTTTTAGACGTCTTTGCCGCTTTTTTCGTGACGTTTTTGTCAACTTTTTTGTTGCGAATTTTTAGACGTCTTTGTTGCTTTTTTGTAACGTTTTTGTCAACTTTTTTGTTGCCTATTTTTAGACGTTTTTGTCCCTTTCTGAGACGTTGTTGCTATTTTTAGAAGTTTTGTCAACTTTTTTGTTGCCAATTTTTAGACGTTTTTGTCAACTTCTTTGTTGCCTATTTTTAGAAGTTTTTGTTACTTTTTTGTTGCCTACCTTTAGACGTTTTTGTCAACTTTTTTGTTGACTATTTTTAGAAGTTTTTGTCCCTTTCTGAGACGTTGTCGCTATTTTTAGAAGTTTTTGTCAACTTTTTTGTTGCCAATTTTTAGACATCTTTGTCGCTTTTTTCGTGACGTTTTTGGCAAACTTTTTGTTGCCTATTTTTAGACGTTTTTGTCCCTTTCTGAGACGTTGTCGCTATTTTTAGAAGTTTTTGTCAACTTTTTTGTTGCCAATTTTTAGACATCTTTGTCGCTTTTTTCGTGACGTTTTTGTCAACTTTTTTGTTGCCAATTTTTAGAATTCTTTGTCGCTTTTTTCGTGACGTTTTTGTCAACTTTTTTTGTTGCCTTTTTTTAGATGTCTTTGTCCCTTTCTGAGACGTTGTCACTTTTTTTGTGACGTTGTTGTCACCTTTTTTGTTGCCAATTTTTAGACGTTTTTGTCCCTTTCTGAGACGTTGTCACTTTTTTTGTGACGTTTTGGTCAACTTTTTTGTTGCCAATTTTTAGACGTTTTTGTCCCTTTCTGTGACGTTTTTGTCCCTTTCTAAGACGTTTTTGTCCCTTTCTGAGATGTTGTCGCTATTTTTAGATGTTTTTGTCAACTTTTTTGTTGCCAATTTCTAGACGTTTTTGTCAACTTTTTTGTTGCCTATTTTTAGACGTCTTTGCCGCTTTTTTCGTGACGTTTTTGTCAACTTTTTTGTTGCCTATTTTTAGACGTTTTTGTCCCTTTCTGAGACATTGCCGCTATTTTTAGAAGTTTTTGTCAACTTTTTTGTTGCCAATTTTTAGACGTTTTTGTCAACTTCTTTGTTGCCTATTTTTAGAAGTTTTTGTTACTTTTTTGTTGACTACTTTTAGACGTCTTTGCCGCTTTTTTCGTGACGTTTTTGTCCATTTCTGAGACGTTTTTGTCCCTTTCTAAGACGTTGTCACTTTTTTTGTGTCGTTTTGGTCAACTTTTTTGTTGCCAATTTTTAGACGTTTTTGTTGCTTTTTTTCGTGACGTTTTTGCCAACTCTTTTGTTGCCAATTTTTAGACGTTTTTGTCGCTTTTTTCGTGACTTTTTTGTCAACTTTTTTGTTGCCTATTTTTAGACGTTTTTGTCGCTTTTTTGTGACGTTCTTGTCAACTTTTTTGTTGCCTATTTTTTGACGTTTTTCTCAACTTTTTTGTTGCCTATTTTTAGACGTTTTTGTCCCTTTCTGTGACGTTTTTGTCCCTTTCTGTGACGTTTTTGTCCCTTTCTGAGACGTTTTTGTCCCTTTCTGAGACGTTTTTGTCCCTTTCTGAGATGTTGTCGCTATTTTTAGATGTTTTTGTCAACTTTTTTGTTGCCAATTTCTAGACGTTTTTGTCAACTTTTTTGTTGCCTATTTTTATAAGTTTTTGTTGCTTTTTTGTTGCCTACTTTTAGACGTCTTTGCCGCTTTTTTCGTGACGTTTTTGTCAACTTTTTTGTTGCGAATTTTTAGACGTCTTTGTTGCTTTTTTGTAACGTTTTTGTCAACTTTTTTGTTGCCTATTTTTAGACGTTTTTGTCCCTTTCTGAGACGTTGTTGCTATTTTTAGAAGTTTTGTCAACTTTTTTGTTGCCAATTTTTAGACGTTTTTGTCAACTTCTTTGTTGCCTATTTTTAGAAGTTTTTGTTACTTTTTTGTTGCCTACCTTTAGACGTTTTTGTCAACTTTTTTGTTGACTATTTTTAGAAGTTTTTGTCCCTTTCTGAGACGTTGTCGCTATTTTTAGAAGTTTTTGTCAACTTTTTTGTTGCCAATTTTTAGACATCTTTGTCGCTTTTTTCGTGACGTTTTTGGCAAACTTTTTGTTGCCTATTTTTAGACGTTTTTGTCCCTTTCTGAGACGTTGTCGCTATTTTTAGAAGTTTTTGTCAACTTTTTTGTTGCCAATTTTTAGACATCTTTGTCGCTTTTTTCGTGACGTTTTTGTCAACTTTTTTGTTGCCAATTTTTAGAATTCTTTGTCGCTTTTTTCGTGACGTTTTTGTCAACTTTTTTTGTTGCCTTTTTTTAGACGTCTTTGTCCCTTTCTGAGACGTTGTCACTTTTTTTGTGACGTTGTTGTCACCTTTTTTGTTGCCAATTTTTAGACGTTTTTGTCCCTTTCTGAGACGTTGTCACTTTTTTTGTGACGTTTTGGTCAACTTTTTTGTTGCCAATTTTTAGACCTTTTTGTCGCTTTTTTGTGACGTTTTTGTCAACTTTTTTGTTGCCTATTTTTTGACGTTTTTCTCAACTTTTTTGTTGCCTATTTTTAGACGTTTTTGTCCCTTTCTGTGACGTTTTTGTCCCTTTCTAAGACGTTTTTGTCCCTTTCTGAGATGTTGTCGCTATTTTTAGATGTTTTTGTCAACTTTTTTGTTGCCAATTTCTAGACGTTTTTGTCAACTTTTTTGTTGCCTATTTTCATAAGTTTTTGTTGCTTTTTTGTTGCCTACTTTTAGACGTCTTTGCCGCTTTTTTCGTGACGTTTTTGTCCATTTCTAAGACGTTGTCACTTTTTTTGTGACGTTTTGGTCAACTTTTTTGTTGCCAATTTTTAGACGTTTTTGTTGCTTTTTTCGTGACGTTTTTGTCAACTCTTTTGTTGCCAATTTTTAGACGTTTTTGTCGCTTTTTTCGTGACTTTTTTGTCAACTTTTTTGTTGCCTATTTTTAGACGTTTTTGTCGCTTTTTTGTGACGTTCTTGTCAACTTTTTTGTTGCCTATTTTTTGACGTTTTTCTCAACTTTTTTGTTGCCTATTTTTAGACGTTTTTGTCCCTTTCTGTGACGTTTTTGTCCCTTTCTGAGACGTTTTTGTCCCTTTCTGAGACTTTTTTGTCCCTTTCTGAGATGTTGTCGCTATTTTTAGATGTTTTTGTCAACTTTTTTGTTGCCAATTTCTAGACGTTTTTGTCAACTTCTTTGTTGCCTATTTTTAGAAGTTTTTGTTACTTTTTTGTTGCCTACTTTTAGACGTCTTTGCCGCTTTTTTCGTGACGTTTTGGTCAACTTTTTTGTTGCCAATTTTTAGACGTTTTGGTTGCTTTTTTCGTGACGTTTTTGTCAACTCTTTTGTTGCCAATTTTTAGACGTTTTTGTCGCTTTTTTCGTGACTTTTTTGTCAACTTTTTTGTTGCCTATTTTTAGACGTCTTTGTTGCTTTTTTGTAACGTTTTTGTCAACTTTTTTGTTGCCTATTTTTAGACGTTTTTGTCCCTTTCTGAGACGTTGTTGCTATTTTTAGAAGTTTTGTCAACTTTTTTGTTGCCAATTTTTAGAAGTTTTTGTTACTTTTTTGTTGCCTACCTTTAGACATTTTTGTCAACTTTTTTGTTGACTATTTTTAGAAGTTTTTGTCCCTTTCTGAGACGTTGTCGCTATTTTTAGAAGTTTTTGTCAACTTTTTTGTTGCCAATTTTTAGACATCTTTGTCGCTTTTTTCGTGACGTTTTTGGCAAACTTTTTGTTGCCTATTTTTAGACGTTTTTGTTGCTTTTTTGTTGACTACTTTTAGATGTCTTTGTCGCTTTTTTCGTGACGTTTTTGTCAACTTTTTTGTTGCCTATTTTTTTAACGTTTTTCTCAACTTTTTTGTTGCCTATTTTTAGACGTTTTTGTCCCTTTCTGAGATGTTGTCGCTTTTTTTAGATGTTTTTGTCAACTTTTTTGTTGCCAATTTTTAGACTTCTTTGTTGCTTTTTTCGTGACGTTTTTGTCAACTTTTTTGTTGCCTTTTTTTAGACGTCTTTGTCCCTTTCTGAGACGTTGTCACTTTTTTTGTGACGTTGTTGTCAACTTTTTTGTTGCCTTTTTATGGCGTTTTTGTAGCTTTTTTGTGACGTTTTTGTCAACTTTTTTGTTGTCTATTTTTAGACGTTTTTGTCAACTTTTTTGTTGCCAATTTTTAGACTTCTTAGTCGCTTTTTTCGTGACGTTTTTGTCAACTTTTTTGCCTATTTTTAGACGTTTTTGTCCATTTCTGAGACGTTTTTGTCCATTTCTAAGACGTTGTCACTTTTTTTGTGACGTCAACTTTTGTTGCCTATTTTTAGATATTTATGTCAACTTTTTTGTTGCCTATCTTTAGAAGTTTTTGTTGCTTTTTTGTGATGTTTTTGTCAACTTTTTTATTGCCTATTTTTAGACGTTTTTGTCCCTTTATGAGACGTTTTTGTCCCTTTCTGAGACGTTGTCGCTATTTTTAGAAGTTTTTGTCAACTTTTTTGTTGCCAATTTTTAGACGTCTTTGTCGCTTTTTTCGTGACGTTTTTGTCAACTTTTTTGTTGCCTATTTTTAGACGTTTTTGTCCCTTTCTGTGACGTTTTTGTCCCTTTCTGAGACGTTATTGTCCCTTTCTAAGACGTTGTCACCTTTTTTGTGACATTGTTGTCAACTTTTTTGTTGCCTATTTTTAGACGTTTTGTTGCTTTTTTGTTGCCTACTTTTAGACGTTTTTGTCGCTTTTTTCGTGATTTTTTTGTCAACTTTTTTGTTGCCTATTTTTAGACGTTTTTGTCGCTTTTTTGTGACGTTTTTGTCAACTTTGTTGTTGCCTAATTTTTTTAACGTTTTTCTCAACTTTTTTGTTGCCTATTTTTAGAGGTTTTTTTCGTTTTTTTCGCTTTTTTCGTGACGTTTTTGTATATTTTTTGTTTCCTGTTTTTAGACGTTTTTGTCCCTTTCTGATACGTTTTCACTATTTTTAGATGTTTTTGTCAACTTTTTTGTTGCCAATTTTTAGACGTTTTTGTTGCTTTTTTCGTGACGTTTTTGTCAACTTTTTTGTTGCCTATTTTTAGACGTTTTTGTAGCTTTTTCGTGACGTTTTTGTCAACTTTTTTGTTGCCTATTTTTAGATGTTTTTGTCAACCTTTTTGTTGCCAATTTTTAGACGTCTTTGTCGCTGTTTTCGTGATGTTTTTCTCAACTTCTTTGTTGCCTATTTCTAGACGGGTTTTTTTTTCGCTTTTTTCGTGACGTTTTTGTAAAATTTTTGTTTCCTATTTTTAGACGTTATTGTCACTTTCTGAGATGTTGTCGCTATTTTTAGACATTTTTGTCAACTTTTTTGTTGCCTATTTTTAGACGTCTTTGTCGCTTTTTTCGTGACTTTTTTGTCAACTTTTTTGTTTCCTATTTTTAGACGTTTTTCTCGCTTTTTTGTGACGTTTTTGTCAACTTATTTGTTGCCTATTTTTTGACGTTTTTCTCAACTTTTTGTTGCCTATTTTTAGACGTTTTTGTCCCTTTCTGATACGTTTTCGCTATTTTTAGATGTTTTTGTCAACTTTTTTGTTGCCTATTTTTAGACGTTTTTGTAGCTTTTTCGTGACGTTTTTGTCAACTTTTTTGTTGCCTATTTTTAGATGTTTTTGTCAACCTTTTTGTTGCCAATTTTTAGACGTCTTTGTCGCTTTTTTCGTGATGTTTTTCTCAACTTCTTTGTTGCCTATTTCTAGACGGGTTTTTTTTTCGCTTTTTTCGTGACGTTTTTGTAAAATTTTGTTTCCTATTTTTAGATGTTTTTGTCACTTTCTGAGATGTTGTCGCTATTTTTAGACATTTTTGTCAACTTTTTTGTTGCCTATTTTTAGACGTCTTTGTCGCTTTTTTCGTGACTTTTTTGTCAACTTTTTTGTTGCCTATTTTTAGACGTTTTTCTCGCTTTTTTGTGACGTTTTTGTCAACTTTTTTGTTGCCTATTTTTTGACGTTTTTCTCAACTTTTTGTTGCCTATTTTTAGACGTTTTTGTCCCTTTCTGATACGTTTTCGCTATTTTTAGATGTTTTTGTCAACTTTTTTGTTGCCAATTTTTAGACGTTTTTGTTGCTTTTTTCGTGACGTTTTTGTCAACTTTTTTGTTGCCTATTTTTAGACGTTTTTGTAGCTTTTTCGTGACGTTTTTGTCAACTTTTTTGTTGCCTATTTTTAGATGTTTTTGTCAACCTTTTTGTTGCCAATTTTTAGACGTCTTTGTCGCTTTTTTCGTGATGTTTTTCTCAACTTCTTTGTTGCCTATTTCTAGACGGGTTTTTTTTCGCTTTTTTCGTGACGTTTTTGTAAAATTTTTGTTTCCTATTTTTAGACGTTTTTGTCACTATCTGAGATGTTATCGCTATTTTTAGACATTTTTGTGATATTGTTGTCAACTTTTTTGTTGCCTATTTTTAGACGTTTTTGTTGCTTTTTTGTGACGTTTTTGTCAACTTTGTTGTTGCCTAATTTTTTTTAACGTTTTTCTCCACTTTTTTGTTGCCTATTTTTAGACGTTTTTTTCGCTTTTTTCGTGACGTTTTTGTATATTTTTTGTTTCCTGTTTTTAGACGTTTTTGTCCCTTTCTGAGATGTTGTCGCTATTTTTAGACATTTTTGTCAACTTTTTTTTGCTTATTTTTAGACGTCTTTGTCGCTTTTTTCGTGACTTTTTTGTCAACTTTTTTGTTGCCTATTTTTAGACGTTTTTGTCGCTTTTTTGTGACGTTTTTGTCAACTTTTTTGTTGCCTATTTTTTGACGTTTTTCTCAACTTTTTGTTGCCTATTTTTAGATGTTTTTGTCGCCTTTTTGTTGACGTTTTTGTTAACTTTTTTGTGCGTTTTTGTCAACTTTGTTGAGACATTTTAGTCGCATTTTTGTGACGTTTTTGTAAACTTTTTCATAACTTTTTGTCAATTTTGTTGACACATTTTAGTCGCAATGTTGTGACTTTTTTGTCAACTTTTTTGTAACGTTTTTGTCAATTTTGTTGTGCGTTTGTGTCAACTTTTTTGTTGCCTATTTTTAAATGTTTTTGTCGCCTTTTTGTGACGTTTTTGTCAACTTTTTTGTGCGTTTTTCTAAACTTTTTTGTAACTTTTTGTCAATTTTGTTGTGCATTTGTGTCAAATTTTTTGTGACGTTTTTGTCTATTTTTTGTGAATTTTTTGTCAACTTTTTTGTGAGGTTTAGTCGCTTTTTTGTTACATTTTTGTCACTTTTTGTCAACTTTGTTGTGACGTTTTTGTCGCCTTCTTTGTTGCCTATTTTTAGATGTTTTTCTCGCCTTTTTTGTGACGTTTTTGTCAATTTTGTTGACACATTTTAGTCGCAATTTTGTGACTTTTTTGCCAACTTTTTTGTAACGTTTTTGTCAATTTTGTTGTGCGTTTGTGTAAAAAATTTTGTGACGTTTTGGTCAATTTGTTGAGACATTTTAGGCGCAATTTTGTGAATTTCTTGTCAACTTTTTTGTAACGTTTTTGACAATTTTGTTGTGCGTTTGTGCCAAATTTTTTTTGACGTTTTGGTCAATTTGTTGTGCGTTTTTGTCAACTTTGTTGAGACATTTTATTCGCAATTTTGTGACTTTTTTGTCAACTTTTTTGTAACGTTTTTGTCAATTTTGTTGTGCATTTGTGTCAACTTTTTTGTTGCCTATTTTTAGATGTTTTTGTCGCCTTTTTATGACGTTGTCAACTTTTTTGTGACATTTTTCTAAACTTTTTTGTAACCTTTTGTCAATTTTGTTATGCGTTTGTGTCAAATTTTTTGTGACGTTTTTGTCAAATTTTTTGTGCGTTTTTGTCAACTTTTTTGTGAGGTTTAGTCGCTTTTTTGTTACATTTTTGTCACTTTTTGTCAACTTTGTTGTGACGTTTTTGTCGCCTTCTTTGTTGCCTATTTTTAGATGTTTTTCTCGCCTTTTTTGTGACGTTTTTGTCAACTTTGTTGAAACATTTTAGTCGCAATTTTGTGACTTTTTTGCCAACTTTTTGTAACGTTTTTGTCAATTTTGTTGTGCGTTTGTGTAAAAAATTTTGTGACGTTTTGGTCAATTTGTTGAGACATTTTAGGCGCAATTTTGTGAATTTTTTGTCAACTTTTTTAAGGTTTTTGACAATTTTGTTGTGCGTTTGTGCCAAATTTTTTGTGACGTTTTGGTCAATTTGTTGTGCGTTTTTGTCAACTTTGTTGAGACATTTATTCGCAATTTTGTGACTTTTTTGTCAACTTTTTGTGACGTTTTTGTCAACTTTTTTGTGCATTTTTGTCAACTTTTTTGTGCGTTTTTGTCAACTTTTTTGTAACTTTTTGTCAATTTCTGGACATAACGTCTAACAAAGCTACAAAAACGTCTAAAAATAGGCAACAAAAAGTTGACAAAAACGTCACGAAAAAAGCGACAAAGACGTCTGAAAATAGGCAACAAAAAAGTTGAAAAAAACGTCTAAAAATAGGCAACAAAAAAGTTGACAAAAACGTAACAAAAAAGCTGCAAAATCTTCTAAAAATAGGCAACAAAAAAGTTCACAAAAAAGTCCAAAAATAACGACAACGTCTCAGAAAGGGACAAAAACATCTAAAAATAGGCAACTAAAAAGTTGACAAAAACGTCTAAAAATAGGCAACAAAAAAGTTGACAAAAACGTCACAAAAAAAGCGACAACAACGTCTCAGAAATGGACAAAAACGTCTCACAAAGGGACAAAAACGTCTAAAAATTGGCAACAAAAAAGATAACAAACGTCACAAAAAAGCAACAAAAACATCTAAAAATAGGCAACAAAAAAGTTGACAAAAACGTAACAAAAAAGCTGCAAAATCTTCTAAAAATAGGCAACAAAAAAGTTGACAAAAACGTCTAAAAATAACGACAACGTCTCAGAAAGGGACTTAAACATCTAAAAATAGGCAACAAAAAAGTTGACAAAAACGTCTAAAAATAGGCAACAAAAAAGTTGACAAAAAAGTCACAAAAAAGCGACAACAACGTCTCAGAAATGGACAAAAACGTCTCACAAAGGGACAAAAACGTGTAAAAATTAGCAACAAAAAAGTTAACAAAAACGTCACAAAAAGCAACAAAAACGTCTATAAAAAGGTCAACAAAAAAGTTTACAAAAACGTCACAAAAAAGCTACAAAAACTTCTAAAAATAGGCAACAAAAAAGTTGACAAACGTCTAAAAATAGCGACAACGTCTCAGAAAGGGACAAAAAAGTCTAAAAATTGGCAACAAAAAAGTTGACAAAAACGTCACGAAAAAAGCGATAAAGACGTCTAAAAATAGGCAACAAAAAAGTTGACAAATTAAAAAAATGGGCAACAAAAAAGTTGACAGAAACGTCACAAAAAAGCTACAAAAACTTCACGAATGTGATGTTTTTGTTAACTTTTTTGTTGCCAATTTTTAGACGTTTTTGTCCCTTTGTGAGACGTTTTTGTCCATTTCTGAGACGTTGTCGCTTTTTTTGTGACTTTTTGTCAACTTTTTTGTTGCCTGTTTTTAGACGTCTTTGTCGCTTTTTTCGTGATGTTTTTGTCAACTTTTGTGTTGCCTATTTTTAGACGTTTTTGTCAATTTTTTAGTTGCCTACTTTTAGATGTTTTTGTCCCTTTCTGAGACGTCGCTTTTTTGACGTTTTTGTCAACTTTTTTGTTGCCTATTTTTTGACGTTTTTCTCCACTTTTTGTTGCCTATTTTTAGATGTCTTTGTCGCTTTTGTCGTGACGTTTTTGTCAACTTTTTTGTTGCCTATATTTAGACGTTATTGTCGCTTTTTGTAACGTTTTTATCAAATTTTTTATTTTTAGACGTTTTTGTCCCTCTCTGAGACGCTGTCACTTTTTTTGTGACGTTGTTGTCAACTTTTTTGTTGCCTAGTTTTAGACGTTTTTGTCCCTTTCTGAGATGTTTTTGTCCTTTTCTGAGACGTCACTTTTTTTGTGACGTTGTTGTCAACTTTTTTGCACTGCAAAAACTCAAAATCTTGCCAAGTATATTTTTCTAATTTCTAGTCAAAATATCTCATCACACTTAATATAAGACAAAATCACCTAAAGAGCAAGATTTAAGTGAGACAAAGGAGCTTGTTGTTAGACAGTGCATCTTGAATATCTTGTTAAGTGAAACTGTCTTGAAAACATCTTGTTTTGAGTCATATCTCAGATGAAATAAGCTTTTTCAACATGTCATAAAGTGTTTAAGCTGCTGTGTTATTTGTAAAAGATGAATTGTCTTGTTTCAAGAAATAGACTTAACTTGAATTGAGACAACAAATCTGCTTTATTGAAAACTGCAGGTTAACGTGCCCAACTCACAACAACTCACAATGCACAGTACAGTGTGGCTATTTTCCTTACATTTCCATCAAACCATGTCCATGTGATATGTAAAAAAGACAGAGGCAAAAGCTGGAATTACGTTTCCTTCTCTCTTCTGTTGCATTCTGCACATACTGCACCACATTATTCAAAAAAGTAATAAGTAAAAATAAATGCTGTCATCTATTACAGTGTCTGTCAGTGATTAACCCTCCTGTTGTCTTCAGGTCAAATTTGACCAGTTTTCAAAGTTTTTTACATCAGAAATATGAGTTTCTTAACAACCAAATTGCCTCAAAATAACTTGGATGCATCTAAGTTGTATGGAACACATACAACATAAACATTCATGCATCCATGTTCTTCGCAGGTAAGATTAATGTTTACTTCCATTGAATATTGGTTGTTTTATATGTTCATGGCATTTGTAAAAAATGATTAAATGGTTTCAAAACAGCATCCTGACCAAACTTTGACATAAACCAGTCTATGATTCACTCAACATAATCTGATTTTAACTATTCTATTAGTCAAAATAATTCATATCTGCATTTTTTCAAACTCAAAAATTAGGTATAATGTCATTTTATTAGGTTTATTGACCATTAATTAAAAAAGAAAGTGTTGAAAAGAGGGACAAAAATGTTTTAAAAAGCGCCAAAAGCATGAAAAAGCATCAAAAAAGTTAAAACAAAAATGCATTGTTCAATTTTGACCCAGAATTACAAGTTCATGGACGACGGTGAAGACAACACAAGAAAAAAAAATTCAGCCCAAATACCCACACATACAGAGTCAAGAATGATGTTTGATGATGTCTGTGAGATCATACTTCAGTGGAATGTACTTGCTATTATTGAAGTTTACAAAGTAGTATGGTGTATAATCAACAAGCTTTTCAGCATCCATGAAAATATTGGCTTGAGCTAAGTTGGGAACTTCTACTTCGTAAGCTAAATAATGATCATTCCACCCAACTGTAGAGAGAGGTTGGCATTCAAAACAATACACTGACGCATTTAAAATATAAATGTTTTTCACAAGTGCAAACTCTGGATTATCATTGATGACATTAGAAATAACCAAAGATTTTCCACATGTATGCTTATTTCCATGTTGCATAATCCACTGTACTGAAACTATATGTTCAACGTGCTGTATTCCTAAGAAGTCTTTAATCTTTCCTTCTACATAGTGAACATTTTTCACCTCAGAGGCTGGGCCCATGTCAACTTCACTTGAACAAATTGGATGTTTCTCATGCACATTCTGACTACATTCATAAAGTTGGTTGTGCTTCACAAGAGACTTACAGATATTTTTAAAACTACTTTTCAAAGCCCACTGCTTAAAAAAGCAATGCTTTGACTCAAAGCGCATACACGTATGCCTCACTGTAGGAACAAGTGCCTTAATCTGAGAAGGAAGATGCAGCAAGTAATGCTGTTTAGGTATAATATTTGCATCTGGAAACAGTTGTTTGAAATGTTGCTCTATTAAAAGCTTCAGCCTTGAAAGGGTTGACAGAGCAATAATAGGTGAAAACAGAATTTTGACTATCTCTAACAACTTAAGTAGCATTTGTGTGTAATCATTTTCTCCAATTTTGTCAATGAGAAATGGCAGGATCTTTAACAAAACCAGCATCTGCCCAGCGGATTGTTTCAATTTATTGTCATTTGATGACAGTGTATTGACAGATATGGGGCAAGGCTTATCTCTTGCATCCACAGGAGAATAAGGGAAACAAATAATTGCACTGTTGAATGCGTCTAAGTCCATATGCCCTGAAAGCACATGATGCTTTAAAACACATTTGATTTCATATGGGGCAACACCTTCAAGAATGACATGCATGATGTCCTGTGGGGTTTGATTGATTATATCAAAGTGAGGGAATTCTGTTAATTTGCTTCTCCTGTTTATGCCATATGTCATTTTTAGATTGTCTTTCAGAAAGTCAGTATTTGCCTTTTCAATGTCATTACATTGCCTGTTATGACATGCCATTGTCCTTTTAACAAACAAATCTTCATTAAATTGCTCCTGCATGTCTTCAAAGTTGCATTCACAGTGCCTGCATTTACTGTAGGCAAATCCCACTCCTATCTTAAATCCAGCCACTTCATGCTAAGCTAGAGTGTCTCCGCACACAGACATAAGTGCTCCATAAATTGTCCTCTCACCATTTGCAGTTGTTGTGGAAGTTTCCTTTGCAGCAGGGGGAGAGGTGTAGATTCCAAAGTTTAGTAAAAATGAAACAAATAAGACAGATACGGAGACTAAAACCAAGTTGGGTTTTTGTATTTTATTAAAAGATATATTTGCAAATAGGAGGAATACAGTTTCACAAGAAGCACGTAGCTCAGTGTGTAAAAGATTCATCAAATGAGTAGAAGGAAAGAATGAGCTTAAATGCACATTGGGAGAAAGGGGAGTGACATTTGAGCACATTCTTACAGACAATAAAGATAGTAACCTACTAGACCTTCTCTTCCTGTGAGACAGATAAGATCCAGTAGATTTACATTTTATCAAAGAAACATAGGCATGCGTCATAAATTAGTTTCATCTAATCCTCTGTTCCTGTCTTCCCCAGCTCTGGGTCACGCTCCCTGTGCATCTAACCAGACCAGAGGAGAACGTAATACGGGAGAGGAGGATACCAGAGTTGTGGCCTTGTGGGTTATCAATTCACACAAAGAGCATACACTTTCTTCTGAGACTCTCGGTCTCTGAAGTCTAAACAACCCCCAATCCACATGCAGGAATGCAAATGAACTGTCGTTTAGATTGGTGTATGAGAATGCAGTGTGCTGAATGAAAAAACACAAGGCACAATAAACACTAAAGGCTTAAATGTGATTTTGCCATTACAATCCACCCTTTTGATTACAAACTAATCACCATACATAAATTACATTTAAGTGTATAAGAAAAATATTGCTTAAAATGTTTTTTTTTGTGAGGGGACAAAATAAACCCTCTAGTAAAAAAGCAAGCACTTCTATGAGACAAAACAATCAAAACAAAAGAAAACACAAAAGTATCACTTTGTGCTGAAAATGGTGTCCAGCTCGTGATCATCCCCGGCATATGATGTGGGAATGTGAAAACATGAAGATTCAGTGTGGTGCAAAGCTTGATACTGAATCACATGTGTCATGAACAGAGAGGAGAACATTTTCTTGACCAGTGGTACCACACAGCAAACACAAAGCAGAAATGCACAAAAGAAAATAAGCATGGGTACAATGAACCTTGCAATCCAGGCGCTCCACCCACCTCCCACCAACCATGACCACCAGTCCCAGCCGGTAATCTCACCGGGCACATCTTGTGATTTTAAGTCAGTTAGGAGTAGGTTTAGCTGTTGGATTGTGTCAGTGATATTGCAGGCGAGGGGAAATTAATTCTCTGCATTGTTAATCTATGGGTTAAATCTGTGTCATCTCCAGGAACCGTGTGACCCCAATTTAGTAGCATTTGTATGCCGGACATCCTAATGCCTGTTGAAACCATAAAAGTAGATGTAGTGTTAACCATTACAGTGATATTTGCTCTGTGGTACTGATTGTACCCCGAACGCCATTTACTTCTCAACATGGAAAGTAGTGAATTACACGTCGTTTCCCCCCCATGTTCTTCACTAGTGTTCCTAGTGCGCTTGTGTGTATCAGTGTAGTCAGGAGAAGAAATGTTATCAAGTTACACGTTATCAGACTTTTCTAAGACCACGAATGCAGTAACCATAAATGCTATTAAAAAAAAAAAATCATGAATGCAGTAATGAAGAATAACCACACTACAAATGTGGACACCCCTCAAATCTTCTGAGAGGGTACCCATTTCAGTTTATTCTATTTTTATTTTTTTTGTCCAGCTGCTCCATGTGTGTGTATCAGTAGTATCAGGAGAAGGTGTGTTGGAACGGATGGTTATTTTAGCCGGTGAGTCATCACACAGTGCTAACAACACAATTCCCAAATCAATCCCTATTGTAAGGAAAACCATGAATGCACAAAATAAAACATCATCACGGGTTGGAGACAGGAACCTTATCAGTCTCCTTCTGCCTGTCTGCTCCATTTGTGTGTCAGAGCAGACTGCTGCAGTGTGGAATGTGTGTATGTGCTGTGAGCGTCAGAGGAATGTCTGTGACACACTGAGTGTCAGCTCTGGATGATGAGTCTCAGAATGACCGTGTACGTCACTGCTGTCTTTTGCAAAAAAAAGAAGTTGTTAGCAGTACGGTACCAGTTTGGTTGATCAGGTTTCTTTTCTCTTTGATGTTCTCATCAAAGAAAAACTCTTGTTTTTCTGCTGCTATAGGGTGGCACAGAAAACGCTGTTCTGTCAGGCCTGCCCTATTTCTCCCATGTAGGTGACTAAGCAGCGGTCTGCTCGTCACTTGTTGCAGGTTCTGGAAAAATACCTGCTCCTTGTCCTGGATCTGGAACCTTTCTGCAATGGGCCACGTGAATCCACGTAGCTCTTTCGGACACCTTTATCGCGGTGTGCGTGGTCAGGAGGATCTGGTACGGTCCTTGCCAGCGTTTCGACTGCCAGTTCTTCCTCCTGAAGTCCTTCACCACCACAAAGTCTCCGGGTTGGAGTTTGTGCAGGGGACCCTCAGCCAGTTGAGGTAGCGCTGCAGAAACCTGGACTCTGATGGCAGAAAGGGCAGAAGAGAGTTGCGTGCAGTAACTTAACATGTCATGCTCACATAGAGCCGTTGTTGGCAGGGGAGCCTTTGGTGGTTCTGTCCCTACCTGTGGTGGGCGGCCAAATAGAATCTCATAAGGACTAAGATTTGATCGAGCCCTTTTCCGCATCCTCATGTACATAAGCACAATTGGAAGTGCTTTTGTCCATGGGAGATTTGTCTCTGCACAGCATTTAGCTAACTTTGTTTTTATTGTACTATTTTCCCGCTCGATCGCGCCCCCTGATTGCGGTCTGTATGCGCAGTGCCGTCTCAGGTCAATACCAATATACAGGCTTATCTGTGTAATGGCAGTGTTCACAAAATGAGCCCCATTGTCACTCGACAAGCGGTTTGGTAAACCCCATCTGGGAATGATTTCTGTCATTAGGGCTTTTGCCACCACTGGAGCTGTTTTTTTTGAGGCAGGAAACACTTCAATCCATTTGGAAAACATGTCCACCATGGTCAAGGCATACTTTTTACCTTCAGATGGCGATAGCTCTATAAAGTCCATCATCACATGCTCAAATGGTCTCTCAGGTGGTGCGTGTCCTACCTGTTGTGTAACTGTTATTGGTCTGCCTATGTTGTTTTGTGTGCAGATGATACAAGCTTTACAAAATTTTTCTGCAAATGTTGTGAAACCTTTTGTGTACCATGTTTGTGTTATCAATGCCATCATACTCCCTTTTGACACGTGGTCTAACCCATGTGTCAACTTAGCAAAATGGGAGAAGAAGTGTTGAGGAAGACAGGGCTTGGAGTCTGGGCCTAGCCAGGCCCCAGAGTTAAAGGTGCACCCTGCAGCTTTCCACTGCTGTCTTTCCTGTGGTGTAGCGTGTGTTTGCATAGCAGCTACAGAGTCTGGGAGTGAAAAATGTTCAAGGTCTTGCATATCTGAGACCAAAGTGCCAACATGAGATACGGGCTGGCGTGCAGCTGTTTTAGCGGCTGCATCTGCCCGTTCGTTACCCCTAGAGACAGTGTCTGCAGCTCCAGTGTGTGCAGAGCATTTGCATATAGCTACTTGTGATGGAAGCAGGATAGCAGTCAAAAGGTCATTGATCAAGTGATGATGCAAAATAGGCTTACCATCCGATTTCAGGAAATTTCTGTGTTTCCATAGTGCACCAAAATCATGTACAACCCCAAAAGCGTACCTTGAATCCGTATAGATGGTAACGGATGAGCCCTCAGCCAACTTACATGCTTCAGTGAGGGCAACGAGCTCAGCAGCCTGTGCAGAGAGATGTTTTGGGAGAGATTTAGCAATTAGTGTGGCTGTATCTGAAACCACAGCAAATCCTACCTGTCCCTGGCCTGTTTCCGGGCAGCGAGATGCTGACCCGTCCACGTACAGAATAGCATCTGGGTTCTGTAATGGAATGTCAAAAAGGTCAGGACGAGGAGTACACGTGTGCTGCAATTCAGCCAAACAGTCATGAGGCTCACCTTCCCCTGGTGTAGGCATGAGAGAAGCAGGGTTAAGGATAGTACAACGCTTAACAGTTACATTTGGCATGTCCAGAAGACAAGTGTGATATCTTAGATAACGTGCCGCAGACAAATGGGAAGATTTTTGCTCGAGCAGAATCAGAGAGACAGCATGTGGAACTAGCAGTGTGAGAGGGGCGTAGCCCACAATGTCCCTGGAGGCGGCCAAAGCTTTTTCAGCAGCTGCTACAGCTCTGAGACAAAGCTGAAGACCCGCAGCAACAGGGTCTAATTTTGCGGAGAAATAGGCTACCGGTCGGAGTCTGTCCCCATGCGGCTGCAGAAGGACAGACGTCATGCATCCTAAGCGTTCATCCACTGTCTGAGTGAAAGAAAGGTTAGGGTTAGGCAAACCTAAGGTTGGAGGACTCTGAAAGGCCATTTTGAGATTTACAAAAGCCTGATCAGCCTCCACATTCCATGTCATGCGGTCATGCGCAGTCAGATTTTTACCATGAATCAGATCGGCTAGTGGCTGTACTAGCTGAGCGTAGTTTGGGATGAAAACACGACAATAAGAACACATGCCCAGAAATGACATCATTTGTTTCTTAGTCACAGGTTTAGGGAGGGAAACTATTGCCTCAATGCGAGATGGAGACAAGGTTTTCCCTGCTTTTGAGATGTCATGGCCCAAAAAATGAACATCTTCTTTCACAAATTGTAATTTCGACAGGCTAGCTTTGTGGCCTTCGGCTGCAAGATGTTTTAACAATGCAATAGTGTCATGTTCGCACTGTTCCTTTGTGGGACTCCCCACAAGACAGTCATCTACGTATTGTAAAAGACCGGACCCTGGTGAAAGGGTCAAACTTTCAAGGCTCTCTCTCAGAGCCTCATTGTAGATTGTGGGAGATTCAGTGTACCCCTGGCAAAGGCGTGTGAATGTGTAGGGCTTACCATCAAAGAGAAATGCAAACCAGAATTGACTCGCTTTGTCCACTGGAACGCTGAAAAAAACGTTAGACAAATCGACAACAGAGAAAAACTTAGCATCCCCAGGAATCCCCTGTAGAATTGTGTACGGATTGGGAACGTTCGGTACACGCGCATGGACCGCTGCATTTACTGCTTTTAGGTCCTGAACAAATCGCCACTCGACGGGACGACCTTTGTCTCTGATTTTCTTGACAGGAAAAATGGGTGTGCGCACGGGAGAATCTGGACACGGAATAATTACCCCAGCTGCCAATAAGGAGTTAAAAACAGGTCTGATTCCGTCGATTGCTTCCTGTTTTAGTGGGTACTGACGTTTTTGGGGCCTGAAGTCCGACCGCGGTGTGATGACTACAGGCTGGCAGTTTTTAATCAAACTCACATCATATTTGTGCGCTGCCCAGAGTTGGCTCGGTACCTGAGAAAGCAGAGGAGAAATGTCAGTTGGCAAAATATCTCTAGTGCTTTGTATGTAAGTGGGTGTTGCAAACACACTGTTACTCAACTGGTACACACTGCGTGTGCAAGACACCCGAAATGATAAGAGTCTCCTGCAGCACCCCGTCGAGGGAGAGAAGGACTCTCCGGTATCCACGGCGTCAGTCCAGTCAGTCAGTTTGTCACAGTCCAGTACAAAAAGTCCCAAGTCTCTCCATTGATCTGTTGGAGATTTACACAAAGAAATATGAGCATGTGAGTGAGGGACACGGAAAAACTTTCTCTGTTCTTCCGTCAAGTTCACTGATATTGCACATTTGTTATCATGCCAATACAGATAAGTACACTCAAGCTCATCATTTAGGTCAACAAAAAATTTATCAGTGTATTCCTCATCTAGGTCTGGTGCTGCAAAAGAAGTACAGTGTAGATCTGATGCCTGCATTACCTCAGCTGTGATGGGCACGAAGCATCGTGCTTCTGTCAGTAATTCTTCAGCCTGACAGAGGGAAACCCACCATTGAAAAATGTACAAAGATGTGTGTGTCAGTTCTGACATAAAAATGTCAGACGTGTTGTCTTTACTAAGACGTATGACTTTGAGACCGGTTGAGGTTGGAACTACACCTATTCCAAACTCACACATGAGGTCTCTTCCTAAGAGATTTACAGGGCACACACGAGAAAGCAGGAATGAGCATTTTGCCTTTCTATCGGGTGTGGGGTCAGTAGGGTCAGTGTGCACACAACTCATGGGTGTAGTAAATTTTTCTGGGATCACTGTGCCGCTAGCACCTTTAGAAAAAAACTTGTCTACCCGAAAGTTTTTGACCTGGGAACAAATTTCGCATCAAAACTGAATTAGTAGCCCCGCTGTCCACTAGAAATTCAACTGTTTTCCCTTGTACATTCAAAACTGTAGTGGGCATTTTCTTATAAGTATTGGATGAGTACATAGAATAAGTCGGAGTGCTTTCCCTAGTTTGTTTTCCTTCAAGATGTTGTATAGCATCTAATACAACCTGTCTTTTGTGTGGGGAAAGTAGATGTGGCGTGCGAGGAAGCGTTTCTTCATTGCAAGCATGTGTGTGTGTGTCTGCATTACCTTCCTCAGGCGTTGTGAACACGGATCTCGTCCCTTCTGTACCACCACCACTACTCCCCTCCCCCGCAGCACGTCAATCTGCGTGCTGGCTGTTGTTGCCCTGGGTCTGCTGTTGTCCGTTCTGGCCGTTCCATGTGGGGTTAGGACAGTTCTTTCTCCAGTGTCCTTTCTGGTGACAGTTGAAACATGTCTCTCGATCCCCAGAGGGAATACGGCCACGTCCATGCCCTTTTCCTTTCCCTCTGCCTCTGCCTCTTTCCCTGCCTCTTGGTTTTCTGTTTGCCAGGTCTGCCACAGTGTTCAGGAGTGTCAGCTGAGCCTCGTCATTCTTTTCCACGCCTTTGTTTCTTTTCTTGCTTATTCCACTGGGCCCAGATTGTGGAGCAAGATTCATCTTACTTCATGCACAGTGGGTGTGAAAGTCTCAAGAAACCTAAAAAGGCATACACCGAAGCGTTTGCCAGAGTCTTTGCATGGAGGCAGGTGCTCGGTGGATCTTCTGAGGTCAGATTCTGTCCAAGGTCGGTATATGAGACCCACTCCGGTTGCTGTCGGGACCTGGAGCATTGGACAGTTGAGCTCCACTTTTTCTTCCTCCGTCTTTTCTGGTGGTGGAGGAGCTGGTATCACAGCGGCAGCACTTGTGGATGGCTGTTCAGCCCTGCTGTGGCCTGCCTGTTGCATGGCTCTCGTCTGTGTTTGGAAAGGCACTGCTGTGGGCCTAGGTTGCGCTGAGGCTCCTGCTGGTGGGGCTGAAGCTTCTTCGGGCGGTGGGGGGTATGGGGGTGGCGGCAGCACATCCAGGACCAGATCAGCGTCACTTAAGCTCGGACAGAGAGGAGGAGAAAAATCAGTAAGAGGCTTTTTTGCCTTTACTTCATCAGTGGTATTCATTTTCAACAATGACATATTTTTCTGCATGCGTTTATTTTCCCTAGTTTCTGCTTCTTTCATCCATAAGTTAAAACACTTCTTATTCTTTTCAACTTGTTCTAAATCCCTTGTCCTAATTTTGTCTTTCTTTCTCATTTTTTTTTTCTTTTTCCTCTAATTCCTGTCTCAACAGTTTGAGTTTGTACGTGCTAAAAGACCCATTTTCAGGAAAGCCGTAAGTGTTGGACCAATACGGCAGATACTCCAGGCTTTTTGAGCCGTGTTTTCGCACCATGGCATCCACCACGGTTCCCGTAGGGATGTGTGACCCGAATCGCCCCGATCCGTTACCCATTTTACTGGGAAGAAGTACTTCTATCCTACTTACAATCGTCACTGTAAGGCCAGGTTTCTATCTTATTTCGGAAAAACCCAAGCACGAAAAAACCTAACAGTTTCTGAAAAACTGTTTATTAGATTTACTTCAAAACCTAATTAGATTTGTCCCCCGAAAATCTATAAAGCAAAGTCACACCCGTGGGAGGATCAGTTTTATGGTGCGAAAACGCTACTGGAGTTTTCACAATTATGTATCTAAACAACCTTAAAAATACCACAAAAACCTATACAAACAACCCCAAATGTTTATCCTGTCTCAATATCCAACGTCAGTATTTGTTTCTGTATTTTACTACAGCCAATTCAAATTACTCAAATTAGAGTGTGATCTTACCCTGCTGCGTGAAATTGCTTCCGTCGGTTCTTTTTGAAGATCAGTGTGGAGTCAGAGGAGTCCTCCGCGGTTTCTGACCCTCTCTCTCTGAATGCTTTTTGGGCGAGGTAGAGGCGAAGATCGTTTGATCTCGGATTGCAGGTCCTCAGTCACACACGGAGCCACTCTCATCTGCCTCTCCACTCTGATCCCATCCTCGTCGCCATTCTGTTGTGGAAGTTTCCTTTGCAGCAGGGGGAGAGGTGTAGATTCCAAAGTTTAGTAAAAATGAAACAAATAAGACAGATACTGAGACTAAAACCAAGTTGGGTTTTTGTATTTTATTAAAAGATATATTTGCAAATAGGAGGAATACAGTTTCACAAGAAGCACGTAGCTCAGTGTGTAAAAGATTCATCAAATGAGTAGAAGGAAAGAATGAGCTTAAATGCACATTGGGAGAAAGGGGAGTGACATTCGAGCACATTCTTACAGACAATAAAGATAGTAACCTACTAGACCTTCTCTTCCTGTGAGACAGATAAGATATAGGTCCAGTAGATTTACATTTTATCAAAGAAACATAGGCATGCGTCATAAATTAGTTTCATCTAATCCTCTGTTCCTGTCTGCCCCAGCTCTGGGTCACGCTCCCTGTGCATCTAACCAGACCAGAGGAGAACGTAATACGGGAGAGGAGGATACCAGAGTTGTGGCCTTGTGGGTTATCAATTCACACAAAGAGCATACACTTTCTTCTGAGACTCTCGGTCTCTGAAGTCTAAACAACCCCCAATCCACATGCAGGAATGCAAATGAACTGTCGTTTAGATTGGTGTATGAGAATGCAGTGCGCTGAATGAAAAAACACAAGGCACAATAAACACTAAAGGCTTAAATGTGATTTTGCCATTACACAGTGACAACCTGGACACCATCACACAGCTCAGTTAAGTCACGGTTAATCCTCTCAAATCAATACCACAATGGGAAAATCAATAACAATTTGTTTTTGTTTGCCCGAGATCCAAGAGGATTGCATAGCTCAATTTCATCTGTATATAAAACCAACTGCAATGCTGTGGGAAATTTCAAAAACAGTGGGTGCGACTAAAAAATGTCTCCATCAATGAAATCGTGAAAAAATCCATCCTTGCATGTCTGTGGCCTCTCATCAATCATTGCAATTGTTCTTGGATGTGATAGCAGCTGCTCCAAACTTTTCACCAACGGTATATAATGAAAGCAATGGTCCTTAATGGTAAGAACTCTGGAGTCTCCATGTTTCACATAACATACTGTTTGTTTTGCGACAACAATCTCTGGTTCAACTGGTTCTAACAGTTCTTTGATTGTCTTATCCTGCAAATGGGTGGAAGCAATTTGACAGAAAGGGTCAACAAACTGGTCAAATATCCCCATTGCATCACTCTTTAGTTGATCCAGGTCCCTAGAATGTCTCTCAATCATGTTGCTCATTTGCTGTTTTAGGTGCTCCAATAATGCGGCCTGATATTGCTGGACTCCACTCACCATTTGGTTAACAGCTCTCTGGGGAGTAGAAAACAAAAAAATTCATATACATGCAAACTCACAGATACTTTTTTTTTTTAAAGTAACCCTTCAATTACATATTGTTAGTGACATGCAATGATCAAAAACTAAACTATCATGAAATAATATTGCCTTCTGCAGCTTTAAGACCTTGTTTACACTTGGTCTTAAAATGCGTTTTGAGCAATAGGATCACAAGGGGACAGTGCTGAATAAAAGTGTAAGTGTTGGTTATATTATGTTGTCTCTATTCTTAGCTCGTGCTCAACAAATATAGTGGATGGGCAGATTTTGTAAGCAAAGCACGTGTACATTTGCATATATAGCGGGGAAGTGAGATCAATGAAGAAGCATGTGGAGACACATTCTAATGTCAGGTGTTTCTCTGACATACCTTTAGCTGTCCACCTGTGATCGGATCAACCAAGATACCAGGTCTGAACAGTGGCTAAGTCATTCTACAGTTTAAGCTTATTGATTTTAACTACTAAAAATGAAATATAATTAATTGGAAAAGCAATGGTATAAATTACCTGTGTCAGTCGATGGGTTTCTCTGGCTTGAAGAAGAAATGCAGTTGCATGTTTAGAAAGGTCAACATTCATGCGACCCTCTCCATCTTCTTGAAATCCACTCTGAAAGAGATTAACAACAGACCTATCTATTAAAACAGGGAAAATATAAGGCATTTGTAAGTAGCACCACCAGACAATCTGACAACTACCTGGGTAAGCTAGCTAACTAGATTTATTCCTATAAAAAAGGTACAAGATGGGTGTATTTTTACTGATTGGTGTCTTTATTTTGAATATGTAAAATAACAACAAAAACAACTAATAAAAACTAAACAAAACAGTACTACAAAAAAAAACAATGACTTTGACAGCATCAGAAAAAATCTGTACTTCATGAGTGTTAAGATTGACACATATACTAAATTGTATCCCTTCACTTGCTCTCTTGTCAATAAATTAACATTACTAAAAGGCCTTTGAACTGAACTTGTATTCCAATAAGCTATAAGGAGATAACTTCCTGTCACACACTGTCATGAAGACATGTCTCACCTGCCGGTTATAACTCTGTGAATGATAAGCTAATAATACACATATTGCAGCCTCTATGCTTGATTCAAACTGTTGAAGGATAACCTGTAATTTTTAATTTGTTGTTTAAATGAATAACATTACCGTTACTGATTTTTTTCAATGAAGTCTGGTAACTGAATTACATAACTGATAATTAAACTAAACAAATTAAACTAATAATCAAATAAGTGAATTCATTTACCAATTACTGCATATCAAATTCAGCATTAGACATTACATCATAAGTGGACAATCTGTGGGGCGGTAGGCTGCGTTTGTCAACATAAATGTAACCATTAACTAGCCGATTTAAATCTCAGTAGGCTAGTTGTATTTGAGTTACTTGTTCGATTACTCGTTACTGACAAAAGTAGTGGAATTACAGTAACGCATTACTTTCAACACTGCTATTACTTAAAATTACAACCTGAGCCTGTCATTGACAAAAACAAACACGTGCTTGGATCAAGCACAGTTGACCTAAATAAATGTTACGTTAAATTTTAGCTTGTGTAACGACTTACCGCTGGAATGACGATGCTTGAGCCCTCCGCTTCAGCTACAGGGCTTGCAGTAGTTTGGTCGTTTACGGATGTCCTTTCACCTGCTCCAGGTAAACCGTGGCGAGTCCGTCCTCCGTCCTCCGCCGCTTCAACTTGGAGAAGATGATGCGCGTGTGTCCGCTTCACGTGATAGTAGGAGGAGTTATACACCCTATACTCACGTGGACAGCCATCAATCCCGCACACGACGCGAAAGTCAGAGCTGCGACTGTGCATGGTGTTAATGTGACTCAAAAGTTGTTTCAGAGTCAATGCCACAAATATGTAGCATATGAAGCAACGCCAAACCATGTTGGAAGATGTCACAGGGAAAAGGACGGTAAACTGATCACAGGCACAGGTAGGTAGCTAGAGCAAGACTGCCGTAAAAACTCGCCAGTTAGGTGCTGCAAATGAGAATGTGGGCGTAAACTAACGTTATATGGGACCGACTTGGATTTGAACTAGGATTGACGTGTTCCATTGCAAGTAAATGAAAGCGCTGTATCCAGTGCTCATTCTTTGAAGTTCACATCGCACACCTTTTGAATGTTATCGACGTTTCAATGTGTTTTCAGTGTTTATTGTGTATCGTTGCAGCCGAACAGAGACAGCGAGCTAACGTTAGCGGAGCTAACTAGCTAGCTAAGTCAGCTAGCTAACAGCATGGAAGAATTGGATGATGTCGCAGTGTCGATTTTAAGAGATAATGTATGCAAATATTATTCTTTATCATATATGAACGTACGAATGCAGAGGCCTAATTGAAGCTAAAAAAGAAGCTAATTGCTTCCTGGTGCTGCTCCACATGTGACCCTACAGCAGCACTGTGGGCCTCAAACTCTTTCTCCCATTTGTCACATCACGCTCCTTCTGTCACCTGTTGAGTGAAGTGTTATGTGTGGTCTGTGAACTGTAGGAACTGAATTGCGCTTTGTGAATAATGTATATCATGTTGTGTTCAGACCAAAAGCAAAGTGAATTTTCGCTCCTGTTACTCGCGCCATTTTGTTCCTGCTTTCATAAACTGTGAAGACTAGCTAGTTGGTCACTAGGAAACTAGTGACCAACTGGTGTGTGGCAGCTCTAGTTATACTAGTAACGTCTATATGACATACATCAGCAGCCAATGAGGTATCTAAATTTCTATACTAAGCTGGTTATCACTAGCTACCTAATTTGAATGAAGTGTCAACTTCTAAGGCCGGCTACACACTGACTGCGTGGCGGCTGGATTTTTTGATGTCTTTACACACCAGAAACCTGTCTGATGCACTGCTGCAAGCTTTGTCTGGACACATGTATGTTTCCCATTGATAAAATGAAATACCATGTTAAACATAAATAGAAACTGATCTGATTACAGCAAAGACAACGTCAGCATTATTGACAGAAAAGTAGGCTACAGAATATTTCGTTTTGTATTGACAGGTGCAATATTTGAAAATATTGCTTTTTTTTTTTTTTTTTTTTAAGATTTATATCTGCATTTATACCAAAACCTAGAGGCTTTCAAACATCAACTCTAGATTTTGACATAAATGCAGTTATAAATGTAATTTAAAAAAAAAAAGTTCAATGAAATATTCTGTAGCCTATTTTGCCGTCAATACTGCTGACGTTGTCTTTGCTGTAATCGGATCAGTATATATTTATGTTTAACATGAAGTATACTACTGCTTGAGTGCAGTAAATTAATGGAAAACATACATGTGTACGGACAAGGCTAGCAGCTCCAGCGCCGCGTCAGACACGTTTCTGGTGTTAAGACAGAAAAATCCACGCAGCCACCACGCAACAGAAATGCCACGCTCACGCGACGCAGCCAGTGTGTAGCCGGCCTAATACTCTCCTGAAGTTTAATTTCTAGCTGTTTTCACGGTTTCATCTTGCTATGTTTTGTCTTCTAATGTTTTCATAGCTGCAAACATCACAGAGACAATGATGAGCACCCTGTCTCGTGAAGACTTGCGAGATCTTTTCCCAGGCCCAGAGAACTTTTTACGGAGAAAAGCGGTCTGGCGTGCCTGTCATGGTGCATCGGAGGAGGTCAGTTTCTCAGTTAAGTGGCCTAAACTAACCACCTATTTAAGTTGGCAGCAGCACATTGAGCTACAATAACAGCACAGTGTTTTTGGAACAGGCATGGTAGTCTACATGTGTGTTCAATTCAGTTTAGATTAATTGTTAGGTGTTCAGTTAGTTGATGTAAGCGATTTCACCCATGCAATGGAATATTGCATATTTATACATGTTCAGAGCTGTCAATGCTACATTACATTTTGTGTTGTCACAAAAAACAAAAATGTTGCTTTTTGCAGTAGTTCATTATCTTTTATTTTACAGGAGTCTGGCCAAGAACACTCAAAATTATCGTGCAGTTCCTCCTTTAATGCATCACCCATGAGACAGACATCCACTCCTGTGAACGCAAGTCCTGCAAAGTACAAAACAGTACTTTGAGCTGTCAAAGAGAGGTGAACAGCGCAACTGCCAGATGTCAAAGGAGCTCAGATGCCGGCTCATTCGAAACACCATGACCAGAATGATTGCAATCCTGAGGGCAAAGGGGGATGGAGAATCACACAGATACCCATCAAAGCCAGAAATTACAGCAATGGCAAAGAGAATAGTACTGTACTACCCCATGCTGCAGGACCAAGGCCTCCATACATGGGTAAGTGAAATGCATCCAGTTGATGACTGTTTCATGTAGGACATTTTTAGTAGAGATTTGAAAAATGTATTAAATGTCTTGTGCAGGTCACTGTGTACACACACATACAAAAGATTGCAAAATGTGAGATCCCCCCAAAAAAGAACTCCAGATGGGAGACATTCAAAGAGGTGAGCTGTAACTAATGACTATTTTCATCAAAGATTCATATGTTAATCATTTTCAAGATTAATTTAATTGATCAGTTGTCTTTTCAATATAAAGTCCAAGGTCATGTCCTCAAAAGTCTTGTTTGGTCCACAACCTTAAGATATTAATTTCACTGTCATAGAGGACTAAAGAAGCTAGACAATATTCACATTTGAGAAGCTTAAATCATATTTGGACATGAGAAAAAAAAAAAGAAGAAATTATCAATCATGTCAATGTCCTGGGTGATCTGTCTCTAGTGTTTCCTCACTTCCCGTTTTTAATGAGTGCTCTTATTTTAGTGTTTGACTACAAAGTAATTGCTTTGGATGTGTGTGGGGGATATTGCTTTTTATTACAAAGCACTTTGTGTTACGTTTTGTTTGTATGAAAAGTGCTATACAAATAAAGTCAGATGGATTGATTTAGTAGTTGACAACTAATTGATTAAGTGACTAATCTTTCTACAAAGAAGCGCCGTCTTGAGCAGCCAACAGACACAGATGAAATCATTCTAGATCGGTCCACAGAAGGAAGTGGCAGCCCAGGCTCAGACAGTAAAGAAAGTGAGTTAGAAGGTGAGTTTCAACTTTGCATTTACATATTTGCCCTTGGGAGGTATTTATATTTTAGATAAACTAATAAACTCACTTTATTGGTCAAGATGACAGTCCTGACATGACAGAAGTAAAATGCTTTAAAATGTACATCAGGGGATAGGTATTTGCACTACATTTGTACTGTTTTATTATTTTTTAACATTATTGTAGAAATTAAGTTTTAACAGAAATCTGGTATTGTATCATTTTGAACAGCTGGGTACAGCAGTACCTTTTTAGCATCTGTCTACTGTGCAACTATATATATATATATATATATATATATATATATATATATATATATATATATATATATATATATATATATATATATATATATATATATATATATAACCTTTCCAGTATATCAAATGTTATGTATTTAAAACCCATGTGTCTCATTAGTGTCATGTTTGCTCTTTTTAATTGAATGTAATTTTTGCTTCCAAAATACCAAAATGATCCTTAAAGTACATTATCCTATCAGAAATATGTCGGTTATGTGTTGAAGGAAAAAGAAGATCCCAAAGCCTACCTGAAGAAGCACCATCTGCCCTCTCCAGTCCTGATGGTGAGTTTGTCCAACTGCCTCATGTGTGTAGTGGGGGTGTGCGCATCTTTGTAGGGTGTACTTGTGTGCCTACATGCAATTGTATGTGATTGCATGACCATATGAGTTTTGAGCAAATAGTTCTCATGCATTTATTATACAAAAAATGTCATGCAACAACATGAGATGAACTTTTTTTTAAACTGAGGCATATTAATTATGTATTTTTGTGTCTTACAGCTAACAAGTCTGCAGATGTTGACAGTCCAGACACCTACAGTCCAGCAACCTTGGCCAAGCACTACAAGACCCTACAAACTTTGTATAAAAGAAAAAATCCAAACCACCAGGATGTCTCTCATCTCTTGGATTTTGAATTTGTAGCCAGAAGAGCATTCATTGATTCAAATACCATTCGCGAGGAGGACAGACATGAGAAGGTTCTAGAAGCATATCCTTGTTTCAAGGATGTTGGACATGTAAGTCATTATTGACTGTGCATGATTTAAAACCATGGTATCACACACGATGTTTAAAATACCAATTTTCTCTTAAATGATATATTCAAATGTCTGTATTGGTATATTTGATATTTCATAGGTGATGTAGGAACTTCAACGCATTTTGGATAAGGATAATACCAACTTCATCGATGAACTGAAGGGAAGATGGCATGACTTCTGCCAGAAGGTGCAGTTTTTTGGTGTATGGAAAAAGGCGCTGAAACCCCCAATGGGAATGGACAAAGGTAAGGAATGCTGTTTTGGTGTTATTAGTGAATAGGGTTTAGGGTGGATCTTCAGGCATGTGAATTTGCTGAATGTTTTTTTTTAATTATTATAATAATATTTTTTTTTTATATAAGCATTGTGTCTGTTGTATACCTTTTTTGATCAGATTTGACCTTGTGCACTTTGTCAAAATGTTTAAGTAATAAATATTTTCCTGTACAGCTGAACAGGCTCTTGAGCTCCTACGTGTGCTGCCATCACTGATCCCCTCCACGTCTGCTCCTCCAAAGAGGGTACGAAATGCCAGCGAGGCTCTGGTGCATGTCCTCGAGGTGAGCTGTGTAAAATGTTGCGGGATCATTTTGACTGCAGTATCGGAAAAAATTATAACTGAAGGTGCTGCCCCTGACGACTCCCAATGTATTTCCTATTCACATACTGTATGTTTTAAGCCTTCAAAGACACCTAAAAGATTTGTTTTTAGAAAGAGAATTTTCACTGGGTCAGATGTCTTTGCTATGTCACGGTATGTACAAAAATGGGTGCATTACATGGTAGCAGGTTTTATCACTAATGATAACCAAGCAAGACTAGCCTAGCCTTGGTTATTAGTTCTTTTGGAAGGCTAGACGTGTGTAAACAGTAAATGCATTGGGGATAGTTAAAAACAGCACTTTCAGATGGAGCTTTCTCAGTACTGTTAACTTTTGTCAGAATTTTGCTTTGTAAAGTTATGTTTGTAAACAACCCCTATGCATGATCCTGACAGAAGGATGTCTGTTATGTTACAGGAAACAGAAGACCCCAATTCCTACTTGAAGAAACGCCCTCTCTCCTGCCCAGTCCTGATAGTCAGTCCGTCCAATAACCACCTTTCCAAAAGACAAGCTTACCGAGAGTGCTTTATACCTTATGGCCTACTATTATACCCTACACCTGACTTATCCGAAGTGTGTAGCCACTCTGCTTTCAGTCATACAGACAGAGGTCCTCTTAGACAAAATCCATGAGAGAGATCTCACGTTGTCTTACAAGAAGAGCATGGCTGAGTGGAAAGCTTTTATTGGCCAATAAAACCAGTGGTCAGATATAGTGTAGGATAGCACTTCCTCTCTCCCTCCAAGGGTACTACAGTCATGTTCACTGCTTTTGATTCTTGGTCGGAATTTGGCTAAGTTAGCCCAGTGTTAATTTGGGGTGCACGACAATATTAGCCAACATGCCGTGTTTTTTTTTTTCTGTGATGTTATATTTTTGTGTGTTTGCACAATTCAGTGCAGATTATGCTTTAGTTTAAGTTTATTTTAACTTTTCAGTTATTAAGTTTAAACAACTAATTGTCCAGCAGATATAGTCACTAATTTAGGCGCATCTACTGTGAAAGAGTAAATTGACTAAGCAGTTAGGTTGGGATAAAAGTGAACATAGCGCTATCGGTTATTGTCCAGTTGAGTTGTAAAATATTAACATATTTGATATCTGCAAAAAGTCCAGTATGCACCAGTATGGTGCATCCTTAATGATGGTGTTAACAATGGTTAATGGTGTATTGAGAGACTAGTTCATGTAAGGCCAGAACCTTTTAATTTGAATGTTACAATATTAAGCATTTGTATTAAGAATGAATGTCACAGGTGGAGCAGTTTTAGTGTGCCTAGTTTGTCTATATGCCTTGAGAGTGCCTGTGCAAAGCACAGATTTGGTACGTGTATTGAGAGGTACATTGGTCAGATGTTTGGATCCGGCCTAAACTCGCTCACATATTTGGCGTGCTCTGCTGTGTTTTCATATTGCAGTTCCATAAATACTGTGAGCCAAAATGTTGAGGAAAATGATGCTGTTTCCCTTTTATGCAGTCCTGTGGGACTTTTTGCTGTTTAAATAAAACAGAAAGTTGGTTAAATGCAAGACTAGTTTTAATTTGTTCTGTCTTTATAAGAAGTAGTTAATATCTTGAATCTAGAACAGTATTACTTTTGTAGAGCTTACAATAAGGTAAATGCACTTGAGATGATGACAGGATGTTAAATTACGGCTTATTATGGCAAAAGAGCACTGCCTAACACGAGTCAGGAATGCAAACTTCAAGACATTTTGTCTCAAAATGCCAGTTTCTAATCTCATTTCAAGTAGGTGATGGACTTAGATCTAGAACAGTGTAATAATTATAGAACTAAACATTAGTTAAATACACTTGAAACAAACGGGATGACAAAAAGAAGATGCTACTTTTGAGGAGAAGTAAGGCTTATTTCTTTTATTTCAAGAAATCTTACCGAGAATTTTCACTTGTTCCATTGGCAGATTTTTTTGCTTATTACAAGCAGAAATATCTTGTATTAATTATTATTTTTTGCTTATTTTTGGAGTGACCTTTTTTCCAGTGTGTTGCCTATTTTTAGACGTCTGTCGCTTTTTTCGTAACGTTTTTGTCAACTTTTTTTGTTGCCTATTCATAAACGTTTTTGTTGCTTTTTTTTGTGACGTTTTTGGCATCTTTTTTTGTTGCCTATTTTTTGACTTTTTTGTTGCCTATTTTTTGACTTTTTTGTTGCCTATTTTTTGACTTTTTTGTCAACTTTTTTGTTGCCTATTTTTAGTCCTTTTTTGTCAACTTTTTTGTTGCCTATTTTTAGACGTTTTTGTTGCTTTTTTGTGACGTTTTTGTCAACTTTTTTGGTGCCAATTTTTAGACTTTTTTTGTCCCTTTTGTGAGATGTTTTTGTCCATTTCTGAGACGTTGTTGTCGCTTTTTTTTAGACGTTTTTGTCAACTTTTTTCCCCCTATTTTTAGATGTCTTTGTCAACTTTTTGTTGCCTTTTTTTAGAAGTTTTTGTAGATTTTTTGTGACGTTTTTGTCATCTTTTTTATTGCCTATTTTTAGAGGTCTTTGTCTTTTTATTCGTGACGTTTTTGTCAACTTTTTTGTTGCCTATTTTTAGACGTTTTTGTTGCTTTTTTGTTGCCTACTTTTAGACGTTTTTGTCAACTTTTTTGTCGCCAATTTTTTGACGTCTTTGTCCCTTTCTGAGACGTTGTCACTTTTTTTGTGATGTTTTTGTCAACTTTTTTTGTTGCCTATTTTTAGACGTTTTTTTTTATCTCTTTTTCGTGACGTTTTTGTCAACTTTTTTTGTTGCCTATTTTTAGACGTCTTTGTCTTTTTATTCGTGACGTTTTTGTCAACTTTTTTGTTGCCTATTTTTAGACGTTTTTGTCAACTTTTTTGTTGCCTATTTTTAGACGTTTTTGTCAACTTTTTTGCCTATTTTTAGACTTTTTTTGTCCCTTTGTGAGACGTTGTCGCTTTTTTCGTGACGTTTTTGTCAACTTTTTTGTTGCCTATTTTTAGACGTTTTTGTCCCTTTCTGAGACGTTGTCACTTTTTTAGTGATGTATTTGTCAACTTTTTTGTTGCCTATTTAGACGTTTTTGTCAACTTTTTTGTTGCCTATTTTTAGACGTTTTTGTCCCTTTTGTGAGACGTTTTTGTCCCTTTCTGAGACGTCACTTTATTAGTGATGTATTTGTCAACTTTTTGTTGCCTTTTTTTAGACGTTTTTGTCAATTTCTGAGACGTTTTTGTCCCTTTCTAAGACGTTGTCACTTTTTTTGTGACGTCAACTTTTTTGTTGCCTATTTTTAGATGTTTTTGTTGCTTTTTTGTGATGTTTTTGTCAACTTTTTTGCCTATTTTTAGACGTTTTTGTCCACTTTTTTGTTACCAATTTTTAGACGTTTTTGTACATTTCAGAGACGTTTTTATCGCTTGTTTCGTGACTTTTTTGTCGACTTTTTTGTTGCCTATTTTTAGACGTCTTTGTCGCTTTTTTCGTGATGTTGTTGTCAACTTTTTTTTTGCCTATTTTTAGACATCTTTATCGCTTTTTTCGTGACGTTTTTGTCAACTTTTTTGTTGCCTATGTTTAGACGTTTTTTTATCTCTTTTTCGTGACGTTTTTCTCAACTTTTTTTGTTGCCTATTTTTAGACTTGTTGCTTTTTCGTGACGTTTTTCTCAACTTTTTTGTTGCCTATTTTTAGACTTTTTTGTCAACTTTTTGTTGCCTTTTTTTAGAAGTTTTTGTAGATTTTTTGTGACCTTTTGTCACCTTTTTTGTCAACTTTTGTGACGTTTTGGTCAACTTTGAGACATTTTAGTCACATTTTTGTGACGTTTTTGTCAACTTTTTTGTAACTTGTCAATTTTGTGGTGCGTTTGTGTCAACTTTTTTGTGACGTTTTTGTCAACTTTGAGACATTTTAGTCACATTTTTGTGATGTTTTTGTCAACTTTTTTGTAACTTTTTATCAATTTTGTTGTGAGTTTGTGTAAAAAAATTGTGACGTTTTGGTCAATTTTGTTGTGCATTTTTGTCAACTTTTTTGTTGCCTATTTTATCATGTTTTTGTCGCCTTTTTGTGACGTTTTTATCAACTTTTTTGTGACGTTTTTGTCAATATTGTGCGTTTGTGTCAGCTTTTTTGTTGCCTATTTTAACATGTTTTTGTCGCCTTTTTTGTACATTTTTGTCAAATTTCTTGAGACATTTTAGTAGGAAATTTTGTGACTTTTTGTAACATTTTTGTCAATTTTGTTGTGCGTCTGTATCAACTTCTTTGTTGCCTATTTTTAGATGTTTCTGTCGCATTTTTGAGACGTTTTTGTCAAATTTTTTTTGTGCGTTTTTGTCAACTTTGTTGAGACATTTTAGTCACATTTTTGTGACGTTTTTGTCAACTTTTTTGTAACTTTTTGTCAATTTTGTGGTGCGTTTGTGTCAACTTTTTTATGACGTTTTGGTCAACTTTGTTGAGACATTTTAGTCACATTTTTGTGACGTTTTTGTCAACTTTTTTGTGACGTTTTTGTCAACTTTTTTGTAACTTGTCAATTTTGTGGTGCGTTTTGGTCAATTTTGTTGTGCATTTTTGTCAACTTTGTTGAGACATTTTAGTCGCAATTTTATGACTTTTTTTGTCAACTTTTTGGTAATTTTTTGTCAATATTGTTGTGCGTTTGTGTCAACTTTTTTGTTGCCTATTTTAACATGTTTTTTTCACCTTTTTGTGACGTTTTTGTCAACTTTTTTTGTACATTTTTGTCAAATTTCTTGAGACATTTTAGTAGGAAATTTTGTGACCTTTGTCAACTTCTTTGTTGCCTATTTTTTAGATGTTTTTGTCAAATTTTTTTGTGACGTTTTTGTCAGCTTTTTTGTGCGTTTTTGACAACTTTGTTGAGATATTTTAGTCGCATTTTTGTGACGTTTTTGTCAATTTTGTTCTGATTTGTGTCAAATGTTTTGTGACGTTTTGGTCAATTTTGTTGTGCGTTTTTGTCAACTTTGTTGACATTTTAGTCACAATTTTGTGACTTTTTTGTCAACTTATTTGTAACGTTTTTGTCAATTTTGTTTTGCGTTTGTATCAAATTTTTTTGACGTTTTGGTCAATTTTGTTGTGCGTTTTTGTCAACTTTGAGACATTTTAGTCACATTTTTGTGACGTTTTTGTCAACTTTTTTGTGACCTTTTTGTAACTTTTTGTTAATTTTGTGGTGCGTTTGTGTCAACTTTTTCATGACGTTTTGGTCAACTTTGTTGATACATTTTAGTCACTTTTTTATGACGTTTTGGTCAACTTTGTTGAGACATTTTAGTCACTTTTTTGTGACGTTTTTGTCAACTTTTTTGTTGCCTATTTTTAGACGTTTTTGTTGCTTTTTTGTGACGTTTTTGTCAACTTTTTTGGTGCCAATTTTTAGACTTTTTTTGTCCCTTTTGTGAGATGTTTTTGTCCATTTCTGAGACGTTGTTGTCGCTTTTTTTAGACGTTTTTGTCAACTTTTTTCCCCCTATTTTTAGATGTCTTTGTCGATTTTTTTTCGTGACGTTTTTGTCATCTTTTTTATTGCCTATTTTTAGAGGTCTTTGTCTTTTTATTCGTGACGTTTTTGTCAACTTTTTTGTTGCCTATTTTTAGACGTTTTTGTTGCTTTTTTGTTGCCTACTTTTAGACGTTTTTGTCAACTTTTTTGTCGCCAATTTTTTGACGTCTTTGTCCCTTTCTGAGACGTTGTCACTTTTTTTGTGATGTTTTTGTCAACTTTTTTTGTTGCCTATTTTTAGACGTTTTTTTATCTCTTTTTCGTGACGTTTTTGTCAACTTTTTTTGTTGCCTATTTTTAGACGTCTCTTTTTATTCGTGACGTTTTTGTCAACTTTTTTGTTGCCTATTTTTAGACGTTTTTGTCAACTTTTTTGTTGCCTATTTTTAGACGTTTTTGTCAACTTTTTTGCCTATTTTTAGACTTTTTTTGTCCCTTTGTGAGACGTTGTCGCTTTTTTCGTGACGTTTTTGTCAACTTTTTTGTTGCCTATTTTTAGACGTTTTTGTCCCTTTCTGAGACGTTGTCACTTTTTTAGTGATGTATTTGTCAACTTTTTTGTTGCCTATATAGACGTTTTTGTCAACTTTTTTGCCTATTTTTAGACGTTTTTGTCCACTTTTTTGTTACCAATTTTTAGACGTTTTTGTACATTTCAGAGACGTTTTTATCGCTTGTTTCGTGACTTTTTTGTCGACTTTTTTGTTGCCTATTTTTAGACGTCTTTGTCGCTTTTTTCGTGATGTTGTTGTCAACTTTTTTTTGCCTATTTTTAGACATCTTTATCGCTTTTTTCGTGACGTTTTTGTCAACTTTTTTGTTGCCTATGTTTAGACGTTTTTTTATCTTTTTCGTGACGTTTTTCTCAACTTTTTTTGTTGCCTATTTTTAGACTTGTTGCTTTTTCGTGACGTTTTTCTCAACTTTTTTGTTGCCTATTTTTAGACTTTTTTGTCAACTTTTTGTTGCCTTTTTTTAGAAGTTTTTGTAGATTTTTTGTGACGTTTTTGTCAACTTTTTTTGTTGCCTATTTTTAGAATTTTTTTGTCGCATTTTTGTGACCTTTTTTGTCACCTTTTTTGTCAACTTTTGTGACGTTTTTGTAAACTTTTTTGTAACTTGTCAATTTTGTGGTGCGTTTGTGTCAACTTTTTTGTGACGTTTTTGTCAACTTTGAGACATTTTAGTCACATTTTTGTGATGTTTTTGTCAACTTTTTTGTAACTTTTTATCAATTTTGTTGTGAGTTTGTGTAAAAAAATTTTGTGACGTTTTGGTCAATTTTGTTGTGCATTTTTGTCAACTTTTTTGTTGCCTATTTTATCATGTTTTTGTCGCCTTTTTGTGACGTTTTTATCAACTTTTTTGTGACGTTTTTGTCAATATTGTTGTGCGTTTGTGTCAGCTTTTTTGTTGCCTATTTTAACATGTTTTTGTCGCCTTTTTTGTACATTTTTGTCAAATTTCTTGAGACATTTTAGTAGGAAATTTTGTGACTTTTTGTAACATTTTTGTCAATTTTGTTGTGCGTCTGTATCAACTTCTTTGTTGCCTATTTTTAGATGTTTCTGTCGCATTTTTGAGACGTTTTTGTCAAATTTTTTTTGTGCGTTTTTGTCAACTTTGTTGAGACATTTTAGTCACATTTTTGTGACGTTTTTGTCAACTTTTTTGTAACTTTTTGTCAATTTTGTGGTGCGTTTGTGTCAACTTTTTTATGACGTTTTGGTCAACTTTGTTGAGACATTTTAGTCACATTTTTGTGACGTTTTTGTCAACTTTTTTGTGACGTTTTTGTCAACTTTTTTGTAACTTGTCAATTTTGTGGTGCGTTTGTGTCAACTTTTTGTGACGTTTTTGTTAACTTTGTTGAGACATTGTAGTCACATTTTTGTGACGTTTTTTGTCAACTTTTTTGTAACTTTTTATCAATTTTGTTGTGAGTTTGTGTAAAATTTTTTTGTGACGTTTTGGTCAATTTTGTTGTGCATTTTTGTCAACTTTGTTGAGACATTTTAGTCGCAATTTTATGACTTTTTTTGTCAACTTTTTGGTAATTTTTTGTCAATATTGTTGTGCGTTTGTGTCAACTTTTTTGTTGCCTATTTTAACATGTTTTTTTCACCTTTTTGTGACGTTTTTGTCAACTTTTTTTGTACATTTTTGTCAAATTTCTTGAGACATTTTAGTAGGAGATTTTGTGACTTTTGTCAACTTCTTTGTTGCCTATTTTTTAGATGTTTTTGTCAAATTTTTTTGTGACGTTTTTGTCAGCTTTTTTGTGCGTTTTTGACAACTTTGTTGAGATATTTTAGTCGCATTTTTGTGACGTTTTGGTCAATTTTGTTGTGCGTTTTTGTCAACTTTGTTGACATTTTAGTCACAATTTTGTGACTTTTTTGTCAACTTATTTGTAACGTTTTTGTCAATTTTGTTTTGCGTTTGTATCAAATTTTTTTGACGTTTTGGTCAATTTTGTTGTGCGTTTTTGTCAACTTTGTTGAGGCATTTTAGTCGCAATTTTGTGACGTTCTTGTCAACTTTTTTGTGACGTTTTTTAAAACTTTTTTTGTAACTTTTTGTCAATTTTGTTGTGCGTTTGTGTCAAATTTTTTGTGACGTTTTTGTCAGCTTTTTTGTGACGTTTTTGTCAGCTTTTTTGTGACGTTTTTGTCAGCTTTTTTGTGCGTTTTTGAGAACTTTGTTGAGATATTTTAGTCGCAATTTTGTGACTTTTTTTGTCAACTTATTTGTAACGTTTTTGTCAATTTTGTTGTGCGTTTGTGTCAAATTTTTGTCACGTTTTGGTCAATTTTGTTGTGCATTTTTGTCAACTTTGTTGAAACATTTTAGTCACATTTTTGTGACGTTTTTGTCAACTTTGAGATATTTTAGTCGCATTCTTGTGACGTTTTGGTCAATTTTGTTGTGCGTTCATGTAAACTTTTATGTCAACTTTGTTGAGACATTTTAGTCGCATTTTTGTGACGTTTTTGTCAACTTTTTTGTGACGTTTTTGTCAACTTTGAGACATTTTAGTCGCAATTTTGTGACTTTTTTGTTAACTTATTTGTAACGTTTTTGTCAATTTTGTTGTGCGTTTGTGTCGAATTTTTTTATCACGTTTTGGTCAATTTTGTTGTGCATTTTTGTCAACTTTGTTGAGACATTTTAGTCACATTTTTGTGACGTTTTTGTCATTTTTGTTGTGCGTTTTTGTCAACTTTGAGACATTTTAGTCGCAATTTTGTGACTTTTTTTGTCAACTTATTTGTAACGTTTTTGTCAATTTAGTTGTGCGTTTGTATCAAATTTTTTGTGACGTTTTTGTCGACATTTTTGTGCTTTTTTGTCAACTTTGTTGGGACATTTTAGTCGCATTTTGTGACGTTTTTGTCAACTTTTTTTGTAACTTTTTGTCAATTTTGTTGTGCGTTTGTATCAAATTTTTTGTGACGTTTTTGTCGACATTTTTGTGCTTTTTTGTCAACTTTGTTGGGACATTTTAGTCGCATTTTGTGACGTTTTTGTCAACTTTTTTTGTAACTTTTTGTCAATTTTGTTGTGCGTTTGTGTCACATTTTTAGTGACTTTTGTCAACTTATTTGTGACGTTTTGGTCAATTTTGTTGTGCGTTTGTATCAAATTTTTTGTGACGTTTTTGTCGACATTTTTGTGCTTTTTTGTCAACTTTGTTGGGACATTTTAGTCGCATTTTGTGACGTTTTTGTCAACTTTTTTTGTAACATTTTGTTGTGCGTTTGTGTCAAATTTTTAGTGACTTTTGTCAACTTATTTGTGACGTTTTTGTCAATTTTGTTGTGCATTTTTGTCAACTTTGTTGAGACATTTTAGTCACATTTTTGTGACGTTTTTGTCAATTTTTTTTAACATTTTTCTAAACTTTTTCTAACTTTTTGTCAACTTTGTTGAGACACTTTAGTCGCAATTTTGTGACATTCTTGTCAACTTTTTTGTGACGTTTTTTTAAACTTTTTTTGTAACTGTCAATTTTGTTCTGATTTGTGTCAAATGTTTTGTGACGTTTTGGTCAATTTTGTTGTGCATTTTTGTCAACTTTGTTGAGACATTTTAGTCGCAATTTTGTGACTTGTTTTGTCAACTTATTTGTAACGTTTTTGTCAATTTTGTTGTGCGTTTGTGTCAAATATTTTGTGACGTTTTGGTCAATGTTGTTGTGCGTTCATGTAAACTTTTATGTCAACTTTGTTGAGACATTTTAGTCGCATTTTTGTGACTTTTTTTTTAACTTATTTGTAACGTTTTTGTCAATTTTGTTGTGAGTTTGTTTCGAATTTTTTATCACGTTTTGGTCAATTTTGTTGTGCATTTTTGCCAACTTTGTTGAGACATTTTAGTCGCAATTTTGTGACTTTTTTTGTCAACTTATTTGTACCGTTTTTGTCAATTTTGTTGAGCGTTCGTGTCAAATTTTTTGTTACGTTTTTGTCAAATTTTTTGTGACGTTTTTGTCAATTTTGTTGTGCGTTTTTGTCAACTTTTATGTAACTTTGTCAATTTTGTTGTGCGTTTTTGTCAACTTTGTTGAGACATTTTAGTCGCAATTTTGTGACTTTTTTTGTCAACTTATTTGTACCGTTTTTGTCAATTTTGTTGTGCGCTTGTGTCAAATTTTTTATGACGTTTTGGTCAATTTTGTTGTGCGTTTTTGTCAACTTTGTTGAGACATTTTAGTCGCATTTTTGTACGTTTTTTTGTTACATCTTGGTCACTTTTTGTCAACTTTGTTGTGACGTTTTTGTCGCCTTCTTTGTTGCCTATTTTTAGATGTTTTTCTCGCCTTTTTTGTGACGTTTTTGTCAACTTTTTTTGTGACGTTTTGTAAACGTATTTGTAACGTTTTTGTCAATTTTGTTGTGCGTTTTTGTTAACTTTTATGTCAACTTTGTTGAGACATTTTAGTCGCATTTTTGTGACGTTTTTGTCAACTTTTTTTGTGACGTTTTGTAAACGTATTTGTAACGTTTTTGTCAATTTTGTTGTGCGTTTTTGTAAACTTTTATGTCAACTTTGTTGAGACATTTTAGTCGCATTTTTGTGACGTTTTTGTCAACTTTTTTTGTGACGTTTTTTAAACGTATTTGTAACGTTTTTGTCAATTTTGTTGTGCGTTTTTGTAAACTTTTATGTAACTTTATGTCAATTTTGTTGTGCGTTTTTGTCAACTTTTTTGTGCGTTTTTGACAAATTTGTTGAGATATTTTAGTCGCAATTTTGTGAATTTTTTGTCAACTTTTTTGTAACATTTTTGTCAATTTTGTTGTGCGTTTGTGTCAAATTTTTTGTGACGTTTTTGTCAACTTTTTTGAGCATTTTTGTCAACTTTATTGAGACATTTTAGTGGCAATTTTGTGACTTTTTGTCAACTTATTTGTAACGTTTTTGTCAATTTTTTTGTGCGTTTGTGTCAAATTGTTTGTGACTTTTTGGTCAACTTTTTTGTCCGTTTTTGTCAACTTTGTTGTAACTTTTTGTCAATTTTTTTGTGACGTTTTTGTAAACTTTTTTGTAACTCAATTTTGTTGTGCGTTTGTGTCAAATTTTTTGTGACGTTTTTGTCAACCTTTTGTGTGCGTTTTTGTCAATTTTGTTGTGCGTTTGAGTCAACTTTTTTGTTGCCTATTTTTAGATGTTTTTGTCGCCTTTTTGTGACGTTTTTTTCTAATTTTTTGTGCGTTTTTGTCAACTTTATTGAGACATTTTAGTCACATTTTTGTGACGTTTTTGTCAACTTTTTTGTGACCTTTTTGTAACTTTTTGTCAATTTTGTGGTGCGTTTGTGTCAACTTTTTTGTAACTTTTTATCAATTTTGTTGTGAGTTTGTGTAAAATTTTTTGTGACGTTTTGGTCAATTTTGTTGTGCATTTTTGTCAACTTTGTTGAGACATTTTAGTAGGAAATTGTGACTTTTCTGTCAACTTTTTTGGAACATTTTTGTCAATTTTGTTGTGCATCTGTGTCAACTTTTTTGTTGCCTATTTTTAGATGTTTTTGTCGCCTTTTTGAGACGTTTTTGTCAAATTTTTTTGTGCGTTTTTGTCAACTTTGTTGAGACATTTTAGTCGCAATTTTGTGACTTTTTTGTCAACTTTTTTGTAACGTTTTTGTCAATTTTGTTGTGCGTTTGTCAACTTTTTTGTTGCATATTTTTAGATGTTTTTGTCGACTTTTTGTGACTGTTTTTTCAACTTTTTTGTAACTTTTTGTCAATTTTGTGGTGCGTTTGTCAACTTTTTTGTGACATTTTGGTCAACTTTTTTGTGACGTTTTTGTAAACTTGGTCAACATTTTAGTCTCATTTTTGTGACGTTTTTGTCAACTTTTTTTCTGACGTTTTGTAAACTTTTTTGTAACTTTTAGTCAATTTTTTTTGTGCGTTTGTGTCAAATTTTTGTCACGTTTTGGTCAATTTTGTTGTGCATTTTTGTCAACTTTGTTGAAACATTCTAGTCACATTTTTGTGACGTTTTTTTCAACTTATTCATAACGTTTTTGTTAATTTTGTTGAGCGTTTGTGTCAAATTTTTTGTGACGTTTTGGTCAATTTTGTTGTGCGTTTGTGTCAAATATTTTGTGACGTTTTGGTCAATTTTGTTGTGCGTTTATGTAAACTTTTATGTCAACTTTGTTGAGACATTTTAGTCGCATTTTTGTGACGTTTTGTAAACTTTTTTGTAACTTTTGTCAATTTTGTTGTGCGTTTGTGTCATTTTTTGTGACGTTTTTGTCAACTTTTTTTGTGCGTTTTTGTCAACTTTAAGACATTTTAGTCGCAATTTTGTGACTTTTTTGTTAACTTATTTGTAACGTTTTTGTCAATTTTGTTGTGCGTTTGTGTCAAATTTTTTTTATCATGTTTTGGTCAATTTTGTTGTGCATTTTTGTCAACTTTGTTGAGACATTTTAGTCACATTTTTGTGACTTTTTTTGTCAACTTATTTGTAACGTTTTTGTCAATTTTGTTGTGCGTTTTTGTCAAATTTTTTTGTGACGTTTTGGTCAATTTTGTTGTGCGTTTTTGTCAACTTTGTTGAGACATTTTAGTCGCAATTTTGTGACGTTTTTTTTTCAACTTTTTTGTGAAGTTTTTTTAAACTTTTTTTGTAACTTTTTGTCAATTTTGTTGTGCGTTTGTCAAATTTTTTGTGACGTTTTTGTTAACTTTGAGACATTTTAGTCGCATTTTTGTGACGTTTTTGTCAATTTTGTTCTGATTTGTATCAAATTATTTGTGACGTTTTGGTCAATTTTGTTGTGCATTTTTGTCAACTTTGTTGAGACATTTTAGTCACATTTTTGTGACGTTTTTGTCAACTTATTTGTAACGTTTTTGTCAATTTTGTTGTGCGTTTGTGTAAAATTTTTCTGACGTTTTGGTCAATTTTGTTGTGCGTTTTTGTAAACTTATGTAACTTTTTGTCAATTTTGTTGTGCGTTTTTGTCAACTTTGTTGAGACATTTTAGTCGCAATTTTGTGACTTTTTTTGTCAACTTATTTGTAACGTTTTTGTCAATTTTGTTGTGCGTTTGTGTCAAATATTTTGTGACGTTTTGGTCAATTTTGTTGTGCGTTTATGTAAACTTTTATGTCAACTTTGAGACATTTTAGTCACATTTTTGTGACGTTTTTGTCAACTTTTTTGTGACGTTTTGTAAACTTTTTTGTAACTTTTGTCAATTTTGTTGTGCGTTTGTGTCATTTTTTGTGACGTTTTTGTCAACTTTTTTGTGCGTTTTTGTCAACTTTGAGACATTTTAGTCGCAATTTTGTGACTTTTTTGTTAACTTATTTGTAACGTTTTTGTCAATTTTGTTGTGCGTTTGTGTCAAATTTTTTTATCACGTTTTGGTCAATTTTGTTGTGCATTTTTGTCAACTTTGTTGAGACATTTTAGTCACATTTTTGTGACGTTTTTGTCAATTTTGTTGTGCGTTTTTGTAAACTTTTATGTAACTTTTTGTCAATTTTGTTGTGCGTTTTTGTCAACTTTGTTGAGACATTTTAGTCGCAATTTTGTGACTTTTTTTTGTCAACTTATTTGTAACGTTTTTGTCAATTTTGTTGTGCGTTTGTGTCAAATTTTTTGTGACGTTTTGGTCAATTTTGTTGTGCGTTTTTGTCAACTTTTTTGTGACGTTTTTTTAAACTTTTTTTGTAACTTTTTGTCAATTTTGTTGTGCGTTTGTGTAAAATTTTTTGGGACTTTTTGTCAACTTTGAGACATTTTAGTCACATTTTTGTAACGTTTTTGTCAATTTTGTTGTGCGTTTGTGTCAAATTTTTTGTCACGTTTTGGTCAATTTTGTTGTGCGTTTTTGTCAAATTTATTGTGCGTTTGTGTCAAATTTATTGTGACGGTTTTGTCAACTTTGTTGAGATATTTTAGTCGCATTTTTGTGACGTTTTTGTCAATTTTGTTCTGATTTGTGTCAAATTATTTGTGACGTTTTGGTCAATTTTGTTGTGCATTTTTGTCAACTTTGTTGAGACATTTTAGTTGCAATTTTGTGACGTTTTTGTCAACTTATTTGTAACGTTTTTGTCAATTTTGTTGTGCGTTTGTGTGACGTTTTGGTCAATTTCGTTGTGCGTTTTGTAAACTTTTATGTCAACTTTGTTGAGACATTTTAGTCGCATTTTTGTGACGTTTTTGTCAACTTTTTTGTGACGTTTTGTAAACTTTTTTGTAACTTTTTGTCAATTTTGTTGAGACATTTTTGTCGCAATTTTGTGACTTTTTTATCAACTTATTTGTAACGTTTTTGTCAATTTTGTTGTGCGTTTGTGTCAAAGTTTTTGTGACGTTTTGGTCAATTTTGTTGTGCGTTTTTGTCAACTTTGTTGAGACATTTTTGTCGCAATTTTGTGACTTTTTTATCAACTTATTTGTAACGTTTTGGTCAATTTTGTTGTGCGTTTTGTCAACTTTGTTGAGACATTTTTGTCGCAATTTTGTGACTTTTTTATCAACTTATTTGTAACGTTTTGGTCAATTTTGTTGTGCGTTTTTGTCAACTTTGTTGAGACATTTTAGTCGCAATTTTGTAACGTTTTTGTCAATTTTGTTGTGCTTTTTTGTAAACTTTGTTGAGACATTTTAGTCACATTTTTGTGACATTTTTGTCAATTTTGTTGTGCGTTTTTGTAAACTTTTATGTAACTTTTTGTCAACTTTGTTGAGACATTTTAGTCACATTTTTGTGCTTTTTTTTGTCAACTTTGTTGGGACATTTTAGTCGCAATTTTGTGACGTTTTTGTCAACTTTTTTGTGACGTTTTTTTAAACTTTTTAGTGACTTTTTGTCAACTTTTTTGTGCGTTTTTGACAACTTTGTTGAGATATTTTAGTCACATTTTTGTGACGTTTGTGCTGGATTTTCTCCATAATTCTACAGTAGAATTGGACATATGGGGCATCATTGGAGACATTATGATTTCTAGTATGTGAATCAGGTGAGAAAACAACGGACAACCATATTTGGCCGCTAGGGGGCAGTGCAAAATCAGCAATTGTTGCAATATAATTGTCAAAATACGTCAACATGTCGATTTTGAGCTGGATGTTCTCCATAATTCTACAGTAGATATGGACATATGGGGCATCATTGGAAACATTATGATTTGCAGTATGTGAATCAGGTGAGAACCAACGGACAACCGTATTTGGCCGCTAGGGGGCAGTGCAAATTCCGCATCTGGTGCAATGTAATTGTCAAATTGTGTATATTTGACCTTGATTTTCTCCATAATTCTACAGTAGATATGGACATATGGGGCATCATTGGAAACATTATGATTTGTAGTATGTGAATCAGGTGAGAAAACCAACGGACAACCGTATTTGGCCGCTAGGGGGCAGTGCAAAGTCAGCATCTGGTGCAATGTAATTGTCAAATTGTGTGTATTTGACCTTGATTTTCTCCATAATTCTACAGTAGATATGGACATATGGGGCATCATTGGAAACATTATGATTTGCAGTATGTGAATCAGGTGAGAAAACCAACGGACAACCGTATTTGGCCGCTAGGGGGCAGTACAAAATAAGCCTCTGGTGCAATGTAATTGTCAAATTGTGTATTTTTGACCTTGATTTTCTCCATAATTCTACAGTAGATATGGACATATGGGGCATCATTGGAAACGTTATGATTAGTAGTATGTTAATCAGGTGAGAAAACCAACGGACAACCGTATTTGGCCGCTAGGGGGCAGTACAAAATAAGCATCTGGGGCAATGTAATTGTCAAATTGTGTATTTTTGACCTTGATTTTCTCCATAATTCTACAGTAGATATGGACATATGGGGCATCATTGGAAACATTATGATTTGTAGTATGTGAATCAGGTGAGAAAACCAACGGACAACCGTATTTGGCCGCTAGGGGGCAGTGCAAAGTCAGCATCTGGTGCAATGTAATTGTCAAATTGTGTATATTTGACCTTGATTTTCTCCATAATTCTACAGTAGATATGGACATATGGGGCATCATTGGAAACATTATGATTTGCAGTATGTGAATCAGGTGAGAAAACCAACGGACAACCGTATTTGGCCGCTAGGGGGCAGTACAAAATAAGCCTCTGGTGCAATGTAATTGTCAAATTGTGTATTTTTGACCTTGATTTTCTCCATAATTCTACAGTAGATATGGACATATGGGGCATCATTGGAAACGTTATGATTAGTAGTATGTTAATCAGGTGAGAAAACCAACGGACAACCGTATTTGGCCGCTAGGGGGCAGTACAAAATAAGCATCTGGGGCAATGTAATTGTCAAATTGTGTATTTTTGACCTTGATTTTCTCCATAATTCTACAGTAGATATGGACATGTGGGGCATCATTGGAAACATGATTTGTAGTATGTGAATCAAGTGAGAAAACCAACGGACAACTGTATTTGGCCGCTAGGGGGCAGTACAAAATAAGCATCTGGTGCAATGTAATTGTCAAATTGTGTATTTTTGACCTTGATTTTCTCCATAATTCTACAGTAGATATGGACATATGGGGCATCATTGGAAACATTATGATTTGTAGTATGTGAATCAGGTGAGAAAACCAACGGACAACCGTATTTGGCCGCTAGGGGGCAGTGCAAAGTCAGCATCTGGTGTAATGTAATTGTCAAATTGTGTATTTTTGACCTTGATTTTCTCCATAATTCTACAGTAGATATGGACATATGGGGCATCATTGGAAACAATATGATTTGTAGTATGTGAATCAGGTGAGAAAACGAACGGACAACCGTATTTGGCCGCTAGGGGGCAGTACAAAGTCAGCAATTGTTGCAATATAATTGTCAAAATACGTCAACATGTCGATTTTGAGCTGGATTTTCTCCATAATTCTACACTAGATATGGACATATGGGGCATCATTGGAAACGTTATGATCTGTAGTATGTGAATCAGGTGTGAAAACCAACGGACAACCATATTTGGCCGCTAGGGGGCAGTGCAAAATCAGCAATTGTTGCAATATAATTGTCAAAATACGTCAACATGTCGATTTTGAGCTGGATGTTCTCCATAATTCTACAGTAGATATGGACATATGGGGCATCATTGGAAACATTATGATTTGCAGTATGTGAATCAGGTGAGAAAACCAACGGACAACCGTATTTGGCCGCTAGGGGGCAGTACAAAATAAGCATCTGGGGCAATGTAATTGTCAAATTGTGTATTTTTGACCTTGATTTTCTCCATAATTCTACAGTAGATATGGACATATGGGGCATCATTGGAAACATTATGATTTGTAGTATGTGAATCAGGTGAGAAAACCAACGGACAACCATATTTGGCCGCTAGGGGGCAGTGCAAAGTCAGCATCTGGTGCAATGTAATTGTCAAATTGTGTATTTTTGACCTTGATTTTCTCCATAATTCTACAGTAGATATGGACATATGGGGCATCATTGGAAACGTTATGATTAGTAGTATGTTAATCAGGTGAGAAAACCAACGGACAACCGTATTTGGCCGCTAGGGGGCAGTACAAAATAAGCATCTGGGGCAATGTAATTGTCAAATTGTGTATTTTTGACCTTGATTTTCTCCATAATTCTACAGTAGATATGGACATGTGGGGCATCATTGGAAACATGATTTGTAGTATGTGAATCAAGTGAGAAAACCAACGGACAACTGTATTTGGCCGCTAGGGGGCAGTACAAAATAAGCATCTGGTGCAATGTAATTGTCAAATTGTGTATTTTTGACCTTGATTTTCTCCATAATTCTACAGTAGATATGGACATATGGGGCATCATTGGAAACATTATGATTTGTAGTATGTGAATCAGGTGAGAAAACCAACGGACAACCGTATTTGGCCGCTAGGGGGCAGTGCAAAGTCAGCATCTGGTGTAATGTAATTGTCAAATTGTGTATTTTTGACCTTGATTTTCTCCATAATTCTACAGTAGATATGGACATATGGGGCATCATTGGAAACAATATGATTTGTAGTATGTGAATCAGGTGAGAAAACGAACGGACAACCGTATTTGGCCGCTAGGGGGCAGTACAAAGTCAGCAATTGTTGCAATATAATTGTCAAAATACGTCAACATGTCGATTTTGAGCTGGATTTTCTCCATAATTCTACACTAGATATGGACATATGGGGCATCATTGGAAACGTTATGATCTGTAGTATGTGAATCAGGTGTGAAAACCAACGGACAACCATATTTGGCCGCTAGGGGGCAGTGCAAAATCAGCAATTGTTGCAATATAATTGTCAAAATACGTCAACATGTCGATTTTGAGCTGGATGTTCTCCATAATTCTACAGTAGATATGGACATATGGGGCATCATTGGAAACATTATGATTTGCAGTATGTGAATCAGGTGAGAAAACCAACGGACAACCGTATTTGGCCGCTAGGGGGCAGTACAAAATAAGCATCTGGTGCAATGTAATTGTCAAATTGTGTATTTTTGACCTTGATTTTCTCCATAATTCTACAGTAAATATGGACATACGGGGCATCATTGGAAACATGATTTGTAGTATGTGAATCAGGTGAGAAAACCAACGGACAACCGTATTTGGCCGCTAGGGGGCAGTACAAAATAAGCCTCTGGTGCAATGTATTTGTCAAATTGTGTATTTTTGACCTTGATTTTCTCCATAATTCTACACTAGATATGGACATATGGAGCATCATTGGAAACATAATGATTTGTAGTATGTGAATCAGGTGAGAAAACCAACGGACAACTGTATTTGGCCGCTAGGGGGCAGTACAAAATAAGCATCTGGGGCAATGTAATTGTCAAATTGTGTATTTTTGACCTTGATTTTCTCCATAATTCTACAGTAGATATGGACATATGGGGCATCATTGGAAACATTATGATTTGTAGTATGTGAATCAGGTGAGAAAACCAACGGACAACCATATTTGGCCGCTAGGGGGCAGTGCAAAGTCAGCATCTGGTGCAATGTAATTGTCAAATTGTGTATTTTTGACCTTGATTTTCTCCATAATTCTACAGTAGATATGGACATATGGGGCATCATTGGAAACATTATGATTTGTAGTATGTGAATCAGGTGAGAAAACCAACGGACAACCGTATTTGGCCGCTAGGGGGCAGTACAAAGTCAGCAATTGTTGCAATATAATTGTCAAAATACGTCAACATGTCGATTTTGAGCTGGATTTTCTCCATAATTCTACAGTAGATATGGACATATGGGGCATCATTGGAAACATTATGATTTGCAGTATGTGAATCAGGTGAGAAAACCAACGGACAATCGTATTTGGCCGCTAGGGGGCAGTACAAAATAAGCCTCTGGTGCAATGTAATTGTCAAATTGTGTATTTTTGACCTTGATTTTCTCCATAATTCTACAGTAGATATGGACATATGGGGCATCATTGGAAACGTTATGATTTGTAGTATGTGAATCAGGTGAGAAAACCAACGGACAACCGTATTTGGCCGCTAGGGGGCAGTACAAAATAAGCATCTGGTGCAATGTAATTGTCAAATTGTCTATTTTTGACCTTGATTTTCTCCATAATTCTACAGTAGATATGGACATATGGGGCATCATTGGAAACATTATGATTTGTAGTATGTGAATCAGGTGAGTAAACCAACTGACAACCGTATTTGGCCGCTAGGGGGCAGTGCATAGTCAGCAATTGTTGCAATATAATTGTCAAAATACGTCAACATGTCGATTTTGAGCTAGATGTTCTCCATAATTCTACAGTAGATATGGACATATGGTGCATCATTGGAAACATTATGATTTGTAGTATGTGAATCAGGTGAGAAAACCAACGGGAACCGTATTTGGCCGCTAGGGGGCAGTGCAAAGTCAGCATCTGGTGCAATGTAATTGTCAAATTGTGTATATTTGACCTTGATTTTCTCCATAATTCTACAGTAGATATGGACATATGGGGCATCATTGGAAACATTATGATTTGCAGTATGTGAATCAGGTGAGAAAACCAACGGACAACCGTATTTGGCCGCTAGGGGGCAGTACAAAATAAGCATCTGGTGCAATGTAATTGTCAAATTGTGTATTTTTTACCTTGATTTTCTCCATAATTCTACAGTAGATATGGACATATGGGGCATCATTGGAAACATTATGATTTGTAGTATGTGAATCAGGTGAGAAAACCAACGGACAACCATATTTGGCCGCTAGGGGGCAGTGCAAAGTCAGCAATTGTTGCAATATAATTGTCAAAATATGTCAACATGTCGACTCTGAGCTGGATTTTCTCAATAATTCTACAGTAGATATGGACATATGGGGCATCATTGGAAACATTATGAATTGTAGTATGTGAATCAGGTGAGAAAACCAACGGACAACCGTATTTGGCCGCTAGGGGGCAGTACAAAATAAGCATCTGGTGCAATGTAATTGTCAAATTGTGTATTTTTGACCTTGATTTTCTCCATAATTCTACAGTAGATATGGACATATGGGGCATCATTGGAAACGTTATGATTTGTAGTATGTGAATCAGGTGAGAAAACCAACGGACAACCGTATTTGGCCGCTAGGGGGCAGTACAAAATAAGCATCTGGTGCAATGTAATTGTCAAATTGTCTATTTTTGACCTTGATTTTCTCCATAATTCTACAGTAGATATGGACATATGGGGCATCATTGGAAACATTATGATTTGTAGTATGTGAATCAGGTGAGTAAACCAACTGACAACCGTATTTGGCCGCTAGGGGGCAGTGCATAGTCAGCAATTGTTGCAATATAATTGTCAAAATACGTCAACATGTCGATTTTGAGCTAGATGTTCTCCATAATTCTACAGTAGATATGGACATATGGTGCATCATTGGAAACATTATGATTTGTAGTATGTGAATCAGGTGAGAAAACCAACGGGAACCGTATTTGGCCGCTAGGGGGCAGTGCAAAGTCAGCATCTGGTGCAATGTAATTGTCAAATTGTGTATATTTGACCTTGATTTTCTCCATAATTCTACAGTAGATATGGACATATGGGGCATCATTGGAAACATTATGATTTGCAGTATGTGAATCAGGTGAGAAAACCAACGGACAACCGTATTTGGCCGCTAGGGGGCAGTACAAAATAAGCATCTGGTGCAATGTAATTGTCAAATTGTGTATTTTTGACCTTGATTTTCTCCATAATTCTACAGTAGATATGGACATATGGGGCATCATTGGAAACATTATGATTTGTAGTATGTGAATCAGGTGAGAAAACCAACGGACAACCGTATTTGGCCGCTAGGGGGCAGTGCAAAGTCAGCATCTGGTGCAATGTAATTGTCAAATTGTGTATTTTTGACCTTGATTTTCTCCATAATTCTACAGTAGATATGGACATATGGGGCATCATTGGAAACATTATGATTTGTAGTATGTGAATCAGGTGAGAAAACCAACGGACAACCATATTTGGCCGCTAGGGGGCAGTGCAAAGTCAGCAATTGTTGCAATATAATTGTCAAAATATGTCAACATGTCGATTTTGAGCTGGATGTTCTCCATAATTCTACAGTAGATATGGACATATGGGGCATCATTGGAAACATTATGATTTGTAGTATGTGAATCAGGTGAGAAAACCAACGGGAACCGTATTTGGCCGCTAGGGGGCAGTGCAAAGTCAGCATCTGGTGCAATGTAATTGTCAAATTGTGTATATTTGACCTTGATTTTCTCCATAATTCTACAGTAGATATGGACATTTGGGGCATCATTGGAAACATTATGATTTGTAGTATGTGAATCAGGTGAGAAAACCAACGGACAACCATATTTGGCCGCTAGGGGGCAGTGCAAAGTCAGCAATTGTTGCAATATAATTGTCAAAATATGTCAACATGTCGACTCTGAGCTGGATTTTCTCAATAATTCTACAGTAGATATGGACATTTGGGGCATCATTGGAAACATTATGATTTGTAGTATGTGAATCAGGTGAGAAAACCAACGGACAACCGTATTTGGCCGCTAGGGGGCAGTGCAAATCAGCATCTGGTGCAATGTAATTGTCAAATTGTGTATTGTTGACCTTGATTTTCTCCATAATTCTACAGTAGATATGGACATATGGGGCATCATTGGAAACATTATGATTTGCAGTATGTGAATCAGGTGAGAAAACCAACGGACAACCATATTTGGCCGCTAGGGGGCAGTGCAAAGTCAGCAATTGTTGCAATATAATTGTCAAAATATGTCAACATGTCGACTCTGAGCTGGATTTTCTCAATAATTCTACAGTAGATATGGACATATGGGGCATCATTGGAAACATTATGAATTGTAGTATGTGAATCAGGTGAGAAAACCAACGGACAACCGTATTTGGCCGCTAGGGGGCAGTACAAAATAAGCATCTGGTGCAATGTAATTGTCAAATTGTGTATTTTTGACCTTGATTTTCTCCATAATTCTACAGTAGATATGGACATATGGGGCATCATTGGAAACGTTATGATTTGTAGTATGTGAATCAGGTGAGAAAACCAACGGACAACCGTATTTGGCCGCTAGGGGGCAGTACAAAATAAGCATCTGGTGCAATGTAATTGTCAAATTGTGTATTTTTGACCTTGATTTTCTCCATAATTCTACAGTAGATATGGACATATGGGGCATCATTGGAAACATTATGATTTGTAGTATGTGAATCAGGTGAGAAAACCAACGGACAACCGTATTTGGCCGCTAGGGGGCAGTGCATAGTCAGCAATTGTTGCAATATAATTGTCAAAATACGTCAACATGTCGATTTTGAGCTGGATGTTCTCCATAATTCTACAGTAGATATGGACATATGGGGCATCATTGGAAACATTATGATTAGTAGTATGTGAATCAGGTGAGAAAACCAACGGACAACCGTATTTGGCCGCTAGGGGGCAGTGCAAAGTCAGCATCTGGTGCAATGTAATTGTCAAATTGTGTATTTTTGACCTTGATTTTCTCCATAATTCTACAGTAGATATGGACATATGGGGCATCATTGGAAACATTATGATTTGTAGTATGTGAATCAGGTGAGAAAACCAACGGACAACCATATTTGGCCGCTAGGGGGCAGTGCAAAGTCAGCAATTGTTGCAATATAATTGTCAAAATATGTCAACATGTCGATTTTGAGCTGGATGTTCTCCATAATTCTACAGTAGATATGGACATATGGGGCATCATTGGAAACATTATGATTTGTAGTATGTGAATCAGGTGAGAAAACCAACGGGAACCGTATTTGGCCGCTAGGGGGCAGTGCAAAGTCAGCATCTGGTGCAATGTAATTGTCAAATTGTGTATATTTGACCTTGATTTTCTCCATAATTCTACAGTAGATATGGACATTTGGGGCATCATTGGAAACATTATGATTTGTAGTATGTGAATCAGGTGAGAAAACCAACGGACAACCATATTTGGCCGCTAGGGGGCAGTGCAAAGTCAGCAATTGTTGCAATATAATTGTCAAAATATGTCAACATGTCGACTCTGAGCTGGATTTTCTCAATAATTCTACAGTAGATATGGACATTTGGGGCATCATTGGAAACATTATGATTTGTAGTATGTGAATCAGGTGAGAAAACCAACGGACAACCGTATTTGGCCGCTAGGGGGCAGTGCAAATCAGCATCTGGTGCAATGTAATTGTCAAATTGTGTATTGTTGACCTTGATTTTCTCCATAATTCTACAGTAGATATGGACATATGGGGCATCATTGGAAACATTATGATTTGCAGTATGTGAATCAGGTGAGAAAACCAACGGACAACCATATTTGGCCGCTAGGGGGCAGTGCAAAGTCAGCAATTGTTGCAATATAATTGTCAAAATATGTCAACATGTCGACTCTGAGCTGGATTTTCTCAATAATTCTACAGTAGATATGGACATATGGGGCATCATTGGAAACATTATGAATTGTAGTATGTGAATCAGGTGAGAAAACCAACGGACAACCGTATTTGGCCGCTAGGGGGCAGTACAAAATAAGCATCTGGTGCAATGTAATTGTCAAATTGTGTATTTTTGACCTTGATTTTCTCCATAATTCTACAGTAGATATGGACATATGGGGCATCATTGGAAACGTTATGATTTGTAGTATGTGAATCAGGTGAGAAAACCAACGGACAACCGTATTTGGCCGCTAGGGGGCAGTACAAAATAAGCATCTGGTGCAATGTAATTGTCAAATTGTGTATTTTTGACCTTGATTTTCTCCATAATTCTACAGTAGATATGGACATATGGGGCATCATTGGAAACATTATGATTTGTAGTATGTGAATCAGGTGAGAAAACCAACGGACAACCGTATTTGGCCGCTAGGGGGCAGTGCATAGTCAGCAATTGTTGCAATATAATTGTCAAAATACGTCAACATGTCGATTTTGAGCTGGATGTTCTCCATAATTCTACAGTAGATATGGACATATGGGGCATCATTGGAAACATTATGATTAGTAGTATGTGAATCAGGTGAGAAAACCAACGGGAACCGTATTTGGCCGCTAGGGGGCAGTGCAAAGTCAGCATCTGGTGCAATGTAATTGTCAAATTGTGTATATTTGACCTTGATTTTCTCCATAATTCTACAGTAGATATGGACATTTGGGGCATCATTGGAAACATTATGATTTGTAGTATGTGAATCAGGTGAGAAAACCAACGGACAACCATATTTGGCCGCTAGGGGGCAGTGCAAAGTCAGCAATTGTTGCAATATAATTGTCAAAATATGTCAACATGTCGACTCTGAGCTGGATTTTCTCAATAATTCTACAGTAGATATGGACATATGGGGCATCATTGGAAACATTATGATTTGTAGTATGTGAATCAGGTGAGAAAACCAACGGACAACCGTATTTGGCCGCTAGGGGGCAGTACAAAATAAGCATCTGGTGCAATGTAATTGTCAAATTGTGTATTTTTGACCTTTATTTTCTCCATAATTCTACAGTAGATATGGACATATGGGGCATCATTGGAAACGTTATGATTTGTAGTATGTGAATCAGGTGAGAACCAACGGGCAACCGTATTTGGCCGCTAGGGGGCAGTACAAAATAAGCATCTGATGCAATGTAATTGTCAAATTGTGTATTTTTGACCTTGATTTTCTCCATAATTCTACAGTAGATATGGACATATGGGTCATCATTGGTAACATTATGATTTGTTGTATGTGAATCAGGTGAGAAAACCAACGGACAACCGTATTTGGCCGCTAGGGGGCAGTACAAAATAAGCATCTGGTGCAATGTAATTGTCAAATTGTGTATTTTTGACCTTTATTTTCTCCATAATTCTACAGTAGATATGGACATATGGGGCATCATTGGAAACGTTATGATTTGTAGTATGTGAATCAGATGAGAAAACCAACGGACAACCGTATTTGGCCGCTAGGGGGCAGTACAAAATAAGCATCTGGTGCAATGTAATTGTCAAATTGTGTATTTTTGACCTTGATTTTCTCCATAATTCTACAGTAGATATGGACATATGGGGCATCATTGGAAACATTATGATTTGTAGTATGTGAATCAGGTGAGAAAACCAACGGACAACCGTATTTGGCCGCTAGGGGGCAGTGCATAGTCAGCAATTGTTGCAATATAATTGTCAAAATACGTCAACATGTCGATTTTGAGCTGGATGTTCTCCATAATTCTACAGTAGATATGGACATATTGGGCATCATTGGAAACATGATTTGTAGTATGTGAATCAGGTGAGAAAACCAACGGGAACCGTATTTGGCCGCTAGGGGGCAGTGCAAAGTCAGCATCTGGTGCAATGTAATTGTCAAATTGTGTATATTTGACCTTGATTTTCTCCATAATTCTACAGTAGATATGGACATTTGGGGCATCATTGGAAACATTATGATTTGTAGTATGTGAATCAGGTGAGAAAACCAACGGACAACCGTATTTGGCCGCTAGGGAGGCAGTGCAAAGTCAGCATCTGGTGCAATGTAATTGTCAAATTGTGTATTGTTGACCTTGATTTTCTCCATAATTCTACAGTAGATATGGACATATGGGGCATCATTGGAAACATTATGATTTGCAGTATGTGAATCAGGTGAGAAAACCAACGGACAACCATATTTGGCCGCTAGGGGGCAGTGCAAAGTCATCAATTGTTGCAATATAATTGTCAAAATATGTCAACATGTCGACTCTGAGCTGGATTTTCTCAATAATTCTACAGTAGATATGGACATATGGGGCATCATTGGAAACATTATGAATTGTAGTATGTGAATCAGGTGAGAAAACCAACGGACAACCGTATTTGGCCGCTAGGGGGCAGTACAAAATAAGCATCTGGTGCAATGTAATTGTCAAATTGTGTATTTTTGACCTTGATTTTCTCCATAATTCTACAGTAGATATGGACATATGGGGCATCATTGGAAACGTTATGATTTGTAGTATGTGGATCAGGTGAGAAAACCAACGGACAACCGTATTTGGCCGCTAGGGGGCAGTACAAAATAAGCATCTGGTGCAATGTAATTGTCAAATTGTGTATTTTTGACCTTGATTTTCTCCATAATTCTACAGTAGATATGGACATATGGGGCATCATTGGAAACATTATGATTTGTAGTATGTGAATCAGGTGAGAAAACCAACGGACAACCGTATTTGGCCGCTAGGGGGCAGTGCATAGTCAGCAATTGTTGCAATATAATTGTCAAAATACGTCAACATGTCGATTTTGAGCTGGATGTTCTCCATAATTCTACAGTAGATATGGACATATGGGGCATCATTGGAAACATTATGATTTGTAGTATGTGAATCAGGTGAGAAAACCAACGGGAACCGTATTTGACCGCTAGGGGGCAGTGCAAAGTCAGCATCTGGTGCAATGTAATTGTCAAATTGTGTATATTTGACCTTGATTTCATCCATAATTCTACAGTAGATATGGACATTTGGGGCATCATTGGAAACATTATGATTTGTAGTATGTGAATCAGGTGAGAAAACCAACGGACAACCATATTTGGCCGCTAGGGGGCAGTGCAAAGTCAGCATTTGTTGCAATATAATTGTCAAAATATGTCAACATGTCGACTCTGAGCTGGATTTTCTCAATAATTCTACAGTAGATATGGACATATGGGGCATCATTGGAAACATTATGATTTGCAGTATGTGAATCAGGTGAGAAAACCAACGGACAACCGTATTTGGCCGCTAGGGGGCAGTACAAAATAAGCCTCTGGTGCAATGTAATTGTCAAATTGTGTATTTTTGACCTTGATTTTCTCCATAATTCTACAGTAGATATGGACATATGGGGCATCATTGGAAACATTATGATTTGTAGTATGTGAATCAGGTGAGAAAACCAACGGACAACCGTATTTGGCCGCTAGGGGGCAGTGCAAAGTCAGCATCTGGTGCAATGTAATTGTCAAAATATGTCAACATGTCGACTCTGAGCTGGATTTTCTCAATAATTCTACAGTAGATATGGACATATGGGGCATCATTGGAAACATTATGATTTGTAGTATGTGAATCAGGTGAGAAAACCAACGGACAACCGTATTTGGCCGCTAGGGGGCAGTACAAAATAAGCATCTGGTGCAATGTAATTGTCAAATTGTGTATATTTGACCTTGATTTTCTCCATAATTCTACAGTAGATATGGACATATGGGGCATCATTGGAAATATTATGATTTGTAGTATGTGAATCAGGTGAGAAAACCAACGGACAACCGTATTTGGCCGCTATTGGGCAGTACAAAATAAGCATCTGGTGCAATGTAATTGTCAAATTGTGTATTTTTGACCTTGATTTTCTCCATAATTCTACAGTAGATATGGACATATGGGGCATCATTGGAAACGTTATGATTTGTAGTATGTGAATCAGGTGAGAAAACCAACGGACAACCGTATTTGGCCGCTAGGGGGCAGTACAAAATAAGCATCTGGTGCAATGTAATTGTCAAATTGTGTATATTTGACCTTGATTTTCTCCATAATTCTACAATAGATATGGACATATGGGGCATCATTGGAAACGTTATGATTTGTAGTATGTGAATCAGGTGAGAAAACCAACGGACAACCGTATTTGGCTGCTAGGGGGCAGTACAAAATAAGCATCTGGTGCAATGTAATTGTCAAATTGTGTATTTTTGACCCTGATTTTCTCCATAATTCTACAGTAGATATGGACATATGGGGCATCATTGGAAACATTATGATTTGTAGTATGTGAATCAGGTGAGAAAACCAACGGACAACCGTATTTGGCTGCTAGGGGGCAGTGCATAGTCAGCAATTGTTGCAATATAATTGTCAAAATACGTCAACATGTCGATTTTGAGCTGGATGTTCTCCATAATTCTACAGTAGATATGGACATATGGGGCATCATTGGAAACATTATGATTTGTAGTATGTGAATCAGGTGAGAAAACCAACGGGAACCGTATTTGGCCGCTAGGGGGCAGTGCAAAGTCAGCATCTGGTGCAATGTTATTGTCAAATTGTGTATATTTGACCTTGATTTTCTCCATAATTCTACAGTAGATATGGACATATGGGGCATCATTGGAAACATTATGATTTGTAGTATGTGAATCAGGTGAGAAAACCAACGGACAACCGTATTTGGCCGCTAGGGGGCAGTACAAAATAAGCCTCTGGTGCAATGTAATTGTCAAATTGTGTATTTTTGACCTTGATTTTCTCCATAATTCTACAGTAGATATGGACATATGGGGCATCATTGGAAACATTATGATTTGTAGTATGTGAATCAGGCGAGAAAACCAACGGACAACCGTATTTGGCCGCTAGGGGGCAGTGCAAAGTCAGCATCTGGTGCAATGTAATTGTCAAAATATGTCAACATGTCGAAGCTGAGCTGGATTTTCTCAATAATTCTACAGTAGATATGGACATATGGGGCATCATTGGAAACATTATGATTTGTAGTATGTGAATCAGGTGAGAAAACCAACGGACAACCGTATTTGGCCGCTAGGGGGCAGTACAAAATAAGCATCTGGTGCAATGTATTTGTCAAATTGTGTATATTTGACCTTGATTTTCTCCATAATTCTACAGTAGATATGGACATATGGGGCATCATTGGAAACATTATGATTTGTAGTATGTGAATCAGGTGAGAAAACCAACGGACAACCGTATTTGGCCGCTAGGGGGCAGTACAAAATAAGCATTTGGTGCAATGTTATTGTCAAATTGTGTATATTTGACCTTGATTTTCTCCATAATTCTACAGTAGATATGGACATATGGGGCATCATTGGAAACGTTATGAATTGTAGTATGTGAATCAGGTGAGAAAACCAACGGACAATCGTATTTGGCCGCTAGGGGGCAGTACAAAATAAGCATCTGGTGCAATGTAATTGTCAAATTGTGTATTTTTGACCTTGATTTTCTCCATAATTCTACAGTAGATATGGACATATGGGGCATCATTGGAAACGTTATGATTTGTAGTATGTGAATCAGGTGAGAAAACCAACGGACAACCGTATTTGTCCGCTAGGGGTCAGTACAAAATAAGCATCTGGTGCAATGTAATTGTCAAATTGTGTATTTTTGACCTTGATTTTCTCCATAATTCTACAGTAGATATGGACATATGGGGCATCATTGGAAACATTATGATTTGTAGTATGTGAATCAGGTGAGAAAACCAACGGACAACCGTATTTGGCTGCTAGGGGGCAGTGCATAGTCAGCAATTGTTGCAATATAATTGTCAAAATACGTCAACATGTCGATTTTGAGCTGGATGTTCTCCATAATTCTACAGTAGATATGGACATATGGGGCATCATTGGAAACATTATGATTTGCAGTATGTGAATCAGGTGAGAAAACCAACGGACAACCGTATTTGGCCGCTAGGGGGCAGTACAAAATAAGCCTCTGGTGCAATGTAATTGTCAAATTGTGTATTTTTGACCTTGATTTTCTCCATAATTCTACAGTAGATATGGACATATGGGGCATCATTGGAAACATTATGATTTGTAGTATGTGAATCAGGTGAGAAAACCAACGGACAACCGTATTTGGCCGCTAGGGGGCAGTGCAAAGTCAGCATCTGGTGCAATGTAATTGTCAAAATATGTCAACATGTCGACTCTGAGCTGGATTTTCTCAATAATTCTACAGTAGATATGGACATATGGGGCATCATTGGAAACATTATGATTTGTAGTATGTGAATCAGGTGAGAAAACCAACGGACAACCGTATTTGGCCGCTATTGGGCAGTACAAAATAAGCATCTGGTGCAATGTAATTGTCAAATTGTGTATTTTTGACCTTGATTTTCTCCATAATTCTACAGTAGATATGGACATATGGGGCATCATTGGAAACATTATGATTTGTAGTATGTGAATCAGGTGAGAAAACCAACGGACAACCGTATTTGGCCGCTATTGGGCAGTACAAAATAAGCATCTGGTGCAATGTAATTGTCAAATTGTGTATTTTTGACCTTGATTTTCTCCATAATTCTACAGTAGATATGGACATATGGGGCATCATTGGAAACGTTATGATTTGTAGTATGTGAATCAGGTGAGAAAACCAACGGACAACCGTATTTGGCCGCTAGGGGGCAGTACAAAATAAGCATCTGGTGCAATGTAATTGTCAAATTGTGTATATTTGACCTTGATTTTCTCCATAATTCTACAATAGATATGGACATATGGGGCATCATTGGAAACGTTATGATTTGTAGTATGTGAATCAGGTGAGAAAACCAACGGACAACCGTATTTGGCTGCTAGGGGGCAGTACAAAATAAGCATCTGGTGCAATGTAATTGTCAAATTGTGTATTTTTGACCCTGATTTTCTCCATAATTCTACAGTAGATATGGACATATGGGGCATCATTGGAAACATTATGATTTGTAGTATGTGAATCAGGTGAGAAAACCAACGGACAACCGTATTTGGCTGCTAGGGGGCAGTGCATAGTCAGCAATTGTTGCAATATAATTGTCAAAATACGTCAACATGTCGATTTTGAGCTGGATGTTCTCCATAATTCTACAGTAGATATGGACATATGGGGCATCATTGGAAACATTATGATTTGTAGTATGTGAATCAGGTGAGAAAACCAACGGGAACCGTATTTGGCCGCTAGGGGGCAGTGCAAAGTCAGCATCTGGTGCAATGTTATTGTCAAATTGTGTATATTTGACCTTGATTTTCTCCATAATTCTACAGTAGATATGGACATATGGGGCATCATTGGAAACATTATGATTTGTAGTATGTGAATCAGGTGAGAAAACCAACGGACAACCGTATTTGGCCGCTAGGGGGCAGTACAAAATAAGCCTCTGGTGCAATGTAATTGTCAAATTGTGTATTTTTGACCTTGATTTTCTCCATAATTCTACAGTAGATATGGACATATGGGGCATCATTGGAAACATTATGATTTGTAGTATGTGAATCAGGCGAGAAAACCAACGGACAACCGTATTTGGCCGCTAGGGGGCAGTGCAAAGTCAGCATCTGGTGCAATGTAATTGTCAAAATATGTCAACATGTCGAAGCTGAGCTGGATTTTCTCAATAATTCTACAGTAGATATGGACATATGGGGCATCATTGGAAACATTATGATTTGTAGTATGTGAATCAGGTGAGAAAACCAACGGACAACCGTATTTGGCCGCTAGGGGGCAGTACAAAATAAGCATCTGGTGCAATGTATTTGTCAAATTGTGTATATTTGACCTTGATTTTCTCCATAATTCTACAGTAGATATGGACATATGGGGCATCATTGGAAACATTATGATTTGTAGTATGTGAATCAGGTGAGAAAACCAACGGACAACCGTATTTGGCCGCTAGGGGGCAGTACAAAATAAGCATTTGGTGCAATGTTATTGTCAAATTGTGTATATTTGACCTTGATTTTCTCCATAATTCTACAGTAGATATGGACATATGGGGCATCATTGGAAACGTTATGAATTGTAGTATGTGAATCAGGTGAGAAAACCAACGGACAATCGTATTTGGCCGCTAGGGGGCAGTACAAAATAAGCATCTGGTGCAATGTAATTGTCAAATTGTGTATTTTTGACCTTGATTTTCTCCATAATTCTACAGTAGATATGGACATATGGGGCATCATTGGAAACGTTATGATTTGTAGTATGTGAATCAGGTGAGAAAACCAACGGACAACCGTATTTGTCCGCTAGGGGTCAGTACAAAATAAGCATCTGGTGCAATGTAATTGTCAAATTGTGTATTTTTGACCTTGATTTTCTCCATAATTCTACAGTAGATATGGACATATGGGGCATCATTGGAAACATTATGATTTGTAGTATGTGAATCAGGTGAGAAAACCAACGGACAACCGTATTTGGCTGCTAGGGGGCAGTGCATAGTCAGCAATTGTTGCAATATAATTGTCAAAATACGTCAACATGTCGATTTTGAGCTGGATGTTCTCCATAATTCTACAGTAGATATGGACATATGGGGCATCATTGGAAACATTATGATTTGTAGTATGTGAATCAGGTGAGAAAACCAACGGGAACCGTATTTGGCCGCTAGGGGGCAGTGCAAAGTCAGCATCTGGTGCAATGTTATTGTCAAATTGTGTATATTTGACCTTGATTTTCTCCATAATTCTACAGTAGATATGGACATATGGGGCATCATTGGAAACATTATGATTTGTAGTATGTGAATCAGGTGAGAAAACCAACGGACAACCGTATTTGGCCGCTAGGGGGCAGTACAAAATAAGCCTCTGTTGCAATGTAATTGTCAAATTGTGTATTTTTGACCTTGATTTTCTCCATAATTCTACAGTAGATATGGACATATGGGGCATCATTGGAAACATTATGATTTGTAGTATGTGAATCAGGTGAGAAAACCAACGGACAACCGTATTTGGCCGCTAGGGGGCAGTGCAAAGTCAGCATCTGGTGCAATGTAATTGTCAAAATATGTCAACATGTCGAAGCTGAGCTGGATTTTCTCAATAATTCTACAGTAGATATGGACATATGGGGCATCATTGGAAACATTATGATTTGTAGTATGTGAATCAGGTGAGAAAACCAACGGACAACCGTATTTGGCCGCTAGGGGGCAGTACAAAATAAGCATCTGGTGCAATGTATTTGTCAAATTGTGTATATTTGACCTTGATTTTCTCCATAATTCTAGAGTAGATATGGACATATGGGGCATCATTGGAAACATTATGATTTGTAGTATGTGAATCAGGTGAGAAAACCAACGGACAACCGTATTTGGCCGCTATTGGGCAGTACAAAATAAGCATTTGGTGCAATGTTATTGTCAAATTGTGTATATTTGACCTTGATTTTCTCCATAATTCTACAGTAGATATGGACATATGGGGCATCATTGGAAACGTTATGAATTGTAGTATGTGAATCAGGTGAGAAAACCAACGGACAATCGTATTTGGCCGCTAGGGGGCAGTACAAAATAAGCATCTGGTGCAATGTAATTGTCAAATTGTGTATTTTTGACCTTGATTTTCTCCATAATTCTACAGTAGATATGGACATATGGGGCATCATTGGAAACGTTATGATTTGTAGTATGTGAATCAGGTGAGAAAACCAACGGACAACCGTATTTGTCCGCTAGGGGTCAGTACAAAATAAGCATCTGGTGCAATGTAATTGTCAAATTGTGTATTTTTGACCTTGATTTTCTCCATAATTCTACAGTAGATATGGACATATGGGGCATCATTGGAAACATTATGATTTGTAGTATGTGAATCAGGTGAGAAAACCAACGGACAACCGTATTTGGCTGCTAGGGGGCAGTGCATAGTCAGCAATTGTTGCAATATAATTGTCAAAATACGTCAACATGTCGATTTTGAGCTGGATGTTCTCCATAATTCTACAGTAGATATGGACATATGGGGCATCATTGGAAACATTATGATTTGTAGTATGTGAATCAGGTGAGAAAACCAACGGGAACCGTATTTGGCCGCTAGGGGGCAGTGCAAAGTCAGCATCTGGTGCAATGTTATTGTCAAATTGTGTATATTTGACCTTGATTTTCTCCATAATTCTACAGTAGATATGGACATATGGGGCATCATTGGAAACATTATGATTTGTAGTATGTGAATCAGGTGAGAAAACCAACGGACAACCGTATTTGGCCGCTAGGGGGCAGTACAAAATAAGCCTCTGTTGCAATGTAATTGTCAAATTGTGTATTTTTGACCTTGATTTTCTCCATAATTCTACAGTAGATATGGACATATGGGGCATCATTGGAAACATTATGATTTGTAGTATGTGAATCAGGTGAGAAAACCAACGGACAACCGTATTTGGCCGCTAGGGGGCAGTGCAAAGTCAGCATCTGGTGCAATGTAATTGTCAAAATATGTCAACATGTCGAAGCTGAGCTGGATTTTCTCAATAATTCTACAGTAGATATGGACATATGGGGCATCATTGGAAACATTATGATTTGTAGTATGTGAATCAGGTGAGAAAACCAACGGACAACCGTATTTGGCCGCTAGGGGGCAGTACAAAATAAGCATCTGGTGCAATGTATTTGTCAAATTGTGTATATTTGACCTTGATTTTCTCCATAATTCTAGAGTAGATATGGACATATGGGGCATCATTGGAAACATTATGATTTGTAGTATGTGAATCAGGTGAGAAAACCAACGGACAACCGTATTTGGCCGCTATTGGGCAGTACAAAATAAGCATTTGGTGCAATGTTATTGTCAAATTGTGTATATTTGACCTTGATTTTCTCCATAATTCTACAGTAGATATGGACATATGGGGCATCATTGGAAACGTTATGAATTGTAGTATGTGAATCAGGTGAGAAAACCAACGGACAATCGTATTTGGCCGCTAGGGGGCAGTACAAAATAAGCATCTGGTGCAATGTAATTGTCAAATTGTGTATTTTTGACCTTGATTTTCTCCATAATTCTACAGTAGATATGGACATATGGGGCATCATTGGAAACGTTATGATTTGTAGTATGTGAATCAGGTGAGAAAACCAACGGACAACCGTATTTGTCCGCTAGGGGGCAGTACAAAATAAGCATCTGGTGCAATGTAATTGTCAAATTGTGTATTTTTGACCTTGATTTTCTCCATAATTCTACAGTAGATATGGACATATGGGGCATCATTGGAAACATTATGATTTGTAGTATGTGAAGCAGGTGAGAAAACCAACGGACAACCGTATTTGGCCGCTAGGGGGCAGTGCATAGTCAGCAATTGTTGCAATATAATTGTCAAAATACGTCAACATGTCGATTTTGAGCTGGATGTTCTCCATAATTCTACAGTAGATATGGACATATGGGGCATCATTGGAAACATTATGATTTGTAGTATGTGAATCAGGTGAGAAAACCAACGGACAACCGTATTTGGCCGCTAGGGGGCAGTACAAAATAAGCCTCTGGTGCAATGTAATTGTCAAATTGTGTATTTTTGACCTTGATTTTCTCCATAATTCTACAGTAGATATGGACATATGGGGCATCATTGGAAACATTATGATTTGTAGTATGTGAATCAGGTGAGAAAACCAACGGACAACCGTATTTGGCCGCTAGGGGGCAGTGCAAAGTCAGCATCTGGTGCAATGTAATTGTCAAAATATGTCAACATGTCGACTCTGAGCTGGATTTTCTCAATAATTCTACAGTAGATATGGACATATGGGGCATCATTGGAAACATTATGATTTGTAGTATGTGAATCAGGTGAGAAAACCAACGGACAACCGTATTTGGCCGCTAGGGGGCAGTACAAAATAAGCATCTGGTGCAATGTAATTGTCAAATTGTGTATATTTGACCTTGATTTTCTCCATAATTTTACAGTAGATATGGACATATGGGGCATCATTGGAAACATGATTTCTAGTATGTGAATCAGGTGAGAAAACCAACGGACAACCGTATTTGGCCGCTAGGGGGCAGTACAAAATAAGCATCTGCTGCAATGTAATTGTCAAATTGTGTATTTTTGACCTTGATTTTCTCCATAATTCTACAGTAGATATGGACATATGGGGCATCATTGGAAACGTTATGATTTGTAGTATGTGAATCAGGTGAGAACCAACGGACAACCGTATTTGGCCGCTAGGGGGCAGTACAAAATAAGCATCTGGTGCAATGTAATTGTCAAATTGTGTATATTTGACCTTGATTTTCTCCATAATTCTACAGTAGATATGGACATATGGGGCATCATTGGAAACATTATGATTTGTAGTATGTGAATCAGGTGAGAAAACCAACGGACAACCGTATTTGGCCGCTAGGGGGCAGTACAAAATAAGCCTCTGGTGCAATGTAATTGTCAAATTGTGTATTTTTGACCTTGATTTTCTCCATAATTCTACAGTAGATATGGACATATGGGGCATCATTGGAAACATTATGATTTGTAGTATGTGAATCAGGTGAGAAAACCAACGGACAACCGTATTTGGCCGCTAGGGGGCAGTGCAAAGTCAGCATCATGTGCAATGTAATTGTCAAAATATGTCAACATGTCGACTCTGAGCTGGATTTTCTCAATAATTCTACAGTAGATATGGACATATGGGGCATCATTGGAAACATTATGATTTGTAGTATGTGAATCAGGTGAGAAAACCAACGGACAAACGTATTTGGCCGCTAGGGGGCAGTACAAAATAAGCATCTGGTGCAATGTAATTGTCAAATTGTGTATATTTGACCTTGATTTTCTCCATAATTCTACAGTAGATATGGACATATGGGGCATCATTGGAAACATTATGATTTGTAGTATGTGAATCAGGTGAGAAAACCAACGGACAACCGTATTTGGCTGCTATTAGGCAGTACAAAATAAGCATCTGGTGCAATGTAATTGTCAAATTGTGTATTTTTGACCTTGATTTTCTCCATAATTCTACAGTAGATATGGACATATGGGGCATCATTGGAAACATTATGATTTGTAGTATGTGAATCAGGTGAGACAACCAACGGACAACCGTATTTGGCCGCTAGGGGGCAGTACAAAATAAGCATCTGCTGCAATGTAATTGTCAAATTGTGTATTTTTGACCTTGATTTTCTCCATAATTCTACAGTAGATATGGACATATGGGGCATCATTGGAAACGTTATGATTTGTAGTATGTGAATCAGGTGAGAAAACCAACGGACAACCGTATTTGGCCGCTAGGGGGCAGTACAAAATAAGCATCTGGTGCAATGTAATTGTCAAATTGTGTATATTTGACCTTGATTTTCTCCATAATTCTACAGTAGATATGGACATATGGGGCATCATTGGAAACATTATGATTTGCAGTATGTGAATCAGGTGAGAAAACCAACGGACAACCGTATTTGGCCGCTAGGGGGCAGTACAAAATAAGCCTCTGGTGCAATGTAATTGTCAAATTGTGTATTTTTGACCTTGATTTTCTCCATAATTCTACAGTAGATATGGACATATGGGGCATCATTGGAAACATTATGATTTGTAGTATGTGAATCAGGTGAGAAAACCAACGGACAACCGTATTTGGCCGCTAGGGGGCAGTGCAAAGTCAGCATCTGGTGCAATGTAATTGTCAAATTGTGTATTGTTGACCTTGATTTTCTCCATAATTCTACAGTAGATATGGACACATGGGGCATCATTGGAAACATTATGATTTGCAGTATGTGAATCAGGTGAGAAAACCAACGGACAACCATATTTGGCCGCTAGGGGGCAGTGCAAATTCAGCAATTGTTGCAATATAATTGTCAAAATATGTCAACATGTCGACTCTGAGCTGGATTTTCTCAATAATTCTACAGTAGATATGGACATATGGGGCATCATTGGAAACATTATGATTTGCAGTATGTGAATCAGGTGAGAAAACCAACGGACAACCGTATTTGGCCGCTAGGGGGCAGTACAAAATAAGCATCTGGTGCAATGTAATTGTCAAATTGTGTATTTTTGACCTTGATTTTCTCCATAATTCTACAGTAGATATGGACATATGGGGCATCATTGGAAACGTTATGATTTGTAGTATGTGAATCAGGTGAGAAAACCAACGGACAACCGTATTTGTCCGCTAGGGGGCAGTACAAAATAAGCATCTGGTGCAATGTAATTGTCAAATTGTGTATTTTTGACCTTGATTTTCTCCATAATTCTACAGTAGATATGGACATATGGGGCATCATTGGAAACATTATGATTTGTAGTATGTGAATCAGGTGAGAAAACCAACGGACAACCGTATTTGGCCGCTAGGGGGCAGTGCATAGTCAGCAATTGTTGCAATATAATTGTCAAAATACGTCAACATGTCGATTTTGAGCTGGATGTTCTCCATAATTCTACAGTAGATATGGACATATGGGGCATCATTGGAAACATTATGATTTGTAGTATGTGAATCAGGTGAGAAAACCAACGGACAACCGTATTTGGCCGCTAGGGGGCAGTACAAAATAAGCCTCTGGTGCAATGTAATTGTCAAATTGTGTATTTTTGACCTTGATTTTCTCCATAATTCTACAGTAGATATGGACATATGGGGCATCATTGGAAACATTATGATTTGTAGTATGTGAATCAGGTGAGAAAACCAACGGACAACCGTATTTGGCCGCTAGGGGGCAGTGCAAAGTCAGCATCTGGTGCAATGTAATTGTCAAAATATGTCAACATGTCGACTCTGAGCTGGATTTTCTCAATAATTCTACAGTAGATATGGACATATGGGGCATCATTGGAAACATTATGATTTGTAGTATGTGAATCAGGTGAGAAAACCAACGGACAACCGTATTTGGCCGCTAGGGGGCAGTACAAAATAAGCATCTGGTGCAATGTAATTGTCAAATTGTGTATATTTGACCTTGATTTTCTCCATAATTTTACAGTAGATATGGACATATGGGGCATCATTGGAAACATGATTTCTAGTATGTGAATCAGGTGAGAAAACCAACGGACAACCGTATTTGGCCGCTAGGGGGCAGTACAAAATAAGCATCTGCTGCAATGTAATTGTCAAATTGTGTATTTTTGACCTTGATTTTCTCCATAATTCTACAGTAGATATGGACATATGGGGCATCATTGGAAACGTTATGATTTGTAGTATGTGAATCAGGTGAGAACCAACGGACAACCGTATTTGGCCGCTAGGGGGCAGTACAAAATAAGCATCTGGTGCAATGTAATTGTCAAATTGTGTATATTTGACCTTGATTTTCTCCATAATTCTACAGTAGATATGGACATATGGGGCATCATTGGAAACATTATGATTTGTAGTATGTGAATCAGGTGAGAAAACCAACGGACAACCGTATTTGGCCGCTAGGGGGCAGTACAAAATAAGCCTCTGGTGCAATGTAATTGTCAAATTGTGTATTTTTGACCTTGATTTTCTCCATAATTCTACAGTAGATATGGACATATGGGGCATCATTGGAAACATTATGATTTGTAGTATGTGAATCAGGTGAGAAAACCAACGGACAACCGTATTTGGCCGCTAGGGGGCAGTGCAAAGTCAGCATCAGGTGCAATGTAATTGTCAAAATATGTCAACATGTCGACTCTGAGCTGGATTTTCTCAATAATTCTACAGTAGATATGGACATATGGGGCATCATTGGAAACATTATGATTTGTAGTATGTGAATCAGGTGAGAAAACCAACGGACAAACGTATTTGGCCGCTAGGGGGCAGTACAAAATAAGCATCTGGTGCAATGTAATTGTCAAATTGTGTATATTTGACCTTGATTTTCTCCATAATTCTACAGTAGATATGGACATATGGGGCATCATTGGAAACATTATGATTTGTAGTATGTGAATCAGGTGAGAAAACCAACGGACAACCGTATTTGGCTGCTATTAGGCAGTACAAAATAAGCATCTGGTGCAATGTAATTGTCAAATTGTGTATTTTTGACCTTGATTTTCTCCATAATTCTACAGTAGATATGGACATATGGGGCATCATTGGAAACATTATGATTTGTAGTATGTGAATCAGGTGAGACAACCAACGGACAACCGTATTTGGCCGCTAGGGGGCAGTACAAAATAAGCATCTGCTGCAATGTAATTGTCAAATTGTGTATTTTTGACCTTGATTTTCTCCATAATTCTACAGTAGATATGGACATATGGGGCATCATTGGAAACGTTATGATTTGTAGTATGTGAATCAGGTGAGAAAACCAACGGACAACCGTATTTGGCCGCTAGGGGGCAGTACAAAATAAGCATCTGGTGCAATGTAATTGTCAAATTGTGTATATTTGACCTTGATTTTCTCCATAATTCTACAGTAGATATGGACATATGGGGCATCATTGGAAACATTATGATTTGCAGTATGTGAATCAGGTGAGAAAACCAACGGACAACCGTATTTGGCCGCTAGGGGGCAGTACAAAATAAGCCTCTGGTGCAATGTAATTGTCAAATTGTGTATTTTTGACCTTGATTTTCTCCATAATTCTACAGTAGATATGGACATATGGGGCATCATTGGAAACATTATGATTTGTAGTATGTGAATCAGGTGAGAAAACCAACGGACAACCGTATTTGGCCGCTAGGGGGCAGTGCAAAGTCAGCATCTGGTGCAATGTAATTGTCAAATTGTGTATTGTTGACCTTGATTTTCTCCATAATTCTACAGTAGATATGGACACATGGGGCATCATTGGAAACATTATGATTTGCAGTATGTGAATCAGGTGAGAAAACCAACGGACAACCATATTTGGCCGCTAGGGGGCAGTGCAAATTCAGCAATTGTTGCAATATAATTGTCAAAATATGTCAACATGTCGACTCTGAGCTGGATTTTCTCAATAATTCTACAGTAGATATGGACATATGGGGCATCATTGGAAACATTATGATTTGCAGTATGTGAATCAGGTGAGAAAACCAACGGTCAACCGTATTTGGCCGCTAGGGGGCAGTACAAAATAAGCATCTGGTGCAATGTAATTGTCAAATTGTGTATTTTTGACCTTGATTTTCTCCATAATTCTACAGTAGATATGGACATATGGGGGGGCATCATTGGAAACATGATTTGTAGTATGTGAATCAGGTGAGAAAACCAACGGACAACCGTATTTGGCCGCTAGGGGGCAGTGCAAAGTCAGCAATTGTTGCAATATAATTGTCAAAATACGTCAACATGTCGATTTTGAGCTGGATTTTCTCCATAATTCTACAGTAGATATGGACATATGGCATCATTGGAAACATTATGATTTGTAGTATGTGAATCAGGTGAGAAAATTAACGGACAACCGTATTTGGCTGGTAGGGGGCAGTGCAAAGTCAGCAATTGTTGCAATATAATTGTCAAAATACGTCAACATGTCGATTTTGAGCTGGATTTTCTCCATAATTCTACAGTAGATATGGACATATGGGGCATCATTGGAAACATTATGATTTGTAGTATGTGAATCAGGTGAGAAAACCAACGGACAACCGTATTTGGCCGCTAGGGGGCAGTGCAAAGTCAGCATCTGGTGCAATGTAATTGTCAAATTGTGTATTTTTGACCTTGATTTTCTCCATAATTCTACAGTAGATATGGACATATGGGGCATCATTGGAAACGTTATGATCTGTAGTATGTGAATCGGGTGAGAAAATTAACGGACAACCGTATTTGGCTGGTAGGGGGCAGTGCAAAGTCAGCAATTGTTGCAATATAATTGTCAAAATACGTCAACATGTCGATTTTGAGCTGGATTTTCTCCATAATTCTACAGTAGATATGGACATATGGAGCATCATTGGAAACGTTATGATTTGTAGTATGTGAATCAGGTGAGAAAACCAACGGACAACCGTATTTGGCCGCTAGGGGGCAGTGCAAAGTCAGCCTCTGGTGCAATGTAATTGTCAAATTGTGTATTTTTGACCTTGATTTTCTCCATAATTCTACAGTAGATATGGACATATGGGGCATCATTGGAAACATTATGATTTGTAGTATGTGAATCAGGTGAGAAAACCAACGGACAACCGTATTTGGCCGCTAGGGGTCAGTGCAAAGTCAGCAATTGTTGCAATATAATTGTCAAAATACGTCAACATGTCGATTTTGAGCTGGATTTTCTCCATAATTCTACAGTAGATATGGACATATGGGGCATCATTGGAAACATTATGATTTGTAGTATGCGAATCAGGTGAGAAAACCAACGGACAACCGTATTTGGCCGCTAGGGGGCAGTGCAAAGTCAGCAATTGTTGCAATATAATTGTCAAAATATGTCAACATGTCGACTCTGAGCTGGATTTGCTCAATAATTCATGAGAATTTGTGACTTTTTAAATATAATTTATAAGATTTTTGGCTTTCATTCAAACAGATTCAACAAAATCAAGTGTGTAAAGTGTATACAAGTGTAGGCTATAAAAAAAAGAGATAGATAGATAGATAGATAGATAGATAGATAGATACACATACATACATAAAGCTGTGATCTGCACTGATGCAAAATAGCTCGATTTTGCGATAAACACTGCCACCCAATGGCTAAAACGGGCATTTCTTTAAGGTGGAATCGAAACTTGAAGAGAACCGGAGCGAATGTGGAGCCAAGTTCAGCGTCGTCTCCGTGGCTGGCTGCGTGGCGTTTCTGTTGTGTGGCGGCTGGATTTTTTTATGTCTTTACACACCAGAAACCTGTCTGATGCAGCTCCAGCGCCGCGTCAGACACGTTTCTGGTGTTAAGACAGAAAAATCCACGCAGCCGCCACGCAACAGAAATGCCACGCTCACGCGACGCAGCTACACACGGCTACACACTGGTGTAGCCGGCCTAATAGTCTCATGAAGTTTAATTTCTAGCTGTTTTCACTGTTTCATCTTGCTATGTTTGTCTTCTAATGTTTTCATAGCTGCAAACATCACAGAGACAATGATGAGCACCCTGTCTCGTGAAGACTTGCGAGATCTTTTCCCAGGCCCAGAGAACTTTTTACGGAGAAAAGCGGTCTGGCGTGCCTGTCATGGTGCATCGGAGGAGGTCAGTTTCTCAGTTAAGTGGCCTAAACTAACCACCTATTTAAGTTGGCAGCAGCACATTGAGCTACAATAACAACAGCACAGTGTTTTTGGAACAGGCATGGTAGTCTACATGTGTGTTCAATTCAGTTTAGATGAATTGTTAGGTGTTCAGTTAGTTGATGTAAGCGATTTCACCCATGCAATGGAATATTGCATATTTATACATGTTCAGAGCTGTCAGTGCTACATTGCATTTTGTGTTGTCACAACAAAAGTTGCTTTTTGCAGTAGTTCATTATCTTTTATTTTACAGGAGTCTGGCCAAGAACACTCAAAATTATCGTGCAGTTCTTCCTTTAATGCATCACCCATGCGACAGACATCCACTCCTGTGAACGCAAGTCCTGCAAAGTACAAAACAGTACTTTGAGCTGTCAAAGAGAGGTGAACAGCGCAACTGCCAGATGTCAAAGGAGCTCAGATGCCGGCTCATTCGAAACACCATGACCAGTATGATTGCAATCCTGAGGGCAAAGGGGGATGGAGAATCACACAGATACCCATCAAAGCCAGAAATTACAGCAATGGCAAAGAGAATAGTACTGTACTACCCCATGCTGCAGGACCAAGGCCTCCATACATGGGTAAGTGAAATGCATCCAGTTGATGACTGTTTCATGTAGGACATTTTTAGTAGCGATTTGAAAACTGTATTAAATGTCTTGTGCAGGTCACTGTGTACACACACATACAAAAGATTGCAATGTGTGAGATCCCCCCCAAAAAAGAACTCCAGATGGGAGACATTCAAAGAGGTGAGCTGTAACTAATGACTATTTTCATCAAAGATTCTCCATGTTAATCATTTTCAAGATTAATTTAATTGATCAGTTGTCTTGTCAATATAAAGTCCAAGGTCATGTCCTCAAAAGTCTTGTTTGGTCCACAACCTTAAGATATTAATTTCACTGTCATAGAGGACTAAAGAAGCTAGACAATATTCACATTTGAGAAGCTTAAATCATATTTGGACATGAGAAAAAAAAAGAAGAAAAATTATCAATCATGTCAATGTCCTGGGTGATCTGTCTCTAGTGTTTCCTCACTTCCCGTTTTTAATGAGTGCTCTTATTTTAGTGTTTGACTACAAAGTAATTGCTTTGGATGTGTGTGGGGGATATTGCTTTTTATTACAAAGCACTTTGTGTTACGTTTTGTTTGTATGAAAAGTGCTATACAAATAAAGTCAGATGGATTGATTTAGTAGTTGACAACTAATTGATTAAGTGACTAATCTTTGCAGCTCTACAAAGAAGCGCCGTCTTGAGCAGCCAACAGACACAGATGAAATGGATTCAAGTGACTCAACAATCATTCTAGATCGGTCCACAGAAGGAAGTGGCAGCCCAGGTTCAGACAGTAAAGAAAGTGAGTTAGAAGGTGAGTTTCAACTTTGCATTTACATATTTGCCCTTGTGAGGTATTTATATTTTAGATAAACTAATAAACCCACTTTATTGGTCAAGACGACAGTCCTGACATGACAGAAGTAAACGGCTTTAAAATGTACATCAGGGGATAGGTATTTGCACTACATTTGTACTGTTTTATTATTTTTTTAACATTATTGTAGAAATTAAGTTTTAACAGAAATCTGGTATTGTATCATTTTGAACTGCTGGGTACAGCAGTACCTTTTTAGTATCGGTCTACTGTGCAACAATACTTCCTGTAACCTTTCCAGTATATCAAATAATGTTATGTATTTAAAACCCATGTGTCTCATTAGTGTCATTTTTGCTCTTTTTAATTGAATGTAATTTTTGCTTCCAAAATACCGAAATGATCCTTAAAGTACATTATCCTATCAGAAATATGTCGGTTATGTGTTGAAGGAAAAAGAAGATCCCAAAGCCTACCTGAAGAAGCACCATCTGCCCTCTCCAGTCCTGATGGTGAGTTTGTCCAACTGCCTCATGTGTGTAGTGGGGGTGTGCGCATCTTTGTAGGGGTGTACTTGTGTGCCTACATGCAATTGTATGTGATTGCATGACCATATGAGTTTTGAGCAAATAGTTCTCATGCATTTATTATACAAAAAATGTCATGCAACAACATGAGATGAACTTTTTTTTAAACTGAGGCATATTAATTATGTATTTTTGTGTCTTACAGCTAACAAGTCTGCAGATGTTGACAGTCTAGACACCTACAGTCCAGCAACCTTGGCCAAGCACTACAAGACCCTACAAACTTTGTATAAAAGAAAAAATCCAAACCACCAGGATGTCTCTCATCTCTTGGATTTTGAATTTGTAGCCAGAAGAGCATTCATTGATTCAAATACCATTCGCGAGGAGGACAGACATGAGAAGGTTCTAGAAGCATATCCTTGTTTCAAGGATGTTGGACATGTAAGTCATTATTGACTGTGCATGATTTAAAACCATGGTATCACACACGATGTTTAAAATACCAATTTTCTCTTAAATGATATATTCAAATGTCTGTATTGGTATATTTGATATTTCATAGGTGATGTAGGAGCTTCAACGCATTTTGGATAAGGATAATACCAACTTCATCGATGAACTGAAGGGAAGATGGCATGACTTCTGCCAGAAGGTGCAGTTTTTTGTTGTATGGAAAAAGGCGCTGAAACCCCCAATGGGAATGGACAAAGGTAAGGAATGCTGTTTTGGTGTTATTAGTGAATAGGGTTTAGGGTGGACCTTCAGGCATGTGAATTTGCTGAATGTTTTTTTTTTTAATTATTATAATAATATTTTTTTTTTATATAAGCATTGTGTCTGTTGTATACCTTTTTGATCAGATTTGACCTTGTGCACTTTGTCAAAATGTTTAAGTAATAAATCTTTTCCTGTACAGCTGAACAGGCTCTTGAGCTCCTACGTGTGCTGCCATCACTGATCCCCTCCACGTCTGCTCCTCCAAAGAGGGTACGAAATGCCAGCGAGGCTCTGGTGCATGTCCTCGAGGTGAGCTGTGTAAAATGTTGCGGGATCATTTTGACTGCAGTATCGGAAAAAATTATAACTGAAGGTGCTGCCCCTGACGACTCCCAATGTATTTCCTATTCACATACTGTATGTTTTAAGCCTTCAAAGACACCTAAAAGATTTGTTTTTAGAAAGAGAATTTTCACTGGGTAGATGTCTTTGCTATGTCACGGTATGTACAAAAATGGGTGCATTACATGGTAGCAGGTTTTATCACTAATGATAACCAAGCAAGACTAGCCTAGCCTTGGTTATTAGTTCTTTTGGAAGGCTAGACGTGTGTAAACAGTAAATGCATTGGGGATAGTTAAAAACAGCACTTTCAGATGGAGCTTTCTCAGTACTGTTAACTTTTGTCAGAATTTTGCTTTGTAAAGTTATGTTTGTAAACAACCCTCTATGCATGATCCTGACAGAAGGATGTCTGTTATGTTACAGGAAACAGAAGACCCCAATTCCTACTTGAAGAAACGCCCTCTCTCCTGCCCAGTCCTGATAGTCAGTCCGTCCAATAACCACCTTTCCAAAAGACAAGCTTACCGAGAGTGCTTTATACCTTATGGCCTACTATTATACCCTACACCTGACTTATCCGAAGTGTGTAGCCACTCTGCTTTCAGTCATACAGACAGAGGTCCTCTTAGACAAAATCCATGAGAGAGATCTCACGTTGTCTTACAAGAAGAGCATGGCTGAGTGGAAAGCTTTTATTGGCCAATAAAACCAGTGGTCAGATATAGTGTAGGATAGCACTTCCTCTCTCCCTCCAAGGGTACTACAGTCCATGTTCACTGCTTTTGATTCTTGGTCGGAATTTGGCTAAGTTAGCCCAGTGTTAATTTGGGGTGCACGACAATATTAGCCAACATGCCGTGTTTTTTTTATTCTGTGATGTTATATTTTTGTGTGTTTGCACAATTCAGTGCAGATTATGCTTTAGTTTAAGTTTATTTTAACTTTTCAGTTATTAAGTTTAAACAACTAATTGTCCAGCAGATATAGTCACTAATTTAGGCGCATCTACTGTGAAAGAGTAAATTGACTAAGCAGTTAGGTTGGGATAAAAGTGAACATAGCGCTATCGGTTATTGTCCAGTTGAGTTGTAAAATATTAACATATTTGATATCTGCAAAAAGTCCAGTATGCACCAGTATGGTGCATCCTTAATGATGGTGTTAACAATGGTTAATGGTGTATTGAGAGACTAGTTCATGTAAGGCCAGAACCTTTTAATTTGAATGTTACAATATTAAGCATTTGTATTAAGAATGAATGTCACAGGTGGAGCAGTTTTAGTGTGCCTAGTTTGTCTATATGCCTTGAGAGTGCCTGTGCAAAGCACAGATTTGGTACGTGTATTGAGAGGTACATTGGTCAGATGTTTGGATCCGGCCTTAACTCGCTCACATATTTGGCATGTTCTGCTGTGTTTTCATATTGCAGTTCCATAAATACTGTGAGCCAAAATGTTGAGGAAAATGATGCTGTTTCCCTTTTATGCAGTCCTCTGGGACTTTTTGCTGTTTAAATAAAACAGAAAGTTGGTTAACTGCAAGACTAGTTTTAATTTTTTCTGTCTTTATAAGAAGTAGTTAATATCTTGAATCTAGTAGGTGAATGTCTTGAATCTAGAACAGTATTACTTTTGTAGAGCTTACAATAAGGTAAATGCACTTGAGATGATGACAGGATGTTAAATTACGGCTTATTATGGCAAAAGAGCACTGCCTAACACGAGTCAGGAATGCAAACTTCAAGACATTTTGTCTCAAAATGCCAGTTTCTAATCTCATTTCAAGTAGGTGATGGACTTAGATCTAGAACAGTGTAACAATTATAGAACTAGACATTAGTTAAATACACTTGAAACAAACGGGATGACAAAAAGAAGATGCTACTTTTGAGGAGAAGTAAGGCTTATTTCTTTTATTTCAAGAAATCTTACCGAGAATTTTCACTTGTTCCATTGGCAGATTTTTTTGCTTATTACAAGCAGAAATATCTTGTATTAATTATTGTTTTTTGCTTATTTTTGGAGTGACCTTTTTTCCAGTGTGTTGCCTATTTTTAGACGTCTTTGTCGCTTTTTTCGTAACGTTTTTGTCAACTTTTTTGTTGCCTATTTTTAGACGTTTTTGTCAACTTTTTTGTTTTCTATTTTTAGACATTTTTGTCAACTTTTTTGTGACAATTTTTTCAACTTTTTATTTTTAGACATTTTTATCAACTTTTTTGTGACGTTTTTGTCAATGTTGTTGTGCGTTTTTGTCAACTATTTTGTGACGTTTTGTCAACTTTTTGTTGCCTCTTTTTAGACATTTTTGTCAACTTTTTAATGCGTTTTTGTCAACGTTTTTTGTTGCCATTTTTAGTTTTAGTCAACTTGTTTGACGTTTTTGTCAATGTTGGGCGTTTTTGTCAACTTCTTTTGTTGCCACTTTTTATACATTTCTTTCAACTTTTTTGACGTTTTGTTACATTTTTTGTGACTTTTTTTTCATCTTTTTTTGTCACGTTTTTGTCAACTTCTTCTGTTGCCTCTTTTTAGCCATTTGTTCAACTTTTACTGAGGTTTTTGTCACATTTTTTGTGACGTTGTGTTCAACTTTTGTGTCATTTTTAGACATTTTTATCTACTTATTTGTGAAGTTTTTGTCAATGTTGTACGTTTTTGTCAACTTTTTTTGTGATGTTTTTGTCTCTTTTTTGTGATGTTTTTGTTACTATTTGTCAACTTTTGTGTCAACTTTTTTGTTGCCTATTTTTAGACATTTTTGTCAACTTTTTTGTAACGTTTTGTCAATATTGTTTTGCGTTTTTGTCAACTTTTTTTGTTGCCTTTTTTTAGAAGTTTTTGTAGCTTTTTTGTGACGTTTTTGTCAACTTTTTTTGTTGCTTATTTGTAGAATTTTTTTTTTGCTTGTTTCGTGACGTTTTTGTCATCTTTTTTTGTTGCCTATTTTTTGACTTTTTTGTCAACTTTTTTGTTGCCTATTTTTAGAAGTTTTTGTAGCTTTTTTGTGACGTTTTTCTCCCTTTCTGAGACGTTGTCGCTATTTTTAGATGTTTTTGTCAACTTTTTTTGTTGCCTTTTTTTAGAAGTTTTTGTAGCTTTTTTGTGACGTTTTTGTCAACTTTTTTGTTGCCTATTTTAGACGTTTTTGTTGCTTTTTGTGACGTTTTTGTCAACTTTTTTTTGCCAATTTTTTGATGTTTTTGTCCAATTCTGAGACGTTGTTGTCGCTTTTTTTTGACGTTTTTGTCAACTTTTTTGTAGCTATTTTTATGATGTTTTTGTCAACTTTTTCCCCCTATTTTTAGACGTCTGTCGCTTTTTTCGTAATGTTGTTGTCAACTTTTTTTGTTGCCTATTTTTAGAAGTTTTTGTAGCTTTTTTGTGACGTTTTTGTCAACTTTTTTGTTGCTTATTTGTAGACTTTTTTTTTTTGCTTGTTTCGTGACGTTTTGTCATCTTTTTTGTTGCCTATTTTTAGACTTTTTTGTCAACTTTTTTGTTGCCTATTTTTGACGTTTTTGTCATCTTTTTTGTTGCCTATTTTTAGACGTTTTTGTCAACTTTTTTGTTGCCTATTTTTAGACGTTTTTGTCAACTTTTTTGTTGCCTATTTTTAGACGTTTTTGTCCCTTTTGTGAGACGTTTTTGTCCCTTTCTGAGACGTTGTCACTTTATTAGTGATGTATTTGTCAACTTTTTGTTGCCTTTTTTAGACTTTTTTGTCAATTTCTGAGACGTTTTTGTCCCTTTCTAAGACGTTGTCACTTTTTTTGTGACGTCAACTTTTTTGTTGCCTATTTTTAGAAGTTTTTGTTGCTTTTTTGTGATGATTTTGTCAACTTTTTTGTTTCCTATTTTTAGACATTTTTGTTGCCTACTTTTTGACGTTTTTGTCCATTTCTGAGACGTCGCTTTTTTGTGACGTTTTTGTTGCCTATTTTTAGACGTTTTTGTCAACTTTTTTGTTGCCAATTTTTTGACGTCTTTGTCCCTTTCTGAGACGTTGTCACTTTTTTTGTGACGTTTTTGTCAACTTTTTTTTTTGCCTATTTTTAGACGTCTTTGTCTTTTTATTCGTGACGTTTTTGTCAACTTTTTTTTGTTGCCAATTTTTGGACGTTTTTGTCAACTTTTTTGCTGCCTATTTTTAGACGTTTTTGTTGCCTATTTTTAGACGTTTTTGTCAACTTTATTGTTGCCTATTTTTAGACGTTTTTGTTGCTTTTTTGTGACGTTTTTGTCAACTTTTTTGGTGCCAAGTTTTAGACTTTTGTCCCTGTGTTAGACGTTTTTGTCCATTTCTGAGACGTTGTCGCTTTTTTTAGACGTTTTTGTCAACTTTTTTGTTGCCTATTTTTAGACGTCTTTGTCTTTTTATTCGTGACGTTTTTGTCAACTTTTTTGTTGCCTATTTTTAGACGTTTTTGTCAACTTTTTTGTTGCCTATTTTTAGACTTTTTTTGTCCCTGTGTGAGACGTTTTTGTCCATTTCTGAGACGTCACTTTTTTTGTGATGTTTTTGTCAGCTTTTTTTGTTGCCTATTTTTAGACGTTTTTGTCGCTTTTTTGTGACGTTTTTGTCATCTTTTTTGTTGCCTATTTTTAGACGTTTTTGTCAACTTTTTTGTTGCCTAGTTTTAGACGTTTTTGTCAACTTTTTTGGTGCCAATTTTTAGACTTTTTTTTGTCCCTTTTGTGAGATGTTTTTGTCCATTTCTGAGATGTTGTTGTCGCTTTTTTTTAGACGTTTTTGTCAACTTTTTTCCCCTATTTTTAGACGTTTTTGATGCTTTTTTTGTTGCCTATTTTTAGACGTTTTGTCCATTTCTGAGACGTTGTTGTCGCTTTTTTGTGACGTTTTTGTCAACTTTTTTGTTGCCTATTTTAAGACGTTTTTTTCTCTTTTTCGTGACGTTTTTCTCAACTTTTTTTGTTGCCTATTTTTTAGACGTTTTTGTTGCTTTTTTGTGACGTTTTTGTCAACTTTTTTGGTGCCAATTTTTAGACTTTTTTTGTCCCTTTTGTGAGATGTTTTTGTCCATTTCTGAGACGTTGTTGTCGCATTTTTTAGACGTTTTTGTCAACTTTTTTTCCCCTATTTTTAGATGTCATTGTCGATTTTTTTCGTGACGTTTTTGTCATCTTTTTTGTTGCCTATTTTTAGACGTTTTTGTCCCTTTCTAAGACGTTGTCACTTTTTTTGTGACGTCAACTTTTTTGTTGCCTATTTTTAGATGTTTATGTCAACTTTTTTGGTGCCTATTTTTAGACGTTTTTGTTGCTTTTTTGTCGCCAATTTTTTGACGTCTTTGTCCCTTTCTGAGACGTTGTCACTTTTTTTGTGATGGGTTTGTCAACTTTTTTTGTTGCCTATTTTTAGACGTCTTTGGCAACTTTTTTGTTGCCTATTTTTAGACCTTTTTTTTTGTCCCTTTGTGAGACGTTGGTGTCGTTTTTTTCGTGACGTTTTTGTCAACTTTTTTGTTGCCTATTTTTTGACGTTTTTGTCCATTTCTGAGACGTCGCTTTTTTGTGACGTTTTTGTTGCCTATTTTTTGACGTTTTTGTCAACTTTTTTTGTTGCCTATTTTTAGAAGTTTTTGTCAACTTTTTTGTTGCCTATTTTTAGACGTTTTTGTCCCTTTCTGAGACGTTGTCACTTTTTTAGTGATGTATTTGTCAACTTTTTTGTTGCCTATTTTTAGACGTTTTTGTCAACTTTTTTGTCGCCAATTTTTTGACGTCTTTGTCCCTTTCTGAGACGTTGTCACATTTTTTGTGATGTATTTGTCAACTTTTTTGTTGCCTATTTTAAGATGTTTTTTATCTCTTTTTCGTGACGTTTTTCTCAACTTTTTTTGTTGCCTATTTTTAGACGTTTTTGTTGCTTTTTTGTTGCCTACTTTTAGACGTTTTTGTCAACTTTTTTGTCGCCAATTTTTTGACGTCTTTGTCCCTTTCTGAGACGTTGTCACTTTTTTTGTGATGTTTTTGTCAACTTTTTTTAGACATTTTTTTTATCTCTTTTTCGTGACGTTTTTGTCAACTTTTTTTGTTGCCTATTTTTAGACGTCTTTGTCTTTTTATTCGTGACGTTTTTGTCAACTTTTTTGTTGCCTATTTTTTAGAGGTTTTTGTTGCCTATTTTTAGAGGTTTTTGTTGCCTATTTTTAGATGTTTTTGTCGCATTTTTGAGACGTTTTTGTCAAATTTTTTGTAACTTTTTGTCAATTTTGTGGTGCGTTTGTGTCAACTTTGTTGAGACATTTTAGTCACATTTTTGAGACGTTTTTGTCAACTTTTTTGTAACTTTTTGTCAATTTTGTGGTGCGTTTGTGTCAACTTATTTATGATGTTTTGGTCAACTGTTGAGACATTTTAGTCACATTTTTGTGACGTTTTTGTCAACTTTTTTGTAACTTGTCAATTTTGTGGTGCGTTTGTGTAAAATTCTTCGTGACGTTTTGGTCAATTTTGTTGTGCATTTTTGTCAACTTTGTTGAGACATTTTAGTCGCAATTTTATGACTTTTTTTGTCAACTTTTTAAAAAAATGTTTGTCAATATTGTTGTGCGTTTGTGTCAACTTTTTTGTTGCCTATTTTTAGATATTTTTGTCGCCTTTTTGTGACATTTTTGTCAACTTTTTTTGTGCGTTTTTTTTCAAATTTTTTGTGCGTTTTTGTCAACTTTGTTGAAACATTTTAGTCACATTTTTGTGACGTTTTTGTAAACTTTATTGTAACTTTTTGTCAATTTTGTTGTGCATTTTTGTCAACTTTGTTGAGTCATTTTAGTCGCAATTTTATGACTTTTTTGTCAACTTTTTTGTAATTTTTTTGTCAATATTGTTGTGCGTTTGTGTCAGCTTTTTTGTTGCCTATTTTAACATGTTTTTGTCGCCTTTTTTGTACATTTTTGTCAAATTTCTTGAGACATTTTAGTAGGAAATTTTGTGACTTTTTGTAACATTTTTGTCAATTTTGTTGTGCGTCTGTGTCAACTTCTTTGTTGCCTATTTTTAGATGTTTCTGTCGCATTTTTGAGACGTTTTTGTCAAATTTTTTGTGCGTTTTTGTCAACTTTGTTGAGACATTTTAGTCACATTTTTTTGACGTTTTTGTCAACTTTTTTGTAACTTGTCAATTTTGTGGTGCTTTTGTGTCAACTTTTTTGTGACGTTTTTGTTAACTTTGTTGTAACTTTTTATCAATTTTGTTGTGCGTGTGTGTGAAATTCTTCGTGACGTTTTGGTCAATTTTGTTGTGCATTTTTGTCAACTTTGTTGAGACATTTTAGTCGCAATTTTATGACTTTTTTTGTCAACTTTTTTGTAATTTTTATTGTCAATATTGTTGTGCGTTTGTGTCAGCTTTTTTGTTGCCTATTTTAACATGTTTTTGTCAACTCTTTTGTGCATTTTTGTCAACTCTGAGACATTTTAGTCGCAATTTTGTGACTTTTTTGTTAACTTATTTGTAACGTTTTTGTCAATTTTGTTGTGCGTTTGTGTCGAATTTTTTATCACGTTTTGGTAAATTTTGTTGTGCGTTTTTGACAACTTTGTTGAGATATTTTAGTCGCATTTTTGTGACGTTTTTGTCAATTTTGTTCTGATTTGTGTCAAATGTTTTGTGACGTTTTGGTCAATTTTGTTGTGCGTTTGTGTCAAATTTTTGTCACGTTTTGGTCAATTTTGTTGTGCATTTTTGTCAACTTTGTTGAAACATTTTAGTCACATTTTTGTCACGTTTTTGTCAACTTATTCATAACGTTTTTGTTAATTTTGTTGAGCGTTTGTGTCAAATTTTTTGTGACGTTTTGGTCATTTTTGTTGTGCGTTTTTGTCAACTTTGTTGAGACATTTTAGTCGCAATTTTGTGACTTATTTGTCAACTTATTTGTAACGTTTTTATCAATTTTGTTGTGTGTTTGTATCAAATTTTTTTGACGTTTTGGTCAATTTTGTTGTGCGTTTTTGTAAACTTTTATGTAACTTTTTGTAAATTTTGTTGTGCGTTTTTGTCAACTTTGTTGAGACAATTTAATTTAAATTTTGTGACATTTTTGTCAACTTTTTTGTGACGTTTTGTAAACTTTTTTTGTGCATTTTTGTCAACTTTGTTGAAAAATTTTAGTCACATTTTTGTGACGTTTTTGTCAACTTATTCATAACGTTTTTGTTAATTTTGTTGAGCGTCTGTGTCAACTTTTTTGTTGCCTATTTTTAGATGCTTTTGTTGCATTTTTGAGACCTTTTTGTCAAATTTTTTGTGCGTTTTTGTCAACTTTGTTGAGACATTTTAGTCACATTTTTGTGACGTTTATGTAAACTTTTTTTGTAACTTTTTGTCAATTTTGTGGTGCGTTTGTGTCACTTTTTTATGACGTTTGGTCAACTTTGTTGAGACATTTTAGTCACATTTTTGTAACGTTTTTGTCAACTTTTTTGTGACGTTTTTGTCAACTTTTTTGTAACTTGTCAATTTTGTGGTGCATTTGTTGTCAACTTTTTTGTGACGTTTTTGTCATCTTTGTTGAGACATTTTAGTCACATTTTTGAGACGTTTTTGTCAACTTTTTTGTAACTTGTCAATTTTGTGGTGCGTTTTTGTCAACTTTTTTGTAACTTTTTATCAATTTTGTTGTGAGTTTGTGTAAAAATTTTTGTGACGTTTTGGTCAATTTTGTTGTGCATTTTTGTCAACTTTGTTGAGACATTTTAGTCGCAATTTTATGACTTTTTTGTCAATATTGTTGTGCGTTTGTATCAGCTTTTTTGTTGCCATTTTAACATGTTTTTGTCAACTTTTTTGTGCATTTTTGTCAAATTTCTCGAGACATTTTAGTAGGAAATTTTGTGACTTTTTTGTCAACTTTTTTGAAACATTTTTGTCAATTTTGTTGTGCGTCTGTGTCAACTTTTTTGTTGCCTATTTTTAGATGTTTTTGTCGCATTTTTGTGACGTTTTTGTCACCTTTTTTGTGACGTTTTTGTAAACTTTTTTTGTAACTTTTTGTCAATTTTGTGGTGCGTTTGTGTCAACTTTTTTATGACGTTTTGGTCAACTTTGTTGAGACATTTTAGTCACATTTTTGTGACGTTTTTGTCAACTTTTTTGTAACTTGTCAATTTTGTGGTGCTTTTGTGTCAACTTTTTTGTGACGTTTTTGTTAACTTTGTTGTAACTTTTTATCAATTTTGTTGTGCGTGTGTGTGAAATTCTTCGTGACGTTTTGGTCAATTTTGTTGTGCATTTTTGTCAACTTTGTTGAGACATTTTAGTCGCAATTTTATGACTTTTTTGTCAACTTTTTTGTAATTTTTATTGTCAATATTGTTGTGCGTTTGTGTCAGCTTTTTTGTTGCCTATTTTAACATGTTTTTGTCAACTTTTTTGTGCATTTTTGTCAACTCTGAGACATTTTAGTCGCAATTTTGTGACTTTTTTGTTAACTTATTTGTAACGTTTTTGTCAATTTTGTTGTGCGTTTGTGTCGAATTTTTTATCACGTTTTGGTCATTTTTGTTGTGCGTTTTTGTCAACTTTGTTGAGACATTTTAGTCGCAATTTTGTGACTTAATTGTCAACTTATTTGTAACGTTTTTATCAATTTTGTTGTGTGTTTGTATCAAATTTTTTTGACGTTTTGGTCAATTTTGTTGTGCGTTTTTGTAAACTTTTATGTAACTTTTTGTAAATTTTGTTGTGCGTTTTTGTCAACTTTGTTGAGACAATTTAATTTAAATTTTGTGACATTTTTGTCAACTTTTTTGTGACGTTTTGTAAACTTTTTTGTGCGTTTTTGTCAAATTTGTTGAGACATTTCATTTGCAATTTTGTGACTTTTTTTGTCAACTCATTTGTAACGGTTTTGTCAATTTTGTTGTGCGTTTGTCAAATTTTTTGTGACGTTTTTGTCAGCTTTTTTGTGCGTTTTTGACAACTTTGTTGAGATATTTTAGTCACATTTTTGTGACGTTTTTGTCAACTTATTTGTAACGTTTTTGTCAATTTTGTTGTGCGTTTGTGTCAAATATTTGTCACGTTTTGGTCAATTTTGTTGTGCATTTTTGTCAACTTTGTTGAAAAATTTTAGTCACATTTTTGTGACGTTTTTGTCAACTTATTCATAACGTTTTTGTTAATTTTGTTGAGCGTCTGTGTCAACTTTTTTGTTGCCTATTTTTAGATGTTTTTGTTGCATTTTTGAGACCTTTTTGTCAAATTTTTTGTGCGTTTTTGTCAACTTTGTTGAGACATTTTAGTCACATTTTTGTGACGTTTATGTAAACTTTTTTTGTAACTTTTTGTCAATTTTGTGGTGCGTTTGTGTCACTTTTTTATGACGTTTGGTCAACTTTGTTGAGACATTTTAGTCACATTTTTGTGACGTTTTTGTCAACTTTTTTGTGACGTTTTTGTCAACTTTTTTGTAACTTGTCAATTTTGTGGTGCGTTTGTTGTCAACTTTTTTGTGACGTTTTTGTCATCTTTGTTGAGACATTTTAGTCACATTTTTGAGACGTTTTTGTCAACTTTTTTGTAACTTTTTGTCAATTTTGTGGTGCATTTGTGTCAACTTTTTTATGACGTTTTGGTCAACTTTGTTGAGACATTTTAGTCACATTTTTGTAACGTTTTTGTCAACTTTTTTGTAACTTGTCAATTTTGTGGTGCGTTTTTGTCAACTTTTTTGTAACTTTTTATCAATTTTGTTGTGAGTTTGTGTAAAAATTTTTGTGACGTTTTGGTCAATTTTGTTGTGCATTTTTGTCAACTTTGTTGAGACATTTTAGTCGCAATTTTATGACTTTTTTGTCAATATTGTTGTGCGTTTGTATCAGCTTTTTTGTTGCCTATTTTAACATGTTTTTGTCAACTTTTTTGTGCATTTTTGTCAAATTTCTCGAGACATTTTAGTAGGAAATTTTGTGACTTTTTTGTCAACTTTTTTGAAACATTTTTGTCAATTTTGTTGTGCGTCTGTGTCAACTTTTTTGTTGCCTATTTTTAGATGTTTTTGTCGCATTTTTGAGACGTTTTTGTCAAATTTTTTGTGCGTTTTTGTCAACTTTGTTGAGACATTTTAGTCGCAATTTTGTGACTTTTTTGTCAACTTTTTTGTAACGTTTTTTTCAATTTTGTTTTGCGTTTGTCAACTTTTTTGAGACATTTTAGTCACATTTTTGTGACGTTTTTGTCAACTTTTTTTGTGACTTTTTATCAATTTTGTTGTGCGTTTGTGTAAATTTTTTTGTGACGTTTTGGTCAATTTTGTTGTGCATTTTTGTCAAGACATTTTAGTCTCAATTTTCTGACGTTTTTGTCAACTTTTTTGTGTGTTTTTGTCAACTTTTTTGTGCGTTTTTGTAAACTTTTTTGTGACGTTTTTGTCAATTTTGTTGAGACATTTTAGTCGCAATTTTGTGACTTTTTTGACAACTTATTTGTAACGTTTTTGTCAATTTTGTTGTGCGTTTGTATCAAATTTTTTGTGACGTTTTGGTCAATTTTATTGTGCATTTTTGTCAACTTTGTTGAGACATTTTAGTCGCATTTTTTTGACGTTTTTGTCAATTTTGTTGTGCGTTTTAGTAAACTTTTATGTCAACTTTGTTGAGACATTTTAGTCTCATTTTTGTGATGTTTTTGTCAACTCTTTTTGTGACGTTTTGTAAACTTTTTTGTAACTTTTTGTCAATTTTTTTGTGCGTTTGTGTCAAATTTTTTGTGACGTTCTTGTCAACTTTTTTGTAACGTTATTGTCAACTTTGTTGAGACATTTTTGTCGCAATTTTGTGACTTTTTTATCAACTTATTTGTAAAGTTCTTGTCAATTTTGTTGTGCGTTTGTGTCAAATTTGTCACGTTTTGGTCAATTTTGTTGTGCGTTTTTGTCAACTTTGTTGAGAAATTTTAGTTGCAATTTTGTGACGTTTTTGTAAACTTTTTTTGTAACTTTTTGTCAATTTTGTTGTGCGTTTTTGTAAACTTTTATGTCAACTTTGTTGAGACATTTTAGTCTCATTTTTGTGACGTTTTTGTCAACTTTTTTTGTGACGTTTTGTAAACTTTTTTGTAACTTTTTGTCAATTTTTTTGTGCGTTTGTGTCAAATTTTTTGTGACGTTCTTGTCAACTTTTTTGTAACGTTATTGTCAACTTTGTTGAGACATTATTGTCGCAATTTTGTGACTTTTTTATCAACTTATTTGTAAAGTTCTTGTCAATTTTGTTGTGCGTTTGTGTCAAATTTGTTGTCACGTTTTGGTCAATTTTGTTGTGCGTTTTTCTCAACTTTGTTGAGAAATTTTAGTTGCAATTTTGTGACGTTTTTGTAAACTTTTTTTGTAACTTTTTGTCAATTTTGTTGTGCGTTTTGGTCAATTTTTTGAGCATTTTGTTAACTTTGTTGAGACATTTTAGTCGCATTTTGTGACGTTTTTGTCAACTTTTTTGTGCGTTTTTGACAACTTTGTTGAGACACTTTAGTCGCAATTTTGTGACGTTCTTGTCAACTTTTTTGTGACGTTTTTTAAAACTTTTTTTGTAACTTTGTCAATTTTGTTCTGATTTGTGTCAAATTTTTGTGACGTTTTGGTCAATTTTGTTGTGCGTTTTTGTCAACTTTTTTCTGACGTTTTTGTCAGCTTTTTTGTGACGTTTTTGACAACTTTGTTGAGACATTTTAGTCGCAATTTTGTGACGTTTTTGTAAACTTTTTTGTGACGTTTTTTAAAACTTTTTTTGTAACTTGTCAATTTTGTTGTGCGTTTGTGTCAAATTTTTGTCACGTTTGGGTCAATTTTGTTGTGCATTTTTGTCAACTTTGTTGAAACATTTTAGTCACATTTTTGTGACGTTTTTGTCAACTTATTCATAACGTTTTTGTCAATTTTGTTGAGCGTTTGTGTCAAATTTTTTGTGACGTTTTGGTCAATTTTGTTGTGCGTTCATGTAAACTTTTATGTCAACTTTGTTGAGACATTTTAGTCGCATTTTTGTGACGTTTTTGTCAACTTTTTTGTGACGTTTTGTAAACTTTTTTGTAACTTTGTCAATTTTATTGTGCGTTTGTGTCATTTTTTCTGACGTTTTTGTCAACTTTTTTGTGTGTTTTTGTCAACTTTTTTGTGCGTTTTTGTCAACTTATTTGTAACGTTTTTGTCAATTTTGTTGTGCGTTTGTGTCGAATTTTTTATCACGTTTTGGTCAATTTTGTTGTGCATTTTTGTCAACTTTGTTGTGCGTTTTTGTAAACTTTTATGTAACTTTTTGTCAATTTTGTTGTGCGTTTTTGTCAACTTTGAGACATTTTAGTCGCAATTTTTTAACGTTTTTGTCAATTTTGTTGTGTGCGTTTGTGTCGAATTTTTTATCACGTTTTGGTCAATTTTGTTGTGCATTTTTGTCAACTTTGTTGAGATATTTTAGTCACATTTTTGTGACGTTTCTGTCAATTTTGTTGGGCTTTTTTGTAAACTTTTATTTAACTTTTTGTCAATTTTGTTGTGCGTTTGTATCAAATTTTTTGACGTTTTTGTCGACATTTTTGTGCGTTTTTGTCAACTTTTTTTGTAACTTTTTGTCAATTTTGTGGTGCGTTTGTGTCACTTTTTTATGACGTTTGGTCAACTTTGTTGAGACATTTTAGTCACATTTTTGTGACGTTTTTGTCAACTTTTTTGTGACGTTTTTGTCAACTTTTTTGTAACTTGTCAATTTTGTGGTGCGTTTGTTGTTAACTTTTTTGTGACGTTTTTGTCATCTTTGTTGAGACATTTTAGTCACATTTTTGAGACGTTTTTGTCAACTTTTTTGTAACTTTTTGTCAATTTTGTGGTGCATTTGTGTCAACTTTTTTATGACGTTTTGGTCAACTTTGTTGAGACATTTTAGTCACATTTTTGTAACGTTTTTGTCAACTTTTTTGTAACTTGTCAATTTTGTGGTGCGTTTTTGTCAACTTTTTTGTAACTTTTTATCAATTTTGTTGTGAGTTTGTGTAAAAATTTTTGTGACGTTTTGGTCAATTTTGTTGTGCATTTTTGTCAACTTTGTTGAGACATTTTAGTCGCAATTTTATGACTTTTTTGTCAATATTGTTGTGCGTTTGTATCAGCTTTTTTGTTGCCTATTTTAACATGTTTTTGTCAACTTTTTTGTGCATTTTTGTCAAATTTCTCGAGACATTTTAGTAGGAAATTTTGTGACTTTTTTGTCAACTTTTTTGAAACATTTTTGTCAATTTTGTTGTGCGTCTGTGTCAACTTTTTTGTTGCCTATTTTTAGATGTTTTTGTCAAATTTTTTGTGCGTTTTTGTCAACTTTGTTGAGACATTTTAGTCGCAATTTTGTGACTTTTTTGTAAACTTTTTTGTAACGTTTTTTTCAATTTTGTTTTGCGTTTGTCAACTTTTTTGAGACATTTTAGTCACATTTTTGTGACGTTTTTGTCAACTTTTTTTGTGACTTTTTATCAATTTTGTTGTGCGTTTGTGTAAAATTTTTTGTGACGTTTTGGTCAATTTTGTTGTGCATTTTTGTCAAGACATTTTAGTCTCAATTTTATGACGTTTTTGTCAACTTTTTTGTGACGTTTCTGTAAACTTTTTTGTAACGTTTTGGTCAATTTTGTTGTGCGTTTTTGTAAACTTTTTTGTGACGTTTTTGTCAATTTTGTGGAGACATTTTAGTCGCAATTTTGTGACTTTTTTGACAACTTATTTGTAACGTTTTTGTCAATTTTGTTGTGCGTTTGTATCAAATTTTTTGTGACGTTTTGGTCAATTTTATTGTGCATTTTTGTCAACTTTGTTGAGACATTTTAGTCGCATTTTTTTGACGTTTTTGTCAATTTTGTTGTGCGTTTTAGTAAACTTTTATGTCAACTTTGTTGAGACATTTTAGTCTCATTTTTGTGATGTTTTTGTCAACTCTTTTTGTGACGTTTTGTAAACTTTTTTGTAACTTTTTGTCAATTTTTTTGTGCGTTTGTGTCAAATTTTTTGTGACGTTCTTGTCAACTTTTTTGTAACGTTATTGTCAACTTTGTTGAGACATTTTTGTCGCAATTTTGTGACTTTTTTATCAACTTATTTGTAAAGTTCTTGTCAATTTTGTTGTGCGTTTGTGTCAAATTTGTCACGTTTTGGTCAATTTTGTTGTGCGTTTTTGTCAACTTTGTTGAGAAATTTTAGTTGCAATTTTGTGACGTTTTTGTAAACTTTTTTTGTAACTTTTTGTCAATTTTGTTGTGCGTTTTTGTAAACTTTTATGTCAACTTTGTTGAGACATTTTAGTCTCATTTTTGTGACGTTTTTGTCAACTTTTTTTGTGACGTTTTGTAAACTTTTTTGTAACTTTTTGTCAATTTTTTTGTGCGTTTGTGTCAAATTTTTTGTGACGTTCTTGTCAACTTTTTTGTAACGTTATTGTCAACTTTGTTGAGACATTATTGTCGCAATTTTGTGACTTTTTTATCAACTTATTTGTAAAGTTCTTGTCAATTTTGTTGTGCGTTTGTGTCAAATTTGTTGTCACGTTTTGGTCAATTTTGTTGTGCGTTTTTCTCAACTTTGTTGAGAAATTTTAGTTGCAATTTTGTGACGTTTTTGTAAACTTTTTTTGTAACTTTTTGTCAATTTTGTTGTGCGTTTTGGTCAATTTTTTGAGCATTTTGTTAACTTTGTTGAGACATTTTAGTCGCATTTTGTGACGTTTTTGTCAACTTTTTTGTGCGTTTTTGTCAACTTTTTTCTGACGTTTTTGTCAGCTTTTTTGTGCGTTTTTGACAACTTTGTTGAGACATTTTAGTCGCAATTTTGTGACGTTTTTGTAAACTTTTTTGTGACGTTTTTTAATACTTTTTTTGTAACTTGTCAATTTTGTTGTGCGTTTGTGTCAAATTTTTGTCACGTTTGGGTCAATTTTGTTGTGCATTTTTGTCAACTTTGTTGAAACATTTTAGTCACATTTTTGTGACGTTTTTGTCAACTTATTCATAACGTTTTTGTCAATTTTGTTGAGCGTTTGTGTCAAATTTTTTGTGACGTTTTGGTCAATTTTGTTGTGCGTTCATGTAAACTTTTATGTCAACTTTGTTGAGACATTTTAGTCGCATTTTTGTGACGTTTTTGTCAACTTTTTTGTGACGTTTTGTAAACTTTTTTGTAACTTTGTCAATTTTATTGTGCGTTTGTGTCATTTTTTCTGACGTTTTTGTCAACTTTTTTGTGTGTTTTTGTCAACTTTGTTGAGACATTTTAGTCGCAATTTTGTGACTTTTTTGTAAACTTTTTTGTAACGTTTTTTTCAATTTTGTTTTGCGTTTGTCAACTTTTTTGAGACATTTTAGTCACATTTTTGTGACGTTTTTGTCAACTTTTTTTGTGACTTTTTATCAATTTTGTTGTGCGTTTGTGTAAAATTTTTTGTGACGTTTTGGTCAATTTTGTTGTGCATTTTTGTCAAGACATTTTAGTCTCAATTTTATGACGTTTTTGTCAACTTTTTTGTGACGTTTCTGTAAACTTTTTTGTAACGTTTTGGTCAATTTTGTTGTGCGTTTTTGTAAACTTTTTTGTGACGTTTTTGTCAATTTTGTTGAGACATTTTAGTCGCAATTTTGTAACTTTTTTGACAACTTATTTGTAACGTTTTTGTCAATTTTGTTGTGCGTTTGTATCAAATTTTTTGTGACGTTTTGGTCAATTTTATTGTGCATTTTTGTCAACTTTGTTGAGACATTTTAGTCGCATTTTTTTGACGTTTTTGTCAATTTTGTTGTGCGTTTTAGTAAACTTTTATGTCAACTTTGTTGAGACATTTTAGTCTCATTTTTGTGATGTTTTTGTCAACTCTTTTTGTGACGTTTTGTAAACTTTTTTGTAACTTTTTGTCAATTTTTTTGTGCGTTTGTGTCAAATTTTTTGTGACGTTCTTGTCAACTTTTTTGTAACGTTATTGTCAACTTTGTTGAGACATTTTTGTCGCAATTTTGTGACTTTTTTATCAACTTATTTGTAAAGTTCTTGTCAATTTTGTTGTGCGTTTGTGTCAAATTTGTCACGTTTTGGTCAATTTTGTTGTGCGTTTTTGTCAACTTTGTTGAGAAATTTTAGTTGCAATTTTGTGACGTTTTTGTAAACTTTTTTTGTAACTTTTTGTCAATTTTGTTGTGCGTTTTTGTAAACTTTTATGTCAACTTTGTTGAGACATTTTAGTCTCATTTTTGTGACGTTTTTGTCAACTTTTTTTGTGACGTTTTGTAAACTTTTTTGTAACTTTTTGTCAATTTTTTTGTGCGTTTGTGTCAAATTTTTTGTGACGTTCTTGTCACCTTTTTTGTAACGTTATTGTCAACTTTGTTGAGACATTATTGTCGCAATTTTGTGACTTTTTTATCAACTTATTTGTAAAGTTCTTGTCAATTTTGTTGTGTGTTTGTGTCAAATTTGTTGTCACGTTTTGGTCAATTTTGTTGTGCGTTTTTCTCAACTTTGTTGAGAAATTTTAGTTGCAATTTTGTGACGTTTTTGTAAACTTTTTTTGTAACTTTTTGTCAATTTTGTTGTGCGTTTTGGTCAATTTTTTGAGCATTTTGTTAACTTTGTTGAGACATTTTAGTCGCATTTTGTGACGTTTTTGTCAACTTTTTTGTGCGTTTTTGTCAACTTTTTTCTGACGTTTTTGTCAGCTTTTTTGTGCGTTTTTGACAACTTTGTTGAGACATTTTAGTCGCAATTTTGTGACGTTTTTGTAAACTTTTTTGTGACGTTTTTTAAAACTTTTTTTGTAACTTGTCAATTTTGTTGTGCGTTTGTGTCAAATTTTTGTCACGTTTGGGTCAATTTTGTTGTGCATTTTTGTCAACTTTGTTGAAACATTTTAGTCACATTTTTGTGACGTTTTTGTCAACTTATTCATAACGTTTTTGTCAATTTTGTTGAGCGTTTGTGTCAAATTTTTTGTGACGTTTTGGTCAATTTTGTTGTGCGTTCATGTAAACTTTTATGTCAACTTTGTTGAGACATTTTAGTCGCATTTTTGTGACGTTTTTGTCAACTTTTTTGTGACGTTTTGTAAACTTTTTTGTAACTTTGTCAATTTTATTGTGCGTTTGTGTCATTTTTTCTGACGTTTTTGTCAACTTTTTTGTGTGTTTTTGTCAACTTTTTTGTGCGTTTTTGTCAACTTATTTGTAACGTTTTTGTCAATTTTGTTGTGCGTTTGTGTCGAATTTTTTATCACGTTTTGGTCAATTTTGTTGTGCATTTTTGTCAACTTTGTTGAGACATTTTAGTCACATTTTCGTGACGTTTTTGTCAATTTTGTTGTGCGTTTTTGTAAACTTTTATGTAACTTTTTGTCAATTTTGTTGTGCGTTTTTGTCAACTTTGAGACATTTTAGTCGCAATTTTTTAACGTTTTTGTCAATTTTGTTGTGTGCGTTTGTGTCGAATTTTTTATCACGTTTTGGTCAATTTTGTTGTGCATTTTTGTCAACTTTGTTGAGATATTTTAGTCACATTTTTGTGACGTTTCTGTCAATTTTGTTGGGCTTTTTTGTAAACTTTTATGTAACTTTTTGTCAATTTTGTTGTGCGTTTGTATCAAATTTTTTGACGTTTTTGTCGACATTTTTGTGCTTTTTTTGTCAACTTTGTTGGTACATTTTAGTCGCATTTTGTGACGTTTTTGTCAACTTTTTTTGTAACTTTGTCAATTTTGTTGTGCGTTTGTGTCAAATTTTTAGTGACTTTTTTTGTCAACTTATTTGTAACGTTTTTGTCAATTTTGTTGTGCGTTTGTATCAAATTTTTTGTGAAGTATTGGTCAATTTTGTTGTGCGTTTTTGTCAACTTTGTTGAGACATTTTAGTCACATTTTTGTGAAGTTTTTGTCAATTTTTTTATGACGTTTTTGTCAGCTTTTTTGTGCGTTTTTGAAAACTTTGTTGAGACATTTTTGTCACAATTTTATGATTTTTTTATCAACTTTTTGTTACATTTTTGTCATTTTTGTTGTAAACTTTTATGTAACTTTTTGTCAATTTTGTTGTGCGTTTGTGTCAACTTTTTTGTTGCTTATTTTTAGATGTTTTTGTCGCCTTTTTGTGATGTTTTTTTACACTTTTTTGTGCTTTTTTGACAACTTTGAGATATTTTAGTCGCATTTTTATGACGTTTTTGTCAATTTTGTTGTGATTTATGTCAAATTATTTGTGACGTTTTTGTCAACTTTTTTGTGCATTTTTGTCAACTTTGTTGAGACATTTTAGTCACATTTTTGTGACGTTTTTGTCAACTTATTTGTTAAGTTTTTGTCAATTTTGTTGTGCGTTTGTATCAATTTTTGTGACGTTTTTGGTCAATTTTGTTGTGCGTTTTAGTAAACTTTTATGTCAACTTTGTTGAGACATTTTAGTCTCATTTTTGTGACATTTTTGTCAACTCATTTGTAACGGTTTAGTCAATTTTGTTGTGCGTTTGTGTCAAATTTATTGTCACGTTTTGGTCAATTTTGTTGTGCATTTTTGTCAACTTTGTTGAGATATTTTAGTTGCATTTTTGTGACGTTTTTGTCAATTTTGTTCTGATTTGTGTCAAATTATGTGACGTTTTGGTCAAATTTGTTGTGCATTTTTGTCACCTTTGTTGAGACATTTTAGTCGCATTTTATGACTTTTTTGTCAACTTATTGTAAAGTTTTTGTCAATTTTGTTGTGCGTTTGTGTCAAATTTTTTGTGACTTTTGGTCAATTTTGTTGTGCGTTTTGTAAACTTTTATGTAACTTTTTGTCAATTTTGTTGTGCGTTTTTGTCAACTTTGTTGAGACAATTTAGTTTCAATTTTGTGACTTTTGTCAACTTTTTTGTGACGTTTTGTAAACTTTTTTGTAACTTTTTGTCAATTTTTTTGTGCGTTTGTGTCAATTTTGTTGTGCATTTTTGTCAAATTTTTTGTCACGTTTTGGTCAATTTTGTGACGTTTTTGTCAACTTATTTGTAACGTTTTTGTCAATTTTGTTGTGCGTTTGTGTCAAATATTTTGTGACGTTTTGGTCAATTTTGTTGTGCGTTTATGTAAACTTTTATGTCAACTTTGTTGAGACATTTTAGTCGCATTTTTGTGACGTTTTTGTCAACTTTTTTGTGACGTGTTGTAAACTTTTTTGTAACTTTTTGTCAATTTTGTTGTGCGTTTGTGTCATTTTTTGTGCGTTTTTGTCAACTTTGAGACATTTTAGTCGCAATTTTGTGACTTTTTTGTTAACTTATTTGTAACGTTTTTGTCAATTTTGTATACGTTTTTGTCAAATTTGTTGTGCATTTTTGTCAACTTTGTTGAGACATTTTAGTCGCATTTTGTGACTTTTTTGTCAACTCATTTGTAACGGTTTTGTCAATTTTGTTGTGCATTTTTGTCGCAATTTTGTGACGTTTTTGTCAACTTATTTGTAACGTTTTTGTCAATTTTGTTGAGACATTTTAGTCGCATTTTGTGACTTTTTGTCAACTTTTTTGTGCATTTTTGTCAACTTTGTTGAGACATTTTAGTCACATTTTGTGACGTTTTTGTCAATTTTGTTGTGCATTTGTGTCAAATTTTTTGTGACTTTTGGTCAATTTTGTTGTGCGTTTTTGTAAACTTTTATGTAACTTTTTGTCAATTTTGTTGTGCGTTTTTGTCAACTTTGTTGAGACATTTTAGTCGCAATTTTGTGACGTTTTTATCAACTTTTTTGTGACGTTTTTTTAAAACTTTTTTTGTAACTTTTTGTCAATTTTGTTGTGCGTTTGTGTCAAATTTTTTGTGACGTTTTGGTCAATTTTGTTGTGCATTTTTGTCAAATTTGTTGAGACATTTTAGTCGCAATTTTGTGACTTTTTTGTCAACTCATTTGTAACGGTTTAGTCAATTTTGTTGTGCGTTTGTGTCAAATTTATTGTCACGTTTTGGTCAATTTTGTTGTGCATTTTTGTCAACTTTGTTGAGACATTTTAGTCGCAATTTTGTGACGTTCTTGTCAACTTATTTGTAACGTTTTTGTCAATTTTGTTGTGCGTTTGTATCAAATTTTTTTGACGTTTTGGTCAATTTTGTTGTGCGTTTTTGTAAACTTTTATGTGACGTGTTGTAAACTTTTTTGTAACTTTTTGTCAATTTTGTTGTGCGTTTGTGTCATTTTTTGAGCATTTTTGTCAACTTTGTTGAGACATTTTAGTCGCATTTTGTGACTTTTTTGTCAACTTATTGTAAAGTTTTTGTCAATTTTGTTGTGCGTTTGTATCAAATTTTTTGTGACGTTTTGGTCAATTTTGTTGTGAGTTTTTGTCAACTTTGTTGAGACAATTTAGTTTCAATTTTGTGACGTTTTTGTCAACTTTTTTGTGACGTTTTGTAAACTTTTTTGTAACTTTTTGTCAATTTTGTTGTGCGTTTGTGTAAAATTTTTTGTGACTTTTTGTCAACTTTTTTGTGCGTTTTTGTCAACTTTGTTGAGACATTTTATTTGCAATTTTGTGACTTTTTTGTCAACTCATTTGTAACGGTTTTGTCAATTTTGTTGTGCGTTTTTGTCAAATTTTTTGTCACGTTTTGGTCAATTTTATTGTGCATTTTTGTCAACTTTGTTGAGACATTTTAGTCTCAATTTTGTGACGTTTTTGTCAACTTATTTGTAACGTTTTTGTCAATTTTGTTGTGCGTTTGTATCAAATTTTTTTGACGTTTTGGTCAATTTTGTTGTGCGTTTTTGTAAACTTTTATGTAACTTTTTGTCAATTTTGTTGTGCGTTTCTGTCAACTTTGTTGAGACAATTTAGTTTCAATTTTGTGACATTTTTGTCAACTTTTTTGCGACGTTTTGTAATTTTTTTTGTAAATTTTTGTCAATTTTGTTGTGCGTTTGTGTAAAATTTTTTGTGACTTTTTGTCAACTTTTTTGTGCGTTTTTGTCAACTTTGTTGAGACATTTTAGTCGCAATTTTGTGACTTTTTTTGTCAACTTATTTGTAACGTTTTTGTCAATTTTGTTGTGCGTTTGTGCCAATTTTGTTGTGCATTTTTGTCAAATTTTTTGTCACGTTTTGGTCAATTTTGTGACGTTTTTGTCAACTTATTTGTAACGTTTTTGTCAATTTTGTTGTGCGTTTGTGTCAAATTTTTTGTGACTTTTGGTCAATTTTGTTGTGCGTTTTTGTAAACTTTTATGTAACTTTTTGTCAATTTTGTTGTGCGTTTTTGTCAACTTTGTTGAGACAATTTAGTTTCAATTTTGTGACTTTTGTCAACTTTTTTGTGACGTTTTGTAAACTTTTTTGTAACTTTTTGTCAATTTTGTTGTGCGTTTGTGTCAATTTTGTTGTGCATTTTTGTCAACTTTTTTGTGACGTTTTGTAAACTTTTTTGTAACGTTTTGGTCAATTTTGTTGTGCGTTTATGTAAACTTTTATGTCAACTTTGTTGAGACATTTTAGTCGCATTTTTGTGACGTTTTTGTCAACTTTTTTGTGATGTGTTATAAACTTATTTGTAACGTTTTTGTCAATTTTGTATACGTTTGTGTCAAATTTTTTTACCACGTTTTGGTCAATTTTGTTGTGCATTTTTGTCAAGTTTGTTGAGAAGTTTTTGTCAATTTTGTTGTGCGTTTTTGTAAACTTTTATGTAACTTTTTGTCAATTTTGTTGTGCGTTTTTGTCAACTTTGTTGAGACATTTTAGTCGTAATTTTGTGACTTTTTTGTCAACTTATTTGTAACGTTTTTGTCAATTTTGTTGTGCGTTTGTATCAATTTTTTTTGACGTTTTGGTCAATTTTGTTGTGCGTTTTTGTAAACTTTTATGTAACTTTTTGTCAATTTTGTTGTGCGTTTAAGTCAACTTTGTTGAGACATTTTAGTCGCATTTTTGTGACGTTTTTGTCAACTTTTTTGTGATGTGTTATAAACTTATTTGTAACGTTTTTGTCAATTTTGTATACGTTTGTGTCAAATTTTTTTACCATGTTTTGGTCAATTTTGTTGTGCATTTTTGTCAACTTTGTTGAGAAGTTTTTGTCAATTTTGTTGTGCGTTTTTGTAAACTTTTATGTAACTTTTTGTCAATTTTGTTGTGCGTTTTTGTCAACTTTGTTGAGACATTTTAGTCGCAATTTTGTGACTTTTTTGTCAACTTATTTGTAACGTTTTTGTCAATTTTGTTGTGCGTTTGTATCAAATTTTTTTTGACGTTTTGGTCAATTTTGTTATACGTTTTTGTAAACTTTTATGTAACTTTTTGTCAATTTTGTTGTGCGTTTTTGTCAACTTTGTTGATACAATTTAGTTTCAATTTTGTGACATTTTTGTCAACTTTTTTGTGACGTTTTGTAAACTTTTTTGTAACTTTTTGTCAATTTTGTTGTGCGTTTGTGTAAAATTTTTTGTGACTTTTTGTCAACTTTTTTGTGCGTTTTTGTCAACTTTGTTGAGACATTTTATTTGTAATTTTGTGACTTTTTTGTCAACTCATTTGTAACGGTTTGGTCAATTTTGTTCTGCGTTTTTGTAAACTTTTATGTAACTTTTTGTCAATTTTGTTGTGCGTTTTTGTCAAATTTGTTGAGACATTTTAGTCGCAATTTTGTGACGTTTTTATCAACTTTTTTGTGACGTTTTTTTAAACTTTTTTTTTTAACTTTTTGTCAATTTTGTTGTGCGTTTGTGTCAAATTTTTTGTAACGTTTTTGTCAACTTTGTTGAGATATTTTAGTCGCATTTTTGTGACGTTTTTGTCAATTTTGTTCTGATTTGTGTCAAATTATGTGATGTTTTGGTCAATTTTGTTGTGCATTTTTGTCAACTTTGTTGAGACATTTTAGTCGCATTTTGTGACTTTTTTGTCAACTTATTGTAAAGTTTTTGTCAATTTTGTTGTGCCTTTGTGTCAAATTTTTTGTGACTTTTTGTCAATTTTGTTGTGCATTTGTGTAAAATTTTTTGTGACTTTTTGTCAACTTTTTTGTGCGTTTTTGTCAACTTTGTTGAGACATTTTATTTGCAATTTTGTGACTTTTTTGTCAACTCATTTGTAACGGTTTTGTCAATTTTGTTGTGCGTTTTTGTCAACTTTGTTAAGACATTTTAGTCTCAATTTTGTGACGTTTTTGTCAACTTATTTGTAACGTTTTTGTCAATTTTGTTGTGCGTTTGTATCAAATTTTTTTGACGTTTTGGTCAATTTTGTTGTGCGTTTTTGTAAACTTTTATGTAACTTTTTGTCAATTTTGTTGTGCGTTTCTGTCAACTTTGTTGAGACAATTTAGTTTCAATTTTGTGACATTTTTGTCAACTTTTTTGTGACGTTTTGTAATCTTTTTTTGTAACTTTTTGTCAATTTTGTTGTGCGTTTGTGTAAAATTTTTTGTGACTTTTTGTCAATTTTGTTGTGCGTTTTTGTCAACTTTGTTGAGACATTTTAGTCGCATTTTTGTGACGTTTTTGTCAACTTTTTTGTGACGTGTTGTAAACTTTTTTGTAACTTTTTGTCAATTTTGTTGTGCGTTTGTGTCATTTTTTGTGCGTTTTTGTCAACTTTGAGACATTTTAGTCGCAATTTTGTGACTTTTTTGTTAACTTATTTGTAACGTTTTTGTCAATTTTGTATACGTTTGTGTCAAATTTTTTTTACCACGTTTTGGTCAATTTTGTTGTGCATTTTTGTCAACTTTGTTGAGACGTTTTTGTCAATTTTGTTGTGCGTTTTTGTAAACTTATGTAACTTTTTGTCAATTTTGTTGTGCGTTTTTGTCAACTTTGTTGAGACATTTTATTTGCAATTTTGTGACTTTTTTGTCAACTCATTTGTAACGGTTTTGTCAATTTTGTTGGGCGTTTTTGTCAAATTTTTTGTCACGTTTTGGTCAATTTTGTTGTGCATTTTTGTCAACTTTGTTGAGACATTTTAGTCTCAATTTTGTGACGTTTTTGTCAACTTATTTGTAACGTTTTTGTCAATTTTGTTGTGCGTTTGTGTCAAATTTTTTGTGACTTTTGGTCAATTTTGTTGTGCGTTTGTGTAAAATTTTTTGTGACTTTTTGTCAACTTTTTTGTGCGTTTTTGTCAACTTTGTTGAAACATTTTATTTGCAATTTTGTGACGTTTTTGTCAAGTTATTTGTAACGTTTTTGTCAATTTTGTTGTGCGTTTGTATCAAATTTTTTTGACGTTTTGGTCAATTTTGTTGTGCGTTTTTGTAAACTTTTATGTAACTTTTTGTCAATTTTGTTGTGCGTTTTTGTCAACTTTGTTGAGACAATTTAGTTTCAATTTTGTGACATTTTTGTCAACTTTTTTGTGACGTTTTGTAAACTTTTTTGTAACTTTTTGTCAATTTTGTTGTGCGTTTGTGTAAAATTTTTTGTGACTTTTTGTCAACTTTTTTGTGCGTTTTTGTCAACTTTGTTGAGACATTTTATTTGTAATTTTGTGACTTTTTTGTCAACTCATTTGTAACGGTTTTGTCAATTTTGTTGTGCGTTTTTGTAAACTTTTATGTAACTTTTTGTCAATTTTGTTGTGCGTTTTTGTCAACTTTGTTGTGCGTTTGTGTCAAATTTTTTTGTGACGTTTTGGTCAAATTTGTTGTGCATTTTTGTCACCTTTGTTGAGACATTTTAGTCGCAATTTTGTGACATTTTTGTCAACTCATTTGTAACGGTTTAGTCAATTTTGTTGTGCGTTTGTGTCAAATTATTTGTGACTTTTTGTCAACTTTTTTGTGCATTTTTGTCAACTTTGTTGAGACATTTTAGTTACATTTTGTGACGTTTTTGTCAACTTATTTGTAACGTTTTTGTCAATTTTGTTGTGCGTTTGTGTCAAATTTTTTGTGACTTTTGGTCAATTTTGTTGTGCGTTTTGTAAACTTTTATGTAACTTTTTGTCAATTTTGTTGTGCGTTTGTGTCAATTTTGTTGTGCATTTTTGTCAACTTTGTTGAGACATTTTAGTTGCAATTTTGTGACATTTTTGTCAACTTATTTGTAACGTTTTTGTCAATTTTGTTGTGCGTTTGTGTCAAATATTTTGTGACGTTTTGGTCAATTTTGTTGTGCGTTTATGTAAACTTTTATGTCAACTTTGTTGAGACATTTTAGTCGCATTTTTGTGACGTTTTTGTCAACTTTTTTGTGACGTGTTGTAAACTTTTTTGTAACTTTTTGTCAATTTTGTTGTGCGTTTGTGTCATTTTTTGTGCGTCTTTGTCAACTTTGAGACATTTTAGTCGCAATTTTGTGACTTTTTTGTTAAGTTATTTGTAACGTTTTTGTCAATTTTGTATACGTTTGTGTCAAATTTTTTTTACCACGTTTTGGTCAATTTTGTTGTGCATTTTTGTCAACTTTGTTGAGACGTTTTTGTCAATTTTGTTGTGCGTTTTTGTAAACTTATGTAACTTTTTGTCAATTTTGTTGTGCGTTTTTGTCAACTTTGTTGAGACATTTTAGTCGCAATTTTGTGACTTTTTTGTCAACTTATTTGTAACGTTTTTGTCAATGTTGTTGTGCGTTTGTATCAAATTTTTTTGACGTTTTGGTCAATTTTGTTGTGCGTTTTTGTAAACTTTTATGTAACTTTTTGTCAATTTTGTTGTGCGTTTGTGTCAATTTTGTTGTGCATTTTTGTCAACTTTGTTGAGACATTTTAGTTGCAATTTTGTGACATTTTTGTCAACTTATTTGTAACGTTTTTGTCAATTTTGTTGTGCGTTTGTGTCAAATATTTTGTGACGTTTTGGTCAATTTTGTTGTGCGTTTATGTAAACTTTTATGTCAACTTTGTTGAGACATTTTAGTCGCATTTTTGTGACGTTTTTGTCAACTTTTTTGTGACGTGTTGTAAACTTTTTTGTAACTTTTTGTCAATTTTGTTGTGCGTTTTTGTCAAATTTGTTGAGACATTTTAGTCGCAATTTTGTGACGTTTTTATCAACTTTTTTGTGACGTTTTTTTAAACTTTTTTTTTAACTTTTTGTCAATTTTGTTGTGCGTTTGTGTCAAATTTTTTGTAACGTTTTTGTCAACTTTGTTGAGATATTTTAGTCGCATTTTTGTGACGTTTTTTTCAATTTTGTTCTGATTTGTGTCAAATTATGTGATGTTTTGGTCAATTTTGTTGTGCATTTTTGTCAACTTTGTTGAGACATTTTAGTCGCATTTTGTGACTTTTTTGTCAACTTATTGTAAAGTTTTTGTCAATTTTGTTGTGCCTTTGTGTCAAATTTTTTGTGACTTTTTGTCAATTTTGTTGTGCATTTGTGTAAAATTTTTTGTGACTTTTTGTCAACTTTTTTGTGCGTTTTTGTCAACTTTGTTGAGACATTTTATTTGCAATTTTGTGACTTTTTTGTCAACTCATTTGTAACGGTTTTGTCAATTTTGTTGTGCGTTTTTGTCAACTTTGTTAAGACATTTTAGTCTCAATTTTGTGACGTTTTTGTCAACTTATTTGTAACGTTTTTGTCAATTTTGTTGTGCGTTTGTATCAAATTTTTTTGACGTTTTGGTCAATTTTGTTGTGCGTTTTTGTAAACTTTTATGTAACTTTTTGTCAATTTTGTTGTGCGTTTCTGTCAACTTTGTTGAGACAATTTAGTTTCAATTTTGTGACATTTTTGTCAACTTTTTTGTGACGTTTTGTAATCTTTTTTTGTAACTTTTTGTCAATTTTGTTGTGCGTTTGTGTAAAATTTTTTGTGACTTTTTGTCAATTTTGTTGTGCGTTTTTGTCAACTTTGTTGAGACATTTTAGTCGCATTTTTGTGACGTTTTTGTCAACTTTTTTGTGACGTGTTGTAAACTTTTTTGTAACTTTTTGTCAATTTTGTTGTGCGTTTGTGTCATTTTTTGTGCGTTTTTGTCAACTTTGAGACATTTTAGTCGCAATTTTGTGACTTTTTTGTTAACTTATTTGTAACGTTTTTGTCAATTTTGTATACGTTTGTGTCAAATTTTTTTTACCACGTTTTGGTCAATTTTGTTGTGCATTTTTGTCAACTTTGTTGAGACGTTTTTGTCAATTTTGTTGTGCGTTTTTGTAAACTTATGTAACTTTTTGTCAATTTTGTTGTGCGTTTTTGTCAACTTTGTTGAGACATTTTAGTCGCAATTTTGTGACTTTTTTGTCAACTTATTTGTAACGTTTTTGTCAATTTTGTTGTGCGTTTGTATCAAATTTTTTTGACGTTTTGGTCAATTTTGTTGTGCGTTTTTGTAAACTTTTATGTAACTTTTTGTCAATTTTGTTGTGCGTTTTTGTCAAATTTGTTGAGACATTTTAGTCGCAATTTTGTGACGTTTTTATCAACTTTTTTGTGACGTTTTTTTAAACTTTTTTTTTAAACTTTTTGTCAATTTTGTTGTGCGTTTGTGTCAAATTTTTTGTAACGTTTTTGTCAACTTTGTTGAGATATTTTAGTCGCATTTTTGTGACGTTTTTGTCAATTTTGTTCTGATTTGTGTCAAATTATGTGATGTTTTGGTCAATTTTGTTGTGCATTTTTGTCAACTTTGTTGAGACATTTTAGTCGCATTTTGTGACTTTTTTGTCAACTTATTGTAAAGTTTTTGTCAATTTTGTTGTGCCTTTGTGTCAAATTTTTTGTGACTTTTTGTCAATTTTGTTGTGCATTTGTGTAAAATTTTTTGTGACTTTTTGTCAACTTTTTTGTGCGTTTTTGTCAACTTTGTTGAGACATTTTATTTGCAATTTTGTGACTTTTTTGTCAACTCATTTGTAACGATTTTGTCAATTTTGTTGTGCGTTTTTGTCAACTTTGTTAAGACATTTTAGTCTCAATTTTGTGACGTTTTTGTCAACTTATTTGTAACGTTTTTGTCAATTTTGTTGTGCGTTTGTATCAAATTTTTTTGACGTTTTGGTCAATTTTGTTGTGCGTTTTTGTAAACTTTTATGTAACTTTTTGTCAATTTTGTTGTGCGTTTCTGTCAACTTTGTTGAGACAATTTAGTTTCAATTTTGTGACATTTTTGTCAACTTTTTTGTGACGTTTTGTAATCTTTTTTTGTAACTTTTTGTCAATTTTGTTGTGCGTTTGTGTAAAATTTTTTGTGACTTTTTGTCAATTTTGTTGTGCGTTTTTGTCAACTTTGTTGAGACATTTTAGTCGCATTTTTGTGACGTTTTTGTCAACTTTTTTGTGACGTGTTGTAAACTTTTTTGTAACTTTTTCTCAATTTTGTTGTGCGTTTGTGTCATTTTTTGTGCGTTTTTGTCAACTTTGAGACATTTTAGTCGCAATTTTGTGACTTTTTTGTTAACTTATTTGTAACGTTTTTGTCAATTTTGTATACGTTTTTGTCAAATTTGTTGTGCATTTTTGTCAACTTTGTTGAGACATTTTAGTCACATTTTGTGACTTTTTTGTCAACTCATTTGTAACGGTTTTGTCAATTTTGTTGTGCATTTTTGTCGCAATTTTGTGACGTTTTTGTCAACTTATTTGTAACGTTTTTGTCAATTTTGTTGAGACATTTTAGTCGCATTTTGTGACTTTTTGTCAACTTTTTTGTGCATTTTTGTCAACTTTGTTGAGACATTTTAGTCACATTTTGTGACGTTTTTGTCAATTTTGTTGTGCATTTGTGTCAAATTTTTTGTGACTTTTGGTCAATTTTGTTGTGCGTTTTTGTAAACTTTTATGTAACTTTTTGTCAATTTTGTTGTGCGTTTTTGTCAACTTTGTTGAGACAATTTAGTTTCAATTTTGTGACTTTTGTCAACTTTTTTTGTGACGTTTTGTAGACTTTTTTGTAACTTTTTGTCAATTTTGTTGTGCGTTTGTGTCAATTTTGTTGTGCATTTTTGTCAACTTTGTTGAGACATTTTAGTTGCAATTTTGTGACGTTTTTGTCAACTTATTTGTAACGTTTTTGTCAATTTTGTTGTGCGTTTGTGTCAAATATTTTGTGACGTTTTGGTCAATTTTGTTGTGCGTTTATGTAAACTTTTATGTCAACTTTGTTGAGACGTTTTTGTCAACTTTTTTGTAACTTTTTGTCAATTTTGTTGTGCGTTTGTGTCATTTTTTGTGCGTTTTTGTCAACTTTGAGACATTTTAGTCGCAATTTTGTGACTTTTTTGTCAACTTATTTGTAACGTTTTTGTCAATTTTGTTGTGCGTTTTTGTCAAATTTTTTGTCACGTTTTGGTCAATTTTGTTGTGCATTTTTGTCAACTTTGTTGAGACATTGTAGTCGCAATTTTGTGACGTTTTTGTCAACTTATTTGTAACGTTTTTGTCAATTTTGTTGTGCGTTTGTATCAAATTTTTTTGACGTTTTGGTCAATTTTGTTGTGCATTTTTGTAAACTTTTATGTAACTTTTTGTCAATTTTGTTGTGCGTTTTTGTCAACTTTGTTGAGACAATTTAGTCGCATTTTGTGACTTTTTTGTCAACTCATTTGTAACGGTTTTGTCAATTTTGTTTTGCGTTTTTGTCAAATTTTTTGTCACGTTTTGGTCAATTTTGTTATGCATTTTTGTCAACTTTGTTGAGACATTTTAGTCGCAATTTTGTGACGTTTTTGTCAACTTATTTGTAACGTTTTTGTCAATTTTGTTGTGCGTTTGTATAAAAAAATTTTGAAGTTTTGGTCAATTTTGTTGTACGTTTTTGTAAACTTTTATGTAACTTTTTGTCAATTTTGTTGTGCGTTTTTGTCAACTTTGAGACTATTTAGTTTCAATTTTGTGACATTTTTGTCAACTTTTTTGTGACGTTTTGTAAACTTTTTTGTAACTTTTTGTCAATTTTGTTGTGCGTTTGTGTAAAATTTTTTGTGACTTTTTGTCAACTTTTTTGTGCGTTTTTGTCAACTTTGTTGAGACATTTTATTTGCAATTTTGTGACATTTTTGTCAACTCATTTGTAACGGTTTAGTCAATTTTGTTGTGCGTTTGTGTCAAATTTATTGTCACGTTTTGGACAATTTTGTTTTGCATTTTTGTCAACTTTGTTGAGACATTTTAGTCGCATTTTTGTGACGTTTTTGTCAACTTTTTTGTGCGTTTATGTCAAATTTTTTGTGACTTTTTGTCAACTTTTTTGTGACGTTTTTGTCAACTTTTTTGTGACGTGTTGTAAACTTTTTTGTAACTTTTTGTCAATTTTGTTGTGCGTTTCTGTCAACTTTGTTGAGACAATTTAGTTTCAATTTTGTGACATTTTTGTCAACTTTTTTGTGACGTTTTGTAAACTTTTTTGTAACTTTTTGTCAATTTTGTTGTGCGTTTGTGTAAAATTTTTTGTGACTTTTTGTCAACTTTTTTGTGCGTTTTTGTCAACGTTGTTGAGACATTTTATTTGCAATTTTGTGACTTTTTTGTCAACTCATTTGTAACGGTTTTGTCAATTTTGTTGTGCGTTTTTGTCAACTTTGTTAAGACATTTTAGTCTCAATTTTGTGACGTTTTTGTCAACTTATTTGTAACGTTTTTGTCAATTTTGTTGTGCGTTTGTATCAAATTTTTTTGACGTTTTGGTCAATTTTGTTGTGCGTTTTTGTAAACTTTTATGTAACTTTTTGTCAATTTTGTTGTGCGTTTCTGTCAACTTTGTTGAGACAATTTAGTTTCAATTTTGTGACATTTTTGTCAACTTTTTTGTGACGTTTTGTAATCTTTTTTTGTAACTTTTTGTCAATTTTGTTGTGCGTTTGTGTAAAATTTTTTGTGACTTTTTGTCAATTTTGTTGTGCGTTTTTGTCAACTTTGTTGAGACATTTTAGTCGCATTTTTGTGACGTTTTTGTCAACTTTTTTGTGACGTGTTGTAAACTTTTTTGTAACTTTTTGTCAATTTTGTTGTGCGTTTGTGTCATTTTTTGTGCGTTTTTGTCAACTTTGAGACATTTTAGTCGCAATTTTGTGACTTTTTTGTTAACTTATTTGTAACGTTTTTGTCAATTTTGTATACGTTTGTGTCAAATTTTTTTTACCACGTTTTGGTCAATTTTGTTGTGCATTTTTGTCAACTTTGTTGAGACGTTTTTGTCAATTTTGTTGTGCGTTTTTGTAAACTTATGTAACTTTTTGTCAATTTTGTTGTGCGTTTTTGTCAACTTTGTTGAGACATTTTAGTCGCAATTTTGTGACTTTTTTGTCAACTTATTTGTAACGTTTTTGTCAATTTTGTTGTGCGTTTGTATCAAATTTTTTTGACGTTTTGGTCAATTTTGTTGTGCGTTTTTGTAAACTTTTATGTAACTTTTTGTCAATTTTGTTGTGCGTTTTTGTCAAATTTGTTGAGACATTTTAGTCGCAATTTTGTGACGTTTTTATCAACTTTTTTGTGACGTTTTTTTAAACTTTTTTTTTAAACTTTTTGTCAATTTTGTTGTGCGTTTGTGTCAAATTTTTTGTAACGTTTTTGTCAACTTTGTTGAGATATTTTAGTCGCATTTTTGTGACGTTTTTGTCAATTTTGTTCTGATTTGTGTCAAATTATGTGATGTTTTGGTCAATTTTGTTGTGCATTTTTGTCAACTTTGTTGAGACATTTTAGTCGCATTTTGTGACTTTTTTGTCAACTTATTGTAAAGTTTTTGTCAATTTTGTTGTGCCTTTGTGTCAAATTTTTTGTGACTTTTTGTCAATTTTGTTGTGCATTTGTGTAAAATTTTTTGTGACTTTTTGTCAACTTTTTTGTGCGTTTTTGTCAACTTTGTTGAGACATTTTATTTGCAATTTTGTGACTTTTTTGTCAACTCATTTGTAACGATTTTGTCAATTTTGTTGTGCGTTTTTGTCAACTTTGTTAAGACATTTTAGTCTCAATTTTGTGACGTTTTTGTCAACTTATTTGTAACGTTTTTGTCAATTTTGTTGTGCGTTTGTATCAAATTTTTTTGACGTTTTGGTCAATTTTGTTGTGCGTTTTTGTAAACTTTTATGTAACTTTTTGTCAATTTTGTTGTGCGTTTCTGTCAACTTTGTTGAGACAATTTAGTTTCAATTTTGTGACATTTTTGTCAACTTTTTTGTGACGTTTTGTAATCTTTTTTTGTAACTTTTTGTCAATTTTGTTGTGCGTTTGTGTAAAATTTTTTGTGACTTTTTGTCAATTTTGTTGTGCGTTTTTGTCAACTTTGTTGAGACATTTTAGTCGCATTTTTGTGACGTTTTTGTCAACTTTTTTGTGACGTGTTGTAAACTTTTTTGTAACTTTTTGTCAATTTTGTTGTGCGTTTGTGTCATTTTTTGTGCGTTTTTGTCAACTTTGAGACATTTTAGTCGCAATTTTGTGACTTTTTTGTTAACTTATTTGTAACGTTTTTGTCAATTTTGTATACGTTTTTGTCAAATTTGTTGTGCATTTTTGTCAACTTTGTTGAGACATTTTAGTCACATTTTGTGACTTTTTTGTCAACTCATTTGTAACGGTTTTGTCAATTTTGTTGTGCATTTTTGTCGCAATTTTGTGACGTTTTTGTCAACTTATTTGTAACGTTTTTGTCAATTTTGTTGAGACATTTTAGTCGCATTTTGTGACTTTTTGTCAACTTTTTTGTGCATTTTTGTCAACTTTGTTGAGACATTTTAGTCACATTTTGTGACGTTTTTGTCAATTTTGTTGTGCATTTGTGTCAAATTTTTTGTGACTTTTGGTCAATTTTGTTGTGCGTTTTTGTAAACTTTTATGTAACTTTTTGTCAATTTTGTTGTGCGTTTTTGTCAACTTTGTTGAGACAATTTAGTTTCAATTTTGTGACTTTTGTCAACTTTTTTTGTGACGTTTTGTAGACTTTTTTGTAACTTTTTGTCAATTTTGTTGTGCGTTTGTGTCAATTTTGTTGTGCATTTTTGTCAACTTTGTTGAGACATTTTAGTTGCAATTTTGTGACGTTTTTGTCAACTTATTTGTAACGTTTTTGTCAATTTTGTTGTGCGTTTGTGTCAAATATTTTGTGACGTTTTGGTCAATTTTGTTGTGCGTTTATGTAAACTTTTATGTCAACTTTGTTGAGACGTTTTTGTCAACTTTTTTGTAACTTTTTGTCAATTTTGTTGTGCGTTTGTGTCATTTTTTGTGCGTTTTTGTCAACTTTGAGACATTTTAGTCGCAATTTTGTGACTTTTTTGTCAACTTATTTGTAACGTTTTTGTCAATTTTGTTGTGCGTTTTTGTCAAATTTTTTGTCACGTTTTGGTCAATTTTGTTGTGCATTTTTGTCAACTTTGTTGAGACATTGTAGTCGCAATTTTGTGACGTTTTTGTCAACTTATTTGTAACGTTTTTGTCAATTTTGTTGTGCGTTTGTATCAAATTTTTTTGACGTTTTGGTCAATTTTGTTGTGCATTTTTGTAAACTTTTATGTAACTTTTTGTCAATTTTGTTGTGCGTTTTTGTCAACTTTGTTGAGACAATTTAGTCGCATTTTGTGACTTTTTTGTCAACTCATTTGTAACGGTTTTGTCAATTTTGTTTTGCGTTTTTGTCAAATTTTTTGTCACGTTTTGGTCAATTTTGTTATGCATTTTTGTCAACTTTGTTGAGACATTTTAGTCGCAATTTTGTGACGTTTTTGTCAACTTATTTGTAACGTTTTTGTCAATTTTGTTGTGCGTTTGTATAAAAAAATTTTGAAGTTTTGGTCAATTTTGTTGTACGTTTTTGTAAACTTTTATGTAACTTTTTGTCAATTTTGTTGTGCGTTTTTGTCAACTTTGAGACTATTTAGTTTCAATTTTGTGACATTTTTGTCAACTTTTTTGTGACGTTTTGTAAACTTTTTTGTAACTTTTTGTCAATTTTGTTGTGCGTTTGTGTAAAATTTTTTGTGACTTTTTGTCAACTTTTTTGTGCGTTTTTGTCAACTTTGTTGAGACATTTTATTTGCAATTTTGTGACATTTTTGTCAACTCATTTGTAACGGTTTAGTCAATTTTGTTGTGCGTTTGTGTCAAATTTATTGTCACGTTTTGGTCAATTTTGTTTTGCATTTTTGTCAACTTTGTTGAGACATTTTAGTCGCATTTTTGTGACGTTTTTGTCAACTTTTTTGTGCGTTTATGTCAAATTTTTTGTGACTTTTTGTCAACTTTTTTGTGACGTTTTTGTCAACTTTTTTGTGACGTGTTGTAAACTTTTTTGTAACTTTTTGTCAATTTTGTTGTGCGTTTCTGTCAACTTTGTTGAGACAATTTAGTTTCAATTTTGTGACATTTTTGTCAACTTTTTTGTGACGTTTTGTAAACTTTTTTGTAACTTTTTGTCAATTTTGTTGTGCGTTTGTGTAAAATTTTTTGTGACTTTTTGTCAACTTTTTTGTGCGTTTTTGTCAACGTTGTTGAAACATTTTAGTCGCATTTTGTGACGTTTTTGTCAACTTATTTGTAACGTTTTTGTCAATTTTGTTGTGCGTTTTTGTCAAATTTTTTGTCACGTTTTGGTCAATTTTGTTGTGCATTTTTGTCAACTTTGTTGAGACATTGTAGTCGCAATTTTGTGACGTTTTTGTCAACTTATTTGTAACGTTTTTGTCAATTTTGTTGTGCGTTTGTATCAAATTTTTTTAACGTTTTGGTCAATTTTGTTGAGCATTTTTGTAAACTTTTATGTAACTTTTTGTCAATTTTGTTGTGCGTTTTTGTCAACTTTGTTGAGACAATTTAGTTTCAATTTTGTGACATTTTTGTCAACTTTTTTGTGACGTTTTGTAATCTTTTTTGTAACTTTTTGTCAATTTTGTTGTGCGTTTTTGTCAACTTTGTTGTGCGTTTGTGTCAAATTTTTTTGTGACGTTTTTGTCAAATTTGTTTTGCATTTTTGTCAACTTTGTTGAGACATTTTAGTCGCATTTTGTGACTTTTTTGTCAACTCATTTGTAACGGTTTTGTCAATTTTGTTGTGCGTTTTTGTCAAATTTTTTGTCACGTTTTGGTCAATTTTGTTATGCATTTTTGTCAACTTTGTTGAGACATTTTAGTCGCAATTTTGTGACGTTTTTGTCAACTTATTTGTAACGTTTTTGTCAATTTTGTTGTGCGTTTGTATAAAATTTTTTTGAAGTTTTGGTCAATTTTGTTGTACGTTTTTGTAAACTTTTATGTAACTTTTTGTCAATTTTGTTGTGCGTTTTTGTCAACTTTGAGACAATTTAGTTTCAATTTTGTGACATTTTTGTCAACTTTTTTGTGACGTTTTGTAAACTTTTTTGTAACTTTTTGTCAATTTTGTTGTGCGTTTGTGTAAAATTTTTTGTGACTTTTTGTCAACTTTTTTGTGCGTTTTTGTCAACTTTGTTGAGACATTTTATTTGCAATTTTGTGACATTTTTGTCAACTCATTTGTAACGGTTTAGTCAATTTTGTTGTGCGTTTGTGTCAAATTTATTGTCACGTTTTGGTCAATTTTGTTTTGCATTTTTGTCAACTTATTTGAGACATTTTAGTCGCATTTTTGTGACGTTTTTGTCAACTTTTTTGTGCGTTTATGTCAAATTTTTTGTGACGTGTTGTAAACTTTTTTGTAACTTTTTGTCAATTTTGTTGTGCGTTTGTGTCATTTTTTGTGCGTTTTTGTCAACTTTGAGACATTTTAGTCGCAATTTTGTGACTTTTTTGTTAACTTATTTGTAATGTTTTTGTCAATTTTGTATACGTTTGTGTCAAATTTTTTTACCACGTTTTGGTCAATTTTGATGTGCATTTTTGTAAACTTTTATGTAACTTTTTGTCAATTTTGTTGTGCGTTTTTGTCAACTTTGTTGAGACATTTTAGTCGCAATTTTGTGACTTTTTGTCAACTTATTTGTAACGTTTTTGACAATTTTGTTGTGCGTTTGTATCAATTTTTTTTGACGTTTTGGTCAATTTTGTTGTGCGTTTTTGTCAAATTTTTTGTGACGTTTTTGTCAACTTTGTTGAGATATTTTAGTTGCATTTTTGTGACGTTTTTGTCAATTTTGTTGTGCATTTTTGTCAACTTTGTTGAGACATTTTAGTCGCATTTTGTGACATTTTTGTCAACTTTTTTGTGACGTTTTGTGAACTGTTTTGTAACTTTTTGTCAATTTTGTTGTGCGTTTGTGTAAAATTTTTTGTGACTTTTTGTCAACTTTTTTGTGCGTTTTTGTCAACTTTGAGACATTTTATTTGCAATTTTGTGACTTTTTTGTCAACTCATTTGTAACTGTTTTGTCAATTTTGTTGTGCGTTTTTGTCAAATTTTTTGTCACGTTTTGGTCAATTTTGTTGTGCATTTTTGTCAACTTTGTTGAGACATTTTAGTCGCATTTTGTGACTTTTTTGTCAACTCATTTGTAACGGTTTTGTCAATTTTGTTGTGCATTTTTGTCAACTTTGTTGAGACATTTTAGTCGCAATTTTGTGACGTTTTTGTCAACTTATTTGTAACGTTTTTGTCAATTTTGTTGTGCGTTTGTATCAAATTTTTTTGACGTTTTGGTCAATTTTGTTGTGCGTTTTTGTAAACTTTTATGTAACTTTTTGTCAATTTTGTTGTGCGTTTTTGTCAACTTTGTTGAGACAATTTAGTTTCAATTTTGTGACATTTTTGTCAACTTTTTTGTGACGTTTTGTAATCTTTTTTGTAACTTTTTGTCAATTTTGTTGTGCATTTGTGTAAAATTTTTTGTGACTTTTTGTCAACTTTTTTGTGCGTTTTTGTCAACTTTGTTGAAACATTTTATTTGCAATTTTGTGACTTTTTTGTCAACTCATTTGTAACGGTTTAGTCAATTTTGTTGTGCGTTTGTGTCAAATTTATTGTCACGTTTTGGTCAATTTTGTTGTGCATTTTTGTCAACTTTGTTGAGACATTTTAGTCGCAATTTTGTGACGTTTTTGTCAACTTATTTGTAACGTTTTTGTCAATTTTGTTGTGCGTTTGTATCAAATTTTTTTAACGTTTTGGTCAATTTTGTTGTGCGTTTTTGTAAACTTTTTTGTAACTTTTTGTCAATTTTGTTGTGCGTTTTTGTCAACTTTGTTGTGCGTTTGTGTCAAATTTTTTTGTGAAGTTTTTGTCAAATTTGTTTTGCATTTTTGTCAACTTTGTTGAGACATTTTAGTCGCATTTTGTGACTTTTTTGTCAACTCATTTGTAACGGTTTTGTCAATTTTGTTGTGCGTTTTTGTCAAATTTTTTTGTCACGTTTTGGTCAATTTTGTTATGCATTTTTGTCAACTTTGTTGAGACATTTTAGTCGCAATTTTGTGACGTTTTTGTCAACTTATTTGTAACGTTTTTGTCAATTTTGTTGTGCGTTTGTATAAAATTTTTTTGACGTTTTGGTCAATTTTGTTGTACGTTTTTGTAAACTTTTATGTAACTTTTTGTCAATTTTGTTGTGCGTTTTTGTCAACTTTGTTGAGACAATTTAGTGTCAATTTTGTGACATTTTTGTCAACTTTTTTGTGACGTTTTGTAAACTTTTTTGTAACTTTTTGTCAATTTTGTTGTGCGTTTGTGTAAAATTTTTTGTGACTTTTTGTCAACTTTTTTGTGACGTGTTGTAAACTTTTTTGTAACTTTTTGTCAATTTTGTTGTGGGTTTGTGTCATTTTTTGTGCGTTTTTGTCAACTTTGAGACATTTTAGTCGCAATTTTGTGACTTTTTTGTTAACTTATTTGTAACGTTTTTGTCAATTTTGTATACGTTTGTGTCAAATTCTTTTACCACGTTTTGGTCAATTTTGTTGTGCATTTTTGTAAACTTTTATGTAACTTTTTGTCAATTTTGTTGTGCGTTTGTATCAAATTTTTTTGACGTTTTGGTCAATTTTGTTGTGCGTTTTTGTAAACTTTTATGTAACTTTTTGTCAATTTTGTTGTGCGTTTGTATCAAATTTTTTTAACGTTTTGGTCAATTTTGTTGTGCGTTTTTGTCAACTTTTATGTAACTTTTTGTCAATTTTGTTGTGCGTTTTTGTCAACTTTGTTGTGCGTTTGTGTCAAATTTTTTTGTGAAGTTTTTGTCAAATTTGTTTTGCATTTTTGTCAACTTTGTTGAGACATTTTAGTCGCAATTTTGTGACATTTTTATCAACTTTTTTGTGACGTTTTGTAAACTGTTTTGTAACTTTTTGTCAATTTTGTTGTGCGTTTGTGTCACATTTTTTGTGACGTTTTTGTCAACTTTGTTGAGATATTTTAGTCGCATTTTTGTGACGTTTTTGTCAATTTTGTTCTGATTTGTGTCAAATTATGTGACGTTTTGGTCAATTTTGTTGTGCATTTTTGTCAACTTTGTTGAGACATTTTAGTCGCATTTTGTGACATTTTTGTCAACTTTTTTGTGACATTTTGTAAACTTTTTTGTAACTTTTTGTCAATTATGTTGTGCGTTTGTGTCAAATTTTTTGTCACGTTTTGGTCAATTTTGTTGTGCATTTTTGTCAACTTTGTTGAGACATTTTAGTCACATTTTGTGACTTTTTTGTCAACTCATTTGTAACGGTTTTGTCAATTTTGTTGTGCATTTTTGTCAACTTTGTTGAGACATTTTAGTCGCAATTTTGTGACGTTTTTGTCAACTTATTTGTAACGTTTTTGTCAATTTTGTTGTGCGTTTGTATCAAATTTTTTTGACGTTTTGGTCAATTTTGTTGTGCGTTTTTGGAAACTTTTATGTAACTTTTTGTCAATTTTGTTGTGCTTTTTTGTCAACTTTGTTGAGACATTTTAGTCGCAATTTTGTGACGTTTTTGTCAACTTATTTGTAACGTTTTTGTCAATTTTGTTGTGCGTTTGTGTCAAATTTTTTGTGACGTTTTTGTCAACTTTGTTGAGATATTTTAGTTGCATTTTTGTGACGTTTTTGTCAATTTTGTTCTGATTTGTGTCAAATTATGTGACGTTTTGGTCAAATTTGTTGTGCATTTTTGTCAACTTTGTTGAGACATTTTAGTTGCAATTTTGTGACGTTTTTGTCAACTCATTTGTAACGGTTTAGTCAATTTTGTTGTGCGTTTGTGTCAAATTTATTGTCACGTTTTGGTCAATTTTGTTGTGCATTTTTGTCAACTTTGTTGAGACATTTTAGTCGCAATTTTGTGACGTTTTTGTCAACTTATTTGTAACGTTTTTGTCAATTTTGTTGTGCGTTTGTATCAAATTTTTTTGACGTTTTGGTCAATTTTGTTGTGCGTTTTTGTAAACTTTTATGTAACTTTTTGTCAATTTTGTAGTGCATTTTTGTCAATTTTGTTGTGCGTTTGTGTCAACTTTTTTGTGCGTTTTTGTCAACTTTGTTGAGACATTTTATTTGCAATTTTGTGACATTTTTGTCAACTCATTTGTAACGGTTTAGTCAATTTTGTTGTGCATTTTTGTCAACTTTGTTGAGACATTTTAGTCGCAATTTTGTGACTTTTTTTGTCAACTTATTTGTAACGTTTTTGTCAATTTTGTTGTGCGTTTGTGTCAATTTTGATGTGCATTTTTGTCAAATTTTTTGTCACGTTTTGGTCAATTTTGTGACGTTTTTGTCAACTTATTTGTAACGTTTTTGTCAATTTTGTTGTGCGTTTGTGTCAAATTTTTTGTGACTTTTGGTCAATTTTGTTGTGCGTTTTTGTAAACTTTTATGTAACTTTTTGTCAATTTTGTTGTGCGTTTTTGTCAACTTTGTTGAGACAATTTAGTTTCAATTTTGTGACTTTTGTCAACTTTTTTGTGACGTTTTGTAAACTTTTTTGTAACTTTTTGTCAATTTTGTTGTGCGTTTGTGTCAATTTTGTTGTGCATTTTTGTCAACTTTTTTGTGAGGTTTTGTAAACTTTTTTGTAACGTTTTGGTCAATTTTGTTGTGCGTTTATGTAAACTTTTATGTCAACTTTGTTGAGACATTTTAGTCGCATTTTTTGTGACGTTTTTGTCAACTTTTTTGTGATGTGTTATAAACTTTTTTGTAACTTTTTGACAATTTTGTTGTGCGTTTGTCATTTTTTGTGCGTTTTTGTCAACTTTGAGACAATTTAGTTTCAATTTTGTGACATTTGTGTCAACTTTTTTGTGACGTTTTGTAAACTTTTTTGTAACTTTTTGTCAATTTTTTTGTGCCTTTTTGTCAACTTTGTTGAGACATTTTATTTGCAATTTTGTGACTTTTTTGTCAACTCATTTGTAACGGTTTTGTCAATTTTGTTGTGCGTTTTTGTCAACTTTGTTGAGAGATTTTAGTCTCAATTTTGTGACGTTTTTGTCAACTTATTTGTAACGTTTTTGTCAATTTTGTTGTGCGTTTGTATCAAATTTTTTTGACGTTTTGGTCAATTTTGTTGTGCGTTTTTGTAAACTTTTATGTAACTTTTTGTCAATTTTGTTGTGCGTTTTTGTCAACTTTGTTGAGACATTTTAGTCGCAATTTTGTGACTTTTTTGTCAACTTATTTGTAACGTTTTTGTCAATTTTGTTGTGCGTTTGTATCAAATTTTTTTGACGTTTTGGTCAATTTTGTTGTGCGTTTTTGTAAACTTTTATGTAACTTTTTGTCAATTTTGTTGTGCGTTTTTGTCAACTTTGTTGAGACATTTTAGTCGCAATTTTGTGACGTTTTTATCAACTTTTTTGTGACGTTTTTTTAAACTTTTTTTGTAACTTTTTGTCAATTTTGTTGTGCGTTTGTATCAAATTTTTTTGACGTTTTGGTCAATTTTGTTGTGCGTTTTTGTAAACTTTTATGTAACTTTTTGTCAATTTTGTTGTGCGTTTTTGTCAACTTTGTTGTGCGTTTGTGTCAAATTTTTTTGTGACGTTTTTGTCAAATTTGTTGTGTATTTTTGTCAACTTTGTTGAGACAATTTAGTCACATTTTGTGACTTTTTTGTCAACTCATTTGTAACGGTTTTGTCAATTTTGTTGTGCGTTTTTGTCAAATTTTTTGTCACGTTTTGGTCAATTTTGTTGTGCATTTTTGTCAACTTTGTTGAGACATTTTAGTTGCAATTTTGTGACGTTTTTGTCAACTTATTTGTAACGTTTTTGTCAATTTTGTTGTGCGTTTGTGTCAAATATTTTGTGACGTTTTGGTCAATTTTGTTGTGCGTTTATGTAAACTTTTATGTCAACTTTGTTGAGACATTTTAGTCGCATTTTTGTGACGTTTTTGTCAACTTTTTTGTGACGTGTTGTAAACTTTTTTGTAACTTTTTGTCAATTTTGTTGTGCGTTTGAGTCAAATTTTTTTTACCACGTTTTGGTCAATTTTGTTGTGCATTTTTGTCAACTTTGTTGAGACGTTTTTGTCAATTTTGTTGTGCGTTTTTGTAAACTTATGTAACTTTTTGTCAATTTTGTTGTGCGTTTTTGTCAACTTTGTTGAGACATTTTAGTCGCAATTTTGTGACTTTTTTTGTCAACTTATTTGTAACGTTTTTGTCAATTTTGTTGTGCGTTTATGTCAAATTTTTTGTGACTTTTTGTCAACTTTTTTGTGACGTTTTTGTCAACTTTTTTGTGACGTGTTGTAAACTTTTTTGTAACTTTTTGTCAATTTTGTTGTGCGTTTGTATCATTTTTTGTGCGTTTTTGTCAACTTTGAGACATTTTAGTCGCAATTTTGTGACTTTTTTGTTAACTTATTTGTAATGTTTTTGTCGATTTTGTATACGTTTGTGTCAAATTTTTTTACCACGTTTTGGTCAATTTTGTTGTGCATTTTTGTAAACTTTTATGTAACTTTTTGTCAATTTTGTTGTGCGTTTTTGTCAACTTTGTTGAGACATTTTAGTTGCAATTTTGTGACTTTTTGTCAACTTATTTGTAACGTTTTTGACAATTTTGTTGTGCGTTTGTATCAATTTTTTTTGACGTTTTGGTCAATTTTGTTGTGCGTTTTTGTAAACTTTTATGTAACTTTTTGTCAATTTTGTTGTGCGTTTGTGTCAAATTTTTTGTGACGTTTTTGTCAACTTTGTTGAGATATTTTAGTTGCATTTTTGTGACGTTTTTGTCAATTTTGTTGTGCATTTTTGTCAACTTTGTTGAGACATTTTAGTCGCATTTTGTGACATTTTTGTCAACTTTGTTGTGACGTTTTGTAAACTGTTTTGTAACTTTTTGTCAATTTTGTTGTGCGTTTGTGTAAAATTTTTTGTGACTTTTTGTCAACTTTTTTGTGCGTTTTTGTCAACTTTGTTGAGACATTTTATTTGCAATTTTGTGACTTTTTTGTCAACTCATTTGTAACGATTTTGTCAATTTTGTTGTGCGTTTTTGTCAAATTTTTTGTCACGTTTTGGTCAATTTTGTTGTGCATTTTTGTCAACTTTGTTGAGACATTTTAGTCGCATTTTGTGACTTTTTTGTCAACTCATTTGTAACGGTTTTGTCAATTTTGTTGTGCATTTTTGTCAACTTTGTTGAGACATTTTAGTCGCAATTTTGTGACGTTTTTGTCAACTTATTTGTAACGTTTTTGTCAATTTTGTTGTGCGTTTGTATCAAATTTTTTTGACGTTTTGGTCAATTTTGTTGTGCGTTTTTGTAAACTTTTATGTAACTTTTTGTCAATTTTGTTGTGCGTTTTTGTCAACTTTGTTGAGACAATTTAGTTTCAATTTTGTGACATTTTTGTCAACTTTTTTGTGACGTTTTGTAATCTTTTTTGTAACTTTTTGTCAATTTTGTTGTGCGTTTGTGTAAAATTTTTTGTGACTTTTTGTCAACTTTTTTGTGCGTTTTTGTCAACTTTGTTGAAACATTTTATTTGCAATTTTGTGACTTTTTTGTCAACTCATTTGTAACGATTTTGTCAATTTTGTTGTGCGTTTGTGTCAAATTTATTGTCACGTTTTGGTCAATTTTGTTGTGCATTTTTGTCAACTTTGTTGAGACATTTTAGTCGCAATTTTGTGACGTTTTTGTCAACTTATTTGTAACGTTTTTGTCAATTTTGTTGTGCGTTTGTATCAAATTTTTTTAACGTTTTGGTCAATTTTGTTGTGCGTTTTTGTAAACTTTTATGTAACTTTTTGTCAATTTTGTTGTGCGTTTTTGTCAACTTTGTTGTGCGTTTGTGTCAAATTTTTTTGTGAAGTTTTTGTCAAATTTGTTTTGCATTTTTGTCAACTTTGTTGAGACATTTTAGTCGCATTTTGTGACTTTTTTGTCAACTCATTTGTAACGGTTTTGTCAATTTTGTTGTGCGTTTTTGTCAAATTTTTTTTCACGTTTTGGTCAATTTTGTTATGCATTTTTGTCAACTTTGTTGAGACATTTTAGTCGCAATTTTGTGACGTTTTTGTCAACTTATTTGTAACGTTTTTGTCAATTTTGTTGTGCGTTTGTATAAAAAATTTTTGACGTTTTGGTCAATTTTGTTGTACGTTTTTGTAAACTTTTCTGTAACTTTTTGTCAATTTTGTTGTGCGTTTTTGTCAACTTTGTTGAGACAAATTAGTTTCAATTTTGTGACATTTTTGTCAACTTTTTTGTGACGTTTTGTAAACTTTTTTGTAACTTTTTGTCAATTTTGTTGTGCGTTTGTGTCAAATTTATTGTCACGTTTTGGTCAATATTGTTTTGCATTTTTGTCAACTTTGTTGAGACATTTTAGTCGCATTTTTGTGACGTTTTTGTCAACTTTTTTGTGACGTGTTGTAAACTTTTTTGTAACTTTTTGTCAATTTTGTTGTGGGTTTGTGTCATTTTTTGTGCGTTTTTGTCAACTTTGAGACATTTTAGTCGCAATTTTGTGACTTTTTTGTTAACTTATTTGTAACGTTTTTGTCAATTTTGTATACGTTTGTGTCAAATTTTTTTACCACGTTTTGGTCAATTTTGTTGTGCATTTTTGTAAACTTTTATGTAACTTTTTGTCAATTTTGTTGTGCGTTTGTATCAAATTTTTTTGACGTTTTGGTCAATTTTGTTGTGCGTTTTTGTAAACTTTTATGTAACTTTTTGTCAATTTTGTTGTGCGTTTCTGTCAACTTTGTTGAGACATTTTAGTCGCAATTTTGTGACGTTTTTATCAACTTTTTTGTGATGTTTTTTTAAACTTTTTTTGTAACTTTTTGTCAATTTTGTTGTGCGTTTGTGTCAAATTTTTTGTGACGTTTTTGTCAACTTTGTTGAGATATTTTAGTCGCATTTTTGTGACGTTTTTGTCAATTTTGTTCTGATTTGTGTCAAATTATGTGACGTTTTGGTCAATTTTGTTGTGCATTTTTGTCAACTTTGTTGAGACATTTTAGTCGCATTTTGTGACATTTTTGTCAACTTTTTTGTGACGTTTTGTAAACTTTTTTGTAACTTTTTGTCAATTTTGTTGTGCGTTTGTGTCAAATTTTTTGTGACTTTTTGTCAACTTTTTTGTGTGTTTTTGTCAACTTTGTTGAAACATTTTATTTGCAATTTTGTGACTTTTTTGTCAACTCATTTGTAACGGTTTAGTCAATTTTGTTGTGCGTTTGTGTCAAATTTATTGTCACGTTTTGGTCAATTTTGTTGTGCATTTTTGTCAACTTTGTTGAGACATTTTAGTCGCAATTTTGTGACGTTTTTGTCAACTTATTTGTAACGTTTTTGTCAATTTTGTTGTGCGTTTGTATCAAATTTTTTTAACGTTTTGGTCAATTTTGTTGTGTGTTTTTGTAAACTTTTATGTAACTTTTTGTCAATTTTGTTGTGCGTTTTTGTCAACTTTGTTGTGCGTTTGTGTCAAATTTTTTTGTGAAGTTTTTGTCAAATTTGTTTTGCATTTTTGTCAACTTTGTTGAGACATTTTAGTCGCATTTTGTGACTTTTTTGTCAACTCATTTGTAACGGTTTTGTCAATTTTGTTGTGCGTTTTTGTCAAATTTTTTGTCACGTTTTGGTCAATTTTGTTATGCATTTTTGTCAACTTTGTTGAGACATTTTAGTTGCAATTTTGTGACGTTTTTGTCAACTTATTTGTAACGTTTTTGTCAATTTTGTTGTGCGTTTGTATCAAATTTTTTTGACGTTTTGGTCAATTTTGTTGTGCGTTTTTGTAAACTTTTATGTAACTTTTTGTCAATTTTGTTGTGCGTTTTTGTCAACTTTGTTGAGACAATTTAGTTTCAATTTTGTGACATTTTTGTCAACTTTTTTGTGACGTTTTGTAATCTTTTTTGTAACTTTTTGTCAATTTTGTTGTGCGTTTGTGTAAAATTTTTTGTGACTTTTTGTCAACTTTTTTGTGCGTTTTTGTCAACTTTGTTGAAACATTTTATTTGCAATTTTGTGACGTTTTTGTCAACTCATTTGTAACGGTTTTGTCAATTTTGTTGTGCATTTTTGTCAACTTTGTTGAGACATTTTAGTCGCAATTTTGTGACGTTTTTGTCAACTTATTTGTAACGTTTTTGTCAATTTTGTTGTGCGTTTGTATCAAATTTTTTTGACGTTTTGGTCAATTTTGTTGTGCGTTTTTGGAAACTTTTATGTAACTTTTTGTCAATTTTGTTGTGCTTTTTTGTCAACTTTGTTGAGATATTTTAGTTGCATTTTGGTGACGTTTTTGTCAATTTTGTTCTGATTTGTGTCAAATTATGTGACGTTTTGGTCAAATTTGTTGTGCATTTTTGTCAACTTTGTTGAGACATTTTAGTTGCAATTTTGTGACGTTTTTGTCAACTTATTTGTAACGTTTTTGTCAATTTTGTTGTGCGTTTGTGTCAAATATTTTGTGACGTTTTGGTCAATTTTGTTGTGCGTTTATGTAAACTTTTATGTCAAATTTGTTGAGACATTTTAGTCGCAATTTTGTGACGTTTTTATCAACTTTTTTGTGACGTTTTTTTAAACTTTTTTTGTAACTTTTTGTCAATTTTGTTGTGCGTTTGTGTCAAATTTTTTGTGACTTTTTGTCAACTTTTTTGTGCGTTTTTGTCAACTTTTATGTAACTTTTTGTCAATTTTGTTGTGCGTTTGTGTCAATTTTGTTGTGCATTTTTGTCAACTTTGTTGAGACATTTTAGTTGCAATTTTGTGACGTTTTTGTCAACTTATTTGTAACGTTTTTGTCAATTTTGTTGTGCGTTTTTGTCATTTGTTGAGACATTTTAGTCGCAATTTTGTGACGTTTTTGTCAACGTTTTTGTCAACTTTTTTGTGACGTTTTTGTCAACTTTTTTGTAACGTTTTTGTCAATTTTGTTGTGCGTTTTTGTCATTTGTTGAGACATTTTAGTCGCAATTTTGTGACGTTTTTGTCAACTTTTTTGTGACGTTTTTGTCAACTTTTTTGTGACGTTTTTGTCAATTTTGTTCTGATTTGTGTAAAATTATTTGTGACGTTTTTGTCTATTTTGTTGAGACATTTTAGTCGCAATTTTGTGACTTTTTTTGTCAACTTATTTGTAACGTTTTTGTCAATTTTGTTGTGCGTTTGTATCAAATTTTTTGTGACGTTTTTGTCGACATTTTTGTGCTTTTTTTTGTCAACTTTGTTGGGACATTTTAGTCGCAATTTTATGACGTTTTTGTCAACTTTTTAGTGACTTTTTGTAAACTTTTTTGTAACTTTTTGTCAACTTTGTTGAGACATTTTTGTGACGTTTTTGTCAACTTATTTGGAACGTTTTTGTCAATTTTGTTGTGCGTTTGTGTCAACTTTGAGACATTTTAGTCACATTTTTGTGACGTTTTTGTCAACTTATATGTATCGTTTTTGTCAATTTTGTTGTGCGTTTTTGTCAACTTTGAGACATTTTAGTCACATTTTTGTGACGTTTTTGTCAACTTATATGTATCGTTTTTGTCAATTTTGTTGTGCGTTTGTCAACTTTAAGACATTTTAGTCACAATTTTTTTACTTTTTTTGTCAACTTATTTGTAAGGTTTTTGTCAATTTTGTTGTGCGTTTATGTCAAATTTTTTATCACGTTTTGGTCAATTTTGTTGTGCATTTTTGTCAACTTTGATGAGACATTTTAGTCACATTTTTGTGACGTTTTTGTAAATTTTGTTGTGCGTTTTTGTAAACTTTTATGTAACTTTTTGTCAATTTTGTTGTGACATTTTAGTCGCAATTTTGTTGTGCGTTTTTGTCAACTTATTTGTAACGTTTTTGTCAATTTTGTTGTGCGTTTTGTCAACTTTGTTGAGACGTTTTAGTCGCAATTTTGTGACGTTTTTATCAACTTTTTTGTGACGTTTTTGTCAACTTTTTTGAGATATTTTAGTCGCATTTTTGTGACGTTTTTGTCAATTTTGTTGTGCGTTTATGTCAAATTTTTTGTGACGTTTTGGTCAATTTTGCTGTGCATTTTTGTCAACTTTGTTGAGACATTTTAGTCACATTTTTGTGACGTTTTTGTCAATTTTGTTGTGCGTTTGTGTCAAATTTTTTGTGACGTTTTGGTCAATTTTGTTGTGCGTTTTTGTAAACTTTTATGTAACTTTTTGTCAATTTTGTTGTGCGTTTGTGTCAAATTTTTTGTGACGTTTTTGTCAATTTTGTTGTGCGTTTGTGTCAAATTTTTTGTCAATTTTGTTGTGCGTTGTTGTCAACTTTGTTGAGACATTTTAGTCGCAATTTTGTGACGTTTTTTAAAACTTTTTTGTGACGTTTTTTTAAACTTGTAAGTTTTTGTCAATTTTGTTGTGCGTTTGTGTCAAATTTTTTGTGACGTTTTTGTCAGCTTTTTTGTGCGTTTTTGTCAACTTTGTTGAGACATTTTAGTAGCATTTTTGTGACGTTTTTGTCAACGTATTTGTAACGTTTTTGTCAATTTTGTTGTGCGTTTGTGTCAAATTTTTTGTGACGTTTTGGTCAATTTCGTTGTGCGTTTTGTAAACTTATGTCAACTTTGTTGAGACATTTTAGTCGCAATTTTGTGACTTTTTTATCAACTTATTTGTAACGTTTTTGTCAACTTTTTTGTGACGTTTTGTAAACTTTTTTGTAACTTTTTGTCAATTTTGTTGAGACATTTTTGTCAACTTTGTTGGGACATTTTAGTCACATTTTGTGACTTTTTTGTCAACTTATTGTAAAGTTTTTGTCAATTTTGTTGTGCGTTTTGTCAACTTTGTTGAGACATTTTAGTCGCAATTTTGTGACGTTTTTGTCAACTTTTTTGTGACGTTTTTGTCAACTTTTTTGTGCGTTTTTGACAACTTTGTTGAGATATTTTAGTCGCATTTTTGTGAAGTTTTTGTCAATTTTGTTCTGATTTGTGTCAAATTATTTGTGACGTTTTTGTCAATTTTGTTGTGCGTTTTTGTCAACTTTGTTGAGACATTTTAGTCGCAATTTTTTGACTTTTTTTGTCAACTTATTTGTAACGTTGTTGTCAATTTTGTTGTGCGTTTGTGTCAAAGTTTTTGTGACGTTTTGGTCAATTTTGTTGTGCGTTTTTGTCAACTTTGTTGAGACATTTTAGTCGCAATTTTGTGACGTTTTTGTCAACTTTTTTGTGACGTTTTTGTCAACTTTTTTGTGCGTTTTTAACAACGTTGTTGAGATATTTTAGTCGCATTTTTATGACGTTTTTGTCAATTTTGTTCTGATTTGTGTCAAATTATTTGTGACGTTTTTGTCTATTTTGTTGAGACATTTTAGTCGCAATTTTGTGACTTTTTTTGTCAACTTATTTGTAACGTTTTTGTCAATTTTGTTGTGCGTTTGTATCAAATTTTTTGTGACGTTTTTGTCGACATTTTTGTGCTTTTTTTTGTCAACTTTGTTGGGACATTTTAGTCGCAATTTTGTGACGTTTTTGTCGACATTTTTGTGCTTTTTTTTGTCAACTTTGTTGGGACATTTTAGTCACATTTTTGTTTAGTTTTTGTCAACTTTTTAGTGACTTTTTGTAAACTTTTTTGTAACTTTTTGTCAACTTTGTTGAGACATTTTAGTGACGTTTTTGTCAACTTATTTGTAACGTTTTTGTCAATTTTGTTGTGCATTTGTCAAATTTTTTGTGACGTTTTGGTCAATTTCGTTGTGCGTTTTGTAAACTTTTATGTCAACTTTGTTGAGACATTTTAGTCGCAATTTTGTGACTTTTTTGTTAACTTATTTGTAACGTTTTTGTCAATTTTGTTGTGCGTTTGCGTCAAATTTTTTATCACGTTTTGGTCAATTTTGTTGTGCATTTTTGTCAACTTTGTTGAGACATTTTAGACACATTTTTGTGACGTTTGTCAATTTTGTTGTGCGTTTTTGTAAACTTTTATGTAACTTTTTGTCAATTTTGTTGTGCGTTTTTGTCAACTTTGTTGTGCATTTTTGTCAACTTTGTTGAGACATTTTAGTCACATTTTTGTGACGTTTTGGTCAATTTTGTTGTGCGTTTTTGTCAACTTTGTTGAGACATTTTATGACTTTTTTTGTCAACTTATTTGTAACGTTTGTCAATTTTGTTGTGCGTTTGTGTCAAATTTTTTGTCAATTTTGTTGTGCGTTTTTTCAACTTTGTTGAGACATTTTAGTCGCAATTTTGTGACGTTTTTCTAAACTTTTTTGTGACGTTTTTTTAAACTTGTAAGTTTTTGTCAATTTTGCTGTGCGTTTGTGTCAAATTTTTCGTGACGTTTTTGTCAGCTTTTTTGTGCGTTTTTGTCAACTTTGTTGAGACATTTTAGTCGCATTTTTGTGACGTTTTTGTCAACTTATTTGTAACGTTTTTATCAATTTTGTTGTGCGTTTGTGTCAAATTTTTTGTGACGTTTTGTTGAATTTCGTTGTGCGTTTTGTAAACTTATGTCAACTTTGTTGAGACATTTTAGTCGCATTTTTGTGATGTTTTTGTCAACTTTTTTGTGACGTTTTGTAAACTTTTTTGTAACTTTTTGTCAATTTCGTTGAGACATTTTTGTCGCAATTTTGTGACTTTTTTATCAACTTATTTGTAACGTTTTTGTCAATTTTGTTTGGCGTTTGTGTCAAAGTTTTTGTGACGTTTTTGTCAATTTTGTTGTGCGTTTGTGTCAAATTTTTTGTCAATTTTGTTGTGCGTTTTTGTCAACTTTGTTGAGACATTTTAGTCGCAATTTAGTGACGTTTTCCTAAACTTTTTTGTGACGTTTTTTTAAACTTGTAAGTTTTTGTCAATTTTGCTGTGCGTTTGTGTCAAATTTTTTGTGACGTTTTTGTCAGCTTTTTTGTGCGTTTTTGTCAACTTTGTTGAGACATTTTAGTAGCATTTTTGTGACGTTTTTGTCAACTTATTTGTGACGTTTTGGTCAATTTTGTTGTGCGTTTTTGTCAACTTTGTTGAGACATTTTAGTTGCAATTTTGTGACGTTTTTTTCAACTTATTTGTAACGTTTTTGTCAATTTTGTTGTGCGTTTTTGTCATTTGTTGAGACATTTTAGTCGCAATTTTGTGACGTTTTTGTCAACTTTTTTGTGACGTTTTTGTCAACTTTTTTGTGCGTTTTTGACAACTTTGTTGAGATATTTTAGTCGCATTTTTGTGATGTTTTTGTCAATTTTGTTCTGATTTGTGTCAAATTATTTGTGACGTTTTTGTCTATTTTGTTGAGACATTTTAGTCGCAATTTTGTGACTTTTTTTGTCAACTTATTTGTAACGTTTTTGTCAATTTTGTTGTGCGTTTGTATCAAATTTTTTGTGACGTTTTTGTCGACATTTTTGTGCTTTTTTTTGTCAACTTTGTTGGGACATTTTAGTCACATTTTTGTGAAGTTTTTGTCAATTTTGTTGAGACGTTTTTGTCAACTTATTTGTAACGTTTTTGTCAATTTTGTTGTGCGTTTGTGTCAAATTTTTTGTGACGTTTTGGTCAATTTCGTTGTGCGTTTTGTAAACTTTTATGTCAACTTTGTTCAGACATTTTAGTCGCATTTTTGTGACGTTTTTGTAAACTTTTTTGTGACGTTTTTTTAAACTTTTTTTGTAACGTTTTTGTCAATTTTGTTGTGCGTTTGTGTCAAATTTTTTATCACGTTTTGGTCAATTTTGTTGTGCATTTTTGTCAACTTTGTTGAGACATTTTAGTCACATTTTTGTGACGTTTGTCAATTTTGTTGTGCGTTTTTGTAAACTTTTATGTAACTTTTTGTCAATTTTGTTGTGCGTTTTTGTCAACTTTGTTGAGACATATTAGTCGCAATTTTGTTGTGCGTTTTTGTCAATTTTGTTGTGTGTTTATATCAAATTTTTTGTGACGTTTTTGTCGACATTTTTGTGCTTTTTTGTCAACTTTGTTGGGACATTTTAGTCACATTTTGTGACTTTTTTGTCAACTTATTGTAAAGTTTTTGTCAATTTTGTTGTGCGTTTTGTCAACTTTGTTGAGACATTTTAGTCGCAATTTTGTGACGTTTTTGTCAACTTTTTTGTGCGTTTTTGACAACTTTGTTGAGATATTTTAGTCGCATTTTTGTGACGTTTTTGTCAATTTTGTTGTGCATTTTTGTCAAATATGAGACATTTTAGTCACATTTTTGTGACGTTTTTGTCAACTTATATGTAACGTATTTGTCAATTTTGTTGTGCGTTTTTGTCAACTTTGTTGAGACATTTTAGTCGCAATTTTTTGACTTTTTTTGTCAACTTATTTGTAACGTTTTTGTCAATTTTTTTGTGCGTTTATGTCATTTTTTGTGACGTTTTGGTCAATTTTGCTGTGCATTTTTGTCAACTTTGTTGAGACATTTTAGTCACATTTTTGTGCGTTTTTGTAAACTTTTATGTAACTTTTTGTCAATTTTGTTGTGCGTTTGTGTCAAATTTTTTGTGACGTTTTGGTCAATTTTGTTGTGCGTTTTTGTCAACTTTGTTGAGACATTTTATGACTTTTTTGTCAACTTATTTGTAACGTTTTTGTCAATTTTGTTGTGCGTTTGTGTCAAATTTTTTGTGACGTTTTTGTCAACTTATATGTAACGTATTTGTCAATTTTGTTGTGCGTTTTTGTCAACTTTGTTGAGACATTTTAGTCGCAATTTTGTGACTTTTTTTGTCAACTTATTTGTAACGTTTTTGTCAATTTTGTTGTGAGTTTTTGTCAACTTTGTTGAGACATTTTAGTCGCAATTTTGTGACTTTTTTTGTCAACTTATTTGTAACGTTTTTGTCAATTTTGTTGTGCGTTTGTATCAAATTTTTTGTGACGTTTTTATCGACATTTTTGTGCTTTTTTGTCCACTTTGTTGAGACATTTTAGTCACATTTTTGTGAAGTTTTTGTCAACTTTTTAGTGACTTTTTGTAAACTTTTTTTGTAACTTTTTGTCAACTTTGTTGAGACATTTAAGTCGCAATTTTGTGACTTTTTTTGTCAACTTATTTGTAACGTTTTTGTCAATTTTGTTGTGCGTTTGTGTCAAATTTTTTGTGACGTTTTGGTCAATTTCGTTGTGCGTTTTGTAAACTTTTATGTCAACTTTGTTGAGACATTTTAGTCGCATTTTTGTGACGTTTTTGTCAACTTTTTTGTGACGTTTTGTAAACTTTTTTGTAACTTTTTGTCAATTTTGTTGTGCATTTGTGTCTTTTTTTGTGACGTTTTTGTCAACTTTTTTGTGTGTTTTTGTCAATTTTGTTGTGCGTTTGTGTCAAATTTTTTATCACGTTTTGGTCAATTTTGTTGTGCATTTTTGTCAACTTTGTTGAGACATTTTAGTCGCAATTTTGTGAAGTTTTTGTCAATTTTGTTCTGATTTGTGTCACATTTTTGTGACGTTTTTGTCAACTTATATGTAACGTATTTGTCAATTTTGTTGTGCGTTTTTGTCAACTTTGTTGAGACATTTTAGTCGCAATTTTTTGACTTTTTTTGTCAACTTATTTGTAACGTTTTTGTCAATTTTTTTGTGCGTTTATGTCAAATTTTTTGTGACGTTTTGGTCATTTTTGTCAACTTTGTTGAGACATTTTAGTCACATTTTTGTGACGTTTTTGTCAATTTTGTTGTGCGTTTTTGTAAACTTTTATGTAACTTTTTGTCAATTTTGTTGTGCGTTTTTGTCAACTTTGTTGAGACATTTTAGTCGCAATTTTGTTGTGCGTTTTTGTCAACTTATTTGTAACGTTTTTGTCAATTTTGTTGTGTGTTTATATCAAATTTTTTGTGACGTTTTTGTCGACATTTTTGTGCTTTTTTGTCAACTTTGTTGGGACATTTTAGTCGCATTTTGTGACTTTTTTGTCAACTTATTGTAAAGTTTTTGTCAATTTTGTTATGCGTTTTGTCAACTTTGTTGAGACATTTTAGTCGCAATTTTGTGACGTTTTTGTCAACTTTTTTGTGACGTTTTTGTCAACTTTTTTGTGCGTTTTTGACAACTTTGTTGAGATATTTTAGTCGCATTTTTGTGAAGTTTTTGTCAATTTTGTTCTGATTTGTGTCAAATTATTTGTGACGTTTTTGTCAATTTTGTTGTGCATTTTTGTCAACTTTGTTGAGACATTTTAGTCGCAATTTTGTGACTTTTTTTGTCAACTTATTTGTAACGTTTTTGTCAATTTTGTTGTGCGTTTGTATCAAATTTTTTGTGACGTTTTTATCGACATTTTTGTGCTTTTTTGTCAACTTTGTTGAGACATTTTAGTCACATTTTTGTGAAGTTTTTGTCAACTTTTTAGTGACTTTTTGTAAACTTTTTTTGTAACTTTTTGTCAACTTTGTTGAGACATTTAAGTCGCAATTTTGTGACTTTTTTTGTCAACTTATTTGTAACGTTTTTGTCAATTTTGTTGTGCGTTTGTGTCAAATTTTTTGTGACGTTTTGGTCAATTTCGTTGTGCGTTTTGTAAACTTTTATGTCAACTTTGTTGAGACATTTTAGTCGCATTTTTGTGACGTTTTTGTCAACTTTTTTGTGACGTTTTGTAAACTTTTTTGTAACTTTTTGTCTATTTTGTTGTGCATTTGTGTCTTTTTTTGTGCGTTTTTGTCAATTTTGTTGTGCGTTTGTGTCAAATTTTTTATCACGTTTTGGTCAATTTTGTTGTGCATTTTTGTCAACTTTGTTGAGACATTTTAGTCGCAATTTTGTGACTTTTTTGTCAACTTATTGTAAAGTTTTTGTCAATTTTGTTGTGCGTTTTGTCAACTTTGTTGAGACATTTTAGTCGCAATTTTGTGACGTTTTTGTCAACTTTTTTGTGCGTTTTTGACAACTTTGTTGAGATATTTTAGTCGCATTTTTGTGACGTTTTTGTCAATTTTGTTCTGATTTTTGTCAAATTATTTGTGACGTTTTTGTCAATTTTGTTGAGCGTTTTTGTCATTTGTTGAGACATTTTAGTCGCAATTTTTTGACTTTTTTGTTAACTTATTTGTAACGTTTTTGTCAATTTTGTTGTGCGTTTGGGTCAATTTTGAGACATTTTAGTCGCAATTTTGTGACTTTTTTGTTAACTTATTTGTAACGTTTTTGTCAATTTTGTTGTGCATTTTTGTCAACTTTGTTGAGACATTTTAGTCACATTTTTGTGACGTTTTTGTCAATTTTGTTGTGCGCTTTTGTCAACTTATTTGTAACGTTTTTGTCAGTTTTGTTGTGTGTTTATATCAAATTTTTTGTGACGTTTTTGTCGACATTTTTGTGCTTTTTTGTCAACTTTGTTGAGACATTTTAGTCACATTTTTGTGAAGTTTTTGTCAACTTTTTAGTGACTTTTTGTAAACTTTTTTTGTAACTTTTTGTCAACTTTGTTGAGACATTTTAGTCGCAATTTTGTGACTTTTTTTGTCAACTTATTTGTAACGTTTTTGTCAATTTTGTTGTGCGTTTGTGTCAAATTTTTTGTGACGTTTTGGTCAATTTTGTTGTGCGTTTTTGTAAACTTTTATGTAACTTTTTGTCAATTTTGTTGTGCGCTTTTGTCAACTTATTTGTAATGTTTTTGTCAGTTTTGTTGTGTGTTTATATCAAATTTTTTGTGACGTTTTTGTCGACATTTTTGTGCTTTTTTGTCAACTTTGTTGGAACATTTTAGTCGCATTTTGTGACTTTTTTGTCAACTTATTGTAAAGTTTTTGTCAATTTTGTTGTGCGTTTTGCCAACTTTGTTGAGACATTTTAGTCGCAATTTTGTGACTTTTTTTGTCAACTTATTTGTAACGTTTTTGTCAATTTTGTTGTGCGTTTATGTCAAATTTTTTGTGACGTTTTGGTCAATTTTGCTGTGCAATTTTTGTCAACTTTGTTGAGACATTTTAGTCACATTTTTGTGACGTTTTTGTCAATTTTGTTGTGCGTTTGTGTCAAATTTTTTGTGACGTTTTGGTCAATTTTGTTGTGCGTTTTTGTCAACTTTGTTGAGACATTTTATGACTTTTTTTGTCAACTTATTTGTAACGTTTTTGTCAATTTTGTTGTGCGTTTGTGTCAAAGTTTTTGTGACGTTTTGGTCAATTTTGTTGTGCGTTTTTGTCAACTTTGTTGAGACATTTTAGTTGCAATTTTGTGACGTTTTTGTCAACTTATTTGTAACGTTTTTGTCAATTTTGTTGTGCGTTTTTGTCATTTGTTGAGACATTTTAGTCGCAATTTTGTGACGTTTTTGTCAACTTTTTTGTGACGTTTTTGTCAACTTTTTTGTGCGTTTTTGAAAACTTTGTTGAAATATTTTAGTCGCATTTTTGTGACGTTTTTGTCAATTTTGTTCTGATTTGTGTCAAATTATTTGTGACGTTTTTGTCTATTTTGTTGTGCATTTTTGTCAACTTTGAGACATTTTAGTCGCAATTTTGTGACTTTTTTTGTCAACTTATTTGTAACGTTTTTGTCAATTTTGTTGTGTGTTTTTGTCAACTTTGTTGAGACATTTCAGTCGCAATTTTGTGACTTTTTTTGTCAACTTATTTGTAACGTTTTTGTCAATTTTGTTGTGCGTTTGTATCAAATTTTTTGTGAAGTTTTTGTCGACATTTTTGTGCTTTTTTTGTCAACTTTGTTGGGACATTTTAGTCGCAATTTTGTGACGTTTTTGTCAACTTTTTTGTGCATTTTTGTCAACTTTGTTGAGACATTTTAGTCACATTTTTGTGACGTTTTTGTCAATTTTGTTGTGCGTTTTTGTAAACTTTTATGTAACTTTTTGTCAATTTTGTTGTGCGTTTTTGTCAACTTTGTTGAGACATTTTAGTCGCAATTTTGTTGTGCGTTTTTGTCAACTTATTTGTAACGTTTTTGTCAATTTTGTTGTGTGTTTATATCAAATTTTTTGTGACGTTTTTGTCGACATTTTTGTGCTTTTTTGTCAACTTTGTTGGGACATTTTAGTCGCATTTTGTGACTTTTTTGTCAACTTATTGTAAAGTTTTTGTCAATTTTGTTATGCGTTTTGTCAACTTTGTTGAGACATTTTAGTCGCAATTTTGTGACGTTTTTGTCAACTTTTTTGTGACGTTTTTGTCAACTTTTTTGTGCGTTTTTGACAACTTTGTTGAGATATTTTAGTCGCATTTTTGTGAAGTTTTTGTCAATTTTGTTCTGATTTGTGTCAAATTATTTGTGACGTTTTTGTCAATTTTGTTGTGCATTTTTGTCAACTTTGTTGAGACATTTTAGTCGCAATTTTGTGACTTTTTTTGTCAACTTATTTGTAACGTTTTTGTCAATTTTGTTGTGCGTTTGTATCAAATTTTTTGTGACGTTTTTATCGACATTTTTGTGCTTTTTTGTCAACTTTGTTGAGACATTTTAGTCACATTTTTGTGAAGTTTTTGTCAACTTTTTAGTGACTTTTTGTAAACTTTTTTTGTAACTTTTTGTCAACTTTGTTGAGACATTTAAGTCGCAATTTTGTGACTTTTTTTGTCAACTTATTTGTAACGTTTTTGTCAATTTTGTTGTGCGTTTGTGTCAAATTTTTTGTGACGTTTTGGTCAATTTCGTTGTGCGTTTTGTAAACTTTTATGTCAACTTTGTTGAGACATTTTAGTCGCATTTTTGTGACGTTTTTGTCAACTTTTTTGTGACGTTTTGTAAACTTTTTTGTAACTTTTTGTCAATTTTGTTGTGCATTTGTGTCTTTTTTTGTGCGTTTTTGTCAATTTTGTTGTGCGTTTGTGTCAAATTTTTTATCACGTTTTGGTCAATTTTGTTGTGCATTTTTGTCAACTTTGTTGAGACATTTTAGTCGCAATTTTGTGACTTTTTTGTCAACTTATTGTAAAGTTTTTGTCAATTTTGTTGTGCGTTTTGTCAACTTTGTTGAGACATTTTAGTCGCAATTTTGTGACGTTTTTGTCAACTTTTTTGTGCGTTTTTGACAACTTTGTTGAGATATTTTAGTCGCATTTTTGTGACGTTTTTGTCAATTTTGTTCTGATTTTTGTCAAATTATTTGTGACGTTTTTGTCAATTTTGTTGAGCGTTTTTGTCATTTGTTGAGACATTTTAGTCGCAATTTTTTGACTTTTTTGTTAACTTATTTGTAACGTTTTTGTCAATTTTGTTGTGCGTTTGGGTCAATTTTGAGACATTTTAGTCGCAATTTTGTGACTTTTTTGTTAACTTATTTGTAACGTTTTTGTCAATTTTGTTGTGCATTTTTGTCAACTTTGTTGAGACATTTTAGTCACATTTTTGTGACGTTTTTGTCAATTTTGTTGTGCGCTTTTGTCAACTTATTTGTAACGTTTTTGTCAGTTTTGTTGTGTGTTTATATCAAATTTTTTGTGACGTTTTTGTCGACATTTTTGTGCTTTTTTGTCAACTTTGTTGAGACATTTTAGTCACATTTTTGTGAAGTTTTTGTCAACTTTTTAGTGACTTTTTGTAAACTTTTTTTGTAACTTTTTGTCAACTTTGTTGAGACATTTTAGTCGCAATTTTGTGACTTTTTTTGTCAACTTATTTGTAACGTTTTTGTCAATTTTGTTGTGCGTTTGTGTCAAATTTTTTGTGACGTTTTGGTCAATTTTGTTGTGCGTTTTTGTAAACTTTTATGTAACTTTTTGTCAATTTTGTTGTGCGCTTTTGTCAACTTATTTGTAATGTTTTTGTCAGTTTTGTTGTGTGTTTATATCAAATTTTTTGTGACGTTTTTGTCGACATTTTTGTGCTTTTTTGTCAACTTTGTTGGAACATTTTAGTCGCATTTTGTGACTTTTTTGTCAACTTATTGTAAAGTTTTTGTCAATTTTGTTGTGCGTTTTGCCAACTTTGTTGAGACATTTTAGTCGCAATTTTGTGACTTTTTTTGTCAACTTATTTGTAACGTTTTTGTCAATTTTGTTGTGCGTTTATGTCAAATTTTTTGTGACGTTTTGGTCAATTTTGCTGTGCAATTTTTGTCAACTTTGTTGAGACATTTTAGTCACATTTTTGTGACGTTTTTGTCAATTTTGTTGTGCGTTTGTGTCAAATTTTTTGTGACGTTTTGGTCAATTTTGTTGTGCGTTTTTGTCAACTTTGTTGAGACATTTTATGACTTTTTTTGTCAACTTATTTGTAACGTTTTTGTCAATTTTGTTGTGCGTTTGTGTCAAAGTTTTTGTGACGTTTTGGTCAATTTTGTTGTGCGTTTTTGTCAACTTTGTTGAGACATTTTAGTTGCAATTTTGTGACGTTTTTGTCAACTTATTTGTAACGTTTTTGTCAATTTTGTTGTGCGTTTTTGTCATTTGTTGAGACATTTTAGTCGCAATTTTGTGACGTTTTTGTCAACTTTTTTGTGACGTTTTTGTCAACTTTTTTGTGCGTTTTTGAAAACTTTGTTGAAATATTTTAGTCGCATTTTTGTGACGTTTTTGTCAATTTTGTTCTGATTTGTGTCAAATTATTTGTGACGTTTTTGTCTATTTTGTTGTGCATTTTTGTCAACTTTGAGACATTTTAGTCGCAATTTTGTGACTTTTTTTGTCAACTTATTTGTAACGTTTTTGTCAATTTTGTTGTGTGTTTTTGTCAACTTTGTTGAGACATTTCAGTCGCAATTTTGTGACTTTTTTTGTCAACTTATTTGTAACGTTTTTGTCAATTTTGTTGTGCGTTTGTATCAAATTTTTTGTGAAGTTTTTGTCGACATTTTTGTGCTTTTTTTGTCAACTTTGTTGAGACATTTTAGTCACATTTTTGTGACGTTTTTGTCAATTTTGTTGTGCGTTTTTGTAAACTTTTATGTAACTTTTTGTCAATTTTGTTGTGCGTTTTTGTCGCAATTTTGTGACTTTTTTGTCAACTTATTGTAAAGTTTTTGTCAATTTTGTTGTGCGTTTTGTCAACTTTGTTGAGACATTTTAGTCGCAATTTTGTGACGTTTTTGTCAACTTTTTTGTGCGTTTTTGACAACTTTGTTGAGATATTTTAGTCGCATTTTTGTGACGTTTTTGTCAATTTTGTTCTGATTTTTGTCAAATTATTTGTGACGTTTTTGTCAATTTTGTTGAGCGTTTTTGTCATTTGTTGAGACATTTTAGTCGCAATTTTTTGACTTTTTTGTTAACTTATTTGTAACGTTTTTGTCAATTTTGTTGTGCGTTTGGGTCAATTTTGAGACATTTTAGTCGCAATTTTGTGACTTTTTTGTTAACTTATTTGTAACGTTTTTGTCAATTTTGTTGTGCATTTTTGTCAACTTTGTTGAGACATTTTAGTCACATTTTTGTGACGTTTTTGTCAATTTTGTTGTGCGCTTTTGTCAACTTATTTGTAACGTTTTTGTCAGTTTTGTTGTGTGTTTATATCAAATTTTTTGTGACGTTTTTGTCGACATTTTTGTGCTTTTTTGTCAACTTTGTTGAGACATTTTAGTCACATTTTTGTGAAGTTTTTGTCAACTTTTTAGTGACTTTTTGTAAACTTTTTTTGTAACTTTTTGTCAACTTTGTTGAGACATTTTAGTCGCAATTTTGTGACTTTTTTTGTCAACTTATTTGTAACGTTTTTGTCAATTTTGTTGTGCGTTTGTGTCAAATTTTTTGTGACGTTTTGGTCAATTTTGTTGTGCGTTTTTGTAAACTTTTATGTAACTTTTTGTCAATTTTGTTGTGCGCTTTTGTCAACTTATTTGTAATGTTTTTGTCAGTTTTGTTGTGTGTTTATATCAAATTTTTTGTGACGTTTTTGTCGACATTTTTGTGCTTTTTTGTCAACTTTGTTGGAACATTTTAGTCGCATTTTGTGACTTTTTTGTCAACTTATTGTAAAGTTTTTGTCAATTTTGTTGTGCGTTTTGCCAACTTTGTTGAGACATTTTAGTCGCAATTTTGTGACTTTTTTTGTCAACTTATTTGTAACGTTTTTGTCAATTTTGTTGTGCGTTTATGTCAAATTTTTTGTGACGTTTTGGTCAATTTTGCTGTGCAATTTTTGTCAACTTTGTTGAGACATTTTAGTCACATTTTTGTGACGTTTTTGTCAATTTTGTTGTGCGTTTGTGTCAAATTTTTTGTGACGTTTTGGTCAATTTTGTTGTGCGTTTTTGTCAACTTTGTTGAGACATTTTATGACTTTTTTTGTCAACTTATTTGTAACGTTTTTGTCAATTTTGTTGTGCGTTTGTGTCAAAGTTTTTGTGACGTTTTGGTCAATTTTGTTGTGCGTTTTTGTCAACTTTGTTGAGACATTTTAGTTGCAATTTTGTGACGTTTTTGTCAACTTATTTGTAACGTTTTTGTCAATTTTGTTGTGCGTTTTTGTCATTTGTTGAGACATTTTAGTCGCAATTTTGTGACGTTTTTGTCAACTTTTTTGTGACGTTTTTGTCAACTTTTTTGTGCGTTTTTGAAAACTTTGTTGAAATATTTTAGTCGCATTTTTGTGACGTTTTTGTCAATTTTGTTCTGATTTGTGTCAAATTATTTGTGACGTTTTTGTCTATTTTGTTGTGCATTTTTGTCAACTTTGAGACATTTTAGTCGCAATTTTGTGACTTTTTTTGTCAACTTATTTGTAACGTTTTTGTCAATTTTGTTGTGTGTTTTTGTCAACTTTGTTGAGACATTTCAGTCGCAATTTTGTGACTTTTTTTGTCAACTTATTTGTAACGTTTTTGTCAATTTTGTTGTGCGTTTGTATCAAATTTTTTGTGAAGTTTTTGTCGACATTTTTGTGCTTTTTTTGTCAACTTTGTTGGGACATTTTAGTCGCAATTTTGTGACGTTTTTGTCAACTTTTTTTGTGCATTTTTGTCAACTTTGTTGAGACATTTTAGTCACATTTTTGTGAAGTTTTTGTCAACTTTTTTTGTAACTTTTTGTCAACTTTGTTGAGACATTTTAGTCGCATTTTTGTGACGTTTTTGTCAACTTTTTTGTGACGTTTTGTAAACTTTTTTGTAACTTTTTGTCAATTTTTTTGTGCATTTGTGTCTTTTTTTGTGACGTTTTTGTCAACTTTTTTGTGCGTTTTTGTCAATTTTGTTGTGCGTTTGTGTCAAATTTTTTATCACGTTTTGGTCAATTTTGTTGTGCATTTTTGTCAACTTTGTTGAGACATTTTAGTCGCAATTTTGTGACTTTTTTGTCAACTTATTGTAAAGTTTTTGTCAATTTTGTTGTGCGTTTTGTCAACTTTGTTGAGACATTTTAGTCACATTTTTGTGAAGTTTTTGTCAACTTTTTTTGTAACTTTTTGTCAACTTTGTTGAGACATTTTAGTCACATTTTTGTGACGTTTTTGTCAATTTTGTTGTGCGTTTGTGTCAAATTTTTTGTGACGTTTTGGTCAATTTCGTTGTGCGTTTTGTAAACTTTTATGTCAACTTTGTTGAGACATTTTAGTCGCATTTTTGTGACGTTTTTGTCAACTTTTTTGTGACGTTTTGTAAACTTTTTTGTAACTTTTTGTCAATTTTGTTGTGCATTTGTGTCTTTTTTTGTGACGTTTTTGTCAACTTTTTTGTGCGTTTTTGTCAATTTTGTTGTGCGTTTGTGTCAAATTTTTTATCACGTTTTGGTCAATTTTGTTGTGCATTTTTGTCAACTTTGTTGAGACATTTTAGTCGCAATTTTGTGACTTTTTTGTCAACTTATTGTAAAGTTTTTGTCAATTTAGTTGTGCGTTTTGTCAACTTTGTTGAGACATTTTAGTCGCAATTTTGTGACGTTTTTGTCAATTTTTTTTTTCGTTTTTGACAACTTTGTTGAGATATTTTAGTCGCATTTTTGTGACGTTTTTGTCAATTTTGTTCTGATTTTTGTCAAATTATTTGTGACGTTTTTGTCAATTTTGTTGAGCGTTTTTGTCATTTGTTGAGACATTTTAGTCGCAATTTTTTGACTTTTTTGTTAACTTATTTGTAACGTTTTTGTCAATTTTGTTGTGCGTTTGGGTCAATTTTGAGACATTTTTGTCGCAATTTTGTGACTTTTTTTGTTAACTTATTTGTAACGTTTTTGTCAATTTTGTTGTGCGTTTCTGTCAAATTTTTTATCACGTTTTGGTCAATTTTGTTGTGCATTTTTGTCAACTTTGTTGAGACATTTTAGTCACATTTTTGTGACGTTTTTGTCAATTTTGTTGTGCGCTTTTGTAAAATTTTATGTAACTTTTTGTCAATTTTGTTGTGCGCTTTTGTCAACTTATTTGTAACGTTTTTGTCAGTTTTGTTGTGTGTTTATCAAATTTTTTGTGACGTTTTTGTCGACATTTTTGTGCTTTTTTGTCAACTTTGTTGGGACATTTTAGTCGCATTTTGTGACTTTTTTGTCAACTTATTGTAAAGTTTTTGTCAATTTAGTTGTGCGTTTTGCCAACTTTGTTGAGACATTTTAGTCGCAATCTTGTGACTTTTTTTGTCAACTTATTTGTAACGTTTTTGTCAATTTTGTTGTGCGTTTGTGTCAAATTTTTTGTGACGTTTTGGTCAATTTTGTTGTGCGTTTTTGTAAACTTTTATGTAACTTTTTGTCAATTTTGTTGTGCGTTTGTGTCAAATTTTTTGTGACGTTTTGGTCAATTTTGTTGTGCGTTTTTGTCAACTTTGTTGAGACATTTTATGACTTTTTTTGTCAACTTATTTGTAACGTTTTTGTCAATTTTGTTGTGCGTTTGTGTCAAAGTTTTTGTGACGTTTTGGTCAATTTTGTTGTGCGTTTTTGTCAACTTTGTTGAGACATTTTAGTTGCAATTTTGTGACGTTTTTGTCAACTTATTTGTAACGTTTTTGTCAATTTTGTTGTGCGTTTTTGTCATTTGTTGAGACATTTTAGTCGCAATTTTGTGACGTTTTTGTCAACTTTTTTGTGACGTTTTTGTCAACTTTTTTGTGCGTTTTTGAAAACTTTGTTGAAATATTTTAGTCGCATTTTTGTGACGTTTTTGTCAATTTTGTTCTGATTTGTGTCAAATTATTTGTGACGTTTTTGTCTATTTTGTTGTGCATTTTTGTCAACTTTGAGACATTTTAGTCGCAATTTTGTGACTTTTTTTGTCAACTTATTTGTAATGTTTTTGTCAATTTTGTTGAGCTTTTTTGTCATTTGTTGAGACATTTTAGTCGCAATTTTTTGACTTTTTTGTTAACTTATTTGTAACGTTTTTGTCAATTTTGTTGTGTGTTTGTGTCAAATTTTTTATCACGTTTTGGTCAGTTTTGTTGTGCATTTTTGTCAACTTTTATGTCAACTTTGTTGAGACATTTTAGTCGCATTTTTGTGACGTTTTTGTAAACTTTTTTGTGACGTTTTTGTCAACTTTTTTGTGCGTTTTTGAAAACTTTGTTGAAATATTTTAGTCGCATTTTTGTGACGTTTTTGTCAATTTTGTTGTGCGTTTGTGTCAAATTTTTTGAGACATTTTAGTCACATTTGTGTGACGTTTTTGTCAATTTTGTTGTGAGTTTTTGTCAACTTTGTTGAGACATTTTAGTCACAATTTTGTGACTTTTTTGTCAACTTATTTGTAACGTTTTTGTCAATTTTGTTGTGCGTTTGTATCAAATTTTTTGTGACGTTTTTATCGACATTTTTGTGCTTTTTTGTCAACTTTGTTGAGACATTTTAGTCACATTTTTGTGAAGTTTTTGTCAACTTTTTAGTGACTTTTTGTAAACTTTTTTTGTAACTTTTTGTCAACTTTGTTGAGACATTTAAGTCGCAATTTTGTGACTTTTTTTGTCAACTTATTTGTAACGTTTTTGTCAATTTTGTTGTGCGTTTGTGTCAAATTTTTTGTGACGTTTTGGTCAATTTCGTTGTGCGTTTTGTAAACTTTTATGTCAACTTTGTTGAGACATTTTAGTCGCATTTTTGTGACGTTTTTGTCAACTTTTTTGTGACGTTTTGTAAACTTTTTTGTAACTTTTTGTCAATTTTGTTGTGCATTTGTGTCTTTTTTTGTGACGTTTTTGTCAACTTTTTTGTGCGTTTTTGTCAATTTTGTTGTGCGTTTGTGTCAAATTTTTTATCACGTTTTGGTCAATTTTGTTGTGCATTTTTGTCGCAATTTTGTGACTTTTTTGTCAACTTATTGTAAAGTTTTTGTCAATTTAGTTGTGCGTTTTGTCAACTTTGTTGAGACATTTTAGTCGCAATTTTGTGACGTTTTTGTCAACTTTTTTGTGCGTTTTTGACAACTTTGTTGAGATATTTTAGTCGCATTTTTGTGACGTTTTTGTCAATTTTGTTCTGATTTTTGTCAAATTATTTGTGACGTTTTTGTCAATTTTGTTGAGCGTTTTTGTCATTTGTTGAGACATTTTAGTCGCAATTTTTTGACTTTTTTGTTAACTTATTTGTAACGTTTTTGTCAATTTTGTTGTGCGTTTGGGTCAATTTTGAGACATTTTTGTCGCAATTTTGTGACTTTTTTTGTTAACTTATTTGTAACGTTTTTGTCAATTTTGTTGTGCGTTTGTGTCAAATTTTTTATCACGTTTTGGTCAATTTTGTTGTGCATTTTTGTCAACTTTGTTGAGACATTTTAGTCACATTTTTGTGACGTTTTTGTCAATTTTGTTGTGCGCTTTTGTAAAATTTTATGTAACTTTTTGTCAATTTTGTTGAGACATTTTTGTGACGTTTTTGTCAACTTATTTGTAACGTTTTTGTCAATTTTGTTGTGCGTTTGTGTCAACTTTGAGACATTTTAGTCGCAATTTTGTGACTTTTTTTGTCAACTTATTTGTAACGTTTTTGTCAATTTTGTTGTGCGTTTTTGTCATTTGTTGAGACATTTTAGTCGCAATTTTGTGACGTTTTTGTCAACTTTTTTGTGACGTTTTTGTCAACTTTTTTGTGCGTTTTTGAAAACTTTGTTGAAATATTTTAGTCGCATTTTTGTGACGTTTTTGTCAATTTTGTTCTGATTTGTGTCAAATTATTTGTGACGTTTTTGTCTATTTTGTTGTGCATTTTTGTCAACTTTGAGACATTTTAGTCGCAATTTTGTGACTTTTTTTGTCAACTTATTTGTAACGTTTTTGTCAATTTTGTTGTGTGTTTTTGTCAACTTTGTTGAGACATTTTAGTCGCAATTTTGTGACTTTTTTTGTCAACTTATTTGTAACGTTTTTGTCAATTTTGTTGTGCGTTTGTATCAAATTTTTTGTGAAGTTTTTGTCGACATTTTTGTGCTTTTTTTGTCAACTTTGTTGGGACATTTTAGTCGCAATTTTGTGACGTTTTTGTCAACTTTTTTTGTGCATTTTTGTCAACTTTGTTGAGACATTTTAGTCACATTTTTGTGAAGTTTTTGTCAACTTTTTTTGTAACTTTTTGTCAACTTTGTTGAGACATTTTAGTCGCATTTTTGTGACGTTTTTGTCAACTTTTTTGTGACGTTTTGTAAACTTTTTTGTAACTTTTTGTCAATTTTTTTGTGCATTTGTGTCTTTTTTTGTGACGTTTTTGTCAACTTTTTTGTGCGTTTTTGTCAATTTTGTTGTGCGTTTGTGTCAAATTTTTTATCACGTTTTGGTCAATTTTGTTGTGCATTTTTGTCAACTTTGTTGAGACATTTTAGTCGCAATTTTGTGACTTTTTTGTCAACTTATTGTAAAGTTTTTGTCAATTTTGTTGTGCGTTTTGTCAACTTTGTTGAGACATTTTAGTCACATTTTTGTGAAGTTTTTGTCAACTTTTTTTGTAACTTTTTGTCAACTTTGTTGAGACATTTTAGTCACATTTTTGTGACGTTTTTGTCAATTTTGTTGTGCGTTTGTGTCAAATTTTTTGTGACGTTTTGGTCAATTTCGTTGTGCGTTTTGTAAACTTTTATGTCAACTTTGTTGAGACATTTTAGTCGCATTTTTGTGACGTTTTTGTCAACTTTTTTGTGACGTTTTGTAAACTTTTTTGTAACTTTTTGTCAATTTTGTTGTGCATTTGTGTCTTTTTTTGTGACGTTTTTGTCAACTTTTTTGTGCGTTTTTGTCAATTTTGTTGTGCGTTTGTGTCAAATTTTTTATCACGTTTTGGTCAATTTTGTTGTGCATTTTTGTCAACTTTGTTGAGACATTTTAGTCGCAATTTTGTGACTTTTTTGTCAACTTATTGTAAAGTTTTTGTCAATTTAGTTGTGCGTTTTGTCAACTTTGTTGAGACATTTTAGTCGCAATTTTGTGACGTTTTTGTCAACTTTTTTGTGCGTTTTTGACAACTTTGTTGAGATATTTTAGTCGCATTTTTGCGACGTTTTTGTCAATTTTGTTCTGATTTTTGTCAAATTATTTGTGACGTTTTTGTCAATTTTGTTGAGCGTTTTTGTCATTTGTTGAGACATTTTAGTCGCAATTTTTTGACTTTTTTGTTAACTTATTTGTAACGTTTTTGTCAATTTTGTTGTGCGTTTGGGTCAATTTTGAGACATTTTTGTCGCAATTTTGTGACTTTTTTTGTTAACTTATTTGTAACGTTTTTGTCAATTTTGTTGTGCGTTTCTGTCAAATTTTTTATCACGTTTTGGTCAATTTTGTTGTGCATTTTTGTCAACTTTGTTGAGACATTTTAGTCACATTTTTGTGACGTTTTTGTCAATTTTGTTGTGCGCTTTTGTAAAATTTTATGTAACTTTTTGTCAATTTTGTTGTGCGCTTTTGTCAACTTATTTGTAACGTTTTTGTTAGTTTTGTTGTGTGTTTATCAAATTTTTTGTGACGTTTTTGTCGACATTTTTGTGCTTTTTTGTCAACTTTGTTGGGACATTTTAGTCGCATTTTGTGACTTTTTTGTCAACTTATTGTAAAGTTTTTGTCAATTTAGTTGTGCGTTTTGCCAACTTTGTTGAGACATTTTAGTCGCAATCTTGTGACTTTTTTTGTCAACTTATTTGTAACGTTTTTGTCAATTTTGTTGTGCGTTTGTGTCAAATTTTTTGTGACGTTTTGGTCAATTTTGTTGTGCGTTTTTGTAAACTTTTATGTAACTTTTTGTCAATTTTGTTGTGCGTTTGTGTCAAATTTTTTGTGACGTTTTGGTCAATTTTGTTGTGCGTTTTTGTCAACTTTGTTGAGACATTTTATGACTTTTTTTGTCAACTTATTTGTAACGTTTTTGTCAATTTTGTTGTGCGTTTGTGTCAAAGTTTTTGTGACGTTTTGGTCAATTTTGTTGTGCGTTTTTGTCAACTTTGTTGAGACATTTTAGTTGCAATTTTGTGACGTTTTTGTCAACTTATTTGTAACGTTTTTGTCAATTTTGTTGTGCGTTTTTGTCATTTGTTGAGACATTTTAGTCGCAATTTTGTGACGTTTTTGTCAACTTTTTTGTGACGTTTTTGTCAACTTTTTTGTGCGTTTTTGAAAACTGTTGAAATATTTTAGTCGCATTTTTGTGACGTTTTTGTCAATTTTGTTCTGATTTGTGTCAAATTATTTGTGACGTTTTTGTCTATTTTGTTGTGCATTTTTGTCAACTTTGAGACATTTTAGTCGCAATTTTGTGACTTTTTTTGTCAACTTATTTGTAACGTTTTTGTCAATTTTGTTGTGCGTTTTTGTCAACTTTGTTGAGACATTTTAGTCGCAATTTTGTGACTTTTTTTGTCAACTTATTTGTAACGTTTTTGTCAATTTTGTTGTGCGTTTTTGTCAACTTTGTTGAGACATTTTAGTCGCAATTTTGTGACTTTTTTTGTCAACTTATTTGTAACGTTTTTGTCAATTTTGTTGTGCGTTTGTATCAAATTTTTTGTGAAGTTTTTGTCGACATTTTTGTGCTTTTTTTGTCAACTTTGTTGGGACATTTTAGTCGCAATTTTGTGACGTTTTTGTCTACTTTTTTTGTGCATTTTTGTCAACTTTGTTGAGACATTTTAGTCACATTTTTGTGAAGTTTTTGTCAACTTTTTTTGTAACTTTTTGTCAACTTTGTTGAGACATTTTAGTCACATTTTTGTGACGTTTTTGTCAACTTTTTTGTGCGTTTTTGTCAATTTTGTTGTGCGTTTGTGTCAAATTTTTTATCACGTTTTGGTCAATTTTGTTGTGCATTTTTGTCAACTTTGTTGAGACATTTTAGTCGCAATTTTGTGACTTTTTTGTCAACTTATTGTAAAGTTTTTGTCAATTTTGTTGTGCGTTTTGTCAACTTTGTTGAGACATTTTAGTCGCAATTTTGTGACGTTTTTGTCAACTTTTTTTGTGCGTTTTTGACAACTTTGTTGAGATATTTTAGTCGCATTTTTGTGACGTTTTTGTCAATTTTGTTCTGATTTTTGTCAAATTATTTGTGACGTTTTTGTCAATTTTGTTGAGCGTTTTTGTCATTTGTTGAGACATTTTAGTCGCAATTTTTTGACTTTTTTGTTAACTTATTTGTAACGTTTTTGTCAATTTTGTTGTGTTTGTGTCAAATTTTTTATCACGTTTTGGTCAGTTTTGTTGTGCATTTTTGTCAACTTTTATGTCAACTTTGTTGAGACATTTTAGTCGCATTTTTGTGACGTTTTTGTAAACTTTTTTGTGACGTTTTTGTCAACTTTTTTGTGCGTTTTTGAAAACTTTGTTGAAATATTTTAGTCGCATTTTTGTGACGTTTTTGTCAATTTTGTTGTGCGTTTGTGTCAAATTTTTTGAGACATTTTAGTCACATTTGTGTGACGTTTTTGTCAATTTTGTTGTGAGTTTTTGTCAACTTTGTTGAGACATTTTAGTCACAATTTTGTGACTTTTTTGTCAACTTATTTGTAACGTTTTTGTCAATTTTGTTGTGCGTTTTTGTCATTTGTTGAGACATTTTAGTCGCAATTTTGTGACGTTTTTGTCAACTTTTTTGTGACGTTTTTGTCAACTTTTTTGTGCGTTTTTGAAAACTTTGTTGAAATATTTTAGTCGCATTTTTGTGACGTTTTTGTCAATTTTGTTCTGATTTGTGTCAAATTATTTGTGACGTTTTTGTCTATTTTGTTGTGCATTTTTGTCAACTTTGAGACATTTTAGTCGCAATTTTGTGACTTTTTTTGTCAACTTATTTGTAACGTTTTTGTCAATTTTGTTGTGCGTTTTTGTCAACTTTGTTGAGACATTTTAGTCGCAATTTTGTGACTTTTTTTGTCAACTTATTTGTAACGTTTTTGTCAATTTTGTTGTGCGTTTGTATCAAATTTTTTGTGAAGTTTTTGTCGACATTTTTGTGCTTTTTTTGTCAACTTTGTTGGGACATTTTAGTCGCAATTTTGTGACGTTTTTGTCTACTTTTTTTGTGCATTTTTGTCAACTTTGTTGAGACATTTTAGTCACATTTTTGTGAAGTTTTTGTCAACTTTTTTTGTAACTTTTTGTCAACTTTGTTGAGACATTTTAGTCACATTTTTGTGACGTTTTTGTCAACTTTTTTGTGCGTTTTTGTCAATTTTGTTGTGCGTTTGTGTCAAATTTTTTATCACGTTTTGGTCAATTTTGTTGTGCATTTTTGTCAACTTTGTTGAGACATTTTAGTCGCAATTTTGTGACTTTTTTGTCAACTTATTGTAAAGTTTTTGTCAATTTTGTTGTGCGTTTTGTCAACTTTGTTGAGACATTTTAGTCGCAATTTTGTGACGTTTTTGTCAACTTTTTTTGTGCGTTTTTGACAACTTTGTTGAGATATTTTAGTCGCATTTTTGTGACGTTTTTGTCAATTTTGTTCTGATTTTTGTCAAATTATTTGTGACGTTTTTGTCAATTTTGTTGAGCGTTTTTGTCATTTGTTGAGACATTTTAGTCGCAATTTTTTGACTTTTTTGTTAACTTATTTGTAACGTTTTTGTCAATTTTGTTGTGTGTTTGTGTCAAATTTTTTATCACGTTTTGGTCAGTTTTGTTGTGCATTTTTGTCAACTTTTATGTCAACTTTGTTGAGACATTTTAGTCGCATTTTTGTGACGTTTTTGTAAACTTTTTTTTGACGTTTTTGTCAACTTTTTTGTGCGTTTTTGAAAACTTTGTTGAAATATTTTAGTCGCATTTTTGTGACGTTTTTGTCAATTTTGTTGTGCGTTTGTGTCAAATTTTTTGAGACATTTTAGTCACATTTGTGTGACGTTTTTGTCAATTTTGTTGTGAGTTTTTGTCAACTTTGTTGAGACATTTTAGTCACAATTTTGTGACTTTTTTGTCAACTTATTTGTAACGTTTTTGTCAATTTTGTTGTGCGTTTGTATCAAATTTTTTGTGACGTTTTTATCGACATTTTTGTGCTTTTTTGTCAACTTTGTTGAGACATTTTAGTCACATTTTTGTGAAGTTTTTGTCAACTTTTTAGTGACTTTTTGTAAACTTTTTTTGTAACTTTTTGTCAACTTTGTTGAGACATTTAAGTCGCAATTTTGTGACTTTTTTTGTCAACTTATTTGTAACGTTTTTGTCAATTTTGTTGTGCGTTTGTGTCAAATTTTTTGTGACGTTTTGGTCAATTTCGTTGTGCGTTTTGTAAACTTTTATGTCAACTTTGTTGAGACATTTTAGTCGCATTTTTGTGACGTTTTTGTCAACTTTTTTGTGACGTTTTGTAAACTTTTTTGTAACTTTTTGTCAATTTTGTTGTGCATTTGTGTCTTTTTTTGTGACGTTTTTGTCAACTTTTTTGTGCGTTTTTGTCAATTTTGTTGTGCGTTTGTGTCAAATTTTTTATCACGTTTTGGTCAATTTTGTTGTGCATTTTTGTCGCAATTTTGTGACTTTTTTGTCAACTTATTGTAAAGTTTTTGTCAATTTAGTTGTGCGTTTTGTCAACTTTGTTGAGACATTTTAGTCGCAATTTTGTGACGTTTTTGTCAACTTTTTTGTGCGTTTTTGACAACTTTGTTGAGATATTTTAGTCGCATTTTTGTGACGTTTTTGTCAATTTTGTTCTGATTTTTGTCAAATTATTTGTGACGTTTTTGTCAATTTTGTTGAGCATTTTTGTCATTTGTTGAGACATTTTAGTCGCAATTTTTTGACTTTTTTGTTAACTTATTTGTAACGTTTTTGTCAATTTTGTTGTGCGTTTGGGTCAATTTTGAGACATTTTTGTCGCAATTTTGTGACTTTTTTTGTTAACTTATTTGTAACGTTTTTGTCAATTTTGTTGTGCGTTTGTGTAAAATTTTTTATCACGTTTTGGTCAATTTTGTTGTGCATTTTTGTCAACTTTGTTGAGACATTTTAGTCACATTTTTGTGACGTTTTTGTCAATTTTGTTGTGCGCTTTTGTAAAATTTTATGTAACTTTTTGTCAATTTTGTTGAGACATTTTTGTGACGTTTTTGTCAACTTATTTGTAACGTTTTTGTCAATTTTGTTGTGCGTTTGTGTCAACTTTGAGACATTTTAGTCGCAATTTTGTGACTTTTTTTGTCAACTTATTTGTAACGTTTTTGTCAATTTTGTTGTGCGTTTTTGTCAACTTTGTTGAGACATTTTAGTCGCAATTTTGTGACTTTTTTTGTCAACTTATTTGTAACGTTTTTGTCAATTTTGTTGTGCGTTTTTGTCAACTTTGTTGAGACATTTTAGTCGCAATTTTGTGACTTTTTTTGTCAACTTATTTGTAACGTTTTTGTCAATTTTGTTGTGCGTTTGTATCAAATTTTTTGTGAAGTTTTTGTCGACATTTTTGTGCTTTTTTTGTCAACTTTGTTGGGACATTTTAGTCGCAATTTTGTGATGTTTTTGTCTACTTTTTTTGTGCATTTTTGTCAACTTTGTTGAGACATTTTAGTCACATTTTTGTGAAGTTTTTGTCAACTTTTTTTGTAACTTTTTGTCAACTTTGTTGAGACATTTTAGTCACATTTTTGTGACGTTTTTGTCAACTTTTTTGTGCGTTTTTGTCAATTTTGTTGTGCGTTTGTGTCAAATTTTTTATCACGTTTTGGTCAATTTTGTTGTGCATTTTTGTCAACTTTGTTGAGACATTTTAGTCACAATTTTGTGACTTTTTTGTCAACTTATTGTAAAGTTTTTGTCAATTTTGTTGTGCGTTTTGTCAACTTTGTTGAGACATTTTAGTCGCAATTTTGTGACGTTTTTGTCAACTTTTTTGTGCGTTTTTGACAACTTTGTTGAGATATTTTAGTCGCATTTTTGTGACGTTTTTGTCAATTTTGTTCTGATTTTTGTCAAATTATTTGTGACGTTTTTGTCAATTTTGTTGAGCGTTTTTGTCATTTGTTGAGACATTTTAGTCGCAATTTTTTGACTTTTTTGTTAACTTATTTGTAACGTTTTTGTCAATTTTGTTGTGCGTTTGGGTCAATTTTGAGACATTTTAGTCGCAATTTTGTGACTTTTTTGTTAACTTATTTGTAACGTTTTTGTCAATTTTGTTGTGTGTTTGTGTCAAATTTTTTATCACGTTTTGGTCAATTTCGTTGTGCGTTTTGTAAACTTTTATGTCAACTTTGTTGAGACATTTTAGTCGCATTTTTGTGACGTTTTTGTCAACTTTTTTGTGACGTTTTGTAAACTTTTTTGTAACTTTTTGTCAATTTTGTTGTGCATTTGTGTCTTTTTTTGTGACGTTTTTGTCAACTTTTTTGTGCGTTTTTGTCAATTTTGTTGTGCGTTTGTGTCAAATTTTTTATCACGTTTTGGTCAATTTTGTTGTGCATTTTTGTCAACTTTGTTGAGACATTTTAGTCGCAATTTTGTGACTTTTTTGTCAACTTATTGTAAAGTTTTTGTCAATTTAGTTGTGCGTTTTGTCAACTTTGTTGAGACATTTTAGTCACATTTTTGTGACGTTTTTGTCAATTTTGTTGTGCGCTTTTGTAAAATTTTATGTAACTTTTTGTCAATTTTGTTGAGACATTTTTGTGACGTTTTTGTCAACTTATTTGTAACGTTTTTGTCAATTTTGTTGTGCGTTTGTGTCAACTTTGAGACATTTTAGTCGCAATTTTGTGACTTTTTTTGTCAACTTATTTGTAACGTTTTTGTCAATTTTGTTGTGCGTTTTTGTCAACTTTGTTGAGACATTTTAGTCGCAATTTTGTGACTTTTTTTGTCAACTTATTTGTAACGTTTTTGTCAATTTTGTTGTGTGTTTTTGTCAACTTATTTGTAACGTTTTTGTCAGTTTTGTTGTGTGTTTATATCAAATTTTTTGTGACGTTTTTGTCGACATTTTTGTGCTTTTTGTCAACTTTGTTGGGACATTTTAGTCGCATTTTGTGACTTTTTTGTCAACTTATTGTAAAGTTTTTGTCAATTTTGTTGTGCGTTTTGCCAACTTTGTTGAGACATTTTAGTCGCAATTTTGTGACTTTTTTTGTCAACTTATTTGTAACGTTTTTGTCAATTTTGTTGTGCGTTTGTGTCAAATTTTTTCTGACGTTTTGGTCAATTTTGTTGTGCGTTTTTGTAAACTTTTATGTAACTTTTTGTCAATTTTGTTGTGCGTTTGTGTCAAATTTTTTGTGACGTTTTGGTCAATTTTGTTGTGCGTTTTTGTCAACTTTGTTGAGACATTTTATGACTTTTTTTGTCAACTTATTTGTAACGTTTTTGTCAATTTTGTTGTGCGTTTGTGTCAAAGTTTTTGTGACGTTTTGGTCAATTTTGTTGTGCGTTTTTGTCAACTTTGTTGAGACATTTTAGTTGCAATTTTGTGACGTTTTTGTCAACTTATTTGTAACGTTTTTGTCAATTTTGTTGTGCGTTTTTGAAAACTTTGTTGAAATATTTTAGTCGCATTTTTGTCAACTTTTTTTGTAACTTTTTGTCAACTTTGTTGAGACATTTTAGTCACATTTTTGTGACGTTTTTGTCAACTTTTTGGTGCGTTTTTGTCAATTTTGTTGTGCGTTTGTGTCAAATTTTTTATCACGTTTTGGTCAATTTTGTTGTGCATTTTTGTCAACTTTGTTGAGACATTTTAGTCGCAATTTTGTGACTTTTTTGTCAACTTATTGTAAAGTTTTTGTCAATTTTGTTGTGCGTTTTTGTCAAAGTTTTTGTGACGTTTTGGTCAATTTTGTTGTGCGTTTTTGTCAACTTTGTTGAGACATTTTAGTTGCAATTTTGTGACGTTTTTGTCAACTTATTTGTAACGTTTTTGTCAATTTTGTTGTGCGTTTGTGTCAAAGTTTTTGTGACGTTTTGGTCAATTTTGTTGTGCGTTTTTGTCAACTTTGTTGAGACATTTTAGTTGCAATTTTGTGACGTTTTTGTCAACTTTTTTGTGCGTTTTTGTCAATTTTGTTGTGCGTTTGTGTCAAATTTTTTATCACGTTTTGGTCAATTTTGTTGTGCATTTTTGTCAACTTTGTTGAGACATTTTAGTCGCAATTTTGTGACTTTTTTGTCAACTTATTGTAAAGTTTTTGTCAATTTTGTTGTGCGTTTTGTCAACTTTGTTGAGACATTTCAGTCGCAATTTTGTGACGTTTTTGTCAACTTTTTTGTGCGTTTTTGACAACTTTGTTGAGATATTTTAGTCGCATTTTTGTGACGTTGTTGTCAACTTATTTGTAACGTTTTTGTCAATTTTGTTGTGCGTTTGTGTCAAATTTTTTGTCAATTTTGTTGTGCATTTTTGTCAACTTTGTTGAGACATTTTAGTCATATTTTTGTGACGTTTTTGTCAATTTTGTTGTGCGTTTTTGTAAACTTTTATGTAACTTTTTGTCAATTTTGAGACATTTTTGTGACGTTTTTGTCAATTTTGTTGTGCGTTTTTGTAAACTTTTATGTAACTTTTTGTCAACTTTGTTGAGACATTTTTGTGACGTTTTTGTCAACTTATTTGTAACGTTTTTGTCAATTTTGTTGTGCGTTTGTGTCAAATTTTTTGTGACGTTTTGGTCAATTTCGTTGTGCGTTTTGTAAACTTTTATGTCAACTTTGTTGAGACATTTTAGTCTCATTTTTGTGACGTTTTTGTAAACTTTTTTGTGACGTTTTTTTAAACTTTTTTTGTAACGTTTTTGTCAATTTTGTTGTGCGATTGTGTCAACTTTGAGACATTTTAGTCGCAATTTTGTGACTTTTTTGTTAACTTATTTGTAACGTTTTGGTCAATTTTGTTGTGCATTTTTGTCAACTTTGTTGAGACATTTTAGTCGCAATTTTGTGACTTTTTTGTCAACTTATTGTAAAGTTTTTGTCAATTTTGTTGTGCGTTTTGTCAACTTTGTTGAGACATTTTAGTCGCAATTTTGTGACGTTTTTGTCAACTTTTTTGTGCGTTTTTGACAACTTTGTTGAGATATTTTAGTCGCATTTTTGTGACGTTTTTGTCAATTTTGTTCTGATTTTTGTCAAATTATTTGTGACGTTTTTGTCAATTTTGTTGTGCGTTTGGGTCAATTTTGAGACATTTTAGTCGCAATTTTGTGACTTTTTTGTTAACTTATTTGTAACGTTTTTGTCAATTTTGTTGTGCGTTTGGGTCAATTTTGAGACATTTTAGTCGCAATTTTGTGACTTTTTTGTTAACTTATTTGTAACGTTTTTGTCAATTTTGTTGTGCGTTTGTGTCAAATTTTTTATCACGTTTTGGTCAATTTTGTTGTGCATTTTTGTCAACTTTGTTGAGACATTTTAGTCACATTTTTGTGACGTTTTTGTCAATTTTGTTGTGCGCTTTTGTAAAATTTTATGTAACTTTTTGTCAATTTTGTTGTGCGCTTTTGTCAACTTATTTGTAACGTTTTTGTCAGTTTTGTTGTGCGTTTATATCAAATTTTTTGTGACGTTTTTGTCGACATTTTTGTGCTTTTTTGTCAACTTTGTTGGGACATTTTAGTCGCATTTTGTGACTTTTTTGTCAACTTATTGTAAAGTTTTTGTCAATTTTGTTGTGCGTTTTGCCAACTTTGTTGAGACATTTTAGTCGCAATTTTGTGACTTTTTTTGTCAACTTATTTGTAACGTTTTTGTCAATTTTGTTGTGCGTTTATGTCAAATTTTTTGCTGTGCATTTTTGTCAACTTTGTTGAGACATTTTATGACTTTTTTTGTCAACTTATTTGTAACGTTTTTGTCAATTTTGTTGTGCGTTTGTGTCAACTTTGTTGAGATATTTTAGTCGCATTTTTGTGAAGTTTTTGTCAATTTTGTTCTGATTTGTGTCAAAGTTTTTGTGACGTTTTGGTCAATTTTGTTGTGCGTTTTTGTCAACTTTGTTGAGACATTTTAGTTGCAATTTTGTGACGTTTTTGTCAACTTATTTGTAACGTTGTTGTCAATTTTGTTGTGCGTTTTTGTCATTTGTTGAGACATTTTAGTCGCAATTTTGTGACGTTTTTGTCAACTTTTTTGTGACGTTTTTGTCAACTTTTTTGTGACGTTTTTGTCAACTTTTTTGTGCGTTTTTGAAAACTTTGTTGAAATATTTTAGTCGCATTTTTGTGACGTTTTTGTCAATTTTGTTCTGATTTGTGTCAAATTATTTGTGACGTTTTTGTCTATTTTGTTGTGCATTTTTGTCAACTTTGAGACATTTTAGTCGCAATTTTGTGACTTTTTTTGTCAACTTATTTGTAACGTTTTTGTCAATTTTGTTGTGCGTTTTTGTCAACTTTGTTGAGACATTTTAGTCGCAATTTTGTGACTTTTTTTGTCAACTTATTTGTAACGTTTTTGTCAATTTTGTTGTGCGTTTGTATCAAATTTTTTGTGAAGTTTTTGTCGACATTTTTGTGCTTTTTTTGTCAACTTTGTTGGGACATTTTAGTCGCAATTTTGTGACGTTTTTGTCAACTTTTTTTGTGCATTTTTGTCAACTTTGTTGAGACATTTTAGTCACATTTTTGTGAAGTTTTTGTCAACTTTTTTTGTAACTTTTTGTCAACTTTGTTGAGACATTTTAGTCACATTTTTGTGACGTTTTTGTCAATTTTGTTGTGCGTTTGTGTCAAATTTTTTGTGACGATTTGGTCAATTTCGTTGTGCGTTTTGTAAACTTTTATGTCAACTTTGTTGAGACATTTTAGTCGCATTTTTGTGACGTTTTTGTCAACTTTTTTGTGACGTTTTGTAAACTTTTTTGTAACTTTTTGTCAATTTTTTTGTGCATTTGTGTCTTTTTTTGTGACGTTTTTGTCAACTTTTTTGTGCGTTTTGTCAACTTTTTTGTGCGTTTTTGTCAATTTTGTTGTGCGTTTGTGTCAAATTTTTTATCACGTTTTGGTCAATTTTGTTGTGCATTTTTGTCAACTTTGTTGAGACATTTTAGTCGCAATTTTGTGACTTTTTTGTCAACTTATTGTAAAGTTTTTGTCAATTTTGTTGTGCGTTTTGTCAACTTTGTTGAGACATTTCAGTCGCAATTTTGTGACGTTTTTGTCAACTTTTTTGTGCGTTTTTGACAACTTTGTTGAGATATTTTAGTCGCATTTTTGTGACGTTGTTGTCAACTTATTTGTAACGTTTTTGTCAATTTTGTTGTGCGTTTGTGTCAAATTTTTTGTCAATTTTGTTGTGCATTTTTGTCAACTTTGTTGAGACATTTTAGTCATATTTTTGTGACGTTTTTGTCAATTTTGTTGTGCGTTTTTGTAAACTTTTATGTAACTTTTTGTCAATTTTGAGACATTTTTGTGACGTTTTTGTCAATTTTGTTGTGCGTTTTTGTAAACTTTTATGTAACTTTTTGTCAACTTTGTTGAGACATTTTTGTGACGTTTTTGTCAACTTATTTGTAACGTTTTTGTCAATTTTGTTGTGCGTTTGTGTCAAATTTTTTGTGACGTTTTGGTCAATTTCGTTGTGCGTTTTGTAAACTTTTATGTCAACTTTGTTGAGACATTTTAGTCTCATTTTTGTGACGTTTTTGTAAACTTTTTTGTGACGTTTTTTTAAACTTTTTTTGTAACGTTTTTGTCAATTTTGTTGTGCATTTTTGTCAACTTTGAGACATTTTAGTCGCAATTTTGTGACTTTTTTTGTCAACTTATTTGTAACGTTTTTGTCAATTTTGTTGTGCGTTTTTGTCAACTTTGTTGAGACATTTTAGTCGCAATTTTGTGACTTTTTTTGTCAACTTATTTGTAACGTTTTTGTCAATTTTGTTGTGCGTTTGTATCAAATTTTTTGTGAAGTTTTTGTCGACATTTTTGTGCTTTTTTTGTCAACTTTGTTGGGACATTTTAGTCGCAATTTTGTGACGTTTTTGTCAACTTTTTTTGTGCATTTTTGTCAACTTTGTTGAGACATTTTAGTCACATTTTTGTGAAGTTTTTGTCAACTTTTTTTGTAACTTTTTGTCAACTTTGTTGAGACATTTTAGTCACATTTTTGTGACGTTTTTGTCAATTTTGTTGTGCGTTTGTGTCAAATTTTTTGTGACGTTTTGGTCAATTTCGTTGTGCGTTTTGTAAACTTTTATGTCAACTTTGTTGAGACATTTTAGTCGCATTTTTGTGACGTTTTTGTCAACTTTTTTGTGACGTTTTGTAAACTTTTTTGTAACTTTTTGTCAATTTTTTTGTGCATTTGTGTCTTTTTTTGTGACGTTTTTGTCAACTTTTTTGTGCGTTTTGTCAACTTTTTTGTGCGTTTTTGTCAATTTTGTTGTGCGTTTGTGTCAAATTTTTTATCACGTTTTGGTCAATTTTGTTGTGCATTTTTGTCAACTTTGTTGAGACATTTTAGTCGCAATTTTGTGACTTTTTTGTCAACTTATTGTAAAGTTTTTGTCAATTTTGTTGTGCGTTTTGTCAACTTTGTTGAGACATTTCAGTCGCAATTTTGTGACGTTTTTGTCAACTTTTTTGTGCGTTTTTGACAACTTTGTTGAGATATTTTAGTCGCATTTTTGTGACGTTGTTGTCAACTTATTTGTAACGTTTTTGTCAATTTTGTTGTGCGTTTGTGTCAAATTTTTTGTCAATTTTGTTGTGCATTTTTGTCAACTTTGTTGAGACATTTTAGTCATATTTTTGTGACGTTTTTGTCAATTTTGTTGTGCGTTTTTGTAAACTTTTATGTAACTTTTTGTCAATTTTGAGACATTTTTGTGACGTTTTTGTCAATTTTGTTGTGCGTTTTTGTAAACTTTTATGTAACTTTTTGTCAACTTTGTTGAGACATTTTTGTGACGTTTTTGTCAACTTATTTGTAACGTTTTTGTCAATTTTGTTGTGCGTTTGTGTCAAATTTTTTGTGACGTTTTGGTCAATTTCGTTGTGCGTTTTGTAAACTTTTATGTCAACTTTGTTGAGACATTTTAGTCTCATTTTTGTGACGTTTTTGTAAACTTTTTTGTGACGTTTTTTTAAACTTTTTTTGTAACGTTTTTGTCAATTTTGTTGTGCGATTGTGTCAACTTTGAGACATTTTAGTCGCAATTTTGTGACTTTTTTGTTAACTTATTTGTAACGTTTTTGTCAACTTTTTTGTGCGTTTGTGTCAAATTTTTTATCACGTTTTGGTCAATTTTGTTGTGCATTTTTGTCAACTTTGTTGAGACATTTTAGTAGCAATTTTGTGACTTTTTTGTCAACTTATTGTAAAGTTTTTGTCAATTTTGTTGTGCGTTTTGTCAACTTTGTTGAGACATTTTAGTCGCAATTTTGTGACGTTTTTGTCAACTTTTTTGTGTGTTTTTGACAACTTTGTTGAGATATTTTAGTCGCATTTTTGTGACGTTTTTGTCAATTTTGTTCTGATTTGTGTCAAATTATTTGTGACGTTTTTGTCAATTTTGTTGTGCGTTTGTGTCAACTTTGAGACAATTTTAGTCGCAATTTTGTGACTTTTTTGTTAACTTATTTGTAACGTTTTTGTCAATTTTGTTGTGCGTTTGTGTCAAATTTTTATCACGTTTTGGTCAATTTTGTTGTGCATTTTTTTCAACTTTGTTGAGACATTTTAGTCACATTTTTGTGACGTTTTTGTCAATTTTGTTGTGCGTTTTTGTAAACTTTTATGTAACTTTTTGTCAATTTTGTTGTGCGTTTTTGTCAACTTTGTTGAGACATTTTATTCGCAATTTTGTTGTGCGTTTTTGTCAACTTATTTGTAACATTTTTGTCAATTTTGTTGTGTGTTTATATCAAATTTTTTGTGACGTTTTTGTCGACATTTTTGTGCTTTTTTGTCAACTTTGTTGGGACATTTTAGTCGCATTTTGTGACTTTTTTGTCAACTTATTTGTAACGTTTTTGTCAATTTTGTTGTGCGTTTTTGTCAACTTTGTTGAGACATTTTAGTCACATTTTTGTAACGTTTTTGTCAATTTTTTTGTGCGTTTATGTCAAATTTTTTATCACGTTTTGGTCAATTTTGTTGTGCATTTTTGTCAACTTTGTTGAGACATTTTAGTCACATTTTTGTGACGTTTTTGTCAATTTTGTTGTGCGTTTTTGTAAACTTTTATGTAACTTTTTGTCAATTTTGTTGTGCGTTTTTGTCAACTTTGTTGAGACATTTTAGTCACATTTTTGTGACGTTTTTGTCAATTTTGTTGTGCGTTTTTGTAAACTTTTATGTAACTTTTTGTCAATTTTGTTGAGACATTTTTGTGACGTTTTGGTCAATTTTGTTGTGCGTTTTTGTAAACTTTCATGTAACTTTTTGTCAATTTTGTTGTGCATTTGTGTCAAATTTTTTGTGGCGTTTTGGTCAATTTTGTTGTGCGTTTTTGTCAACTTTGTTGAGACATTTTATGACTTTTTTTGTCAACTTATTTGTAACGTTTTTGTCAATTTTGTTGTGCGTTTGTGTCAAATTTTTTGTCAATTTTGTTGTGCGTTTTTGTCAACTTTGTTGAGACATTTTAGTCGCAATTTTGTGACGTTTTTGTAAACTTTTTTGTGACGTTTTTTTAAACTTTTTTTGTAACGTTTTTGTCAATTTTGTTGTGCGTTTGTGTCAACTTTGAGACATTTTAGTCGCAATTTTGTGACTTTTTTGTTAACTTATTTGTAGCGTTTGTGTCAAATTTTTTGTAAATTTTGTTGTGCGTTTTTGTCAACTTTGTTGAGACATTTTAGTCGCAATTTTGTGACGTTTTTGTAAACGTTTTTTTAAACTTTTATGTAACTTTTTGTCAATTTTGTTGTGCATTTGTGTCAAATTTTTTATCACGTTTTGGTCAATTTTGTTGTGCATTTTTGTCAACTTTGTTGAGACATTTTAGTCACATTTTTGTGACGTTTTTGTCAATTTTGTTGTGCGTTTTTGTAAACTTTTATGTAACTTTTTGTCAATTTTGTTGAGACATTTTTGTGACGTTTTTGTCAATTTTGTTGTGCGTTTTTGTAAAATTTTATGTAGCTTTTTGTCAACTTTGTTGAGACATTTTTGTGACGTTTTTGTCAATTTCGTTGTGCGTTTTGTAAACTTTTATGTCAACTTTGTTGAGACATTTTAGTCGCATTTTTGTGACGTTTTTGTAAACTTTTTTGTGACGTTTTTTTAAACTTTTTTTGTAACGTTTTTGTTGTGCGTTTGTGTCAACTTTGAGACATTTTAGTCGCAATTTTGTGACTTTTTTGTTAACTTATTCGTAACGTTTTTGTCAATTTTGTTGTGCATTTTTGTCAACTTTGTTGAGACATTTTAGTCACATTTTTGTGACGTTTTTGTCAATTTTGTTGTGCGTTTTTGTAAACTTTTATGTAACTTTTTGTCAATTTTGTTGTGCGTTTTTGTCAACTTTGTTGAGACATTTCAGTCGCAATTTTGTTGTGCGTTTTTGTCAATTTTGTTGTGTGTTTATATCAAATTTTTTGTGACGTTTCTGTCGACATTTTTGTGCTTTTTTGTCAACTTTGTTGGGACATTTTAGTCGCATTTTGTGACTTTTTTGTCAACTTATTGTAAAGTTTTTGTCAATTTTGTTGTGCGTTTTGTCAACTTTGTTGAGACATTTTAGTCGCAATTTTGTGACGTTTTTGTCAACTTTTTTGTGACGTTTTTGTCAACTTTTTTGTGCGTTTTTGACAACTTTGTTGAGATATTTTAGTCGCATTTTTGTGAAGTTTTTGTCAATTTTGTTCTGATTTGTGTCAAATTATTTGTGACGTTTTTGTCAATTTTGTTGTGCATTTTTGTCAACTTTGAGACATTTTAGTCACATTTTTGTGACGTTGTTGTCAACTTATATGTAACATATTTGTCAATTTTGTTGTGCGTTTTTGTCAACTTTGTTGAGACATTTTAGTCGCAATTTTGCGACGTTTTTTTAAACTTTTTTGTGACGTTTTTTTAAACTTTTGTTGTAAGTTTTTGTCAATTTTGTTGTGAGTTTGTGTCAAATTTTTAGTGACTTTTTGTAAACTTTTTTTGTAACTTTTTGTCAATTTTGTTGTGCATTTTTGTCAACTTTGTTGAGACATTTTAGTCACATTTTTGTGATGTTTTTGTCAATTTTGTTGTGCGTTTGTGTCAACTTTGTTGAGACATTTTAGTCACTTTTTTGTGACGTTTTTGTCAAATATTTTGTGACGTTTTGGTCAATGTTGTTGTGCGTTCATGTAAACTTTTATGTCAACTTTGTTGAGACATTTTAGTCGCATTTTTGTGACGTTTTTGTCAACTTTTTTGTGCGTTTTTGTCAACTTTGAGACATTTTAGTCACAATTTTGTGACTTTATTTTTTAACTTATTTGTAACGTTTTTGTCAATTTTGTTGTGAGTTTGTTTCGAATTTTTTATCATGTTTTGGTCAATTTTGTTGTGCATTTTTGCCAACTTTGTTGAGACATTTTAGTCGCTTTTTTGTGACGTTTTGTAAACTTTTTTGTAACTTTTTGTCAATTTTGTTGTGCGTTTGTGTCAAAGTTTTTGTGACGTTTTGGTCAATTTTGTTGTGCGTTTTTGCCAACTTTGTTGAGACATTTTAGTCGCTTTTTTGTGACGTTTTGTAAACTTTTTTGTAACTTTTTGTCAATTTTGTTGTGCGTTTGTGTCAAAGTTTTTGTGACGTTTTGGTCAATTTTGTTGTGCGTTTTTGACAACTTTGTTGAGACATTTTTAATGGCAATTTTGTGACTTTTTTGTCAACTTATTTGTAACGTTTTTGTCAATTTTGTTGAGCATTCGTGTCAAATTTTTTGTTACGTTTTTGTCAACTTTGTTGAGACGTTTTTGTCAACTTTTTTGTGACGTTTTTTTAAACTTTTTTTGTAACTTTTTGTCAATTTTGTTGTGCGTTTGTGTCAACTTTTATGTAACTTTTTGTCAATTTTGTTGTGCGTTTTTGTCAACTTTGTTGAGACATTTTAGTCGCAATTTTGTGACTTTTTTTGTCAACTTATTTGTACCGTTTTTGTCAATTTTGTTGTGCGTTTGTGTCAAATTTTTTATGACGTTTTGGTCAATTTTGTTGTGCGTTTTTGTCAACTTTGTTGAGACATTTTAGTCGCATTTTTGTGAGTTTTTTTGTTACATCTTGGTCACTTTTTGTCAACTTTGTTGTGACGTTTTTGTCGCCTTCTTTGTTGCCTATTTTTAGATGTTTTTCTCGCCTTTTTTGTGACGTTTTTGTCAACTTTGAGACATTTTAGTCGCAATTTTGTGACGTTTTTGTCAACTTTTTTTGTGACGTTTTGTAAACGTATTTGTAACGTTTTTGTCAATTTTGTTGTGCGTTTTTGTTAACTTTTATGTCAACTTTGTTGAGACATTTTAGTCGCATTTTTGTGACGTTTTTGTCAACTTTTTTTGTGACGTTTTGTAAACGTATTTGTAACGTTTTTGTCAATTTTGTTGTGCGTTTTTGTAAACTTTTGTCAACTTTGTTGAGACATTTTAGTCGCATTTTTGTGACGTTTTTCTCAACTTTTTTTGACGTTTTTTAAACGTATTTGTAACGTTTTTGTCAATTTTGTTGTGCGTTTTTGTAAACTTTTATGTAACTTTATGTCAATTTTGTTGTGCGTTTTTGTCAACTTTTTTGTGCGTTTTTGACAAATTTGTTGAGATATTTTAGTCGCAATTTTGTGACTTTTTGTCAACTTTTTTGTAACATTTTTGTCAATTTTGTTGTGCGTTTGTGTCAAATTTTTTGTGACGTTTTTGTCAACTTTTTTGAGCATTTTTGTCAACTTTATTGAGACATTTTAGTGGCAATTTTGTGACTTTTTGTCAACTTTTTTGTAACGTTTTTGTCAATTTTTTTGTGCGTTTGTGTCAAATTGTTTGTGACTTTTTGGTCAACTTTTTTGTCCGTTTTTGTCAACTTTGTTGTAACTTTTTGTCAATTTTGTTTTGCGTTTGTGTCAATTTTTTTGTGACGTTTTTGTAAACTTTTTTGTAACTCAATTTTGTTGTGCGTTTGTGTCAATTTTTTTGTGACGTTTTTGTCAACCTTTTGTGTGCGTTTTTGTCAACTTTGTTGTGCGTTTGTGTCAACTTTTTTGTTGCCTATTTTTTAGATATTTTTGTCGCCTTTTTGTGACATTATGTCAATTTTGTTGTGCGTTTGAGTCAACTTTTTTGTTGCCTATTTTTAGATGTTTTTTGGTCGCCTTTTCGTGATGTTTTTTTCTAATTTTTTGTGCGTTTTTGTCAACTTTATTGAGACGTTTTTGTCAACTTTTTTGTAACTTTTTGTCAATTTTGTGGTGCGTTTGTGTCAACTTTTTTGTAACTTTTTATCAATTTTGTTGTGAGTTTGTGTAAAATTTTTTGTGACGTTTTGGTCAATTTTGTTGTGCATTTTTGTCAACTTTGTTGAGACATTTTAGTAGGAAATTGTGACTTTTCTGTCAACTTTTTTGTAACATTTTTGTCAATTTTGTTGTGCATCTGTGTCAACTTTTTTGTTGCCTATTTTTAGATGTTTTTGTCAACTTTGTTGAGACATTTTAGTCGCAATTTTGTGACTTTTTTGTCAACTTTTTTGTAACGTGTTTGTCAACTTTTTTGTTGCATATTTTTAGATGTTTTTGTCGACTTTTTGTGACTGTTTTTTCAACTTTTTTGTAACTTTTTGTCAATTTTGTGGTGCGTTTGTCAACTTTTTTGTGACATTTTGGTCAACTTTTTTGTGACGTTTTTGTAAACTTTTTTGTGCGTTTTTGTAAACTTTTTTGTAACTTGTTATCAATTTTGTTCTGATTCATGTCAAATTATTTGTGACGTTTCGGTCAATTTTGTTGTGCATTTTTGCCAACTTTGTTGAGGCATTTTAGTCGCAATTTTGTGGCTTTTTTGTCACATTTTTGTCAATTTTGTGTGCGTTTGTGTCAACTTTTTTGTTGCTTATTTTTAGATGTTTTTGTCGCCTTTTTGTGACGTTTTGTAAACGTTTTTGTAACTTTTTGTCAATTTTGTTGTGCGTTTTTGTCAACTTTTATGTCAACTTTGTTGAGACATTTTAGTCTCATTTTTGTGACGTTTTTGTCAACTTTTTTTGTGACGTTTTGTAAACTTTTTTGTAACTTTTAGTCAATTTTTTTTGTGCGTTTGTGTCAAATTTTTGTCACGTTTTGGTCAATTTTGTTGTGCATTTTTGTCAACTTTGTTGAAACATTTTAGTCACATTTTTATTCTTATTCATAACGTTTTTGTTAATTTTGTTGAGTGTTTGTGTCAAATTTTTTGTGACGTTTTGGTCAATTTTGTTGTGCGTTTGTGTCAAATATTTTGTGACGTTTTGGTCAATTTTGTTGTGCGTTTATGTAAACTTTTGTCAACTTTGTTGAGACATTTTAGTCGCATTTTTGTGACGTTTTTGTCAACTTTTTTGTGACGTTTTGTAAACTTTTTTGTAACTTTTGTCAATTTTGTTGTGCGTTTGTGTCATTTTTGTGACGTTTTTGTCAACTTTTTTGTGCATTTTTGTCAACTTTAAGACATTTTAGTCGCAATTTTGTGACTTTTATGTTAACTTATTTGTAACGTTTTTGTCAATTTTGTTGTGCGTTTGTGTCAAATTTTTTTATCATGTTTTGGTCAATTTTGTTGTGCATTTTTGTCAACTTTGTTGAGACATTTTAGTCACATTTTTGTGACTTTTTTGTCAATTTTGTTGTGCGTTTTTGTAAACTTTTATGTAACTTTTTGTCAATTTTGTTGTGCGTTTTTGTCAACTTTGTTGAGACATTTCAGTCGCAATTTTGTTGTGCGTTTTTGTCAATTTTGTTGTGTGTTTATATCAAATTTTTTGTGACGTTTTTGTCGACATTTTTGTGCTTTTTTGTCAACTTTGTTGGGACATTTTAGTCGCATTTTGTGACTTTTTTGTCAACTTATTGTAAAGTTTTTGTCAATTTTGTTGTGCGTTTTGTCAACTTTGTTGAGACATTTTAGTCGCAATTTTGTGACGTTTTTGTCAACTTTTTTGTGACGTTTTTGTCAACTTTTTTGTGCGTTTTTGACAACTTTGTTGAGATATTTTAGTCGCATTTTTGTGAAGTTTTTGTCAATTTTGTTCTGATTTGTGTCAAATTATTTGTGACGTTTTTGTCAATTTTGTTGTGCATTTTTGTCAACTTTGAGACATTTTAGTCACATTTTTGTGACGTTGTTGTCAACTTATATGTAACATATTTGTCAATTTTGTTGTGCGTTTTTGTCAACTTTGTTGAGACATTTTAGTCGCAATTTTGCGACGTTTTTTTAAACTTTTTTGTGACGTTTTTTTAAACTTTTGTTGTAAGTTTTTGTCAATTTTGTTGTGAGTTTGTGTCAAATTTTTAGTGACTTTTTGTAAACTTTTTTTGTAACTTTTTGTCAATTTTGTTGTGCATTTTTGTCAACTTTGTTGAGACATTTTAGTCACATTTTTGTGATGTTTTTGTCAATTTTGTTGTGCGTTTGTGTCAACTTTGTTGAGACATTTTAGTCACTTTTTTGTGACGTTTTTGTCAAATATTTTGTGACGTTTTGGTCAATGTTGTTGTGCGTTCATGTAAACTTTTATGTCAACTTTGTTGAGACATTTTAGTCGCATTTTTGTGACGTTTTTGTCAACTTTTTTGTGCGTTTTTGTCAACTTTGAGACATTTTAGTCACAATTTTGTGACTTTATTTTTTAACTTATTTGTAACGTTTTTGTCAATTTTGTTGTGAGTTTGTTTCGAATTTTTTATCATGTTTTGGTCAATTTTGTTGTGCATTTTTGCCAACTTTGTTGAGACATTTTAGTCGCTTTTTTGTGACGTTTTGTAAACTTTTTTGTAACTTTTTGTCAATTTTGTTGTGCGTTTGTGTCAAAGTTTTTGTGACGTTTTGGTCAATTTTGTTGTGCGTTTTTGCCAACTTTGTTGAGACATTTTAGTCGCTTTTTTGTGACGTTTTGTAAACTTTTTTGTAACTTTTTTGTAACTTTTTGTCAATTTTGTTGTGCGTTTGTGTCAAAGTTTTTGTGACGTTTTGGTCAATTTTGTTGTGCGTTTTTGACAACTTTGTTGAGACATTTTTAATGGCAATTTTGTGACTTTTTTGTCAACTTATTTGTAACGTTTTTGTCAATTTTGTTGAGCATTCGTGTCAAATTTTTTGTTACGTTTTTGTCAACTTTGTTGAGACGTTTTTGTCAACTTTTTTGTGACGTTTTTTTAAACTTTTTTTGTAACTTTTTGTCAATTTTGTTGTGCGTTTGTGTCAACTTTTATGTAACTTTTTGTCAATTTTGTTGTGCGTTTTTGTCAACTTTGTTGAGACATTTTAGTCGCAATTTTGTGACTTTTTTTGTCAACTTATTTGTACCGTTTTTGTCAATTTTGTTGTGCGTTTGTGTCAAATTTTTTATGACGTTTTGGTCAATTTTGTTGTGCGTTTTTGTCAACTTTGTTGAGACATTTTAGTCGCATTTTTGTGAGTTTTTTTGTTACATCTTGGTCACTTTTTGTCAACTTTGTTGTGACGTTTTTGTCGCCTTCTTTGTTGCCTATTTTTAGATGTTTTTCTCGCCTTTTTTGTGACGTTTTTGTCAACTTTGAGACATTTTAGTCGCAATTTTGTGACGTTTTTGTCAACTTTTTTTGTGACGTTTTGTAAACGTATTTGTAACGTTTTTGTCAATTTTGTTGTGCGTTTTTGTTAACTTTTATGTCAACTTTGTTGAGACATTTTAGTCGCATTTTTGTGACGTTTTTGTCAACTTTTTTTGTGACGTTTTGTAAACGTATTTGTAACGTTTTTGTCAATTTTGTTGTGCGTTTTTGTAAACTTTTGTCAACTTTGTTGAGACATTTTAGTCGCATTTTTGTGACGTTTTTCTCAACTTTTTTTGACGTTTTTTAAACGTATTTGTAACGTTTTTGTCAATTTTGTTGTGCGTTTTTGTAAACTTTTATGTAACTTTATGTCAATTTTGTTGTGCGTTTTTGTCAACTTTTTTGTGCGTTTTTGACAAATTTGTTGAGATATTTTAGTCGCAATTTTGTGACTTTTTGTCAACTTTTTTGTAACATTTTTGTCAATTTTGTTGTGCGTTTGTGTCAAATTTTTTGTGACGTTTTTGTCAACTTTTTTGAGCATTTTTGTCAACTTTATTGAGACATTTTAGTGGCAATTTTGTGACTTTTTGTCAACTTTTTTGTAACGTTTTTGTCAATTTTTTTGTGCGTTTGTGTCAAATTGTTTGTGACTTTTTGGTCAACTTTTTTGTCCGTTTTTGTCAACTTTGTTGTAACTTTTTGTCAATTTTGTTTTGCGTTTGTGTCAATTTTTTTGTGACGTTTTTGTAAACTTTTTTGTAACTCAATTTTGTTGTGCGTTTGTGTCAATTTTTTTGTGACGTTTTTGTCAACCTTTTGTGTGCGTTTTTGTCAACTTTGTTGTGCGTTTGTGTCAACTTTTTTGTTGCCTATTTTTTAGATATTTTTGTCGCCTTTTTGTGACATTATGTCAATTTTGTTGTGCGTTTGAGTCAACTTTTTTGTTGCCTATTTTTAGATGTTTTTTGGTCGCCTTTTCGTGATGTTTTTTTCTAATTTTTTGTGCGTTTTTGTCAACTTTATTGAGACGTTTTTGTCAACTTTTTTGTGACCTTTTTGTAACTTTTTGTCAATTTTGTGGTGCGTTTGTGTCAACTTTTTTGTAACTTTTTATCAATTTTGTTGTGAGTTTGTGTAAAATTTTTTGTGACGTTTTGGTCAATTTTGTTGTGCATTTTTGTCAACTTTGTTGAGACATTTTAGTAGGAAATTGTGACTTTTCTGTCAACTTTTTTGTAACATTTTTGTCAATTTTGTTGTGCATCTGTGTCAACTTTTTTGTTGCCTATTTTTAGATGTTTTTGTCAACTTTAAGACATTTTAGTCGCAATTTTGTGACTTTTATGTTAACTTATTTGTAACGTTTTTGTCAATTTTGTTGTGCGTTTGTGTCAAATTTTTTTATCATGTTTTGGTCAATTTTGTTGTGCATTTTTGTCAACTTTGTTGAGACATTTTAGTCACATTTTTGTGACTTTTTTGTCAATTTTGTTGTGCGTTTTTGTAAACTTTTATGTAACTTTTTGTCAATTTTGTTGTGCGTTTTTGTCAACTTTGTTGAGACATTTCAGTCGCAATTTTGTTGTGCGTTTTTGTCAATTTTGTTGTGTGTTTATATCAAATTTTTTGTGACGTTTTTGTCGACATTTTTGTGCTTTTTTGTCAACTTTGTTGGGACATTTTAGTCGCATTTTGTGACTTTTTTGTCAACTTATTGTAAAGTTTTTGTCAATTTTGTTGTGCGTTTTGTCAACTTTGTTGAGACATTTTAGTCGCAATTTTGTGACATTTTTGTCAACTTTTTTGTGACGTTTTTGTCAACTTTTTTGTGCGTTTTTGACAACTTTGTTGAGATATTTTAGTCGCATTTTTGTGAAGTTTTTGTCAATTTTGTTCTGATTTGTGTCAAATTATTTGTGACGTTTTTGTCAATTTTGTTGTGCATTTTTGTCAACTTTGAGACATTTTAGTCACATTTTTGTGACGTTGTTGTCAACTTATATGTAACATATTTGTCAATTTTGTTGTGCGTTTTTGTCAACTTTGTTGAGACATTTTAGTCGCAATTTTGCGACGTTTTTTTAAACTTTTTTGTGACGTTTTTTTAAACTTTTGTTGTAAGTTTTTGTCAATTTTGTTGTGAGTTTGTGTCAAATTTTTAGTGACTTTTTGTAAACTTTTTTTGTAACTTTTTGTCAATTTTGTTGTGCATTTTTGTCAACTTTGTTGAGACATTTTAGTCACATTTTTGTGATGTTTTTGTCAATTTTGTTGTGCGTTTGTGTCAACTTTGTTGAGACATTTTAGTCACTTTTTTGTGACGTTTTTGTCAAATATTTTGTGACGTTTTGGTCAATGTTGTTGTGCGTTCATGTAAACTTTTATGTCAACTTTGTTGAGACATTTTAGTCGCATTTTTGTGACGTTTTTGTCAACTTTTTTGTGCGTTTTTGTCAACTTTGAGACATTTTAGTCACAATTTTGTGACTTTATTTTTTAACTTATTTGTAACGTTTTTGTCAATTTTGTTGTGAGTTTGTTTCGAATTTTTTATCATGTTTTGGTCAATTTTGTTGTGCATTTTTGCCAACTTTGTTGAGACATTTTAGTCGCTTTTTTGTGACGTTTTGTAAACTTTTTTGTAACTTTTTGTCAATTTTGTTGTGCGTTTGTGTCAAAGTTTTTGTGACGTTTTGGTCAATTTTGTTGTGCGTTTTTGCCAACTTTGTTGAGACATTTTAGTCGCTTTTTTGTGACGTTTTGTAAACTTTTTTGTAACTTTTTGTCAATTTTGTTGTGCGTTTGTGTCAAAGTTTTTGTGACGTTTTGGTCAATTTTGTTGTGCGTTTTTGACAACTTTGTTGAGACATTTTTAATGGCAATTTTGTGACTTTTTTGTCAACTTATTTGTAACGTTTTTGTCAATTTTGTTGAGCATTCGTGTCAAATTTTTTGTTACGTTTTTGTCAACTTTGTTGAGACGTTTTTGTCAACTTTTTTGTGACGTTTTTTTAAACTTTTTTTGTAACTTTTTGTCAATTTTGTTGTGCGTTTGTGTCAACTTTTATGTAACTTTTTGTCAATTTTGTTGTGCGTTTTTGTCAACTTTGTTGAGACATTTTAGTCGCAATTTTGTGACTTTTTTTGTCAACTTATTTGTACCGTTTTTGTCAATTTTGTTGTGCGTTTGTGTCAAATTTTTTATGACGTTTTGGTCAATTTTGTTGTGCGTTTTTGTCAACTTTGTTGAGACATTTTAGTCGCATTTTTGTGAGTTTTTTTGTTACATCTTGGTCACTTTTTGTCAACTTTGTTGTGACGTTTTTGTCGCCTTCTTTGTTGCCTATTTTTAGATGTTTTTCTCGCCTTTTTTGTGACGTTTTTGTCAACTTTGAGACATTTTAGTCGCAATTTTGTGACGTTTTTGTCAACTTTTTTTGTGACGTTTTGTAAACGTATTTGTAACGTTTTTGTCAATTTTGTTGTGCGTTTTTGTTAACTTTTATGTCAACTTTGTTGAGACATTTTAGTCGCATTTTTGTGACGTTTTTGTCAACTTTTTTTGTGACGTTTTGTAAACGTATTTGTAACGTTTTTGTCAATTTTGTTGTGCGTTTTTGTAAACTTTTGTCAACTTTGTTGAGACATTTTAGTCGCATTTTTGTGACGTTTTTCTCAACTTTTTTTGACGTTTTTTAAACGTATTTGTAACGTTTTTGTCAATTTTGTTGTGCGTTTTTGTAAACTTTTATGTAACTTTATGTCAATTTTGTTGTGCGTTTTTGTCAACTTTTTTGTGCGTTTTTGACAAATTTGTTGAGATATTTTAGTCGCAATTTTGTGACTTTTTGTCAACTTTTTTGTAACATTTTTGTCAATTTTGTTGTGCGTTTGTGTCAAATTTTTTGTGACGTTTTTGTCAACTTTTTTGAGCATTTTTGTCAACTTTATTGAGACATTTTAGTGGCAATTTTGTGACTTTTTGTCAACTTTTTTGTAACGTTTTTGTCAATTTTTTTGTGCGTTTGTGTCAAATTGTTTGTGACTTTTTGGTCAACTTTTTTGTCCGTTTTTGTCAACTTTGTTGTAACTTTTTGTCAATTTTGTTTTGCGTTTGTGTCAATTTTTTTGTGACGTTTTTGTAAACTTTTTTGTAACTCAATTTTGTTGTGCGTTTGTGTCAATTTTTTTGTGACGTTTTTGTCAACCTTTTGTGTGCGTTTTTGTCAACTTTGTTGTGCGTTTGTGTCAACTTTTTTGTTGCCTATTTTTTAGATATTTTTGTCGCCTTTTTGTGACATTATGTCAATTTTGTTGTGCGTTTGAGTCAACTTTTTTGTTGCCTATTTTTAGATGTTTTTTGGTCGCCTTTTCGTGATGTTTTTTTCTAATTTTTTGTGCGTTTTTGTCAACTTTATTGAGACGTTTTTGTCAACTTTTTTGTGACCTTTTTGTAACTTTTTGTCAATTTTGTGGTGCGTTTGTGTCAACTTTTTTGTAACTTTTTATCAATTTTGGTGTGAGTTTGTGTAAAATTTTTTGTGACGTTTTGGTCAATTTTGTTGTGCATTTTTGTCAACTTTGTTGAGACATTTTAGTAGGAAATTGTGACTTTTCTGTCAACTTTTTTGTAACATTTTTGTCAATTTTGTTGTGCATCTGTGTCAACTTTTTTGTTGCCTATTTTTAGATGTTTTTGTCAACTTTGTTGAGACATTTTAGTCGCAATTTTGTGACTTTTTTGTCAACTTTTTTGTAACGTGTTTGTCAACTTTTTTGTTGCATATTTTTAGATGTTTTTGTCGACTTTTTGTGACTGTTTTTTCAACTTTTTTGTAACTTTTTGTCAATTTTGTGGTGCGTTTGTCAACTTTTTTGTGACATTTTGGTCAACTTTTTTGTGACGTTTTTGTAAACTTTTTTGTGCGTTTTTGTAAACTTTTTTGTAACTTGTTATCAATTTTGTTCTGATTCATGTCAAATTATTTGTGACGTTTCGGTCAATTTTGTTGTGCATTTTTGCCAACTTTGTTGAGGCATTTTAGTCGCAATTTTGTGGCTTTTTTGTCACATTTTTGTCAATTTTGTGTGCGTTTGTGTCAACTTTTTTGTTGCTTATTTTTAGATGTTTTTGTCGCCTTTTTGTGACGTTTTGTAAACGTTTTTGTAACTTTTTGTCAATTTTGTTGTGCGTTTTTGTCAACTTTTATGTCAACTTTGTTGAGACATTTTAGTCTCATTTTTGTGACGTTTTTGTCAACTTTTTTTGTGACGTTTTGTAAACTTTTTTGTAACTTTTAGTCAATTTTTTTTGTGCGTTTGTGTCAAATTTTTGTCACGTTTTGGTCAATTTTGTTGTGCATTTTTGTCAACTTTGTTGAAACATTTTAGTCACATTTTTATTCTTATTCATAACGTTTTTGTTAATTTTGTTGAGTGTTTGTGTCAAATTTTTTGTGACGTTTTGGTCAATTTTGTTGTGCGTTTGTGTCAAATATTTTGTGACGTTTTGGTCAATTTTGTTGTGCGTTTATGTAAACTTTTGTCAACTTTGTTGAGACATTTTAGTCGCATTTTTGTGACGTTTTTGTCAACTTTTTTGTGACGTTTTGTAAACTTTTTTGTAACTTTTGTCAATTTTGTTGTGCGTTTGTGTCATTTTTGTGACGTTTTTGTCAACTTTTTTGTGCATTTTTGTCAACTTTAAGACATTTTAGTCGCAATTTTGTGACTTTTATGTTAACTTATTTGTAACGTTTTTGTCAATTTTGTTGTGCGTTTGTGTCAAATTTTTTTATCATGTTTTGGTCAATTTTGTTGTGCATTTTTGTCAACTTTGTTGAGACATTTTAGTCACATTTTTGTGACTTTTTTGTCAATTTTGTTGTGCGTTTTTGTAAACTTTTATGTAACTTTTTGTCAATTTTGTTGTGCGTTTTTGTCAACTTTGTTGAGACATTTCAGTCGCAATTTTGTTGTGCGTTTTTGTCAATTTTGTTGTGTGTTTATATCAAATTTTTTGTGACGTTTTTGTCGACATTTTTGTGCTTTTTTGTCAACTTTGTTGGGACATTTTAGTCGCATTTTGTGACTTTTTTGTCAACTTATTGTAAAGTTTTTGTCAATTTTGTTGTGCGTTTTGTCAACTTTGTTGAGACATTTTAGTCGCAATTTTGTGACGTTTTTGTCAACTTTTTTGTGACGTTTTTGTCAACTTTTTTGTGCGTTTTTGACAACTTTGTTGAGATATTTTAGTCGCATTTTTGTGAAGTTTTTGTCAATTTTGTTCTGATTTGTGTCAAATTATTTGTGACGTTTTTGTCAATTTTGTTGTGCATTTTTGTCAACTTTGAGACATTTTAGTCACATTTTTGTGACGTTGTTGTCAACTTATATGTAACATATTTGTCAATTTTGTTGTGCGTTTTTGTCAACTTTGTTGAGACATTTTAGTCGCAATTTTGCGACGTTTTTTTAAACTTTTTTGTGACGTTTTTTTAAACTTTTGTTGTAAGTTTTTGTCAATTTTGTTGTGAGTTTGTGTCAAATTTTTAGTGACTTTTTGTAAACTTTTTTTGTAACTTTTTGTCAATTTTGTTGAGACATTTTAGTCACATTTTTGTGATGTTTTTGTCAATTTTGTTGTGCGTTTGTGTCAACTTTGTTGAGACATTTTAGTCACTTTTTTGTGACGTTTTTGTCAAATATTTTGTGACGTTTTGGTCAATGTTGTTGTGCGTTCATGTAAACTTTTATGTCAACTTTGTTGAGACATTTTAGTCGCATTTTTGTGACGTTTTTGTCAACTTTTTTGTGCGTTTTTGTCAACTTTGAGACATTTTAGTCACAATTTTGTGACTTTATTTTTTAACTTATTTGTAACGTTTTTGTCAATTTTGTTGTGAGTTTGTTTCGAATTTTTTATCATGTTTTGGTCAATTTTGTTGTGCATTTTTGCCAACTTTGTTGAGACATTTTAGTCGCTTTTTTGTGACGTTTTGTAAACTTTTTTGTAACTTTTTGTCAATTTTGTTGTGCGTTTGTGTCAAAGTTTTTGTGACGTTTTGGTCAATTTTGTTGTGCGTTTTTGCCAACTTTGTTGAGACATTTTAGTCGCTTTTTTGTGACGTTTTGTAAACTTTTTTGTAACTTTTTGTCAATTTTGTTGTGCGTTTGTGTCAAAGTTTTTGTGACGTTTTGGTCAATTTTGTTGTGCGTTTTTGACAACTTTGTTGAGACATTTTTAATGGCAATTTTGTGACTTTTTTGTCAACTTATTTGTAACGTTTTTGTCAATTTTGTTGAGCATTCGTGTCAAATTTTTTGTTACGTTTTTGTCAACTTTGTTGAGACGTTTTTGTCAACTTTTTTGTGACATTTTTTTAAACTTTTTTTGTAACTTTTTGTCAATTTTGTTGTGCGTTTGTGTCAACTTTTATGTAACTTTTTGTCAATTTTGTTGTGCGTTTTTGTCAACTTTGTTGAGACATTTTAGTCGCAATTTTGTGACTTTTTTTGTCAACTTATTTGTACCGTTTTTGTCAATTTTGTTGTGCGTTTGTGTCAAATTTTTTATGACGTTTTGGTCAATTTTGTTGTGCGTTTTTGTCAACTTTGTTGAGACATTTTAGTCGCATTTTTGTGAGTTTTTTTGTTACATCTTGGTCACTTTTTGTCAACTTTGTTGTGACGTTTTTGTCGCCTTCTTTGTTGCCTATTTTTAGATGTTTTTCTCGCCTTTTTTGTGACGTTTTTGTCAACTTTGAGACATTTTAGTCGCAATTTTGTGACGTTTTTGTCAACTTTTTTTGTGACGTTTTGTAAACGTATTTGTAACGTTTTTGTCAATTTTGTTGTGCGTTTTTGTTAACTTTTATGTCAACTTTGTTGAGACATTTTAGTCGCATTTTTGTGACGTTTTTGTCAACTTTTTTTGTGACGTTTTGTAAACGTATTTGTAACGTTTTTGTCAATTTTGTTGTGCGTTTTTGTAAACTTTTGTCAACTTTGTTGAGACATTTTAGTCGCATTTTTGTGACGTTTTTCTCAACTTTTTTTGACGTTTTTTAAACGTATTTGTAACGTTTTTGTCAATTTTGTTGTGCGTTTTTGTAAACTTTTATGTAACTTTATGTCAATTTTGTTGTGCGTTTTTGTCAACTTTTTTGTGCGTTTTTGACAAATTTGTTGAGATATTTTAGTCGCAATTTTGTGACTTTTTGTCAACTTTTTTGTAACATTTTTGTCAATTTTGTTGTGCGTTTGTGTCAAATTTTTTGTGACGTTTTTGTCAACTTTTTTGAGCATTTTTGTCAACTTTATTGAGACATTTTAGTGGCAATTTTGTGACTTTTTGTCAACTTTTTTGTAACGTTTTTGTCAATTTTTTTGTGCGTTTGTGTCAAATTGTTTGTGACTTTTTGGTCAACTTTTTTGTCCGTTTTTGTCAACTTTGTTGTAACTTTTTGTCAATTTTGTTTTGCGTTTGTGTCAATTTTTTTGTGACGTTTTTGTAAACTTTTTTGTAACTCAATTTTGTTGTGCGTTTGTGTCAATTTTTTTGTGACGTTTTTGTCAACCTTTTGTGTGCGTTTTTGTCAACTTTGTTGTGCGTTTGTGTCAACTTTTTTGTTGCCTATTTTTTAGATATTTTTGTCGCCTTTTTGTGACATTATGTCAATTTTGTTGTGCGTTTGAGTCAACTTTTTTGTTGCCTATTTTTAGATGTTTTTTGGTCGCCTTTTCGTGATGTTTTTTTCTAATTTTTTGTGCGTTTTTGTCAACTTTATTGAGACGTTTTTGTCAACTTTTTTGTGACCTTTTTGTAACTTTTTGTCAATTTTGTGGTGCGTTTGTGTCAACTTTTTTGTAACTTTTTATCAATTTTGTTGTGAGTTTGTGTAAAATTTTTTGTGACGTTTTGGTCAATTTTGTTGTGCATTTTTGTCAACTTTGTTGAGACATTTTAGTAGGAAATTGTGACTTTTCTGTCAACTTTTTTGTAACATTTTTGTCAATTTTGTTGTGCATCTGTGTCAACTTTTTTGTTGCCTATTTTTAGATGTTTTTGTCAACTTTGTTGAGACATTTTAGTCGCAATTTTGTGACTTTATTGTCAACTTTTTTGTAACGTGTTTGTCAACTTTTTTGTTGCATATTTTTAGATGTTTTTGTCGACTTTTTGTGACTGTTTTTTCAACTTTTTTGTAACTTTTTGTCAATTTTGTGGTGCGTTTGTCAACTTTTTTGTGACATTTTGGTCAACTTTTTTGTGACGTTTTTGTAAACTTTTTTGTGCGTTTTTGTAAACTTTTTTGTAACTTGTTATCAATTTTGTTCTGATTCATGTCAAATTATTTGTGACGTTTCGGTCAATTTTGTTGTGCATTTTTGCCAACTTTGTTGAGGCATTTTAGTCGCAATTTTGTGGCTTTTTTGTCACATTTTTGTCAATTTTGTGTGCGTTTGTGTCAACTTTTTTGTTGCTTATTTTTAGATGTTTTTGTCGCCTTTTTGTGACGTTTTGTAAACGTTTTTGTAACTTTTTGTCAATTTTGTTGTGCGTTTTTGTCAACTTTTATGTCAACTTTGTTGAGACATTTTAGTCTCATTTTTGTGACGTTTTTGTCAACTTTTTTTGTGACGTTTTGTAAACTTTTTTGTAACTTTTAGTCAATTTTTTTTGTGCGTTTGTGTCAAATTTTTGTCACGTTTTGGTCAATTTTGTTGTGCATTTTTGTCAACTTTGTTGAAACATTTTAGTCACATTTTTATTCTTATTCATAACGTTTTTGTTAATTTTGTTGAGTGTTTGTGTCAAATTTTTTGTGACGTTTTGGTCAATTTTGTTGTGCGTTTGTGTCAAATATTTTGTGACGTTTTGGTCAATTTTGTTGTGCGTTTATGTAAACTTTTGTCAACTTTGTTGAGACATTTTAGTCGCATTTTTGTGACGTTTTTGTCAACTTTTTTGTGACGTTTTGTAAACTTTTTTGTAACTTTTGTCAATTTTGTTGTGCGTTTGTGTCATTTTTGTGACGTTTTTGTCAACTTTTTTGTGCATTTTTGTCAACTTTAAGACATTTTAGTCGCAATTTTGTGACTTTTATGTTAACTTATTTGTAACGTTTTTGTCAATTTTGTTGTGCGTTTGTGTCAAATTTTTTTATCATGTTTTGGTCAATTTTGTTGTGCATTTTTGTCAACTTTGTTGAGACATTTTAGTCACATTTTTGTGACTTTTTTTGTCAACTTATTTGTAAAGTTTTTGTCAATTTTGTTGTGCGTTTTTGTCAAATTTTTTGTGACGTTTTGGTCAATTTTGTTGTGCGTTTTTGTCAACTTTGTTGAGACATTTTAGTCGCAATTTTGTGACGTTTTTTTTCAACTTTTTTGTGAAGTTTTTTTAAACTTTTTTTGTAACTTTTTGTCAATTTTGTTGTGCGTTTGTCAATTTTTTTGTGACGTTTTTGTTAACTTTGTTGAGACATTTTAGTCGCATTTTTGTGACGTTTTTGTCAATTTTTTTGACGTTTTGTAAACTTTTTTGTAACTTTTTGTCAATTTTGTTGTGCGTTTGTGTCATTTTTTGTGACGTTTTTGTCAATTTTGTTGTGCATTTTTGTAAACTTTTATGTAACTTTTTGTCAATTTTGTTGTGCGTTTTTGTCAACTTTGTTGAGACATTTTAGTCGCAATTTTGTGACTTTTTTTGTCAACTTATTTGTAACGTTTTTGTCAATTTTGTTGTGTGTTTGTGTCAAATTTTTTGTGATGTTTTGGTCAATTTTGTTGTGCGTTTTTGTCAACTTTCTTGAGACATTTTAGTCGCAATTTTGTGACGTTTTTTTAAACTTTTTTTGTAACTTTTTTGTCAATTTTGTTGTGCGTTTGTCAAATTTATTGTGACGTTTTTGTCAACTTTGTTGAGATATTTTAGTCGCATTTTTGTGACGTTTTTGTCAATTTTGTTCTGATTTGTGTCAAATTATTTGTGACGTTTTGGTCAATTTTGTTGTGCGTTTTTGTCAACTTTGTGGAGACATTTTAGTCGCAATTTTGTGACGTTTTTGTCTACTTATTTGTAACGTTTTTGTCAATTTTGTTGTGCGTTTGTCAAATTTTTTGTGACGTTTTTGTCAGTTTTTTTGTGCGTTTTTGACAACTTTGTTGTGATATTTTAGTCGCATTTTTGTGACGTTTTTGTCAATTTTGTTCTGATTTGTATCAAATTATTTGTGACGTTTTGGTCAATTTTGTTTTGCATTTTTGTCAACTTTGTTGAAACATTTTAGTCACATTTTTGTGACGTTTTTGTCAACTTATTCATAACGTTTTTGTCAATTTTGTTGAGCGTTTGTGTCAAATTTTTTGTGACGTTTAGGTCAATTTTGTTGTGCATTTTTGTCAACTTTGTTGAGACATTTTAGTCACATTTTTGTGACGTTTTTGTCAATTTTGTTGTGCGTTTTTGTAAACTTATGTAACTTTTTGTCAATTTTGTTGTGCGTTTTTTTCAACTTTGTTGAGACATTTTAGTCGCAATTTTGTGACTTTTTTTGTCAACTTATTTGTAACGTTTTTGTCAATTTTGTTGTGCGTTTGTGTCAAATATTTTGTGACGTTTTGGTCAATTTTGTTGTGCGTTTATGTAAACTTTTATGTCAACTTTGAGACATTTTAGTCACATTTTTGTGACGTTTTTGTCAACTTTATTGTGACGTTTTGTAAACTTTTTTGTAACTTTTGTCAATTTTGTTGTGCGTTTTTGTCAACTTTGAGACATTTTAGTCGCAATTTTGTGACTTTTTTTGTCAACTTATTTGTAACGTTTTGGTCAATTTTGTTGTGCGTTTGTGTCAAATTTTTAGTGACTTTTGTCAACTTATTTGTGACGTTTTGGTCAATTTTGTTGTGCGTTTGTATCAAATTTTTTGTGACGTTTTTGTCGACATTTTTGTGCTTTTTTGTCAACTTTGTTGGGACATTTTAGTCGCATTTTGTGACGTTTTTGTCAACTTTTTTTGTAACTTTTTGTCAATTTTGTTGTGCGTTTGTGTCAAATTTTTAGTGACTTTTGTCAACTTATTTGTGACGTTTTTGTCAATTTTGTTGTGCATTTTTGTCAACTTTGAGACATTTTAGTCACATTTTTGTGACGTTTTTGTCAATTTTTTTTAACATTTTTCTAAACTTTTTCTAACTTTTTGTCAACTTTGTTGAGACACTTTAGTCGCAATTTTGTGACGTTCTTGTTAACTTTTTTGTGACGTTTTTGTCAATTTTGTTGTGCATTTTTGTCAACTTTGAGACATTTTAGTCACATTTTTGTGACGTTTTTGTCAATTTTGTTGTGCGTTTGTATCAAATTTTTTGTGACGTTTTTGTCGACATTTTTGTGCTTTTTTGTCAACTTTGTTGGGACATTTTAGTAGCATTTTGTGACGTTTTTGTCATCTTTTTTGTAACTTTTTGTCAATTTTGTTGTGCGTTTGTGTCAAATTTTTAGTGACTTTTGTCAACTTATTTGTGACGTTTTGGTCAATTTTGTTGTGCGTTTGTATCAAATTTTTTGTGACGTTTTTGTCGACATTTTTGTGCTTTTTTGTCAACTTTGTTGGGACATTTTAGTCGCATTTTGTGACGTTTTTGTCAACTTTTTTGTAACTTTTTGTCAATTTTGTTGTGCATTTTTGTCAACTTTGAGACATTTTAGTCACATTTTTGTGACGTTTTTGTCAATTTTTTTTAACATTTTTCTAAACTTTTTCTAACTTTTTGTCAACTTTGTTGAGACACTTTAGTCGCAATTTTGTGACGTTCTTGTCAACTTTTTTGTGACGTTTTTTTAAACTTTTTTTGTAACTTTGTCAATTTTGTTGTGCGTTTGTGTCAAATTTTTGGTCACGTTTTTGTCAGCTTTTTTGTGCGTTTTTGACAACTTTGTTGAGATATTTTAGTCTCATTTTTGTGACGTTTTTGTCAATTTTGTTCTGATTTGTGTCAAATGTTTTGTGACGTTTTGGTCAATTTTGTTGTGGGTTTTTGTCAACTTATTTGTAACGTTTTTGTCAATTTTGTTGTGCGTTTGTGTGACGTTTTGGTCAATTTCGTTGTGCGTTTTGTAAACTTTTATGTCAACTTTGTTGAGACATTTTAGTCGCATTTTTGTGACGTTTTTGTCAACTTTTTTGTGACGTTTTGTAAACTTTTTTGTAACTTTTTGTCAATTTTGTTGAGACAATTTTGTCGCAATTTTGTGACTTTTTTATCAACTTATTTTTAACGTTTTTGTCAATTTTGTTGTGCGTTTGTCATTTGTTGAGACATTTTAGTCGCAATTTTGTAACGTTTTTGTCAACTTTTTTGTGCGTTTTTGACAACTTTGTTGAGACATTTTAGTCACATTTTTGTGCTTTTTTTTGTCAACTTTGTTGGGACATTTTAGTCGCAATTTTTTGACGTTTTTGTCAACTTTTTTGTGACGTTTTTTAAACTTTTTTTGTAACTTTTTGTCAATTTTGTTGTGCGTTTGTGCCAAATTTTTTGTGACGTTTTTGTCAACTTTGTTGAGATATTTTAGTCGCAATTTTATAACGTTTTTGTCAACTTTTTTGTGAAGTTTTTGTCAACTTTTTAGTGACTTTTTGTAAACTTTTTTTGTAACTTTTTGTCAATTTTGTTGTGCATTTGTATCAAATTTGTGACGTTTTTGTCAACTTTTTTGTGCGTTTTTGACAACTTTGTTGAGATATTTTAGTCGCATTTTTGTGACGTTGTCAATTTTGTTCTGATTTGTGTCAAATTATTTGTGACGTTTTTGTCAATTTTGTTGTGCATTTTTGTCAACTTTGTTGAGACATTTTAGTCACATTTTTGTGACGTTTGTGCTGGATTTTCTCCATAATTCTACAGTAGATATGGACATATGGGGCATCATTGGAAACGTTATGATCTGTAGTATGTGAATCAGGTGTGAAAACCAACGGACAACCATATTTGGCCGCTAGGGGGCAGTGCAAAATCAGCAATTGTTGCAATATAATTGTCAAAATACGTCAACATGTCGATTTTGAGCTGGATGTTCTCCATAATTCTACAGTAGATATGGACATATGGGGCATCATTGGAAACATTATGATTTGCAGTATGTGAATCAGGTGAGAAAACCAACGGACAACCGTATTTGGCCGCTAGGGGGCAGTACAAAATAAGCATCTGGGGCAATGTAATTGTCAAATTGTGTATTTTTGACCTTGATTTTCTCCATAATTCTACAGTAGATATGGACATATGGGGCATCATTGGAAACATGATTTGTAGTATGTGAATCAGGTGAGAAAACCAACGGACAACCGTATTTGGCCGCTAGGGGGCAGTGCAAAGTCAGAATCTGGTGCAATGTAATTGTCAAATTGTGTATTTTTGACCTTGATTTTCTCCATAATTCTACAGTAGATATGGACATATGGGGCATCATTGGAAACATTATGATTTGTAGTATGTGAATCAGTGAGAAAACCAACGGACAACCGTATTTGGCCGCTAGGGGGCAGTACAAAATAAGCATTTGGTGCAATGTAATTGTCAAATTGTGTATTTTTGACCTTGATTTTCTCCATAATTGTACAGTAGAATTGGACATATGGGGCATCATTGGAAACATTATGATCTGTAGTATGTGAATCAGGTGTGAAAACCAACGGACAACCATATTTGGCCGCTAGGGGGCAGTGCAAAATCAGCAATTGTTGCAATATAATTGTCAAAATACGTCAACATGTCGAATTTGAGCTGGATGTTCTCCATAATTCTACAGTAGATATGGACATATGGGGCATCATTGGAAACATTATGATTTGCAGTATGTGAATCAGGTGAGAAAACCAACGGACAACCGTATTTGGCCGCTAGGGGGCAGTACAAAATAAGCATCTGGTGCAATGTAATTGTCAAATTGTGTATATTTGACCTTGATTTTGTCCATAATTCTACAGTAAATATGGACATACGGGGCATCATTGGAAACATGATTTGTAGTATGTGAATCAGGTGAGAAAACCAACGGACAACAGTATTTGGCCGCTAGGGGGCAGTACAAAATAAGCATCTGGGGCAATGTAATTGTCAAATTGTGTTTTTTTTACCTTGATTTTCTCCATAATTCTACAGTAGATATGGACATATGGGGCATCATTGGAAACATTATGATTTGTAGTATGTGAATCAGGTGAGAAAACCAACGGACAACCGTATTTGGCCGCTAGGGGGCAGTGCAAAGTCAGCATATGGTGCAATGTAATTGTCAAATTGTGTATTTTTGACCTTGATTTTCTCCATAATTCTACAGTAGATATGGACATGTGGGGCATCATTGGAAACATTATGATTTGTAGTATGTGAATCAGGTGAGAAAACCAACGGACAACTGTATTTGGCCGCTAGGGGGCAGTACAAAATAAGCATCTGGTGCAATGTAATTGTCAAATTGTGTATTTTTGACCTTGATTTTCTCCATAATTCTACAGTAGATATGGACATATGGGGCATCATTGGAAACATTATGATTTGTAGTATGTGAATCAGGTGAGAAAACCAACGGACAACCGTATTTGGCCGCTAGGGGGCAGTGCAAAGTCAGCATCTGGTGCAATGTAATTGTCAAATTGTGTATTTTTGACCTTGATTTTCTCCATAATTCTACAGTAGATATGGACATATGGGGCATCATTGGAAACATTATGATTTGTAGTATGTGAATCAGGTGAGAAAACCAACGGACAACCGTATTTGGCCGCTAGGGGGCAGTACAAAATAAGCATCTGGTGCAATGTAATTGTCAAATTGTGTATTTTTTACCTTGATTTTCTCCATAATTCTACAGTAGATATGGACATATGGGGCATCATTGGAAACATTATGATTTGTAGTATGTGAATCAGGTGAGAAAACCAACGGACAACCATATTTGGCCGCTAGGGGGCAGTGCAAAGTCAGCAATTGTTGCAATATAATTGTCAAAATACGTCAACATGTCGATTTTGAGCTGGATGTTCTCCATAATTCTACAGTAGATATGGACATATGGGGCATCATTGGAAACACTATGATTTGTAGTATGTGAATCAGGTGAGAAAACCAACGGACAACCGTATTTGGCCGCTAGGGGGCAGTGCAAATTCAGCATCTGGTGCAATGTAATTGTCAAATTGTGTATATTTGACCTTGATTTTCTCCATAATTCTACAGTAGATATGGACATATGGGGCATCATTGGAAACATTATGATTTGTAGTATGTGAATCAGGTGAGAAAACCAACGGGAACCGTATTTGGCCGCTAGGGGGCAGTGCAAAGTCAGCATCTGGTGCAATGTAATTGTCAAATTGTGTATATTTGACCTTGATTTTCTCCATAATTCTACAGTAGATATGGACATATGGGGCATCATTGGAAACATTATGATTTGTAGTATGTGAATCAGGTGAGAAAACCAACGGAAAACCATATTTGGCCGCTAGGGGGCAGTGCAAAGTCAGCAATTGTTGCAATATAATTGTCAAAATATGTCAACATGTCGACTCTGAGCTGGATTTTCTCAATAATTCTACAGTAGATATGGACATATGGGGCATCATTGGAAACATTATGAATTGTAGTATGTGAATCAGGTGATAAAACCAACGGACAACCGTATTTGGCCGCTAGGGGGCAGTACAAAATAAGCATCTGGTGCAATGTAATTGTCAAATTGTGTATTTTTGACCTTGATTTTCTCCATAATTCTACAGTAGATATGGACATATGGGGCATCATTGGAAACATTATGATTTGTAGTATGTGAATTAGGTAAGAAAACCAACGGACAACCGTATTTGGCCGCTAGGGGGCAGTGCATAGTCAGCAATTGTTGCAATATAATTGTCAAAATACGTCAACATGTCGATTTTGAGCTGGATGTTCTCCATAATTCTACAGTAGATATGGACATATGGGGCATCATTGGAAACATTATGATTTGTAGTATGTGAATCAGGTGAGAGAACCAACGGGAACCGTATTTGGCCGCTAGGGGGCAGTGCAAAGTCAGCATCTGGTGCAATGTAATTGTCAAATTGTGTATATTTGACCTTGATTTTCTCCATAATTCTACAGTAGATATGGACATATGGGGCATCATTGGAAACATTATGATTTGTAGTATGTGAATCAGGTGAGAAAACCAACGGACAACCATATTTGGCCGCTAGGGGGCAGTGCAAAGTCAGCAATTGTTGCAATATAATTGTCAAAATATGTCAACATGTCGATTCTGAGCTGGATTTTCTCAATAATTCTACAGTAGATATGGACATATGGGGCATCATTGGAAACATTATGATTTGTAGTATGTGAATCAGGTGAGAAAACCAACGGACAACCGTATTTGGCCGCTAGGGGGCAGTACAAAATAAGCATCTGGTGCAATGTAATTGTCAAATTGTGTATTTTTGACCTTGATTTTCTCCATAATTCTACAGTAGATATGGACATATGGGGCATCATTGGAAACGTTATGATTTGTAGTATGTGAATCAGGTGAGAAAACCAACGGACAACCGTATTTGGCCGCTAGGGGGCAGTACAAAATAAGCATCTGGTGCAATGTAATTGTCAAATTGTGTATTTTTGACCTTGATTTTCTCCATAATTCTACAGTAGATATGGACATATGGGGCATCATTGGAAACATTATGATTTGTAGTATGTGAATCAGGTGAGAAAACCAACGGACAACCGTATTTGGCCGCTATTGGGCAGTACAAAATAAGCATCTGGTGCAATGTAATTGTCAAATTGTGTATATTTGACCTTGATTTTCTCCATAATTCTACAGTAGATATGGACATATGGGGCATCATTGGAAACATTGTGAATTGTAGTATGTGAATCAGGTGAGAAAACCAACGGACAACCGTATTTGGCCGCTAGGGGGCAGTACAAAATAAGCATCTGGTGCAATGTAATTGTCAAATTGTGTATTTTTGACCTTGATTTTCTCCATAATTCTACAGTAGATATGGACATATGGGGCAACATTGGAAACGTTATGATTTGTAGTATGTGAATCAGGTGAGAAAACCAACGGACAACCGTATTTGGCCGCTAGGGGGCAGTGCATAGTCAGCAATTGTTGCAATATAATTGTCAAAATACGTCAACATGTCGATTTTGAGCTGGATGTTCTCCATAATTCTACAGTAGATATGGACATATGGGGCATCATTGGAAACATTATGATTTGTAGTATGTGAATCAGGTGAGAAAACCAACGGAAAACCATATTTGGCCGCTAGGGGGCAGTGCAAAGTCAGCAATTGTTGCAATATAATTGTCAAAATATGTCAACATGTCGAGTCTGAGCTGGATTTTCTCAACAAATCATAATGTTTCCAATGATGCCCCATATGTCCATATCTACTGTAGATATGGACATATGGGGCATCATTGGAAACATTATGATTTGTAGTATGTGAATCAGGTGAGAAAACCAACGGACAACCGTATTTGGCCGCTAGGGGGCAGTACAAAATAAGCCTCTGGTGCAATGTAATTGTCAAATTGTGTATTTTTTACCTTGATTTTCTCCATAATTCTACAGTAGATATGGACATATGGGGCATCATTGGAAACATTATGATTTGTAGTATGTGAATCATGTGACAGCAGGGGTTGTAGCCGATTCCGTGGTCTGTCCCGGGACCATGGTCTCTGGCAGGGACCAGTGGTTACTGCCACTAGGGGCGCTAGAGACACTGGTCGCGACCAGCTCATCAGTGGTCGCGACCAGTTGCTCTGTGGCACGGACCATGGTCTCTGGCAGGGACCAGTGGTCACAACCACTAGGGGCGCTAGAGACACTGGTCACGACCAGCTCCTCAGTGGTCTGCCCTGTGGTCCCTGTGGTCTGTGAAGCGGCTTTAGTATTTTCTCCCCTTTCCTGTCGTTTTGGCAGCACTGTTAGCTGGATAAATGTCAGCAATCAAAATCTTTTGTCTATAAAATACACTAAATCAGATATATTGTGATTATTATTGTTATTATTATTGATTATGAAGATCCGTGTGGTCAGGACCAGCTGGTCTCTGGCACGGAACAGCTGCTGGTCTCTGGCACAGACCAGTGGTCACAACCACTAGGCGTGCTAAATACACTGGTCACGACTAGTGGCACAGCGGTCATGACCAGCTTCTTACTGGCACAAATAGTCCAGGCAAAGTAGCGTTTTACAACAGACTAATTGTAAAATATTTTCAGCAGGGGTTGTAGCCAATTCCGTGGTCTGGCACAGACCAGTGGTCACAACCACTAGGGGCGCTAAACACACTGGTCGTGACCAGCTCATCAGTGGTCGCGACCAGTTGCTCTGTGGCACGGACCAGCTGGTCTCTGGCAGGGACCAGTGGTCACAACCACTAGGGGCGCTAGAGACACTGGTCGCGACCAGCTCCTCAGTGGTCTGCCCTGTGGTCCCTGTGGTCTGTGAAGCGGCTTTAGTATTTTCTCCCCTTTCTTGTCGTTTTGGCAGCACTGTTGGCTGGATAAATGTCAGAGATCATAATCGTTTGTGTATAAAAAACACTATATCAGATATATTATGATTATTATTGTTATTATTATTGATTATGAAGATCCGTGTGGTCAGGACCAGCTGGTCTCTGGCACGGACCAGTGGTCACAACCACTAGGGGCGCTAGAGACACTGGTCGCGACCAGCTCCTCAGTGGTCTGCCCTGTGGTCCCTGTTGTCTGTGAAGCGGCATTAGTATTTTCTCCCCTTTCTTGTCGTTTTGGCAGCACTGTTGGCTGGATAAATGTCAGAGATCATAATCGTTTGTCTATAAAAAACACTATATCAGATGTATTGTGATTATTATTGTTATTATTATTATTATTTTTATACATTTGGGGCTTATATTCAATGACATTTCAGTTAGGCTATTAGTCAAAGACACACAAGATGGCTCAAATCTAAAAAGAGTCTGATCACGTATAGCATATCTCGAAGAATAACAATGAAAACATAATAAAAGTCAAAGATTACTTACACAGATCCTTGGAATGGGCCTGGGAATCAAAGGAATCCAAGAAAAGTATATCCTAGGCCATATTTGCCGCTCTTCGTGGTTTTAGAATGAGCATACGGCATATGATCAATATGATCACACCTGGCATTAAAATTGGAAATGGCTCCTGATTGGCCAGGAACTGAATCACCAACCGTTTCCTTCATTTCATTGGTTTAAAGGCAGTGGCCATGCAGCCATGGCATGATCGAAAAACCAATTGAAAATTAATCTTCAATTCTCTTCAAAAAAATAGTTAGGGTAAGTGGTCCTGATCATTGATGATGGAAGACACGGGCCTGCATAGTCGATAGTACAACTATGACTAATAATTTAATCATTGGTATTATGATTTCTATTAATAGTAATGATCAATAATATTTTACAGACAAAAGATAAATACTTATTTTTTTTTTTTTTTTTTTTACATGTATTCAGCACAGTGTTGCCAACACAATAAGAAAGGGGAGAAGGTGTATTAAATGTACAATAACTACTCCAAAGACCACTCAGTAACTGGTCAAGACAACAGGCAGATGACAAGGACCACAAGACAGACCAGTGTCTTTAGCGCCCCTAGTGGTTGTGACCACTGGTCTGTGCCAGAGAGCAGCTGGTCCTGACCACACGGATCTTCATAATCAATAATAATAACAATAATAATCACAATACATCTGATATAGTGTTTTTTATAGACAAACTATTATGATCTCTGACATTTATCCAGCCAACAGTGCTGCCAAAACGACAAGAAAGGGGAGAAAATACTAATGCCGCTTCACAGACACCTGGGACCACAGGGCAGACCACTGAGGAGCTGGTCGCGACCAGTGTCTCTAGCGCCCCTAGTGGTTGTGACCACTGGTCTGTGCCAGAGACCAGCTGGTCCTGACCACACGGATCTTCATAATCAATAATAATAACAATAATAATCATAATATATCTGATATAGTGTTTTTTATACACAAACGATTATGATCTCTGACATTTATCCAGCCAACAGTGCTGCCAAAACGACAAGAAAGGGGAGAAAATACTAAAGCCGCTTCACAGACCACAGGGACCACAGGGCAGACCACTGAGGAGCTGGTCGCGACCAGTGTCTCTAGCGCCCCTAGTGGTTGTGACCACTGGTCTGTGCCAGAGACCAGCTGGTCCGTGCCACAGAGCAACTGGTCGCGACCACTGATGAGCTGGTCACGACCAGTGTGTTTAGCGCCCCTAGTGGTTGTGACCACTGGTCTGTGCCAGACCACAGAATCGGCTACAACCCCTTCTCTCATGTGAGAAAACCAACGGACAACCGTATTTGGCCGCTAGGGGGCAGTGCAAAGTCAGCATCTGGTGCAATATAATTGTCAAATTGTGTATATTTGACCATGATTTTCTCCATAATTCTACAGTAGATATGGACATATGGGGCATCATTGGAAACATTATGATTTGTAGTATGTGAATCAGGTGAGAAAACCAACGGACAACCGTATTTGGCCGCTATTGGGCAGTACAAAATAAGCATCTGGTGCAATGTAATTGTCAAATTGTGTATATTTGACCTTGATTTTCTCCATAATTCTACAGTAGATATGGACATATGGGGCATCATTGGAAACATTATGATTTGCAGTATGTGAATCAGGTGAGAAAACCAACGGACAACCGTATTTGGCCGCTAGGGGGCAGTACAAAATAAGCCTCTGGTGCAATGTAATTGTCAAATTGTGTATTTTTGACCTTGATTTTCTCCATAATTCTACTGTAGATATGGACATATGGGGCATCATTGGAAACATTATGATTTGTAGTATGTGAATCAGGTGAGAAAACCAACGGACAACCGTATTTGGCCGCTAGGGGGCAGTGCATAGTCAGCAATTGTTGCAATATAATTGTCAAAATACGTCAACATGTCGATTTTGAGCTGGATGTTCTCCATAATTCTACAGTAGATATGGACATATGGGGCATCATTGGAAACATTATGATTTGTAGTATGTGAATCAGGTGAGAAAACCAACGGAAAACCATATTTGGCCGCTAGGGGGCAGTGCAAAGTCAGCAATTGTTGCAATATAATTGTCAAAATATGTCAACATGTCGAGTCTGAGCTGGATTTTCTCAACAAATCATAATGTTTCCAATGATGCCCCATATGTCCATATCTACTGTAGATATGGACATATGGGGCATCATTGGAAACATTATGATTTGTAGTATGTGAATCAGGTGAGAAAACCAACGGACAACCGTATTTGGCCGCTAGGGGGCAGTACAAAATAAGCCTCTGGTGCAATGTAATTGTCAAATTGTGTATTTTTTACCTTGATTTTCTCCATAATTCTACAGTAGATATGGACATATGGGGCATCATTGGAAACATTATGATTTGTAGTATGTGAATCATGTGAGAAAACCAACGGACAACCGTATTTGGCCGCTAGGGGGCAGTGCAAAGTCAGCATCTGGTGCAATATAATTGTCAAATTGTGTATATTTGACCATGATTTTCTCCATAATTCTACAGTAGATATGGACATATGGGGCATCATTGGAAACATTATGATTTGTAGTATGTGAATCAGGTGAGAAAACCAACGGACAACCGTATTTGGCCGCTATTGGGCAGTACAAAATAAGCATCTGGTGCAATGTAATTGTCAAATTGTGTATATTTGACCTTGATTTTCTCCATAATTCTACAGTAGATATGGACATATGGGGCATCATTGGAAACATTATGATTTGCAGTATGTGAATCAGGTGAGAAAACCAACGGACAACCGTATTTGGCCGCTAGGGGGCAGTACAAAATAAGCCTCTGGTGCAATGTAATTGTCAAATTGTGTATTTTTGACCTTGATTTTCTCCATAATTCTACTGTAGATATGGACATATGGGGCATCATTGGAAACATTATGATTTGTAGTATGTGAATCAGGTGAGAAAACCAACGGACAACCGTATTTGGCCGCTAGGGGGCAGTGCAAAGTCAGCATCTGGTGCAATGTAATTGTCAAATTGTGTATTGTTGACCTTGATTTTCTCCATAATTCTACAGTAGATATGGACATATGGGGCATCATTGGAAACAGTATGATTTGCAGTATGTGAATCAGGTGAGAAAACCAACGGACAACCATATTTGGTCGCTAGGGGGCAGTGCAAAGTCAGCAATTGTTGCAATATAATTGTCAAAATAAGTCAACATGTCGACTCTGAGCTGGATTTTCTCAATAATTCTACAGTAGATATGGACATATGGGGCATCATTGGAAACGTTATGATTTGTAGTATGTGAATCAGGTGAGAAAACCAACGGACAACCGTATTTGGCCGCTAGGGGGCAGTACAAAATAAGCATCTGGTGCAATGTAATTGTCAAATTGTGTAATTTTGACCTTGATTTTCTCCATAATTCTACAGTAGATATGGACATATGGGGCATCATTGGAAACATTATGATTTGTAGTATGTGAATCAGGTGAGAAAACCAACGGACAACCATATTTGGCCGCTAGGGGGCAGTGCAAAGTCAGCAATTGTTGCAATATAATTGTCAAAATACGTCAACATGTCGATTTTGAGCTGGATTTTCTCCATAATTCTACAGTAGATATGGACATGTGGGGCATCATTGGAAACGTTATGATCTGTAGTATGTGAATCAGGTGAGAAAACCAACGGACAACCATATTTGGCCGCTAGGGGGCAGTGCAAAGTCAGCAATTGTTGCAATATAATTGTCAAAATACGTCAACATGTCGAATTTGAGCTGGATTTTCTCCATAATTCTACAGTAGATATGGACTTATGGGGCATCATTGGAAACATTATGATTTGTAGTATGTGAATCAGGTGAGAAAACCAACGGACAACCGTATTTGGCCGCTAGGGGGCAGTGCAAAATCAGCATCTGGTGCAATGTAATTGTCAAATTGTGTATATTTGACCTTGATTTTCTCCATAATTCTACAGTAGATATGGACATATGGGGCATCATTGGAAACATTATGATTTGCAGTATGGGAATCAGGTGAGAAAACCAACGGACAACCGTATTTGGCCGCTAGGGGGCAGTACAAAATAAGCCTCTGGTGCAATGTAATTGTCAAATTGTGTATTTTTGACCTTGATTTTCTCCATAATTCTACAGTAGATATGGACATATGGGGCATCATTGGAAACATGATTTGCAGTATGTGAATCAGGTGAGAAAACCAACGGACAACCATATTTGGCCGCTAGGGGGCAGTGCAAAGTCAGCAATTGTTGCAATATAATTGTCAAAATATGTCAACATGTCGACTCTGAGCTGGATTTTCTCAATAATTCTACAGTAGATATGGACATATGGGGCATCATTGGAAACATTATGAATTGTAGTATGTGAATCAGGTGAGAAACCCAACGGACAACCGTATTTGGCCGCTAGGGGGCAGTGCATAGTCAGCAATTGTTGCAATATAATTGTCAAAATACGTCAACATGTCGATTTTGAGCTGGATGTTCTCCATAATTCTACAGTAGATATGGACATATGGGGCATCATTGGAAACATTATGATTTGTAGTATGTGAATCAGGTGAGAAAACCAACGGAAAACCATATTTGGCCGCTAGGGGGCAGTGCAAAGTCAGCAATTGTTGCAATATAATTGTCAAAATATGTCAACATGTCGAGTCTGAGCTGGATTTTCTCAACAAATCATAATGTTTCCAATGATGCCCCATATGTCCATATCTACTGTAGATATGGACATATGGGGCATCATTGGAAACATTATGATTTGTAGTATGTGAATCAGGTGAGAAAACCAACGGACAACCGTATTTGGCCGCTAGGGGGCAGTACAAAATAAGCCTCTGGTGCAATGTAATTGTCAAATTGTGTATTTTTTACCTTGATTTTCTCCATAATTCTACAGTAGATATGGACATATGGGGCATCATTGGAAACATTATGATTTGTAGTATGTGAATCATGTGAGAAAACCAACGGACAACCGTATTTGGCCGCTAGGGGGCAGTGCAAAGTCAGCATCTGGTGCAATATAATTGTCAAATTGTGTATATTTGACCTTGATTTTCTCCATAATTCTACAGTAGATATGGACATATGGGGCATCATTGGAAACATTATGATTTGTAGTATGTGAATCAGGTGAGAAAACCAACGGACAACCGTATTTGGCCGCTATTGGGCAGTACAAAATAAGCATCTGGTGCAATGTAATTGTCAAATTGTGTATATTTGACCTTGATTTTCTCCATAATTCTACAGTAGATATGGACATATGGGGCATCATTGGAAACGTTATGATTTGTAGTATGTGAATCAGGTGAGAAAACCAACGGACAACCGTATTTGGCCGCTAGGGGGCAGTACAAAATAAGCATCTGGTGCAATGTAATTGTCAAATTGTGTATTTTTGACCTTGATTTTCTCCATAATTCTACAGTAGATATGGACATATGGGGCATCATTGGAAACATTATGATTTGTAGTATGTGAATCAGGTGAGAAAACCAACGGACAACCGTATTTGGCCGCTAGGGGGCAGTACAAAATAAGCATCTGCTGCAATGTAATTGTCAAATTGTGTATTTTTGACCTTGATTTTATCCATAATTCTACAGTAGATATGGACATATGGGGCATCATTGGAAACGTTATGATTTGTAGTATGTGAATCAGGTGAGAAAACCAACGGACAACCGTATTTGGCCGCTAGGGGGCAGTACAAAATAAGCATCTGGTGCAATGTAATTGTCAAATTGTGTGTATTTGACCTTGATTTTCTCCATAATTCTACAGTAGATATGGACATATGGGGCATCATTGGAAACATTATGATTTGCAGTATGTGAATCAGGTGAGAAAACCAACGGACAACCGTATTTGGCCGCTAGGGGGCAGTACAAAATAAGCCTCTGGTGCAATGTAATTGTCAAATTGTGTATTTTTGACCTTGATTTTCTCCATAATTCTACTGTAGATATGGACATATGGGGCATCATTGGAAACATTATGATTTGTAGTATGTGAATCAGGTGAGAAAACCAACGGACAACCGTATTTGGCCGCTAGGGGGCAGTGCAAAGTCAGCATCTGGTGCAATGTAATTGTCAAATTGTGTATTGTTGACCTTGATTTTCTCCATAATTCTACAGTAGATATGGACATATGGGGCATCATTGGAAACAGTATGATTTGCAGTATGTGAATCAGGTGAGAAAACCAACGGACAACCATATTTGGTCGCTAGGGGGCAGTGCAAAGTCAGCAATTGTTGCATTATAATTGTCAAAATAAGTCAACATGTCGACTCTGAGCTGGATTTTCTCAATAATTCTACAGTAGATATGGACATATGGGGCATAATTGGAAACGTTATGATTTGTAGTATGTGAATCAGGTGAGAAAACCAACGGACAACCGTATTTGGCCGCTAGGGGGCAGTACAAAATAAGCATCTGGTGCAATGTAATTGTCAAATTGTGTAATTTTGACCTTGATTTTCTCCATAATTCTACAGTAGATATGGACATATGGGGCATCATTGGAAACATTATGATTTGTAGTATGTGAATCAGGTGAGAAAACCAACGGACAACCGTATTTGGCCGCTAGGGGGCAGTACAAAATAAGCATCTGGTGCAATGTAATTGTCAAATTGTGTATTTTTGACCTTGATTTTCTCCATAATTCTACAGTAGATATGGACATATGGGGCATCATTGGAAACATTATGATTTGTAGTATGTGAATCAGGTGAGAAAACCAACGGACAACCGTATTTGGCCGCTAGGGGGCAGTACAAAATAAGCATCTGCTGCAATGTAATTGTCAAATTGTGTATTTTTGACCTTGATTTTATCCATAATTCTACAGTAGATATGGACATATGGGGCATCATTGGAAACGTTATGATTTGTAGTATGTGAATCAGGTGAGAAAACCAACGGACAACCGTATTTGGCCGCTAGGGGGCAGTACAAAATAAGCATCTGGTGCAATGTAATTGTCAAATTGTGTGTATTTGACCTTGATTTTCTCCATAATTCTACAGTAGATATGGACATATGGGGCATCATTGGAAACATTATGATTTGCAGTATGTGAATCAGGTGAGAAAACCAACGGACAACCGTATTTGGCCGCTAGGGGGCAGTACAAAATAAGCCTCTGGTGCAATGTAATTGTCAAATTGTGTATTTTTGACCTTGATTTTCTCCATAATTCTACTGTAGATATGGACATATGGGGCATCATTGGAAACATTATGATTTGTAGTATGTGAATCAGGTGAGAAAACCAACGGACAACCGTATTTGGCCGCTAGGGGGCAGTGCAAAGTCAGCATCTGGTGCAATGTAATTGTCAAATTGTGTATTGTTGACCTTGATTTTCTCCATAATTCTACAGTAGATATGGACATATGGGGCATCATTGGAAACAGTATGATTTGCAGTATGTGAATCAGGTGAGAAAACCAACGGACAACCATATTTGGTCGCTAGGGGGCAGTGCAAAGTCAGCAATTGTTGCATTATAATTGTCAAAATAAGTCAACATGTCGACTCTGAGCTGGATTTTCTCAATAATTCTACAGTAGATATGGACATATGGGGCATCATTGGAAACGTTATGATTTGTAGTATGTGAATCAGGTGAGAAAACCAACGGACAACCGTATTTGGCCGCTAGGGGGCAGTACAAAATAAGCATCTGGTGCAATGTAATTGTCAAATTGTGTAATTTTGACCTTGATTTTCTCCATAATTCTACAGTAGATATGGACATATGGGGCATCATTGGAAACATTATGATTTGTAGTATGTGAATCAGGTGAGAAAACCAACGGACAACCGTATTTGGCCGCTAGGGGGCAGTGCATAGTCAGCAATTGTTGCAATATAATTGTCAAAATACGTCAACATGTCGATTTTGAGCTGGATGTTCTCCATAATTCTACAGTAGATATGGACATATGGGGCATCATTGGAAACATTATGATTTGTAGTATGTGAATCAGGTGAGAAAACCAACGGGAACCGTATTTGGCCGCTAGGGGGCAGTGCAAAGTCAGCATCTGGTGCAATGTAATTATCAAATTGTGTATATTTGACCTTGATTTTCTCCATAATTCTACAGTAGATATGGACATATGGGGCATCATTGGAAACATTATGATTTGTAGTATGTGAATCAGGTGAGAAAACCAACGGACAACCGTATTTGGCCGCTAGGGGGCAGTGCAAAGTCAGCATCTGGTGCAATGTAATTGTCAAATTGTGTATATTTGACCTTGATTTTCTCCATAATTCTACAGTAGATATGGACATATGGGGCATCATTGGAAACGTTATCTGTAGTATGTGAATCAGGTGAGAAAACCAACGGACAACCATATTTGGCCGCTAGGGGGCAGTGCAAAGTCAGCAATTGTTGCAATATAATTGTCAAAATACGTCAACATGTCGATTTTGAGCTGGATTTTCTCCATAATTCTACAGTAGATATGGACATATGGGGCATCATTGGAAACGTTATGATCTGTAGTATGTGAATCAGGTGAGAAAACCAACGGACAACCATATTTGGCCGCTAGGGGGCAGTGCAAAGTCAGCAATTGTTGCAATATAATTGTCAAAATACGTCAACATGTCGAATTTGAGCTGGATTTTCTCCATAATTCTACAGTAGATATGGACTTATGGGGCATCATTGGAAACATTATGATTTGTAGTATGTGAATCAGGTGAGAAAACCAACGGACAACCGTATTTGGCCGCTAGGGGGCAGTACAAAATAAGCATCTGGTGCAATGTAATTGTCAAATTGTGTATTTTTGACCTTGATTTTCTCCATAATTCTACAGTAGATATGGACATATGGGGCATCATTGGAAACATTATGTTTCGTAGTATGTGAATCACGTGAGAAAACCAACGGACAACCATATTTGGCCGCTAGGGGGCAGTGCAAAGTCAGCAATTGTTGCAATATAATTGTCAAAATACGTCAACATGTCGATTTTGAGCTGGATTTTCTCCATAATTCTACAGTAGATATGGACATGTCGGGCATCATTGGAAACGTTATGATCTGTAGTATGTGAATCAGGTGAGAAAACCAACGGACAACCATATTTGGCCGCTAGGGGGCAGTGCAAAGTCAGCAATTGTTGCAATATAATTGTCAAAATACGTCAACATGTCGAATTTGAGCTGGATTTTCTCCATAATTCTACAGTAGATATGGACTTATGGGGCATCATTGGAAACATTATGATTTGTAGTATGTGAATCAGGTGAGAAAACCAACGGACAACCGTATTTGGCCGCTAGGGGGCAGTGCAAAATCAGCATCTGGTGCAATGTAATTGTCAAATTGTGTATATTTGACCTTGATTTTCTCCATAATTCTACAGTAGATATGGACATATGGGGCATCATTGGAAACATTATGATTTGCAGTATGTGAATCAGGTGAGAAAACCAACGGACAACCGTATTTGGCCGCTAGGGGGCAGTACAAAATAAGCCTCTGGTGCAATGTAATTGTCAAATTGTGTATTTTTGACCTTGATTTTCTCCATAATTCTACAGTAGATATGGACATATGGGGCATCATTGGAAACATGATTTGCAGTATGTGAATCAGGTGAGAAAACCAACGGACAACCATATTTGGCCGCTAGGGGGCAGTGCAAAGTCAGCAATTGTTGCAATATAATTGTCAAAATATGTCAACATGTCGACTCTGAGCTGGATTTTCTCAATAATTCTACAGTAGATATGGACATATGGGGCATCATTGGAAACATTATGAATTGTAGTATGTGAATCAGGTGAGAAACCCAACGGACAACCGTATTTGGCCGCTAGGGGGCAGTACAAAATAAGCATCAGGTGCAATGTAATTGTCAAATTGTGTATTTTTGACCTTGATTTTCTCCATAATTCTACAGTAGATATGGACATATGGGGCATCATTGGAAACGTTATGATTTGTAGTATGTGAATCAGGTGAGAAAACCAACGGACAACCGTATTTGGCCGCTAGGGGGCAGTACAAAATAAGCATCTGGTGCAATGTAATTGTCAAATTGTGTATTTTTGACCTTGATTTTCTCCATAATTCTACAGTAGATATGGACATATGGGGCATCATTGGAAACATTATGATTTGTAGTATGTGAATCAGGTGAGAAAACCAACGGACAACCGTATTTGGCCGCTAGGGGGCAGTGCATAGTCAGCAATTGTTGAAATATAATTGTCAAAATACGTCAACATGTCGATTTTGAGCTGGATGTTCTCCATAATTCTACAGTAGATATGGACATATGGGGCATCATTGGAAACATTATGATTTTTAGTATGTGAATCAGGTGAGAAAACCAACGGGAACCGTATTTGGCCGCTAGGGGGCAGTGCAAAGTCAGCATCTGGTGCAATGTAATTGTCAAATTGTGTATATTTGACCTTGATTTTCTCCATAATTCTACAGTAGATATGGACATATGGGGCATCATTGGAAACATTATGATTTGTAGTATGTGAATCAGGTGAGAAAACCAACGGAAAACCATATTTGGCCGCTAGGGGGCAGTGCAAAGTCAGCAATTGTTGCAATATAATTGTCAAAATATGTCAACATGTCGACTCTGAGCTGGATTTTCTCAATAATTCTACAGTAGATATGGACATATGGGGCATCATTGGAAACATTATGAATTGTAGTATGTGAATCAGGTGATAAAACCAACGGACAACCGTATTTGGCCGCTAGGGGGCAGTACAAAATAAGCATCTGGTGCAATGTAATTGTCAAATTGTGTATTTTTGACCTTGATTTTCTCCATAATTCTACAGTAGATATGGACATATGGGGCATCATTGGAAACATTATGATTTGTAGTATGTGAATTAGGTAAGAAAACCAACGGACAACCGTATTTGGCCGCTAGGGGGCAGTGCATAGTCAGCAATTGTTGCAATATAATTGTCAAAATACGTCAACATGTCGATTTTGAGCTGGATGTTCTCCATAATTCTACAGTAGATATGGACATATGGGGCATCATTGGAAACATTATGATTTGTAGTATGTGAATCAGGTGAGAGAACCAACGGGAACCGTATTTGGCCGCTAGGGGGCAGTGCAAAGTCAGCATCTGGTGCAATGTAATTGTCAAATTGTGTATTTTTGACCTTGATTTTCTCCATAATTCTACAGTAGATATGGACATATGGGGCATCATTGGAAACGTTATGATTTGTAGTATGTGAATCAGGTGAGAAAACCAACGGACAACCGTATTTGGCTGCTAGGGGGCAGTACAAAATAAGCATCTGGTGCAATGTAATTGTCAAATTGTGTATTTTTGACCTTGATTTTCTCCATAATTCTACAGTAGATATGGACATATGGGGCATCATTGGAAACATTATGATTTGTAGTATGTGAATCAGGTGAGAAAACCAACGGACAACCGTATTTGGCCGCTATTGGGCAGTACAAAATAAGCATCTGGTGCAATGTAATTGTCAAATTGTGTATATTTGACCTTGATTTTCTCCATAATTCTACAGTAGATATGGACATATGGGGCATCATTGGAAACATTGTGAATTGTAGTATGTGAATCAGGTGAGAAAACCAACGGACAACCGTATTTGGCCGCTAGGGGGCAGTACAAAATAAGCATCTGGTGCAATGTAATTGTCAAATTGTGTATTTTTGACCTTGATTTTCTCCATAATTCTACAGTAGATATGGACATATGGGGCATCATTGGAAACGTTATGATTTGTAGTATGTGAATCAGGTGAGAAAACCAACGGACAACCGTATTTGGCCGCTAGGGGGCAGTACAAAATAAGCATCTGGTGCAATGTAATTGTCAAATTGTGTATTTTTGGCCTTGATTTTCTCCATAATTCTACAGTAGATATGGACATATGGGGCATCATTGGAAACATTATGATTTGTAGTATGTGAATCAGGTGAGAAAACCAACGGACAACCGTATTTGGCCGCTAGGGGGCAGTGCATAGTCAGCAATTGTTGCAATATAATTGTCAAAATACGTCAACATGTCGATTTTGAGCTGGATGTTCTCCATAATTCTACAGTAGATATGGACATATGGGGCATCATTGGAAACATTATGATTTGTAGTATGTGAATCAGGTGAGAAAACCAACGGAAAACCATATTTGGCCGCTAGGGGGCCGTGCAAAGTCAGCAATTGTTGCAATATAATTGTCAAAATATGTCAACATGTCGAGTCTGAGCTGGATTTTCTCAACAAATCATAATGTTTCCAATGATGCCCCATATGTCCATATCTACTGTAGATATGGACATATGGGGCATCATTGGAAACATTATGATTTGTAGTATGTGAATCAGGTGAGAAAACCAACGGACAACCGTATTTGGCCGCTAGGGGGCAGTACAAAATAAGCATCTGGTGCAATGTAATTGTCAAATTGTGTATTTTTGACCTTGATTTTCTCCATAATTCTACAGTAGATATGGACATATGGGGCATCATTGGAAACGTTATGATTTGTAGTATGTGAATCAGGTGAGAAAACCAACGGACAACCGTATTTGGCCGCTAGGGGGCAGTACAAAATAAGCATCTGGTGCAATGTAATTGTCAAATTGTGTATTTTTGACCTTGATTTTCTCCATAATTCTACAGTAGATATGGACATATGGGGCATCATTGGAAACATTATGATTTGTAGTATGTGAATCAGGTGAGAAAACCAACGGACAACCGTATTTGGCCGCTAGGGGGCAGTGCATAGTCAGCAATTGTTGCAATATAATTGTCAAAATACGTCAACATGTCGATTTTGAGCTGGATGTTCTCCATAATTCTACAGTAGATATGGACATATGGGGCATCATTGGAAACATTATGATTTGTAGTATGTGAATCAGGTGAGAAAACCAACGGAAAACCATATTTGGCCGCTAGGGGGCCGTGCAAAGTCAGCAATTGTTGCAATATAATTGTCAAAATATGTCAACATGTCGAGTCTGAGCTGGATTTTCTCAACAAATCATAATGTTTCCAATGATGCCCCATATGTCCATATCTACTGTAGATATGGACATATGGGGCATCATTGGAAACATTATGATTTGTAGTATGTGAATCAGGTGAGAAAACCAACGGACAACCGTATTTGGCCGCTAGGGGGCAGTACAAAATAAGCATCTGGTGCAATGTAATTGTCAAATTGTGTATTTTTGACCTTGATTTTCTCCATAATTCTACAGTAGATATGGACATATGGGGCATCATTGGAAACGTTATGATTTGTAGTATGTGAATCAGGTGAGAAAACCAACGGACAACCGTATTTGGCCGCTAGGGGGCAGTACAAAATAAGCATCTGGTGCAATGTAATTGTCAAATTGTGTATTTTTGACCTTGATTTTCTCCATAATTCTACAGTAGATATGGACATATGGGGCATCATTGGAAACATTATGATTTGTAGTATGTGAATCAGGTGAGAAAACCAACGGACAACCGTATTTGGCCGCTATTGGGCAGTACAAAATAAGCATCTGGTGCAATGTAATTGTCAAATTGTGTATATTTGACCTTGATTTTCTCCATAATTCTACAGTAGATATGGACATATGGGGCATCATTGGAAACATTGTGAATTGTAGTATGTGAATCAGGTGAGAAAACCAACGGACAACCGTATTTGGCCGCTAGGGGGCAGTACAAAATAAGCATCTGGTGCAATGTAATTGTCAAATTGTGTATTTTTGACCTTGATTTTCTCCATAATTCTACAGTAGATATGGACATATGGGGCATCATTGGAAACGTTATGATTTGTAGTATGTGAATCAGGTGAGAAAACCAACGGACAACCGTATTTGGCCGCTAGGGGGCAGTACAAAATAAGCATCTGGTGCAATGTAATTGTCAAATTGTGTATTTTTGACCTTGATTTTCTCCATAATTCTACAGTAGATATGGACATATGGGGCATCATTGGAAACATTATGATTTGTAGTATGTGAATCAGGTGAGAAAACCAACGGAAAACCATATTTGGCCGCTAGGGGGCCGTGCAAAGTCAGCAATTGTTGCAATATAATTGTCAAAATATGTCAACATGTCGAGTCTGAGCTGGATTTTCTCAACAAATCATAATGTTTCCAATGATGCCCCATATGTCCATATCTACTGTAGATATGGACATATGGGGCATCATTGGAAACATTATGATTTGTAGTATGTGAATCAGGTGAGAAAACCAACGGACAACCGTATTTGGCCGCTAGGGGGCAGTACAAAATAAGCCTCTGGTGCAATGTAATTGTCAAATTGTGTATTTTTTACCTTGATTTTCTCCATAATTCTACAGTAGATATGGACATATGGGGCATCATTGGAAACATTATGATTTGTAGTATGTGAATCATGTGAGAAAACCAACGGACAACCGTATTTGGCCGCTAGGGGGCAGTGCAAAGTCAGCATCTGGTGCAATGTAATTGTCAAATTGTGTATATTTGACCTTGATTTTCTCCATAATTCTACAGTAGATATGGACATATGGGGCATCATTGGAAACATTATGATTTGTAGTATGTGAATCAGGTGAGAAAACCAACGGACAACCGTATTTGGCCGCTATTGGTCAGTACAAAATAAGCATCTGGTGCAATGTAATTGTCAAATTGTGTATATTTGACCTTGATTTTCTCCATAATTCTACAGTAGATATGGACATATGGGGCATCATTGGAAACGTTATGATTTGTAGTATGTGAATCAGGTGAGAAAACCAACGGACAACCGTATTTGGCCGCTAGGGGGCAGCACAAATTAAGCATCTGGTGCAATGTAATTGTCAAATTGTGTATTTTTGACCTTGATTTTCTCCATAATTCTACAGTAGATATGGACATATGGGGCATCATTGGAAACATTATGATTTGTAGTATGTGAATCAGGTGAGAAAACCAACGGAAAACCGTATTTGGCCGCTAGGGGGCAGTACAAAATAAGCATCTGCTGCAATGTAATTGTCAAATTGTGTATTTTTGACCTTGATTTTATCCATAATTCTACAGTAGATATGGACATATGGGGCATCATTGGAAACGTTATGATTTGTAGTATGTGAATCAGGTGAGAAAACCAACGGACAACCGTATTTGGCCGCTAGGGGGCAGTACAAAATAAGCATCTGGTGCAATGTAATTGTCAAATTGTGTATATTTGACCTTGATTTTCTCCATAATTCTACTGTAGATATGGACATATGGGGCATCATTGGAAACATTATGATTTGTAGTATGTGAATCAGGTGAGAAAACCAACGGAAAACCATATTTGGCCGCTAGGGGGCCGTGCAAAGTCAGCAATTGTTGCAATATAATTGTCAAAATATGTCAACATGTCGAGTCTGAGCTGGATTTTCTCAACAAATCATAATGTTTCCAATGATGCCCCATATGTCCATATCTACTGTAGATATGGACATATGGGGCATCATTGGAAACATTATGATTTGTAGTATGTGAATCAGGTGAGAAAACCAACGGACAACCGTATTTGGCCGCTAGGGGGCAGTACAAAATAAGCCTCTGGTGCAATGTAATTGTCAAATTGTGTATTTTTTACCTTGATTTTCTCCATAATTCTACAGTAGATATGGACATATGGGGCATCATTGGAAACATTATGATTTGTAGTATGTGAATCATGTGAGAAAACCAACGGACAACCGTATTTGGCCGCTAGGGGGCAGTGCAAAGTCAGCATCTGGTGCAATGTAATTGTCAAATTGTGTATATTTGACCTTGATTTTCTCCATAATTCTACAGTAGATATGGACATATGGGGCATCATTGGAAACATTATGATTTGTAGTATGTGAATCAGGTGAGAAAACCAACGGACAACCGTATTTGGCCGCTATTGGTCAGTACAAAATAAGCATCTGGTGCAATGTAATTGTCAAATTGTGTATATTTGACCTTGATTTTCTCCATAATTCTACAGTAGATATGGACATATGGGGCATCATTGGAAACGTTATGATTTGTAGTATGTGAATCAGGTGAGAAAACCAACGGACAACCGTATTTGGCCGCTAGGGGGCAGCACAAATTAAGCATCTGGTGCAATGTAATTGTCAAATTGTGTATTTTTGACCTTGATTTTCTCCATAATTCTACAGTAGATATGGACATATGGGGCATCATTGGAAACATTATGATTTGTAGTATGTGAATCAGGTGAGAAAACCAACGGAAAACCGTATTTGGCCGCTAGGGGGCAGTACAAAATAAGCATCTGCTGCAATGTAATTGTCAAATTGTGTATTTTTGACCTTGATTTTATCCATAATTCTACAGTAGATATGGACATATGGGGCATCATTGGAAACGTTATGATTTGTAGTATGTGAATCAGGTGAGAAAACCAACGGACAACCGTATTTGGCCGCTAGGGGGCAGTACAAAATAAGCATCTGGTGCAATGTAATTGTCAAATTGTGTATATTTGACCTTGATTTTCTCCATAATTCTACAGTAGATATGGACATATGGGGCATCATTGGAAACATTATGATTTGCAGTATGTGAATCAGGTGAGAAAACCAACGGACAACCGTATTTGGCCGCTAGGGGGCAGTACAAAATAAGCCTCTGGTGCAATGTAATTGTCAAATTGTGTATTTTTGACCTTGATTTTCTCCATAATTCTACTGTAGATATGGAAATATGGGGCATCATTGGAAACATTATGATTTGTAGTATGTGAATCAGGTGAGAAAACCAACGGACAACCGTATTTGGCCGCTAGGGGGCAGTGCAAAGTCAGCATCTGGTACAATGTAATTGTCAAATTGTGTATTGTTGACCTTGATTTTCTCCATAATTCTACAGTAGATATGGACATATGGGGCATCATTGGAAACAGTATGATTTGCAGTATGTGAATCAGGTGAGAAAACCAACGGACAACCATATTTGGTCGCTAGGGGGCAGTGCAAAGTCAGCAATTGTTGCAATATAATTGTCAAAATATGTCAACATGTCGACTCTGAGCTGGATTTTCTCAATAATTCTACAGTAGATATGGACATATGGGGCATCATTGGAAACGTTATGATTTGTAGTATGTGAATCAGGTGAGAAAACCAACGGACAACCGTATTTGGCCGCTAGGGGGCAGTACAAAATAAGCATCTGGTGCAATGTAATTGTCAAATTGTGTAATTTTGACCTTGATTTTCTCCATAATTCTACAGTAGATATGGACATATGGGGCATCATTGGAAACATTATGATTTGTAGTATGTGAATCAGGTGAGAAAACCAACGGACAACCGTATTTGGCCGCTAGGGGGCAGTGCATAGTCAGCAATTGTTGCAATATAATTGTCAAAATACGTCAACATGTCGATTTTGAGCTGGATGTTCTCCATAATTCTACAGTAGATATGGACATATGGGGCATCATTGGAAACATTATGATTTGTAGTATGTGAATCAGGTGAGAAAACCAACGGGAACCGTATTTGGCCGCTAGGGGGCAGTGCAAAGTCAGCATCTGGTGCAATGTAATTGTCAAATTGTGTATATTTGACCTTGATTTTCTCCATAATTCTACAGTAGATATGGACATATGGGGCATCATTGGAAACATTATGATTTGTAGTATGTGAATCAGGTGAGAAAACCAACGGACAACCGTATTTGGCCGCTATTGGTCAGTACAAAATAAGCATCTGGTGCAATGTAATTGTCAAATTGTGTATATTTGACCTTGATTTTCTCCATAATTCTACAGTAGATATGGACATATGGGGCATCATTGGAAACGTTATGATTTGTAGTATGTGAATCAGGTGAGAAAACCAACGGACAACCATATTTGGCCGCTAGGGGGCAGTGCAAAGTCAGCAATTGTTGCAATATAATTGTCAAAATACGTCAACATGTCGATTTTGAGCTGGATGTTCTCCATAATTCTACAGTAGATATGGACATATGGGGCATCATTGGAAACATTATGATTTGCAGTATGTGAATCAGGTGAGAAAACCAACGGACAACCGTATTTGGCCGCTAGGGGGCAGTACAAAATAAGCATCTGGTGCAATGTAATTGTCAAATTGTGTATTTTTGACCTTGATTTTCTCCATAATTCTACAGTAGATATGGACATACGGGGCATCATTGGAAACATTATGATTTGTAATATGTGAATCAGTTGAGAAAACCAACGGACAACCGTATTTGGCCGCTAGGGGGCAGTACAAAATAAGCCTCTGGTGCAATGTAATTGTCAAATTGTGTATTTTTGACCTTAATTTTCTCCATAATTCTACAGTAGATATGGACATATGGGGCATCATTGGAAACATTATGATTTGTAGTATGTGAATCAGGTGAGAAAACCAACGGACAACCGTATTTGGCCGCTAGGGGGCAGTTCAAAGTCAGCATCTGGTGCAATGTAATTGTCAAAATATGTCAACATGTCGAAGCTGAGCTGGATTTTCTCAATAATTCTACAGTAGATATGGACATATGGGGCATCATTGGAAACATTATGATTTGTAGTATGTGAATCAGGTGAGAAAACCAACGGACAACCGTATTTGGCCGCTAGGGGGCAGTGCAAAGTCAGCATCTGGTGCAATGTAATTGTCAAATTGTGTATATTTGACCTTGATTTTCTCCATAATCCTACAGTAGATATGGACATATGGGGCATCATTGGAAACGTTATGATCTGTAGTATGTGAATCAGGTGAGAAAACCAACGGACAACCATATTTGGCCGCTAGGGGGCAGTGCAAAGTCAGCAATTGTTGCAATATAATTGTCAAAATACGTCAACATGTCGATTTTGACCTTGATTTTCTCCATAATTCTACAGTAGATATGGACATATGGGGCATCATTGGAAACGTTTTGATTTGTAGTATGTGAATCAGGTGAGAAAAGCAACGGACAACCATATTTGGCCGCTAGGGGGCAGTGCAAAGTCAGCAATTGTTGCAATATAATTGTCAAAATACGTCAACATGTCGATTTTGAGCTGGATTTTCTCCATAATTCTACAGTAGATATGGACATATGGGGCATCATTGGAAACATTATGATTTGCAGTATGTGAATCAGGTGAGAAAACCAACGGACAACCGTATTTGGCCGCTAGGGGGCAGTACAAAATAAGCATCTGGTGCAATGTAATTGTCAAATTGTGTATTTTTGACCTTGATTTTCTCCATAATTCTACAGTAGATATGGACATATGGGGGGGCATCATTGGAAACATGATTTGTAGTATGTGAATCAGGTGAGAAAACCAACGGACAACCGTATTTGGCCGCTAGGGGGCAGTACAAAATAAGCCTCTGGTGCAATGTAATTGTCAAATTGTGTATATTTGACCTTGATTTTCTCCATAATTCTACAGTAGATATGGACATATGGGGTATCATTGGAAACGTTATGATCTGTAGTATGTGAATCAGGTGAGAAAACCAACAGACAACCATATTTGGCCGCTAGGGGGCAGTGCAAAGTCAGCAATTGTTGCAATATAATTGTCAAAATACGTCAACATGTCGATTTTGACCTTGATTTTCTCCAAAATTCTACAGTAGATATGGACATATGGGGCATCATTGGAAACGTTTTGATTTGTAGTATGTGAATCAGGTGAGAAAAGCAACGGACAACCATATTTGGCCGCTAGGGGGCAGTGCAAAGTCAGCAATTGTTGCAATATAATTGTCAAAATACGTCAACATGTCGATTTTGAGCTGGATTTTCTCCATAATTCTACAGTAGATATGGACATATGGGGCATCATTGGAAACATTATGATTTGCAGTATGTGAATCAGGTGAGAAAACCAACGGACAACCGTATTTGGCCGCTAGGGGGCAGTACAAAATAAGCCTCTGGTGCAATGTAATTGTCAAATTGTGTATTTTTGACCTTGATTTTCTCCATAATTCTACAGTAGATATGGACATATGGGGCATCATTGGAAACATTATGATTTGTAGTATGTGAATCAGGTGAGAAAACCAACGGACAACCGTATTTGGCCGCTAGGGGGCAGTGCAAAATCAGCAATTGTTGCAATATAATTGTCAAAATACGTCAACATGTCGATTTTGAGCTGGATTTTCTCCATAATTCTACAGTAGATATGGACATATGGGGCATCATTGGAAACATTATGATTTGCAGTATGTGAATCAGGTGAGAAAACCAACGGACAACCGTATTTGGCCGCTAGGGGGCAGTACAAAATAAGCATCTGGTGCAATGTAATTGTCAAATTGTGTATTTTTGACCTTGATTTTCTCCATAATTCTACAGTAGATATGGACATACGGGGCATCATTGGAAACATTATGATTTGTAGTATGTGAATCAGGTGAGAAAACCAACGGACAACCGTATTTGGCCGCTAGGGGGCAGTACAAAATAAGCCTCTGGTGCAATGTAATTGTCAAATTGTGTATTTTTGACCTTGATTTTCTCCATAATTCTACAGTAGATATGGACATATGGGGCATCATTGGAAACATTATGATTTGTAGTATGTGAATCAGGTGAGAAAACCAACGGACAACCGTATTTGGCCGCTAGGGGGCAGTGCAAAGTCAGCATCTGGTGCAATGTAATTGTCAAAATATGTCAACATGTCGAAGCTGAGCTGGATTTTCTCAATAATTCTACAGTAGATATGGACATATGGGGCATCATTGGAAACATTATGATTTGTAGTATGTGAATCAGGTGAGAAAACCAACGGACAACCATATTTGGCCGCTAGGGGGCAGTGCAAAGTCAGCAATTGTTGCAATATAATTGTCAAAATACGTCAACATGTCGATTTTGACCTTGATTTTCTCCATAATTCTACAGTAGATATGGACATATGGGGCATCATTGGAAACGTTTTGATTTGTAGTATGTGAATCAGGTGAGAAAACCAACGGACAACCATATTTGGCCGCTAGGGGGCAGTGCAAAATCAGCAATTGTTGCAATATAATTGTCAAAATACGTCAACATGTCGATTTTGAGCTGGATTTTCTCCATAATTCTACAGTAGATATGGACATATGGGGCATCATTGGAAACATTATGATTTGCAGTATGTGAATCAGTTGAGAAAACCAACGGACAACCGTATTTGGCCGCTAGGGGGCAGTACAAAATAAGCATCTGGTGCAATGTAATTGTCAAATTGTGTATTTTTGACCTTGATTTTCTCCATAATTCTACAGTAGATATGGACATATGGGGGGGCATCATTGGAAACATGATTTGTAGTATGTGAATCAGGTGAGAAAACCAACGGACAACCGTATTTGGCCGCTAGGGGGCAGTACAAAATAAACATCTGGTGCAATGTAATTGTCAAATTGTGTATTTTTGACCTTGATTTTCTCCATAATTCTACAGTAGATATGGACATATGGGGGGGCATCATTGGAAACATGATTTGTAGTATGTGAATCAGGTGAGAAAACCAACGGACAACCATATTTGGTTGCTAGGGGGCAGTGCAAAGTCAGCAATTGTTGCAATATAATTGTCAAAATACGTCAACATGTCGATTTTGAGCTGGATTTTCTCCATAATTCTACAGTAGATATGGACATATGGGGCATCATTGGAAACATTATGATTTGCAGTATGTGAATCAGGTGAGAAAACCAACGGACAACCGTATTTGGCCGCTAGGGGGCAGTACAAAATAAGCATCTGGTGCAATGTAATTGTCAAATTGTGTATTTTTGACCTTGATTTTCTCCATAATTCTACAGTAGATATGGACATATGGGGGGGGCATCATTGGAAACATGATTTGTAGTATGTGAATCAGGTGAGAAAACCAACGGACAACCGTATTTGGCCGCTAGGGGGCAGTACAAAATAAGCCTCTGGTGCAATGTAATTGTCAAATTGTGTATTTTTGACCTTGATTTTCTCCATAATTCTACAGTAGATATGGACATATGGGGCATCATTGGAAACATTATGATTTGTAGTATGTGAATCAGGTGAGAAAACCAACGGACAACCGTATTTGGCCGCTAGGGGGCAGTGCAAAGTCAGCATCTGGTGCAATGTAATTGTCAAATTGTGTATTTTTGACCTTGGTTTTCTCCATAATTCTACAGTAGATATGGACATATGGGGCATCATTGGAAACATTATGATTTGTAGTATGTGAATCAGGTGAGAAAACCAACGGACAACCGTATTTGGCCGCTAGGGGGCAGTGCAAAATCAGCAATTTTTGCAATATAATTGTCAAAATACGTCAACATGTCGATTTTGAGCTGGATTTTCTCCATAATTCTACAGTAGATATGGACATATGGGGGATCATTGGAAACGTTATGATCTGTAGTATGTGGATCAGGTGAGAAAACCAACGGACAACCGTATTTGGCTGGTAGGGGGCAGTGCAAAGTCAGCAATTGTTGCAATATAATTGTCAAAATATGTCAACATAGATAGATAGAAAGATAGATAGATAGATAGATAGATAGATACACATACATACATAAAGCTGTGATCTGCACTGATGCAAAATAGCTCGATTTTGCGATAAACACTGCCACCCAATGGCTAAAACGGGCATTTCTTTAAGGTGGAATCGAAACTTGAAGAGAACCGGAGCGAATGTGGAGCCAAGTTCAGCGTCGTCTCCGTGGCTGGCTGCGTGGCGTTTCTGTTGTGTGGCGGCTGGATTTTTTTATGTCTTTACACACCAGAAACCTGTCTGATGCACTGCTGCAAGCTTTGTCTGGACACATGTATGTTTCCCATTGATAAAATGAAATACCATGTTAAACATAAATAGAAACTGATCTGATTACAGCAAAGACAACGTCAGCAGTATTGACAGAAAAGTAGGCTACAGAATATTTCGGTTTGTATTGACAGGTGCAATATTTGAAAATCTTTTTTTTTTTTTTTATTTATATCTGCATTTATACCAAAACCTAGAGGCTTTCAAACGTCAACTCTAGATTTTGACATAAATGCAGTTATAAATGTAATTTAAAAAAAAAAAAAAGTTTTTCAAATATTGCACCGGTCAATGAAATATTCTGTAGCCTATTTTGCCGTCAATACTGCTGACGTTGTCTTTGCTGTAATCGGATCAGTATATATTTATGTTTAACATGAAGTATACTACTGCTTGAGTGCAGTAAATTAATGGAAAACATACATGTGTACGGACAAGGCTAGCAGCTCCAGCGCCGCGTCAGACACGTTTCTGGTGTTAAGACAGAAAAATCCACGCAGCCACCACGCAACAGAAATGCCACGCTCACGCGACGCAGCCAGTGTGTAGCCGGCCTAATACTCTCCTGAAGTTTAATTTCTAGCTGTTTTCACTGTTTCATCTTGCTATGTTTTGTCTTCTAATGTTTTCATAGCTGCAAACATCACAGAGACAATGATGAGCACCCTGTCTCGTGAAGACTTGCGAGATCTTTTCCCAGGCCCAGAGAACTTTTTACGGAGAAAAGCGGTCTGGCGTGCCTGTCATGGTGCATCGGAGTAGGTCAGTTTCTCAGTTAAGTGGCCTAAACTAACCACCTATTTAAGTTGGCAGCAGCACATTGAGCTACAATAACAACAGCACAGTGTTTTTGGAACAGGCATGGTAGTCTACATGTGTGTTCAGTTCAGTTTAGATTAATTGTTAGGTGTTCAGTTAGTTGATGTAAGCGATTTCACCCATGCAATGGAATATTGCATATTTATACATGTTCAGAGCTGTCAATGCTACATTACATTTTGTGTTGTCACAAAAAACAAAAATGTTGCTTTTTGCAGTAGTTCATTATCTTTTATTTTACAGCAGTCTGGCCAAGAACACTCAAAATTATCGTGCAGTTCCTCCTTTAATGCATCACCCATGCGACAGACATCCACTCCTGTGAACGCAAGTCCTGCAAAGTACAAAACAGTACTTTGAGCTGTCAAAGAGAGGTGAACAGCGCAACTGCCAGATGTCAAAGGAGCTCAGATGCCGGCTCATTCGAAACACCATGACCAGTATGATTGCAATCCTGAGGGCAAAGGGGGATGGAGAATCGCACAGATACCCATCAAAGCCAGAAATTACAGCAATGGCAAAGAGAATAGTACTGTACTACCCCATGCTGCAGGACCAAGGCCTCCATAAGTAAGTAAAATGCATCCAGTTGATGACTGTTTCATGTAGGACATTTTTAGTAGAGATTTGAAAAATGTATTAAATGTCTTGTGCAGGTCACTGTGTACACACACACACATACAAAAGATTGCAAAATGTGAGATCCCCCCAAAAAAGAACTCCAGATGGGAGACCTTCAAAGAGGTGAGCTGTAACTAATGACTATTTTCATCAAATATGTTAATCATTTTCAAGATTAATTTAATTGATCAGTTGTCTTTTCAATATAAAGTCCAAGGTCATGTCCTCAAAAGTCTTGTTTGGTCCACAACCTTAAGATATTAATTTCACTGTCATAGAGGACTAAAGAAGCTAGACAATATTCACATTTGAGAAGCTTAAATCATATTTGGACATGAGAAAAAAAAAGAAGAAAAATTATCAATCATGTCAATGTCCTAGGTGATCTGTCTCTAGTGTTTCCTCCCTTCCCGTTTTTAATGAGTGCTCTTATTTTAGTGTTTGACTACAAAGTAATTGCTTTGGATGTGTGTGGGGGATATTGCTTTTTATTACAAAGCACTTTGTGTTACGTTTTGTTTGTATGAAAAGTGCTATACAAATAAAGTCAGATGGATTGATTTAGTAGTTGACAACTAATTGATTAAGTGACTAATCTTTCTACAAAGAAGCGCCGTCTTGAGCAGCCAACAGACACAGATGAAATGGATTCAAGTGACTCAACAATCATTCTAGATCGGTCCACAGAAGGAAGTGGCAGCCCAGGCTCAGACAATAAAGAAAGTGAGTTAGAAGGTGAGTTTCAACTTTGCATTTACATATTTGCCCTTGGGAGGTATTTATATTTTAGATAAACTAATAAACTCACTTTATTGGTCAAGATGACAGTCCTGACATGACAGAAGTAAAATGCTTTAAAATGTACATCAGGGGATAGGTATTTGCACTACATTTGTACTGTTTTATTATTTTTTAACATTATTGTAGAAATTAAGTTTTAACAGAAATCTGGTATTGTATCATTTTGAACAGCTGGGTACAGCAGTACCTTTTTAGTATCGGTCTACTGTGCAACAATACTTCCTGTAACCTTTCCAGTATATCAAATAATGTTATGTATTTAAAACCCATGTGTCTCATTAGTGTCATTTTTGCTCTTTTTAATTGAATGTAATTTTTGCTTCCAAAATACCGAAATGATCCTTAAAGTACATTATCCTATCAGAAATATGTCGGTTATGTGTTGAAGGAAAAAGAAGATCCCAAAGCCTACCTGAAGAAGCACCATCTGCCCTCTCCAGTCCTGATGGTGAGTTTGTCCAACTGCCTCATGTGTGTAGTGGGGGTGTGCGCATCTTTGTAGGGGTGTACTTGTGTGCCTACATGCAATTGTATGTGATTGCATGACCATATGAGTTTTGAGCAAATAGTTCTCATGCATTTATTATACAAAAAATGTCATGCAACAACATGAGATGAACTTTTTTTTAAACTGAGGCATATTAATTATGTATTTTTGTGTCTTACAGCTAACAAGTCTGCAGATGTTGACAGTCTAGACACCTACAGTCCAGCAACCTTGGCCAAGCACTACAAGACCCTACAAACTTTGTATAAAAGAAAAAATCCAAACCACCAGGATGTCTCTCATCTCTTGGATTTTGAATTTGTAGCCAGAAGAGCATTCATTGATTCAAATACCATTCGCGAGGAGGACAGACATGAGAAGGTTCTAGAAGCATATCCTTGTTTCAAGGATGTTGGACATGTAAGTCATTATTGACTGTGCATGATTTAAAACCATGGTATCACACACGATGTTTAAAATACCAATTTTCTCTTAAATGATATATTCAAATGTCTGTATTGGTATATTTGATATTTCATAGGTGATGTAGGAGCTTCAACGCATTTTGGATAAGGATAACACCAACTTCATCGATGAACTGAAGGGAAGATGGCATGACTTCTGCCAGAAGGTGCAGTTTTTTGGTGTATGGAAAAAGGCGCTGAAACCCCCAATGGGAATGGACAAAGGTAAGGAATGCTGTTTTGGTGTTATTAGTGAATAGGGTTTAGGGTGGACCTTCAGGCATGTGAATTTGCTGAATGTTTTTTTTTAAATTATTATAATAATATTTTTTTTTTATATAAGCATTGTGTCTGTTGTATACCTTTTTGATCAGATTTGACCTTGTGCACTTTGTCAAAATGTTTAAGTAATAAATCTTTTCCTGTACAGCTGAACAGGCTCTTGAGCTCCTACGTGTGCTGCCATCACTGATCCCCTCCACGTCTGCTCCTCCAAAGAGGGTACGAAATGCCAGCGAGGCTCTGGTGCATGTCCTCGAGGTGAGCTGTGTAAAATGTTGCGGGATCATTTTGACTGCAGTATCGGAAAAAATTATAACTGAAGGTGCTGCCCCTGACGACTCCCAATGTATTTCCTATTCACATACTGTATGTTTTAAGCCTTCAAAGACACCTAAAAGATTTGTTTTTAGAAAGAGAATTTTCACTGGGTAGATGTCTTTGCTATGTCACGGTATGTACAAAAATGGGTGCATTACATGGTAGCAGGTTTTATCACTAATGATAACCAAGCAAGACTAGCCTAGCCTTGGTTATTAGTTCTTTTGGAAGGCTAGACGTGTGTAAACAGTAAATGCATTGGGGATAGTTAAAAACAGCACTTTCAGATGGAGCTTTCTCAGTACTGTTAACTTTTGTCAGAATTTTGCTTTGTAAAGTTATGTTTGTAAACAACCCCCTATGCATGATCCTGACAGAAGGATGTCTGTTATGTTACAGGAAACAGAAGACCCCAATTCCTACTTGAAGAAACGCCCTCTCTCCTGCCCAGTCCTGATAGTCAGTCCGTCCAATAACCACCTTTCCAAAAGACAAGCTTACCGAGAGTGCTTTATACCTTATGGCCTACTATTATACCCTACACTTGACTTATCCGAAGTGTGTAGCCACTCTGCTTTCAGTCATACAGACAGAGGTCCTCTTAGACAAAATCCATGAGAGAGATCTCACGTTGTCTTACAAGAAGAGCATGGCTGAGTGGAAAGCTTTTATTGGCCAATAAAACCAGTGGTCAGATATAGTGTAGGATAGCACTTCCTCTCTCCCTCCAAGGGTACTACAGTCCATGTTCACTGCTTTTGATTCTTGGTCGGAATTTGGCTAAGTTAGCCCAGTGTTAATTTGGGGTGCACGACAATATTAGCCAACATGCCGTGTTTTTTTTATTCTGTGATGTTATATTTTTGTGTGTTTGCACAATTCAGTGCAGATTATGCTTTAGTTTAAGTTTATTTTAACTTTTCAGTTATTAAGTTTAAACAACTAATTGTCCAGCAGATATAGTCACTAATTTAGGCGCATCTACTGTGAAAGAGTAAATTGACTAAGCAGTTAGGTTGGGATAAAAGTGAACATAGCGCTATCGGTCATTGTCCAGTTGAGTTGTAAAATATTAACATATTTGATATCTGCAAAAAGTCCAGTATGCACCAGTATGGTGCATCCTTAATGATGGTGTATTGAGAGACTAGTTCATGTAAGGCCAGAACCTTTTAATTTGAATGTTACAATATTAAGCATTTGTATTAAGAATGAATGTCACAGGTGGAGCAGTTTTAGTGTGCCTAGTTTGTCTATATGCCTTGAGAGTGCCTGTGCAAAGCACAGATTTGGTACATGTATTGAGAGGTACATTGGTCAGATGTTTGGATCCGGCCTTAACTCGCTCACATATTTGGCATGTTCTGCTGTGTTTTCATATTGCAGTTCCATAAATACTGTGAGCCAAAATGTTGAGGAAAATGATGCTGTTTCCCTTTTATGCAGTCCTCTGGGACTTTTTGCTGTTTAAATAAAACAGAAAGTTGGTTAACTGCAAGACTAGTTTTAATTTTTTCTGTCTTTATAAGAAGTAGTTAATATCTTGAATCTAGTAGGTGAATGTCTTGAATCTAGAACAGTATTACTTTTGTAGAGCTTACAATAAGGTAAATGCACTTGAGATGATGACAGGATGTTAAATTACGGCTTATTATGGCAAAAGAGCACTGCCTAACACGAGTCAGGAATGCAAACTTCAAGACATTTTGTCTCAAAATGCCAGTTTCTAATCTCATTTCAAGTAGGTGATGGACTTAGATCTAGAACAGTGTAACAATTATAGAACTAGACATTAGTTAAATACACTTGAAACAAACGGGATGACAAAAAGAAGATGCTACTTTTGAGGAGAAGTAAGGCTTATTTCTTTTATTTCAAGAAATCTTACCGAGAATTTTCACTTGTTCCATTGGCAGATTTTTTTGCTTATTACAAGCAGAAATATCTTGTATTAATTATTGTTTTTTGCTTATTTTTGGAGTGACCTTTTTTCCAGTGTGTTGCCTATTTTTAGACGTTTTTGTCAACTTTTTTGTTTTCTATTTTTAGACATTTTTGTCAATGTTGTTGTGCGTTTTTGTCAACTTGAGACATTTTAGTCGCGTTTTTGTAATTTTTTGTCAATTTTGTTGGGCGTTTTTGTCAACTTCTTTTGTTGCCTCTTTTTATACATATTCTTTCAACTTTTTTGATGTTTTGTTACATTTTTTGTGACTTTTTTTTCATCTTTTTTTGTCACGTTTTTGTCAACTTCTTCTGTTGCCTCTTTTTAGCCATTTGTTCAACTTTTACTGAGGTTTTTGTCACATTTTTTGTGACGTTGTGTTCAACTTTTGTGTCATTTTTAGACATTTTTATCTACTTATTTGTGAAGTTTTTGTCAATGTTGTACGTTTTTGTCAACTTTTTTTGTGATGTTTTTGTCTCTTTTTTTGTGATGTTTTTGTTACTATTTGTCAACTTTTGTGTCAACTTTTTTGTTGCCTATTTTTAGACATTTTTGTCAACTTTTTTGTAACGTTTTGTCAATATTGTTTTGCGTTTTTGTCAACTTTTTTTGTGACGTTTCTGTCAACTTCTTTTGTTGCCTCTTTTTAGACATTTTTCAACTTTTTTGACGTTTTGTCACATTTTTTGAATTTTTTTCAACTTTTTTATTTTTAGACATTTTTATCAACTTTTGTGACGTTTTTGTCGCCTTTTTTGTTGCCTATTTTTAAATGTTTATTCGCCTTTTTTGTGAGTTTTTGTCAACTTTTTTGTGACGTTTTGTCAACTTTTTGTTGCCTCTTTTTAGACATTTTTGTCAACTTTTTTTTTTAATGTTTTTGTCAGTTTTGTTGTGCGTTTTTTTTCAACTATTTTTTGTAATTTTTATCAACTTTCTTGTGACTTTTTTGTCAATGTTGGGCGTTTTTGTCAACTTTTTTGTTAGGTTTTTATCAACTTTTTTTGTGACGTTTTTCTCCCTTTCTGAGACGTTGTCGCTATTTTTAGATGTTTTTGTCAACTTTTTTTGTTGCCTTTTTTTAGACTTTTTTTTGTCAACTTTTTTGTTGCCTATTTTTAGACGTTTTTGTCAACTTTTTTTGTTGCCTTTTTTTAGAAGTTTTTGTAGCTTTTTTGTGACGTTTTTCTCCTTCTGAGACGTTGTCGCTATTTTTAGATGTTTTTGTCAACTTTTTTTGTTGCCTTTTTTAGAAGTTTTTGTAGCTTTTTTGTGACGTTTTTGTCAACTTTTTTGTTGCTTATTTGTAGACTTTTTTTTTTGCTTGTTTCGTGACGTTTTTGTCATCTTTTTTGTTGCCTATTTTTTGACTTTTTTGTCAACTTTTTTGTTGCCTATTTTTAGACTTTTTTTGTCAACTTTTTTGTTGCCTATTTTTAGACGTTTTTGTCAACTTTTTTTGTTGCCTTTTTTTAGAAGTTTTTGTAGCTTTTTTGTGACGTTTTTGTCAACTTTTTTGTTGCTTATTTGTAGACTTTTTTTTTTGCTTGTTTCGTGACGTTTTTGTCATCTTTTTTGTTGCCTATTTTTTGACTTTTTTTGTCAACTTTTTTGTTGCCTATTTTTAGATGTTTTTGTCAACTTTTTTTGTTGCCTTTTTTTAGAAGTTTTTGTAGCTTTTTGTGACGTTTTTCTCCCTTTCTGAGACGTTGTCGCTATTTTTAGATGTTTTTGTCAACTTTTTTTGTTGCCTATTTTTAGAAGTTTTTGTCAACTTTTTTGTTGCCTATTTTTAGAAGTTTTTGTCAACTTTTTTGGTGCCAATTTTTAGACTTTTTTTGTCCCTTTTGTGAGATGTTTTTGTCCATTTCTGAGATGTTGTTGTCGCTTTTTTTAGACGTTTTTGTCAACTTTTTTGTCGCCAATTTTTTGACGTCTTTGTCCCTTTCTGAGACGTCACTTTTTTCGTGATGTTTTTGTCAACTTTTTTTCCCCTATTTTTAGACGTTTTTGTCAACTTTTTTGTTGCCTATTTTTAGACGTTTTTGTTGCTTTTTTGTGACGTTTTTGTCAACTTTTTTGTAGCTATTTTTGTGATGTTTTTGTCAACTTTTTCCCCCTATTTTTAGACGTCTTTCGCTTTTTCGTGATGTTGTTGTCAACTTTTTCTGTTGCCTATTTTTAGAAGTTTTTGTAGCTTTTTTGTGACGTTTTTGTCAACTTTTTTGTTGCTTATTTGTAGACTTTTTTTTTTTTGCCATCTTTTTTGTTGCCTATTTTTTTGACTTTTTTTGTCAACTTTTTTGTTGCCTATTTTTAGACGTTTTTGTCAACTTTTTTATTGCCTATTTTTAGACGTTTTTGTCAACTTTATTGTTGCCTATTTTTAGACGTTTTTGTCAACTTTTTTGTTGCCTATTTTTAGACATTTTTGTCAACTTTTTTGTTGCCTATTTTTAGACGTTTTTGTTGCCTATTTTTAGACGTTTTTGTCAACTTTATTGTTGCCTATTTTTAGACGTTTTTGTTGCTTTTTTGTGACGTTTTTGTCAACTTTTTTGGTGCCAAGTTTTAGACTTTTTTTGTCCCTGTGTGAGACGTTTTTGTCCATTTCTGAGACGTTGTCACTTTTTTAGACGTTTTTGTCAACTTTTTTGTCGCCAATTTTTTGACGTCTTTGTCCCTTTCTGAGACGTCACTTTTTTCGTGATGTTTTTGTCAACTTTTTTTCCCCTATTTTTAGACGTTTTTGTCAACTTTTTTGTTGCCTATTTTTAGACTTCTTTGTTGCTTTTTTTGTCAACTTTTTTGTCAACTTTTTTGTTGCCTATTTTTGACGTTTTTGTCATCTTTTTTGTTGCCTATTTTTAGACGTTTTTGTCCCTTTTGTGAGACGTTTTTGTCCCTTTCTGAGACGTTGTCACTTTATTAGTGATGTATTTGTCAACTTTTTGTTGCCTTTTTTAGACGTTTTTGTCAATTTCTGAGACGTTTTTGTCCCTTTCTAAGACGTTGTCACTTTATTAGTGATGTATTTGTCAACTTTTTGTTGCCTATTTTTAGATGTTTATGTCAACTTTTTTGTTGCCTATTTTTAGACATTTTTGTTGCCTACTTTTAGACGTTTTTGTCGACAATTTTTTGACGTATTTGTCCCTTTCTGAGACGTTGTCACTTTTTTTGTGATGTTTTTGTCAACTTTTTTTGTTGCCTATTTTTAGACTTTTTTTTTTTTATCTCTTTTCCGTGACGTTTTTGTCAACTTTTTTTTTTTGCCTATTTTTAGACGTCTTTGTCTTTTTATTCGTGACGTTTTTGTCAACTTTTTTGTTGCCAATTTTTTGACGTTTTTGTCAACTTTTTTTGTTGCCTATTTTTAGACGTTTTTGTCAATATTTTTTGTTGCCTATTTTTAGAAGTTTTTGTCAACTTTTTTGTTGCCTATTTTTAGACGTTTTTGTCCCTTTCTGAGACGTTGTCACTTTTTTAGTGATGTATTTTTCAACTTTTTTGTTGCCTATTTTTAGACGTTTTTGTCAACTTTTTTGTTGCCTATTTTTAGACGTTTTTGTCATCTTTTTTGTTGCCTATTTTTAGACGTTTTTGTCAACTTTTTTGTTGCCTAATTTTAGACGTTGTTGTCAACTTTTTTGTTGCCTATTTTTAGAGGTTTTTGTTGCCTATTTTTAGAGGTTTTTGTTGCTTTTTTGTGACGTTTTTTTTACTTTTTTGTTGCCAATTTTTAGACGTTTTTGTCCCTTTTGTGAGACGTTTTTGACCATTTCTGAGATGTTGTTGTCGCTTTTTTGACGTTTTTGTCAACTTTTTTGTTGCCTATTTTTAGACGTTTTTTATCTCTTTTTCGTGACGTTTTTCTCAACTTTTTTTGTTGCCTATTTTTAGACGTTTTTGTTGCTTTTTTTGTTGCCTATTTTTAGACGTTTTTGTTGCTTTTTTTTAGACGTTTTTGTCAACTTTTTTGTCGCCAATTTTTTGACGTTTTTGTCCATTTCTGAGACGTTGTTGTCGCTTTTTTGTGACGTTTTTGTCAACTTTTTTGTTGCCTATTTTAAGACGTTTTTTTCTCTTTTTCGTGACGTTTTTCTCAACTTTTTTTGTTGCCTATTTTTTAGACGTTTTTGTTAATTTTTTGTGACGTTTTTGTCAACTTTTTTGGTGCCAATTTTTAGACTTTTTTTGTCCCTTTTGTGAGATGTTTTTGTCCATTTCTGAGATGTTGTTGTCGCTTTTTTAGACGTTTTTGTCAACTTTTTTGTCGCCAATTTTTTGACGTCTTTGTCCCTATCTGAGACGTCACTTTTTTCGTGATGTTTTTGTCAACTTTTTTTCCCCTATTTTTAGACGTTTTTGTCAACTTTTTTGTTGCCTATTTTTAGACTTCTTTGTTGCTTTTTTTGTCAACTTTTTTGTCAACTTTTTTGTTGCCTATTTTTGACGTTTTTGTCATCTTTTTTGTTGCCTATTTTTAGACGTTTTTGTCCCTTTTGTGAGACGTTTTTGTCCCTTTCTGAGACGTTGTCACTTTATTAGTGATGTATTTGTCAACTTTTTGTTGCCTTTTTTTAGACGTTTTTGTCAATTTCTGAGACGTTTTTGTCCCTTTCTAAGACGTTGTCACTTTTTTTGTGACGTCAACTTTTTTGTTGCCTATTTTTAGATGTTTATGTCAACTTTTTTGTTGCCTATTTTTAGAATTTTTTCTTGCTTTTTTGTGATGTTTTTGTCAACTTTTTTGTTGCCTATTTTTAGACATTTTTGTTGCCTACTTTTAGACGTTTTTGTCAACTTTTTTGTCGACAATTTTTTGACGTATTTGTCCCTTTCTGAGACGTTGTCACTTTTTTTGTGATGTTTTTGTCAACTTTTTTGTTGCCAATTTTTTGACGTTTTTGTCAACTTTTTTGTTGCCTATTTTTAGACGTTTTTGTCCCTTTCTGAGACGTTGTCACTTTTTTAGTGATGTATTTTTCAACTTTTTTGTTGTCTATTTTAGACGTTTTTGTCAACTTTTTTGTTGCCTATTTTTAGACGTTTTTGTCATCTTTTTTGTTGCCTATTTTTAGACGTTTTTGTCAACTTTTTTGTTGCCTAATTTTAGACGTTGTTGTCAACTTTTTTGTTGCCTATTTTTAGAGGTTTTTGTTGCCTATTTTTAGAGGTTTTTGTTGCTTTTTTGTGACGTGTTTTTTACTTTTTTGTTGCCAATTTTTAGACGTTTTTGTCCCTTTTGTGAGACGTTTTTGTCCATTTCTGAGACGTTGTTGTCGCTTTTTTGACGTTTTTGTCAACTTTTTTGTTGCCTATTTTTAGACGTTTTTTATCTCTTTTTCGTGACGTTTTTCTCAACTTTTTTTGTTGCCTATTTTTAGACGTTTTTGTTGCTTTTTTTGTTGCCTATTTTTAGACGTTTTTGTTGCTTTTTTTAGACGTTTTTGTCAACTTTTTTGTCGCCAATTTTTTGACGTTTTTGTCCATTTCTGAGACGTTGTTGTCGCTTTTTTGTGACGTTTTTGTCAACTTTTTTGTTGCCTATTTTAAGACGTTTTTTTCTCTTTTTCGTGACGTTTTTCTCAACTTTTTTTGTTGCCTATTTTTTAGACGTTTTTGTTAATTTTTTGTGACGTTTTTGTCAACTTTTTTGGTGCCAATTTTTAGACTTTTTTGTCCCTTTTGTGAGATGTTTTTGTCCATTTCTGAGATGTTGTTGTCACTTTTTTCGTGATGTTTTTGTCAACATTTTATTTCCCCTATTTTTAGACGTTTTTGTCAACTTTTTTGTTGCCTATTTTTAGACGTTGTTGTCAACTTTTTTGTTGCCTATTTTTAGAGGTTTTTGTTGCCTATTTTTAGAGGTTTTTGTTGCTTTTTTGTGACGTGTTTTTTACTTTTTTGTTGCCAATTTTTAGACGTTTTTGTCCCTTTTGTGAGACGTTTTTGTCCATTTCTGAGACGTTGTTGTCGCTTTTTTGACGTTTTTGTCAACTTTTTTGTTGCCTATTTTTAGACGTTTTTTATCTCTTTTTCGTGACGTTTTTCTCAACTTTTTTTGTTGCCTATTTTTAGACGTTTTTGTTGCTTTTTTTGTTGCCTATTTTTAGACGTTTTTGTTGCTTTTTTTAGACGTTTTTGTCAACTTTTTTGTCGCCAATTTTTTGACGTTTTTGTCCATTTCTGAGACGTTGTTGTCGCTTTTTTGTGACGTTTTTGTCAACTTTTTTGTTGCCTATTTTAAGACGTTTTTTTCTCTTTTTCGTGACGTTTTTCTCAACTTTTTTTGTTGCCTATTTTTTAGACGTTTTTGTTAATTTTTTGTGACGTTTTTGTCAACTTTTTTGGTGCCAATTTTTAGACTTTTTTGTCCCTTTTGTGAGATGTTTTTGTCCATTTCTGAGATGTTGTTGTCACTTTTTTCGTGATGTTTTTGTCAACATTTTATTTCCCCTATTTTTAGACGTTTTTGTCAACTTTTTTGTTGCCTATTTTTAGACTTCTTTGTTGCTTTTTTTGTCAACTTTTTTGTCAACTTTTTTGTTGCCTATTTTTGACGTTTTTGTCATCTTTTTTGTTGCCTATTTTTAGACGTTTTTGTCCCTTTTGTGAGACGTTTTTGTCCCTTTCTGAGACGTTGTCACTTTATTAGTGATGTATTTGTCAACTTTTGTTGCCTTTTTTTAGACGTTTTTGTCAATTTCTGAGACGTGTTTGTCCCTTTCTAAGACGTTGTCACTTTTTTTGTGACGTCAACTTTTTTGTTGCCTATTTTTAGATGTTTTTGTCAACTTTTTTGTTGCCTATTTTTAGAAGTTTTTGTTGCTTTTTTGTGATGTTTTTGTCAACTTTTTTGTTGCCTATTTTTAGACATTTTTGTTGCCTACTTTTAGACGTTTTTGTCATCTTTTTTGTCGCCAATTTTTAGACATTTTGTTGCCTACTTTTAGACGTTTTTGTCAACTTTTTTGTCGCCAATTTTTTGTCGTCTTTGTCCCTTTCTGAGACGTTGTCAACTTTTTTTGTTGCCTATTTTTAGACGTTTTTTTTTATCTCTTTTCCGTGACGTTTTTGTCAACTTTTTTTTTGCCTATTTTTAGACGTCTTTGTCTTTTTATTCGTGACGTTTTTGTCAACTTTTTTGTTGCCAATTTTTTGACGTTTTTGTCAACTTTTTTTGTTGCCTATTTTTAGAAGTTTTTGTCAACTTTTTTGTTGCCTATTTTTAGACGTTTTTGTCCCTTTCTGAGACGTTGTCACTTTTTTAGTGATGTATTTTTCAACTTTTTTGTTGCCTATTTTTAGACGTTTTTGTCAACTTTTTTGTGGCCTATTTTTAGACGTTTTTGTCATCTTTTTTGTTGCCTATTTTTAGACGTTTTTGTCAACTTTTTTGTTGCCTATTTTTAGACGTTTTTGTCAACTTTTTTGTTGCCTATTTTTAGAGGTTTTTGTTGCTTTTTTGTGACGTTTTTTTTACTTTTTTGTTGCCAATTTTTAGACGTTTTTGTCCCTTTTGTGAGACGTTTTTGTCCATTTCTGAGACGTTGTTGTCGCTTTTTTGACGTTTTTGTCAACTTTTTTGTTGCCTATTTTTAGACGTTTTTGATCTCTTTTTCGTGACGTTTTTCTCAACTTTTTTTGTTGCCTATTTTTAGACGTTTTTTTGCCTATTTTTAGACGTTTTTGTTGATTTTTTAGACGTTTTTGTCAACTTTTTTGTCGCCAATTTTTTGACGTTTTTGTCCATTTCTGAGACGTTGTTGTCGCTTTTTTGTGACGTTTTTGTCAACTTTTTTGTTGCCTATTTTAAGACGTTTTTTTTCTTTTTCGTTGCCTATTTTTTAGACGTTTTTGTTGCTTTTTTGTGACGTTTTTGTCAACTTTTTTGGTGCCAATTTTTAGACTTTTTTTGTCCCTTTTGTGAGATGTTTTTGTCCATTTCTGAGATGTTGTTGTCGCTTTTTTTTAGACGTTTTTGTCAACTTTTTCCCCCTATTTTTAGACGTCTTTCGCTTTTTTCGTGATGTTGTTGTCAACTTTTTTTGTTGCCTATTTTTAGAAGTTTTTGTAGCTTTTTTGTGACGTTTTTGTCAACTTTTTTGTTGCTTATTTGTAGACTTGTTTTTTGCTTGTTTCGTGACGTTTTTGTCATCTTTTTTGTTGCCTATTTTTTTGACTTTTTTTGTCAACTTTTTTGTTGCCTATTTTTAGACGTTTTTGTCAACTTTATTGTTGCCTATTTTTAGACGTTTTTGTCAACGTTTTTGTTGCCTATTTTTAGACTTTTTTGTCAACTTTTTTGTTGCCTATTTTTAGACGTTTTTGTCAACTTTTTTGTTGCCTATTTTTAGACGTTTTTGTTGCCTATTTTTAGACGTTTTTGTCAACTTTATTGTTGCCTATTTTTAGACGTTTTTGTTGCTTTTTTGTGACGTTTTTGTCAACTTTTTTGGTGCCAAGTTTTAGACTTTTTTTGTCCCTGTGTGTGACGTTTTTGTCCATTTCTGAGACGTTGTCGTTTTTTTAGACGTTTTTGTCAACTTTTTTGTCGCCAATTTTTTGACGTCTTTGTCCCTTTCTGAGACGTCACTTTTTTCGTGATGTTTTTGTCAACTTTTTTTCCCCTATTTTTAGACGTTTTTGTCAACTTTTTTGTCGCCAATTTTTTGACGTCTTTGTCCCTTTCTGAGACGTCACTTTTTTCGTGATGTTTTTGTCAACTTTTTTTCCCCTATTTTTAGATGTTTTTGTCAACTTTTTTGTTGCCTATTTTTAGACGTTTTTGTCATCTTTTTTGTTGCCTATTTTTAGACGTTTTTGTCAACTTTTTTGTTGCCTAATTTTAGACGTTGTTGTCAACTTTTTTGTTGCCTATTTTTAGAGGTTTTTGTTGCCTATTTTTAGAGGTTTTTGTTGCTTTTTTGTGACGTTTTTTTTACTTTTTTGTTGCCAATTTTTAGACGTTTTTGTCCCTTTTGTGAGACGTTTTTGTCCATTTCTGAGACGTTGTTGTCGCTTTTTTGACGTTTTTGTCAACTTTTTTGTTGCCTATTTTTAGACGTTTTTTATCTCTTTTTCGTGACGTTTTTCTCAACTTTTTTTGTTGCCTATTTTTTAGACGTTTTTGTTAATTTTTTGTGACGTTTTTGTCAACTTTTTGGTGCCAATTTTTAGACTTTTTTTGTCCCTTTTGTGAGATGTTTTTGTCCATTTCTGAGACGTTGTTGTCGCTTTTTTTAGACGTTTTTGTCAACTTTTTTGTCGCCAATTTTTTGACGTCTTTGTCCCTTTCTGAGACGTCACTTTTTTCGTGATGTTTTTGTCAACTTTTTTGTTGCCTATTTTTAGACTTCTTTGTTGCTTTTTTTGTCAACTTTTTTGTCAACTTTTTTGTTGCCTATTTTTGACGTTTTTGTCATCTTTTTTGTTGCCTATTTTTAGACGTTTTTGTTGCCTATTTTTAGACTTCTTTGTTGCTTTTTTTGTCAACTTTTTTGTTGCCATTTTTTTGACGTTTTTGTCATCTTTTTTGTTGCCTATTTTTAGACGTTTTTGTCAACTTTTTGTTGCCTTTTTTTAGATGTTTATGTCAACTTTTTTGTTGCCTATTTTTAGAAATTTTTGTTGCTTTTTTGTGATGTTTTTGTCAACTTTTTTGTTGCCTATTTTTAGACATTTTTGTTGCCTACTTTTAGACGTTTTTGTCAACTTTTTTGTCGCCAATTTTTAGACATTTTTGTTGCCTACTTTTAGACGTTTTTGTCAACTTTTTTGTCGCCAATTTTTTGTCGTCTTTGTCCCTTTCTGAGACGTTGTCACTTTTTTTGTGATGTTTTTGTCAACTTTTTTTGTTGCCTATTTTTAGACGTTTTTTTTTATCTCTTTTCCGTGACGTTTTTGTCAACTTTTTTTTTGCCTATTTTTAGACGTCTTTGTCTTTTTATTCGTGACGTTTTTGTCAACTTTTTTGTTGCCAATTTTTTGACGTTTTTGTCAACTTTTTTGTTGCCTATTTTTAGACGTTTTTGTCAACTTTTTTTGTTGCCTATTTTTAGAAGTTTTTGTCAACTTTTTTGTTGCCAATTTTTTGACGTTTTTGTCAACTTTTTTGTTGCCTATTTTTAGACGTTTTTGTCAACTTTTTTGTTGCCTATTTTTAGAAGTTTTTGTCAACTTTTTTGTTGCCTATTTTTAGACGTTTTTGTCCCTTTCTGAGACGTTGTCACTTTTTTAGTGATGTATTTTTCAACTTTTTTGTTGCCTATTTTTAGACGTTTTTGTCAACTTTTTTGTTACCTAATTTTAGACGTTTTTGTCATCTTTTTTGTTGCCTATTTTTAGACGTTTTTGTCAACTTTTTTGTTGCCTATTTTTAGACGTTTTGTCAACTTTTTTGTTGCCTATTTTTAGAAGTTTTTGTTGCTTTTTTGTGACGTTTTTTTTTACTTTTTTGTTGCCTATTTTTAGAAGTTTCTGTCAACTTTTTTGTTGCCTGTTTTTAGACGTTTTTGTCCATTTCTGAGACGTTGTTGTCGCTTTTTTGACGTTTTTGTCAACTTTTTTGTTGCCTATTTTTAGACGTTTTTTATCTCTTTTTCGTGACGTTTTTCTCAACTTTTTTTGTTGCCTATTTTTAGACGTTTTTGTTGCTTTTTTTGTTGCCTATTTTTAGACGTTTTTGTTTATTTTTTTTAGACGTTTTTGTCAACTTTTTTTCCCCTATTTTTAGATGTCTTTGTCGATTTTTTTCGTGACGTTTTTGTCATCTTTTTTATTGCGTATTTTTAGACGTCTTTGTCCCTTTCTGAGACGTTGTCACTTTTTTAGTGATGTATTTGTCAACTTTTTGTTGCCTTTTTTTAGACGTTTTTGTCAATTTCTGAGACGTTGTCACTTTTTTTGTGATGTTTTTGTCAACTTTTTTTGTTGCCTATTTTTAGACTTTTTTTTTAATCTCTTTTCCGTGACGTTTTTGTCAACTTTTTTTTTTTGCCTATTTTTAGACGTCTTTGTCTTTTTATTCGTGACGTTTTTGTCAACTTTTTTGTTGCCTATTTTTAGACGTTTTTGTCAACTTTTTTGTTGCCTATTTTTAGACTTTTTTTTGTCCCTTTGTGAGACGTTGTTGTCGTTTTTTCGTGACGTTTTTGTCAACTTTTTTGTTGACTATTTTTAAACGTTTTTGTCAACTTTTTTGTCGCCAATTTTTTGACCTTTTTGTCAACTTTTTTGTTGCCTATTTTTAGAAGTTTTAGTCAACTTTTTTGTTGCCTATTTTTAGACGTTTTTGTCCCTTTCTGAGACGTTGTCACTTTTTTAGTGATGTATTTGTCAACTTTTTTGTTGCCTATTTTTAGAAGTTTTTGTCAACTTTTTTGTTGCCTATTTTTAGAAGTTTTTGTCAACTTTTTTGTTGCCTATTTTTAGACGTTTTTGTCCCTTTCTGAGACGTTGTCACTTTTTTAGTGATGTATTTGTCAACTTTTTTGTTGCCTATTTTTAGACGTTTTTGTCAACTTTTTTGTTCCCTTTTTTTAGACGTTTGTCAACTTTTTTTGTTGCCTATTTTTAGACGTTTTTGTCCCTTTCTGAGACGTTGTCACTTTTTTTGTGATGTATTTGTCAACTTTTTTGTTGCCTATTTTTAGACGTTTTTGTCATCTTTTTTGTTGCCTATTTTTAGACGTTTTTGTCAACTTTTTTGTTGCCTATTTTTAGACGTTTTTGTCAACTTTTTGTTGCCTATTTTTAGAGGTTTTTGTTGCCTATTTTTAGAGGTTTTTGTTGCTTTTTTGTGACGTTTTTTTTACTTTTTTGTTGCCAATTTTTAGACGTTTTTGTCCCTTTTGTGAGACGTTTTTGTCCATTTCTGAGACGTTGTTGTCGCTTTTTTGACTTTTTGTCAACTTTTTTGTTGCCTATTTTTAGACGTTTTTTATCTCTTTTTCGTGACGTTTTTCTCAACTTTTTTTTGTTGCCTATTGTTAGACGTTTTTGTTGCTTTTTTTGTTGCCTATTTTTAGACGTTTTTGTTGCTTTTTTTTAGACGTTTTTGTCAACTTTTTTGTCGCCAATTTTTTGACGTTTTTGTCCATTTCTGAGACGTCGCTTTTTTGTGACGTTTTTGTTGCCTATTTTTTGACGTTTTTGTCAACTTTTTTGTTGCCTATTTTTAGACGTTTTTGTCCCTTTCTGAGACGTTGTCACATTTTTTGTGATGTATTTGTCAACTTTTTTATTGCCTATTTTTAGACGTTTTTGTCAACTTTTTTGCCTATTTTTAGACGTTTTTGTCCACTTTTTTGTTACCAATTTTTAGACGTTTTTGTACATTTCAGAGACGTTTTTATCGCTTGTTTCGTGACTTTTTTGTCAACTTTTTTGTTGCCTATTTTTAGACGTCTTTGTCGCTTTTTTCGTGTTGTCAACTTTTTTTTTACCTAGTTTTAGACGTCTTTATCGCTTTTTTCGTGACGTTTTTCTCAACTTTTTTTGTTGCCTATTGTTAGACGTTTTTGTTGCTTTTTTTGTTGCCTATTTTTAGACGTTTTTGTTGCTTTTTTTAGACGTTTTTGTCAACTTTTTTGTCGCCAATTTTTTGACGTTTTTGTCCATTTCTGAGACGTTGTTGTCGCTTTTTTGTGACGTTTTTGTCAACTTTTTTGTTGCCTATTTTAAGACGTTTTTTTCTCTTTTTCGTGACGTTTTTCTCAACTTTTTTTGTTGCCTATTTTTTAGACGTTTTTGTTGCTTTTTTGTGACGTTTTTCTCAACTTTTTTGGTGCCAATTTTTAGACGTTTTTGTCAACTTTTTTGTTGCCTATTTTTAGACGTTTTTGTTGCCTACTTTTAGACGTTTTTGTCAACTTTTTTGTCGCCAATTTTTTGACGTCTTTGTCCCTTTCTGAGACGTTGTCACTTTTTTTGTGATGTTTTTGTCAACTTTTTTTGTTGCCTATTTTTAGACGTTGTTGTCGTTTTTTTCGTGACGTTTTTGTCAACTTTTTTGTTGCCTATTTTTAGACGTTTTTGTCAACTTTTTTGTCGCCAATTTTTTGACGTTTTTGTCCATTTCTGAGACGTCGCTTTTTTGTGACGTTTTTGTTGCCTATTTTTTGACGTTTTTGTCAACTTTTTTGTTGCCTATTTTTAGAAGTTTTTGTCAACTTTTTTGTTGCCTATTTTTAGACGTTTTTGTCCCTTTCTGAGACGTTGTCACTTTTTTAGTGATGTATTTGTCAACTTTTTTGTTGCCTATTTTTAGACGTTTTTGTCAACTTTTTTGTTGCCTATTTTTAGACGTTTTTGTCAACTTTTTTTGTTGCCTATTTTTAGAAGTTTTTGTCAACTTTTTTGTTGCCTATTTTTAGACGTTTTTGTCGCCTATTTTTAGACGTTTTTGTCAACTTTTTTGTTGCCTATTTTTAGACGTTTTTGTCAACTTTTTGTTGCCTATTTTTAGAGGTTTTTGTTGCCTATTTTTAGAGGTTTTTGTTGCTTTTTTGTGACGTTTTTTTTACTTTTTTGTTGCCAATTTTTAGACGTTTTTGTCCCTTTTGTGAGACGTTTTTGTCCATTTCTGAGACGTTGTTGTCGCTTTTTTGACTTTTTTGTCAACTTTTTTGTTGCCTATTGTTAGACGTTTTTGTTGCTTTTTTTGTTGCCTATTTTTAGACGTTTTTTTTGCTTTTTTTGTTGCCTATTTTTAGACGTTTTTGTTGCTTTTTTTTAGACGTTTTTGTCAACTTTTTTTGTTGCCAATTTTTTGACGTTTTTGTCCATTTCTGAGACGTTGTTGTCGCTTTTTTGTGACGTTTTTGTCAACTTTTTTGTTGCCTATTTTAAGACGTTTTTTTCTCTTTTTCGTGACGTTTTTCTCAACTTTTTTGGTGCCAATTTTTAGACTTTTTTTGTCCCTTTTGTGAGATGTTTTTGTCCATTTCTGAGACGTTGTTGTCACTTTTTTTAGACGTTTTTGTCAACTTTTTTCCCCCTATTTTTAGATGTCTTTGTCGATTTTTTTCGTGACGTTTTTGTCATCTTTTTTATTGCCTATTTTTAGACGTCTTTGTCTTTTTATTCGTGACGTTTTTGTCAACTTTTTTGTTGCCTATTTTTAGACGTTTATGTCTCTTTCTGAGACGTTGTCACTTTTTTAGTGATGTATTTGTCAACTTTTTGTTGCCTATTTTTAGACGTTTTTGTCAACTTTTTGTTGCCTATTTTTAGACGTTTTTGTCAACTTTTTTGTTGCCTATTTTTAGACGTTTTTGTTGCTTTTTTGTTGCCTACTTTTAGACGTTTTTGTCAACTTTTTTGTCGCCAATTTTTTGACGTCTTTGTCCCTTTCTGAGACGTTGTCACTTTTTTTGTGATGTTTTTGTCAACTTTTTTTGTTGCCTATTTTTAGACGTTTTTTTATCTCTTTTTCGTGACGTTTTTGTCAACTTTTTTTGTTGCCTATTTTTAGACGTCTTTGTCTTTTTATTCGTGACGTTTTTGTCAACTTTTTTTGTTGCCTATTTTTAGACGTTTTTGTCAACTTTTTTGTTGCCTATTTTTAGACTTTTTTTTGTCCCTTTGTGAGACGTTGTTGTCGTTTTTTTCGTGACGTTTTTGTCAACTTTTTTGTTGCCTATTTTTAGACGTTTTTGTCAACTTTTTTGTCGCCAATTTTTTGACGTTTTTGTCCATTTCTGAGACGTCGCTTTTTTGTGACGTTTTTGTTGCCTATTTTTAGACGTTTTTGTCCCTTTCTGAGACGTCACTTTTTTAGTGATGTATTTGTCAACTTTTTTGTTGCCTATTTTTAGACGTTTTTGTCAACTTTTTTGTTGCCTATTTTTAGACGTTTTTGTTGCTTTTTTTAGACGTTTTTGTCGCCAATTTTTTGACGTTTTTGTCCATTTCTGAGATGTTGTTGTCGCTTTTTTGTGACGTTTTTGTCAACTTTTTGTTGCCTATTTTAAGACGTTTTTTTTCTCTTTTTCGTGACGTTTTTCTGAACTTTTTTGTTGCCTATTTTTAGACGTTTTTGTTGCTTTTTTGTGACGTTTTTGTCAACTTTTTTATTGCCTATTTTTAGACGTCTTTGTCTTTTTATTCGTGACGTTTTTGTCAACTTTTTTGTTGCCTATTTTTAGACGTTTATGTCTCTTTCTGAGACGTTGTCACTTTTTTAGTGATGTATTTGTCAACTTTTTGTTGCCTATTTTTAGACGTTTTTGTCAACTTTTTGTTGCCTATTTTTAGACGTTTTTGTCAACTTTTTTGTTGCCTATTTTTAGACGTTTTTGTTGCTTTTTTGTTGCCTACTTTTAGACGTTTTTGTCAACTTTTTTGTCGCCAATTTTTTGACGTCTTTGTCCCTTTCTGAGACGTTGTCACTTTTTTTGTGATGTTTTTGTCAACTTTTTTTGTTGCCTATTTTTAGACGTTTTTTTTATCTCTTTTTCGTGACGTTTTTGTCAACTTTTTTTGTTGCCTATTTTTAGACGTCTTTGTCTTTTTATTCGTGACGTTTTTGTCAACTTTTTTTGTTGCCTATTTTTAGACGTTTTTGTCAACTTTTTTGTTGCCTATTTTTAGACTTTTTTTTGTCCCTTTGTGAGACGTTGTTGTCGTTTTTTTCGTGACGTTTTTGTCAAGTTTTTTGTTGCCTATTTTTAGACGTTTTTGTCAACTTTTTTGTCGCCAATTTTTTGACGTTTTTGTCCATTTCTGAGACGTCGCTTTTTTGTGACGTTTTTGTTGCCTATTTTTAGACGTTTTTGTCAATTTCTGAGACGTTTTTGTCCCTTTTTAAGACGTCACTTTTTTTGTGACGTCAACTTTTTTGTTGCCTATTTTTAGATGTTTATGTCAACTTTTTTGTTGCCTATTTTTAGACGTTTTTGTTGCTTTTTTGTTGCCTACTTATAGACGTTTTTGTCAACTTTTTTGTCGCCAATTTTTTGACGTCTTTGTCCCTTTCTGAGACGTTGTCACTTTTTTTGTGATGTTTTTGTCAACTTTTTTTGTTGCCTATTTTTAGAAGTCTTTGTCTTTTTATTCGTGACGTTTTTGTCAACTTTTTTGTTGCCTATTTTTAGACTTTTTTTTGTCCCTTTGTGAGACGTTGTTGTCGCTTTTTTCGTGACGTTTTTGTCAACTTTTTTGTTGCCTAGTTTTAGACGTTTTTGTCAACTTTTTTGTCGCCAATTTTTTGACGTTTTTGTCCATTTCTGAGACGTCGCTTTTTTGTGACGTTTTTGTTGCCTATTTTTTGACGTTTTTGTCAACTTTTTTGTTGCCTATTTTTAGACGTTTTTGTCCCTTTCTGAGACGTCACATTTTTTGTGATGTATTTGTCAACTTTTTTATTGCCTATTTTTAGACGTTTTTGTCAACTTTTTTGCCTATTTTTAGACGTTTTTGTACATTTCAGAGACGTTTTTATCGCTTGTTTCGTGACTTTTTTGTCAACTTTTTTGTTGCCTATTTTTAGACGTCTTTGTCGCTTTTTTCGTGTTGTCAACTTTTTTTTACCTATTTTTAGACGTCTTTATCGCTTTTTTCGTGACGTTTTTGTCAACTTTTTTGTCGCCAATTTTTTGACGTTTTTGTCCATTTCTGAGACGTCGCTTTTTTGTGACGTTTTTGTTGCCTATTTTTTGACGTTTTTGTCAACTTTTTTGTTGCCTATTTTTAGAAGTTTTTTCGCTTGTTTCGTGAGGTTTTTGTCAACTTTTTTTGTTGCCTATTTTTAGATTTTTGTTGCTTTTTCGTGACGTTTTTCTCACCTTTTTTGTTGCCTATTTTTAGACTTTTTTGTCAACTTTTTGTTGCCTTTTTTTTTAGAAGTTTTTGTAGCTTTTTTGTGACTTTTTTGTCAACTTTTTTGTTGCCTATTTTTAGACGTTTTTGTCAACTTTTTTGTCGCCAATTTTTTGACGTCTTTGTCCCTTTGTGAGACGTTTCTGTCCATTTCTGAGACGTTGTTGTCGCTTTTTTGAGATGTTTTTGTCAACTTTTTTTGTTGCCTATTTTTAGATGGTTTTTTTTCTCTTTTTCGTGACGTTTTTCTCAACTTTTTTTGTTGCCTATTTTTAGAATTTTTTTGTCGCATTTTTGTGACCTTTTTTGTCAACTTTTTTGTGACGTTTTGGTCAACTTTGAGACATTTTAGTCACATTTTTGTTACGTTTTTGTCAACTTTTTTGTGACGTTTTTGTCAACTTTGTTGAGACATTTGTCAAATTATTGTGATATTTTTGTCAACTTTTTTGTGACTTTTTTGTAAACTTTTTTGTAACTTGTCAATTTTGTTCTGCGTTTGTGTCAACTTTTTTGTGACGTTTTTGTCAACTTTGTTGAGACATTTTAGTCACATTTTTTAGACGTTTTTGTCAACTTTTTTGTGACGTTTTTGTCAACTTTTTTGTAACTTTTTGTCAATTTTGTGGTGCGTTTGTGTCAACTTTTTTGTGACGTTTTGGTCAACTTTTTTGTGACGTTTTGGTCAACTTTGTTGAGACATTTTAGTCACATTTTTGTGACGTTTTTGTCAACTTTTTTGTGACGTTTTTGTAAACTTTTTTGAAACTTTTTGTCAATTTTATGGTGCGTTTGTGTCAACTTTTTTGTGACCTTTTTGTCAAATTTCTTGAGACATTTTAGTAGGAAATTTTATGACTATTTTTGTCAACTTTTTTGTAACATTTTTGTCAATTTTGTTGTGCGTCTGTGTCAACTTCTTTGTTGCCTATCTTTAGATGTTTTTGTCGCATTTTTGAGACTTTTTTGTCAAATTTTTTGTGACTTTTTTGTCAACTTTTTTGTAACGTTTTTGTCAATTTTGTTGTAGTTTTTGTCAACTTTTTTGTAACTTTTTGTCAATTTTATTGTGCGTTTGTATCAACTTTTTTGTTGACTATTTTTAGATGTTTTTGTCGCCTTTTTGTGATGGTTTTTTCAAATTTTTTGTGTTTTTGTCAACTTTGAGACATTTTGGTCACATTATTGTGATGTTTTTGTCAACTTTTTTGTGACGTTTTTGTAAACTTTTTTTGTCAATTTTGTGGTACGCACCACAAAATTGACAAAAAAAGTTTACAAGTTACAAGTTGACAAGTTGTCAACTGTCAAAATGTCTCAACTTTGTTGAGACATTTTAGTCACATTTTTGAGACGTTTTTATCAACTTTTTTGTAACTTTTTGTCAATTTTGTGGTGCGTTTGTGTCAACTTTTTTATGACGTTTTGGTCAACTTTGTTGAGACATTTTAGTCACATTATTGAGACGTTTTTGTCAACTTTTTTGTAACTTTTTATCAATTTTGTTGTGAGTTTGTGTAAATTTTTTTGTGACGTTTTGGTCAATTTTGTTGTGCATTTTTGTCAACTTTGTTGAGACATTTTAGTCGCAATTTTATGACTTTTTTGTCAACTTTTTTGTAATTTTTTTGTCAATATTGTTAAGCGTTTGTGTCAACTTTTTTGTTGCCTATTTTAACATGTTTTTGTCGCCTTTTTGTGACGTTTTTGTCAAATTTTTTTGTGCGTTTTTGTCAACTTTGTTGAGACATTTTAGTGACATTTTTGTGACGTTTTTGTAAACTTTTTTTGTAATTTTTTTGTCAATATTGTTGTGCGTTTCTGTCAACTTTCTAGAGACATTTTAGTAGGAAATGTTGTGACTTTTTTGTCAACTTTTTTGAAACATTTTTGTCAATTTTGTTGTGCGTCTGTGTCAACTTCTTTGTTGCCCATTTTAGATGTTTTTGTCGCATTTTTGAGACGTTTTTGTCAAATTTTTTGTGCGTTTTTGTCAACTTTGTTGAGACATTTTAGTCACATTTTTGTGACGTTTTTGTCAACTTTTTTGTAACTTGTCAATTTTGTGGTGCGTTTGTGTCAACTTTTTGTGACGTTTTTGTCAACTTTGTTGAGACATTTTAGTCACATTTTTGTGACGTTTTTGTCAACTTTTTTGTAACTTTTTATCAATTTTGTTGTGCGTGTGTGTAAAATTCTTTGTGACGTTTTGGTCAATTTTGTTGTGCATTTTTGTCAACTTTGTTGAGACATTTTAGTCGCAATTTTATGACTTTTTTGTCAACTTTTAAAAAAAAGCTGATGAAAAAGTCATAAAATTGCAATCTTATGTCATAAAATTAAAATTTTTTTGTCAATATTGTTGTGCGTTTGTGTCAACTTTTTTGTTGCCTATTTTAACATGTTTTTGTTGCCTTTTTGTGACGTTTTTGTCAACTTTTTTGTGCATTTCTGTCAACTTTCTTGAGACATTTTAGTAGCAAATTTTGTGACTTTTTTTGTCAACTTTTTTGTAACATTTTTTTCAATTTTGTTGTGCGTCTGTCAACTTCTTTGTTGCCTATTTTTAGACATTTTAGTCACATTTTTGTAACTTTTTTTGTAACTTTTTGTCAATTTTGTGGTGCGTTTGTGTCAACTTTTTTGTGACGTTTTTGTTAACTTTGTTGTGCGTGTGTGGAAAAAATTCTTCGTGACGTTTTGGTCAATTTTGTTGTGCATTTTTGTCAACTTTGTTGAGACATTTTAGTCGCAATTTTGAGACGTTTTTGTCAACTTTTTTGTAACTTTTTGTCAATTTTGTGGTGCGTTTGTGTAAAAATTTTTGTTACGTTTTGGTCAATTTTGTTGTGCATTTTTGTCAACTTTGAGACATTTTAGTCGCAATTTTATGACTTTTTTGTCAACTTTTTTGTGATTTTTTTTTTTTTGTCAATATTGTGCGTTTGTGTCAACTTTTTTGTTGCCTATTTTAACATGTTTTTGTCGCCTTTTTGTGACGTTTTTGTCAACTTTTTTGTACATTCTTGTCAAATTTCTTGATACATTTTCGTAGGAAATTTTGTGACTTTTTTGTCAACTTTTTTGTAACATTTTTGTCAATTTTGTTGTGCGTCTGTGTCAACTTCTTTGTTGCCTATTTTTAGATGTTTTTGTCGCATTTTTGAGACGTTTTTGTCAACTTTTTTGTAACTTGTCAATTTTGTGGTGCGTTTGTGTCAACTTTTTTGTGACGTTTTTGTCAACTTTTTTGTAACTTTTTATCAATTTTGTTGTGCGTTTGTGTAAAATTTTTTGTGAAGTTTTGGTCAATTTTGTTGTGCATTTTTGTCAACTTTGTTGAGACATTTTAGTCGCAATTTTATGACTTTTTTTGTCATCTTTTTTGTAATTTTTTTGTCAATATTGTTGTGCGTTTCTGTCAACTTTCTAGAGACATTTTAGTAGGAAATGTTGTGACGTTTTTGTCAACTTTTTTGTGACATTTTTGTAAACTTTTTTTGTAACTTTTTGTCAATTTTGTGGTGCGTATGTGTCAACTTTTTATGACGTTTTTATCAACTTTGTTGTAACTTTTTGTCAATTTTGTTTTGCATTTGTGTAAATTTTTTTGTTGCCTATTTTTAGATATTTTTGTCGCCTTTTTGTGACATTTTTGTCAACTTTTTTGTGCGTTTTTGTTAACTTTGTTGAGGCATTTTAGTAGCAATTTTGTGACCTTTTTGTCAACTTATTTGTAAGGTTTTTGTCAATTTTGTTGTGCGTTTCTGTCAAATTTTTTGTGACGTTTTGGTCAACTTTTTTGTGCGTTTTTGTCAACTTTGTTGAGACATTTTAGTCACATTTTTGTGACGTTTTTGTAAACTTTTTTTGTAATTTTTTTGTAAATATTGTTGTGCGTTTCTGTCAACTTTCTAGAGACATTTTAGTAGGAAATGTTGTGACTTTTTTGTCAACTTTTTTGAAACATTTTTGTCAATTTTGTTGTGCGTCTGTGTCAACTTCTTTGTTGCCCATTTTTAGATGTTTTTGTCGCATTTTTGAGACGTTTTTGTCAAATTTTTTGTGCGTTTTTGTCAACTTTGTTGAGACATTTTAGTCACATTTTTGTGAAATTTTGTCAACTTTGTTGAGACATTTTAGTCACATTTTTGTGACGTTTTTGTCAACTTTTTTGTAACTTTTTATCAATTTTGTTGTGCGTGTGTGTAAAATTCTTTGTGACGTTTTGGTCAATTTTGTTGTGCATTTTTGTCAACTTTGTTGAGACATTTTAGTCGCAATTTTATGACTTTTTTGTCAACTTTTAAAAAAAAGTTGACGAAAAAGTCATAAAATTGCAATCTTATGTCATAAAATTAAAAATTTTTTGTCAATATTGTTGTGCGTTTGTGTCAACTTTTTTGTTGCCTATTTTAACATGTTTTTGTCGCCTTTTTGTGAAGTTTTTGTCAACTTTTTTGTGCATCTCTGTCAACTTCTTTGTTGCCTATTTTTAGATGTTTTTGTCGCATTTTTGAGACGTTTTGGTCAAATTTTTTGTGCGTTTTTGTCAACTTTGTTGAGACATTTTAGTCACATTTTTGTAACTTTTTTTGTAACTTTTTGTCAATTTTGTGGTGCGTTTGTGACAACTTTTTTGTGACGTTTTTGTTAACTTTGTTGTAACTTTTTATCAATTTTGTTGTGCGTGTGTGGAAAAAATTCTTCGTGACGTTTTGGTCAATTTTGTTGTGCATTTTTGTCAACTTTGTTGAGACATTTTAGTCGCAATTTTGAGACGTTTTTGTCAACTTTTTTGTAACTTTTTGTCAATTTTGTGGTGCGTTTGTGTAAAAATTTTTGTTACGTTTTGGTCAATTTTGTTGTGCATTTTTGTCGCAATTTTATGACTTTTTTGTCAACTTTTTTGTGATTTTTTTTTTTTTTGTCAATATTGTGCGTTTGTGTCAACTTTTTTGTTGCCTATTTTAACATGTTTTTGTCGCCTTTTTGTGACGTTTTTGTCAACTTTTTTGTACATTCTTGTCAAATTTCTTGATACATTTTCGTAGGAAATTTTGTGACTTTTTTGTCAACTTTTTTGTAACATTTTTGTCAATTTTGTTGTGCGTCTGTGTCAACTTCTTTGTTGCCTATTTTTAGATGTTTTTGTCGCATTTTTGAGACGTTTTTGTCAACTTTTTTGTAACTTGTCAATTTTGTGGTGCGTTTGTGTCAACTTTTTTGTGACGTTTTTGTCAACTTTGTTGAGACATTTTAGTTATATTTTTGTGACGTTTTTGTCAACTTTTTTGTAACTTTTTATCAATTTTGTTGTGCGTTTGTGTAAAATTTTTTGTGAAGTTTTGGTCAATTTTGTTGTGCATTTTTGTCAACTTTGTTGAGACATTTTAGTCGCAATTTTATGACTTTTTTTGTCATCTTTTTTGTAATTTTTTTGTCAATATTGTTGTGCGTTTCTGTCAACTTTCTAGAGACATTTTAGTAGGAAATGTTGTGACTTTTTTGTCAACTTTTTTGTGCGTTTTTGTCAACTTTGTTGAGACATTTTAGTCACATTTTTGTGACGTTTTTGTCAACTTTTTTGTGACATTTTTGTAAACTTTTTTTGTAACTTTTTGTCAATTTTGTGGTGCGTATGTGTCAACTTTTTTATGACGTTTTTGTCAACTTTGTTGTAACTTTTTGTCAATTTTGTTTTGCATTTGTGTAAATTTTTTTGTTGCCTATTTTTAGATATTTTTGTCGCCTTTTTGTGACATTTTTGTCAACTTTTTTGTGCGTTTTTGTTAACTTTGTTGAGGCATTTTAGTAGCAATTTTGTGACCTTTTTGTCAACTTATTTGTAAGGTTTTTGTCAATTTTGTTGTGCGTTTCTGTCAAATTTTTTGTGACGTTTTGGTCAACTTTTTTGTGCGTTTTTGTCAACTTTGAGACATTTTAGTCGCAATTTTGTGACTTTTTTGTCAACTTTTTTTGTAACGTTGTTGTCAATTTTGTTGTGCATCTGTGTCAACTTTTTTGTTGCCTATTTCTAGATGTTTTTGTTGCATTTTTGAGACGTTTTTGTCAACTTTGTTGAGACATTTTAGTCACATTTTTGTGACGTTTTTGTAAACTTTTTTTGTAACTTTTTGTCAATTTTGTGGTGCGTTTGTGTCACTTTTTTATGACGTTTTGGTCAACTTTTTTGTGACGTTTTTGTCAACTTTGTTGAGACATTTTAGTCACATTTTTGTGACGTTTTTGTAAACTTTTTTTGTAACTTTTTGTCAATTTTGTGGTGCGTTTGTGTCAACTTTTTTATGACGTTTTGGTCAACTTTGTTGGGACATTTTAGTCACATTTTTGTGACGTTTTTGTCAACTTTTTTGTAACTTGTCAATTTTGTTGTGAGTTTGTGTAAAATTTTTTGTGACGTTTTGGTCAATTTTGTTGTGCATTTTTGTCAACTTTGTTGAGACAATTTAGTCGCAATTTTATGACTTTTTTGTCAACTTTTTTGTAACATTTTTGTCAATTTTGTTGTGCGTCTGTGTCAACTTCTTTGTTGCCTATTTTTTAGATGTTTTTGTCGCATTTTTGAGAAGTTTGTCACATTTTTTGTGCGTTTTTGTCAACTTTGTTGAGATATTTTAGTCACATTTTTGTGACGTTTTTGTCAACTTTTTTGTGACGTTTTTGTAAACTTTTTTTGTAACTTTTTGTCAATTTTGTGGTGCGTTTGTGTCACTTTTTTATGACGTTTTGGTCAACTTTGTTGAGACATTTTAGTCACATTTTTGTGACGTTTTTGTAAACTTTTTTGTAACTTGTCAATTTTGTGGTGCGTTTGTGTCAACTTTTTTGTGACGTTTGTCAAAAAAATTGACAAAAAAAATTTGACACAAACGCACAACAAAATTGACAAAAAGTTACAATAAAGTTGACAAAAACGTCACAAAAAAGTTGACAAAAACGTCACAAAAATGTGACTAAAATGTTTCAACAAAGTTGACAAAAACGCACAAAAAATTTGAAAAAAACGTCACAAAAAGGCGACAAAAACATCTAAAAATAGGCAACGAAAAAGTTTACACAAACGCACAACAAAATTGACAACAACGTTACAAAAAAAGTTGACAAAAAAAGTCACAAAATTGCGACTAAAATATCTCAAAGTTGACAAAAACGCACAAAAAAATTTGACACAAACGCACAACAAAATTGACAAAAACGTCAAATTTGACACAATTTGACACAAACGCACAACAAAATTGACAAAAAAGACACAAAATTGCGACTAAAATGCATCGACAAAGTTAACAAAAACGCACAAAAAAGTTGACAAAAATATCTAAAAATAGGCAACAAAAGATTTGACACAAACGCACAACAAAATTGACAGTTACAAAAAAGTTTACAAAAACGTCACAAAAAAATTGACAGAAACGCAAAACAATTTTGTTTTGCGTTTTTGTCAACAAAAAGTTGACAAAAACGTCAACTTTTTGTTGACAAATTGACAAATTTTTTTGTCAATTTTGTGGTGCGTTTGTGTCAACTTTTTTATGACGTTTTGGTCAACTGTTGAGACATTTTAGTCACATTTTTGTGCGTTTTTATCAACTTTGTTGTAACTTTTTGTCAACTTTGTTTTGCGTTTGTGTCAATTTTTTTGACGTTTTTGTCAACTTTTTTGTGACGTTTTTGTCAACTTTATTGTAACTTTTTGTCAATTTTGTTTTGCGTTTGTGTCAAATTTTGACGTTTTTGTCAATTTTGTTGTCCTTTTGTGTCAAATTTTTTGTGACGTTTTGGTCAACTTTTTTTGTGACGTTTTTGTCAACTTTTTTTGTAACGTTGTTGTCAATTTTGTTGTGCGTTTGTGTAAACTTTTTCGTTGCCTATTTTTAGATGTTTTTGTCGCCTTTTTGTGACGTTTTTTTCAAATTTTTTGTGCGTTTTTGTCAACTTTGTTGAAACATTTTAGTCACATTTTTGTGACGTTTTTGTCAACTTTTTTGTGACGTTTTTGTCAACTTTATTGTAACTTTTTGTCAATTTTGTTTTGCGTTTCTGTCAAATCTTTTGTTGACTATTTTTAGATATTTTTGTCGCCTTCTTGTGACATTTTTGTCAACTTTTTTGTGCGTTTTTGTTAACTTTGTCGAGGCATTTTAGTCACATTTTTGTGACGTTTTTGTCAACTTTTTTGTGACGTTTTTGTCAACTTTATTGTAACTTTTTGTCAATTTTGTTGTGCGTTTGTGTCAAATTTTTTATGACGTTTTGGTCAATTTTGTTGAGTCATTTTAGTCGCAATTTTATGACTTTTGTGTCAACTTTTTTGTAATTTTTTTGTCAATATTGTTGTGCGTTTGTGTCAGCTTTTTTGTTACCTATTTTAACATGTTTTTGTCGTCTTTTCATGACGTTTTTGTCAACTTTTTTGTGACGTTTCTTTAAACTTTTTTGTAACATTTTGGTCAATTTTGTTGTGTGTTTTTGTCAACTTTGTTGAGGGGATTTTAGTCGCAATTTTGTGACTTTTTTGTCAACTTATTTGTAAGGTTTTTGTCAATTTTATTGTGCGTTTTTGTCAACTTTTTTGTTGCCTGTTTTTAGATGTTTTTCTCGCCTTTTTGTGACTTTTTTTCAATTTTTTTGTGCGTTTTTGTCAACTTTTTTGTGACGTTTTTGTCAGCTTTTTTGTGCGTTTTTGACAACTTTGTTGAGACATTTTAGTCGCATTTTTGTGACGTTTTGGTCAATTTTGTTTAGCATTTTTGTCAACTTTGTTGAGACATTTTAGTTGCAATTTTGTGACGTTTGTGTCAAATTTTTTGTAACGTTTTGGTCAATTTTGTTGTGCGTTTTTGTAAACTTTTGTCAACTTTGTTGAGACATTTTAGTCACATTTTTGTGACGTTTTTGTCAACTTATTCATAACGTTTTTGTCAATTTTGTTGTGCGTTTGTGTCAAATTTTTTGAGGTTTTGGTCAATTTTGTTTTGCGTTTCTGTCAAATCTTTTGTTGACTATTTTTAGATATTTTTGTCGCCTTCTTGTGACATTTTTGTCAACTTTTTTGTGCGTTTTTGTTAACTTTGTCGAGGCATTTTAGTCACATTTTTGTGACGTTTTTGTCAACTTTTTTGTGACGTTTTTGTCAACTTTATTGTAACTTTTTGTCAATTTTGTTGTGCGTTTGTGTCAAATTTTTTATGACGTTTTGGTCAATTTTGTTGAGTCATTTTAGTCGCAATTTTATGACTTTTGTGTCAACTTTTTTGTAATTTTTTTGTCAATATTGTTGTGCGTTTGTGTCAGCTTTTTTGTTACCTATTTTAACATGTTTTTGTCGTCTTTTCATGACGTTTTTGTCAACTTTTTTGTGACGTTTCTTTAAACTTTTTTGTAACATTTTGGTCAATTTTGTTGTGTGTTTTTGTCAACTTTGTTGAGGGGATTTTAGTCGCAATTTTGTGACTTTTTTGTCAACTTATTTGTAAGGTTTTTGTCAATTTTATTGTGCGTTTTTGTCAACTTTTTTGTTGCCTGTTTTTAGATGTTTTTCTCGCCTTTTTGTGACTTTTTTTCAATTTTTTTGTGCGTTTTTGTCAACTTTTTTGTGACGTTTTTGTCAGCTTTTTTGTGCGTTTTTGACAACTTTGTTGAGACATTTTAGTCGCATTTTTGTGACGTTTTGGTCAATTTTGTTTAGCATTTTTGTCAACTTTGTTGAGACATTTTAGTTGCAATTTTGTGACGTTTGTGTCAAATTTTTTGTAACGTTTTGGTCAATTTTGTTGTGCGTTTTTGTAAACTTTTGTCAACTTTGTTGAGACATTTTAGTCACATTTTTGTGACGTTTTTGTCAACTTATTCATAACGTTTTTGTCAATTTTGTTGTGCGTTTGTGTCAAATTTTTTGAGGTTTTGGTCAATTTTGTTGTGCGTTTTTGTCAACTTTGTTGAGACATTTTAGTCGCAATTTTGTGACTTTTTTTGTCAACTTATTTGTGACGTTTTTTTAAACTTTTTTTGTAACTTTGTCAATTTTGTTGTGCGTTTGTGTCAAATTTTTTGTCACGTTTTTGTCAGCTTTTTTGTGCGTTTTTGACAACTTTGTTGAGATATTTTAGTCGCATTTTTGTGACGTATTTGTCAATTTTGTTCTGATTTGTGTCAAATGTTTTGTGACGTTTTGGTCAATTTTGTTGTGCGTTTTTGTCAACTTTGTTGACATTTTAGTCGCAATTTTGTGACTTTTTTGTCAACTTATTTTTAACGTTTTTGTCAATTTTGTTGTGCGTTTGTATCAAATTTTTGTGACGTTTTGGTCAATTTTGTTGTGCGTTTTTGTCAACTTTGTTGAGACATTTTAGTCGCAATTTTGTGACGTTTTTGTAAACTTTTTTGTGACGTTTTTTAAAACTTTTTTTGTAACTTTTTGTCAATTTTGTTGTGCGTTTGTGTCAAATTTTTTGTAACGTTTTGGTCAATTTTGTTGTGCGTTTTTGTAAACTTTTGTCAACTTTGTTGAGACATTTTAGTCGCATTTTGTGACGTTTTTGTCAACTTTGTTGAGATATTTTAGTCGCATTTTTGTGACGTTTTTGTCAACTTATTTGTAACATTTTTGTCAATTTTGTTGTGCGTTTGTGTCAACTTTGTTGAGACATTTTAGTCACATTTTTGTGACGTTTTTGTCAACTTATTTGTAACGTTTTTGTCAATTTTGTTGTGCGTTTGTGTCAAATTTTTGTCACGTTTTGGTCAATTTTGTTGTGCGTTTGTGTCAACTTTGTTGAGACATTTTAGTCACATTTTTGTGACGTTTTTGTCAACTTATTCATAACGTTTTTGTTAATTTTGTTGTGCGTTTGTGTAAAATTTTTTGTGACTTTTTGTCAACTTTTTTGTGCATTTTTGTCAACTTTGTTGAGACATTTTAGTCACATTTTGTGACGTTTTTGTCAACTTATTTGTAACGTTTTTGTCAATTTTGTTGTGCGTTTGTGTCAAATTTTTTGACGTTTTGGTCAATTTTGTTGTGCATTTTTGTCAACTTTGTTGAAACATTTTAGTCACATTTTTGTGACGTTTTTGTCAACTTATTCATAACGTTTTTGTCAATTTTGTTGTGCGTTTGTGTCAAATTTTTTGTGGTTTTGGTCAATTTTGTTGTGCATTTCTCTCAACTTTGTTGAGATATTTTAGTCACATTTTGTGACTTTTTTGTCAACTTATTGTAAAGTTTTTGTCAATTTTGTTGAGACAATTTAGTTTCAATTTTGTGACATTTTTGTAAACTTTTTTGTAACTTTTTGTCAATTTTGTTGTGCGTTTGTGTAAAATTTTTTGTGACTTTTTGTCAACTTTGTTGAGACATTTTATTTGCAATTTTGTGACTTTTTTGTCAACTCATTTGTAACGGTTTTGTCAATTTTGTTGTGCGTTTGTGTCAAATTTTTTGTGACTTTTGGTCAATTTTGTTGTGCGTTTTTGTAAACTTTCATGTAACTTTTTGTCAATTTTGTTGTGCGTTTTTGTCAACTTTTTTGTTGCCTATTTTTAGATGTTTTTGTCGCCTTTTTGAGACGTTTTTGTCAAATTTTTTGTGCGTTTTTGTAAACTTTGTTGAGACGTTTTTGTCAACTTTTTTGTAACTTTTTGTCAATTTTGTGGTGCGTTTGTGTCAACTTTTTTGTGACGTTTTTGTCAACTTTGTTGAGACATTTTAGTCACATTTTTGAGACGTTTTTGTCAACTTTTTTGTAACTTTTTATCAATTTTGTTGTGAGTTTGTGTACAATTTTTTGTGACGTTTTGGTCAATTTTGTTGTGCATTTTTGTCAACTTTGTTGAGACATTTTAGTCGCAATTTTATGACTTTTTTGTCAACTTTTTTGTAATTTTTTTGTCAATATTGTTGTGCGTTTGTGTCAGCTTTTTTGTTGCCTATTTTAACATGTTTTTGTAAACTTTTTTGTGCATTTTTGTCAAATTTCTTGAGACATTTTAGTAGGAAATTTTGTGACTTTTTTGTCAACTTTTTTGAAACATTTTTGTCAATTTTGTTGTGCATCTGTGTCAACTTTTTTGTTGCCTATTTTTAGATGTTTTTGTCGCATTTTTGAGACGTTTTTGTAAACTTTTTTGTGACGTTTCTGTAAACTTTTTTTGTAACTTTTTGTCAATTTTGTGGTGCGTTTGTGTCACTTTTTTATGACGTCTTGGTCAACTTTGTTGAGACATTTTAGTCACATTTTTGTGACGTTTTTGTCAACTTTTTTGTGATGTTTTTGTAAACTTTTTTGTAACTTGTCAATTTTGTGGTGCGTTTGTGTCAACTTTTTTGTGACGTTTTTGTCAACTTTGTGACATTTTAGTCACATTTTTGAGACGTTTTTGTCAACTTTTTTTTAACTTTTTGTCAATTTTGTTGTGCGTTTGTGTCAAATTTTTTGTCACGTTTTTGTCAGCTTTTTTGTGCGTTTTTGACAACTTTGTTGAGATATTTTAGTCGCATTTTTGTGACGTATTTGTCAACTTATTTGTAAGGTTTTTGTCAATTTTATTGTGCGTTTTTGTCAACTTTTTTGTTGCCTGTTTTTAGATGTTTTTGTCGCCTTTTTGTGACTTTTTTTCAATTTTTTTGTGCGTTTTTGTCAACTTTTTTTGTGACGTTTTTGTCAGCTTTTTTGTGCGTTTTTGACAACTTTGTTGAGAAATTTTTGTCGCATTTTTGTGACGTTTTGGTCAATTTTGTTTAGCATTTTTGTCAACTTTGTTGAGACATTTTAGTTGCAATTTTGTGACGTTTGTGTCAAATTTTTTGTAACGTTTTGGTCAATTTTGTTGTGCGTTTTTGTAAACTTTTGTCAACTTTGTTGAGACATTTTAGTCGCATTTTGTGACGTTTTTGTCAACTTTTTTGTTAGTTTTTGACAACTTTGTTGAGATATTTTAGTCGCATTTTTGTGACGTTTTGGTCAATTTTGTTTTGCATTTTTGTCAACTTTGTTGAGACATTTTAGTCACATTTTTGTGACGTTTTTGTCAACTTATTTGTAACATTTTTGTCAATTTTGTTGTGCATTTTTGTCAACTTTGTTGAGACATTTTAGTCGCAATTTTATGACTTTTTTGTCAACTTTTTTGTAATTTTTTTGTCAATATTGTTGTGCGTTTGTGTCAGCTTTTTTGTTGCCTATTTTAACATGTTTTTGTAAACTTTTTTGTGCATTTTTGTCAAATTTCTTGAGACATTTTAGTAGGAAATTTTGTGACTTTTTTGTCAACTTTTTTGAAACATTTTTGTCAATTTTGTTGTGCGTCTGTGTCAACTTTTTTGTTGCCTATTTTTAGATGTTTTTGTCGCATTTTTGAGACGTTTTTGTAAACTTTTTTGTGACGTTTCTGTAAACTTTTTTTGTAACTTTTTGTCAATTTTGTGGTGCGTTTGTGTCACTTTTTTATGACGTCTTGGTCAACTTTGTTGAGACATTTTAGTCACATTTTTGTGACGTTTTTGTCAACTTTTTTGTGATGTTTTTGTAAACTTTTTTGTAACTTGTCAATTTTGTGGTGCGTTTGTGTCAACTTTTTTGTGACGTTTTTGTCAACTTTGTGACATTTTAGTCACATTTTTGAGACGTTTTTGTCAACTTTTTTTTAACTTTTTGTCAATTTTGTTGTGCGTTTGTGTCAAATTTTTTGTCACGTTTTTGTCAGCTTTTTTGTGCGTTTTTGACAACTTTGTTGAGATATTTTAGTCGCATTTTTGTGACGTATTTGTCAACTTATTTGTAAGGTTTTTGTCAATTTTATTGTGCGTTTTTGTCAACTTTTTTGTTGCCTGTTTTTAGATGTTTTTGTCGCCTTTTTGTGACTTTTTTTCAATTTTTTTGTGCGTTTTTGTCAACTTTTTTGTGACGTTTTTGTCAGCTTTTTTGTGCGTTTTTGACAACTTTGTTGAGAAATTTTTGTCGCATTTTTGTGACGTTTTGGTCAATTTTGTTTAGCATTTTTGTCAACTTTGTTGAGACATTTTAGTCAAATTTTTTGTAACGTTTTGGTCAATTTTGTTGTGCGTTTTTGTAAACTTTTGTCAACTTTGTTGAGACATTTTAGTCGCATTTTGTGACGTTTTTGTCAACTTTTTTGTTAGTTTTTGACAACTTTGTTGAGATATTTTAGTCGCATTTTTGTGACGTTTTGGTCAATTTTGTTTTGCATTTTTGTCAACTTTGTTGAGACATTTTAGTCACATTTTTGTGACGTTTTTGTCAACTTATTTGTAACATTTTGGTCAATTTTGTTGTGCATTTTTGTCAACTTTGTTGAGACATTTTAGTCGCAATTTTATGACTTTTTTGTCAACTTTTTTGTAATTTTTTTGTCAATATTGTTGTGCGTTTGTGTCAGCTTTTTTGTTGCCTATTTTAACATGTTTTTGTAAACTTTTTTGTGCATTTTTGTCAAATTTCTTGAGACATTTTAGTAGGAAATTTTGTGACTTTTTTGTCAACTTTTTTGAAACATTTTTGTCAATTTTGTTGTGCGTCTGTGTCAACTTTTTTGTTGCCTATTTTTAGATGTTTTTGTCGCATTTTTGAGACGTTTTTGTAAACTTTTTTGTGACGTTTCTGTAAACTTTTTTTGTAACTTTTTGTCAATTTTGTGGTGCGTTTGTGTCACTTTTTTATGACGTCTTGGTCAACTTTGTTGAGACATTTTAGTCACATTTTTGTGACGTTTTTGTCAACTTTTTTGTGATGTTTTTGTAAACTTTTTTGTAACTTGTCAATTTTGTGGTGCGTTTGTGTCAACTTTTTTGTGACGTTTTTGTCAACTTTGTGACATTTTAGTCACATTTTTGAGACGTTTTTGTCAACTTTTTTTTAACTTTTTGTCAATTTTGTTGTGCGTTTGTGTCAAATTTTTTGTCACGTTTTTGTCAGCTTTTTTGTGCGTTTTTGACAACTTTGTTGAGATATTTTAGTCGCATTTTTGTGACGTATTTGTCAACTTATTTGTAAGGTTTTTGTCAATTTTATTGTGCGTTTTTGTCAACTTTTTTGTTGCCTGTTTTTAGATGTTTTTGTCGCCTTTTTGTGACTTTTTTTCAATTTTTTTGTGCGTTTTTGTCAACTTTTTTGTGACGTTTTTGTCAGCTTTTTTGTGCGTTTTTGACAACTTTGTTGAGACATTTTAGTCGCATTTTTGTGACGTTTTGGTCAATTTTGTTTAGCATTTTTGTCAACTTTGTTGAGACATTTTAGTTGCAATTTTGTGACGTTTGTGTCAAATTTTTTGTAACGTTTTGGTCAATTTTGTTGTGCGTTTTTGTAAACTTTTGTCAACTTTGTTGAGACATTTTAGTCGCATTTTGTGACGTTTTTGTCAACTTTTTTGTTAGTTTTTGACAACTTTGTTGAGATATTTTAGTCGCATTTTTGTGACGTTTTGGTCAATTTTGTTTTGCATTTTTGTCAACTTTGTTGAGACATTTTAGTCACATTTTTGTGACGTTTTTGTCAACTTATTTGTAACATTTTTGTCAATTTTGTTGTGCGTTTTTGTCAACTTTTTTGTTGCCTATTTTTAGATGTTTTTGTCGCCTTTTTGAGACGTTTTTGTCAAATTTTTTGTGCGTTTTTGTAAACTTTGTTGAGACGTTTTTGTCAACTTTTTTGTAACTTTTTGTCAATTTTGTGGTGCGTTTGTGTCAACTTTTTTGTGACGTTTTTGTCAACTTTGTTGAGACATTTTAGTCACATTTTTGAGACGTTTTTGTCAACTTTTTTGTAACTTTTTATCAATTTTGTTGTGAGTTTGTGTACAATTTTTTGTGACGTTTTGGTCAATTTTGTTGTGCATTTTTGTCAACTTTGTTGAGACATTTTAGTCGCAATTTTATGACTTTTTTGTCAACTTTTTTGTAATTTTTTTGTCAATATTGTTGTGCGTTTGTGTCAGCTTTTTTGTTGCCTATTTTAACATGTTTTTGTAAACTTTTTTGTGCATTTTTGTCAAATTTCTTGAGACATTTTAGTAGGAAATTTTGTGACTTTTTTGTCAACTTTTTTGAAACATTTTTGTCAATTTTGTTGTTCGTCTGTGTCAACTTTTTTGTTGCCTATTTTTAGATGTTTTTGTCAAATTTTTTGTGCGTTTTTGTCAACTTTGTTGAGACATTTTAATCGCAATTTTGTGACGTTTTTGTCAACTTATTCATAACGTTTTTGTCAATTTTGTTGTGCGTTTGTGTCAAATTTTTTGAGGTTTTGGTCAATTTTGTTGTGCGTTTTTGTCAACTTTGTTGAGACATTTTAGTCGCAATTTTGTGACTTTTTTTGTCAACTTATTTGTGACGTTTTTTTAAACTTTTTTTGTAACTTTGTCAATTTTGTTGTGCGTTTGTGTCAAATTTTTTGTCACGTTTTTGTCAGCTTTTTTGTGCGTTTTTGACAACTTTGTTGAGATATTTTAGTCGCATTTTTGTGACGTATTTGTCAATTTTGTTCTGATTTGTGTCAAATGTTTTGTGACGTTTTGGTCAATTTTGTTGTGCGTTTTTGTCAACTTTGTTGACATTTTAGTCGCAATTTTGTGACTTTTTTGTCAACTTATTTTTAACGTTTTTGTCAATTTTGTTGTGCGTTTGTATCAAATTTTTGTGACGTTTTGGTCAATTTTGTTGTGCGTTTTTGTCAACTTTGTTGAGACATTTTAGTCGCAATTTTGTGACGTTTTTGTAAACTTTTTTGTGACGTTTTTTAAAACTTTTTTTGTAACTTTTTGTCAATTTTGTTGTGCGTTTGTGTCAAATTTTTTGTAACGTTTTGGTCAATTTTGTTGTGCGTTTTTGTAAACTTTTGTCAACTTTGTTGAGACATTTTAGTCGCATTTTGTGACGTTTTTGTCAACTTTGTTGAGATATTTTAGTCGCATTTTTGTGACGTTTTTGTCAACTTATTTGTAACATTTTTGTCAATTTTGTTGTGCGTTTGTGTCAACTTTGTTGAGACATTTTAGTCACATTTTTGTGACGTTTTTGTCAACTTATTTGTAACGTTTTTGTCAATTTTGTTGTGCGTTTGTGTCAAATTTTTGTCACGTTTTGGTCAATTTTGTTGTGCGTTTGTGTCAACTTTGTTGAGACATTTTAGTCACATTTTTGTGACGTTTTTGTCAACTTATTCATAACGTTTTTGTTAATTTTGTTGTGCGTTTGTGTAAAATTTTTTGTGACTTTTTGTCAACTTTTTTGTGCATTTTTGTCAACTTTGTTGAGACATTTTAGTCACATTTTTTGTGACGTTTTTGTCAACTTATTTGTAACGTTTTTGTCAATTTTGTTGTGCGTTTGTGTCAAATTTTTTGTGACGTTTTGGTCAATTTTGTTGTGCATTTTTGTCAACTTTGTTGAAACATTTTAGTCACATTTTTGTGACGTTTTTGTCAACTTATTCATAACGTTTTTGTCAATTTTGTTGTGCGTTTGTGTCAAATTTTTTGTGGTTTTGGTCAATTTTGTTGTGCATTTCTCTCAACTTTGTTGAGATATTTTAGTCACATTTTGTGACTTTTTTGTCAACTTATTGTAAAGTTTTTGTCAATTTTGTTGAGACAATTTAGTTTCAATTTTGTGACATTTTTGTAAACTTTTTTGTAACTTTTTGTCAATTTTGTTGTGCGTTTGTGTAAAATTTTTTGTGACTTTTTGTCAACTGTGTTGAGACATTTTATTTGCAATTTTGTGACTTTTTTGTCAACTCATTTGTAACGGTTTTGTCAATTTTGTTGTGCGTTTGTGTCAAATTTTTTGTGACTTTTGGTCAATTTTGTTGTGCGTTTTTGTAAACTTTCATGTAACTTTTTGTCAATTTTGTTGTGCGTTTTTGTCAACTTTGTTGAGACATTTTAGTCGCAATTTTATAACTTTTTTGTCAACTTTTTTGTAATTTTTTTGTCAATACTGTTGTGCGTTTGTGTCAACTTTTTTGTTGCCTATTTTTAGATGTTTTTGTCGCCTTTTTGAGACGTTTTTGTCAAATTTTTTGTGCGTTTTTGTAAACTTTGTTGAGACGTTTTTGTCAACTTTTTTCTAACTTTTTGTCAATTTTGTGGTGCGTTTGTGTCAACTTTTTTGTGACGTTTTTGTCAACTTTGTTGAGACATTTTAGTCACATTTTTGAGACGTTTTTGTCAACTTTTTTGTAACTTTTTATCAATTTTGTTGTGAGTTTGTGTACAATTTTTTGTGACGTTTTGGTCAATTTTGTTGTGCATTTTTGTCAACTTTGTTGAGACATTTTAGTCGCAATTTTATGACTTTTTTGTCAACTTTTTTGTAATTTTTTTGTCAATATTGTTGTGCGTTTGTGTCAGCTTTTTTGTTGCCTATTTTAACATGTTTTTGTAAACTTTTTTGTGCATTTTTGTCAAATTTCTTGAGACATTTTAGTAGGAAATTTTGTGACTTTTTTGTCAACTTTTTTGAAACATTTTTGTCAATTTTGTTGTGCGTCTGTGTCAACTTTTTTGTTGCCTATTTTTAGATGTTTTTGTCGCATTTTTGAGACGTTTTTGTAAACTTTTTTGTGACGTTTCTGTAAACTTTTTTCTAACTTTTTGTCAATTTTGTGGTGCGTTTGTGTCACTTTTTTATGACGTCTTGGTCAACTTTGTTGAGACATTTTAGTCACATTTTTGTGACGTTTTTGTCAACTTTTTTGTGATGTTTTTGTAAACTTTTTTGTAACTTGTCAATTTTGTGGTGCGTTTGTGTCAACTTTTTTGTGACGTTTTTGTCAACTTTGTGACATTTTAGTCACATTTTTGAGACGTTTTTGTCAACTTTTTTTTAACTTTTGTCAATTTTGTTGTGCGTTTGTGTCAAATTTTTTGTCACGTTTTTGTCAGCTTTTTTGTGCGTTTTTGACAACTTTGTTGAGATATTTTAGTCGCATTTTTGTGACGTATTTGTCAATTTTGTTCTGATTTGTGTCAAATGTTTTGTGACGTTTTGGTCAATTTTGTTGTGCGTTTTTGTCAACTTTGTTGACATTTTAGTCGCAATTTTGTGACTTTTTTGTCAACTTATTTTTAACGTTTTTGTCAATTTTGTTGTGCGTTTGTATCAAATTTTTGTGACGTTTTGGTCAATTTTGTTGTGCGTTTTTGTCAACTTTGTTGAGACATTTTAGTCGCAATTTTGTGACGTTTTTGTAAACTTTTTTGTGACGTTTTTTAAAACTTTTTTTGTAACTTTTTGTCAATTTTGTTGTGCGTTTGTGTCAAATTTTTTGTAACGTTTTGGTCAATTTTGTTGTGCGTTTTTGTAAACTTTTGTCAACTTTGTTGAGACATTTTAGTCGCATTTTGTGACGTTTTTGTCAACTTTTTTGTTAGTTTTTGACAACTTTGTTGAGATATTTTAGTCGCATTTTTGTGACGTTTTTGTCAACTTATTCATAACGTTTTTGTTAATTTTGTTGTGCGTTTGTGTCAAATTTTTTGTGGTTTTGGTCAATTTTGTTGTGCGTTTTTGTCAACTTTGTTGAAACATTTTAGTCACATTTTGTGACGTTTTTGTCAACTTATTTGTAACGTTTTTGTCAATTTTGTTGTGCGTTTGTGTCAAATTTTTTGTGACGTTTTGGTCAATTTTGTTGTGCATTTTTGTCAACTTTGTTGAAACATTTTAGTCACATTTTTGTGACGTTTTTGTCAACTTATTCATAACGTTTTTGTCAATTTTGTTGTGCGTTTGTGTCAAATTTTTTGTGGTTTTGGTCAATTTTGTTGTGCATTTCTCTCAACTTTGTTGAGATATTTTAGTCACATTTTGTGACTTTTTTGTCAACTTATTGTAAAGTTTTTGTCAATTTTGTTGAGACAATTTAGTTTCAATTTTGTGACATTTTTGTAAACTTTTTTGTAACTTTTTGTCAATTTTGTTGTGCGTTTGTGTAAAATTTTTTGTGACTTTTTGTCAACTGTGTTGAGACATTTTATTTGCAATTTTGTGACTTTTTTGTCAACTCATTTGTAACGGTTTTGTCAATTTTGTTGTGCGTTTGTGTCAAATTTTTTGTGACTTTTGGTCAATTTTGTTGTGCGTTTTTGTAAACTTTCATGTAACTTTTTGTCAATTTTGTTGTGCGTTTTTGTCAACTTTGTTGAGACATTTTAGTCGCAATTTTATAACTTTTTTGTCAACTTTTTTGTAATTTTTTTGTCAATACTGTTGTGCGTTTGTGTCAACTTTTTTGTTGCCTATTTTTAGATGTTTTTGTCGCCTTTTTGAGACGTTTTTGTCAAATTTTTTGTGCGTTTTTGTAAACTTTGTTGAGACGTTTTTGTCAACTTTTTTGTAACTTTTTGTCAATTTTGTGGTGCGTTTGTGTCAACTTTTTTGTGACGTTTTTGTCAACTTTTTTGTAACTTTTTATCAATTTTGTTGTGAGTTTGTGTACAATTTTTTGTGACGTTTTGGTCAATTTTGTTGTGCATTTTTGTCAACTTTGTTGAGACATTTTAGTCGCAATTTTATGACTTTTTGTCAACTTTTTTGTAATTTTTTTGTCAATATTGTTGTGCGTTTGTGTCAGCTTTTTTGTTGCCTATTTTAACATGTTTTTGTAAACTTTTTTGTGCATTTTTGTCAAATTTCTTGAGACATTTTAGTAGGAAATTTTGTGACTTTTTTGTCAACTTTTTTGAAACATTTTTGTCAATTTTGTTGTGCGTCTGTGTCAACTTTTTTGTTGCCTATTTTTAGATGTTTTTGTCGCATTTTTGAGACGTTTTTGTAAACTTTTTTGTGACGTTTCTGTAAACTTTTTTTGTAACTTTTTGTCAATTTTGTGGTGCGTTTGTGTCACTTTTTTATGACGTCTTGGTCAACTTTGTTGAGACATTTTAGTCACATTTTTGTGACGTTTTTGTCAACTTTTTTGTGATGTTTTTGTAAACTTTTTTGTAACTTGTCAATTTTGTGGTGCGTTTGTGTCAACTTTTTTGTGACGTTTTTGTCAACTTTGTGACATTTTAGTCACATTTTTGAGACGTTTTTGTCAACTTTTTTTTAACTTTTTGTCAATTTTGTGGTGCGTTTGTGTCAACTTTTTCATGACGTTTTGGTCAACTTTGTTGAGACATTTTAGTCACATTTTTGTGACGTTTTTGTCAACTTTTTTGTAACTTGTCAATTTTGTTGTGAGTTTGTGTAAAATTTTTTGTGACGTTTTGGACAATTTTGTTGTGCATTTTTGTCAACTTTGTTGAGACATTTTAGTCGCAATTTTATGACTTTTTTGTCAACTTTTTTGTAATTTTTTTGTCAATATTGTTGTGCGTTTGTGTCAGCTTTTTTGTTGCCTATTTTAACATGTTTTTGTCGCCTTTTTGTGACGTTTTTGTCAACTTTTTTGTGCATTTTTGTAAAATTTCTTGAGACATTTTAGTAGGAAATTTTGTGACTTTTTTGTCAACTTTTTTGAAACATTTTTGTCAATTTTGTTGTGCGTCTGTGTCAACTTTTTTGTTGCCTATTTTTAAATGTTTTTGTCGCATTTTTGAGACGTTTTTGTCAAATTTTTTGTGACGTTTCTGTAAACTTTTTTGTAACATTTTGGTCAATTTTGTTGTGCGTTGTTGTCAACTTTGTTGACTTTTTTGTCAACTTTTTTGTAAGGTTTTTGTCAATTTTGTTGTGCGTTTGTGTCAAATTTTTTGAGTCATTTTAGTCGGAATTTTATGACTTTTTTTGTCAACTTTTTTGTAATTTTTTTGGCAATTTTGTTGAGCGTTTGTATCAAATTTTTTGTGACGTTTTGGTCAATTTTGCTGTGCATTTTTGTAAAATTTCTTGAGACATTTTAGTAGGAAATTTGGTGACTTTTTTGAAACATTTTTGTCAATTTTGTTGTTCGTCTGTGTCAACTTTTTTGTTGCCTATTTTTAGATGTTTTTATCAAATTTTTTGTGCGTTTTTGTCAACTTTGTTGAGACATTTTAATCGCAATTTTGTGACTTTTTTGTCAACTTATTTGTAACGTTTTTGTCAATTTTGTTGTGCGTTTGTGTCAAATTTTTTTGTGACGTTTTGGTCAATTTTGTTGTGCATTTTTGTCAACTTTGTTGAGACATTTTAGTTGCAATTTTATGACTTTTTTGTCATTTTTTTGTCAATATTGTTGTGCGTTTGTGTCAGCTTTTTTGTTGCCTATTTTAACATGTTTTTGTCGCCTTTTTGTGACTTTTTTTCAAATTTTTTGTGCGTTTTTGTCAACTTTGTTGAAACATTTTTATGACTTTTTTGTCAACTTTTTTGTAACGTTTTGGTCAATTTTGTTGTGCGTTTGTGTCAACTTTTTTGTTGCCTATTTTAACATGTTTTTGTCAACTTTTTGTAACGTTTTGGTCAATTTTGTTGTGCGTTTTTGTAAACTTTTATGTAACTTTTTTGTCAATTTTGTTGTGCGTTTGTGTCAAATTATTTGTGACGTTTTGGTCAATTTTATTGCGCATTTTTGTCAACTTTGTTGAGACACTTTAGTCGCATTTTTGTGACGTTTTTGTCAACTTTTTTGTGACGTTTTGTAATCTTTTTTGTAACATTTTTGTCAATTTTGTGTGCTTTTGTGTCAACCTTGTTGTTGCTTATTTTTAGATGTTTTTGTCGCCTTTTTGTGACGTTTTGTAAACTTTTTTGTAACTTTTTGTCAATTTTGTTGTGCATTTGTGTCAAATTTTTTGTGACGTTTTTGTCAACTTGTTTGTGCGTTTTTGTCAACTTTATTGAGACATTTTTGTCGCAATTTTGTGACTTTATCAACTTTTTTGTGACGTTTTTGTCAACTTTTTTTGTAACTTTTTGTCAATTTTGTTGTGCGTTTTTGACAACTTTGTTGAGACATTTTTGTCGCAATTTTGTGATTTTTTTATCAACTTTTTTGTGACGTTTTGGTCAATTTTGTTGTGCGTTTTTGTCAACTTTGTTGAGACATTTTAGTCACATTTTTGTGAAGTTTTTGTCAATTTTTTTATGACGTTTTTGTCAGCTTTTTTGTGCGTTTTTGACAACTTTGTTGAGACATTTTTGTCGCAATTTTGTGATTTTTTTGTACACTTTTTTGTGCATTTTTGTCAAATTTCTTGAGACATTTTAGTAGGAAATGTTGTGACTTTTTTGTCAACTTTTTTGTAACATTTTTGTCAATTTTGTGCTGTGCGTTTGTGTCACTTTTTTATGACGTCTTGGTCAACTTTGTTGAGACATTTTAGTCACATTTTTGTGACGTTTTTGTCAACTTTTTTGTGATGTTTTTGTAAACTTTTTTGTAACTTGTCAATTTTGTGGTGCGTTTGTGTCAACTTTTTTGTGACGTTTTTGTCAACTTTGTTGAGACATTTTAGTCACATTTTTGAGACGTTTTTGTCAACTTTGTTGTGCGTTTGTGTCAAATTTTTTTGTGACGTTTTGGTCAATTTTGTTGTGCATTTTTGTCAACTTTGTTGAGACATTTTAGTTGCAATTTTATGACTTTTTTGTCAACTTTTTTGTCAATATTGTTGTGCGTTTGTGTCAGCTTTTTTGTTGCCTATTTTAACATGTTTTTGTCGCCTTTTTGTGACTTTTTTTCAAATTTTTTGTGCGTTTTTGTCAACTTTGTTGAAACATTTTTATGACGTTTTGGTCAACTTTTTTATGACGTTTCTGTAAACTTTTTTGTAACGTTTTTGTCAATTTTGTTGAGACATTTTAGTCGCAATTTTGTGACTTTTTTGACAACTTATTTGTAACGTTTTTGTCAATTTTGTTGTGCGTTTGTATCAAATTTTTTGTGACGTTTTTGACAACTTTGTTGAGATATTTTAGTCGCATTTTTGTGACGTTTTTGTCAATTTTGTTGTGATTTATGTCAAATTATTTGTGACGTTTTTGTCAACTTTTTTGTGCATTTTTGTCAACTTTGTTGAGACATTTTAGTCACATTTTTGTGACGTTTTTGTCAACTTATTTATAACGTTTTTGTCAATTTTGTTGTGCGTTTCTATCAAATTTTTTGTGACGTTTTGGTAAATTTTATTGTGCGTTTTTGTAAACTTTTTTTGTAACTTTTTGTCAACTTATTTGTTACGTTTTTGTCAATTTTGTTGTGCGTTTGTATCAATTTTTGTGACGTTTTTGGTCAATTTTGTTGTGCGTTTTTGTAAACTTTTATGTCAACTTTGTTAAGACATTTTAGTCTCATTTTTGTGACGTTTTTGTCAACTTTTTTTGTGACGTTTTGTCAACTTTTTTGTAACTTTTTGTCAATTTTTTTGTGCGTTTGTGTCAAATTTTTTGTGACGTTCTTGTCAACTTTTTTTAACGTTATTGTCAACTTTGTTGAGACATTTTTGTCGCAATTTTGTGACTTTTTTATCAACTTATTTGTAAAGTTCTTGTCAATTTTGTTGTGCGTTTTTCTCAACTTTGAGAAATTTTAGTTGCAATTTTGTGACGTTTTTGTAAACTTTTTTTGTAACTTTTTGTCAATTTTGTTGTGCGTTTTGGTCAATTTTTTGAGCATTTTGTTAACTTTGTTGAGACATTTTAGTCGCAATTTTGTGACTTTTGTTGTCAACTTATTTGTAACGTTTTTGTCAATTTTGTTGTGCGTTTGTGTCAAATATTTTGTGACGTTTTGGTCAATTTTGTTGTGCGTTTATGTAAACTTTTATGTCAACTTTGTTGAGACATTTTAGTCGTATTTTTGTGACGTTTTTGTAAACTTTTTTGTGACGTTTTTGTCAACTTTTTTGTGCATTTTTGACAACTTTGTTGAGACATTTTAGTCGCAATTTTGTGACGTTTTTGTTAACTTTTTTTTGACGTTTTTTAAAACTTTTTTTGTCAATTTTGTTGTGCGTTTGTGTCAAATTTTTTGTGACGTTTTTGTCAGCTTTTTTGTAACGTTTTTGTCAATTTTGTTGTGCGTTTGTATCAAATTTTTTGTGACGTTTTTGTCAACTTTGAGATATTTTAGTCGCATTCTTGTGACGTTTTTGTCAACTTTTTTGTGCGTTTTTGTCAACTTTGAGACATTTTAGTCGCATTTTGTGACGTTTTTGTCGACATTTTTGTGCTTTTTTGTCAACTTTGTTGGGACATTTTAGTCGCATTTTGTGACGTTTTTGTCAAATTTTTTGTACGTTTTTGTCAACTTTGTTGAGACATTTTAGTCACATTTTTGTGACGTTTTTGTCAACTTTTTTGTAACTTTTTGTCAATTTTGTTGTGCGTTTGTGTCAATTTTTTTTGTGACGTTTTGGTCAATTTTGTTGTGCATTTTTGTCAACTTTGTTGAGACATTTTAGTTGCAATTTTATGACTTTTTTGTCAACTTTTTTGTCAATATTGTTGTGCGTTTGTGTCAGATTTTTTGTTGCCTATTTTAACATGTTTTTGTCGCCTTTTTTTCAAATTTTTTGTGCGTTTTTGTCAACTTTGTTGAAACATTTTTATGACGTTTTGGTCAACTTTTTTATGACGTTTCTGTAAACTTTTTTGTAACGTTTTTGTCAATTTTGTTGTGCGTTTGTGTCAACTTTTTTGTTGCCTATTTTAACATGTTTTTGTCAACTTTTTGTAACGTTTTGGTCAATTTTGTTGTGCGTTTGTGTCAACTTTTTTTGTTGCCTATTTTTAGATGTTTTTGTAGCCCTTATGTGACGTTTCTGTCAACTTTTTTGTGACGTTTCGGTCAATTTTGTTGTGCGTTTTTGTAAACTTTTATGTAACTTTTTTGTCAATTTTGTTGTGCGTTTGTGTCAACTTTTTTGTTGCCTATTTTTTAGATGTTTTTGTCGCCCTTTTTTGACGTTTCTGTCAACTTTTTTGTGACGTTTTTGTCAATTTTGTTGAGACATTTTAGTCGCAATTTTGTGACTTTTTTGACAACTTATTTGTAACGTTTTTGTCAATTTTGTTGTGCGTTTGTGTCAAATTTTTTGTGACGTTTTTGTCAGCTTTTTTGTAACGTTTTTGTCAATTTTGTTGTGCGTTTGTATCAAATTTTTTGTGACGTTTTTGACAACTTTGTTGAGATATTTTAGTCGCATTTTGTGACGTTTTTGTCAATTTTGTTGTGATTTATGTCAAATTATTTGACGTTTTTGTCAACTTTTTTGGGCATTTTTGTCAACTTTGTTGAGACATTTTAGTCACATTTTTGTGACGTTTTTGTCAACTTATTTATAACGTTTTTGTCAATTTTGTTGTGCGTTTGTACCAAATTTTTTGTGACGTTTTGGTAAATTTTATTGTGCGTTTTTGTAAACTTTTTTTGTAACTTTTTGTCAACTTATTTGTTACGTTTTTGTCAATTTTGTTGTGCGTTTGTATCAATTTTTGTGACGTTTTTGGTCAATTTTGTTGTGCGTTTTTGTAAACTTTTATGTCAACTTTGTTAAGACATTTTAGTCTCATTTTTGTGACGTTTTTGTCAACTTTTTTTGTGACGTTTTGTCAACTTTTTGTCAATTTTTTTGTGCGTTTGTGTCAAATTTTTTGTGACGTTCTTGTCAACTTTTTTGTAACGTTATTGTCAACTTTGTTGAGACATTTTTGTCGCAATTTTGTGACTTTTGTTGTCAACTTATTTGTAAAGTTCTTGTCAATTTTGTTGTGCGTTTTTCTCAACTTTGAGAAATTTTAGTTGCAATTTTGTGACGTTTTTGTAAACTTTTTTTGTAACTTTTTGTCAATTTTGTTGTGCGTTTTGGTCAATTTTTTGAGCATTTTGTTAACTTTGTTGAGACATTTTAGTCGCAATTTTGTGACTTTTGTTGTCAACTTATTTGTAACGTTTTTGTCAATTTTGTTGTGCGTTTGTGTCAAATATTTTGTGACGTTTTGGTCAATTTTGTTGTGCGTTTATGTCAACTTTTATGTCAACTTTGTTGAGACATTTTAGTCACATTTTGTGACGTTTTTGTCAATTTTGTTGGGCGTTTTTGTCAACTTTTTTGTGACGTTTTTGTTCTGCTTTTTTGTGCATTTTTGACAACTTTGTTGAGACATTTTAGTCGCAATTTTGTGACGTTTTTGTAAACTTTTTTTTGACGTTTTTTAAAACTTTTTTTGTCAATTTTGTTGTGCGTTTGTGTCAAATTTTTTGTGACGTTTTTGTCAGCTTTTTTGTAACGTTTTTGTCAATTTTGTTGTGCGTTTGTATCAAATTTTTTGTGACGTATTGGTCAATTTTGTTGTGCGTTTTTGTCAACTTTGTTGAGACACTTTAGTCGCAATTTTGTGACGTTCTTGTCAACTTTTTTGTGACGTTTTTTTAAACTTTTTTTGTAACTTTGTCAATTTTGTTGTGCGTTTGTGTCAAATTTTTTGTCACGTTTTTGTCAGCTTTTTTGTGCGTTTTTGACAACTTTGTTGAGATATTTTAGTTGCATTTTTGTGACGTTTTTGTCAATTTTGTTCTGATTTGTGTCAAATGTTTTGTGACATTTTGGTCAATTTTGTTGTGCGTTTTTGTCAACTTTGTTGACATTTTAGTCGCAATTTTGTAACTTTTTTGTCAATTTTGTTGTGCGTTTGTATCAAATTTTTTGTGACGTTTTGGTCAATTTTGTTCTGATTTGTGTCAAATTATTTGAGACATTTTGCTCAATTTTGTTGTGCAATTTTGTGACGTTTTTTTCAACTTATTTGTAACGTTTTTGTCAATTTTTTTGTGCGTTTGTGTCAAATATTTTGTGACGTTTTGGTCAATTTTGTTGTGCGTTCATGTAAACTTTTATGTCAGCTCTTTTGTGACGTTTTGTAAACTTTTTTGTAACTTTGTCAATTTTATTGTGCGTTTGTCATTTTTTGTGACGTTTTTGTCGACATTTTTGTGCTTTTTTGTCAACTTTGTTGGGACATCTTAGTCGCATTTTGTGACGTTTTTTGTCAACTTATTTGTAATGTTTTTGTCAATTTTGTTGTGCGTTTGTATCAAATTTTTGTGACGTTTTTGTCAATTTTGTTGTGCGTTTTTGTCTACTTTGTTGAGACATTTTAGTCGCAATTTTGTGACGTTTTTGTCAACTTTTTTGTGACGTTTTTTTAAACTTTTTTTTGTAACTTTTTGTCAATTTTGTTGCGACATTTTATTTGCAATTTTGTGACTTTTTTGTCAACTCATTTGTAACGGTTTTGTCAATTTTGTTGTGCGTTTGTGTCGAATTTTTTGTGACGTTTTTGTCAACTTTGAGATATTTTAGTCGCATTCTTGTGACGTTTTTGTCAATTTTGTTCTGATTTGTGTCAAATTATTTGTGACATTTTGCTCAATTTTGTTGTGCGTTTTTTGTCAACTTTGTTGAGACCTTTTAGTCGCAATTTTGTGACTTTTTTTGTCAACTTATTTGTAACGTTTTGGTCAATTTTGTTGTGCGTTCATGTAAACTTTTATGTCAACTTTTTTGTGACGTTTTGTAAACTTTTTTGTAACTTTGTCAATTTTATTGTGCGTTTGTGTCATTTTTTGTGACGTTTTTGTCGACATTTTTGTCGACATTTTTGTGCTTTTTTGTCAACTTTGTTGGGACATTTTAGTCGCATTTTGTGACGTTTTTTGTCAACTTATTTGTAATGTTTTTGTCAATTTTGTTGTGCGTTTGTATCAAATTTTTGTGACGTTTTTGTCAATTTTGTTGTGCGTTTTTGTCTACTTTGTTGAGACATTTTAGTCGCAATTTTGTGACGTTTTTGTCAACTTTTTTGTGACGTTTTTTTAAACTTTTTTTTGTAACTTTTTGTCAATTTTGTTGTGCGTTTGTGTCAAATTTTTTATCACGTTTTTGTCAGCTTTTTTGTGCGTTTTTGACAACTTTGTTGAGATATTTTAGTCGCAATTTTGTGACGTTTTTGTCAACTTATTTGTAACTTTTTGTCAATTTTGTTGCGACATTTTATTTGCAATTTTGTGACTTTTTTTGTCAACTCATTTGTAACGGTTTTGTCAATTTTGTTGTGCGTTTGTGTCAAATTTTTTGTCACGTTTTGGTCAATTTTGTTGTGCATTTTTGTCAACTTTGTTGAGACATTTTAGTCGCATTTTTGTCAATTTTGTTCTGATTTGTGTCAAATTTTTTGTGACGTTTTGGTCAATTTTGTTGTGCGTTTTTGTCAACTTTGTTGAGACATTTTAGTCGCAATTTTGTGACTTTTTTGTCAACTTATTTGTAATGTTTTTGTCACTTTTGTTGTGCGTTTGTATCAAATTTTTTTGAAGTTTTGGTCAATTTTGTTGTGCGTTTTTGTAAACTTTTATGTAACTTTTTGTCAATTTTGTTGTGCGTTTTTGTCAACTTTGTTGAGACATTTTAGTCGCAATTTTGTGACGTTTTTGTCAACTTATTTGTACCATTTTTGTCAATTTTGTTGTGCGTTTGTGTCAAATTTTTTGTGACGTTTTGGTCGTTTTTGTAAACTTTTATGTAACTTTTGGTCAATTTTGTTGTGCGTTTTTGTCAACTTTGTTGAGACATTTTAGTCGCAATTTTGTGACGTTTTTGTAAACTTTTTTGTGACTTTTTTTAAACTTTTTTTGTAACTTTTTGTCAATTTTGTTGTGCGTTTGTGTCAAATTTTTTGTGACGTTTTGATTAATTTTGTTGTGCATTTTTGTCAACTTTGTTGAGACATTTTAGTCGCAATTTTATAACTTTTTTGTCAACTTTCTTGTAATTTTTTTGTCAATATTGTTGTGCGTTTGTCAGCTTTTTTGTTGCCTATTTTAACATGTTTTTGTCGCCTTTTTGTGACGTTTTTCTCAACTTTTTGTGCATTTTTGTCAAATTTGAGACATTTTAGTAGGAAATTTTGTGACTTTTTTGAAACATTTTTGTCAATTTTGTTGTGCGTCTGTGTCAACTTTGTTGAGACATTTTAGTCACATTTTTGTGACGTTTTTGTCAACTTTTTTGTGATGTTTTTGTAAACTTTTTTTGTAACTTGTCAATTTTGTGGTGCGTTTGTGTCAACTTTTTTGTGACGTTTTTGTCAACTTTGTTGAGACATTTTAGTCACATTTTTGTGACGTTTTTGTCAACTTTTTTGTAACTTTTTATCAATTTTGTTGTGAGTTTGTGTAAAATTTTTTGTGACGTTTTGGTCAATTTTGTTGTGCATTTTTGTCAACTTTCTTGAGACATTTTAGTAGGAAATTTTGTGACTTTTTTGTCAACTTTTTTGTAATTTTTTTGTCAATATTGTTGTGCGTTTGTGTCAACTTCTTTGTTGCCTATTTTTAGATGTTTTTGTCGCATTTTTGAGACGTTTTTGTCAAATTTTTGGTGCGTTTTTGTCAACTTTGTTGAGACATTTTAGTCACATTTTTGTGACGTTTTTGTCAACTTTTTTGTGACGTTTTTGTCAACTTTGTTGAGACATTTTATTCAACTTTTTTGTAAATTATCAATTTTGTGAGTTTGTGTAAAATTTTTTGTGACGTTTTGGTCAATTTTGTTGTGCATTTTTGTCAACTTTGTTGAGACATTTTAGTCGCAATTTTATGACTTTTTTGTCAACTTTTTTGTAATTTTTTTGTCAATATTGTTGTGCATTTGTGTCAACTTTTTTGTTGCCTATTTTAACATGTTTTTGTCGCCTTTTTGTGAAGTTTTTGTCAACTTTTTTGTGCATTTTTGTCAAATTTCTTGAGACATTTTAGTAGGAAATGTTGTGACTTTTTTGTCAACTTTTTTGTAACATTTTTGTCAATTTTGTTGTGCGTCTGTGTCAACTTCTTTGTTGCCTATTTTTAGATGTTTTTGTCGCATTTTTGAGACGTTTTTGTCAAATTTTTTGTGCGTTTTTGTCAACTTTGTTGAGACATTTTAGTCAACTTTTTTGTGACGTTTTTGTAAACTTTTTGTCAATTTTGTGGTGCGTTTGTGTCAACTTTTTTATGGTGTTTTGGTCAACTTTGTTGATACATTTTAGTCAACTTTTTTGTGACGTTTTTGTAAACTTTTTGTCAATTTTGTGGTGCGTTTGTGTCAACTTTTTTGTGACGTTTTTGTCAACTTTGTTGGGACATTTTATTCACATTTTTGTGACGTTTTTGTCAACTTTTTTGTAACTTTTTATCAATTTTGTTGTGCGTTTGTGTAAAATTTTTTGTGACGTTTTGGTTAGCTTTGAGACATTTTAGTCACATTTTTGTGACGTTTTTGTCAACTTTTTTGTAACTTTTTATCAATTTTGTGGTGCGTTTGTGTAAAATTTTTTGAGACATTTTAGTCACATTTTTGTGACGTTTTTGTCAACTTTTTTGTAACTTTTTATCAATTTTGTTGTGCGTTTGTGTAAAAATTTTTGTGACGTTTTGGTCAATTTTGTTGTGCATTTTTGTCAACTTTGTTGAGACATTTTAGTCGCAATTTTATAACTTTTTTTGTCAACTTTTTTGTAATTCTTTTTTCAATATTGTTGTGCGTTTGTGTCAACTTTTTTGTTGCCTATTTTAACATGTTTTTGTCGCCTTTTTGTGACGTTTTTGTCAACTTTTTTGTGCATTTTTGTCAAATTTCTTGAGACATTTTAGTAGGAAATGTTGTGACTTTTTTGTAACATTTTTGTCAATTTTATTGTGCGTCTGTGTCAACTTCTTTGTTGCCTATTTTTAGATGTTTTTGTCGCAATTTTGAGACGTTTTTGTCAAATTTTTTGTGACGTTTTTGTAAACTTTTTTTGTAACTTTTTGTCAATTTTGTGGTGCGTTTGTGTCACTTTTTTATGACGTTTTGGTGAACTTCGTTAAGACATTTCAGTCACATTTTTGTGACGTTTTTGTCATCTTTTTTTGTAACTTTTTGTCAATTTTGTGGTGCGTTTGTGTCACTTTTTTATGACGTTTTGGTCAACTTTGTTGAGACATTTTAGTCACATTTTTGAGACGTTTTTGTCAACTTTTTTGTAACTTTTTGTCAATTTTGTGGTGCGTTTGTGTCAACTTTTTTATGACGTTTTGGTCAACTTTGTTGAGACATTTTAGTCACATTTTTGTGACGTTTTTGTCAACTTTTTTGTAACTTTTTATCAATTTTGTTGTGCGTTTGTGTAAAAATTTTTGTGACGTTTTGATCAACTTTGAGACATTTTAGTCACATTTTTGTGACGTTTTTGTCAACTTTTTTGTGACTTTTTGTAAACTTTTTTTGTAACTTGTCAATTTTGTGGTGCGTTTGTGTCAACTTTTTTGTGACGTTTTTGTCAACTTTGTTGAGACATTTTAGTCACATTTTTGTGACTTTTTTGTCAACTTTTTTGTGCATTTTTGTCAACTTTGAGACATTTTAGTAGGAAATTTTGTGACTTTTTTGTCAATATTGTTGTGCGTTTGTGTCAACTTTTTTGTTGCCTATTTTAACATGTTTTTGTCGCCTTTTTGTGCATTTTTGTCAACTTTCTTGAGACATTTTAGTAGGAAATTTTGTGACTTTTGTCAACTTTTTTGTAATTTTTTTGTCAATATTGTTGTGCGTTTGTGTCAACTTTTTTGTTGCCTATTTTAACATTTTTTTGTCGCCTTTTTGAGACGTTTTTGTCAAATTTTTTGTGCGTTTTTGTCAACTTTGTTGAGACATTTTAGTCACATTTTTGTGACGTTTTTGTCAACTTTTTTGTGACGTTTTTGTAAACTTTTTTTGTAACTTTTTGTCAATTTTGTGGTGCGTTTGTGTCACTTTTTTTTGACGTTTTGGTCAACTTTGTTAAGACATTTTAGTCACATTTTTGTGACATTTGTGTCAACTTTTTTATGACGTTTTGGTCAACTTTGTTGAGACATTTTAGTCACATTTTTGTGACGTTTTTGTCAACTTTTTTGTAACTTTTTATCAATTTTGTTGTGCTTTTGTCACTTTTTTATGACGTTTTGGTCAACTTTGAGACATTTTAGTCACATTTTTGTGACGTTTTTGTCAACTTTTTTGTGACGTTTTGGTCAACTTTGTTGACATTTTAGTCACATTTTTGTGACGTTTTTGTCAACTTTTTTGTAACTTTTTATCAATTTTGTTGTGCGTTTGTGTAAAAATTTTTGTGACGTTTTAGTCAACTTTGAGACATTTTAGTCACATTTTTGTGACGTTTTTGTCAACTTTTTTGTGTCGTTTTTGTCAACTTTTTTGTGACGTTTTTGTCAACTTTGTTGAGACATTTTAGTCACATTTTTGTGACGTTTTCGTCAACTGTTTTGTAACTTTTTATCAATTTTGTTGTGAGTTTGTGTAAAAAATTTTTGTGACGTTTTGGTCAATTTTGTTGTGCATTTTTGTCAACTTTGTTGAGACAATTTAGTCGCAATTTTATGACTTTTTTGTAATTTTTTTGTCAATATTGTTGCGCGTTTGTGTCAACTTTTTTGTTGCCTATATTAACATGTTTTTGTCGCCTTTTTGTGACGTTTTTGTCAACTTTTTTGTGCATTTTTGTCAAATTTCTTGAGACATTTTAGTAGGAAATATGACTTTTTTGTCAACTTTTTTGTAACATTTTTGTCAATTTTGTTGTGCGTCTGTGTCAACTTCTTTGTTGCCTATTTTTAGATGTTTTTGTCGCATTTTTGAGACGTTTTTGTCAAATTTTTTGTGTGTTTTTGTCAACTTTTTTTGTAACTTGTTGTCAATTTTGTGGTGCAGTTGTGTCACTTTTTTATGACGTTTTGGTCAACTTTGTTGAGACATTTTAGTCACATTTTTGTGACGTTTTTGTCAACTTTTTTGTAACTTTTTATCAATTTTGTTGTGCGTTTGTGTAAAATTTTTATGACGTTTTGGTCAACTTTGAGACATTTTAGTCACATTTTTGTGACGTTTTTGTCAACTTTTTTGTAACTTTTTATCAATTTTGTTGTGCGTTTGTCACTTTTTTATGACGTTTTGGTCAACTTTGTTGAGACATTTTAGTCACATTTTTGAAACATTTTTGTCAACTTTTTTGTAACTTTTTGTCAATTTTGTGGTGCGTTTGTGTAAACTTTTTTATGACGTTTTGGTCAACTTTGTTGAGACATTTTAGTCACATTTTTGTGACGTTTTTGTCAACTTTTTTGTGACGTTTTTGTCAACTGTTTTGTAACTTTTTATCAATTTTGTTGTGAGTTTGTGTAAAATTTTTTGTGACGTTTTGGTCAACTTTGTTGAGACATTTTAGTCGCAATATTATGACTTTTTTGTCAACTTTTTTGTAATTTTTTTGTCAATATTGTTGTGCGTTTGTGTCAACTTTTTTGTTGATAATTCTAACATGCTTTTGTCGCCTTTTTGTGAAGTTTTGGTCAACTTTTTTGTGCATTTTTGTCAACTTTCTTGAGACATTTTAGTAGGAAATTTTGTGACTTTTTTGTCAACTTTTTTGTAATTTTTTTGTCAATATTGTTGTGCATTTGTGTCAACTTTTTTGTTGCCTATTTTAACATGTTTTTGTCGCCTATTTGTGACGTTTTTGTCAACTTTTTTGTGCATTTTTGTCAACTTTCTTGAGACATTTTAGTAGGAAATTTTGTGACTTTTTTGTCAACTTTTTTGTAATTTTTTTGTCAATTTTGTTGTGCGTTTGTGTCAACTTTTTTGTGACGTTTTTGTCAACTTTGTTGAGACATTTTAGTCACATTTTTGTGACGTTTTTGTCAACTTTTTTGAGACGTTTTTGTCAACTTTTTTGTAACTTTTTGTCAATTTTGTGGTGCGTTTGTCTCACTTTTTTATGACGTTTTGGTCAACTTTGTTGAGACATTTTAGTCACATTTTTGAAACATTTTTGTCAACTTTTTTGTAACTTTTTGTCAATTTTGTGGTGCGTTTTTGTCAACTTTTTTATGACGTTTTGGTCAACTTTGTTGAGACATTTTAGTCACATTTTTGTGACGTTTTTGTCAACTTTTTTGTAACTTTTTATCAATTTTGTTGTGCGTTTGTGTAAAAATTTTTGTGACGTTTTGGTCAACTTTGAGACATTTTAGTCACATTTTTGTGACGTTTTTGTCAACTTTTTTGTGACGTTTTTGTAAACTTTTTTTGTAACTTGTCAATTTTGTGGTGCGTTTTGGTCAATTTTGTTGTGCATTTTTGTCAACTTTATTGAGACAATTTAGTCGCAATTTTATGACTTTTTTTGTCAACTTTTTTGTAATTTTTTTGTCAATATTGTTATGCGTTTGTGTCAACTTTTTTGTTGCCTATTTTAACATGTTTTTGTCGCCTTTTTGTGACGTTATTGTCAACTTTTTTGTGCATTTTTGTCAACTTTCTTGAGACATTTTAGTAGGAAATTTTGTGACTTTTGTCAACTTTTTTGTAATTTTTTTGTCAATATTGTTGCGCGTTTGTGTCAACTTTTTTGTTGCCTATTTTAACATGTTTTTGTCGCCTTTTTGTGACGTTTTTGTCAACTTTTTTGTGCATTTTTGTCAAATTTCTTGAGACTTTTTAGTAGGAAATGTTGACTTTTTTGTCAACTTTTTTGTAACATTTTTGTCAATTTTGTTGTGCGTTTGTGTCAACTTTTTTATGACGTTTTTGTCAACTTTGTTGAGACATTTTAGTCACATTTTTGTGACGTTTTTGTCAACTTTTTTGTAACTGTATCAATTGTGTTGTGAGTTTGTGTAAAAATTTTTGTGACGTTTTGGTCAATTTTGTTGTGCATTTTTGTCAACTTTGTTGAGACATTTTAGTCGCAATTTTATGACTTTTTTGTCAACTTTTTTGTAATTTTTTTGTCAATATTGTTGTGCGTTTGTGTCAACTTTTTTGTTGCCTATTCTAACATGTTTTTGTCGCCTTTTTGTGACGTTTTTGTCAACTTTTTTGTAACATTTTTGTCAATTTTGTTGTGCGTCTGTGTCAACTTCTTTGTTGCCTATTTTTAGATGTTTTTGTCGCATTTTTGAGACGTTTTTGCCAAATTTTTTGTGCGTTTTTGTCAACTTTGTTGAGACATTTTAGTCACATTTTTGTGACGTTTTTGTCAACTTTTTTGTAACTTTTTGTCAATTTTGTGGTGCGTTTGTGTCAACTTTTTTATGACGTTTTGATCAACTTTGTTGAGACATTTTAGTCACATTATTGTGACGTTTTTGTCAACTTTTTTGTAACTTTTTATCAATTTTGTTGTGCGTTTGTGTAAAAAATTTTGTGACGTTTTGGTCAACTTTGAGACGTTTTTGTCAACTTTTTGTGACGTTTTTGTCAACTTTTTTGTGACGTTTTTGTCAACTTTTTTGTAACTTTTTATCAATTTTGTTGTGCGTTTGTGTAAAATTTTTTGTGACGTTTTGGTCAACTTTGAGACATTTTAGTCACATTTTTGTGACGTTTTTGTCAACTTTTTTATGACGTTTTTGTCAACTTTGTTGAGACATTTTAGTCGCAATTTTATGACTTTTTTGTAATTTTTTTGTCAATATTGTTGCGCGTTTGTGTCAACTTTTTTGTTGCCTATATTAACATGTTTTTGTCGCCTTTTTGTGACGTTTTTGTCAACTTTTTTGTGCATTTTTGTCAAATTTCTTGAGACATTTTAGTAGGAAATATGACTTTTTTGTCAACTTTTTTGTAACATTTTTGTCAATTTTGTTGTGCGTCTGTGTCAACTTCTTTGTTGCCTATTTTTAGATGTTTTTGTCGCATTTTTGAGACGTTTTTGTCAAATTTTTTGTGTGTTTTTGTCAACTTTTTTTGTAACTTGTTGTCAATTTTGTGGTGCAGTTGTGTCACTTTTTTATGACGTTTTGGTCAACTTTGTTGAGACATTTTAGTCACATTTTTGTGACGTTTTTGTCAACTTTTTTGTAACTTTTTATCAATTTTGTTGTGCGTTTGTGTAAAATTTTTATGACGTTTTGGTCAACTTTGAGACATTTTAGTCACATTTTTGTGACGTTTTTGTCAACTTTTTTGTAACTTTTTATCAATTTTGTTGTGCGTTTGTCACTTTTTTATGACGTTTTGGTCAACTTTGTTGAGACATTTTAGTCACATTTTTGAAACATTTTTGTCAACTTTTTTGTAACTTTTTGTCAATTTTGTGGTGCGTTTGTGTAAACTTTTTTATGACGTTTTGGTCAACTTTGTTGAGACATTTTAGTCACATTTTTGTGACGTTTTTGTCAACTTTTTTGTGACGTTTTTGTCAACTGTTTTGTAACTTTTTATCAATTTTGTTGTGAGTTTGTGTAAAATTTTTTGTGACGTTTTGGTCAACTTTGTTGAGACATTTTAGTCGCAATATTATGACTTTTTTGTCAACTTTTTTGTAATTTTTTTGTCAATATTGTTGTGCGTTTGTGTCAACTTTTTTGTTGATAATTCTAACATGCTTTTGTCGCCTTTTTGTGAAGTTTTGGTCAACTTTTTTGTGCATTTTTGTCAACTTTCTTGAGACATTTTAGTAGGAAATTTTGTGACTTTTTTGTCAACTTTTTTGTAATTTTTTTGTCAATATTGTTGTGCATTTGTGTCAACTTTTTTGTTGCCTATTTTAACATGTTTTTGTCGCCTATTTGTGACGTTTTTGTCAACTTTTTTGTGCATTTTTGTCAACTTTCTTGAGACATTTTAGTAGGAAATTTTGTGACTTTTTTGTCAACTTTTTTGTAATTTTTTTGTCAATTTTGTTGTGCGTTTGTGTCAACTTTTTTGTGACGTTTTTGTCAACTTTGTTGAGACATTTTAGTCACATTTTTGTGACGTTTTTGTCAACTTTTTTGAGACGTTTTTGTCAACTTTTTTGTAACTTTTTGTCAATTTTGTGGTGCGTTTGTCTCACTTTTTTATGACGTTTTGGTCAACTTTGTTGAGACATTTTAGTCACATTTTTGAAACATTTTTGTCAACTTTTTTGTAACTTTTTGTCAATTTTGTGGTGCGTTTTTGTCAACTTTTTTATGACGTTTTGGTCAACTTTGTTGAGACATTTTAGTCACATTTTTGTGACGTTTTTGTCAACTTTTTTGTAACTTTTTATCAATTTTGTTGTGCGTTTGTGTAAAAATTTTTGTGACGTTTTGGTCAACTTTGAGACATTTTAGTCACATTTTTGTGACGTTTTTGTCAACTTTTTTGTGACGTTTTTGTAAACTTTTTTTGTAACTTGTCAATTTTGTGGTGCGTTTTGGTCAATTTTGTTGTGCATTTTTGTCAACTTTATTGAGACAATTTAGTCGCAATTTTATGACTTTTTTTGTCAACTTTTTTGTAATTTTTTTGTCAATATTGTTATGCGTTTGTGTCAACTTTTTTGTTGCCTATTTTAACATGTTTTTGTCGCCTTTTTGTGACGTTATTGTCAACTTTTTTGTGCATTTTTGTCAACTTTCTTGAGACATTTTAGTAGGAAATTTTGTGACTTTTGTCAACTTTTTTGTAATTTTTTTGTCAATATTGTTGCGCGTTTGTGTCAACTTTTTTGTTGCCTATTTTAACATGTTTTTGTCGCCTTTTTGTGACGTTTTTGTCAACTTTTTTGTGCATTTTTGTCAAATTTCTTGAGACTTTTTAGTAGGAAATGTTGACTTTTTTGTCAACTTTTTTGTAACATTTTTGTCAATTTTGTTGTGCGTTTGTGTCAACTTTTTTATGACGTTTTTGTCAACTTTGTTGAGACATTTTAGTCACATTTTTGTGACGTTTTTGTCAACTTTTTTGTAACTGTATCAATTGTGTTGTGAGTTTGTGTAAAAATTTTTGTGACGTTTTGGTCAATTTTGTTGTGCATTTTTGTCAACTTTGTTGAGACATTTTAGTCGCAATTTTATGACTTTTTTGTCAACTTTTTTGTAATTTTTTTGTCAATATTGTTGTGCGTTTGTGTCAACTTTTTTGTTGCCTATTCTAACATGTTTTTGTCGCCTTTTTGTGACGTTTTTGTCAACTTTTTTGTAACATTTTTGTCAATTTTGTTGTGCGTCTGTGTCAACTTCTTTGTTGCCTATTTTTAGATGTTTTTGTCGCATTTTTGAGACGTTTTTGCCAAATTTTTTGTGCGTTTTTGTCAACTTTGTTGAGACATTTTAGTCACATTTTTGTGACGTTTTTGTCAACTTTTTTGTAACTTTTTGTCAATTTTGTGGTGCGTTTGTGTCAACTTTTTTATGACGTTTTGATCAACTTTGTTGAGACATTTTAGTCACATTATTGTGACGTTTTTGTCAACTTTTTTGTAACTTTTTATCAATTTTGTTGTGCGTTTGTGTAAAAAATTTTGTGACGTTTTGGTCAACTTTGAGACGTTTTTGTCAACTTTTTGTGACGTTTTTGTCAACTTTTTTGTGACGTTTTTGTCAACTTTTTTGTAACTTTTTATCAATTTTGTTGTGCGTTTGTGTAAAATTTTTTGTGACGTTTTGGTCAACTTTGAGACATTTTAGTCACATTTTTGTGACGTTTTTGTCAACTTTTTTATGACGTTTTTGTCAACTTTGTTGAGACATTTTAGTCACATTTTTGTGACGTTTTTGTCAACTTTTTTGTAACTTTTTATCAATTTTGTTGTGCATTTGTGTAAATTTTTTTGTGACGTTTTGGTCAACTTTGAGATATTTTAGTCACATTTTTGTGACGATTTTGTCAACTTTGTTGAGACATTTTAGTCACATTTTTTTGACGTTTTTGTCAACTTTTTTGTAACTTTTTATCAATTTTGTGGTGCGTTTGTGTCAACTTTTTTATGACGTTTTGATCAACTTTGTTGAGACATTTTAGTCACATTTTTGTGACGTTTTTGTCAACTTTTTTGTGACGTTTTTGTAAACTTTTTTTGTAACTTGTCAATTCTGTGGTGCGTTTGTGTCAACTTTTTTGTGACGTTTTTGTCAACTTTGTTGAGACATTTTAGTCACATTTTTGTGACGTTTTTGTCAACTGTTTTGTAACTTTTTATCAATTTTGTTGTGAGTTTGTGTAAAATTTTTTGTGACGTTTTGGTCAACTTTGAGACATTTTAGTCACATTTTTTGTGACGTTTTGGTCAACGTTTTTGTGACGTTTTTGTCAGCTTTGTTGTAATTTTTTTGTCAATATTGTTGTGCGTTTGTGTCAACTTTTTTGTTGCCTATTTTAACATGTTTTTGTCGCCTTTTTGTGACGTTTTTGTCAAATTTTTTGTGCATTTTTGTCAACTTTCTTGAGACATTTTAGTAGGAAATTTTGTGACTTTTGTCAACTTTTTTGTAACATTTTTGTCAACTTATTTGTAACGTTTTTGTCAATTTTGTTGTGCGTTTGTGTCAACTTTTTTGTGACGTTTTTGTCAACTTATTTGTAACGTTTTTGTCAATTTTGTTGTGCGTTTGTGTCAAATTTTTTGTGACGTTTTGGTCAATTTCGTTGTGCGTTTTGTAAACTTATGTCAACTTTGTTGAGACATTTTAGTCGCATTTTTGTGACGTTTTTGTCAACTTTTTTGTGACGTTTTTTAAACTTTTTTGTAACTTTTTGTCAATTTTGTTGAGACATTTTTGTTGCAATTTTGTGACTTTTTTATCAACTTATTTGTAACGTTTTTGTCAATTTTGTTGTGCGTTTGTGTCAAAGTTTTTGTGACGTTTTGGTCAATTTTGTTGTGCGTTTTTGTCAAATTTTTTTGAGACATTTTAGTTGCAATTTTGTGACGTTTTTGTCAACTTATTTGTAACGTTTTTGTCAATTTTGTTGTGCGTTTTTGTCATTTGTTGAGACATTTTAGTCGCAATTTTGTGACGTTTTTGTCAACTTTTTTGTGACGTTTTTGTCAACTTTTTTGTGCTTTTTTAACAACTTTGTTGAGATATTTTAGTCTCATTTTTGTGACGTTTTTGTCAATTTTGTTCTGATTTGTGTCAACTTATTTGTAACGTTTTTGTCAATTTTGTTGTGCGTTTATGTCAAATTTTTTGTGACGTTTTGGTCAATTTTGCTGTGCATTTTTGTCAACTTTGTTGAGACATTTTAGTCACATTTTTGTGACGTTTTTGTCAACTTATTTGTAACGTTTTTGTCAATTTTGTTGTGCGTTTTTGTCAACTTTGTTGAGACATTTTAGTCGCAATTTTGTGACGTTTTTTTAAACTTGTAAGTTTTTGTCAATTTTGTTGTGCGTTTGTGTCGAATTTTTTGTGACGTTTTTGTCAACTTTGTTGAGACATTTTAGTCGCATTTTTGTGACGTTTTTGTCAACTTTTTTGTGACGTTTTTGTCAACTTATTTGTAACGTTTTTATCAATTTTGTTGTGCGTTTTTGTCATTTGTTGAGACATTTTAGTCGCAATTTTGTGACGTTTTTGTCAACTTTTTTGTGCGTTTTTGACAACTTTGTTGAGATATTTTAGTCGCATTTTTGTGACGTTTTTGTCAATTTTGTTCTGATTTGTGTCAAATTATTTGTGACGTTTTTGTCAATTTTGTTGTGCGTTTTTGTCAACTTTGTTGAGACATTTTAGTCACATTTGTGTGACGTTTTTGTCAATTTTGTTGTGCGTTTTTGTAAACTTTTATGTATCTTTTTGTCAATTTTGTTGTGCGTTTTTGTCAACTTTGTTGAGACCTTTTAGTCGCAATTTGACGTTTTTGTAAACTTTTTTGTGACGTTTTTTAAAACTTTTTTTGTAACGTTTTTGTCAATTTTGTTGTGCGTTTGTGTCAACATTGTTGGGACATTTTAGTTGCAATTTTGTGACGTTTTTGTCAACATTTTTTGTGCATTTTTGTCAACTTTGTTGAGACATTTTAGTCACATTTTTGTGACGTTTTTGTCAATTTTGTTGTGCGTTTTTGTAAACTTTTATGTAACTTTTTGTCAATTTTGTTGTGCGTTTTTGTCAACTTTGTTGAGACATTTTAGTCGCAATTTTGTTGTGCGTTTTTGTCAACTTATTTGTAACGTTTTTGTCAATTTTGTTGTGTTTAAATCAAATTTTTTGTGATGTTTTTGTCGACATTTTTGTGCTTTTTTGTCAACTTTGTTGGGACATTTTAGTCGCATTTTGTGACTTTTTTGTCAACTTATTGTAAAGTTTTTGTCAATTTTGTTGTGCGTTTGTGTCAAATTTTTTGTGACGTTTTGGTCAATTTTGTTATGCGTTTTTGTAAACTTTTATGTAACTTTTTGTCAATTTTGTTGTGCGTTTGTGTCAAATTTTTTGTGACGTTTTGGTCAATTTTGTTGTGCGTTTTTGTCAACTTTGTTGAGACATTTTATGACTTTTTTTGTCAACTTATTTGTAACGTTTTTGTCAATTTTGTTGTGCGTTTGTGTCAAATTTTTTGTCAATTTTGTTGTGACATTTTAGTCGCAATTTTGTGACGTTTTTGTGAACTTTTTTGTGACGTTTTTTTAAACTTTTTTTGTAACGTTTTTGTCAATTTTGTTGTGCGTTTTTGTCAACTTTGTTGAGACATTTTAGTCGCAATTTTTTGACTTTTTTTGTCAACTTATTTGTAACGTTTTTGTCAATTTTGTTGTGCGTTTATGTCAAATTTTTTGTGACGTTTTGGTCAATTTTGCTGTGCATTTTTGTCAATTTTGTTGAGACATTTTAGTCACATTTTTGTGACGTTTTTGTCAATTTTGTTGTGCGTTTGTGTCAAATTTTTTGTGACGTTTTTGTCAATTTTGTTGTGCGTTTGGGTCAAATTTTTTGTGACGTTTTGGTCAATTTTGTTGTGCGTTTTTGTCAACTTTGTTGAGACATTTTATGACTTTTTTTGTCAACTTATTTGTAACGTTTTTGTCAATTTTGTTGTGCGTTTGTGTCAAATTTTTTATCACGTTTTGGTCAATTTTGTTGTGCGTTTTTGTAAACTTTTATGTAACTTTTTGTCAATTTTGTTGTGCGTTTTTGTCAACTTTGTTGAGACATTTTAGTCGCAATTTTGTTGTGCGTATTTGTCAACTTATTTGTAACGTTTTTGTCAATTTTGTTGTGTGTTTATATCAAATTTTTTGTGACGTTTTTGTTGACATTTTTGTGCTTTTTTGTCAACTTATTGTAAAGTTTTTGTCAATTTTGTTGTGCGTTTTGTCAACTTTGTTGAGACATTTTAGTCGCAATTTTGTGACGTTTTTGTCAACTTTTTTGTGACGTTTTTGTCAACTTTTTTGTGCGTTTTTGACAACTTTGTTGAGATATTTTAGTCGCATTTTTGTGAAGTTTTTGTCAATTTTGTTCTGATTTGTGTCAAATTATTTGTGACGTTTTTGTCAATTTTGTTGTGCATTTTTGTCAACTTTGAGACATTTTAGTCACATTTTTGTGAAGTTTTTGTCAACTTATATGTAACGTATTTGTCAATTTTGTTGTGCGTTTTTGTCAACTTTGTTGAGACATTTTAGTCGCAATTTTTTGACTTTTTTTGTCAACTTATTTGTAACGTTTTTGTCAAATTTTTTGTGACGTTTTGGTCAATTTTGCTGTGCATTTTTGTCAACTTTGTTGAGACATTTTAGTCACATTTTTTTGACGTTTTTGTCAATTTTGTTGTGCGTTTGTGTCAAATTTTTTGTCAATTTTGTTGTGCGTTTTTGTCAAGTTTGTTGAGACCTTTTAGTCGCAATTTGACGTTTTTGTAAACTTTTTTGTGACGTTTTTTTAAACTTTTTTTGTAACGTTTTTGTCAATTTTGTTGTGCGTTTGTGTCAACTTTGAGACATTTTAGTCGCAATTTTGTGACTTTTTTGTTAACTTATTTGTAACGTTTTTGTCAATTTTGTTGTGCGTTTGTGTCAAATTTTTTATCACGTTTTGGTCAATTTTGTTGTGCATTTTTGTCAACTTTGTTGAGACATTTTAGTCACATTTTTGTGACGTTTTTGTCAATTTTGTTGTGCGTTTTTGTAAACTTTTATGTAACTTTTTGTCAATTTTGTTGTGCGTTTTTGTCAACTTTGTTGAGACATTTTAGTCGCAATTTTGTTGTGCGTTTTTGTCAACTTATTTGTAACGTTTTTGTCAATTTTGTTGTGTGTTTATATCAAATTTTTTGTGACGTTTTTGTCGACATTTTTGTGCTTTTTTGTCAACTTTGTTGGGACATTTTAGTCGCATTTTGTGACTTTTTTGTCAACTTATTGTAAAGTTTTTGTCAATTTTGTTGTGCGTTTTGTCAACTTTGTTGAGACATTTTAGTCGCAATTTTGTGACGTTTTTGTCAACTTTTTTGTGACGTTTTTGTCATCTTTTTTGTGCGTTTTTGACAACTTTGTTGAGATATTTTAGTCGCAATTTTGTGAAGTTTTTGTCAATTTTGTTCTGATTTGTGTCAAATTATTTGTGACGTTTTTGTCAATTTTGTTGTGCATTTTTGTCAACGTTGAGACATTTTAGTCACAATGTTTTGACTTTTTTTGTCAACTTATTTGTAACGTTTTTGTCAATTTTCTTCTGCGTTTATGTCAAATTTTTTGTGACGTTTTGGTCAATTTTGCTGTGCATTTTTGTCAACTTTGTTGAGACATTTTAGTCACATTTTTGTGACGTTTTTGTCAATTTTGTTGTGCGTTTGTGTCAAATTTTTTGTGATGTTTTGGTCAATTTTGTTGTGCGTTTTTGTAAACTTTTATGTAACTTTTTGTCAATTTTGTTGTGCGTTTGTGTCAAATTTTTTGTGACGTTTTGGTCAATTTTGTTGTGCGTTTTTGTCAACTTTGTTGAGACATTTTATGACTTTTTTTGTCAACTTATTTGTAACGTTTTTGTTAATTTTGTTGTGCGTTTGTGTCAAATTTTTTGTCAATTTTGTTGTGCGTTTGTGTCAAATTTTTGTGACATTTTGGTCAATTTCGTTGTGCGTTTTGTAAACTTATGTCAACTTTGTTGAGACATTTTAGTCGCATTTTTGTGACGTTTTTGTCAACTTTTTTGTGACGTTTTGTAAACTTTTTTGTAACTTTTTGTCAATTTTGTTGAGACATTTTTGTCGCAATTTTGTGACTTTTTTATCAACTTATTTGTAACGTTTTTGTCAATTTTGTTGTGCGTTTGTGTCAAAGTTTTTGTGACGTTTTGGTCAATTTTGTTGTGCGTTTTTGTCAACTTTGTTGAGACATTTTAGTCAACTTTTTTGTGACGTTTTTGTCAACTTTTTTGTGCGTTTTTGACAACTTTGTTGAGATATTTTAGTCGCATTTTTGTGACGTTTTTGTCAATTTTGTTCTGATTTGTGTCAAATTATTTGTGACATTTTTGTCAATTTTGTTGTGCATTTTTGTCAACTTTGAGACATTTTAGTCACATTTTTGTGACGTTATTGTCAACTTATATGTAACGTTTTTGTCAATTTTGTTGTGCGTTTTTGTCAACTTTGTTGAGACATTTTAGTCGCAATTTTTTGACTTTTTTGTCAACTTATTTGTAACGTTTTTGTCAATTTTGTTGTGCGTTTGTGTCAAATTTTTTGAGACATTTTAGTCACATTTGTGTGACGTTTTTGTCAATTTTGTTGTGCGTTTTTGTAAACTTTTATGTATCTTTTTGTCAATTTTGTTGTGCGTTTTTGTCAACTTTGTTGAGACATTTTAGTCGCATTTTTGTGACGTTTTTGTCAATTTTGTTGTGCGTTTGTGTCAAATTTTTTGTGACGTTTTGGTCAATTTCGTTGTGCGTTTTGTAAACTTTTATGTCAACTTTGTTGAGACATTTTAGTCGCATTTTTGTGACGTTTTTTTAAACTTTTTTTGTAACGTTTTTGTCAACTTTTTTGTGCGTTTTTGACAACTTTGTTGAGATATTTTAGTCGCATTTTTGTGAAGTTTTTGTCAATTTTGTTCTGATTTGTGTCAAATTATTTGTGACGTTTTTGTCAATTTTGTTGTGCATTTTTGTCAACTTTGAGACATTTTAGTCACATTTTTGTGACGTTTTTGTCAACTTATATGTAACGTATTTGTCAATTTTGTTGTGCGTTTTTGTCAACTTTGTTGAGACATTTTAGTCGCAATTTTTTGACTTTTTTTGTCAACTTATTTGTAACGTTTTTGTCAATGTTGTTGTGCGTTAGTCAAATTTTTTGTGACGTTTTGGTCAATTTTGCTGTGCATTTTTTGTCAACTTTGTTGAGACATTTTAGTCACATTTTTGTGACGTTTTTGTCAATTTTGTTGTGCGTTTGTGTCAAATTTTTTGTGACGTTTTGGTCAATTTTGTTGTGCGTTTTTGTAAACTTTTATGTAACTTTTTGTCAATTTTGTTGTGCGTTTGTGTCAAATTTTTTGTGACGTTTTGGTCAATTTTGTTGTGCGTTTTTGTCAACTTTGTTGAGACATTTTATGACTTTTTTTGTCAACTTATTTGTAACGTTTTTGTCAATTTTGTTGTGCGTTTGTGTCAAATTTTTTGTCAATTTTGTTGTGCTTTTTTGTCAACTTAGTTGGGACATTTTAGTCGCAATTTTGTGACTTTTTTGTCAACTTACTGTAAAGTTTTTGTCAATTTTGTTGTGCGTTTTGTCAACTTTGTTGAGACATTTTAGTCGCAATTTTGTAACGTTTTTGTCAACTTTTTTGTGACGTTTTTGTCAACTTTTTTGTGCGTTTTTGACAACTTTGTTGAGATATTTTAGTCGCATTTTTGTGAAGTTTTTGTCAATTTTGTTCTGATTTGTGTCAAATTATTTGTGACGTTTTTGTCAATTTTGTTGTGCATTTTTGTCAACTTTGACACATTTTAGTCACATTTTTGTGACGTTTTTGTCAACTTATATGTAACGTATTTGTCAATTTTGTTGTGCGTTTTTGTCAACTTTGTTGAAACATTTTAGTCGCAATTTTTTGACTTTTTTTGTCAACTTATTTGTAACGTTTTTGTCAATTTTGTTGTGCGTTTGTGTCAAATTTTTTGTGACGTTTTGGTCAATTTTGTTGTGCGTTTTTGTAAACTTTTATCTAACTTTTTGTCAATTTTGTTGTGCGTTTGTGTCAAATTTTTTGTGACGTTTTGGTCAATTTTGTTGTGCGTTTGTGTCAAATTTTTTGTCAATTTTGTTGTGCTTTTTTCTCAACTTTGTTGGGACATTTTAGTCGCAATTTTGTGACGTTTTTGTCAACTTTTTTGTGACGTTTTTTTAAACTTTTTTTGTAACTTTTTGTCAATTTTGTTGTGCGTTTGTGTCAACTTTGTTGAGACATTTTAGTTGCAATTTTGTGACTTTTTTTGTCAACTTATTTGTAACGTTTTTGTCAATTTTGTTGTGCGTTTTAACAACTTTGTTGAGATATTTTAGTCGCATTTTTGTGACGTTTTTGTCAATTTTGTTCTGATTTGTGTCTAATTATTTGTGACGTTTTTGTCAACTTTGAGACATTTTAGTCTCAATTTTGTGACTTTTTTTGTCAACTTATTTGTAACGTTTTTGTCAATTTTGTTGTGCGTTTGTGTCAAATTTTTTGTCCCGTTTTGGTCAATTTTGTTGTGCGTTTTTGTAAACTTATGTAACTTTTTGTCAATTTTGTTGTGCGTTTTTGTCAACTTTGTTGAGACATTTTATTCGCAATTTTGTGACTTTTTTTGTCAACTTATTTGTAACGTTTTTGTCAATTTTGTTGTGCGTTTGTGTCAAATTTTTTGTCCCGTTTTGGTCAATTTTGTTGTGCGTTTTTGTCAACTTTGTTGAGACATTTTAGTCACATTTTGTGACGTTTTTGACAACTTATTTGTAACGTTTTTGTCAATTTTGTTGTGCATTTTTGTCAACTTTGTTGAGACATTTGTCACATTTTTGTGACGTTTTTGACAACTTATTTGTAACGTTTTTGTCAATTTTGTTGTGCGTTTTTGTCAACTTTGTTGAGACATTTTAGTCGCAATTTTGTGACGTTTTTTTAAACTTTTTTGTGACGTTTTTTTAAACTTTTTTTGTAACTTTTTGTCAACTTTGTTGTGACGTTTTTGTCGCCTTCTTAGTTGTCTATTTTTAGATGTTTTTCTCACATTTTTTGTGACGTTTTTGTCAACTTTGTTGAGACATTTTAGTCGCAATTTTGTGACTTTTTTGTAACGTTATTGTCAATTTTGTTGTGCGTTTTTGTCAACTTTGTTGAGACATTTTAGTCACATTTTTGTGACGTTTTTGTCAACTTATTTGTAACGTTTTTGTCAATTTTGTTGTGCGTTTGTGTCAAATTTTTTCTGACGTTTTGGTCAATTTTGTTGTGCGTTTTTGTAAACTTTTATGTAACTTTTTGTCAATTTTGTTGTGCGTTTGTGTCAAATTTTTTCTGACGTTTTGGTCAATTTTGTTGTGCGTTTTTGTCAACTTTGAGACATGTTAGTCGCAATTTTGTGACGTTTTTGTCAACTTTTTTGTGACGTTTTTTTAAACTTTTTGTAACTTTGTCAATTTTGTTGTGCGTTTGTGTCAAATTTTTTGTGACGTTTTTGTCAGCGTTTTTGTGCGTTTTTGACAACTTTGTTGAGATATTTTAGTCGTAATTTTGTGAATTTCTTGTCAACTTATTTGTAACGTTTTTGTCAATTTTGTTGTGCGTTTGTATCAAATTTTTTTGACGTTTTGGTCAATTTTGTTGTGCGTTTTTGTAAACTTTTATGTAACTTTTTGTCAATTTTGTTGTGCGTTTTTGTCAACTTTGTTGAGACATTTTATTCGCAATTTTGTGACTTTTTTTGTCAACTTATTTGTAACGTTTTTGTCAATTTTGTTGTGCGTTTGTGTCAAATTTTTTGTCCCGTTTTTGTCAATTTTGTTGTGCATTTTTGTCAACTTTGTTGAGACATTTGTCACATTTTTGTGACGTTTTTGTCAATTTTGTTGTGCGTTTTTGTAAACTTTTATGTAACTTTTTGTCAATTTTGTTGTGCGTTTTTGTCAACTTTGTTGAGACATTTTAGTCGCAATTTTGTGACGTTTGTCAACTTTTTTGTGACGTTTTTGTCAACTTTTTTGTGACGTTTTTGACAACTTTGTTGAGATATTTTAGTCGCATTTTTGTGACGTTTTTGTCAATTTTGTTGTGCATTTTTGTCAACTTTGAGACATTTTAGTCACATTTTTGTGACGTTTTTGTCAACTTATATGTAACCTATTTGTCAATTTTGTTGTGCGTTTTTGTCAACTTTGTTGAGACATTTTAGTCGCAATTTTGTGACGTTTTTGTCAACTTTTTTGTGACGTTTTTGACAACTTTGTTGAGATATTTTAGTCGCATTTTTGTGACGTTTTTGTCAATTTTGTTGTGCATTTTTGTCAACTTTGAGACATTTTAGTCACATTTTTGTGACGTTTTTGTCAACTTATATGTAACGTATTTGTCAATTTTGTTGTGCGTTTTTGTCAACTTTGTTGAGACATTTTAGTCGCAATTTTGTGACTTGTCAACTTATTTGTAACGTTTTTGTCAATTTTTTTGTGCGTTTGTATCAAATTTTTTTGACGTTTTGGTCAATTTTGTTGTGCGTTTTTGTAAACTTATGTAACTTTTTGTCAATTTTGTTGTGCGTTTTTGTCAACTTTGTTGAGACATTTTAGTCGCAATTTTGTGACGTTTTGTCAACTTATTTGGAACGTTTTTGTCAATTTTGTTGTGCGTTTGTGTCAAATTTTTTGTCACGTTTTGGTCAATTTTGTTGTGCGTTTTTGTCAACTTTGTTGAGACATTTTAGTCGCAATTTTGTGACGTTTTTTTAAACTTTTTTGTGACGTTTTTTTAAACTTTTTTTGTAACTTTTTGTCAATTTTGTTGTGCGTTTGTGTCAAATTTTTTTGTGACGTTTTTGTCAGCTTTTTTGTGCGTTTTTGTCAACTTTATTGAGACATTTTAGTCGCATTTTTGTGCGTTTTTTCTTACATCTTTGTCACTTTTTGTCAACTTTGTTGTGACGTTTTTGTCGCCTTCTTAGTTGCCTATTTTTAGATGTTTTTCTCGCATTTTTTGTGACGTTTTTGTCAACTTTGTTGAGACATTTTAGTCGCAATTTTGTGACTTTTTTGTAATGTTATTGTCAATTTTGTTTTGCGTTTGTATCAAATTTTTTGTGACGTTTTGGTCAATTTTGTTGTGCATTTTTGTAAACTTTTATGTCAACTTCGTTGAGACGTTTTTGTCAACTTTTTTGTGACGTTTTGTCAACTTATTTGTAACGTTATTGTCAATTTTGTTGTGCGTTTTTGTAAACTTTTATGTAACTTTTTGTCAATTTTGTTGTGCGTTTTTGTCAACTTTGTTGAGACATTTTAAGCACATTTTGTGACGTTTTTGTCAACTTATTTGTAACGTTTTTGTCAATTTTGTTGTGCGTTTTTGTCAACTTTGTTGAGACATTTTAGTCGCAATTTTTTGACTTTTTTTGTCAACTTATTTGTAACGTTTTTGTCAATTTTGTTGTGCGTTTGTGTCAAATTTTTTCTGACGTTTTGGTCAATTTTGTTGTGCGTTTTTGTAAACTTTTATGTAACTTTTTGTCAATTTTGTTGTGCGTTTGTGTCAAATTTTTTGTGACGTTTTGGTCAATTTTGTTGAGCGTTTTTGTCAACTTTGAGACATTTTAGTCGCAATTTTGTGACGTTTTTGTCAACTTTTTTGTGACGTTTTTTTAAACTTTTTTTGTAACTTTTTGTCAATTTTGTTTTGCGTTTGTGTCAACTTTGTTGAGACATTTTAGTCGCAATTTTGTGACTTTTTTGTCAACTTATTTGTAACGTTTTTGTCAATTTTGTTGTGCGTTTGTCAACTTTGTTGAGACATTTTAGTCGCAATTTTGTGACTTTTTTTGTCAACTTATTTGTAACGATTTTGTCAATTTTGTTGTGTGTTTATATCAAATTTTTTGTGACGTTTTTTCGACATTTTTGTGCTTTTTGTCAACTTTGATGGGACATTTTAGTCGCATTTTTCTGACGTTTTTGTCAATTTTGTTCTGATTTGTGTCTAATTATTTGTGACGTTTTTGTCAACTTTGAGACATTTTAGTCACATTTTTGTGACGTTTTTGTCAACTTATATGTAACGTATTTGTCAATTTTGTTGTGCGTTTTTGTCAACTTTGTTGAGACATTTTAGTCGCAATTTTGTGACTTTTTTGTAACGTTATTGTCAATTTTGTTGTGCGTTTGTATCAAATTTTTTGTGACGTTTTGGTCAATTTTGTTGTGCGTTTTTGTAAACTTTTATGTCAACTTCGTTGAGACGTTTTTGTCAACTTTTTTGTGACGTTTTGTCAACTTGTTTGTAACGTTTTTGTCAATTTTGTTGTGCGTTTTTGTAAACTTTTATGTAACTTTTTGTCAATTTTGTTGTGCGTTTTTGTCAACTTTGTTGAGACATTTTAAGCACATTTTGTGACGTTTTTGTCAACTTATTTGTAACGTTTTTGTCAATTTTGTTGTGCGTTTTTGTCAACTTTGTTGAGACATTTTAGTCGCAATTTTTTGACTTTTTTTGTCAATTTATTTGTAACGTTTTTGTCAATTTTGTTGTGCGTTTGTGTCAAATTTTTTCTGACGTTTTGGTCAATTTTGTTGTGCGTTTTTGTAAACTTTTATGTAACTTTTTGTCAATTTTGTTGTGCGTTTATGTCAACTTTGTTGAGACATTTTAGTCGCAATTTTTTGACTTTTTTTGTCAACTTATTTGTAACGTTTTTGTCAATTTTGTTGTGCGTTTATGTCAAATTTTTTCCGACGTTTTGATCAATTTTGCTGTGCATTTTTGTCAACTTTGTTGAGACATTTTAGTCACATTTTTGTGACGTTTTTGTCAACTTATTTGTAACGTTTTTATCAATTTTATTGTACGTTTGTCAAATTTTTTCTGACGTTTTGGTCAATTTTGTTGTGCGTTTTTGTCAACTTTGAGACATTTTAGTCGCACTTTTGTGACGTTTTTGTCAACTTTTTTGTGACGTTTTTGACAACTTTGTTGAGATATTTTAGTCGCATTTTTGTGACGTTTTTTTCAATTTTGTTCTGATTTGTGTCAAATTATTTGTGACGTTTTTGTCAATTTTGTTGTGCATTTTTGTCAACTTTGAGACATTTTAGTCACATTTTTGTGACGTTTTTGTCAACTTATATGTAACGTATTTGTCAATTTTGTTGTGCGTTTTTGTCAACTTTGAGACATTTTAGTCGCAATTTTGTGACGTTTTTGTCAACTTTTTTGTGACGTTTTTGACAACTTTGTTGAGATATTTTAGTCGCATTTTTGTGAAGTTTTTGTCAATTTTGTTCTGATTTGTGTCAAATTATTTGTGACGTTTTTGTCAATTTTGTTGTGCATTTTTGTCAACTTTGAGACATTTTAGTCACATTTTTGTGACGTTTTTGTCAACTTATATGTAACGTTTTTGTCAATTTTGTTGTGCGTTTATGTCAAATTTTTTGTGACGTTTTGGTCAATTTTGCTGTGCATTTTTGTCAACTTTGTTGAGACATTTTAGTCACATTTTTGTGACGTTTTTGTCAATTTTGTTGTGCGTTTGTGTCAAATTTTTTGTGACGTTTTGGTCAATTTTGTTGTGCGTTTTTGTAAACTTTTATGTAACTTTTTGTCAATTTTGTTGTGCGTTTGTGTTAAATTTTTTGACGTTTTTGTCAGCTTTTTTGTGCGTTTTTGTCAACTTTGTTGAGACATTTTAGTCGCATTTTTGTAACGTTTTTGTCAATTTTGTTGTGCTTTTGTGTCAAATTTTTTGTGACGTTTTGGTCAATTTCATTGTGCGTTTTGTAAACTTATGTCAACTTTGTTGAGACATTTTAGTCGCATTTTTGTGACGTTTTTGTCAACTTTTTTGTAACATTTTGTCAATTTTGTTGAGACATTTTTGTCGCAATTTTGTGACTTTTTTATCAACTTATTTGTAACGTTTTTGTCGTGCGTTTGTGTCAAAGTTTTTGTGAAGTTTTGGTCAATTTTGTTGTGCGTTTTTGTCAACTTTGTTGAGACATTTTAGTCGCAATTTTGTGACGTTTTTGTCAACTTTTTTGTGACGTTTTTGTCAACTTTTTTGTGCGTTTTTGTCAACTTTGAGACATTTTAGTCGCAATTTTGTGACTTTTTTGTTAACTTATTTGTAACGTTTTTGTCAATTTTGTTGTGCGTTTGTGTCAAATTTTTTATCACGTTTTTGTCGACATTTTTGTGCTTTTTTGTCAACTTATTGTAAAGTTTTTGTCAATTTTGTTGTGCGTTTTGTCAACTTTGTTGAGACATTTTAGTCGCAATTTTGTGACGTTTTTGTCAATTTTGTTCTGATTTGTGTCAAATTATTTGTGACGTTTTTGTCAATTTTGTTGTGCGTTTTTGTAAACTTTTATGTAACTTTTTGTCAATTTTGTTGTGCGTTTGTGTCAAATTTTTTGTGACGTTTTGGTCAATTTTGTTGTGCGTTTTTGTCAACTTTGAGACATTTTAGTCGCAATTTTGTGACGTTTTTGTCAACTTTTTTGTGACGTTTTTGTCAACTTTTTTGTGACGTTTTTGACAACTTTGTTGAGATATTTTAGTCGCATTTTTGTGACGTTTTTGTCAATTTTGTTCTGATTTGTGTCAAATTATTTGTGACGTTTTTGTCAATTTTGTTGTGCGTTTTTGTCAACTTTGTTGAGACATTTTAGTCGCAATTTTGTGACGTTTTTTTAAACTTTTTTGTGACGTTTTTTTAAACTTTTTTTGTAACTTTTTGTCAATTTTGTTGTGCGTTTGTGTCAAATTTTTTTGTGACGTTTTTGTCAGCTTTTTTGTGCGTTTTTGTCAACTTTATTGAGACATTTTAGTCGCATTTTTGTAACGTTTTTGTCAATTTTGTTGTGCTTTTGTGTCAAATTTTTTGTGACGTTTTGGTCAATTTCATTGTGCGTTTTGTAAACTTATGTCAACTTTGTTGAGACATTTTAGTCGCATTTTTGTGACGTTTTTGTCAACTTTTTTGTAACATTTTGTCAATTTTGTTGAGACATTTTTGTCGCAATTTTGTGACTTTTTTATCAAATTATTTGTGACGTTTTTGTCAATTTTGTTCTGATTTGTGTCACATTTTTGTGACGTTTTTGTCAACTTATATGTAACGTATTTGTCAATTTTATGACTTGTCAACTTATTTGTAACGTTTTTGTCAATTTTGTTGTGCGTTTGTATCAAATTTTTTTGACGTTTTGGTCAATTTTGTTGTGCGTTTTTGTAAACTTATGTAACTTTTTGTCAATTTTGTTGTGCGTTTTTGTCAACTTTGTTGAGACATTTTAGTCTCAATTTTGTGACTTTTTTTGTCAACTTATTTGTAACGTTTTTGTCAATTTTGTTGTGCGTTTGTGTCAAATTTTTTGTCACGTTTTGGTCAATTTTGTTGTGCGTTTTTGTCAAATTTTTTTGTGACGTTTTTGTCAGCATTTTTGTGCGTTTTTGTCAACTTTATTGAGACATTTTAGTCGCATTTTTGTGCGTTTTTTCTTACATCTTTGTCACTTTTTGTCAACTTTGTTGTGACGTTTTTGTCGCCTTTTTAGTTGTCTATTTTTAGATGTTTTTCTCACATTTTTTGTGACGTTTTTGTCAACTTTGTTGTGCGTTTTTGTCAACTTTGTTGAGACATTTTAGTCGCAATTTTGTGACTTTTGTAACGTTATTGTCAATTTTGTTGTGCGTTTTTGTCAACTTTGTTGAGACATTTTAGTCGCAATTTTTTGACTTTTTTTGTCAACTTATTTGTAACGTTTTTGTCAATTTTGTTGTGCGTTTATGTCAAATTTTTTCCGACGTTTTGGTCAATTTTGTTGTGCGTTTTTGTAAACTTTTATGTAACTTTTTGTCAATTTTGTTGTGCGTTTGTGTCAAATTTTTTCTGACGTTTTGGTCAATTTTGTTGTGCGTTTTTGTCAACTTTGAGACATGTTAGTCGCAATTTTGTGACGTTTTTGTCAACTTTTTTGTGACGTTTTTTTAAACTTTTTGTAACTTTGTCAATCTTGTTGTGCGTTTGTGTCAAATTTTTTGTGACGTTTTTGTCAGCTTTTTTGTGCGTTTTTGACAACTTTGTTGAGATATTTTAGTCGCAATTTTGTGAATTTTTTGTCAACTTATTTGTAACGTTTTTGTCAATTTTGTTGTGCGTTTGTATCAAATTTTTTTGACGTTTTGGTCAATTTTGTTGTGCGTTTTTGTAAACTTTTATGTAACTTTTTGTCAATTTTGTTGTGCGTTTTTGTCAACTTTGTTGAGACATTTTATTCGCAATTTTGTGACTTTTTTTGTCAACTTATTTGTAACGTTTTTGTCAATTTTGTTGTGCGTTTGTGTCAAATTTTTTGTCCCGTTTTGGTCAATTTTGTTGTGCGTTTTTGTCAACTTTGTTGAGACATTTGTCACATTTTTGTGACGTTTTTGTCAATTTTGTTGTGCGTTTTTGTAAACTTTTATGTAACTTTTTGTCAATTTTGTTGTGCGTTTTTGTCAACTTTGTTGAGACATTTTAGTCGCAATTTTGTGACGTTTTTGTCAACTTTTTTGTGACGTTTTTGTCAACTTTTTTGTGACGTTTTTGACAACTTTGTTGAGATATTTTAGTCGCATTTTTGTGACGTTTTTGTCAATTTTGTTGTGCATTTTTGTCAACTTTGAGACATTTTAGTCACATTTTTGTGACGTTTTTGTCAACTTATATGTAACCTATTTGTCAATTTTGTTGTGCGTTTTTGTCAACTTTGTTGAGACATTTTAGTCGCAATTTTGTGACTTGTCAACTTATTTGTAACGTTTTTGTCAATTTTGTTGTGCGTTTGTATCAAATTTTTTTGACGTTTTGGTCAATTTTGTTGTGCGTTTTTGTAAACTTATGTAACTTTTTGTCAATTTTGTTGTGCGTTTTTGTCAACTTTGTTGAGACATTTTAGTCGCAATTTTGTGACTTTTTTGTCAACTTATTTGTAACGTTTTTGTCAATTTTGTTGTGCGTTTGTGTCAAATTTTTTGTCACGTTTTGGTCAATTTTGTTGTGCGTTTTTGTCAACTTTGTTGAGACATTTTAGTCGCAATTTTGTGACGTTTTTGTCAACTTTTTTGTGACGTTTTTGTCAACTTTTTTGTGACGTTTTTGACAACTTTGTTGAGATATTTTAGTCGCATTTTTGTGACGTTTTTGTCAATTTTGTTGTGCATTTTTGTCAACTTTGAGACATTTTAGTCACATTTTTGTGACGTTTTTGTCAACTTATATGTAACGTATTTGTCAATTTTGTTGTGCGTTTTTGTCAACTTTGTTGAGACATTTTAGTCGCAATTTTGTGACTTGTCAACTTATTTGTAACGTTTTTGTCAATTTTTTTGTGCGTTTGTATCAAATTTTTTTGACGTTTTGGTCAATTTTGTTGTGCGTTTTTGTAAACTTATGTAACTTTTTGTCAATTTTGTTGTGCGTTTTTGTCAACTTTGTTGAGACATTTTAGTCGCAATTTTGTGACTTTTTTTGTCAAATTTTTTGTCACGTTTTGGTCAATTTTGTTGTGCGTTTTTGTCAACTTTGTTGAGACATTTTAGTCGCAATTTTGTGACGTTTTTTTAAACTTTTTTGTGACGTTTTTTTAAACTTTTTTTGTAACTTTTTGTCAATTTTGTTGTGCGTTTGTGTCAAATTTTTTTGTGACGTTTTTGTCAGCTTTTTTGTGCGTTTTTGTCAACTTTATTGAGACATTTTAGTCGCATTTTGTGCGTTTTTTCTTACATCTTTGTCACTTTTTGTCAACTTTGTTGTGACGTTTTTGTCGCCTTCTTAGTTGCCTATTTTTAGATGTTTTTCTCGCATTTTTTGTGACGTTTTTGTCAACTTTGTTGAGACATTTTAGTCGCAATTTTGTGACTTTTTTGTAATGTTATTGTCAATTTTGTTTTGCGTTTGTATCAAATTTTTTGTGACGTTTTGGTCAATTTTGTTGTGCGTTTTTGTAAACTTTTATGTCAACTTCGTTGAGACGTTTTTGTCAACTTTTTTGTGACGTTTTGTCAACTTATTTGTAACGTTATTGTCAATTTTGTTGTGCGTTTTTGTAAACTTTTATGTAACTTTTTGTCAATTTTGTTGTGCGTTTTTGTCAACTTTGTTGAGACATTTTAAGCACATTTTGTGACGTTTTTGTCAACTTATTTGTAACGTTTTTGTCAATTTTGTTGTGCGTTTTTGTCAACTTTGTTGAGACATTTTAGTCGCAATTTTTTGACTTTTTTTGTCAACTTATTTGTAACGTTTTTGTCAATTTTGTTGTGCGTTTGTGTCAAATTTTTTGTCCCGTTTTGGTCAATTTTGTTGTGCGTTTTTGTCAACTTTGTTGAGACATTTTAGTCACATTTTGTGACGTTTTTGACAACTTATTTGTAACGTTTTTGTCAATTTTGTTGTGCATTTTTGTCAACTTTGTTGAGACATTTGTCACATTTTTGTGACGTTTTTGTCAATTTTGTTGTGCGTTTTTGTAAACTTTTATGTAACTTTTTGTCAATTTTGTTGTGCGTTTTTGTCAACTTTGTTGAGACATTTTAGTCGCAATTTTGTGACGTTTTTGTCAACTTTTTTGTGACGTTTTTGTCAACTTTCTTGTGACGTTTTTGACAACTTTGTTGAGATATTTTAGTCGCATTTTTGTGACGTTTTTGTCAATTTTGTTGTGCATTTTTGTCAACTTTGAGACATTTTAGTCACATTTTTGTGACGTTTTTGTCAACTTATATGTAACCTATTTGTCAATTTTGTTGTGCGTTTTTGTCAACTTTGTTGAGACATTTTAGTCGCAATTTTGTGACTTGTCAACTTATTTGTAACGTTTTTGTCAATTTTGTTGTGCGTTTGTATCAAATTTTTTTGACGTTTTGGTCAATTTTGTTGTGCGTTTTTGTAAACTTATGTAACTTTTTGTCAATTTTGTTGTGCGTTTTTGTCAACTTTGTTGAGACATTTTAGTCGCAATTTTGTGACTTTTTTTGTCAACTTATTTGTAACGTTTTTGTCAATTTTGTTGTGCGTTTGTGTCAAATTTTTTGTCACGTTTTGGTCAATTTTGTTGTGCGTTTTTGTCAACTTTGTTGAGACATTTTAGTCGCAATTTTGTGACGTTTTTGTCAACTTTTTTGTGACGTTTTTGACAACTTTGTTGAGATATTTTAGTCGCATTTTTGTGACGTTTTTGTCAATTTTGTTGTGCATTTTTGTCAACTTTGAGACATTTTAGTCACATTTTTGTGACGTTTTTGTCAACTTATATGTAACGTATTTGTCAATTTTGTTGTGCGTTTTTGTCAACTTTGTTGAGACATTTTAGTCGCAATTTTGTGACTTGTCAACTTATTTGTAACGTTTTTGTCAATTTTTTTGTGCGTTTGTATCAAATTTTTTTGACGTTTTGGTCAATTTTGTTGTGCGTTTTTGTAAACTTATGTAACTTTTTGTCAATTTTGTTGTGCGTTTTTGTCAACTTTGTTGAGACATTTTAGTCGCAATTTTGTGACGTTTTTTTAAACTTTTTTGTGACGTTTTTTTAAACTTTTTTTGTAACTTTTTGTCAATTTTGTTGTGCGTTTGTGTCAAATTTTTTTGTGACGTTTTTGTCAGCTTTTTTGTGCGTTTTTGTCAACTTTATTGAGACATTTTAGTCGCATTTTTGTGCGTTTTTTCTTACATCTTTGTCACTTTTTGTCAACTTTGTTGTGACGTTTTTGTCGCCTTCTTAGTTGCCTATTTTTAGATGTTTTTCTCGCATTTTTTGTGACGTTTTTGTCAACTTTGTTGAGACATTTTAGTCGCAATTTTGTGACTTTTTTGTAATGTTATTGTCAATTTTGTTTTGCGTTTGTATCAAATTTTTTGTGACGTTTTGGTCAATTTTGTTGTGCGTTTTTGTAAACTTTTATGTCAACTTCGTTGAGACGTTTTTGTCAACTTTTTTGTGACGTTTTGTCAACTTATTTGTAACGTTATTGTCAATTTTGTTGTGCGTTTTTGTAAACTTTTATGTAACTTTTTGTCAATTTTGTTGTGCGTTTTTGTCAACTTTGTTGAGACATTTTAAGCACATTTTGTGACGTTTTTGTCAACTTATTTGTAACGTTTTTGTCAATTTTGTTGTGCGTTTTTGTCAACTTTGTTGAGACATTTTAGTCGCAATTTTTTGACTTTTTTTGTCAACTTATTTGTAACGTTTTTGTCAATTTTGTTGTGCGTTTGTGTCAAATTTTTTCTGACGTTTTGGTCAATTTTGTTGTGCGTTTTTGTAAACTTTTATGTAACTTTTTGTCAATTTTGTTGTGCGTTTGTGTCAAATTTTTTGTGACGTTTTGGTCAATTTTGTTGAGCGTTTTTGTCAACTTTGAGACATTTTAGTCGCAATTTTGTGACGTTTGTCAACTTTTTTGACGTTTTTTTAAACTTTTTTTGTAACTTTTTGTCAATTTTGTTTTGCGTTTGTGTCAACTTTGTTGAGACATTTTAGTCGCAATTTTGTGACTTTTTTGTCAACTTATTTGTAACGTTTTTGTCAATTTTGTTGTGCGTTTGTCAACTTTGTTGAGACATTTTAGTCGCAATTTTGTGACTTTTTTTGTCAACTTATTTGTAACGATTTTGTCAATTTTGTTGTGTGTTTATATCAAATTTTTTGTGACGTTTTTTCGACATTTTTGTGCTTTTTGTCAACTTTGATGGGACATTTTAGTCGCATTTTTCTGACGTTTTTGTCAATTTTGTTCTGATTTGTGTCTAATTATTTGTGACGTTTTTGTCAACTTTGAGACATTTTAGTCACATTTTTGTGACGTTTTTGTCAACTTATATGTAACGTATTTGTCAATTTTGTTGTGCGTTTTTGTCAACTTTGTTGAGACATTTTAGTCGCAATTTTTTGACTTTTTTTGTCAACTTATTTGTAACGTTTTTGTCAATTTTGTTGTGCGTTTATGTCAAATTTTTTCCGACGTTTTGATCAATTTTGCTGTGCATTTTTGTCAACTTTGTTGAGACATTTTAGTCACATTTTTGTGACGTTTTTGTCAACTTCTTTGTAACGTTTTTGTCAATTTTGTTGTGCGTTTATGTCAAATTTTTTCCGACGTTTTGGTCAATTTTGCCGTGCATTTTTGTCAACTTTGTTGAGACATTTTAGTCACATTTTTGTGACGTTTTTGTCAACTTATTTGTAACGTTTTTATCAATTTTATTGTGCGTTTGTGTCAAATTTTTTCTGACGTTTTGGTCAATTTTGTTGTGCGTTTTTGTCAACTTTGAGACATTTTAGTCGCAATTTTGTGACGTTTTTGTCAACTTTTTTGTGACGTTTTTGACAACTTTGTTGAGATATTTTAGTCGCATTTTTGTGACGTTTTTTTCAATTTTGTTCTGATTTGTGTCAAATTATTTGTGACGTTTTTGTCAATTTTGTTGTGCATTTTTGTCAACTTTGAGACATTTTAATCACATTTTTGTGACGTTTTTGTCAACTTATATGTAACGTATTTGTCAATTTTGTTGTGCGTTTTTGTCAACTTTGTTGAGACATTTTAGTCGCAATTTTGTGACTTTTTTGTAACGTTATTGTCAATTTTGTTGTGCGTTTGTATCAAATTTTTTGTGACGTTTTGGTCAATTTTGTTGTGCGTTTTTGTAAACTTTTATGTCAACTTCGTTGAGACGTTTTTGTCAACTTTTTTGTGACGTTTTGTCAACTTATTTGTAACGTTTTTGTCAATTTTGTTGTGCGTTTTTGTAAACTTTTATGTAACTTTTTGTCAATTTTGTTGTGCGTTTTTGTCAACTTTGTTGAGACATTTTAGTCGCAATTTTTTGACTTTTTTTGTCAACTTATTTTGTAACGTTTTTGTCCATTTTGTTGTGCGTTTGTGTCAAATTTTTTCTGACGTTTTGGTCAATTTTGTTGTGCGTTTTTGTAAACTTTTATGTAACTTTTTGTCAATTTTGTTGTGCGTTTATGTCAACTTTGTTGAGACATTTTAGTCGCAATTTTTTGACTTTTTTTGTCAACTTATTTTGTAACGTTTTTGTCAATTTTGTTGTGCGTTTATGTCAAATTTTTTCCGACGTTTTGATCAATTTTGCTGTGCATTTTTGTCAACTTTGTTGAGACATTTTAGTCACATTTTTGTGACGTTTTTGTCAACTCATTTGTAACGTTTTTGTCAATTTTGTTGTGCGTTTATGTCAAATTTTTTCCGACGTTTTGGTCAATTTTGCTGTGCATTTTTGTCAACTTTGTTGAGACATTTTAGTCACATTTTTGTGACGTTTTTGTCAACTTATTTGTAACGTTTTTATCAATTTTATTGTGCGTTTGTCAAATTTTTTCAGACGTTTTGGTCAATTTTGTTGTGCGTTTTTGTCAACTTTGAGACATTTTAGTCGCAATTTTGTGACGTTTTTGTCAACTTTTTTGTGACGTTTTTGTCAACTTTTTTGTGACGTTTTTGACAACTTTGTTGAGATATTTTAGTCGCATTTTTGTGACGTTTTTTTCAATTTTGTTCTGATTTGTGTCAAATTATTTGTGACGTTTTTGTCAATTTTGTTGTGCATTTTTGTCAACTTTGAGACATTTTAGTCACATTTTTGTGACGTTTTTGTCAACTTATATGTAACATATTTGTCAATTTTGTTGTGCTTTTTTGTCAACTTTGTTGAGACATTTTAGTCGCAATTTTTTGACTTTTTTTGTCAACTTTTTTGTAACTTTTTGTCAATTTTGTTGTGCATTTGTGTCATTTTTTGTGACGTTTGTCAACTTTTTTGTGCGTTTTTGTCAACTTTGAGACATTTTAGTCGCAATTTTGTGACTTTTTTGTTAACTTTTTTGTAACTTTTTGTCAATTTTGTTGTGCGTTTGTGTCAAATTTTTTATCACGTTTTTGTCAAATTTTTTGTGACGTTTTTGTCGACATTTTTGTGCTTTTTTGACAACTTTTTTGTGCGTTTTTGACAACTTTGTTGTGACATTTTAGTCGCAATTTTGTGACGTTTTTGTCAACTTTTTTGTGACGTTTTTGTCAACTTTTTTGTGCGTTTTTGACAACTTTGTTGAGATATTTTAGTCGCATTTTTGTGACGTTTTTGTACATTTTGTTCTGATTTGTGTCAAATTATTTGTGACGTTTTTGTCAGCTTTTTTGTGCCTTTTTGTCAACTTTGTTGAGACATTTTAGTCGCATTTTTGTGACGTTTTTGTCAACTTATTTGTAACGTTTTTGTCAATTTTGTTGTGCGTTTGTGTCAAATTTTTTGTGACGTTTTGGTCAATTTCGTTGTGCGTTTTGTAAACTTATGTCAACTTTGTTGAGACATTTTAGTCGCATTTTTGTGACGTTTTTGTCAACTTTTTTGTGACGTTTAGTAAACTTTTTTGTAACTTTTTGTCAATTTTGTTGAGACATTTTTGTCGCAATTTTGTGACTTTTTTATCAACTTATTTGTAACGTTTTTGTCAATTTTGTTGTGCGTTTGTGTCAAAGTTTTTGTGACGTTTTGGTCAATTTTGTTGTGCGTTTTTGTCAACTTTGTTGAGACATTTTATGACTTTTTTTGTCAACTTATTTGTAACGTTTGTCAATTTTCTTGTGCGTTTGTGTCAAATTTTTTGTCAATTTTGTTGTGCGTTTTTGTCAACTTTGTTGAGACATTTTAGTCGCATTTTGTGACGTTTTTGTCAACTTATTTGTAACCTTTTTGTCAATTTTGTTGTGCGTTTATGTCAAATTTTTTCCGACGTTTTGGTCAATTTTGCTGTGCATTTTTGACAACTTTGTTGAGATATTTTAGTCGCATTTTTGTGAAGTTTTTGTCAATTTTGTTGTGCATTTTTGTCAACTTTGAGACATTTTAATCACATTTTTGTGACGTTTTTGTCAACTTATATGTAACGTATTTGTCAATTTTGTTGTGCGTTTTTGTCAACTTTGTTGAGACATTTTAGTCGCAATTTTGTGACTTTTTTGTAACGTTATTGTCAATTTTGTTGTGCGTTTGTATCAAATTTTTTGTGACGTTTTGGTCAATTTTGTTGTGCGTTTTTGTAAACTTTTATGTCAACTTCGTTGAGACGTTTTTGTCAACTTTTTTGTGACGTTTTGTCAACTTATTTGTAACGTTTTTGTCAATTTTGTTGTGCGTTTTTGTAAACTTTTATGTAACTTTTTGTCAATTTTGTTGTGCGTTTTTGTCAACTTTGTTGAGACATTTTAGTCGCAATTTTTTGACTTTTTTTGTCAATTTATTTGTAACGTTTTTGTCCATTTTGTTGTGCGTTTGTGTCAAATTTTTTCTGACGTTTTGGTCAATTTTGTTGTGCGTTTTTGTAAACTTTTATGTAACTTTTTGTCAATTTTGTTGTGCGTTTATGTCAACTTTGTTGAGACATTTTAGTCGCAATTTTTTGACTTTTTTTGTCAACTTATTTTGTAACGTTTTTGTCAATTTTGTTGTGCGTTTATGTCAAATTTTTTCCGACGTTTTGATCAATTTTGCTGTGCATTTTTGTCAACTTTGTTGAGACATTTTAGTCACATTTTTGTGACGTTTTTGTCAACTCATTTGTAACGTTTTTGTCAATTTTGTTGTGCGTTTATGTCAAATTTTTTCCGACGTTTTGGTCAATTTTGCTGTGCATTTTTGTCAACTTTGTTGAGACATTTTAGTCACATTTTTGTGACGTTTTTGTCAACTTATTTGTAACGTTTTTATCAATTTTATTGTGCGTTTGTCAAATTTTTTCAGACGTTTTGGTCAATTTTGTTGTGCGTTTTTGTCAACTTTGAGACATTTTAGTCGCAATTTTGTGACGTTTTTGTCAACTTTTTTGTGACGTTTTTGTCAACTTTTTTGTGACGTTTTTGACAACTTTGTTGAGATATTTTAGTCGCATTTTTGTGACGTTTTTTTCAATTTTGTTCTGATTTGTGTCAAATTATTTGTGACGTTTTTGTCAATTTTGTTGTGCATTTTTGTCAACTTTGAGACATTTTAGTCACATTTTTGTGACATATTTGTCAATTTTGTTGTGCTTTTTTGTCAACTTTGTTGAGACATTTTAGTCGCAATTTTTTGACTTTTTTTGTCAACTTTTTTGTAACTTTTTGTCAATTTTGTTGTGCATTTGTGTCATTTTTTGTGACGTTTGTCAACTTTTTTGTGCGTTTTTGTCAACTTTGAGACATTTTAGTCGCAATTTTGTGACTTTTTTGTTAACTTTTTTGTAACTTTTTGTCAATTTTGTTGTGCGTTTGTGTCAAATTTTTTATCACGTTTTTGTCAAATTTTTTGTGACGTTTTTGTCGACATTTTTGTGCTTTTTTGACAACTTTTTTGTGCGTTTTTGACAACTTTGTTGTGACATTTTAGTCGCAATTTTGTGACGTTTTTGTCAACTTTTTTGTGACGTTTTTGTCAACTTTTTTGTGCGTTTTTGACAACTTTGTTGAGATATTTTAGTCGCATTTTTGTGACGTTTTTGTACATTTTGTTCTGATTTGTGTCAAATTATTTGTGACGTTTTTGTCAGCTTTTTTGTGCCTTTTTGTCAACTTTGTTGAGACATTTTAGTCGCATTTTTGTGACGTTTTTGTCAACTTATTTGTAACGTTTTTGTCAATTTTGTTGTGCGTTTGTGTCAAATTTTTTGTGACGTTTTGGTCAATTTCGTTGTGCGTTTTGTAAACTTATGTCAACTTTGTTGAGACATTTTAGTCGCATTTTTGTGACGTTTTTGTCAACTTTTTTGTGACGTTTAGTAAACTTTTTTGTAACTTTTTGTCAATTTTGTTGAGACATTTTTGTCGCAATTTTGTGACTTTTTTATCAACTTATTTGTAACGTTTTTGTCAATTTTGTTGTGCGTTTGTGTCAAAGTTTTTGTGACGTTTTGGTCAATTTTGTTGTGCGTTTTTGTCAACTTTGTTGAGACATTTTATGACTTTTTTTGTCAACTTATTTGTAACGTTTGTCAATTTTGTTGTGCGTTTGTGTCAAATTTTTTGTCAATTTTGTTGTGCGTTTTTGTCAACTTTGTTGAGACATTTTAGTCGCATTTTGTGACTTTTTTGTCAACTTATTGTAAAGTTTCTGTCAATTTTGTTGTGCGTTTTTGACAACTTTGTTGAGATATTTTAGTCGCATTTTTGTGAAGTTTTTGTCAATTTTGTTCTGATTTGTGTCAAATTATTTGTGACGTTTTTGTCAATTTTGTTGTGCGTTTTTGTCAACTTTTTTGTGCGTTTTTGTCAACTTTTGAGAAATTTTAGTCACATTTTGTGACTTTTTTGTCAACTTATTGTAAAGTTTTTGTCAATTTTGTTGTGCGTTTTGTCAACTTTGTTGAGACATTTTAGTCGCAATTTTGTGACGTTTTTGTCAACTTTTTTGTGACGTTTTTGTCAACTTTTTTGTGCGTTTTTGACAACTTTGTTGAGATAATTTAGTCGCATTTTTGTGACGTTTTTGTCAATTTTGTTCTGATTTGTGTCAAATTATTTGTGACGTTTTTGTCAATTTTGTTGAGACATTTTAGTCGCAATTTTTTGACTTTTTTTGTCAACTTATTTGTAATGTTTTTGTCAATTTTGTTGTGCGTTTATGTCAAATTTTTTGTGACGTTTTGGTCAATTTTGCTGTGCATTTTTGTCAACTTTGTTGAGACATTTTAGTCACATTTTTGTGACGTTTTTGTCAATTTTGTTGTGCGTTTGTGTCAACTTTTTTGGAACGTTTTTGTCAACTTATTTGTAACGTTTTTGTCAGCTTTTTTGTGCGTTTTTGTCAACTTTGTTGAGACATTTTAGTCGCATTTTTGTGACGTTTTTGTCAACTTATTTGTAACGTTTTTGTCAATTTTGTTGTGCGTTTGTGTCAAATTTTTTGTGACGTTTTGGTCAATTTCGTTGTGCGTTTTGTAAACTTATGTCAACTTTGTTGAGACATTTTAGTCGCATTTTTGTGACGTTTTTTCAATTTTGTTCTGATTTGTGTCAAATTATTTGTGACGTTTTTGTCAATTTTGTTGTGCTTTTTTGTCAACTTTGTTGAGACATTTTAGTCGCAATTTTTTGACTTTTTTTGTCAACTTTTTTGTAACTTTTTGTCAATTTTGTTGTGCATTTGTGTCATTTTTTGTGACGTTTTTGTCAACTTTTTTGTGCGTTTTTGTCAACTTTGAGACATTTTAGTCGCAATTTTGTGACTTTTTTGTTAACTTTTTTTGTAACTTTTTGTCAATTTTGTTGTGCGTTTGTGTCAAATTTTTTATCACGTTTTTGTCAAATTTTTTGTGACGTTTTTGTCGACATTTTTGTGCTTTTTTGACAACTTTTTTGTGAATTTTTGACAACTTTGTTGTGACATTTTAGTCGCAATTTTGTGACGTTTTTGTCAACTTTTTTGTGCGTTTTTGACAACTTTGTTGAGATACTTTAGTCGCATTTTTGTGACGTTTTTATCAATTTTGTTCTGATTTGTGTCAAATTATTTGTGACGTTTTTGTCAATTTTGTTGTGCGTTTTTTTAAACTTGTTGTAACTTTTTGTCAATTTTGTTGTGAGTTTGTGTCAAATTTTTTGTGACGTTTTTGTCAGCTTTTTTGTGCCTTTTTGTCAACTTTGTTGAGACATTTTAGTCGCATTTTTGTGACGTTTTTGTCAACTTATTTGTAACGTTTTTGTCAATTTTGTTGTGCGTTTGTGTCAAATTTTTTGTGACGTTTTGGTCAATTTCGTTGTGCGTTTTGTAAACTTATGTCAACTTTGTTGAGAAATTTTAGTCGCATTTTTGTGACGTTTTTGTCAACTTTTTTGTGACGTTTAGTAAACTTTTTTGTAACTTTTTGTCAATTTTGTTGAGACATTTTTGTCGCAATTTTGTTACTTTTTTATCAACTTATTTGTAACGTTTTTGTCAATTTTGTTGTGCGTTTGTGTCAACTTTTTTGGAACGTTTTTGTCAACTTATTTGTAACGTTTTTGTCAGCTTTTTTGTGCGTTTTTGTCAACTTTGTTGAGACATTTTAGTCGCATTTTTGTGACGTTTTTGTCAACTTATTTGTAACGTTTTTGTCAATTTTGTTGTGCGTTTGTGTCAAATTTTTTGTGACGTTTTGGTCAATTTCGTTGTGCGTTTTGTAAACTTATGTCAACTTTGTTGAGACATTTTAGTCGCATTTTTGTGACGTTTTTTCAATTTTGTTCTGATTTGTGTCAAATTATTTGTGACGTTTTTGTCAATTTTGTTGTGCTTTTTTGTCAACTTTGTTGAGACATTTTAGTCGCAATTTTTTGACTTTTTTTGTCAACTTTTTTGTAACTTTTTGTCAATTTTGTTGTGCATTTGTGTCATTTTTTGTGACGTTTTTGTCAACTTTTTTGTGCGTTTTTGTCAACTTTGAGACATTTTAGTCGCAATTTTGTGACTTTTTTGTTAACTTTTTTTGTAACTTTTTGTCAATTTTGTTGTGCGTTTGTGTCAAATTTTTTATCACGTTTTTGTCAAATTTTTTGTGACGTTTTTGTCGACATTTTTGTGCTTTTTTGACAACTTTTTTGTGAATTTTTGACAACTTTGTTGTGACATTTTAGTCGCAATTTTGTGACGTTTTTGTCAACTTTTTTGTGCGTTTTTGACAACTTTGTTGAGATACTTTAGTCGCATTTTTGTGACGTTTTTATCAATTTTGTTCTGATTTGTGTCAAATTATTTGTGACGTTTTTGTCAATTTTGTTGTGCGTTTTTTTAAACTTGTTGTAACTTTTTGTCAATTTTGTTGTGCGTTTGTGTCAAATTTTTTGTGACGTTTTTGTCAGCTTTTTTGTGCCTTTTTGTCAACTTTGTTGAGACATTTTAGTCGCATTTTTGTGACGTTTTTGTCAACTTATTTGTAACGTTTTTGTCAATTTTGTTGTGCGTTTGTGTCAAATTTTTTGTGACGTTTTGGTCAATTTCGTTGTGCGTTTTGTAAACTTATGTCAACTTTGTTGAGAAATTTTAGTCGCATTTTTGTGACGTTTTTGTCAACTTTTTTGTGACGTTTAGTAAACTTTTTTGTAACTTTTTGTCAATTTTGTTGAGACATTTTTGTCGCAATTTTGTTACTTTTTTATCAACTTATTTGTAACGTTTTTGTCAATTTTGTTGTGCGTTTGTGTCAAAGTTTTTGTGACGTTTTGGTCAATTTTGTTGTGCGTTTTGTCAACTTTGTTGAGACATTTTAGTCGCAATTTTGTGACGTTTTTGTCAACTTTTTTGTGACGTTTTTGTCAACTTTTTTGTGCGTTTTTGACAACTTTGTTGAGATATTTTAGTCGCATTTTTGTGAAGTTTTTGTCAATTTTGTTCTGATTTGTGTCAAATTATTTGTGACGTTTTTGTCAATTTTGTTGTGCGTTTTTGTCAACTTTTTTGTGCGTTTTTGTCAACTTTTGAGAAATTTTAGTCACATTTTGTGACTTTTTTGTCAACTTATTGTAAAGTTTTTGTCAATTTTGTTGTGCGTTTTGTCAACTTTGTTGAGACATTTTAGTCGCAATTTTGTGACGTTTTTGTCAACTTTTTTGTGACGTTTTTGTCAACTTTTTTGTGCGTTTTTGACAACTTTGTTGAGATAATTTAGTCGCATTTTTGTGACGTTTTTGTCAATTTTGTTCTGATTTGTGTCAAATTATTTGTGACGTTTTTGTCAATTTTGTTGATACATTTTAGTCGCAATTTTTTGACTTTTTTTGTCAACTTATTTGTAATGTTTTTGTCAATTTTGTTGTGCGTTTATGTCAGATTTTTTGTGACGTTTTGGTCAATTTTGCTGTGCATTTTTGTCAACTTTGTTGAGACATTTTAGTCACATTTTTGTGACGTTTTTGTCAATTTTGTTGTGCGTTTGTGTCAACTTTTTTGTGACGTTTTTGTCAACTTATTTGTAACGTTTTTGTCAATTTTGTTGTGCGTTTGTGTCAAATTTTTTGTGACGTTTTTGTCAGCTTTTTTTGTGCGTTTTTGTCAACTTTGTTGAGACATTTTAGTCGCATTTTTGTGACGTTTTTGTCAACTTATTTGTAACGTTTTTGTCAATTTTGTTGTGCGTTTGTGTCAAATTTTTTGTGACGTTTTGGTCAATTTCGTTGTGCGTTTTGTAAACTTATGTCAACTTTGTTGAGACATTTTAGTCGCATTTTTGTGACGTTTTTGTCAACTTTTTTGTGACGTTTTGTAAACTTTTTTGTAACTTTTTGTCAATTTTGTTGAGACATTTTTGTCGCAATTTTGTGACTTTTTTATCAACTTATTTGTAACGTTTTTGTCAATTTTGTTGTGCGTTTGTGTCAAAGTTTTTGTGAAGTTTTGGTCAATTTTGTTGTGCGTTTTTGTCAACTTTGTTGAGACATTTTAGTTGCAATTTTGTGACGTTTTTGTCAACTTTTTTGTGCGTTTTTGACAACTTTGTTGAGATATTTTAGTCGCATTTTTGTGACGTTTTTGTCAATTTTGTTCTGATTTGTGTCAAATTATTTGTGACGTTTTTGTCTATGTTGTTTTGCATTTTTGTCAACTTTGAGACATTTTAGTCACATTTTTGTGACGTTTTTGTCAACTTATCTGTAACGTTTTTGTCAATTTTGTTGTGCGTTTTTGTCAACTTTGTTGAGACATTTTAGTCGCATTTTTGTGACGTTTTTGTCAACTTTTGTGCGACGTTTTGTAAACTTTTTTGTAACTTTTTGTCAATTTTGTTGTGCATTTGTGTCGTTTTTGTCAACTTTTTTGTGCGTTTTTGTCAAATTTTTTGTGCGTTTTTGTCAACTTTGAGACATTTTAGTCGCAATTTTGTGACTTTATCAACTTATTTGTAACTTTTTGTCAATTTTGTTGTGCGTTTTTGTCAACTTTGTTGGGACATTTTAGTCGCATTTTGTGACTTTTTTGTCAACTTATTGTAAAGTTTTTGTCAATTTTGTTGTGCGTTTTGTCAACTTTGTTGAGACATTTTAGTCGCAATTTTGTGACGTTTTTGTCAACTTTTTTGTGCGTTTTTTACAACTTTGTTGAGATATTTTAGTCGCATTTTTGTGACGTTTTTGTCAATTTTGTTCTGATTTGTGTCAAATTATTTGTGACGTTTTGTCAATTTTGTTGTGCATTTTTGTCAACTTTGAGACATTTTAGTCACATTTTTGTGCCTTTTTTTCAACTTATATGTAACATTTGTCAATTTTGTTGTGCGTTTTTGTCAACTTTGTTGAGACATTTTAGTCGCAATTTTTTGACTTTTTTTGTCAACTTATTTGTAAGGTTTTTGTCAATTTTGTTGTGCGTTTATGTCAAATTTTTTGTGACGTTTTGGTCAATTTATTTGTAACGTTTTTGTTAACTTTTTTGTAACTTTTTGTCAATTTTGTTGTGCATTTGTGTCATTTTTTGTGACGTTTTTGTCAACTTTTTTGTGCGTTTTTGTCAACTTTTTTGTGCGTTTTTGTCAACTTTGAGACATTTTAGTTACAATTTTGTGACTTTATTGTTAACTTATTTGTAACGTTTTTGTCAATTTTGTTGTGCAATTGTGTCAAATTTTTTATCACGTTTTGGTCAATTTTGTTGTGCATTTTTGTCAACTTTGTTGAGACATTTTAGTCACATTTTTGTGACGTTTTTGTCAATTTTGTTGTGCGTTTTTGTAAACTTATGTAACTTTGTGTCAATTTTGTTGTGCGTTTTTGTCAACTTTGTTGTGTGTTTTTATCAAATTTTTTATGACATTGTCGACATTTTTGTGCTTTTTTGTCAACTTATTGTAAAGTTTTTGTCAATTTTGTTGTGCGTTTTGTCAACTTTGTTGAGACATTTTAGTCGCAATTTTGTGACGTTTTTGTCAACTTTTTTGTGCGTTTTTGACAACTTTGTTGAGATATTTTAGTCGCATTTTTATGACGTTTTTGTCAATTTTGTTGTGCGTTTTTGTAAACTGTTATGTAACTTTTTGTCAATTTTGTTGTGCGTTTGTGTCAAATTTTTTGTGACGTTTTGGTCAATTTTGTTCTGCGTTTTTGTCAACTTTGAGACATTCTAGTCGCAATTTTGTGACGTTTTTGTGACGTTTTTGAAAACTTTGTTGAGATATTTTAGTCGCATTTTTGTGACGTTTTTGTCAATTTTGTTCTGATTTGTGTCAAATTATTTGTGACGTTTTTGTCAATTTTGAGACATTTTAGTCACATTTTTGACGTTTTTGTCAACTTATATGTAACGTATTTGTCAATTTTGTTGTGCGTTTTTGTCAACTTTGTTGAAACATTTTAGTCGCAATTTTGTGACTTGTCAACTTATTTGTAACGTTTTTGTCAATTTTGTTGTGCGTTTGTGTCAAATTTGAGACGTTTTTGTCAACTTTTTTGTGACGTTTTTTTAAACTTTTTTTGTAACTTTTTGTCAAATTTTTTGTGACGTTTGTCAGCTTTTTTGTGCGTTTTTGACAACTTTGTTGAGATATTTTAGTCGCAATTTTGTGAATTTTTTGTCAACTTATTTGTAACGTTTTTGTCAATTTTGTTGTGCGTTTGTGTCAAATTTTTTGTCACGTTTTGGTCAATTTTGTTGTGCGTTTTTGTCAACTTTGTTGAGACATTTTAGTCGCAATTTTGTGACATTTTTGTCAACTTTTTTGTAACTTTTTGTCAATTTTGTTGTGCGTTTGTGTCAAATTTTTTTCCCCGTTTTGGTCAATTTTGTTGTGCATTTTTGTCAACTTTGTTGAGACATTTTAGTCACATTTTGTGACGTTTTTGTCAACTTATTTGTAACGTTTTTGTCAATTTTGTTGTGCGTTTGTGTCAAATTTTTTGTGACGTTTTTGTCAGCTTTTTTGTGCGTTTTTGACAACTTTGTTGAAATATTTTAGTCGCATTTTTGTGACGTTTTTTTCAATTTTGTTCTGATTTGTGTCAAATTATTTGTGACGTTTTGGTCAATTTTGTTTTGCATTTTTGTCAACTTTGTTGAGACATTTTAGTCACATTTTTGTGACGTTTTTGTCAACTTATTTGTAACCTTTTTGTCAATTTTGTTGTGCGTTTATGTCAAATTTTTTCCGACGTTTTGGTCAATTTTGCTGTGCATTTTTGTCAACTTTGTTGAGGCATTTTAGTCACATTTTTGTGACGTTTTTGTCAACTTATTTGTAACGTTTTTGTCAATTTTGTTGTGCGTTTGTGTCAAATTTTTTGTGACGTTTTTGTCAGCTTTTTTGTGCGTTTTTGTCAACTTTGTTGAGACATTTTAGTCGCATTTTTGTGACGTTTTTGTCAACTTATTTGTAACGTTTTTGTCAATTTTGTTGTGCGTTTGTGTCAAATTTTTTGTGACGTTTTGGTCAATTTCGTTGTGCGTTTTGTAAACTTATGTCAACTTTGTTGAGACATTTTAGTCGCATTTTTGTGACGTTTTTGTCAACTTTTTTGTGACGTTTTGTAAACTTTTTTGTAACTTTTTGTCAATTTTGTTGAGACATTTTTGTCGCAATTTTGTGACTTTTTTATCAACTTATTTGTAACGTTTTTGTCAATTTTGTTGTGCGTTTGTGTCAAAGTTTTTGTGAAGTTTTGGTCAATTTTGTTGTGCGTTTTTGTCAACTTTGTTGAGACATTTTAGTTGCAATTTTGTGACGTTTTTGTCAACTTTTTTGTGCGTTTTTGACAACTTTGTTGAGATATTTTAGTCGCATTTTTGTGACGTTTTTGTCAATTTTGTTCTGATTTGTGTCAAATTATTTGTGACGTTTTTGTCTATGTTGTTGTGCATTTTTGTCAACTTTGAGACATTTTAGTCACATTTTTGTGACGTTTTTGTCAACTTATCTGTAACGTTTTTGTCAATTTTGTTGTGCGTTTTTGTCAACTTTGTTGAGACATTTTAGTCACATTTGTGTGACGTTTTTGTCAATTTTTTAGTGCTTTTTTTGTCAACTTTGTTGAGACATTTTAGTCGCATTTTTGTGACGTTTTTGTCAACTTTTGTGCGACGTTTTGTAAACTTTTTTGTAACTTTTTGTCAATTTTGTTGTGCATTTGTGTCGTTTTTGTCAACTTTTTTGTGCGTTTTTGTCAAATTTTTTGTGCGTTTTTGTCAACTTTGAGACATTTTAGTCGCAATTTTGTGACTTTTTTATCAACTTATTTGTAACTTTTTGTCAATTTTGTTGTGCGTTTTTGTCAACTTTGTTGGGACATTTTAGTCGCATTTTGTGACTTTTTTGTCAACTTATTGTAAAGTTTTTGTCAATTTTGTTGTGCGTTTTTTACAACTTTGTTGAGATATTTTAGTCGCATTTTTGTGACGTTTTTGTCAATTTTGTTCTGATTTGTGTCAAATTATTTGTGACGTTTTGTCAATTTTGTTGTGCATTTTTGTCAACTTTGAGACATTTTAGTCACATTTTTGTGCCTTTTTTTCAACTTATATGTAACATATTTGTCAATTTTGTTGTGCGTTTTTGTCAACTTTGTTGAGACATTTTAGTCGCAATTTTTTGACTTTTTTTGTCAACTTATTTGTAAGGTTTTTGTCAATTTTGTTGTGCGTTTATGTCAAATTTTTTGTGACGTTTTGGTCAATTTATTTGTAACGTTTTTGTTAACTTTTTTGTAACTTTTTGTCAATTTTGTTGTGCATTTGTGTCATTTTTTGTGGCGTTTTTGTCAACTTTTTTGTGCGTTTTTGTCAACTTTGAGACATTTTAGTTACAATTTTGTGACTTTATTGTTAACTTATTTGTAACGTTTTTGTCAATTTTGTTGTGCGATTGTGTCAAATTTTTTATCACGTTTTGGTCAATTTTGTTGTGCATTTTTGTCAACTTTGTTGAGACATTTTAGTCACATTTTTGTGACGTTTTTGTCAATTTTGTTGTGCGTTTATGTCAAATTTTTTCCGACGTTTTGGTCAATTTTGCTGTGCATTTTTGTCAACTTTGTTGAGACATTTTAGTCACATTTTTGTGACGTTTTTGTCAACTTATTTGTAACGTTTTTGTCAATTTTGTTGTGCGTTTGTGTCAAATTTTTTGTGACGTTTTTGTCAGCTTTTTTGTGCGTTTTTGTCAACTTTGTTGAGACATTTTAGTCGCATTTTTGTGACGTTTTTGTCAACTTATTTGTAACGTTTTTGTCAATTTTGTTGTGCGTTTGTGTCAAATTTTTTGTGACGTTTTGGTCAATTTCGTTGTGCGTTTTGTAAACTTATGTCAACTTTGTTGAGACATTTTAGTCGCATTTTTGTGACGTTTTTGTCAACTTTTTTGTGACGTTTTGTAAACTTTTTTGTAACTTTTTGTCAATTTTGTTGAGACATTTTTGTCGCAATTTTGTGACTTTTTTATCAACTTATTTGTAACGTTTTTGTCAATTTTGTTGTGCGTTTGTGTAAAAGTTTTTGTGAAGTTTTGGTCAATTTTGTTGTGCGTTTTTGTCAACTTTGTTGAGACATTTTAGTTGCAATTTTGTGACGTTTTTGTCAACTTATTTGTAACGTTTTTGTCAATTTTGTTGTGCGTTTTTGTCATTTGTTGAGACATTTTAGTCGCAATTTTGTGACGTTTTTGTCAACTTTTTTGTCCGTTTTTGACAACTTTGTTGAGATATTTTAGTCGCATTTTTGTGACGTTTTTGTCAATTTTGTTCTGATTTGTGTCAAATTATTTGTGACGTTTTTGTCTATGTTGTTGTGCATTTTTGTCAACTTTGAGACATTTTAGTCACATTTTTGTGACGTTTTTGTCAACTTATATGTAACGTTTTTGTCAATTTTGTTGTGCGTTTTTGTCAACTTTGTTGAGACATTTTAGTCACATTTGTGTGACGTTTTTGTCAATTTTGTTGTGCGTTTTTGTAAACTTTTATGTATCTTTTTGTCAATTTTGTTGTGCGTTTTTGTCAACTTTGTTGAGACATTTTAGTCGCAATTTTGTGACGTTTTTAGTGCTTTTTTTGTCAACTTTGTTGGGACATTTTAGTCACATTTTTGTGACGTTTTTGTCAACTTTTGTGTGACGTTTTGTAAACTTTTTTGTAACTTTTTGTCAATTTTATTGTGCATTTGTGTCGTTTTTGTCAACTTTTTTGTGCGTTTTTGTCAAATTTTTTGTGCGTTTTTGTCAACTTTGAGACATTTTAGTCGCAATTTTGTGACTTTTTTATCAACTTATTTGTAACGTTTTTGTCAATTTTGTTGTGCGTTTGTGTCAAATTTTTTGTGACGTTTTGGTCAATTTCGTTGTGCGTTTTGTAAACTTTTATGTCAACTTTGTTGAGACATTTTAGTCGCATTTTTGTGACGTTTTTGTCAACTTTTGTGTGACGTTTTGTAAACTTTTTTGTAACTTTTTGTCAATTTTGTTGTGCATTTGTGTCGTTTTTGTCAACTTTTTTGTGCGTTTTTGTCAAATTTTTTGTGCGTTTTTGTCAACTTTGAGACATTTTTAGTCGCAATTTTGTGACTTTTTTATCAACTTATTTGTAACGTTTTTGTCAATTTTGTTGTGCGTTTTTGTAAACTTTGAGACATTTTTAGTCGCATTTTTGTGACGTTTTTGTCAATTTTGTTCTGATTTGTGTCAAATTATTTGTGACGTTTTGTCACATTTTTGTGCCTTTTTTTCAACTTATATGTAACATATTTGTCAATTTTGTTGTGCGTTTTTGTCAACTTTGTTGAGACATTTTAGTCGCAATTTTTTGACTTTTTTTGTCAACTTATTTGTAAGGTTTTTGTCAATTTTGTTGTGCGTTTATGTCAAATTTTTTGTGACGTTTTGGTCAATTTATTTGTAACGTTTTTGTTAACTTTTTTGTAACTTTTTGTCAATTTTGTTGTGCATTTGTGTCATTTTTTGTGACGTTTTTGTCAACTTTTTTGTGCGTTTTTGTCAACTTTTTTGTGCGTTTTTGTCAAATTTTTTGTGCGTTTTTGTCAACTTTGAGACATTTTAGTCGCAATTTTGTGACTTTTTTATCAACTTATTTGTAACGTTTTTGTCAATTTTGTTGTGCGTTTTTGTAAACTTTTATGTAACTTTTTGTCAATTTTGTTGTGCGTTTTTGTCAACTTTGTTGGGACATTTTAGTCGCATTTTGTGACTTTTTTGTCAACTTATTGTAAAGTTTTTGTCAATTTTGTTGTGCGTTTTGTCAACTTTGTTGAGACATTTTAGTCGCAATTTTGTGACGTTTTTGTCAACTTTTTTGTGCGTTTTTTACAACTTTGTTGAGATATTTTAGTCGCATTTTTGTGACGTTTTTGTCAATTTTGTTCTGATTTGTGTCAAATTATTTGTGACGTTTTGTCAATTTTGTTGTGCATTTTTGTCAACTTTGAGACATTTTAGTCACATTTTTGTGCCTTTTTTTCAACTTATATGTAACATATTTGTCAATTTTGTTGTGCGTTTTTGTCAACTTTGTTGAGACATTTTAGTCGCAATTTTTTGACTTTTTTTGTCAACTTATTTGTAAGGTTTTTGTCAATTTTGTTGTGCGTTTATGTCAAATTTTTTGTGACGTTTTGGTCAATTTATTTGTAACGTTTTTGTTAACTTTTTTGTAACTTTTTGTCAATTTTGTTGTGCATTTGTGTCATTTTTTGTGACGTTTTTGTCAACTTTTTTGTGCGTTTTTGTCAACTTTTTTGTGCGTTTTTGTCAACTTTGAGACATTTTAGTTACAATTTTGTGACTTTATTGTTAACTTATTTGTAACGTTTTTGTCAATTTTGTTGTGCGATTGTGTCAAATTTTTTATCACGTTTTGGTCAATTTTGTTGTGCATTTTTGTCAACTTTGTTGAGACATTTTAGTCACATTTTTGTGACGTTTTTGTCAATTTTGTTGTGCGTTTTTGTAAACTTATGTAACTTTTTGTCAATTTTGTTGTGCGTTTTTGTCAACTTTGTTGAGACATTTTAGTCGCAATTTTGTGACTTTTTTGTCAACTTATTTGTAACGATTTTGACAACTTTGTTGAGATATTTTAGTCGCATTTTTGTGACGTTTTTGTCAATTTTGTTGTGCGTTTTTGTAAACTTTTATGTAACTTTTTGTCAATTTTGTTGTGCGTTTGTGTCAAATATTTTGTGACGTTTTGGTCAATTTTGTTGTGCATTTTTGTCAACTTTGTTGAGACATTTTAGTCACATTTTTGTGACGTTTTTGTCAATTTTGTTGTGCTTTTTTGTAAACTTATGTAACTTTTTGTCAATTTTGTTGTGCGTTTTTGTCAACTTTGTTGAGACATTTTAGTCGCAATTTTGTGACTTTTTTTGTCAACTTATTTGTAACGATTTTGTCAATTTTGTTGTGTGTTTTTATCAAATTTTTTATGACATTTTTGTCGACATTTTTGTGCTTTTTTGTCAACTTATTGTAAAGTTTTTGTCAATTTTGTTGTGCGTTTTGTCAACTTTGTTGAGACATTTTAGTCGCAATTTTGTGACGTTTTTGTCAACTTTTTTGTGCGTTTTTGACAACTTTGTTGAGATATTTTAGTCGCATTTTTGTGACGTTTTTGTCAATTTTGTTGTGCGTTTTTGTAAACTGTTATGTAACTTTTTGTCAATTTTGTTGTGCGTTTGTGTCAAATTTTTTGTGACGTTTTGGTCAATTTTGTTCTGCGTTTTTGTCAACTTTGAGACATTCTAGTCGCAATTTTGTGACGTTTTTGTCAACTTTTTTGTGACGTTTTTAAAAACTTTGTTGAGATATTTTAGTCGCATTTTTGTGACGTTTTTGTCAATTTTGTTCTGATTTGTGTCAAATTATTTGTGACGTTTTTGTCAATTTTGAGACATTTTAGTCACATTTTTGACGTTTTTGTCAACTTATATGAAACGTATTTGTCAATTTTGTTGTGCGTTTTTGTCAACTTTGTTGAAACATTTTAGTCGCAATTTTGTGACTTGTCAACTTATTTGTAACGTTTTTGTCAACTTTTTTGTGCGTTTTTGTCAACTTTGAGACATTTTAGTTACAATTTTGTGACTTTATTGTTAACTTATTTGTAACGTTTTTGTCAATTTTGTTGTGCGATTGTGTCAAATTTTTTATCACGTTTTGGTCAATTTTGTTGTGCATTTTTGTCAACTTTGTTGAGACATTTTAGTCACATTTTTGTGACGTTTTTGTCAATTTTGTTGTGCGTTTATGTCAAATTTTTTCCGACGTTTTGGTCAATTTTGCTGTGCATTTTTGTCAACTTTGTTGAGACATTTTAGTCACATTTTTGTGACGTTTTTGTCAACTTATTTGTAACGTTTTTGTCAATTTTGTTGTGCGTTTGTGTCAAATTTTTTGTGACGTTTTTGTCAGCTTTTTTGTGCGTTTTTGTCAACTTTGTTGAGACATTTTAGTCGCATTTTTGTGACGTTTTTGTCAACTTATTTGTAACGTTTTTGTCAATTTTGTTGTGCGTTTGTGTCAAATTTTTTGTGACGTTTTTTTGTGACGTTTTTGTCAATTTTGTTCTGATTTGTGTCAAATTATTTGTGACGTTTTTGTCTATGTTGTTGTGCATTTTTGTCAACTTTGAGACATTTTAGTCACATTTTTGTGACGTTTTTGTCAACTTATATGTAACGTTTTTGTCAATTTTGTTGTGCGTTTTTGTCAACTTTGTTGAGACATTTTAGTCACATTTGTGTGACGTTTTTGTCAATTTTGTTGTGCGTTTTTGTAAACTTTTATGTATCTTTTTGTCAATTTTGTTGTGCGTTTTTGTCAACTTTGTTGAGACATTTTAGTCGCAATTTTGTGACGTTTTTAGTGCTTTTTTTGTCAACTTTGTTGGGACATTTTAGTCACATTTTTGTGACGTTTTTGTCAACTTTTGTGTGACGTTTTGTAAACTTTTTTGTAACTTTTTGTCAATTTTATTGTGCATTTGTGTCGTTTTTGTCAACTTTTTTGTGCGTTTTTGTCAAATTTTTTGTGCGTTTTTGTCAACTTTGAGACATTTTAGTCGCAATTTTGTGACTTTTTTATCAACTTATTTGTAACGTTTTTGTCAATTTTGTTGTGCGTTTGTGTCAAATTTTTTGTGACGTTTTGGTCAATTTCGTTGTGCGTTTTGTAAACTTTTATGTCAACTTTGTTGAGACATTTTAGTCGCATTTTTGTGACGTTTTTGTCAACTTTTGTGTGACGTTTTGTAAACTTTTTTGTAACTTTTTGTCAATTTTGTTGTGCATTTGTGTCGTTTTTGTCAACTTTTTTGTGCGTTTTTGTCAAATTTTTTGTGCGTTTTTGTCAACTTTGAGACATTTTTAGTCGCAATTTTGTGACTTTTTTATCAACTTATTTGTAACGTTTTTGTCAATTTTGTTGTGCGTTTTTGTAAACTTTTATGTAACTTTTTGTCAATTTTGTTGTGCGTTTTTGTCAACTTTGTTGGGACATTTTAGTCGCATTTTGTGACTTTTTTGTCAACTTATTGTAAAGTTTTTGTCAATTTTGTTGTGCGTTTTGTCAACTTTGTTGAGACATTTTAGTCGCAATTTTGTGACGTTTTTGTCAACTTTTTTGTGCGTTTTTTACAACTTTGTTGAGATATTTTAGTCGCATTTTTGTGACGTTTTTGTCAATTTTGTTCTGATTTGTGTCAAATTATTTGTGACGTTTTGTCACATTTTTGTGCCTTTTTTTCAACTTACATGTAACATATTTGTCAATTTTGTTGTGCGTTTTTGTCAACTTTGTTGAGACATTTTAGTCGCAATTTTTTGACTTTTTTTGTCAACTTATTTGTAAGGTTTTTGTCAATTTTGTTGTGCGTTTATGTCAAATTTTTTGTGACGTTTTGGTCAATTTATTTGTAACGTTTTTGTTAACTTTTTTGTAACTTTTTGTCAATTTTGTTGTGCATTTGTGTCATTTTTTGTGACGTTTTTGTCAACTTTTTTGTGCGTTTTTGTCAACTTTTTTGTGCGTTTTTGTCAAATTTTTTGTGCGTTTTTGTCAACTTTGAGACATTTTAGTCGCAATTTTGTGACTTTTTTATCAACTTATTTGTAACGTTTTTGTCAATTTTGTTGTGCGTTTTTGTAAACTTTTATGTAACTTTTTGTCAATTTTGTTGTGCGTTTTTGTCAACTTTGTTGGAACATTTTAGTCGCATTTTGTGACTTTTTTGTCAACTTATTGTAAAGTTTTTGTCAATTTTGTTGTGCGTTTTGTCAACTTTGTTGAGACATTTTAGTCGCAATTTTGTGACGTTTTTGTCAACTTTTTTGTGCGTTTTTTACAACTTTGTTGAGATATTTTAGTCGCATTTTTGTGACGTTTTTGTCAATTTTGTTCTGATTTGTGTCAAATTATTTGTGCGTTTTTGTCAACTTTGAGACATTTTTAGTCGCAATTTTGTGACTTTTTTATCAACTTATTTGTAACGTTTTTGTCAATTTTGTTGTGCGTTTTTGTAAACTTTTATGTAACTTTTTGTCAATTTTGTTGTGCGTTTTTGTCAACTTTGTTGGGACATTTTAGTCGCATTTTGTGACTTTTTTGTCAACTTATTGTAAAGTTTTTGTCAATTTTGTTGTGCGTTTTGTCAACTTTGTTGAGACATTTTAGTCGCAATTTTGTGACGTTTTTGTCAACTTTTTTGTGCGTTTTTTACAACTTTGTTGAGATATTTTAGTCGCATTTTTGTGACGTTTTTGTCAATTTTGTTCTGATTTGTGTCAAATTATTTGTGACGTTTTGTCACATTTTTGTGCCTTTTTTTCAACTTACATGTAACATATTTGTCAATTTTGTTGTGCGTTTTTGTCAACTTTGTTGAGACATTTTAGTCGCAATTTTTTGACTTTTTTTGTCAACTTATTTGTAAGGTTTTTGTCAATTTTGTTGTGCGTTTATGTCAAATTTTTTGTGACGTTTTGGTCAATTTATTTGTAACGTTTTTGTTAACTTTTTTGTAACTTTTTGTCAATTTTGTTGTGCATTTGTGTCATTTTTTGTGACGTTTTTGTCAACTTTTTTGTGCGTTTTTGTCAACTTTTTTGTGCGTTTTTGTCAAATTTTTTGTGCGTTTTTGTCAACTTTGAGACATTTTAGTCGCAATTTTGTGACTTTTTTATCAACTTATTTGTAACGTTTTTGTCAATTTTGTTGTGCGTTTTTGTAAACTTTTATGTAACTTTTTGTCAATTTTGTTGTGCGTTTTTGTCAACTTTGTTGGAACATTTTAGTCGCATTTTGTGACTTTTTTGTCAACTTATTGTAAAGTTTTTGTCAATTTTGTTGTGCGTTTTGTCAACTTTGTTGAGACATTTTAGTCGCAATTTTGTGACGTTTTTGTCAACTTTTTTGTGCGTTTTTTACAACTTTGTTGAGATATTTTAGTCGCATTTTTGTGACGTTTTTGTCAATTTTGTTCTGATTTGTGTCAAATTATTTGTGACGTTTTGTCAATTTTGTTGTGCATTTTTGTCAACTTTGAGACATTTTAGTCACATTTTTGTGCCTTTTTTTCAACTTATATGTAACATATTTGTCAATTTTGTTGTGCGTTTTTGTCAACTTTGTTGAGACATTTTAGTCGCAATTTTTTGACTTTTTTTGTCAACTTATTTGTAAGGTTTTTGTCAATTTTGTTGTGCGTTTATGTCAAATTTTTTGTGACGTTTTGGTCAATTTATTTGTAACGTTTTTGTTAACTTTTTTGTAACTTTTTGTCAATTTTGTTGTGCATTTGTGTCATTTTTTGTGACGTTTTTGTCAACTTTTTTGTGCGTTTTTGTCAACTTTTTTGTGCGTTTTTGTCAACTTTGAGACATTTTAGTTACAATTTTGTGACTTTATTGTTAACTTATTTGTAACGTTTTTGTCAATTTTGTTGTGCGATTGTGTCAAATTTTTTATCACGTTTTGGTCAATTTTGTTGTGCATTTTTGTCAACTTTGTTGAGACATTTTAGTCACATTTTTGTGACGTTTTTGTCAATTTTGTTGTGCGTTTTTGTAAACTTATGTAACTTTTTGTCAATTTTGTTGTGCGTTTTTGTCAACTTTGTTGAGACATTTTAGTCGCAATTTTGTGACTTTTTTGTCAACTTATTTGTAACGATTTTGACAACTTTGTTGAGATATTTTAGTCGCATTTTTGTGACGTTTTTGTCAATTTTGTTGTGCGTTTTTGTAAACTTTTATGTAACTTTTTGTCAATTTTGTTGTGCGTTTGTGTCAAATATTTTGTGACGTTTTGGTCAATTTTGTTGTGCATTTTTGTCAACTTTGTTGAGACATTTTAGTCACATTTTTGTGACGTTTTTGTCAATTTTGTTGTGCTTTTTTGTAAACTTATGTAACTTTTTGTCAATTTTGTTGTGCGTTTTTGTCAACTTTGTTGAGACATTTTAGTCGCAATTTTGTGACTTTTTTTGTCAACTTATTTGTAACGATTTTGTCAATTTTGTTGTGTTTTTATCAAATTTTTTATGACATTTTTGTCGACATTTTTGTGCTTTTTTGTCAACTTATTGTAAAGTTTTTGTCAATTTTGTTGTGCGTTTTGTCAACTTTGTTGAGACATTTTAGTCGCAATTTTGTGACGTTTTTGTCAACTTTTTTGTGCGTTTTTGACAACTTTGTTGAGATATTTTAGTCGCATTTTTGTGACGTTTTTGTCAATTTTGTTGTGCGTTTTTGTAAACTGTTATGTAACTTTTTGTCAATTTTGTTGTGCGTTTGTGTCAAATTTTTTGTGACGTTTTGGTCAATTTTGTTCTGCGTTTTTGTCAACTTTGAGACATTCTAGTCGCAATTTTGTGACGTTTTTGTCAACTTTTTTGTGACGTTTTTAAAAACTTTGTTGAGATATTTTAGTCGCATTTTTGTGACGTTTTTGTCAATTTTGTTCTGATTTGTGTCAAATTATTTGTGACGTTTTTGTCAATTTTGAGACATTTTAGTCACATTTTTGACGTTTTTGTCAACTTATATGAAACGTATTTGTCAATTTTGTTGTGCGTTTTTGTCAACTTTGTTGAAACATTTTAGTCGCAATTTTGTGACTTGTCAACTTATTTGTAACGTTTTTGTCAATTTTGTTGTGCGTTTGTGTCAAATTTGAGACGTTTTTGTCAACTTTTTTGTGACGTTTTTTTAAACTTTTTTTGTAACTTTTTGTCAAATTTTTTGTGACGTTTGTCAGCTTTTTTGTGCGTTTTTGACAACTTTGTTGAGACATTTTAGTCACATTTTTGTGACGTTTTTGTCAACTTATTTGTAACGTTTTTGTCAATTTTGTTGTGCGTTTGTGTCAAATTTTTTGTGACGTTTTTGTCAGCTTTTTTGTGCGTTTTTGTCAACTTTGTTGAGACATTTTAGTTGCATTTTTGTGACGTTTTTGTCAACTTATTTGTAACGTTTTTGTCAATTTTGTTGTGCGTTTGTGTCAAATTTTGTGTGACGTTTTGGTCAATTTCGTTGTGCGTTTTGTAAACTTATGTCAACTTTGTTGAGACATTTTAGTCGCATTTTTGTGACGTTTTTGTCAACTTTTTTGTGACGTTTTGTAAACTTTTTTGTAACTTTTTGTCAATTTTGTTGAGACATTTTTGTCGCAATTTTGTGACTTTTTTATCAACTTATTTGTAACGTTTTTGTCAATTTTGTTGTGCGTTTGTGTCAAAGTTTTTGTGAAGTTTTGGTCAATTTTGTTGTGCGTTTTTGTCAACTTTGTTGAGACATTTTAGTTGCAATTTTGTGACGTTTTTGTCAACTTATTTGTAACGTTTTTGTCAATTTTGTTGTGCGTTTTTGTCATTTGTTGAGACATTTTAGTCGCAATTTTGTGACGTTTTTGTCAACTTTTTTGTGCGTTTTTGACAACTTTGTTGAGATATTTTAGTCGCATTTTTGTGACGTTTTTGTCAATTTTGTTCTGATTTGTGACGTTTTTGTCTATGTTGTTGTGCATTTTTGTCAACTTTGAGACATTTTAGTCACATTTTTGTGACGTTTTTGTCAACTTATATGTAACGTTTTTGTCAATTTTGTTGTGCGTTTTTGTCAACTTTGTTGAGACATTTTAGTCACATTTGTGTGACGTTTTTGTCAATTTTGTTGTGCGTTTTTGTAAACTTTTATGTATCTTTTTGTCAATTTTGTTGTGCGTTTTTGTCAACTTTGTTGAGACATTTTAGTCGCAATTTTGTGACGTTTGTCAACTTTTTAGTGCTTTTTTGTCAACTTTGTTGGGACATTTTAGTCACATTTTTGTGACGTTTTTGTCAACTTTTGTGTGACGTTTTGTAAACTTTTTTGTAACTTTTTGTCAATTTTGTTGTGCATTTGTGTCGTTTTTGTCAACTTTTTTGTGCGTTTTTGTCAAATTTTTTGTGCGTTTTTGTCAACTTTGAGACATTTTAGTCGCAATTTTGTGACTTTTTTATCAACTTATTTGTAACGTTTTTGTCAATTTTGTTGTGCGTTTGTGTCAAATTTTTTGTGACGTTTTGGTCAATTTCGTTGTGCGTTTTGTAAACTTTTATGTCAACTTTGTTGAGACATTTTAGTCGCATTTTTGTGACGTTTTTGTCAACTTTTGTGTGACGTTTTGTAAACTTTTTTGTAACTTTTTGTCAATTTTGTTGTGCATTTGTGTCGTTTTTGTCAACTTTTTTGTGCGTTTTTGTCAAATTTTGTGCGTTTTTGTCAACTTTGAGACATTTTAGTCGCAATTTTGTGACTTTTTTATCAACTTATTTGTAACGTTTTTGTCAATTTTGTTGTGCGTTTTTGTAAACTTTTATGTAACTTTTTGTCAATTTTGTTGTGCGTTTTTGTCAACTTTGTTGGGACATTTTAGTCGCATTTTGTGACTTTTTTGTCAACTTATTGTAAAGTTTTTGTCAATTTTGTTGTGCGTTTTGTCAACTTTGTTGAGACATTTTAGTCGCAATTTTGTGACGTTTTTGTCAACTTTTTTGTGCGTTTTTTACAACTTTGTTGAGATATTTTAGTCGCATTTTTGTGACGTTTTTGTCAATTTTGTTCTGATTTGTGTCAAATTATTTGTGACGTTTTGTCAATTTTGTTGTGCATTTTTGTCAACTTTGAGACATTTTAGTCACATTTTTGTGCCTTTTTTTCAACTTATATGTAACATATTTGTCAATTTTGTTGTGCGTTTTTGTCAACTTTGTTGAGACATTTTAGTCGCAATTTTTTGACTTTTTTTGTCAACTTATTTGTAAGGTTTTTGTCAATTTTGTTGTGCGTTTATGTCAAATTTTTTGTGACGTTTTGGTCAATTTATTTGTAACGTTTTTGTTAACTTTTTTGTAACTTTTTGTCAATTTTGTTGTGCATTTGTGTCATTTTTTGTGACGTTTTTGTCAACTTCTTTGTGCGTTTTTGTCAACTTTTTTGTGCGTTTTTGTCAACTTTTTTGTGACGTTTTTGTCAACTTTTTTGTGACTTTATTGTTAACTTATTTGTAACGTTTTTGTCAATTTTGTTGTGCGATTGTGTCAAATTTTTTATCACGTTTTGGTCAATTTTGTTGTGCATTTTTGTCAACTTTGTTGAGACATTTTAGTCACATTTTTGTGACGTTTTTGTCAATTTTGTTGTGCGTTTTTGTAAACTTATGTAACTTTTTGTCAATTTTGTTGTGCGTTTTTGTCAACTTTGTTGAGACATTTTAGTCGCAATTTTGTGACTTTTTTGTCAACTTATTTGTAACGATTTTGACAACTTTGTTGAGATATTTTAGTCGCATTTTTGTGACGTTTTTGTCAATTTTGTTGTGCGTTTTTGTAAACTTTTATGTAACTTTTTGTCAATTTTGTTGTGCGTTTGTGTCAAATATTTTGTGACGTTTTGGTCAATTTTGTTGTGCATTTTTGTCAACTTTGTTGAGACATTTTAGTCACATTTTTGTGACGTTTTTGTCAATTTTGTTGTGCGTTTTTGTAAACTTATGTAACTTTTTGTCAATTTTGTTGTGCGTTTTTGTCAACTTTGTTGAGACATTTTAGTCGCAATTTTGTGACTTTTTTTGTCAACTTATTTGTAACGATTTTGTCAATTTTGTTGTGTGTTTTTATCAAATTTTTTATGACATTTTTGTCGACATTTTTGTGCTTTTTTGTCAACTTATTGTAAAGTTTGTCAATTTTGTTGTGCGTTTTGTCAACTTTGTTGAGACATTTTAGTCGCAATTTTGTGACGTTTTTGTCAACTTTTTTGTGCGTTTTTGAGAACTTTGTTGAGATATTTTAGTCGCATTTTTGTGACGTTTTTGTCAATTTTGTTGTGCGTTTTTGTAAACTGTTATGTAACTTTTTGTCAATTTTGTTGTGCGTTTGTGTCAAATTTTTTGTGACGTTTTGGTCAATTTTGTTCTGCGTTTTTGTCAACTTTGAGACATTCTAGTCGCAATTTTGTGACGTTTTTGTCAACTTTTTTGTGACGTTTTTGAAAACTTTGTTGAGATATTTTAGTCGCATTTTTGTGACGTTTTTGTCAATTTTGTTCTGATTTGTGTCAAATTATTTGTGACGTTTTTGTCAATTTTGAGACATTTTAGTCACATTTTTGACGTTTTTGTCAACTTATATGAAACGTATTTGTCAATTTTGTTGTGCGTTTTTGTCAACTTTGTTGAAACATTTTAGTCGCAATTTTGTGACTTGTCAACTTATTTCTAACGTTTTTGTCAATTTTGTTGTGCGTTTGTGTCAAATTTGAGACGTTTTTGTCAACTTTTTTGTGACGTTTTTTTAAACTTTTTTTGTAACTTTTTGTCAAATTTTTTGTGACGTTTGTCAGCTTTTTTGTGCGTTTTTGACAACTTTGTTGAGATATTTTAGTCGCAATTTTGTGACTTTTTTTGTCAACTTATTTGTAACGATTTTGTCAATTTTGTTGTGTGTTTTTATCAAATTTTTTATGACATTTTTGTCGACATTTTTGTGCTTTTTTGTCAACTTATTGTAAAGTTTTTGTCAATTTTGTTGTGCGTTTTGTCAACTTTGTTGAGACATTTTAGTCGCAATTTTGTGACGTTTTTGTCAACTTTTTTGTGCGTTTTTGACAACTTTGTTGAGATATTTTAGTCGCATTTTTGTGACGTTTTTGTCAATTTTGTTGTGCGTTTTTGTAAACTGTTATGTAACTTTTTGTCAATTTTGTTGTGCGTTTGTGTCAAATTTTTTGTGACGTTTTGGTCAATTTTGTTCTGCGTTTTTGTCAACTTTGAGACATTCTAGTCGCAATTTTGTGACGTTTTTGTCAACTTTTTTGTGACGTTTTTGAAAACTTTGTTGAGATATTTTAGTCGCATTTTTGTGACGTTTTTGTCAATTTTGTTCTGATTTGTGTCAAATTATTTGTGACGTTTTTGTCAATTTTGAGACATTTTAGTCACATTTTTGACGTTTTTGTCAACTTATATGAAACGTATTTGTCAATTTTGTTGTGCGTTTTTGTCAACTTTGTTGAAACATTTTAGTCGCAATTTTGTGACTTGTCAACTTATTTGTAACGTTTTTGTCAATTTTGTTGTGCGTTTGTGTCAAATTTGAGACGTTTTTGTCAACTTTTTTGTGACGTTTTTTTAAACTTTTTTTGTAACTTTTTGTCAAATTTTTTGTGACGTTTGTCAGCTTTTTTGTGCGTTTTTGACAACTTTGTTGAGATATTTTAGTCGCAATTTTGTGAATTTTTTGTCAACTTATTTGTAACGTTTTTGTCAATTTTGTTGTGCGTTTGTGTCAAATTTTTTGTCACGTTTTGGTCAATTTTGTTGTGCGTTTTTGTCAACGTTGTTGAGACATTTTAGTCGCAATTTTGTGACATTTTTGTCAACTTTTTTGTAACTTTTTGTCAATTTTGTTGTGCGTTTGTGTCAAATTTTTTTCCCCGTTTTGGTCAATTTTGTTGTGCATTTTTGTCAACTTTGTTGAGACATTTTAGTCACATTTTGTGACGTTTTTGTCAACTTATTTGTAACGTTTTTGTCAATTTTGTTGTGCGTTTGTGTCAAATTTTTTGTGACGTTTTTGTCAGCTTTTTTGTGCGTTTTTGACAACTTTGTTGAGATATTTTAGTCGCATTTTTGTGACGTTTTTGTCAATTTTGTTCTGATTTGTGTCAAATTATTTGTGACGTTTTGGTCAATTTTGTTTTGCATTTTTGTCAACTTTGTTGAGACATTTTAGTCACATTTTTGTGACGTTTTTGTCAACTTATTTGTAACCTTTTTGTCAATTTTGTTGTGCGTTTATGTCAAATTTTTTCCGACGTTTTGGTCAATTTTGCTGTGCATTTTTGTCAACTTTGTTGAGACATTTTAGTCACATTTTTGTGACGTTTTTGTCAACTTATTTGTAACGTTTTTGTCAATTTTGTTGTGCGTTTGTGTCAATTTTTTTGTGACGTTTCTGTCAGCTTTTTTGTGCGTTTTTGTCAACTTTGTTGAGACATTTTAGTCGCATTTTTGTGACGTTTTTGTCAACTTATTTGTAACGTTTTTGTCAATTTTGTTGTGCGTTTGTGTCAAATTTTTTGTGACGTTTTGGTCAATTTCGTTGTGCGTTTTGTAAACTTATGTCAACTTTGTTGAGACATTTTAGTCGCATTTTTGTGACATTTTTGTCAACTTTTTTGTGACGTTTTGTAAACTTTTTTGTAACTTTTTGTCAATTTTGTTGAGACATTTTTGTCGCAATTTTGTGACTTTTTTATCAACTTATTTGTAACGTTTTTGTCAATTTTGTTGTGCGTTTGTGTCAAAGTTTTTGTGAAGTTTTGGTCAATTTTGTTGTGCGTTTTTGTCATTTGTTGAGACATTTTAGTCGCAATTTTGTGACGTTTTTGTCAACTTTTTTGTGCGTTTTTGACAACTTTGTTGAGATATTTTAGTCGCATTTTTGTGACGTTTTTGTCAATTTTGTTCTGATTTGTGTCAAATTATTTGTGACGTTTTTGTCTATGTTGTTGTGCATTTTTGTCAACTTTGTTGAGACATTTTAGTCACATTTTTGTGACGTTTTTGTCAACTTATATGTAACGTTTTTGTCAATTTTGTTGTGCGTTTTTGTCAACTTTGTTGAGACATTTTAGTCGCAATTTTGTGACGTTTTTGTCAACTTTTTAGTGCTTTTTTTGTCAACTTTGTTGGGACATTTTAGTCACATTTTTGTGACGTTTTTGTCAACTTTTGTGTGACGTTTTGTAAACTTTTTTGTAACTTTTTGTCAATTTTGTTGTGCATTTTTGTCGTTTTTGTCAACTTTTTTGTGCGTTTTTGTCAAATTTTTTGTGCGTTTTTGTCAACTTTGAGACATTTTAGTCGCAATTTTGTGACTTTTTTATCAACTTATTTGTAACGTTTTTGTCAATTTTGTTGTGCGTTTGTGTCAAATTTTTTGTGACGTTTTGGTCAATTTCGTTGTGCGTTTTGTAAACTTTTATGTCAACTTTGTTGAGACATTTTAGTCGCAATTTTGTGACTTTTTTTGTCAACTTATTTGTAACGATTTTGTCAATTTTGTTGTGTGTTTTTATCAAATTTTTTATGACATTTTTGTCGACATTTTTGTGCTTTTTTGTCAACTTATTGTAAAGTTTTTGTCAATTTTGTTGTGCGTTTTGTCAACTTTGTTGAGACATTTTAGTCGCAATTTTGTGACGTTTTTGTCAACTTTTTTGTGCGTTTTTGACAACTTTGTTGAGATATTTTAGTCGCATTTTTGTGACGTTTTTGTCAATTTTGTTGTGCGTTTTTGTAAACTGTTATGTAACTTTTTGTCAATTTTGTTGTGCGTTTGTGTCAAATTTTTTGTAACTTTTTGTCAATTTTGTTCTGCGTTTTTGTCAACTTTTTTGTGACGTTTTTGACAACTTTGTTGAGATATTTTAGTCGCATTTTTGTGACGTTTTTGTCAATTTTGTTCTGATTTGTGTCAAATTATTTGTGACGTTTTTGTCAATTTTGAGACATTTTAGTCACATTTTTGACGTTTTTGTCAACTTATATGTAACGTATTTGTCAATTTTGTTGTGCATTTTTGTCAACTTTGTTGAAACATTTTAGTCGCAATTTTGTGACTTGTCAACTTATTTGTAACGTTTTTGTCAATTTTGTTGTGCGTTTGTGTCAAATTTGAGACATTTTTGTCAACTTTTTTGTGACGTTTTTTTAAACTTTTTTTGTAACTTTTTGTCAAATTTTTTGTGACGTTTGTCAGCTTTTTTGTGCGTTTTTGACAACTTTGTTGAGATATTTTAGTCGCAATTTTGTGAATTTTTTGTCAACTTATTTGTAACGTTTTTGTCAATTTTGTTGTGCGTTTGTGTCAAATTTTTTGTCACGTTTTGGTCAATTTTGTTGTGCGTTTTTGTCAACTTTGTTGAGACATTTTAGTCGCAATTTTGTGACATTTTTGTCAACTTTTTTGTAACTTTTTGTCAATTTTGTTGTGCGTTTGTGTCAAATTTTTTTCCCCGTTTTGGTCAATTTTGTTGTGCATTTTTGTCAACTTTGTTGAGACATTTTAGTCACATTTTGTGACGTTTTTGTCAACTTATTTGTAACGTTTTTGTCAATTTTGTTGTGCGTTTGTGTCAAATTTTTTGTGACGTTTTGGTCAATTTTGTTTTGCGTTTTTGACAACTTTGTTGAGATATTTTAGTCGCATTTTTGTGACGTTTTTGTCAACTTATTTGTAACCTTTTTGTCAATTTTGTTGTGCGTTTATGTCAAATTTTTTCCGACGTTTTGGTCAATTTTGCTGTGCATTTTTGTCAACTTTGTTGAGACATTTTAGTCACATTTTTGTGAAGTTTTTGTCAACTTATTTGTAACGTTTTTGTCAATTTTGTTGTTCGTTTGTGTCAAATTTTTCCTGACGTTTTGGTCAATTTTGTTGTGCGTTTTTGTAAACTTTTATGTAACTTTTTGTCAATTTTGTTGTGCGTTTGTGTCAAATTTTTTGTGACGTTTTGGTGAATTTTGTGACGTTTTTTTAAACTTTTTGTAACTTTTTGTCAATTTTGTTGTGCGTTTGTGTCAAATTTTTTGTGACGTTTTTGTCAGATTTTTTGTGCGTTTTTGACAACTTTGTTGAGACATTTTATTCGCAATTTTGTGACTTTTTTGTCAACTTATTTGTAATGTTTTTGTCAATTTTGTTGTGCGTTTGTGTCAAATTTTTTGTCACGTTTTGGTCAATTTTGTTGTGCGTTTTTGTCAACTTTGTTGAGACATTTTAGTCGCAATTTTGTGACGTTTTTTTAAACTTTTTTTGTAACTTTTTGTCAATTTTGTTGTGCGTTTGTGTCAAATTTTTTGTGACGTTTTTGTCGACATTTTTGTGCTTTTTTGTCAACTTTGTTGGGACATTTTAGTCGCATTTTGTGACTTTTTTGTCAACTTATTGTAAAGTTTTTGTCAATTTTGTTGTGCATTTTGACAACTTTGTTGAGATATTTTATTCGCATTTTTGTGACGTTTTTGTCAATTTTGTTCTGATTTGTGTCAAATTATTTGTGACGTTTTTGTCAACTTTGATACATTTTAGTCACATTTTTGTGACGTTTTTGTCAACTTATATGTAACGTATTTGTCAATTTTGTTGTGCGTTTTTGTCAACTTTGTTGAGACATTTTAGTCGCAATTTTGTGACTTTTTTGTAACGTTTTGGTCAATTTTGTTGTGCGTTTTTGTAAACTTTTGTCAACTTTGTTGAGACATTTTAGTCGCATTTTTGTGACGTTTTTGTCAATTTTGTTGTGCGTTTTTGTAAACTTTTATGTAACTTTTTGTCAATTTTGTTGTGCATTTTTGTCAACTTTGTTGAGATATTTTAGTCGCATTTTTGTGACGTTTTTGTCAATTTTGTCCTGATTTGTGTCAAATTATTTGTGACGTTTTTGTCAATTTTGTTGTGCGTTTGTGTCAAATTTTTGTCACGTTTTGGTCAATTTTGTTGTGCATTTTTGTCAACTTTGTTGAAACATTTTAGTCACATTTTTGTGACGTTTTTGTCAACTTATTCATAACGTTTTTGTTAATTTTGTTGAGCGTTTGTGTCAAATTTTTTGTGACGTTTTGGTCAATTTTGTTGTGCATTTTTGTCAACTTTGTTGAGACATTTTAGTCGCAATTTTGTGAATTTTTTGTCAACTTTTTTTGTAACATTTTTGTCAATTTTGTTGTGCGTTTGTGTCAAATTTTATGTAACTTTTTGTCAATTTCTGGACAAAAACGTCTCACAAAGCTACAAAAACGTCTAAAAATAGGCAACAAAAAAGTTGACAAAAACTTCTAAAAATAGGCAACAAAAAAGTTGACAAAAACGTCTAAAAATAGGCAACAAAAAAGTTGACAAAAGTCTAAAAATGGGCAACAAAAAAGTTGACAAAAACGTCCAAAAATAGGCAACAAAAAAAGTTGACAAAAACGTTACCAAAAAGCGACAAAAACGTCTAAAAATAGGCAACAAAAAAGTTGACAAAAACGTTACCAAAAAGCGACAAAAACGTCTAAAAATAGGCAACAAAAAAGTTGACAAAAACGTCAAAAAATAGGCAACAAAAAAGTTGATCAAAACGTGACAAAAAAGCGAAAAAAAACATCTAAAAATAGGCAACAAAAATGTTGAGAAAGACGTCTAAAAATAGGCAACAAAAAAGTTGAGAAAAACGTCAAATAGGCGACAAAAAGGTCTAAAAATAGGCAACAAAAAAGTTGACAAACGTCTAAAATTAGCGACGACAACGTCTCAGACGTTTTTGTTGCTTTTTGTGATGTTTTGTCAACTTTTGTTGACAAAACATCTGGTTCAATCTCTGGTTCAACTGGTTCTAACAGTTCTTTGATTGTCTTATCCTGCAAATGGGTGGAAGCAATTTGACAGAAAGGGTCAACAAACTGGTCAAATATCCCCATTGCATCACTCTTTAGTTGATCCAGGTCCCTAGAATGTCTCTCAATCATGTTGCTCATTTGCTGTTTTAGGTGCTCCAATAATGCAGCCTGATATTGCTGGACTCCACTCACCATTTGTTTAACAGCTCTCTGGGGAGTAGAAAACAAAAAAATACTACATTATAAAATTCATATACATGCAAACTCACAGATACTTTTTTTTTTAAAGTAACCCTTCAATTACATATTGTTAGTGACATGCAATGATCAAAAACTAAACTATCATGAAATAATATTGCCTTCTGCAGCTTTAAGACCTTGTTTACACTTGGTCTTAAAATGCATTTTGAGCAATAGGATCACAAGGGGACAGTGCTGAATAAAAGTGTAAGTGTTGGTTATATTATGTTGTCTCTATTCTTAGCTCATGCTCAACAAATATAGTGGATGGGCAGATTTTGTAAGCAAAGCACGTGAACATTTGCATATATAGCGGGGAAGTGAGATCAATGAAGAAGCATGTGGAGACACATTCTGATGTCAGGTGTTTCTCTGACATACCTTTAGCTGTCCACCTGTGATCGGATCAACCAAGATACCAGGTCTGAACAGTGGCTAAGTCATTCTACAGTTTAAGCTTATTGATTTTAACTACTAAAAATGAAATATAATTAATTGGAAAAGCAATGGTATAAATTACCTGTGTCAGTCGATGGGTTTCTCTGGCGAAGAAATGCAGTTGCATGTTTAGAAAGGTCAACATTCATGCGACCCTCTCCATCTTCTTGAAATCCACTCTGAAAGAGATTAACAACAAACCTATCTATTAAAACAGGGAAAATATAAGGCATTTGTAAGTAGCACCACCAGACAATCTGACAACTACCTGGGTAAGCTAGCTAACTAGATTTCTTCCTATAAAAAAAATTTACAAGATGGGTGTATTTTTACTGATTGGTGTTTTTATTTTGAGTATGTAAAATAACAACAAAAACAACTAATAAAAACTAAACAAAACAGTACTACAAAAAAAAACAATGACTTTGACAGCATCAGAAAAAATCTGTACTTAATGAGTGTTAAGATTGACACACGTACTAAATTGTATCCCTTCACTTGCTCTCTTGTCAATAAATTAACATTACTAAAGGTCTTTGAACTGAACTTGTATTCCAATAAGCTATAAGGAGATACCTTCCTGTCACACACTGTCATGAAGACATGTCTCACCTGCCGGTTATAACTCTGTGAATGATAAGCTAATAATACACATATTGCAGCCTCTATGCTTGATTCAAACTGTTGAAGGATAACCTGTAATTTTTAATTTGTTGTTTAAATGAATAACATTACAGTTACTGATTTTTTTCAATGAAGTCTGGTAACAATTACATAACTGATAATTAAACTAAACAAATTAAACTAATAATCAAATAAGTGAATTAATTTACCAATTACTGCATATCAAATTCAGCATTAGACATTACATCATAAGTGGACAATCTGTGGGGCGGTAGGCTGCGTTTGTCAACATAAATGTAACCATTAACTAGCCGATTTAAATCTCAGTAGGCTAGTTGTATTTGAGTTACTTGTTCGATTACTCGTTACTGACAAAAGTAGTGGAATTACAGTAACTCATTACTTTCAACACTGCTTTACTTAAAATTACAACCTGAGCCTGTCATTGACAAAAACAAACACGTGCTTGGATCAAGCACAGTTGACCTAAATCAATGTTACGTTAAATTGTAGCTTGTGTAACGACTTACCGCTGGAATGACGATGCTTGAGCCCTCCGCTTCAGCTACAGGGCTTGCAGTAGTTTGGTCGTTTACGGATGTCCTTTCACCTGCTCCCGGAAAACCGTGGCGAGTCCGTCCTTCGTCCTCCGCCGCTTCAACTTGGAGAAGATGATGCGCGTGTCAGCTTCACGTGATAGTAGGAGTTATACACCCTATACTCACTTGGACAGCCATCAATCCCGCACACGACGCGAAAGTCAGAGCTACGACTGTGCAAGGTGTCAATGTGACTCAAAAGTTGTTTCAGAGTCAATGCCACAAATATGTAGCATATGAAGCAACGCCAAACCATGTTGGAAGATGTCACAGGGAAAAGGACGGTAACTAGGATTGACGTGTTCCATTGCAAGTAAATGAAAGCGCTGTATCCAGTGCTCATTCTTTGAAGTTCACATCGCACACCTTTTGAATGTTATCGACGTTTCAATGTGTTTTCAGTGTTTATTGTGTATCGTTGCAGCCGAACAGAGACAGCGAGCTAACGTTAGCGGAGCTAGCTAGCTATGTAAGTCAGCTAGCTAACAGCATGGAAGAATTGGATGATGTCGCAGTGTCGATTTTAAGGGGTAATGTATGCAAATATTATTCTTTATCATATATGAACGTACGAATGCAGAGGCCTAATTGAAGCTAAAAAAAGAAGCTAATTGCTTCCTGGTGCTGCTCCACATGTGACCCTACAGCAGCACTGTGGGCCTCAAACTCTTTCTCCCATTTGTCACATCACGCTCCTTCTGTCACCTGTTGAGTGAAGTGTTATGTGTGGTCTGTGAACTGTAGGAACTGAATTGCGCTTTGGGAATAATGTATATCATGTTGTGTTCAGACCAAAAGCAAAGGGAATTTTCGCTCCTGTTACTCGCGCCATTTTGTTCCTGCTAAATTCATAAACTGTGAAGACTAGCTAGTTGGTCACTAGGAAACTAGTGACCAACTGGTGTGTGGCAGCTCTAGTTATACTAGTAACGTCTATATGACATACATCAGCAGCCAATGAGGTATCTAAATTTATATACTAAGCTGGTTATCATAATTCTACAGTATATATGGACATATGGGGCATCATTGGAAACATTATGATTTGTAGTATGTGAATCAGGTGAGAAAACCAACGGACAACCGTATTTGGCCGCTAGGGGGCAGTACAAAATAAGCATCTGGTGCAATGTAATTGTCAAATTGTGTATTTTTGACCTTGATTTTCTCCATAATTCTACAGTAGATATAGACATATGGGGCATCATTGTAAACGTTATGATCTGTAGTATGTGAATCAGGTGAGAAAACCAGCGGACAACCATATTTGGCCGCTAGGGGGCAGTGCAAAGTCAGCAATTGTTGCAATATAATTGTCAAAATACTTCAACATGTCGATTTTGAGCTGGATATTCTCCATAATTCTACAGTAGATATGGACATATGGGGCATCATTGGAAACATGATTTGTAGTATGTGAATCAGGTGAGAAAACCAACGGACAACCGTATTTGGCCGCTAGGGGGCAGTGCAAAGTCAGCATCTGGTGCAATGTAATTGTCAAATTGTGTATTTTTTACCTTGATTTTCTCCATAATTCTACAGTAGATATGGACATATGGCATCATTGGAAACATTATGATTTGTAGTATGTGAATCGGGTGAAAAAACCAACGGACAACCATATTTGGCCGCTAGGGGGCAGTGCAAAGTCAGCAATTGTTGCAATATAATTGTCAAAATACTTCAACATGTCGATTTTGAGCTGGATTTTCACCATAATTCTATAGTAGATATGGACATATGGGGCATCATTGGAAACATTGATTTGTAGTATGTGAATCAGGTGAGAAAACCAACGGACAACCGTATTTGGCCGCTAGGGGGCAGTGCAAAGTCAGCATCTGGTGCAATGTAATTGTCAAATTGTGTATTTTTGACCTTGATTTTCTCCATAATTCTACAGTAGATATGGACATATGGGGCATCATTGGAAACATTATGATTTGTAGTATGTGAATCAGGTGAGAAAACCAACGGACAACCGTATTTGGCCGCTAGGGGGCAGTGCAAAGTCAGCAATTGTTGCAATATAATTGTCAAAATACGTCAACATGTCGATTTTGAGCTGGATTTTCTCCATAATTCTACAGTAGATATGGACATATGGGGCATCACTGGAAACATGATTTGTAGTATGCGAATCAGGTGAGAAAACCAACGGACAACCGTATTTGGCCGCTAGGGGGCAGTGCAAAGTCAGCAATTGTTGCAATATAATTGTCAAAATATGTCAACATGTCGACTCTGAGCTGGATTTGCTCAATAATTCATGAGAATTTGTGACTTTTTAAATATAATTTATAAGATTTTTGGCTTTCATTCAAACAGATTCAACAAAATCAAGTGTGTAAAGTGTATACAAGTGTAGGCTATAAAAAAAAGAGATAGATAGATAGATAGATAGATACACATACATACATAAAGCTGTGATCTGCACTGATGCAAAATAGCTCGATTTTGCGATAAACACTGCCACCCAATGGCTAAAACGGGCATTTCTTTAAGGTGGAATCGAAACTTGAAGAGAACCGGAGCGAATGTGGAGCCAAGTTCAGCGTCGTCTCCGTGGCTGGCTGCGTGGCGTTTCTGTTGTGTGGCGGCTGGATTTTTTTATGTCTTTACACACCAGAAACCTGTCTGATGCAGCTCCAGCGCCGCGTCAGACACGTTTCTGGTGTTAAGACAGAAAAATCCACGCAGCCGCCACGCAACAGAAATGCCACGCTCACGCGACGCAGCTACACACGGCTACACACTGGTGTAGCCGGCCTAATAGTCTCATGAAGTTTAATTTCTAGCTGTTTTCACTGTTTCATCTTGCTATGTTTGTCTTCTAATGTTTTCATAGCTGCAAACATCACAGAGACAATGATGAGCACCCTGTCTCGTGAAGACTTGCGAGATCTTTTCCCAGGCCCAGAGAACTTTTTACGGAGAAAAGCGGTCTGGCGTGCCTGTCATGGTGCATCGGAGGAGGTCAGTTTCTCAGTTAAGTGGCCTAAACTAACCACCTATTTAAGTTGGCAGCAGCACATTGAGCTACAATAACAACAGCACAGTGTTTTTGGAACAGGCATGGTAGTCTACATGTGTGTTCAATTCAGTTTAGATGAATTGTTAGGTGTTCAGTTAGTTGATGTAAGCGATTTCACCCATGCAATGGAATATTGCATATTTATACATGTTCAGAGCTGTCAATGCTACATTGCATTTTGTGTTGTCACAAAAAAAAATGTTGCTTTTTGCAGTAGTTCATTATCTTTTATTTTACAGTCTGGCCAAGAACACTCAAAATTATCGTGCAGTTCAGACATCCACTCCTGTGAACGCAAGTCCTGCAAAGTACAAAACAGTACTTTGAGCTGTCAAAGAGAGGTGAACAGCGCAACTGCCAGATGTCAAAGGAGCTCAGATGCCGGCTCATTCGAAACACCATGACCAGTATGATTGCAATCCTGAGGGCAAAGGGGGATGGAGAATCACACAGATACCCATCAAAGCCAGAAATTACAGCAATGGCAAAGAGAATAGTACTGTACTACCCCATGCTGCAGGACCAAGGCCTCCATACATGGGTAAGTGAAATGCATCCAGTTGATGACTGTTTCATGTAGGACATTTTTAGTAGCGATTTGAAAACTGTATTAAATGTCTTGTGCAGGTCACTGTGTACACACACATACAAAAGATTGCAATGTGTGAGATCCCCCCCAAAAAAGAACTCCAGATGGGAGACATTCAAAGAGGTGAGCTGTAACTAATGACTATTTTCATCAAAGATTCTCCATGTTAATCATTTTCAAGATTAATTTAATTGATCAGTTGTCTTGTCAATATAAAGTCCAAGGTCATGTCCTCAAAAGTCTTGTTTGGTCCACAACCTTAAGATATTAATTTCACTGTCATAGAGGACTAAAGAAGCTAGACAATATTCACATTTGAGAAGCTTAAATCATATTTGGACATGAGGAAAAAAAAAGAAGAAAAATTATCAATCATGTCAATGTCCTGGGTGATCTGTCTCTAGTGTTTCCTCACTTCCCGTTTTTAATGAGTGCTCTTATTTTAGTGTTTGACTACAAAGTAATTGCTTTGGATGTGTGTGGGGGATATTGCTTTTTATTACAAAGCACTTTGTGTTACGTTTTGTTTGTATGAAAAGTGCTATACAAATAAAGTCAGATGGATTGATTTAGTAGTTGACAACTAATTGATTAAGTGACTAATCTTTGCAGCTCTACAAAGAAGCGCCGTCTTGAGCAGCCAACAGACACAGATGAAATGGATTCAAGTGACTCAACAATCATTCTAGATCGGTCCACAGAAGGAAGTGGCAGCCCAGGTTCAGACAGTAAAGAAAGTGAGTTAGAAGGTGAGTTTCAACATTTACATATTTGCCCTTGTGAGGTATTTATATTTTAGATAAACTAATAAACCCACTTTATTGGTCAAGACGACAGTCCTGACATGACAGAAGTAAACGGCTTTAAAATGTACATCAGGGGATAGGTATTTGCACTACATTTGTACTGTTTTATTATTTTTTTAACATTATTGTAGAAATTAAGTTTTAACAGAAATCTGGTATTGTATCATTTTGAACTGCTGGGTACAGCAGTACCTTTTTAGTATCGGTCTACTGTGCAACAATACTTCCTGTAACCTTTCCAGTATATCAAATAATGTTATGTATTTAAAACCCATGTGTCTCATTAGTGTCATTTTTGCTCTTTTTAATTGAATGTAATTTTTGCTTCCAAAATACCGAAATGATCCTTAAAGTACATTATCCTATCAGAAATATGTCGGTTATGTGTTGAAGGAAAAAGAAGATCCCAAAGCCTACCTGAAGAAGCACCATCTGCCCTCTCCAGTCCTGATGGTGAGTTTGTCCAACTGCCTCATGTGTGTAGTGGGGGTGTGCGCATCTTTGTAGGGGTGTACTTGTGTGCCTACATGCAATTGTATGTGATTGCATGACCATATGAGTTTTGAGCAAATAGTTCTCATGCATTTATTATACAAAAAATGTCATGCAACAACATGAGATGAACTTTTTTTTAAACTGAGGCATATTAATTATGTATTTTTGTGTCTTACAGCTAACAAGTCTGCAGATGTTGACAGTCTAGACACCTACAGTCCAGCAACCTTGGCCAAGCACTACAAGACCCTACAAACTTTGTATAAAAGAAAAAATCCAAACCACCAGGATGTCTCTCATCTCTTGGATTTTGAATTTGTAGCCAGAAGAGCATTCATTGATTCAAATACCATTCGCGAGGAGGACAGACATGAGAAGGTTCTAGAAGCATATCCTTGTTTCAAGGATGTTGGACATGTAAGTCATTATTGACTGTGCATGATTTAAAACCATGGTATCACACACGATGTTTAAAATACCAATTTTCTCTTAAATGATATATTCAAATGTCTGTATTGGTATATTTGATATTTCATAGGTGATGTAGGAGCTTCAACGCATTTTGGATAAGGATAATACCAACTTCATCGATGAACTGAAGGGAAGATGGCATGACTTCTGCCAGAAGGTGCAGTTTTTTGTTGTATGGAAAAAGGCGCTGAAACCCCCAATGGGAATGGACAAAGGTAAGGAATGCTGTTTTGGTGTTATTAGTGAATAGGGTTTAGGGTGGACCTTCAGGCATGTGAATTTGCTGAATGTTTTTTTTTTTAATTATTATAATAATATTTTTTTTTTATATAAGCATTGTGTCTGTTGTATACCTTTTTGATCAGATTTGACCTTGTGCACTTTGTCAAAATGTTTAAGTAATAAATCTTTTCCTGTACAGCTGAACAGGCTCTTGAGCTCCTACGTGTGCTGCCATCACTGATCCCCTCCACGTCTGCTCCTCCAAAGAGGGTACGAAATGCCAGCGAGGCTCTGGTGCATGTCCTCGAGGTGAGCTGTGTAAAATGTTGCGGGATCATTTTGACTGCAGTATCGGAAAAAATTATAACTGAAGGTGCTGCCCCTGACGACTCCCAATGTATTTCCTATTCACATACTGTATGTTTTAAGCCTTCAAAGACACCTAAAAGATTTGTTTTTAGAAAGAGAATTTTCACTGGGTAGATGTCTTTGCTATGTCACGGTATGTACAAAAATGGGTGCATTACATGGTAGCAGGTTTTATCACTAATGATAACCAAGCAAGACTAGCCTAGCCTTGGTTATTAGTTCTTTTGGAAGGCTAGACGTGTGTAAACAGTAAATGCATTGGGGATAGTTAAAAACAGCACTTTCAGATGGAGCTTTCTCAGTACTGTTAACTTTTGTCAGAATTTTGCTTTGTAAAGTTATGTTTGTAAACAACCCTCTATGCATGATCCTGACAGAAGGATGTCTGTTATGTTACAGGAAACAGAAGACCCCAATTCCTACTTGAAGAAACGCCCTCTCTCCTGCCCAGTCCTGATAGTCAGTCCGTCCAATAACCACCTTTCCAAAAGACAAGCTTACCGAGAGTGCTTTATACCTTATGGCCTACTATTATACCCTACACCTGACTTATCCGAAGTGTGTAGCCACTCTGCTTTCAGTCATACAGACAGAGGTCCTCTTAGACAAAATCCATGAGAGAGATCTCACGTTGTCTTACAAGAAGAGCATGGCTGAGTGGAAAGCTTTTATTGGCCAATAAAACCAGTGGTCAGATATAGTGTAGGATAGCACTTCCTCTCTCCCTCCAAGGGTACTACAGTCCATGTTCACTGCTTTTGATTCTTGGTCGGAATTTGGCTAAGTTAGCCCAGTGTTAATTTGGGGTGCACGACAATATTAGCCAACATGCCGTGTTTTTTTTATTCTGTGATGTTATATTTTTGTGTGTTTGCACAATTCAGTGCAGATTATGCTTTAGTTTAAGTTTATTTTAACTTTTCAGTTATTAAGTTTAAACAACTAATTGTCCAGCAGATATAGTCACTAATTTAGGCGCATCTACTGTGAAAGAGTAAATTGACTAAGCAGTTAGGTTGGGATAAAAGTGAACATAGCGCTATCGGTTATTGTCCAGTTGAGTTGTAAAATATTAACATATTTGATATCTGCAAAAAGTCCAGTATGCACCAGTATGGTGCATCCTTAATGATGGTGTTAACAATGGTTAATGGTGTATTGAGAGACTAGTTCATGTAAGGCCAGAACCTTTTAATTTGAATGTTACAATATTAAGCATTTGTATTAAGAATGAATGTCACAGGTGGAGCAGTTTTAGTGTGCCTAGTTTGTCTATATGCCTTGAGAGTGCCTGTGCAAAGCACAGATTTGGTACGTGTATTGAGAGGTACATTGGTCAGATGTTTGGATCCGGCCTTAACTCGCTCACATATTTGGCATGTTCTGCTGTGTTTTCATATTGCAGTTCCATAAATACTGTGAGCCAAAATGTTGAGGAAAATGATGCTGTTTCCCTTTTATGCAGTCCTCTGGGACTTTTTGCTGTTTAAATAAAACAGAAAGTTGGTTAACTGCAAGACTAGTTTTAATTTTTTCTGTCTTTATAAGAAGTAGTTAATATCTTGAATCTAGTAGGTGAATGTCTTGAATCTAGAACAGTATTACTTTTGTAGAGCTTACAATAAGGTAAATGCACTTGAGATGATGACAGGATGTTAAATTACGGCTTATTATGGCAAAAGAGCACTGCCTAACACGAGTCAGGAATGCAAACTTCAAGACATTTTGTCTCAAAATGCCAGTTTCTAATCTCATTTCAAGTAGGTGATGGACTTAGATCTAGAACAGTGTAACAATTATAGAACTAGACATTAGTTAAATACACTTGAAACAAACGGGATGACAAAAAGAAGATGCTACTTTTGAGGAGAAGTAAGGCTTATTTCTTTTATTTCAAGAAATCTTACCGAGAATTTTCACTTGTTCCATTGGCAGATTTTTTTGCTTATTACAAGCAGAAATATCTTGTATTAATTATTGTTTTTTGCTTATTTTTGGAGTGACCTTTTTTCCAGTGTGTTGCCTATTTTTAGACGTCTTTGTCGCTTTTTTCGTAACGTTTTTGTCAACTTTTTTGTTGCCTATTTTTAGACGTTTTTGTCAACTTTTTTGTTTTCTATTTTTAGACATTTTTGTCAACTTTTTTGACAATTTTTTCAACTTTTTATTTTTAGACATTTTTATCAACTTTTTTGTGACGTTTTTGTCAATGTTGTTGTGCGTTTTTGTCAACTATTTTGTGACGTTTTGTCAACTTTTTGTTGCCTCTTTTTAGACATTTTTGTCAACTTTTTAATGCGTTTTTGTCAACTTTTTTGTTGCCATTTTTAGTTTTAGTCAACTTGTTTGACGTTTTTGTCAATGTTGTTGTGCGTTTTTGTTGCGTTTTTGTTGCCTATTTTAGACGTTTTTGTTGCTTTTTTGTGACGTTTTTGTCAACTTTTTTTGCCAATTTTTTGATGTTTTTGTCCAATTCTGAGACGTTGTTGTCGCTTTTTTTTGACGTTTTTGTCAACTTTTTTGTAGCTATTTTTGTGATGTTTTTGTCAACTTTTTTTGTTGCCTATTTTTAGAAGTTTTTGTAGCTTTTTTGTGACGTTTTTGTCAACTTTTTTGTTGCTTATTTGTAGACTTTTTTTTTTTGCTTGTTTCGTGACGTTTTTGTCATCTTTTTTGTTGCCTATTTTTAGACTTTTTTTGTCAACTTTTTTGTTGCCTATTTTTAGACGTTTTTGTCAACTTTTTTGTTGCCTATTTTTAGACGTTTTTGTCAACTTTTTTGTTGCCTATTTTTAGACGTTTTTGTTGCCTATTTTTAGACGTTTTTGTCAACTTTTTTGTCAACTTTTTTGTCAACTTTTTTGTTGCCTATTTTTGACGTTTTTGTCATATTTTTTTGTTGCCTATTTTTAGACGTTTTTGACAACTTTTTTGTTGCCTATTTTTAGACGTTTTTGTTGCCTATTTTTAGATGTTTGTCAACTTTTTTGTTGCCTATTTTTAGAAGTTTTTGTTGCTTTTTTGTGATGATTTTGTCAACTTTTTTGTTGCCTATTTTTAGACATTTTTGTTGCCTATTTTTATACGTTTTTGTCAACTTTTTTGTTGCCAATTTTTTGACGTCTTTGTCCCTTTCTGAGACGTTGTCACTTTTTTTGTGATGTTTTTGTCAACTTTTTTTGTTGCCTATTTTTAGACATTTTTTTTTATCTCTTTTCCGTGACGTTTTTGTCAACTTTTTTTTTTGCCTATTTTTAGACGTCTTTGTCTTTTTATTCGTGACGTTTTTGTCGCCAATTTTTGGACGTTTTTGTCAACTTTTTTGTTGCCTATTTTTAGACGTTTTTGTCAACTTTTTTGTTGCCTATTTTTAGACGTTTTTGTCAACTTTATTGTTGCCTATTTTTAGACGTTTTTGTTGCTTTTTTGTGACGTTTTTGTCAACTTTTTTGGTGCCAAGTTTTAGACTTTTTTTGTCCCTGTGTGAGACGTTTTTGTCCATTTCTGAGACGTCACTTTTTTTGTGATGTTTTTGTCAGCTTTTTTTGTTGCCTATTTTTAGACGTTTTTGTCGCTTTTTTGTGACGTTTTTGTCAACTTTTTTGTAACTTTTTATCAATTTTGTTGTGCGTTTGTGTAAAATTTTTTGTGACGTTTTGGTCAATTTTGTTGTGCATTTTTGTCAACTTTGTTGAGACATTTTAGTCGCAATTTTATGACGTTTTTGTCAATTTTGTTGTGCGTTTTTGACAACTTTGTTGAGACATTTTTGTCGCAATTTTGTGATTTTTTTATCAACTTTTTTGTGACGTTTTGGTCAATTTTGTTGTGCGTTTTTGTCAACTTTGTTGAGACATTTTAGTCACATTTTTGTGAAGTTTTTGTCAACTTATTTGTAACGTTTTTGTCAATTTTGTTGTGCGTTTGTGTCAAATATTTGTCACGTTTTGGTCAATTTTGTTGTGCATTTTTGTCAACTTTGTTGAAAAATTTTAGTCACATTTTTGTGACGTTTTTGTCAACTTATTCATAACGTTTTTGTTAATTTTGTTGAGCGTCTGTGTCAACTTTTTTGTTGCCTATTTTTAGATGTTTTTGTTGCATTTTTGAGACCTTTTTGTCAAATTTTTTGTGCGTTTTTGTCAACTTTGTTGAGACATTTTAGTCACATTTTTGTGACGTTTTTGTCAACTTTTTTGTGACGTTTTTGTAAACTTTTTTGTAACTTGTCAATTTTGTGGTGCGTTTGTTGTCAACTTTTTTGTGACGTTTTTGTCATCTTTGTTGAGACATTTTAGTCACATTTTTGAGACGTTTTTGTCAACTTTTTTGTAACTTTTTGTCAATTTTGTGGTGCATTTGTGTCAACTTTTTTATGACGTTTTGGTCAACTTTGAGACATTTTAGTCACATTTTTGTAACGTTTTTGTCAACTTTTTTGTAACTTGTCAATTTTGTGGTGCGTTTTTGTCAACTTTTTTGTAACTTTTTATCAATATTGTTGTGCGTTTGTGTCAACTTTTTTTGTTGCCTATTTTTAGATGTTTTTGTAGCCCTTTTGTGACGTTTCTGTCAACTTTTTTGTGACGTTTTGGTCAATTTTGTTGTGCGTTTTTGTAAACTTTTATGTAACTTTTTTGTCAATTTTGTTGTGCGTTTGTGTCAACTTTTTTTGTTGCCTATTTTTAGATGTTTTTGTCGCCCTTTTGTGACGTTTCTGTCAACTTTTTTGTGACGTTTTGGTCAATTTTGTTGTGCGTTTTTGTAAACTTTTTTGTGACGTTTTTGTCAATTTTGTTGAGACATTTTAGTCGCAATTTTGTGACGTTTTTGACAACATTGTTGAGATATTTTAGTCGCATTTTTGTGACATTTTTGTCAATTTTGTTGTGCGTTTGTGTCAAATTATTTGTGACGTTTTGGTCAATTTTATTGTGCATTTTTGTCAACTTTGTTGAGACATTTTAGTTGCATTTTTTTGACGTTTTTGTCAATTTTGTTGTAAACTTTTATGTAACTTTTTGTCAATTTTGTTGTGCATTTGTGTCAAATTTTTTGTGCGTTTTTGACAACTTTGTTGAGACATTTTTGTCGCAATTTTGTGATTTTTTTATCAACTTTTTTGTGACGTTTTGGTCAATTTTGTTGTGCGTTTTTGTCAACTTTGTTGAGACATTTTAGTCACATTTTTGTGAAGTTTTTGTCAATTTTTTTATGACGTTTTTGTCAGCTTTTTTGTGCGTTTTTGAAAACTTTGTTGAGACATTTTTGTCGCAATTTTTTTATCAACTTTTTGTTACATTTTTGTCAATTTTGTTGTAAACTTTTATGTAACTTTTTGTCAATTTTGTTGTGTGTTTGTGTCAACTTTTTTGTTGCTTATTTTTATATGTTTTTGTCGCCTTTTTTGATGTTTTTTTACACTTTTTTTGTGCTTTTTTGACAACTTTGAGATATTTTAGTCGCATTTTTATGACGTTTTTGTCAATTTTGTTGTGATTTATGTCAAATTATTTGTGACGTTTTTGTCAACTTTTTTGTGCATTTTTGTCAACTTTGTTGAGACATTTTAGTCACATTTTTGTGACGTTTTTGTCAACTTATTTGTTACGTTTTTGTCAATTTTGTTGTGCGTTTGTATCAATTTTTGTGACGTTTTTGGTCAATTTTGTTGTGCGTTTTAGTAAACTTTTATGTCAACTTTGTTGAGACATTTTAGTCTCATTTTTGTGACGTTTTTGTCAACTTTTTTTGTGACGTTTTGTAAACTTTTTTGTAACTTTTTGTCAATTTTTTTGTGCGTTTGTGTCAAATTTTTTGTGACGTTCTTGTCAACTTTGTTGAGACATTTTTGTCGCAATTTTGTGACTTTTTTATCAACTTATTTGTAAAGTTCTTGTCAATTCTGTTGTGCGTTTGTGTCAAATTTGTTGTCACGTTTTGGTCAATTTTGTTGTGCGTTTTTCTCAACTTTGTTGAGAAATTTTAGTTGCAATTTTGTGACGTTTTTGTAAACTTTTTTTGTAACTTTTTGTCAATTTTGTTGTGCGTTTTTGTAAACTTTTGTCAACTTTGTTGAGACATTTTAGTCTCATTTTTGTGACGTTTTTGTCAACTTTTTTTTGACGTTTTGTAAACTTTTTTGTAACGTTTTGGTCAATTTTGTTGTGCGTTTGTGTCAACTTTTTTTGTTGCCTATTTTTAGATGTTTTTGTAGCCCTTTTGTGACGTTTCTGTCAACTTTTTTGTGACGTTTTGGTCAATTTTGTTGTGCGTTTTTGTAAACTTTTATGTAACTTTTTTGTCAATTTTGTTGTGCGTTTGTGTCAACTTTTTTTGTTGCCTATTTTTAGATGTTTTTGTCACCCTTTTGTGACGTTTCTGTCAACTTTTTTGTGACGTTTTGGTCAATTTTGTTGAGACATTTTAGTCGCAATTTTGTGACTTTTTTGACAACTTATTTGTGACGTTTTTGACAACATTGTTGAGATATTTTAGTCGCATTTTTGTGACATTTTTGTCAATTTTGTTGTGCTTTTGTGTCAAATTATTTGTGACGTTTTGGTCAATTTTATTGTGCATTTTTGTCAACTTTGTTGAGACATTTTAGTCGCATTTTTTTGACGTTTTTGTCAATTTTGTTGTAAACTTTTATGTAACTTTTGTCAATTTTGTTGTGCATTTGTGTCAAATTTTTTGTGCGTTTTTGACAACTTTGTTGAGACATTTTTGTCGCAATTTTGTGATTTTTTTTTATCAACTTTTTTGTGACTTTTTGGTCAATTTTGTTGTGCGTTTTTGTCAACTTTGTTGAGACATTTTAGTCACAGTTTTTGTCAATTTTTTTATGACGTTTTTGTCAGCTTTTTTGTGCGTTTTTGAAAACTTTGAGACATTTTTGTCGCAATTTTATGATTTTTTTATCAACTTTTTGTTACATTTTTGTCAATTTTGTGTGCGTTTGTGTCAACTTTTTTGTTGCTTATTTTTAGATGTTTTTGTCGCCTTTTTGTGATGTTTTTGTACACTTTTTTGTGCTTTTTTGACAACTTTGAGATATTTTAGTCGCATTTTTATGACGTTTTTGTCAATTTTGTTGTGATTTATGTCAAATTATTTGTGACGTTTCTGTCAACTTTTTTGTGACGTTTTGGTCAATTTTGTTGTGCGTTTTTGTAAACTTTTTTGTGACGTTTTTGTCAATTTTGTTGAGACATTTTAGTCGCAATTTTGTGACGTTTTTGACAACATTGTTGAGATATTTTAGTCGCATTTTTGTGACATTTTTGTCAATTTTGTTGTGCGTTTGTGTCAAATTATTTGTGACGTTTTGGTCAATTTTATTGTGCATTTTTGTCAACTTTGTTGAGACATTTTAGTTGCATTTTTTTGACGTTTTTGTCAATTTTGTTGTAAACTTTTATGTAACTTTTTGTCAATTTTGTTGTGCATTTGTGTCAAATTTTTTGTGCGTTTTTGACAACTTTGTTGAGACATTTTTGTCGCAATTTTGTGATTTTTTTATCAACTTTTTTGTGACGTTTTGGTCAATTTTGTTGTGCGTTTTTGTCAACTTTGTTGAGACATTTTAGTCACATTTTTGTGAAGTTTTTGTCAATTTTTTTATGACGTTTTTGTCAGCTTTTTTGTGCGTTTTTGAAAACTTTGTTGAGACATTTTTGTCGCAATTTTATGATTTTTTTATCAACTTTTTGTTACATTTTTGTCAATTTTGTTGTAAACTTTTATGTAACTTTTTGTCAATTTTGTTGTGTGTTTGTGTCAACTTTTTTGTTGCTTATTTTTATATGTTTTTGTCGCCTTTTTTGATGTTTTTTTACACTTTTTTTGTGCTTTTTTGACAACTTTGAGATATTTTAGTCGCATTTTTATGACGTTTTTGTCAATTTTGTTGTGATTTATGTCAAATTATTTGTGACGTTTTTGTCAACTTTTTTGTGCATTTTTGTCAACTTTGTTGAGACATTTTAGTCACATTTTTGTGACGTTTTTGTCAACTTATTTGTTACGTTTTTGTCAATTTTGTTGTGCGTTTGTATCAATTTTTGTGACGTTTTTGGTCAATTTTGTTGTGCGTTTTAGTAAACTTTTATGTCAACTTTGTTGAGACATTTTAGTCTCATTTTTGTGACGTTTTTGTCAACTTTTTTTGTGACGTTTTGTAAACTTTTTTGTAACTTTTTGTCAATTTTTTTGTGCGTTTGTGTCAAATTTTTTGTGACGTTCTTGTCAACTTTGTTGAGACATTTTTGTCGCAATTTTGTGACTTTTTTATCAACTTATTTGTAAAGTTCTTGTCAATTCTGTTGTGCGTTTGTGTCAAATTTGTTGTCACGTTTTGGTCAATTTTGTTGTGCGTTTTTCTCAACTTTGTTGAGAAATTTTAGTTGCAATTTTGTGACGTTTTTGTAAACTTTTTTTGTAACTTTTTGTCAATTTTGTTGTGCGTTTTTGTAAACTTTTGTCAACTTTGTTGAGACATTTTAGTCTCATTTTTGTGACGTTTTTGTCAACTTTTTTTTGACGTTTTGTAAACTTTTTTGTAACGTTTTGGTCAATTTTGTTGTGCGTTTGTGTCAACTTTTTTTGTTGCCTATTTTTAGATGTTTTTGTAGCCCTTTTGTGACGTTTCTGTCAACTTTTTTGTGACGTTTTGGTCAATTTTGTTGTGCGTTTTTGTAAACTTTTATGTAACTTTTTTGTCAATTTTGTTGTGCGTTTGTGTCAACTTTTTTTGTTGCCTATTTTTAGATGTTTTTGTCACCCTTTTGTGACGTTTCTGTCAACTTTTTTGTGACGTTTTGGTCAATTTTGTTGAGACATTTTAGTCGCAATTTTGTGACTTTTTTGACAACTTATTTGTGACGTTTTTGACAACATTGTTGAGATATTTTAGTCGCATTTTTGTGACATTTTTGTCAATTTTGTTGTGCGTTTGTGTCAAATTATTTGTGACGTTTTGGTCAATTTTATTGTGCATTTTTGTCAACTTTGTTGAGACATTTTAGTCGCATTTTTTTGACGTTTTTGTCAATTTTGTTGTAAACTTTTATGTAACTTTTGTCAATTTTGTTGTGCATTTGTGTCAAATTTTTTGTGCGTTTTTGACAACTTTGTTGAGACATTTTTGTCGCAATTTTGTGATTTTTTTTTATCAACTTTTTTGTGACTTTTTGGTCAATTTTGTTGTGCGTTTTTGTCAACTTTGTTGAGACATTTTAGTCACAGTTTTTGTCAATTTTTTTATGATGTTTTTGTCAGCTTTTTTGTGCGTTTTTGAAAACTTTGAGACATTTTTGTCGCAATTTTATGATTTTTTTATCAACTTTTTGTTACATTTTTGTCAATTTTGTGTGCGTTTGTGTCAACTTTTTTGTTGCTTATTTTTAGATGTTTTTGTCGCCTTTTTGTGATGTTTTTGTACACTTTTTTGTGCTTTTTTGACAACTTTGAGATATTTTAGTCGCATTTTTATGACGTTTTTGTCAATTTTGTTGTGATTTATGTCAAATTATTTGTGACGTTTTTGTCAACTTTTTTGTGCATTTTTGTCAACTTTGTTGAGACATTTTAGTCTCATTTTTGTGACGTTTTGTAAACTTTTTTGTAACTTTTTGTCAATTTTGTTGTGCGTTTTTGTAAACTTTTATCTCAACTCTGTTGAGACATTTTAGTCTCATTTTTGTGACGTTTTTGTCAACTTTTTTTGTGACGTTTTGTAAACTTTTTTGTAACGTTATTGTCAACTTTGTTGAGACATTATTGTCGCAATTTTGTGACTTTTTTTATCAACTTATTTGTAAAGTTCTTGTCAATTTTGTTGTGCGTTTGTGTCAAATTTGTTGTCACGTTTTGGTCAATTTTGTTGTGCGTTTTTCTCAACTTTGTTGAGAAATTTTAGTTGCAATTTTGTGACGTTTTTGTAAACTTTTTTTGTAACTTTTGGTCAATTTTTTGAGCATTTTGTTAACTTTGTTGAGACATTTTAGTCGCAATTTTGTGACTTTTGTTGTCAACTTATTTGTAACGTTTTTGTCAATTTTGTTGTGCGTTTGTGTCAAATATTTTGTGACGTTTTGGTCAATTTTGTTGTGCGTTTATGTAAACTTTTATGTCAACTTTGTTGAGACATTTTAGTCACATTTTTGTGACGTTTTTGTCAATTTTGTTGTGCGTTTGTATCAAATTTTTTGTGACGTTTTGGTCAATTTTGTTGTGCGTTTTTGTCAACTTTTTTGTGACGTTTTTGTCAGCTTTTTTTGTAACTTTTTGTCAATTTTGTTGTGCGTTTTGGTCAATTTTTTGAGCATTTTGTTAACTTTGTTGAGACATTTTAGTCGCATTTTTGTGACGTTTTGGTCAATTTTGTTGTGCGTTTGTGTCAAATATTTTGTGACGTTTTGGTCAATTTTGTTGTGCGTTTATGTAAACTTTTGTCAACTTTGTTGAGACACTTTAGTCGCAATTTTGTGACGTTCTTGTCAACTTTTTTGTGACGTTTTTTAAAACTTTTTTTGTAACTTTGTCAATTTTGTTCTGATTTGTGTCAAATTTTTTATGACGTTTTGGTCAATTTTGTTGTGCGTTTTTGTCAACTTTCTTCTGACGTTTTTGTCAGCTTTTTTGTGCGTTTTTGACAACTTTGTTGAGACATTTTAGTCGCAATTTTGTGACGTTTTTGTAAACTTTTTTGTGACGTTTTTTAAAACTTTTTTTGTAACTTGTCAATTTTGTTGTGCGTTTGTGTCAAATTTTTGTCACGTTTGGGTCAATTTTGTTGTGCATTTTTGTCAACTTTGTTGAAACATTTTAGTCACATTTTTGTGACGTTTTTGTCAACTTATTCATAACGTTTTTGTCAATTTTGTTGAGCGTTTGTGTCAACTTTTTTGTTGCCTATATTTAGAGGTTTTTGTCGCCTTTTTGTGACGTTTTTGTCAACTTTTTTGTGACGTTTCTGTAAACTTTTTTGTAACGTTTTGGTCAATTTTGTTGTGCGTTTTTGTCAACTTTGTTGAAGCATTTTAGTCGCAATTTTGTGACTTTTTTGTCAACTTTTTTGTAATTTTTTTGTAAATATTGTTGTGCGTTTGTGTCAACTTTTTTGTTGCCTATTTTAACTTGTTTTTGTCGGCTTTTTGTGACGTTTTTGTCAACTTTTTTGTGCATTTTTGTCTTCTTTTTTTGTTGCCTATTTTTAGATGTTTTTGTCGCCCTTTTGTGACGTTTGTGTCAAATTTTTTGTGACGTTTTTGTCAACCTTTTGTTGTGCGTTTGTCAACTTTTTGTTGCCTATTTTTAGATGTTTTTGTCGCCTTTTTGTGACGTTTTTTTTCAAATTTTTTGTGCGTTTTTGTCAACTTTTTTGAGACATTTTAGTCACATTTTTGTGACGTTTTTGTCAACTTTTTCTGTGACGTTTTTGTCAACTTTTTTGTAACTTTTTATCAATTTTGTTGTGCGTTTGTGTAAAATTTTTTGTGACGTTTTGGTCAATTTTGTTGTGCATTTTTGTCAACTTTGTTGAGACATTTTAGTCGCAATTTTATGACGTTTTTGTCAATTTTGTTGTGCGTTTTTGTCAACTTTATTGAGACATTTTTGTCGCAATTTTGTGATTTTTTTTTTATCAACTTTTTTGTGACGTTTTGGTCAATTTTGTTGTGCGTTTTTGTAAACTTTTATGTAACTTTTTTGTCAATTTTGTTGTGCGTTTGTGTCAACTTTTTTTGTTGCCTATTTTTAGATGTTTTTGTTGCCCTTTTGTGACGTTTCTGTCAACTTTTTTGTGACGTTTTGGTCAATTTTGTTGTGCGTTTTTGTAAACTTTTTTGTGACGTTTTTGTCAATTTTGTTGAGACATTTTAGTCGCAATTTTGTGACTTTTTTGACAACTTATTTGTGACGTTTTTGACAACATTGTTGAGATATTTTAGTCGCATTTTTGTGACATTTTTGTCAATTTTGTTGTGCGTTTGTGTCAAATTATTTGTGACGTTTTGGTCAATTTTATTGTGCATTTTTGTCAACTTTGTTGAGACATTTTAGTCGCAATTTTATGACGTTTTTGTCAATTTTGTTGTGCGTTTTTGTCAACTTTATTGAGACATTTTTGTCGCAATTTTGTGATTTTTTTTTTATCAACTTTTTTGTGACGTTTTGGTCAATTTTGTTGTGCGTTTTTGTAAACTTTTATGTAACTTTTTTGTCAATTTTGTTGTGCGTTTGTGTCAACTTTTTTTGTTGCCTATTTTTAGATGTTTTTGTTGCCCTTTTGTGACGTTTCTGTCAACTTTTTTGTGACGTTTTGGTCAATTTTGTTGTGCGTTTTTGTAAACTTTTTTGTGACGTTTTTGTCAATTTTGTTGAGACATTTTAGTCGCAATTTTGTGACTTTTTTGACAACTTATTTGTGACGTTTTTGACAACATTGTTGAGATATTTTAGTCGCATTTTTGTGACATTTTTGTCAATTTTGTTGTGCGTTTGTGTCAAATTATTTGTGACGTTTTGGTCAATTTTATTGTGCATTTTTGTCAACTTTGTTGAGACATTTTAGTCGCATTTTTTTGACGTTTTTGTCAATTTTGTTGTAAACTTTTATGTAACTTTTTGTCAACTTTGTTGAGACATTTTTGTCGCAATTTTGTGACTTTTTTATCAACTTATTTGTAAAGTTCTTGTCAATTTTGTTGTGCGTTTGTGTCAAATTTGTTGTCACGTTTTGGTCAATTTTGTTGTGCGTTTTTCTCAACTTTGTTGAGAAATTTTAGTTGCAATTTTGTGACGTTTTTGTAAACTTTTTTTGTAACTTTTTGTCAATTTTGTTGTGCGTTTTTGTAAACTTTTATGTCAACTCTGTTGAGACATTTTAGTCTCATTTTTGTGACGTTTTTGTCAACTTTTTTTGTGACGTTTTGTAAACTTTTTTGTAACTTTTTGTCAATTTTTTGTGCGTTTGTGTCAAATTTTTTGTGACGTTCTTGTCAACTTTTTTGTAACGTTATTGTCAACTTTGTTGAGTCATTATTGTCGCAATTTTGTGACTTTTTTATCAACTTATTTGTAAAGTTCTTGTCAATTTTGTTGTGCGTTTGTGTCAAATTTGTTGTCACGTTTTGGTCAATTTTGTTGTGCGTTTTTCTCAATTTTGTTGAGAAATTTTAGTTGCAATTTTGTGACGTTTTTGTAAACTTTTTTTGTAACTTTTTGTCAATTTTGTTGTGCGTTTTGGTCAATTTTTTGAGCATTTTGTTAACTTTGTTGAGATATTTTAGTCGTATTTTTGTGACGTTTTGGTCAATTTTGTTGTGCGTTTGTGTCAAATATTTTGTGACGTTTTGGTCAATTTTGTTGTGCGTTTATGTAAACTTTTGTCAACTTTGTGACGTTTTTTAAAACTTTTTTTGTAACTGTCAATTTTGTTCTGATTTGTGTCAAATTTTTTATGACGTTTTGGTCAATTTTGTTGTGCGTTTTTGTCAACTTTCTTCTGACGTTTTTGTCAGCTTTTTTGTGCGTTTTTGACAACTTTGTTGAGACATTTAAGTCGCAATTTTGTGACGTTTTTGTAAACTTTTTTGTGACGTTTTTTAAAACTTTTTTTGTAATTTTTTTGTAAATATTGTTGTGCGTTTGTGTCAAATTTTTGTCACGTTTGGGTCAATTTTGTTGTGCATTTTTGTCAACTTTGTTGAAACATTTTAGTCACATTTTTGTGACGTTTTTGTCAACTTATTCATAACGTTTTTGTCAATTTTGTTGAGCGTTTGTGTCAAATTTTTTGTGACGTTTTGGTCAATTTTGTTGTGCGTTCATGTAAACTTTTATGTCAACTTTGTTTAGACATTTTAGTCGCAATTTTATGATTTTTTTATCAACTTTTTGTTACATTTTTGTCAATTTTGTGTGCGTTTGTGTCAACTTTTTTGTTGCCTATTTTTAGATGTTTTTGTCGCATTTTTGAGACGTTTTTGTCAAATTTTTTGTGCGTTTTTGTCAACTTTGTTGAGACATTTTAGTCGCAATTTTGTGACTTTTTTGTCAACTTATTTGTAAGGTTTTTGTTAATTTTGTTGTGCGTTTTTGTCAACTTTTTTGTGACGTTTCTGTAAACTTTTTTGTAACGTTTTGGTCAATTTTGTTGTGCGTTTTTGTCAACTTTGTTGAAGCATTTTAGTCGCAATTTTGTGACTTTTTTGTCAACTTTTTTGTAATTTTTTTGTAAATATTGTTGTGCGTTTGTGTCAACTTTTTTGTTGCCTATTTTAACTTGTTTTTGTCGGCTTTTTGTGACGTTTGTCAAATTTTTTGTGACGTTTTTGTCAACCTTTTGTTGTGCGTTTGTCAACTTTTTTGTTACCTATTTTTAGATGTTTTTGTCGCCTTTTTGTGACGTTTTTGTCAACTTTTTTGTGCGTTTTTGTCAACTTTTTTGAGACATTTTAGTCACATTTTTGTGACGTTTTTGTCAACTTTTTCTGTGACGTTTTTGTCAACTTTTTTGTAACTTTTTATCAATTTTGTTGTGCGTTTGTGTAAAATTTTTTGTGACGTTTTGGTCAATTTTGTTGTGCGTTTTTGTCAACTTTATTGAGACATTTTTGTCGCAATTTTGTGACTTTATCAACTTTTTGTGACGTTTTTGTCAGCTTTTTTGTGCGTTTTTGAAAACTTTGAGACATTTTTGTCGCAATTTTGTGATTTTTTTTATCAACTTTTTTGTGACGTTTTGGTCAATTTTGTTGTGCGTTTTTGTCAACTTTGTTGAGACATTTTAGTCACATTTTTGTGAAGTTTTTGTCAATTTTTTTATGACGTTTTTGTCAGCTTTTTTGTGCGTTTTTGAAAACTTTGTTGAGACATTTTTGTCGCAATTTTATGATTTTTTTTATCAACTTTTTGTAAGTTTTTTGTCAATATTGTTGTGCGTTTGTGTCAACTTTTTTTGTTGCCTATTTTTAGATGTTTTTGTCGCCTTTTTGTGACGTTTTTGTCAACTTTTTTGTGACGTTTCTGTAAACTTTTTTGTAACGTTTTGGTCAATTTTGTTGTGCGTTTGTGTCAACTTTTTTTGTTGCCTATTTTTAGATGTTTTTGTAGCCCTTTTGTGACGTTTCTGTCAACTTTTTTGTGACGTTTTGGTCAATTTTGTTGTGCGTTTTTGTAAACTTTTATGTAACTTTTTTGTCAATTTTGTTGTGCGTTTGTGTCAACTTTTTTTGTTGCCTATTTTTAGATGTTTTTGTCGCCCTTTTGTGACGTTTCTGTCAACTTTTTTGTGACGTTTTGGTCAATTTTGTTGTGCGTTTTTGTAAACTTTTTTGTGACGTTTTTGTCAATTTTGTTGAGACATTTTAGTCGCAATTTTGTGACTTTTTTGTCAACTTTTTTGTGCATTTTTGTCAACTTTGTTGAGACATTTTAGTCTCATTTTTGTGACGTTTTTGTCAACTCTTTTTGCAACTTTTTGTCAAATTTGTTGTCACGTTTTGGTCAATTTTGTTGTGCGTTTTTCTCAACTTTGTTGAGAAATTTTAGTTGCAATTTTGTGACGTTTTTGTAAACTTTTTTTGCAACTTTTTGTCAATTTTGTTGTGCGTTTTTGTAAACTTTTATGTCAACTCTGTTGAGACATTTTAGTCTCATTTTTGTGACGTTTTTGTCAACTTTTTTTGTGACGTTTTGTAAACTTTTTTGTAACTTTTTGTCAATTTTTTTGTGCGTTTGTGTCAAATTTTTTGTGACGTTCTTGTCAACTTTTTTGTAACGTTATTGTCAACTTTGAGACATTATTGTCGCAATTTTGTGACTTTTTTATCAACTTATTTGTAAAGTTCTTGTCAATTTTGTTGTGCGTTTGTGTCAAATTTGTTGTCACGTTTTGGTCAATTTTGTTGTGCGTTTTTCTCAACTTTGTTGAGAAATTTTAGTTGCAATTTTGTGACGTTTTTGTAAACTTTTTTTGTAACTTTTTGTCAATTTTGTTGTGCGTTTTGGTCAATTTTTTGAGCATTTTGTTAACTTTGTTGAGACATTTTAGTCGCATTTTGTGACGTTTTTGTCAACTTTTTTGTGCGTTTTTGACAACTTTGTTGAGATATTTTAGTCGCATTTTTGTGACGTTTTTGTAAACTTTTTTTGTAACTTTTTGTCAATTTTGTTGTGCGTTTTTGTAAACTTTTATGTCAACTTTGTTGAGACATTTTATTCTCATTTTTGTGACGTTTTTGTCAACTTTTTGTGACGTTTTGTAAACTTTTTTGTAACTTTTTGTCAATTTTTTTGTGCGTTTGTGTCAAATTTTTTGTGACGTTCTTGTCAACTTTTTTGTAATGTTATTGTCAACTTCGTTGAGACATTTTTGTCGCAATTTTGTGACTTTTTTATCAACTTATTTGTAAAGTTCTTTTCAATTTTGTTGTGCGTTTGTGTCAAATTTGTTGTCACATTTTGGTCAATTTTGTTGTGCGTTTTTCTCAACTTTGTTGAGAAATTTTAGTTGCAATTTTGTGACGTTTTTGTAAACTTTTTTTGTAACTTTTTGTCAATTTTGTTGTGCGTTTTGGTCAATTTTTTGAGCATTTTGTTAACTTTGTTGAGACATTTTAGTCGCATTTTGTGACGTTTTTGTCAACTTTTTTGTGCGTTTTTGACAACTTTGTTGAGATATTTTAGTCGCATTTTTGTGACGTTTTGGTCAATTTTGTTGTGCGTTTGTGTCAAATATTTTGTGACGTTTTGGTCAATTTTGTTGTGCGTTTATGTAAACTTTTATGTCAACTTTGTTGAGACACTTTAGTCGCAATTTTGTGACGTTCTTGTCAACTTTTTTGTGACGTTTTTTAAAACTTTTTTTGTAACTTTGTCAATTTTGTTCTGATTTGTGTCAAATTTTTTGTGACGTTTTGGTCAATTTTGTTGTGCGTTTTTGTCAACTTTTTTCTGACGTTTTTGTCAGCTTTTTTGTGCGTTTTTGACAACTTTGTTGAGACATTTTAGTCGCAATTTTGTGACGTTTTTGTAAACTTTTTTGTGACGTTTTTTAAAACTTTTTTTGTAACTTGTCAATTTTGTTGTGCGTTTGTGTCAAATTTTTGTCACGTTTGGGTCAATTTTGTTGTGCATTTTTGTCAACTTTGTTGAAACATTTTAGTCACATTTTTGTGACGTTTTTGTCAACTTATTCATAACGTTTTTGTCAATTTTGTTGAGCGTTTGTGTCAAATTTTTTGTGACGTTTTGGTCAATTTTGTTGTGCGTTCATGTAAACTTTTATGTCAACTTTTTGTCAATTTTGTTGTGCGTTTTTGTCAACTTTGAGAAATTTTAGTCGCAATTTTGTAACGTTTTTGTCAATTTTGTTGTGCGTTTGTGTCGAATTTTTTATCACGTTTTGGTCAATTTTGTTGTGCATTTTTGTCAACTTTGTTGAGACATTTTAGTCGCAATTTTGTGACGTTTTTATCAACTTTTTTGTGACGTTTTTTAAAACTTTTTTTGTAACTTTTTGTCAATTTTGTTGTGCGTTTGTGTCAAATTTTTTGTGACGTTTTGGTCAATTTTGTTGTGCATTTTTGTCAACTTTGTTGAGACATTTTAGTCGCAATTTTGTGACGTTTTTGTAAACTTTTTTGTGACGTTTTTTAAAACTTTTTTTGTAACTTGTCAATTTTGTTGTGCGTTTGTGTCAAATTTTTGTCACGTTTGGGTCAATTTTGTTGTGCATTTTTGTCAACTTTGTTGAAACATTTTAGTCACATTTTTGTGACGTTTTTGTCAACTTATTCATAACGTTTTTGTCAATTTTGTTGAGCGTTTGTGTCAAATTTTTTGTGACGTTTTGGTCAATTTTGTTGTGCGTTCATGTAAACTTTTATGTCAACTTTTTGTCAATTTTGTTGTGCGTTTTTGTCAACTTTGAGAAATTTTAGTCGCAATTTTGTAACGTTTTTGTCAATTTTGTTGTGCGTTTGTGTCGAATTTTTTATCACGTTTTGGTCAATTTTGTTGTGCATTTTTGTCAACTTTGTTGAGATATTTTAGTCACATTTTTGTGACGTTTCTGTCAATTTTGTTGGGCTTTTTTGTAAACTTTTATGTAACTTTTTGTCAATTTTGTTGTGCGTTTGTATCAAATTTTTTGTGACGTTTTTGTCGACATTTTTGTGCTTTTTTGTCAAATTTGTTGGGACATTTTAGTCGCATTTTGTGACGTTTTTGTCAACTTTTTTTGTAACTTTGTCAATTTTGTTGTGCGTTTGTGTCAAATTTTTAGTGACTTTTTTTGTCAACTTATTTGTAACGTTTTTGTCAATTTTGTTGTGCGTTTGTATCAAATTTTTTGTGAAGTATTGGTCAATTTTGTTGTGCGTTTTTGTCAACTTTGTTGAGACACTTTAGTCGCAATTTTGTGACGTTCTTGTCAACTTTTTTGTGACGTTTTTTTAAACTTTTTTTGTAACTTTGTCAATTTTGTTGTGCGTTTGTGGCAAATGTTTTGTCACGTTTTTGTCAGCTTTTTTGTGCGTTTTTGACAACTTTGTTGAGATATTTTAGTTGCATTTTTGTGAAGTTTTTGTCAATTTTGTTCTGATTTGTGTCAAATGTTTTGTGACATTTTGGTCAATTTTGTTGTGAGTTTTTGTCAACTTTGTTGAGACATTTTAGTCGGAATTTTGTGACTTTTTTTGTCAACTTATTTGTAACGTTTTTGTCAATTTTGTTGTGCGTTTGTGTCAAATTTTTTGTGACGTTTTGGTCAATTTTGTTGTGCGTTATTGTCAACTTTGTTGAGACATTTTAGTCGCAATTTTGTGACATTTTTGTGACGTTTTTTTAAACTTTTTTTTGTAACTTTTTGTCAATTTTGTTGTGCGTTTTTGTAAACTTTTATGTAACTTTTTGTCAATTTTGTTGTGCGTTTTTGTCAACTTTGTTGAGACATTTTAGTCGCAATTTTGTGACTTTTTTTGTCAACTCATTTGTACCGTTTTTGTCAATTTTGTTGAGACGTTTGTGTCAAATTTTTTGTGACGTTTTGGTCAATTTTGTTGTGCGTTTTTGTAAACTTTTATGTCAACTTTGTTGAGACATTTTAGTCGCATTTTTGTGACGTTTTTGTCAACTTTTTTTGTGACGTTTTGTAAACGTATTTGTAACATTTTTGTCAATTTTGTTGTGCGTTTTTGTAAACTTTTATGTAACTTTATGTCAATTTTGTTGTGCGTTTTTGTCAACTTATTTTTAACTTTTTGTCAATTTTGTTGTGCGTTTGTGTCAAATTTTTTGTGACGTTTTGGTCAATTTTGTTGTGCGTTATTGTCAACTTTGTTGAGACATTTTAGTCGCAATTTTGTGACATTTTTGTGACGTTTTTTAAACTTTTTTTTGTAACTTTTTGTCAATTTTGTTGTGCGTTTTTGTAAACTTTTATGTAACTTTTTGTCAATTTTGTTGTGCGTTTTTGTCAACTTTGTTGAGACATTTTAGTCGCAATTTTGTGACTTTTTTTGTCAACTCATTTGTACCGTTTTTGTCAATTTTGTTGTGCGTTTGTGTTAAATTTTTTGTGACGTTTTGGTAAATTTTGTTGTGCGTTTTTGTAAACTTTTATGTCAACTTTGTTGAGACATTTTAGTCGCATTTTTGTGACGTTTTTGTCAACTTTTTTTGTGACGTTTTGTAAACGTATTTGTAACGTTTTTGTCAATTTTGTTGTGCGTTTTTGTAAACTTTTATGTCAATTTTGTTGTGCGTTTGTGTCAAATTTTTTGTGACGTTTTTGTCAACTTTTTTGTGCGTTTTTGACAACTTTGTTGAGACATTTTAGTCGCTTTTTTGTGACGTTTTGTAAACTTTTTTGTAACTTTTTGTCAATTTTGTTGTGCGTTTGTGTCAAAGTTTTTGTGACGTTTTGGTCAATTTTGTTGTGCGTTTTTGTCAACTTTGTTGAGACATTTTAGTTGCAATTTTGTGACGTTTTTGTCAACTTTTTTGTGCGTTTGTGTCAAATTTTTTGTGACGTTTTTGTCAACTTTGTTGAGACGTTTTTGTCAATTTTTTTTGACATTTTTCTAAACTTTTTTCTAACTTTTTGTCAATTTTGTTATGCGTTTGTGTCAAATTTTTTGTGACGTTTTTGTCAACTTTGTTGAGAAACTTTAGTGGCAATTTTGTGACTTTTTTGTCAACTTATTTGTAACGTTTTTGTAAATTTTTTTGTGCGTTTGTGTCAACATTTTTGTTGCCTATTTTTAGATGTTTTTCTCGCCTTTTTGTGACGTTTTTGTCAACTTTTTTGTGCGTTTTTGTCAACTTAATGTAGACATGTTAGTCGCAATTTTGTTAATTTTTTGTCAACTTTTTTGTAACGTTTTTGTCAATTTTGTTGTGCGTTTGTGTCAAATTTTTTGTGACGTTTTTGTCAACTTTTTTGTGCGTTTTTGTCAAATTTATTGAGACATTTTAGTGGCAATTTTGTGGCTTTTTGTCAACTTTTTTGTAACGTTTTTGTCAATTTTTTTATGCGTTTGTTTAAAATTTTTTGTGACGTTTTGGTCAACTTTGAGACTTTTTAGTCACATTTTTGTGATGTTTTTGTCAACTTTTTTGTAATTTTTTTGTCAATATTGTGCGTTTGTGTCAGCTTTTTTGTTGCCTATTTTAACATGTTTTTGTCGCCTTTTTGTGACATTTTTGTCAAATTTGTTGAGACATTTTAGTAGGAAATTTTGTGACTTTTTTGTCAACTTTTTTGAAACATTTTTGTCAATTTTGTTGTGCGTCTGTGTTAACTTTTTTGTTGCCTATTTTTAGATGTTTTTGTCGCATTTTTGAGACGTTTTTGTCAAATTTTTTGTGCGTTTTTGTCAACTTTGTTGAGACATTTTAGTCGCATTTTTGTGACGTTTTTGTCAACTTTTTTGTGACGTTTCTGTAAACTTTTTTGTAACATTTTGGTCAATTTTGTTGTGCGTTTTTGTCAACTTTGTTGAGGCATTTTAGTCGCAATTTTGTGACTTTTTTGTCAACTTATTTGTAAGGTTTTTGTCAATTTTGTTGTGCGTTTTTGTCAAATTTTTTGTGACGTTTTGTTCAACTTTTTTGTGCTTTTTTGTCAACTTTGTTGAGACATTTTAGTCGCAATTTTGTGACTTTTTTGTCAACTTTTTTGTAACGTTGTTGTCAATTTTGTTGTGCGTTTGTGTCAACTTTTTTGTTGCCTATTTTTAGATGTTTTTGTCGCCTTTTTGTGACTTTTTTTCAAATTTTTTGTGCGTTTTTGTCAACTTTTTTGTAACATTTTGTCAATTTTGTTGTGCGTTTGTGTCAAATTTTTTGTGACGTTTTTGTCAACTTTTTTGTGCATTTTTGTCAAATTTCTTGAGACATTTTAGTAGGAAATGTTGTGACTTTTTTGTAACATTTTTGTCAATTTTGTTGTGCTTCTGTGTCAACTTCTTTGTTGCCTATTTTTAGATGTTTTTGTCGCAATTTTGAGACGTTTTTGTCAAATTTTTTGTGCGTTTTTGTCAACATTGTTGAGACATTTTAGTCACATTTTTGTGACGTTTTTGTAAACTTTTTTTGTAACTTTTTGTCAATTTTGTGGTGCGTTTGTGTCACTTTTTTATGATGTTTTGGTCAACTTTGTTGAGAAACTTTAGTGGCAATTTTGTGACTTTTTTGTCAACTTATTTGTAACGTTTTTGTAAATTCTTTTGTGCGTTTGTGTCAACATTTTTGTTGCCTATTTTTAGATGTTTTTCTGGCCTTTTTGTGACGTTTTTGTCAACTTTTTTGTGCGTTTTTGTCAACTTTAATGTAGACATGTTAGTCGCAATTTTGTTAATTTTTTGTCAAATTTTTTGTGACGTTTTTGTCAACTTTTTTGTGCGTTTTTGTCAACTTTATTGAGACATTTTAGTGGCAATTTTGTGGCTTTTTGTCAACTTTTTTGTAACGTTTTTGTCAATTTTTTTATGCGTTTGTGTAAAATTTTTTGTGACGTTTTTGTCAACTTTTTTGTAACTTGTCAATTTTGTGGTGCGTTTGTGTCAACTTTTTTGTGACGTTTTTGTCAACTTTGTTGAGACATTTTAGTCACATTTTTTGTGACGTTTTTGTCAACTTTTTTGTAATTTTTTTGTCAATATTGTACGTTTGTGTCAGCTTTTTTGTTGCCTATTTTAACATGTTTTTGTCGCCTTTTTGTGACATTTTTGTCAAATTTCTTGAGACATTTTAGTAGGAAATTTTGTGACTTTTTTGTCAACTTTTTTGAAACATTTTTGTCAATTTTGTTGTGCGTCTGTGTCAACTTTTTTGTTGCCTATTTTTAGATGTTTTTGTCGCATTTTTGAGACGTTTTTGTCAACTTTTTTGTGACGTTTCTGTAAACTTTTTTGTAACATTTTGGTCAATTTTGTTGTGCGTTTTTGTCAACTTTGTTGAGGCATTTTAGTCGCAATTTTGTGACTTTTTTGTCAACTTATTTGTAAGGTTTTTGTCAATTTTGTTGTGCGTTTTTGTCAAATTTTTTGACGTTTTGGTCAATTTTGTTGTGCGTTTTTGTAAACTTTTATGTAACTTTTTGACAATTTTGTTGTGCGTTTGTGTCATTTTTTGTGCGTTTTTGTCAACTTTGAGACATTTTAGTCGCATTTTTGTGACGTTTTTGTCAATTTTGTTCTGATTTGTGTCAAATTATGTGATGTTTTGGTCAAATTTGTTGTGCGTTTTTGTCAACTTTTTTGTGACGTTTTGTAATCTTTTTTTGTAACTTTTTGTCAATTTTGTTGTGCCTTTGTGTCAAATTTTTTGTGACGTTTTGGTCAATTTTGTTGTGCGTTTTTGTCAACTTTTTTGTGACGTTTTGTAATCTTTTTTTGTAACTTTTTGTCAATTTTGTTGTGCATTTTTGTCAACTTTGAGACATTTTAATCGCAATTTTGTAACGTTTTTGTCAATTTTGTCGTGCGTTTGTATCAAATTTTTTTGACGTTTAGGTCAATTTTGTTGTGCGTTTTTGTAAACTTATGTAACTTTTTGTCAATTTTGTTGTGCGTTTTTGTCAAATTTTTTGTCACGTTTTGGTCAATTTTGTTGTGCATTTTTGTCGCAATTTTGTGACGTTTTTGTCAACTTATTTGTAACGTTTTTGTCAATTTTGTTGAGACATTTTAGTCGCATTTTGTGACTTTTTGTCAACTTTTTTGTGCATTTTTGTCAACTTTGTTGAGACATTTTAGTCACATTTTGTGACGTTTTTGTCAATTTTGTTGTGCATTTGTGTCAAATTTTTTGTGACGTTTGGTCAATTTTGTTGTGCGTTTTTGTAAACTTTTATGTCAACTTTGTTGAGACGTTTTTGTCAACTTTTTTGTAACTTTTTGTCAATTTTGTTGTGCGTTTGTGTCATTTTTTGTGCGTTTTTGTCAACTTTGAGACATTTTAGTCGCAATTTTGTGACTTTTTTGTTAACTTATTTGTAACGTTTTTGTCAATTTTGTATACGTTTGTGTCAAATTTTTTTACCACGTTTTGGTCAATTTTGTTGTGCATTTTTGTCAACTTTGTTGAGACGTTTTTGTCAATTTTGTTGTGCGTTTTTGTAAACTTTTATGTAACTTTTTGTCAATTTTGTTGTGCGTTTTTGTCAACTTTGTTGAGACATTTTAGTCGCAATTTTGTGACTTTTTTGTCAACTTATTTGTAACGTTTTTGTCAATTTTGTTGTGCGTTTGTATCAAATTTTTTTGACGTTTTGGTCAATTTTGTTGTGCGTTTTTGTAAACTTTTATGTAACTTTTTGTCAATTTTGTTGTGCGTTTTTGTCAACTTTGTTGAGACATTTTAGTCGCAATTTTGTGACGTTTTTATCAACTTTTTTGTGACGTTTTTTAAAACTTTTTTTGTAACTTTTTGTCAATTTTGTTGTGCTTTTTTGTCAACTTTGTTGAGACATTTTAGTCGCAATTTTGTGACGTTCTTGTCAACTTATTTGTAACGTTTTTGTCAATTTTGTTGTGCGTTTGTATCAAATTTTTTTGACGTTTTGGTCAATTTTGTTGTGCGTTTTTGTAAACTTTTATGTAACTTTTTGTCAATTTTGTTGTGCTTTTTAGTCGCATTTTGTGACTTTTTTGTCAACTCATTTGTAACGGTTTTGTCAATTTTGTTGTGCGTTTTTGTCAAATTTTTTGTCACGTTTTGGTCAATTTTGTTGTGCATTTTTGTCGCAATTTTGTGACGTTTTTGTCAACTTATTTGTAACGTTTTTGTCAATTTTGTTGAGACATTTTAGTCGCATTTTGTGACTTTTTGTCAACTTTTTTGTGCATTTTTGTCAACTTTGTTGAGACATTTTAGTCACATTTTGTGACGTTTTTGTCAATTTTGTTGTGCATTTGTGTCAAATTTTTTGTGACGTTTGGTCAATTTTGTTGTGCGTTTTTGTAAACTTTTATGTAACTTTTTGTCAATTTTGTTGTGCGTTTGTGTCAATTTTGTTGTGCATTTTTGTCAACTTTGTTGAGACAATTTTGTTTCAATTTTGTGACGTTTTTGTCAACTTATTTGTAACGTTTTTGTCAATTTTGTTGTGCGTTTGTGTCAAATATTTTGTGACGTTTTGGTCAATTTTGTTGTGCGTTTATGTAAACTTTTATGTCAACTTTGTTGAGACGTTTTTGTCAACTTTTTTGTAACTTTTTGTCAATTTTGTTGTGCGTTTGTGTCATTTTTTGTGCGTTTTTGTCAACTTTGAGACATTTTAGTCGCAATTTTGTGACTTTTTTGTTAACTTATTTGTAACGTTTTTGTCAATTTTGTATACGTTTGTGTCAAATTTTTTTACCACGTTTTGGTCAATTTTGTTGTGCATTTTTGTCAACTTTGTTGAGACGTTTTTGTCAATTTTGTTGTGCGTTTTTGTAAACTTTTATGTAACTTTTTGTCAATTTTGTTGTGCGTTTTTGTCAACTTTGTTGAGACATTTTAGTCGCAATTTTGTGACTTTTTTGTCAACTTATTTGTAACGTTTTTGTCAATTTTGTTGTGCGTTTGTATCAAATTTTTTTGACGTTTTGGTCAATTTTGTTGTGCGTTTTTGTAAACTTTTATGTAACTTTTTGTCAATTTTGTTGTGCGTTTTTGTCAACTTTGTTGAGACATTTTAGTCGCAATTTTGTGACGTTTTTATCAACTTTTTTGTGACGTTTTTTAAAACTTTTTTTGTAACTTTTTGTCAATTTTGTTGTGCTTTTTTGTCAACTTTGTTGAGACATTTTAGTCGCAATTTTGTGACGTTCTTGTCAACTTATTTGTAACGTTTTTGTCAATTTTGTTGTGCGTTTGTATCAAATTTTTTTGACGTTTTGGTCAATTTTGTTGTGCGTTTTTGTAAACTTTTATGTAACTTTTTGTCAATTTTGTTGTGCTTTTTTGTCAACTTTGTTGAGACATTTTAGTCGCAATTTTGTGACTTTTTGTCAACTTTTTTGTGCATTTTTGTCAACTTTGTTGAGATATTTTAGTTGCATTTTTGTGACGTTTTTTTCAATTTTGTTCTGATTTGTGTTAAATTATGTGACGTTTTGGTCAAATTTGTTGTGCATTTTTGTCACCTTTGTTGAGACATTTTAGTCGCATTTTGTGACTTTTTGTCAACTTTTTTGTGCATTTTTGTCAACTTTGTTGAGACATTTTAGTCACATTTTGTGACGTTTTTGTCAATTTTGTTGTGCGTTTGTGTCAAATTATGTGACGTTTTGGTCAATTTTGTTGTGCGTTTTTGTAAACTTTTATGTAACTTTTTGTCAATTTTGTTGTGCGTTTTTGTCAACTTTGTTGAGACAATTTAGTTTCAATTTTGTGACTTTTGTCAACTTTTTTGTGACGTTTTTGTAAACTTTTATGTAACTTTTTGTCAATTTTGTTGTGCTTTTTTGTCAACTTTATTGAGACATTTTAGTCGCAATTTTGTGACTTTTTTGTCAACTTATTTGTAACGTTTTTGTCAATTTTGTTGTGCATTTTTGTCAACTTTGAGACATTTTAATCGCAATTTTGTAACGTTTTTGTCAATTTTGTCGTGCGTTTGTATCAAATTTTTTTGACGTTTAGGTCAATTTTGTTGTGCGTTTTTGTAAACTTATGTAACTTTTTGTCAATTTTGTTGTGCGTTTTTGTCAACTTTGTTGTGCGTTTGTGTCAAATTTTTTTGTGACGTTTTTGTCAAATTTGTTGTGCGTTTTTGTCAAATTTTTTGTCACGTTTTGGTCAATTTTGTTGTGCATTTTTGTCGCAATTTTGTGACGTTTTTGTCAACTTATTTGTAACGTTTTTGTCAATTTTGTTGAGACATTTTAGTCGCATTTTGTGACTTTTTGTCAACTTTTTTGTGCATTTTTGTCAACTTTGTTGAGACATTTTAGTCACATTTCGTGACGTTTTTGTCAATTTTGTTGTGCATTTGTGTCAAATTTTTTGTGACTTTTGGTCAATTTTGTTGTGCGTTTTTGTAAACTTTGATGTAACTTTTTGTCAATTTTGTTGTGCGTCTGTGTCAATTTTGTTGTGCATTTTTGTCAACTTTGTTGAGACATTTTAGTTGCAATTTTGTGACTTTTTTGTCAACTCATTTGTAACGGTTTTGTCAATTTTGTTGTGCGTTTGTGTCAAATATTTTGTGACGTTTTGGTCAATTTTGTTGTGCATTTATGTCAACTTTGTTGAGACGTTTTTGTCAACTTTTTTGTGAAGTGTTGTAAACTTTTTTGTAACTTTTTGTCAATTTTGTTGTGCGTTTGTGTCATTTTTTGTGCATTTTTGTCAACTTTGTTGAGACATTTTAGTCGCATTTTGTGACTTTTTTGTCAACTTATTGTAAAGTTTTTGTCAATTTTGTTGTGCCTTTGTGTCAAATTTTTTGTGACGTTTTGGTCAATTTTGTTGTGCGTTTTTGTCAACTTTGTTGAGACAATTTAGTTTCAATTTTGTGACATTTTTGTCAACTTTTTTGTGACGTTTTGTAAACTTTTTTGTAACTTTTTGTCAATTTTGTTGTGCGTTTGTGTAAAAATTTTTGTGACTTTTTTGTCAACTCATTTGTAACGTTTTTGTCAATTTTGTATACGTTTGTGTCAAATTTTTTTACCACGTTTTGGTCAATTTTGTTGTGCATTTTTGTCAACTTTGTTGAGACGTTTTTGTCAATTTTGTTGTGCGTTTTTGTAAACTTTTATGTAACTTTTTGTCAACTTTTTTGTGCGTTTTTGTCAACTTTGTTGAGACATTTTATTTGCAATTTTGTGACTTTTTTGTCAACTCATTTGTAACGGTTTTGTCAATTTTGTTGTGCGTTTTTGTCAAATTTTTTGTCACGTTTTGGTCAATTTTGTTGTGCATTTTTGTCGCAATTTTGTGACGTTTTTGTCAACTTATTTGTAACGTTTTTGTCAATTTTGTTGTGCGTTTGTATCAAATTTTTTTGACGTTTTGGTCAATTTTGTTGTGCGTTTTTGTAAACTTTTATGTAACTTTTTGTCAACTTTTTTGTGCGTTTGTGTCATTTTTTGTGCGTTTTTGTCAACTTTGATACATTTTAGTCGCATTTTTGTGACGTTTTTGTCAATTTTGTTCTGATTTGTGTCAAATTATGTGACGTTTTGGTCAAATTTGTTGTGCATTTTTGTCACCTTTGTTGAGACATTTTAGTCGCATTTTGTGACTTTTTGTCAACTTTGTTGAGACATTTTAGTCGCATTTTGTGACTTTTTTGTCAACTTATTGTAAAGTTTTGGTCAATTTTGTTGTGCGTTTTTGTCAACTTTTTTGTGACGTTTTGTAATCTTTTTTTGTAACTTTTTGTCAATTTTGTTGTGCATTTTTGTCAACTTTGAGACATTTTAATCGCAATTTTGTGACGTTTTTGTCAACTTATTTGTAACGTTTTTGTCAATTTTGTCGTGCGTTTGTGTCAAATTATGTGACGTTTTGGTCAATTTTGTTGTGCGTTTTTGTAAACTTTTATGTAACTTTTTGTCAATTTTGTTGTGCGTTTTTGTAAACTTATGTAACTTTTTGTCAATTTTGTTGTGCGTTTTTGTCAACTTTGTTGAGACATTTTAGTCGCAATTTTGTGACGTTTTTATCAACTTTTTTGTGACGTTTTTTAAAACTTTTTTTGTAACTTTTTGTCAATTTTGTTGTGCGTTTGTGTCAAATTTTTTGTGACGTTTTGGTCAATTTTGTTGTGCATTTTTGTCAACTTTGTTGAGACATTTTAGTCGCAATTTTGTGACTTTTTTGTCAACTCATTTGTAACGGTTTAGTCAATTTTGTTGTGCGTTTGTGTCAAATTTATTGTCACGTTTTGGTCAATTTTGTTGTGCATTTTTGTCAACTTTTATGTAACTTTTTGTCAATTTTGTTGTGCTTTTTTGTCAACTTTGTTGAGACATTTTAGTCGCAATTTTGTGACTTTTTTTGTCAACTTATTTGTAACGTTTTTGTCAATTTTGTTGTGCGTTTGTGTCAAATTATGTGACGTTTTGGTCAAATTTGTTGTGCGTTTTTGTCAACTTTGTTGAGACAATTTAGTTTCAATTTTGTGACGTTTTGGTCAATTTTGTTGTGCGTTTTTGTCAACTTTTTTGTGACGTTTTGTAATCTTTTTTTGTAACTTTTTGTCAATTTTGTTGTGCATTTTTGTCAACTTTGAGACATTTTAATCGCAATTTTGTGACGTTTTTGTCAACTTATTTGTAACGTTTTTGTCAATTTTGTCGTGCGTTTGTGTCAAATTATGTGACGTTTTGGTCAATTTTGTTGTGCGTTTTTGTAAACTTTTATGTAACTTTTTGTCAATTTTGTTGTGCGTTTTTGTAAACTTATGTAACTTTTTGTCAATTTTGTTGTGCGTTTTTGTCAACTTTGTTGTGCGTTTGTGTCAAATTTTTTTGTGACGTTTTTGTCAAATTTGTTGTGCATTTTTGTCAACTTTGTTGAGACATTTTAGTCGCATTTTGTGACTTTTTTGTCAACTCATTTGTAACGGTTTTGTCAATTTTGTTGTGCGTTTTTGTCAAATTTTTTGTCACGTTTTGGTCAATTTTGTTGTGCATTTTTGTCGCAATTTTGTGACGTTTTTGTCAACTTATTTGTAACGTTTTTGTCAATTTTGTTGAGACATTTTAGTCACATTTTGTGACGTTTTTGTCAATTTTGTTGTGCATTTGTGTCAAATTTTTTGTGACGTTTGGTCAATTTTGTTGTGCGTTTTTGTAAACTTTTATGTAACTTTTTGTCAATTTTGTTGTGCGTTGTTGTCAACTTTGTTGAGACAATTTAGTTTCAATTTTGTGACATTTTTGTCAACTTTTTTGTGACGTTTTGTAAACTTTTTTATGACTTTTTGTCAATTTTGTTGTGCGTTTGTGTCAATTTTGTTGTGCATTTTTGTCAACTTTGTTGAGACATTTTAGTTGCAATTTTGTGACGTTTTTGTCAACTTATTTGTAACGTTTTTGTCAATTTTGTTGTGCGTTTGTGTCAAATATTTTGTGACGTTTTGGTCAATTTTGTTGTGCGTTTATGTAAACTTTTATGTCAACTTTGTTATGACGTTTTTGTCAACTTTTTTGTAACTTTTTGTCAATTTTGTTGTGCGTTTGTGTCATTTTTTGTGCGTTTTTGTCAACTTTGAGACATTTTAGTCGCAATTTTGTGACTTTTTTGTTAACTTATTTGTAACGTTTTTGTCAATTTTGTATACGTTTGTGTCAAATTTTTTTAACACGTTTTGGTCAATTTTGTTGTGCATTTTTGTCAACTTTGTTGAGACGTTTTTGTCAATTTTGTTGTGCGTTTTTGTAAACTTTTATGTAACTTTTTGTCAATTTTGTTGTGCGTTTTTGTCAACTTTGTTGAGACATTTTAGTCGCAATTTTGTGACTTTTTGTCAACTTTTTTGTGCATTTTTGTCAACTTTGTTGAGATATTTTAGTTGCATTTTTGTGACGTTTTTGTCAATTTTGTTCTGATTTGTGTCAAATTATGTGACGTTTTGGTCAAATTTGTTGTGCATTTTTGTCACCTTTGTTGAGACATTTTAGTCACATTTTGTGACGTTTTTGTCAATTTTGTTGTGCGTTTGTGTCAAATTATGTAACGTTTTGGTCAATTTTGTTGTGCGTTTTTGTAAACTTTTATGTAACTTTTTGTCAATTTTGTTGTGCGTTTTTGTCAACTTTGTTGAGACAATTTAGTTTCAATTTTGTGACTTGTCAACTTTTTTGTGACGTTTTTGTAAACTTTTATGTAACTTTTTGTCAATTTTGTTGTGCTTTTTTGTCAACTTTATTGAGACATTTTAGTCGCAATTTTGTGACTTTTTTTGTCAACTTATTTGTAACGTTTTTGTCAATTTTGTTGTGCGTTTGTGTCAAATTTTTTGTGACGTTTTTGTCAACTTTGTTGAGATATTTTAGTCACATTTTTGTGACGTTTTGGTCAATTTTGTTGTGCATTTTTGTCAACTTTGTTGAGACATTTTAGTCGCAATTTTGTGACTTTTTTGTCAACTCATTTGTAACGGTTTAGTCAATTTTGTTGTGCGTTTGTGTCAAATTTATTGTCACGTTTTGGTCAATTTTGTTGTGCATTTTTGTCAACTTTTATGTAACTTTTTGTCAATTTTGTTGTGCTTTTTTGTCAACTTTGTTGAGACATTTTAGTCGCAATTTTGTGACTTTTTTTGTCAACTTATTTGTAACGTTTTTGTCAATTTTGTTGTGCGTTTGTGTCAAATTATGTGACGTTTTGGTCAAATTTGTTGTGCGTTTTTGTCAACTTTGTTGAGACATTTTAATCGCAATTTTGTGACGTTTTTGTCAACTTATTTGTAACGTTTTTGTCAATTTTGTCGTACGTTTGTATCAAATTTTTTTGACGTTTAGGTCAATTTTGTTGTGCGTTTTTGTAAACTTATGTAACTTTTTGTCAATTTTGTTGTGCGTTTTTGTCAACTTTGTTGTGCGTTTGTGTCAAATTTTTTGTCACGTTTTGGTCAATTTTGTTGTGCATTTTTGTCGCAATTTTGTGACGTTTTTGTCAACTTATTTGTAACGTTTTTGTCAATTTTGTTGAGACATTTTAGTCGCATTTTGTGACTTTTTGTCAACTTTTTTGTGCATTTTTGTCAACTTTGTTGAGACATTTTAGTCACATTTCGTGACGTTTTTGTCAATTTTGTTGTGCATTTGTGTCAAATTTTTTGTGACTTTTGGTCAATTTTGTTGTGCGTTTTTGTAAACTTTTATGTAACTTTTTGTCAATTTTGTTGTGCGTTTTTGTCAACTTTGTTGAGACAATTTAGTTTCAATTTTGTGACTTTTGTCAACTTTTTTGTGACGTTTTGTAGACTTTTTTTGTAACTTTTTGTCAATTTTGTTGTGCGTCTGTGTCAATTTTGTTGTGCATTTTTGTCAACTTTGTTGAGACATTTTAGTTGCAATTTTGTGACTTTTTTGTCAACTCATTTGTAACGGTTTTGTCAATTTTGTTGTGCGTTTGTGTCAAATATTTTGTGACTTTTTGGTCAATTTTGTTGTGCATTTATGTCAACTTTGTTGAGACGTTTTTGTCAACTTTTTTGTGACGTGTTGTAAACTTTTTTGTAACTTTTTGTCAATTTTGTTGTGCGTTTGTGTCATTTTTTGTGCATTTTTGTCAACTTTGTTGAGACATTTTAGTCGCATTTTGTGACTTTTTTGTCAACTTATTGTAAAGTTTTTGTCAATTTTGTTGAGACAATTTAGTTTCAATTTTGTGACATTTTTGTCAACTTTTTTGTGACGTTTTGTAAACTTTTTTGTAACTTTTTGTCAATTTTGTTGTGCGTTTGTGTAAAAATTTTTGTGACTTTTTGTCAACTTTTTTGTGCGTTTTTTTCAACTTTGTTGAGACATTTTATTTGCAATTTTGTGACTTTTTTGTCAACTCATTTGTAACGTTTTTGTCAATTTTGTATACGTTTGTGTCAAATTTTTTTACCACGTTTTGGTCAATTTTGTTGTGCATTTTTGTCAACTTTGTTGAGACGTTTTTGTCAATTTTGTTGTGCGTTTTTGTAAACTTTTATGTAACTTTTTGTCAATTTTGTTGTGCGTTTTTGTCAACTTTGTTGAGACATTTTAGTCGCAATTTTGTGACTTTTTTGTCAACTTATTTGTAACGTTTTTGTCAATTTTGTTGTGCGTTTGTATCAAATTTTTTTGACGTTTTGGTCAATTTTGTTGTGCGTTTTTGTAAACTTTTATGTAACTTTTTGTCAATTTTGTTGTGCGTTTTTGTCAACTTTGTTGAGACATTTTAGTCGCAATTTTGTGACGTTTTTATCAACTTTTTTGTGACGTTTTTTAAAACTTTTTTTGTAACTTTTTGTCAATTTTGTTGTGCGTTTGTGTCAAATTTTTTGTGACGTTTTTGTCAACTTTGTTGAGATATTTTAGTCGCATTTTTGTGACGTTTTTGTCAATTTTGTTCTGTTTTGGTCAATTTTGTTGTGCATTTTTGTCAACTTTGTTGAGACATTTTATTTGCAATTTTGTGACTTTTGTCAACTCATTTGTAACGGTTTTGTCAATTTTGTTGTGCGTTTTTGTCAAATTTTTTGTCACGTTTTGGTCAATTTTGTTGTGCATTTTTGTCAACTTTGTTGAGACATTTTAGTCTCAATTTTGTGACGTTTTTGTCAACTTATTTGTAACGTTTTTGTCAATTTTGTTGTGCGTTTGTATCAAATTTTTTTGACGTTTTGGTCAATTTTGTTGTGCGTTTTTGTAAACTTTTATGTAACTTTTTGTCAATTTTGTTGTGCGTTTCTGTCAACTTTGTTGAGACAATTTAGTTTCAATTTTGTGACATTTTTTCAACTTTTTTGTGACGTTTTGTAATCTTTTTTGTAACTTTTTGTCAATATTGTTGTGCGTTTGTGTAAAATTTTTTGTGACTTTTTGTCAACTTTTTTGTGCGTTTTTGTCAACTTTGTTGAAACATTTTATTTGCAATTTTGTGACTTTTTTGTCAACTCATTTGTAACGGTTTTGTCAATTTTGTTGTGCGTTTGTGTCAAATATTTTGTGACGTTTTGGTCAATTTTGTTGTGCATTTATGTCAACTTTGTTGAGACGTTTTTGTCAACTTTTTTGTAACTTTTTGTCAATTTTGTTGTGCGTTTGTGTCATTTTTTGTGCATTTTTGTCAACTTTGTTGAGACATTTTAGTCGCATTTTGTGACTTTTTTGTCAACTTATTGTAAAGTTTTTGTCAATTTTGTTGTGCCTTTGTGTCAAATTTTTTGTGACGTTTTGGTCAATTTTGTTGTGCGTTTTTGTCAACTTTGTTGAGACAATTTAGTTTCAATTTTGTGACATTTTTGTCAACTTTTTTGTGACGTTTTGTAAACTTTTTTGTAACTTTTTGTCAATTTTGTTGTGCGTTTGTGTAAACTTTTATGTAACTTTTTGTCAATTTTGTTGTGCGTTTCTGTCAACTTTGTTGAGACAATTTAGTTTCAATTTTGTGACATTTTTGTCAACTTTTTTGTGCGTTTTTGTCAACTTTGTTGAGACATTTTATTTGCAATTTTGTGACTTTTTTGTCAACTCATTTGTAACGTTTTTGTCAATTTTGTATACGTTTGTGTCAAATTTTTTTACCACGTTTTGGTCAATTTTGTTGTGCATTTTTGTCAACTTTGTTGAGACGTTTTTGTCAATTTTGTTGTGCGTTTTTGTAAACTTTTATGTAACTTTTTGTCAATTTTGTTGTGCGTTTTTGTCAACTTTGTTGAGACATTTTAGTCGCAATTTTGTGACTTTTTTGTCAACTTATTTGTAACGTTTTTGTCAATTTTGTTGTGCGTTTGTATCAAATTTTTTTGACGTTTTGGTCAATTTTGTTGTGCGTTTTTGTAAACTTTTATGTAACTTTTTGTCAATTTTGTTGTGCGTTTTTGTCAACTTCGTTGAGACATTTTAGTCGCAATTTTGTGACGTTTTTATCAACTTTTTTGTGACGTTTTTTAAAACTTTTTTTGTAACTTTTTGTCAATTTTGTTGTGCGTTTGTGTCAAATTTTTTGTGACGTTTTTGTCAATTTTGTTCTGTTTTGGTCAATTTTGTTGTGCATTTTTGTCAACTTTGTTGAGACATTTTATTTGCAATTTTGTGACTTTTTTGTCAACTCATTTGTAACGGTTTTGTCAATTTTGTTGTGCGTTTTTGTCAAATTTTTTGTCACGTTTTGGTCAATTTTGTTGTGCATTTTTGTCAACTTTGTTGAGACATTTTAGTCTCAATTTTGTGACGTTTTTGTCAACTTATTTGTAACGTTTTTGTCAATTTTGTTGTGCGTTTGTATCAAATTTTTTTGACGTTTTTGTCAATTTTGTTGTGCGTTTCTGTCAACTTTGTTGAGACAATTTAGTTTCAATTTTGTGACATTTTTGTCAACTTTTTTGTGACGTTTTGTAATCTTTTTTGTAACTTTTTGTCAATTTTGTTGTGCGTTTGTGTAAAATTTTTTGTGACTTTTTGTCAACTTTTTTGTGCGTTTTTGTCAACTTTGTTGAAACATTTTATTTGCAATTTTGTGACGTTTTTGTCAACTTATTTGTAACGTTTTTGTCAATTTTGTTGTGCGTTTGTATCAAATTTTTTTGACGTTTTGGTCAATTTTGTTGTGCGTTTTTGTAAACTTTTATGTAACTTTTTGTCAATTTTGTTGTGCGTTTTTGTCAACTTTGTTGTGCGTTTGTGTCAAATTTTTTTGTGACGTTTATGTCAAATTTGTTGTGTATTTTTGTCAACTTTGTTGAGACATTTTAGTCGCATTTTGTGACTTTTTTGTCAACTCATTTGTAACGGTTTTGTCAATTTTGTTGTGCGTTTTTGTAAACTTTTATGTAACTTTTTGTCAATTTTGTTGTGCGTTTGTGTCAATTTTTTTGTGACGTTTTGGTCAAATTTGTTGTGCATTTTTGTCACCTTTGTTGAGACATTTTAGTCGCATTTTATGACTTTTTTGTCAACTTATTGTAAAGTTTTTGTCAATTTTGTTGTGCGTTTGTGTAAAATTTTTTGTGACTTTTTGTCAACTTTTTTGTGCATTTTTGTCAAATTTGTTGAGACATTTTAGTCACATTTTGTGACGTTTTTGTCAACTTATTTGTAACGTTTTTGTCAATTTTGTATACGTTTTTGTCAAATTTGTTGTGCATTTTTGTCAACTTTGTGACATTTTAGTCGCATTTTGTGACTTTTTTGTCAACTCATTTGTAACGGTTTTGTCAATTTTGTTGTGCGTTTTTGTCAAATTTTTTGTCACGTTTTGGTCAATTTTGTTGTGCATTTTTGTCAACTTTGTTGAGACATTTTAGTCGCATTTTGTGACTTTTTTGTCAACTCATTTGTAACGGTTTTGTCAATTTTGTTGTGCATTTTTGTCAACTTTATTGAGACATTTTAGTCGCAATTTTGTGACTTTTTTGTCAACTTATTTGTAACGTTTTTGTCAATTTTGTTGTGCGTTTGTATCAAATTTTTTTGACGTTTTGGTCAATTTTGTTGTGCGTTTTTGTAAACTTTTATGTAACTTTTTGTCAATTTTGTTGTGCGTTTTTGTCAACTTTGAGACATTTTAGTCGCAATTTTGTGACTTTTTTGTTAACTTATTTGTGACGTTTTGTAAACTTTTTTGTAACGTTTTTGTCAATTTTGTTGTGCGTTTGTATCAAATTTTTTTGACGTTTTGGTCAATTTTGTTGTGCGTTTTTGTAAACTTTTATGTAACTTTTTGTCAATTTTGTTGTGCGTTTCTGTCAACTTTGTTGAGACAATTTAGTTTCAATTTTGTGACATTTTTGTCAAATTTTTTGTGACGTTTTGTAAACTTTTTTGTAACTTTTTGTCAATTTTGTTGTGCGTTTGTGTCAAATTTATTGTCACGTTTTGGTCAATTTTGTTGTGCATTTTTGTCAACTTTGTTGAGACATTTTAGTCGCAATTTTGTGACGTTTTTTGTCAACTTATTTGTAACGTTTTTGTCAATTTTGTTGTGCGTTTGTATCAAATTTTTTTGACGTTTTGGTCAATTTTGTTGTGCGTTTTTGTAAACTTATGTAACTTTTTGTCAATTTTGTTGTGCGTTTTTGTCAACTTTGTTGTGCGTTTATGTCAAATTTTTTGTGACTTTTTGTCAACTTTTTTGTGCGTTTTTGTCAACTTTGTTGAAACATTTTATTTGCAATTTTGTGACTTTTTTGTCAACTCATTTGTAACGGTTTAGTCAATTTTGTTGTGCATTTTTTTCAATTTTGTTGAGACATTTTAGTCGCATTTTGTGACATTTTTGTCAACTTTTTTGTGATGTTTTGTAAACTTTTTTGTAACTTTTTGTCAATTTTGTTGTGCGTTTTTGTCAACTTTGTTGAGACATTTTATTTGCAATTTTGTGACTTTTTTGTCAACTTATTTGTAACGGTTTTGTCAATTTTGTTGTGCATTTTTGTCAACTTTGTTGAGACATTTTAGTCTCAATTTTGTGACGTTTTTGTCAACTTATTTGTAACGTTTTTGTCAATTTTGTTGTGCGTTTGTATCAAATTTTTTTGACGTTTTTGTCAATTTTGTTGTGCGTTTTTGTAAACTTTTATGTAACTTTTTGTCAATTTTGTTGTGCGTTTCTGTCAACTTTGTTGAGACAATTTAGTTTCAATTTTGTGACATTTTTGTCAACTTTTTTGTGACGTTTTGTAATCTTTTTTGTAACTTTTTGTCAATTTTGTTGTGCGTTTTTGTAAACTTATGTAACTTTTTGTCAATTTTGTTGTGCGTTTTTGTCAACTTTGTTGTGCGTTTATGTCAAATTTTTTGTGACTTTTTGTCAACTTTTTTGTGCGTTTTTGTCAACTTTGTTGAAACATTTTATTTGCAATTTTGTGACTTTTTTGTCAACTCATTTGTAACGGTTTAGTCAATTTTGTTGGGTGTTTGTGTCAAATTTATTGTCACGTTTTGGTCAATTTTGTTGTGCATTTTTGTCAACTTTGTTGAGACATTTTAGTCGCAATTTTGTGACGTTTTGTAAACTTTTTTGTAACTTTTTGTCAATTTTGTTGTGCGTTTGTGTAAAATTTTTTGTGACTTTTTGTCAACTTTTTTGTGCGTTTATGTCAAATTTTTTGTGACTTTTTGTCAACTTTTTTGTGCGTTTGTCAACTTTGTTGAAACATTTTATTTGCAATTTTGTGACTTTTTTGTCAACTCATTTGTAACGGTTTTGTCAATTTTGTTGTGCGTTTTTGTCAACTTTGTTGAGACATTTTAGTCTCAATTTTGTGACGTTTTTGTCAACTTATTTGTAACGTTTTTTTCAATTTTGTTGTGCGTTTGTATCAAATTATTTTGACGTTTTGGTCAATTTTGTTGTGCGTTTTTGTAAACTTTTATGTAACTTTTTGTCAATTTTGTTGTGCGTTTCTGTCAACTTTGTTGAGACAATTTAGTTTCAATTTTGTGACATTTTTGTCAACTTTTTTGTGACGTTTTGTAATCTTTTTTGTAAATATTTGTCAATTTTGTTGTGCGTTTGTGTAAAATTTTTTGTGACTTTTTGTCAACTTTTTTGTGCGTTTTTGTCAACTTTGTTGAAACATTTTATTTGCAATTTTGTGACGTTTTTGTCAACTTATTTGTAACGTTTTTGTCAATTTTGTTGTGCGTTTGTGTCAAATTTTTTTGTGACGTTTTGGTCAAATTTGTTCTGATTTGTGTCAAATTATGTGACGTTTTGGTCAAATTTGTTGTGCATTTTTGTCACCTTTGTTGAGACATTTTAGTCGCATTTTATGACTTTTTTGTCAACTTATTGTAAAGTTTTTGTCAATTTTGTTGTGCGTTTGTGTAAAATTTTTTGTGACTTTTTGTCAACTTTTTTGTGCATTTTTGTCAAATTTGTTGAGACATTTTAGTCACATTTTGTGACGTTTTTGTCAACTTATTTGTAACGTTTTTGTCAATTTTGTATACGTTTTTGTCAAATTTGTTGTGCATTTTTGTCAACTTTGTTGAGACATTTTATTTGCAATTTTGTGACTTTTTTGTCAACTTATTTGTAACGGTTTTGTCAATTTTGTTGTGCATTTTTGTCAACTTTGTTGAGACATTTTAGTCTCAATTTTGTGACGTTTTTGTCAACTTATTTGTAACGGTTTTGTCAATTTTGTTGTGCGTTTTTGTCAACTTTGTTGAGACAATTTAGTTTCAATTTTGTGACTTTTGTCAACTTTTTTGTGACGTTTTGTAAACTTTTTTGTAACTTTTTGTCAATTTTGTTGTGCGTTTTTGTAAACTTATGTAACTTTTTGTCAATTTTGTTGTGCGTTTTTGTCAACTTTGTTGTGCGTTTATGTCAAATTTTTTGTGACTTTTTGTCAACTTTTTTGTGCGTTTTTGTCAACTTTGTTGAAACATTTTATTTGCAATTTTGTGACTTTTTTGTCAACTCATTTGTAACGGTTTAGTCAATTTTGTTGGGTGTTTGTGTCAAATTTATTGTCACGTTTTGGTCAATTTTGTTGTGCGTTTTTGTCAACTTTGTTGAGACAATTTAGTTTCAATTTTGTGACATTTTTGTCAACTTATTTGTAAAGTTTTTGTCAATTTTGTTGAGCGTTTGTATCAAATTTTTTTTGATGTTTTGGTCAATTTTGTTATACGTTTTTGTAAACTTTTATGTAACTTTTTGTCAATTTTGTTGTGCGTTTTTGTCAACTTTGTTGAGACAATTTAGTTTCAATTTTGTGACATTTTTGTCAACTTTTTTGTGACGTTTTGTAAACTTTTTTGTAACTTTTTGTCAATTTTGTTGTGCGTTTGTGTAAAATTTTTTGTGACTTTTTGTCAACTTTTTTGTTCGTTTTTGTCAACTTTGTTGTGCGTTTGTGTCAAATTTTTTTGTGACGTTTTGGTCAAATTTGTTGTGCATTTTTGTCACCTTTGTTGAGACATTTTAGTCGCAATTTTGTGACTTTTTTGTCAACTCATTTGTAACGGTTTTGTCAATTTTGTTGTGCATTTTTGTCAACTTTGTTGAGACATTTTAGTCTCAATTTTGTGACGTTTTTGTCAACTTATTTGTAACGTTTTTGTCAATTTTGTTGTGCGTTTGTATCAAATTTTTTTGACGTTTTGGTCAATTTTGTTGTGCGTTTTTGTAAACTTTTATGTAACTTTTTGTCAATTTTGTTGTGCGTTTCTGTCAACTTTGTTGAGACAATTTAGTTTCAATTTTGTGACATTTTTGTCAACTTTTTTGTGACGTTTTGTAATCTTTTTTGTAACTTTTTGTCAATTTTGTTGTGCGTTTGTGTCAAATTTTTTGTGACGTTTTTGTCAACTTTGTTGAGATATTTTAGTTGCATTTTTGTGACGTTTTTGTCAATTTTTTTCTGATTTGTGTCAAATTATGTGACGTTTTGGTCAAATTTGTTGTGCATTTTTGTCACCTTTGTTGAGACATTTTAGTCGCATTTTATGACTTTTTTGTCAACTTATTGTAAAGTTTTTGTCAATTTTGTTGTGCGTTTGTGTAAAATTTTTTGTGACTTTTTGTCAACTTTTTTGTGCATTTTTGTCAACTTTGTTGAGACATTTTAGTCACATTTTGTGACGTTTTTGTCAACTTATTTGTAACGTTTTTGTCAATTTTGTTGTGCGTTTGTGTCGAATTTTTTGTGACTTTTTGTCAATTTTGTTGTGCGTTTTTGTCAACTTTGTTGAGACAATTTAGTTTCAATTTTGTGACTTTTGTCAACTTTTTTGTGACGTTTTGTAAACTTTTTTGTAACTTTTTGTCAATTTTGTTGTGCGTTTGTGTCAATTTTGTTGTGCATTTTTGTCAACTTTGTTGAGACATTTTAGTCGCATTTTTGTGACGTTTTTGTCAACTTTTTTGTGACGTGTTGTCAATTTTGTTGTGCGTTTGTGTCATTTTTTTGTGCGTTTTTGTCAACTTTGAGACATTTTAGTCGCAATTTTGTGACTTTTTTGTTAACTTATTTGTAACGTTTTTGTCAATTTTGTATACGTTTGTGTCAAATTTTTTCACCACGTTTTGGTCAATTTTGTTGTGCATTTTTGTCAACTTTGTTGAGACGTTTTTGTCAATTTTGTTGTGCGTTTTTGTAAACTTATGTAACTTTTTGTCAATTTTGTTGTGCGTTTTTGTCAACTTTGTTGAGACATTTTAGTCGCAATTTTGTGACTTTTTTGTCAACTTATTTGTAACGTTTTTGTCAATTTTGTTGTGCGTTTGTATCAAATTTTTTTGACGTTTTGGTCAATTTTGTTGTGCGTTTTTGTAAACTTTTATGTAACTTTTTGTCAATTTTGTTGTGCGTTTTTGTCAAATTTGTTGAGACATTTTAGTCGCAATTTTGTGACGTTTTTATCAACTTTTTTGTGACGTTTTTTTAAACTTTTTTTTTAACTTTTTGTCAATTTTGTTCTGATTTGTGTCAAATTATGTGATGTTTTGGTCAATTTTGTTGTGCATTTTTGTCAACTTTGTTGAGACATTTTAGTCGCATTTTGTGACTTTTTTGTCAACTTATTGTAAAGTTTTTGTCAATTTTGTTGTGCCTTTGTGTCAAATTTTTTGTGACTTTTTGTCAATTTTGTTGTGCGTTTGTGTAAAATTTTTTGTGCGTTTTTGTCAACTTTGTTGAGACATTTTATTTGCAATTTTGTGACTTTTTTGTCAACTCATTTGTAACGGTTTTGTCAATTTTGTTGTGCGTTTTTGTCAACTTTGTTGAGACATTTTAGTCTCAATTTTGTGACGTTTTTGTCAACTTATTTGTAACGTTTTTGTCAATTTTGTTGTGCGTTTGTATCAAATTTTTTTGACGTTTTGGTCAATTTTGTTGTGCGTTTTTGTAAACTTTTATGTAACTTTTTGTCAATTTTGTTGTGCGTTTCTGTCAACTTTGTTGAGACAATTTAGTTTCAATTTTGTGACATTTTTGTCAACTTTTTTGTGACGTTTTGTAATCTTTTTTGTAACTTTTTGTCAATTTTGTTGTGCGTTTGTGTAAAATTTTTTGTGACTTTTTGTCAACTTTTTTGTGCGTTTTTGTCAACTTTGTTGAGACATTTTATTTGCAATTTTGTGACTTTTTTGTCAACTCATTTGTAACGGTTTTGTCAATTTTGTTGTGCATTTTTGTCAACTTTGTTGAGACATTTTAGTCTCAATTTTGTGACGTTTTTGTCAACTTATTTGTAACGTTTTTGTCAATTTTGTTGTGCGTTTGTATCAAATTTTTTTGACGTTTTGGTCAATTTTGTTGTGCGTTTTTGTAAACTTTTATGTAACTTTTTGTCAATTTTGTTGTGCGTTTCTGTCAACTTTGTTGAGACAATTTAGTTTCAATTTTGTGACATTTTTGTCAACTTTTTTGTGACGTTTTGTAATCTTTTTTGTAACTTTTTGTCAATTTTGTTGTGCGTTTTTGTAAACTTATGTAACTTTTTGTCAATTTTGTTGTGCGTTTTTGTCAACTTTGTTGTGCGTTTATGTCAAATTTTTTGTGACTTTTTGTCAACTTTTTTGTGCGTTTTTGTCAACTTTGTTGAAACATTTTATTTGCAATTTTGTGACTTTTTTGTCAACTCATTTGTAACGGTTTAGTCAATTTTGTTGGGTGTTTGTGTCAAATTTATTGTCACGTTTTGGTCAATTTTGTTGTGCGTTTTTGTCAACTTTGTTGAGACAATTTAGTTTCAATTTTGTGACATTTTTGTCAACTTTTTTGTGACGTTTTGTAAACTTTTTTGTAACTTTTTGTCAATTTTGTTGTGCGTTTGTGTAAAAATTTTTGTGACTTTTTGTCAACTTTTTTGTGCGTTTATGTCAAATTTTTTGTGACTTTTTGTCAACTTTTTTGTGCGTTTGTCAACTTTGTTGAAACATTTTATTTGCAATTTTGTGACTTTTTTGTCAACTCATTTGTAACGGTTTTGTCAATTTTGTTGTGCGTTTGTGTAAAATTTTTTGTGACTTTTTGTCAACTTTTTTGTGCATTTTTGTCAAATTTGTTGAGACATTTTAGTCACATTTTGTGACGTTTTTGTCAACTTATTTGTAACGTTTTTGTCAATTTTGTATACGTTTTTGTCAAATTTGTTGTGCATTTTTGTCAACTTTGTGACATTTTAGTCGCATTTTGTGACTTTTTTTGTCAACTCATTTGTAACGGTTTTGTCAATTTTGTTGTGCGTTTGTCAAATTTTTTGTCACGTTTTGGTCAATTTTGTTGTGCATTTTTGTCAACTTTGTTGAGACATTTTAGTCGCAATTTTGTGACGTTTTTGTCAACTTATTTGTAAAGTTTTTGTCAATTTTGTTGAGCGTTTGTATCAAATTTTTTTTGATGTTTTGGTCAATTTTGTTATACGTTTTTGTAAACTTTTATGTAACTTTTTGTCAATTTTGTTGTGCGTTTTTGTCAACTTTGTTGAGACAATTTAGTTTCATTTTTGTGACATTTTTGTCAACTTTTTTGTGACGTTTTGTAAACTTTTTTGTAACTTTTTGTCAATTTTGTTGTGCGTTTGTGTAAAATTTTTTGTGACTTTTTGTCAACTTTTTTGTGCGTTTTTGTCAATTTTGTATACGTTTGTGTCAAATTTTTTGTGACGTTTTTGTCAACTTTGTTGAGATATTTTAGTTGCATTTTTGTGACGTTTTTGTCAATTTTTTTCTGATTTGTGTCAAATTATGTGACGTTTTGGTCAAATTTGTTGTGCATTTTTGTCACCTTTGTTGAGACATTTTAGTTGCATTTTATGACTTTTTTGTCAACTTATTGTAAAGTTTTTGTCAATTTTGTTGTGCGTTTGTGTAAAATTTTTTGTGACTTTTTGTCAACTTTTTTGTGCATTTTTGTCAACTTTGTTGAGACATTTTAGTCACATTTTGTGACGTTTTTGTCAACTTATTTGTAACGTTTTTGTCAATTTTGTTGTGCGTTTGTGTCAAATTTTTTGTGACTTTTTGTCAATTTTGTTGTGCGTTTTTGTCAACTTTGTTGAGACAATTTAGTTTCAATTTTGTGACTTTTGTCAACTTTTTTGTGACGTTTTGTAAACTTTTTTGTAACTTTTTGTCAATTTTGTTGTGCGTTTGTGTCAATTTTGTTGTGCATTTTTGTCAACTTTGTTGAGACATTTTAGTTGCAATTTTGTGACGTTTTTGTCAACTTATTTGTAACGTTTTTGTCAATTTTGTTGTGCGTTTGTGTCAAATATTTTGTGACGTTTTGGTCAATTTTGTTGTGCGTTTATGTAAACTTTTATGTCAACTTTGTTGAGACATTTTAGTCGCATTTTTGTGACGTTTTTGTCAACTTTTTTGTGACGTGTTGTCAATTTTGTTGTGCGTTTGTGTCATTTTTTGTGCGTTTTTGTCAACTTTGAGACATTTTAGTCGCAATTTTGTGACTTTTTTGTTAACTTATTTGTAACGTTTTTGTCAATTTTGTATACGTTTGTGTCAAATTTTTTCACCACGTTTTGGTCAATTTTGTTGTGCATTTTTGTCAACTTTGTTGAGACGTTTTTGTCAATTTTGTTGTGCGTTTGTATCAAATTTTTTTGACGTTTTGGTCAATTTTGTTGTGCGTTTTTGTAAACTTTTATGTAACTTTTTGTCAATTTTGTTGTGCGTTTTTGTCAAATTTGTTGAGACATTTTAGTCGCAATTTTGTGACGTTTTTATCAACTTTTTTGTGACGTTTTTTTAAACTTTTTTTTAACTTTTTGTCAATTTTGTTCTGATTTGTGTCAAATTATGTGATGTTTTGGTCAATTTTGTTGTGCATTTTTGTCAACTTTGTTGAGACATTTTAGTCGCATTTTGTGACTTTTTTGTCAACTTATTGTAAAGTTTTTGTCAATTTTGTTGTGCCTTTGTGTCAAATTTTTTGTGACTTTTTGTCAATTTTGTTGTGCGTTTGTGTAAAATTTTTTGTGCGTTTTTGTCAACTTTGTTGAAACATTTTATTTGCAATTTTGTGACTTTTTTGTCAACTCATTTGTAACGGTTTAGTCAATTTTGTTGGGTGTTTGTGTCAAATTTATTGTCACGTTTTGGTCAATTTTGTTGTGCGTTTTTGTCAACTTTGTTGAGACAATTTAGTTTCAATTTTGTGACATTTTTGTCAACTTTTTTGTGACGTTTTGTAAACTTTTTTGTAACTTTTTGTCAATTTTGTTGTGCGTTTGTGTAAAATTTTTTGTGACTTTTTGTCAACTTTTTTGTGCGTTTATGTCAAATTTTTTGTGACTTTTTGTCAACTTTTTTGTGCGTTTGTCAACTTTGTTGAAACATTTTATTTGCAATTTTGTGACTTTTTTGTCAACTCATTTGTAACGGTTTTGTCAATTTTGTTGTGCGTTTTTGTCAACTTTGAGAAATTTTAGTCGCAATTTTGTAACGTTTTTGTCAATTTTGTTGTGCGTTTGTGTCGAATTTTTTATCACGTTTTGGTCAATTTTGTTGTGCATTTTTGTCAACTTTGTTGAGATATTTTAGTCACATTTTTGTGACGTTTCTGTCAATTTTGTTGGGCTTTTTTGTAAACTTTTATGTAACTTTTTGTCAATTTTGTTGTGCGTTTGTATCAAATTTTTTGTGACGTTTTTGTCGACATTTTTGTGCTTTTTTGTCAAATTTGTTGGGACATTTTAGTCGCATTTTGTGACGTTTTTGTCAACTTTTTTTGTAACTTTGTCAATTTTGTTGTGCGTTTGTGTCAAATTTTTAGTGACTTTTTTTGTCAACTTATTTGTAACGTTTTTGTCAATTTTGTTGTGCGTTTGTATCAAATTTTTTGTGAAGTATTGGTCAATTTTGTTGTGCGTTTTTGTCAACTTTGTTGAGACACTTTAGTCGCAATTTTGTGACGTTCTTGTCAACTTTTTTGTGACGTTTTTTTAAACTTTTTTTGTAACTTTGTCAATTTTGTTGTGCGTTTGTGTCAAATGTTTTGTCACGTTTTTGTCAGCTTTTTTGTGCGTTTTTGACAACTTTGTTGAGATATTTTAGTTGCATTTTTGTGAAGTTTTTGTCAATTTTGTTCTGATTTGTGTCAAATTTTTTGTGACGTTTTGGTCAATTTTGTTGTGCGTTATTGTCAACTTTGTTGAGACATTTTAGTCGCAATTTTGTGACATTTTTGTGACGTTTTTTTAAACTTTTTTTTGTAACTTTTTGTCAATTTTGTTGTGCGTTTTTGTAAACTTTTATGTAACTTTTTGTCAATTTTGTTGTGCGTTTTTGTCAACTTTGTTGAGACATTTTAGTCGCAATTTTGTGACTTTTTTTGTCAACTCATTTGTACCGTTTTTGTCAATTTTGTTGTGCGTTTGTGTCAAATTTTTTGTGACGTTTTGGTAAATTTTGTTGTGCGTTTTTGTAAACTTTTATGTCAACTTTGTTGAGACATTTTAGTCGCATTTTTGTGACGTTTTTGTCAACTTTTTTTGTGACGTTTTGTAAACGTATTTGTAACGTTTTTGTCAATTTTGTTGTGCGTTTTTGTAAACTTTTATGTAACTTTATGTCAATTTTGTTGTGCGTTTGTGTCAAATTTTTTGTGACGTTTTTGTCAACTTTTTTGTGCGTTTTTGACAACTTTGTTGAGACATTTTAGTCGCTTTTTTGTGACGTTTTGTAAACTTTTTTGTAACTTTTTGTCAATTTTGTTGTGCGTTTGTGTCAAAGTTTTTGTGACGTTTTGGTCAATTTTGTTGTGCGTTTTTGTCAACTTTGTTGAGACATTTTAGTTGCAATTTTGTGACGTTTTTGTCAACTTTTTTGTGCGTTTGTGTCAAATTTTTTGTGACGTTTTTGTCAACTTTGTTGAGACGTTTTTGTCAATTTTTTTTGACATTTTTCTAAACTTTTTTCTAACTTTTTGTCAATTTTGTTATGCGTTTGTGTCAAATTTTTTGTGACGTTTTTGTCAACTTTGTTGAGAAACTTTAGTGGCAATTTTGTGACTTTTTTGTCAACTTATTTGTAACGTTTTTGTAAATTTTTTTGTGCGTTTGTGTCAACATTTTTGTTGCCTATTTTTAGATGTTTTTCTCGCCTTTTTGTGACGTTTTTGTCAACTTTTTTGTGCGTTTTTGTCAACTTAATGTAGACATGTTAGTCGCAATTTTGTTAATTTTTTGTCAACTTTTTTGTAACGTTTTTGTCAATTTTGTTGTGCGTTTGTATCAAATTTTTTGTGACGTTTTTGTCAACTTTTTTGTGCGTTTTTGTCAAATTTATTGAGACATTTTAGTGGCAATTTTGTGGCTTTTTGTCAACTTTTTTGTAACGTTTTTGTCAATTTTTTTATGCGTTTGTTTAAAATTTTTTGTGACGTTTTGGTCAACTTTGAGACTTTTTAGTCACATTTTTGTGATGTTTTTGTCAACTTTTTTGTAACTTGTCAATTTTGTGGTACGTTTGTGTCAACTTTTTTGTGACGTTTTTGTCAACTTTTTTGTAATTTTTTTGTCAATATTGTGCGTTTGTGTCAGCTTTTTTGTTGCCTATTTTAACATGTTTTTGTCGCCTTTTTGTGACATTTTTGTCAAATTTGTTGAGACATTTTAGTAGGAAATTTTGTGACTTTTTTGTCAACTTTTTTGAAACATTTTTGTCAATTTTGTTGTGCGTCTGTGTTAACTTTTTTGTTGCCTATTTTTAGATGTTTTTGTCGCATTTTTGAGACGTTTTTGTCAAATTTTTTGTGCGTTTTTGTCAACTTTGTTGAGACATTTTAGTCGCATTTTTGTGACGTTTTTGTCAACTTTTTTGTGACGTTTCTGTAAACTTTTTTGTAACATTTTGGTCAATTTTGTTGTGCGTTTTTGTCAACTTTGTTGAGGCATTTTAGTCGCAATTTTGTGACTTTTTTGTCAACTTATTTGTAAGGTTTTTGTCAATTTTGTTGTGCGTTTTTGTCAAATTTTTTGTGACGTTTTGTTCAACTTTTTTGTGCTTTTTTGTCAACTTTGTTGAGACATTTTAGTCGCAATTTTGTGACTTTTTTGTCAACTTTTTTGTAACGTTGTTGTCAATTTTGTTGTGCGTTTGTGTCAACTTTTTTGTTGCCTATTTTTAGATGTTTTTGTCGCCTTTTTGTGACTTTTTTTCAAATTTTTTGTGCGTTTTTGTCAACTTTTTTGTAACATTTTGTCAATTTTGTTGTGCGTTTGTGTCAAATTTTTTGTGCATTTTTGTCAAATTTCTTGAGACATTTTAGTAGGAAATGTTGTGACTTTTTTGTAACATTTTTGTCAATTTTGTTGTGCTTCTGTGTCAACTTCTTTGTTGCCTATTTTTAGATGTTTTTGTCGCAATTTTGAGACGTTTTTGTCAAATTTTTTGTGCGTTTTTGTCAACATTGTTGAGACATTTTAGTCACATTTTTGTGACGTTTTTGTAAACTTTTTTTGTAACTTTTTGTCAATTTTGTGGTGCGTTTGTGTCACTTTTTTATGATGTTTTGGTCAACTTTGTTGAGAAACTTTAGTGGCAATTTTGTGACTTTTTTGTCAACTTATTTGTAACGTTTTTGTAAATTCTTTTGTGCGTTTGTGTCAACATTTTTGTTGCCTATTTTTAGATGTTTTTCTGGCCTTTTTGTGACGTTTTTGTCAACTTTTTTGTGCGTTTTTGTCAACTTTAATGTAGACATGTTAGTCGCAATTTTGTTAATTTTTTGTCAAATTTTTTGTGACGTTTTTGTCAACTTTATTGAGACATTTTAGTGGCAATTTTGTGGCTTTTTGTCAACTTTTTTGTAACGTTTTTGTCAATTTTTTTATGCGTTTGTGTAAAATTTTTTGTGACGTTTTTGTCAACTTTTTTGTAACTTGTCAATTTTGTGGTGCGTTTGTGTCAACTTTTTTGTGACGTTTTTGTCAACTTTGTTGAGACATTTTAGTCACATTTTTTGTGACGTTTTTGTCAACTTTTTTGTAATTTTTTTGTCAATATTGTACGTTTGTGTCAGCTTTTTTGTTGCCTATTTTAACATGTTTTTGTCGCCTTTTTGTGACATTTTTGTCAAATTTCTTGAGACATTTTAGTAGGAAATTTTGTGACTTTTTTGTCAACTTTTTTGAAACATTTTTGTCAATTTTGTTGTGCGTCTGTGTCAACTTTTTTGTTGCCTATTTTTAGATGTTTTTGTCGCATTTTTGAGACGTTTTTGTCAACTTTTTTGTGACGTTTCTGTAAACTTTTTTGTAACATTTTGGTCAATTTTGTTGTGCGTTTTTGTCAACTTTGTTGAGGCATTTTAGTCGCAATTTTGTGACTTTTTTGTCAACTTATTTGTAAGGTTTTTGTCAATTTTGTTGTGCGTTTTTGTCAAATTTTTTGACGTTTTGGTCAATTTTGTTGTGCGTTTTTGTAAACTTTTATGTAACTTTTTGACAATTTTGTTGTGCGTTTGTGTCATTTTTTGTGCGTTTTTGTCAACTTTGAGACATTTTAGTCGCATTTTTGTGACGTTTTTGTCAATTTTGTTCTGATTTGTGTCAAATTATGTGATGTTTTGGTCAAATTTGTTGTGCGTTTTTGTCAACTTTTTTGTGACGTTTTGTAATCTTTTTTTGTAACTTTTTGTCAATTTTGTTGTGCCTTTGTGTCAAATTTTTTGTGACGTTTTGGTCAATTTTGTTGTGCGTTTTTGTCAACTTTTTTGTGACGTTTTGTAATCTTTTTTTGTAACTTTTTGTCAATTTTGTTGTGCATTTTTGTCAACTTTGAGACATTTTAATCGCAATTTTGTAACGTTTTTGTCAATTTTGTCGTGCGTTTGTATCAAATTTTTTTGACGTTTAGGTCAATTTTGTTGTGCGTTTTTGTAAACTTATGTAACTTTTTGTCAATTTTGTTGTGCGTTTTTGTCAACTTTGTTGTGCGTTTGTGTCAAATTTTTTTGTGACGTTTTTGTCAAATTTGTTGTGCATTTTTGTCAACTTTGTTGAGACATTTTAGTCGCATTTTGTGACTTTTTTGTCAACTCATTTGTAACGGTTTTGTCAATTTTGTTGTGCGTTTTTGTCAAATTTTTTGTCACGTTTTGGTCAATTTTGTTGTGCATTTTTGTCGCAATTTTGTGACGTTTTTGTCAACTTATTTGTAACGTTTTTGTCAATTTTGTTGAGACATTTTAGTCGCATTTTGTGACTTTTTGTCAACTTTTTTGTGCATTTTTGTCAACTTTGTTGAGACATTTTAGTCACATTTTGTGACGTTTTTGTCAATTTTGTTGTGCATTTGTGTCAAATTTTTTGTGACGTTTGGTCAATTTTGTTGTGCGTTTTTGTAAACTTTTATGTAACTTTTTGTCAATTTTGTTGTGCGTTTGTGTCAATTTTGTTGTGCATTTTTGTCAACTTTGTTGAGACAATTTAGTTTCAATTTTGTGACGTTTTTGTCAACTTATTTGTAACGTTTTTGTCAATTTTGTTGTGCGTTTGTGTCAAATATTTTGTGACGTTTTGGTCAATTTTGTTGTGCGTTTATGTAAACTTTTATGTCAACTTTGTTGAGACGTTTTTGTCAACTTTTTTGTAACTTTTTGTCAATTTTGTTGTGCGTTTGTGTCATTTTTTGTGCGTTTTTGTCAACTTTGAGACATTTTAGTCGCAATTTTGTGACTTTTTTGTTAACTTATTTGTAACGTTTTTGTCAATTTTGTATACGTTTGTGTCAAATTTTTTTACCACGTTTTGGTCAATTTTGTTGTGCATTTTTGTCAACTTTGTTGAGACGTTTTTGTCAATTTTGTTGTGCGTTTTTGTAAACTTTTAAGTAACTTTTTGTCAATTTTGTTGTGCGTTTTTGTCAACTTTGTTGAGACATTTTAGTCGCAATTTTGTGACGTTTTTATCAACTTTTTTGTGACGTTTTTTAAAACTTTTTTGTAACTTTTTGTCAATTTTGTTGTGCTTTTTTGTCAACTTTGTTGAGACATTTTAGTCGCAATTTTGTGACGTTCTTGTCAACTTATTTGTAACGTTTTTGTCAATTTTGTTGTGCGTTTGTATCAAATTTTTTTGACGTTTTGGTCAATTTTGTTGTGCGTTTTTGTAAACTTTTATGTAACTTTTTGTCAATTTTGTTGTGCGTTTTTGTCAACTTTGTTGAGACATTTTAGTCGCATTTTTGTGACGTTTTTGTCAACTTTTTTGTGACGTTTCTGTAAACTTTTTTGTAACATTTTGGTCAATTTTGTTGTGCTTTTTTGTCAACTTTGTTGAGGCATTTTAGTCGCAATTTTGTGACTTTTTTGTCAACTTATTTGTAAGGTTTTTGTCAATTTTGTTGTGCGTTTTTGTCAAATTTTTTGTGACGTTTTGTTCAACTTTTTTGTGCTTTTTTGTCAACTTTGTTGAGACATTTTAGTCGCAATTTTGTGACTTTTTTGTCAACTTTTTTGTAACGTTGTTGTCAATTTTGTTGTGCGTTTGTGTCAACTTTTTTGTTGCCTATTTTTAGATGTTTTTGTCGCCTTTTTGTGACTTTTTTTCAAATTTTTTGTGCGTTTTTGTCAACTTTTTTGTAACATTTTGTCAATTTTGTTGTGCGTTTGTGTCAAATTTTTTGTGACGTTTTTGTCAACTTTTTTGTGCATTTTTGTCAAATTTCTTGAGACATTTTAGTAGGAAATGTTGTGACTTTTTTGTAACATTTTTGTCAATTTTGTTGTGCTTCTGTGTCAACTTCTTTGTTGCCTATTTTTAGATGTTTTTGTCGCAATTTTGAGACGTTTTTGTCAAATTTTTTGTGCGTTTTTGTCAACATTGTTGAGACATTTTAGTCACATTTTTGTGACGTTTTTGTAAACTTTTTTTGTAACTTTTTGTCAATTTTGTGGTGCGTTTGTGTCACTTTTTTATGATGTTTTGGTCAACTTTGTTGAGAAACTTTAGTGGCAATTTTGTGACTTTTTTGTCAACTTATTTGTAACGTTTTTGTAAATTCTTTTGTGCGTTTGTGTCAACATTTTTGTTGCCTATTTTTAGATGTTTTTCTGGCCTTTTTGTGACGTTTTTGTCAACTTTTTTGTGCGTTTTTGTCAACTTTAATGTAGACATGTTAGTCGCAATTTTGTTAATTTTTTGTCAAATTTTTTGTGACGTTTTTGTCAACTTTTTTGTGCGTTTTTGTCAACTTTATTGAGACATTTTAGTGGCAATTTTGTGGCTTTTTGTCAACTTTTTTGTAACGTTTTTGTCAATTTTTTTATGCGTTTGTGTAAAATTTTTTGTGACGTTTTTGTCAACTTTTTTGTAACTTGTCAATTTTGTGGTGCGTTTGTGTCAACTTTTTTGTGACGTTTTTGTCAACTTTGTTGAGACATTTTAGTCACATTTTTTGTGACGTTTTTGTCAACTTTTTTGTAATTTTTTTGTCAATATTGTACGTTTGTGTCAGCTTTTTTGTTGCCTATTTTAACATGTTTTTGTCGCCTTTTTGTGACATTTTTGTCAAATTTCTTGAGACATTTTAGTAGGAAATTTTGTGACTTTTTTGTCAACTTTTTTGAAACATTTTTGTCAATTTTGTTGTGCGTCTGTGTCAACTTTTTTGTTGCCTATTTTTAGATGTTTTTGTCGCATTTTTGAGACGTTTTTGTCAACTTTTTTGTGACGTTTCTGTAAACTTTTTTGTAACATTTTGGTCAATTTTGTTGTGCGTTTTTGTCAACTTTGTTGAGGCATTTTAGTCGCAATTTTGTGACTTTTTTGTCAACTTATTTGTAAGGTTTTTGTCAATTTTGTTGTGCGTTTTTGTCAAATTTTTTGACGTTTTGGTCAATTTTGTTGTGCGTTTTTGTAAACTTTTATGTAACTTTTTGACAATTTTGTTGTGCGTTTGTGTCATTTTTTGTGCGTTTTTGTCAACTTTGAGACATTTTAGTCGCATTTTTGTGACGTTTTTGTCAATTTTGTTCTGATTTGTGTCAAATTATGTGATGTTTTGGTCAAATTTGTTGTGCGTTTTTGTCAACTTTTTTGTGACGTTTTGTAATCTTTTTTTGTAACTTTTTGTCAATTTTGTTGTGCCTTTGTGTCAAATTTTTTGTGACGTTTTGGTCAATTTTGTTGTGCGTTTTTGTCAACTTTTTTGTGACGTTTTGTAATCTTTTTTTGTAACTTTTTGTCAATTTTGTTGTGCATTTTTGTCAACTTTGAGACATTTTAATCGCAATTTTGTAACGTTTTTGTCAATTTTGTCGTGCGTTTGTATCAAATTTTTTTGACGTTTAGGTCAATTTTGTTGTGCGTTTTTGTAAACTTATGTAACTTTTTGTCAATTTTGTTGTGCGTTTTTGTCAACTTTGTTGTGCGTTTGTGTCAAATTTTTTTGTCACGTTTTGGTCAATTTTGTTGTGCATTTTTGTCGCAATTTTGTGACGTTTTTGTCAAATTATTTGTAACGTTTTTGTCAATTTTGTTGAGACATTTTAGTCGCATTTTGTGACTTTTTGTCAACTTTTTTGTGCATTTTTGTCAACTTTGTTGAGACATTTTAGTCACATTTTGTGACGTTTTTGTCAATTTTGTTGTGCATTTGTGTCAAATTTTTTGTGACGTTTGGTCAATTTTGTTGTGCGTTTTTGTAAACTTTTATGTAACTTTTTGTCAATTTTGTTGTGCGTTTGTGTCAATTTTGTTGTGCATTTTTGTCAACTTTGTTGAGACAATTTAGTTTCAATTTTGTGACGTTTTTGTCAACTTATTTGTAACGTTTTTGTCAATTTTGTTGTGCGTTTGTGTCAAATATTTTGTGACGTTTTGGTCAATTTTGTTGTGCGTTTATGTAAACTTTTATGTCAACTTTGTTGAGACGTTTTTGTCAACTTTTTTGTAACTTTTTGTCAATTTTGTTGTGCGTTTGTGTCATTTTTTGTGCGTTTTTGTCAACTTTGAGACATTTTAGTCGCAATTTTGTGACTTTTTTGTTAACTTATTTGTAACGTTTTTGTCAATTTTGTATACGTTTGTGTCAAATTTTTTTACCACGTTTTGGTCAATTTTGTTGTGCATTTTTGTCAACTTTGTTGAGACGTTTTTGTCAATTTTGTTGTGCGTTTTTGTCAACTTTGTTGAGACATTTTAGTCGCAATTTTGTGACGTTCTTGTCAACTTATTTGTAACGTTTTTGTCAATTTTGTTGTGCGTTTGTATCAAATTTTTTTGACGTTTTGGTCAATTTTGTTGTGCGTTTTTGTAAACTTTTATGTAACTTTTTGTCAATTTTGTTGTGCGTTTTTGTCAACTTTGTTGAGACATTTTAGTCGCAATTTTGTGACGTTTTTATCAACTTTTTTGTGACGTTTTTTAAAACTTTTTTTGTAACTTTTTGTCAATTTTGTTGTGCTTTTTTGTCAACTTTGTTGAGACATTTTAGTCGCAATTTTGTGACGTTCTTGTCAACTTATTTGTAACGTTTTTGTCAATTTTGTTGTGCGTTTGTATCAAATTTTTTTGACGTTTTGGTCAATTTTGTTGTGCGTTTTTGTAAACTTTTATGTAACTTTTTGTCAATTTTGTTGTGCTTTTTTGTCAACTTTGTTGAGACATTTTAGTCGCAATTTTGTGACTTTTTGTCAACTTTTTTGTGCATTTTTGTCAACTTTGTTGAGATATTTTAGTTGCATTTTTGTGACGTTTTTTTCAATTTTGTTCTGATTTGTGTCAAATTATGTGACGTTTTGGTCAAATTTGTTGTGCATTTTTGTCACCTTTGTTGAGACATTTTAGTCGCATTTTGTGACTTTTTGTCAACTTTTTTGTGCATTTTTGTCAACTTTGTTGAGACATTTTAGTCACATTTTGTGACGTTTTTGTCAATTTTGTTGTGCGTTTGTGTCAAATTATGTGACGTTTTGGTCAATTTTGTTGTGCGTTTTTGTAAACTTTTATGTAACTTTTTGTCAATTTTGTTGTGCTTTTTTGTCAACTTTATTGAGACATTTTAGTCGCAATTTTGTGACTTTTTTTGTCAACTTATTTGTAACGTTTTTGTCAATTTTGTTGTGCGTTTGTGTCAAATTTTTTGTGACGTTTTTGTCAACTTTGTTGAGATATTTTAGTCACATTTTTGTGACGTTTTTGTCAATTTTGTTCTGATTTGTGTCAAATTATGTGACGTTTTGGTCAATTTTGTTGTGCATTTTTGTCAACTTTGTTGAGACATTTTAGTCGCAATTTTGTGACGTTTTTATCAACTTTTTTGTGACGTTTTTTAAAACTTTTTTTGTAACTTTTTGTCAATTTTGTTGTGCGTTTGTGTCAAATTTTTTGTGACGTTTTGGTCAATTTTGTTGTGCATTTTTGTCAACTTTGTTGAGACATTTTAGTCGCAATTTTGTGACTTTTTTGTCAACTCATTTGTAACGGTTTAGTCAATTTTGTTGTGCGTTTGTGTCAAATTTATTGTCACGTTTTGGTCAATTTTGTTGTGCATTTTTGTCAACTTTTATGTAAGTTTTTGTCAATTTTGTTGTGCTTTTTTGTCAACTTTGTTGAGACATTTTAGTCGCAATTTTGTGACTTTTTTTGTCAACTTATTTGTAACGTTTTTGTCAATTTTGTTGTGCGTTTGTGTCAAATTATGTGACGTTTTGGTCAAATTTGTTGTGCGTTTTTGTCAACTTTGTTGAGACAATTTAGTTTCAATTTTGTGACATTTTTGTCAACGTTTTTGTGACGTTTTGTAATCTTTTTTGTAACTTTTTGTCAATTTTGTTGTGCATTTTTGTCAACTTTGTTGAGACATTTTAATCGCAATTTTGTGACGTTTTTGTCAACTTATTTGTAACGTTTTTGTCAATTTTGTCGTACGTTTGTATCAAATTTTTTTGACGTTTAGGTCAATTTTGTTGTGCGTTTTTGTAAACTTATGTAACTTTTTGTCAATTTTGTTGTGCGTTTGTGTCAAATTTTTTTGTGACGTTTTTGTCAAATTTGTTGTGCGTTTTTGTCAAATTTTTTGTCACGTTTTGGTCAATTTTGTTGTGCATTTTTGTCGCAATTTTGTGACGTTTTTGTCAAATTATTTGTAACGTTTTTGTCAATTTTGTTGAGACATTTTAGTCGCATTTTGTGACTTTTTGTCAACTTTTTTGTGCATTTTTGTCAACTTTGTTGAGACATTTTAGTCACATTTCGTGACGTTTTTGTCAATTTTGTTGTGCATTTGTGTCAAATTTTTTGTGACTTTTGGTCAATTTTGTTGTGCGTTTTTGTAAACTTTGATGTAACTTTTTGTCAATTTTGTTGTGCGTCTGTGTCAATTTTGTTGTGCATTTTTGTCAACTTTGTTGAGACATTTTAGTTGCAATTTTGTGACTTTTTTGTCAACTCATTTGTAACGGTTTTGTCAATTTTGTTGTGCGTTTGTGTCAAATATTTTGTGACGTTTTGGTCAATTTTGTTGTGCATTTATGTCAACTTTGTTGAGACGTTTTTGTCAACTTTTTTGTGACGTGTTGTAAACTTTTTTGTAACTTTTTGTCAATTTTGTTGTGCGTTTGTGTCATTTTTTGTGCATTTTTGTCAACTTTGTTGAGACATTTTAGTCGCATTTTGTGACTTTTTTGTCAACTTATTGTAAAGTTTTTGTCAATTTTGTTGTGCCTTTGTGTCAAATTTTTTGTGACGTTTTGGTCAATTTTGTTGTGCGTTTTTGTCAACTTTGTTGAGACAATTTAGTTTCAATTTTGTGACATTTTTGTCAACTTTTTTGTGACGTTTTGTAAACTTTTTTGTAACTTTTTGTCAATTTTGTTGTGCGTTTGTGTAAAAATTTTTGTGACTTTTTTGTCAACTCATTTGTAACGTTTTTGTCAATTTTGTATACGTTTGTGTCAAATTTTTTTACCACGTTTTGGTCAATTTTGTTGTGCATTTTTGTCAACTTTGTTGAGACGTTTTTGTCAATTTTGTTGTGCGTTTTTGTAAACTTTTATGTAACTTTTTGTCAACTTTTTTGTGCGTTTGTGTCATTTTTTGTGCGTTTTTGTCAACTTTGAGACATTTTAGTCGCATTTTTGTGACGTTTTTGTCAATTTTGTTCTGATTTGTGTCAAATTATGTGACGTTTTGGTCAAATTTGTTGTGCATTTTTGTCACCTTTGTTGAGACATTTTAGTCGCATTTTGTGACTTTTTTGTCAACTTATTGTAAAGTTTTTGTCAATTTTGTTGTGCCTTTATGTCAAATTTTTTGTGACGTTTTGGTCAATTTTGTTGTGCGTTTTTGTCAACTTTTTTGTGACGTTTTGTAATCTTTTTTTGTAACTTTTTGTCAATTTTGTTGTGCATTTTTGTCAACTTTGAGACATTTTAATCGCAATTTTGTGACGTTTTTGTCAACTTATTTGTAACGTTTTTGTCAATTTTGTCGTGCGTTTGTGTCAAATTATGTGACGTTTTGGTCAATTTTGTTGTGCGTTTTTGTAAACTTTTATGTAACTTTTTGTCAATTTTGTTGTGCGTTTTTGTAAACTTATGTAACTTTTTGTCAATTTTGTTGTGCGTTTTTGTCAACTTTGTTGTGCGTTTGTGTCAAATTTTTTTGTGACGTTTTTGTCAAATTTGTTGTGCATTTTTGTCAACTTTGTTGAGACATTTTAGTCGCATTTTGTGACTTTTTTGTCAACTCATTTGTAACGGTTTTGTCAATTTTGTTGTGCGTTTTTGTCAAATTTTTTGTCACGTTTTGGTCAATTTTGTTGTGCATTTTTGTAGCAATTTTGTGACGTTTTTGTCAACTTATTTGTAACGTTTTTGTCAATTTTGTTGAGACATTTTAGTCACATTTTGTGACGTTTTTGTCAATTTTGTTGTGCATTTGTGTCAAATTTTTTGTGACGTTTGGTCAATTTTGTTGTGCGTTTTTGTAAACTTTTATGTAACTTTTTGTCAATTTTGTTGTGCGTTGTTGTCAACTTTGTTGAGACAATTTAGTTTCAATTTTGTGACATTTTTGTCAACTTTTTTGTGACGTTTTGTAAACTTTTTTATAACTTTTTGTCAATTTTGTTGTGCGTTTGTGTCAATTTTGTTGTGCATTTTTGTCAACTTTGTTGAGACATTTTAGTTGCAATTTTGTGACGTTTTTGTCAACTTATTTGTAACGTTTTTGTCAATTTTGTTGTGCGTTTGTGTCAAATATTTTGTGACGTTTTGGTCAATTTTGTTGTGCGTTTATGTAAACTTTTATGTCAACTTTGTTGAGACGTTTTTGTCAACTTTTTTGTAACTTTTTGTCAATTTTGTTGTGCGTTTGTGTCATTTTTTGTGCGTTTTTGTCAACTTTGAGACATTTTAGTCGCAATTTTGTGACTTTTTTGTTAACTTATTTGTAACGTTTTTGTCAATTTTGTATACGTTTGTGTCAAATTTTTTTAACACGTTTTGGTCAATTTTGTTGTGCATTTTTGTCAACTTTGTTGAGACGTTTTTGTCAATTTTGTTGTGCGTTTTTGTAAACTTTTATGTAACTTTTTGTCAATTTTGTTGTGCGTTTTTGTCAACTTTGTTGAGACATTTTAGTCGCAATTTTGTGACTTTTTGTCAACTTTTTTGTGCATTTTTGTCAACTTTGTTGAGATATTTTAGTTGCATTTTTGTGACGTTTTTGTCAATTTTGTTCTGATTTGTGTCAAATTATGTGACGTTTTGGTCAAATTTGTTGTGCATTTTTGTCACCTTTGTTGAGACATTTTAGTCACATTTTGTGACGTTTTTGTCAATTTTGTTGTGCGTTTGTGTCAAATTATGTGACGTTTTGGTCAATTTTGTTGTGCGTTTTTGTAAACTTTTATGTAACTTTTTGTCAATTTTGTTGTGCGTTTTTGTCAACTTTGTTGAGACAATTTAGTTTCAATTTTGTGACTTTTGTCAACTTTTTTGTGACGTTTTTGTAAACTTTTATGTAACTTTTTGTCAATTTTGTTGTGCTTTTTTGTCAACTTTATTGAGACATTTTAGTCGCAATTTTGTGACTTTTTTTGTCAACTTATTTGTAACGTTTTTGTCAATTTTGTTGTGCGTTTGTGTCAAATTTTTTGTGACGTTTTTGTCAACTTTGTTGAGATATTTTAGTCGCATTTTTGTGACGTTTTTGTCAATTTTGTTCTGTTTTGGTCAATTTTGTTGTGCATTTATGTCAACTTTGTTGAGACGTTTTTGTCAACTTTTTTGTGACGTGTTGTAAACTTTTTTGTAACTTTTTGTCAATTTTGTTGTGCGTTTGTGTCATTTTTTGTGCATTTTTGTCAACTTTGTTGAGACATTTTAGTCGCATTTTGTGACTTTTTTGTCAACTTATTGTAAAGTTTTTGTCAATTTTGTTGAGACAATTTAGTTTCAATTTTGTGACATTTTTGTCAACTTTTTTGTGACGTTTTGTAAACTTTTTTGTAACTTTTTGTCAATTTTGTTGTGCGTTTGTGTAAAAATTTTTGTGACTTTTTGTCAACTTTTTTGTGCGTTTTTGTCAACTTTGTTGAGACATTTTATTTGCAATTTTGTGACTTTTTTGTTAACTTATTTGTAACGTTTTTGTCAATTTTGTATACGTTTGTGTCAAATTTTTTTACCACGTTTTGGTCAATTTTGTTGTGCATTTTTGTCAACTTTGTTGAGACGTTTTTGTCAATTTTGTTGTGCGTTTTTGTAAACTTTTATGTAACTTTTTGTCAATTTTGTTGTGCGTTTTTGTCAACTTTGTTGAGACATTTTAGTCGCAATTTTGTGACTTTTTTGTCAACTTATTTGTAACGTTTTTGTCAATTTTGTTGTGCGTTTGTATCAAATTTTTTTGACGTTTTGGTCAATTTTGTTGTGCGTTTTTGTAAACTTTTATGTAACTTTTTGTCAATTTTGTTGTGCGTTTTTGTCAACTTTGTTGAGACATTTTAGTCGCAATTTTGTGACGTTTTTATCAACTTTTTTGTGACGTTTTTTAAAACTTTTTTTGTAACTTTTTGTCAATTTTGTTGTGCGTTTGTGTCAAATTTTTTGTGACGTTTTTGTCAACTTTGTTGAGATATTTTAGTCGCATTTTTGTGACGTTTTTGTCAATTTTGTTGTGCATTTTTGTCAACTTTGTTGAGACATTTTAGTCGCAATTTTGTGACTTTTTTGTCAACTCATTTGTAACGGTTTAGTCAATTTTGTTGTGCGTTTGTGTCAAATTTATTGTCACGTTTTGGTCAATTTTGTTGTGCATTTTTGTCAACTTTTATGTAACTTTTTGTCAATTTTGTTGTGCTTTTTTGTCAACTTTGTTGAGACATTTTAGTCGCAATTTTGTGACTTTTTTTGTCAACTTATTTGTAACGTTTTTGTCAATTTTGTTGTGCGTTTGTGTCAAATTATGTGACGTTTTGGTCAAATTTGTTGTGCGTTTTTGTCAACTTTGTTGAGACATTTTAATCGCAATTTTGTGACGTTTTTGTCAACTTATTTGTAACGTTTTTGTCAATTTTGTCGTACGTTTGTATCAAATTTTTTTGACGTTTAGGTCATTTTTGTTGTGCGTTTTTGTAAACTTATGTAACTTTTTGTCAATTTTGTTGTGCGTTTTTGTCAACTTTGTTGTGCGTTTGTGTCAAATTTTTTGTCACGTTTTGGTCAATTTTGTTGTGCATTTTTGTCGCAATTTTGTGACGTTTTTGTCAACTTATTTGTAACGTTTTTGTCAATTTTGTTGAGACATTTTAGTCGCATTTTGTGACTTTTTGTCAACTTTTTTGTGCATTTTTGTCAACTTTGTTGAGACATTTTAGTCACATTTCGTGACGTTTTTGTCAATTTTGTTGTGCATTTGTGTCAAATTTTTTGTGACTTTTGGTCAATTTTGTTGTGCGTTTTTGTAAACTTTTATGTAACTTTTTGTCAATTTTGTTGTGCGTTTTTGTCAACTTTGTTGAGACAATTTAGTTTCAATTTTGTGACTTTTGTCAACTTTTTTGTGACGTTTTGTAGACTTTTTTTGTAACTTTTTGTCAATTTTGTTGTGCGTCTGTGTCAATTTTGTTGTGCATTTTTGTCAACTTTGTTGAGACATTTTAGTTGCAATTTTGTGACTTTTTTGTCAACTCATTTGTAACGGTTTTGTCGTGCGTTTGTGTCAAATATTTTGTGACGTTTTGGTCAATTTTGTTGTGCATTTATGTCAACTTTGTTGAGACGTTTTTGTCAACTTTTTTGTGACGTGTTGTAAACTTTTTTGTAACTTTTTGTCAATTTTGTTGTGCGTTTGTGTCATTTTTTGTGCATTTTTGTCAACTTTGTTGAGACATTTTAGTCGCATTTTGTGACTTTTTTGTCAACTTATTGTAAAGTTTTTGTCAATTTTGTTGAGACAATTTAGTTTCAATTTTGTGACATTTTTGTCAACTTTTTTGTGACGTTTTGTAAACTTTTTTGTAACTTTTTGTCAATTTTGTTGTGCGTTTGTGTAAAAATTTTTGTGACTTTTTGTCAACTTTTTTGTGCGTTTTTGTCAACTTTGTTGAGACATTTTATTTGCAATTTTGTGACTTTTTTGTTAACTTATTTGTAACGTTTTTGTCAATTTTGTATACGTTTGTGTCAAATTTTTTTACCACGTTTTGGTCAATTTTGTTGTGCATTTTTGTCAACTTTGTTGAGACGTTTTTGTCAATTTTGTTGTGCGTTTTTGTAAACTTTTATGTAACTTTTTGTCAATTTTGTTGTGCGTTTTTGTCAACTTTGTTGAGACATTTTAGTCGCAATTTTGTGACTTTTTTGTCAACTTATTTGTAACGTTTTTGTCAATTTTGTTGTGCGTTTGTATCAAATTTTTTTGACGTTTTGGTCAATTTTGTTGTGCGTTTTTGTAAACTTTTATGTAACTTTTTGTCAATTTTGTTGTGCGTTTTTGTCAACTTTGTTGAGACATTTTAGTCGCAATTTTGTGACGTTTTTATCAACTTTTTTGTGACGTTTTTTAAAACTTTTTTTGTAACTTTTTGTCAATTTTGTTGTGCGTTTGTGTCAAATTTTTTGTGACGTTTTTGTCAACTTTGTTGAGATATTTTAGTCGCATTTTTGTGACGTTTTTGTCAATTTTGTTCTGTTTTGGTCAATTTTGTTGTGCATTTTTGTCAACTTTGTTGAGACATTTTATTTGCAATTTTGTGACTTTTTTGTCAACTCATTTGTAACGGTTTTGTCAATTTTGTTGTGCGTTTTTGTCAAATTTTTTGTCACGTTTTGGTCAATTTTGTTGTGCATTTTTGTCAACTTTGTTGAGACATTTTAGTCTCAATTTTGTGACGTTTTTGTCAACTTATTTGTAACGTTTTTGTCAATTTTGTTGTGCGTTTGTATCAAATTTTTTTGACGTTTTGGTCAATTTTGTTGTGCGTTTTTGTAAACTTTTATGTAACTTTTTGTCAATTTTGTTGTGCGTTTCTGTCAACTTTGTTGAGACAATTTAGTTTCAATTTTGTGACATTTTTTCAACTTTTTTGTGACGTTTTGTAATCTTTTTTGTAACTTTTTGTCAATTTTGTTGTGCGTTTGTGTAAAATTTTTTGTGACTTTTTGTCAACTTTTTTGTGCGTTTTTGTCAACTTTGTTGAAACATTTTATTTGCAATTTTGTGACTTTTTTGTCAACTCATTTGTAACGGTTTTGTCAATTTTGTTGTGCGTTTGTGTCAAATATTTTGTGACGTTTTGGTCAATTTTGTTGTGCATTTATGTCAACTTTGTTGAGACGTTTTTGTCAACTTTTTTGTAACTTTTTGTCAATTTTGTTGTGCGTTTGTGTCATTTTTTGTGCATTTTTGTCAACTTTGTTGAGACATTTTAGTCGCATTTTGTGACTTTTTTGTCAACTTATTGTAAAGTTTTTGTCAATTTTGTTGTGCCTTTGTGTCAAATTTTTTGTGACGTTTTGGTCAATTTTGTTGTGCGTTTTTGTCAACTTTGTTGAGACAATTTAGTTTCAATTTTGTGACATTTTTGTCAACTTTTTTGTGACGTTTTGTAAACTTTTTTGTAACTTTTTGTCAATTTTGTTGTGCGTTTGTGTAAACTTTTATGTAACTTTTTGTCAATTTTGTTGTGCGTTTCTGTCAACTTTGTTGAGACAATTTAGTTTCAATTTTGTGACATTTTTGTCAACTTTTTTGTGCGTTTTTGTCAACTTTGTTGAGACATTTTATTTGCAATTTTGTGACTTTTTTGTCAACTCATTTGTAACGTTTTTGTCAATTTTGTATACGTTTGTGTCAAATTTTTTTACCACGTTTTGGTCAATTTTGTTGTGCATTTTTGTCAACTTTGTTGAGACGTTTTTGTCAATTTTGTTGTGCGTTTTTGTAAACTTTTATGTAACTTTTTGTCAATTTTGTTGTGCGTTTTTGTCAACTTTGTTGAGACATTTTAGTCGCAATTTTGTGACTTTTTTGTCAACTTATTTGTAACGTTTTTGTCAATTTTGTTGTGCGTTTGTATCAAATTTTTTTGACGTTTTGGTCAATTTTGTTGTGCGTTTTTGTAAACTTTTATGTAACTTTTTGTCAATTTTGTTGTGCGTTTTTGTCAACTTTGTTGAGACATTTTAGTCGCAATTTTGTGACGTTTTTATCAACTTTTTTGTGACGTTTTTTAAAACTTTTTTTGTAACTTTTTGTCAATTTTGTTGTGCGTTTGTGTCAAATTTTTTGTGACGTTTTTGTCAATTTTGTTCTGTTTTGGTCAATTTTGTTGTGCATTTTTGTCAACTTTGTTGAGACATTTTATTTGCAATTTTGTGACGTTTTTGTCAACTTATTTGTAACGTTTTTGTCAATTTTGTTGTGCGTTTGTATCAAATTTTTTTGACGTTTTGGTCAATTTTGTTGTGCGTTTTTGTAAACTTTTATGTAACTTTTTGTCAATTTTGTTGTGCGTTTTTGTCAACTTTGTTGTGCGTTTGTGTCAAATTTTTTTGTGACGTTTATGTCAAATTTGTTGTGTATTTTTGTCAACTTTGTTGAGACATTTTAGTCGCATTTTGTGACTTTTTTGTCAACTCATTTGTAACGGTTTTGTCAATTTTGTTGTGCGTTTTTGTAAACTTTTATGTAACTTTTTGTCAATTTTGTTGTGCGTTTGTGTCAATTTTTTTGTGACGTTTTGGTCAAATTTGTTCTGATTTGTGTCAAATTATGTGACGTTTTGGTCAATTTTGTTGTGCATTTTTGTCAACTTTGTTGAGACATTTTAGTCGCAATTTTGTGACGTTTTTGTCAACTTATTTGTAACGTTTTTGTCAATTTTGTTGTGCGTTTGTATCAAATTTTTTTGACGTTTTGGTCAATTTTGTTGTGCGTTTTTGTAAACTTATGTAACTTTTTGTCAATTTTGTTGTGCGTTTTTGTCAACTTTGTTGTGCGTTTATGTCAAATTTTTTGTGACTTTTTGTCAACTTTTTTGTGCGTTTTTGTCAACTTTGTTGAAACATTTTATTTGCAATTTTGTGACTTTTTTGTCAACTCATTTGTAACGGTTTAGTCAATTTTGTTGTGCATTTTTTTCAATTTTGTTGAGACATTTTAGTCGCATTTTGTGACATTTTTGTCAACTTTTTTGTGATGTTTTGTAAACTTTTTTGTAACTTTTTGTCAATTTTGTTGTGCGTTTGTGTAAAATTTTTTGTGACTTTTTGTCAACTTTTTTGTGCGTTTTTGTCAACTTTGTTGAGACATTTTATTTGCAATTTTGTGACTTTTTTGTCAACTCATTTGTAACGGTTTTGTCAATTTTGTTGTGCATTTTTGTCAACTTTGTTGAGACATTTTAGTCTCAATTTTGTGACGTTTTTGTCAACTTATTTGTAACGTTTTTGTCAATTTTGTTGTGCGTTTGTATCAAATTTTTTTGACGTTTTTGTCAATTTTGTTGTGCGTTTTTGTAAACTTTTATGTAACTTTTTGTCAATTTTGTTGTGCGTTTCTGTCAACTTTGTTGAGACAATTTAGTTTCAATTTTGTGACATTTTTGTCAACTTTTTTGTGACGTTTTGTAATCTTTTTTGTAACTTTTTGTCAATTTTGTTGTGCGTTTTTGTAAACTTATGTAACTTTTTGTCAATTTTGTTGTGCGTTTTTGTCAACTTTGTTGTGCGTTTATGTCAAATTTTTTGTGACTTTTTGTCAACTTTTTTGTGCGTTTTTGTCAACTTTGTTGAAACATTTTATTTGCAATTTTGTGACTTTTTTGTCAACTCATTTGTAACGGTTTAGTCAATTTTGTTGGGTGTTTGTGTCAAATTTATTGTCACGTTTTGGTCAATTTTGTTGTGCATTTTTGTCAACTTTGTTGAGACATTTTAGTCGCAATTTTGTGACGTTTTGTAAACTTTTTTGTAACTTTTTGTCAATTTTGTTGTGCGTTTGTGTAAAATTTTTTGTGACTTTTTGTCAACTTTTTTGTGACTTTTTGTCAACTTTTTTGTGCGTTTGTCAACTTTGTTGAAACATTTTATTTGCAATTTTGTGACTTTTTTGTCAACTCATTTGTAACGGTTTTGTCAATTTTGTTGTGCGTTTTTGTCAACTTTGTTGAGACATTTTAGTCTCAATTTTGTGACGTTTTTGTCAACTTATTTGTAACGTTTTTGTCAATTTTGTTGTGCGTTTGTATCAAATTATTTTGACGTTTTGGTCAATTTTGTTGTGCGTTTTTGTAAACTTTTATGTAACTTTTTGTCAATTTTGTTGTGCGTTTCTGTCAACTTTGTTGAGACAATTTAGTTTCAATTTTGTGACATTTTTGTCAACTTTTTTGTGACGTTTTGTAATCTTTTTTGTAACTTTTTGTCAATTTTGTTGTGCGTTTGTGTAAAATTTTTTGTGACTTTTTGTCAACTTTTTTGTGCGTTTTTGTCAACTTTGTTGAAACATTTTATTTGCAATTTTGTGACGTTTTTGTCAACTTATTTGTAACGTTTTTGTCAATTTTGTTGTGCGTTTGTATCAAATTTTTTTGACGTTTTGGTCAATTTTGTTGTGCGTTTTTGTAAACTTTTATGTAACTTTTTGTCAATTTTGTTGTGCGTTTGTGTCAAATTTTTTTGTGACGTTTTGGTCAAATTTGTTCTGATTTGTGTCAAATTATGTGACGTTTTGGTCAAATTTGTTGTGCATTTTTGTCACCTTTGTTGAGACATTTTAGTCGCATTTTATGACTTTTTTGTCAACTTATTGTAAAGTTTTTGTCAATTTTGTTGTGCGTTTGTGTAAAATTTTTTGTGACTTTTTGTCAACTTTTTTGTGCATTTTTGTCAAATTTGTTGAGACATTTTAGTCACATTTTGTGACGTTTTTGTCAACTTATTTGTAACGTTTTTGTCAATTTTGTATACGTTTTTGTCAAATTTGTTGTGCATTTTTGTCAACTTTGTGACATTTTAGTCGCATTTTGTGACTTTTTTTGTCAACTCATTTGTAACGGTTTTGTCAATTTTGTTGTGCGTTTGTCAAATTTTTTGTCACGTTTTGGTCAATTTTGTTGTGCATTTTTGTCACCTTTGTTGAGACATTTTAGTCGCATTTTATGACTTTTTTGTCAACTTATTGTAAAGTTTTTGTCAATTTTGTTGTGCGTTTGTGTAAAATTTTTTGTGACATTTTTGTCAACTTTTTTGTGACGTTTTGTAAACTTTTTTGTAACTTTTTGTCAATTTTGTTGTGCGTTTGTGTAAAATTTTTTGTGACTTTTTGTCAACTTTTTTGTGCGTTTTTGTCAACTTTGTTGTGCGTTTGTGTCAAATTTTTTTGTGACGTTTTGGTCAAATTTGTTGTGCATTTTTGTCACCTTTGTTGAGACATTTTAGTCGCAATTTTGTGACTTTTTTGTCAACTCATTTGTAACGGTTTTGTCAATTTTGTTGTGCATTTTTGTCAACTTTGTTGAGACATTTTAGTCTCAATTTTGTGACGTTTTTGTCAACTTATTTGTAACGTTTTTGTCAATTTTGTTGTGCGTTTGTATCAAATTTTTTTGACGTTTTGGTCAATTTTGTTGTGCGTTTTTGTAAACTTTTATGTAACTTTTTGTCAATTTTGTTGTGCGTTTCTGTCAACTTTGTTGAGACAATTTAGTTTCAATTTTGTGACATTTTTGTCAACTTTTTTGTGACGTTTTGTAATCTTTTTTGTAACTTTTTGTCAATTTTGTTGTGCGTTTGTGTCAAATTTTTTGTGACGTTTTTGTCAACTTTGTTGAGATATTTTAGTTGCATTTTTGTGACGTTTTTGTCAATTTTTTTCTGATTTGTGTCAAATTATGTGACGTTTTGGTCAAATTTGTTGTGCATTTTTGTCACCTTTGTTGAGACATTTTAGTCGCATTTTATGACTTTTTTGTCAACTTATTGTAAAGTTTTTGTCAATTTTGTTGTGCGTTTGTGTAAAATTTTTTGTGACTTTTTGTCAACTTTTTTGTGCATTTTTGTCAACTTTGTTGAGACATTTTAGTCACATTTTGTGACGTTTTTGTCAACTTATTTGTAACGTTTTTGTCAATTTTGTTGTGCGTTTGTGTCGAATTTTTTGTGACTTTTTGTCAATTTTGTTGTGCGTTTTTGTCAACTTTGTTGAGACAATTTAGTTTCAATTTTGTGACTTTTGTCAACTTTTTTGTGACGTTTTGTAAACTTTTTTGTGACGTGTTGTCAATTTTGTTGTGCGTTTGTGTCATTTTTTGTGCGTTTTTGTCAACTTTGAGACATTTTAGTCGCAATTTTGTGACTTTTTTGTTAACTTATTTGTAACGTTTTTGTCAATTTTGTATACGTTTGTGTCAAATTTTTTCACCACGTTTTGGTCAATTTTGTTGTGCATTTTTGTCAACTTTGTTGAGACGTTTTTGTCAATTTTGTTGTGCGTTTTTGTAAACTTATGTAACTTTTTGTCAATTTTGTTGTGCGTTTTTGTCAACTTTGTTGAGACATTTTAGTCGCAATTTTGTGACTTTTTTGTCAACTTATTTGTAACGTTTTGGTCAATTTTGTTGTGCGTTTTTGTAAACTTTTATGTAACTTTTTGTCAATTTTGTTGTGCGTTTTTGTCAAATTTGTTGAGACATTTTAGTCGCAATTTTGTGACGTTTTTATCAACTTTTTTGTGACGTTTTTTTAAACTTTTTTTTTAACTTTTTGTCAATTTTGTTCTGATTTGTGTCAAATTATGTGATGTTTTGGTCAATTTTGTTGTGCATTTTTGTCAACTTTGTTGAGACATTTTAGTCGCATTTTGTGACTTTTTTGTCAACTTATTGTAAAGTTTTTGTCAATTTTGTTGTGCCTTTGTGTCAATTTTTTTGTGACTTTTTGTCAATTTTGTTGTGCGTTTGTGTAAAATTTTTTGTGCGTTTTTGTCAACTTTGTTGAGACATTTTATTTGCAATTTTGTGACTTTTTTGTCAACTCATTTGTAACGGTTTTGTCAATTTTGTTGTGCGTTTTTGTCAACTTTGTTGAGACATTTTAGTCTCAATTTTGTGACGTTTTTGTCAACTTATTTGTAACGTTTTTGTCAATTTTGTTGTGCGTTTGTATCAAATTTTTTTGACGTTTTGGTCAATTTTGTTGTGCGTTTTTGTAAACTTTTATGTAACTTTTTGTCAATTTTGTTGTGCGTTTCTGTCAACTTTGTTGAGACAATTTAGTTTCAATTTTGTGACATTTTTGTCAACTTTTTTGTGACGTTTTGTAATCTTTTTTGTAACTTTTTGTCAATTTTGTTGTGCGTTTGTGTAAAATTTTTTGTGACTTTTTGTCAACTTTTTTGTGCGTTTTTGTCAACTTTGTTGAGACATTTTATTTGCAATTTTGTGACTTTTTTGTCAACTCATTTGTAACGGTTTTGTCAATTTTGTTGTGCATTTTTGTCAACTTTGTTGAGACATTTTAGTCTCAATTTTGTCACGTTTTTGTCAACTTATTTGTAACGTTTTTGTCAATTTTGTTGTGCGTTTGTATCAAATTTTTTTGACGTTTTGGTCAATTTTGTTGTGCGTTTTTGTAAACTTTTATGTAACTTTTTGTCAATTTTGTTGTGCGTTTCTGTCAACTTTGTTGAGACAATTTAGTTTCAATTTTGTGACATTTTTGTCAACTTTTTTGTGACGTTTTGTAATCTTTTTTGTAACTTTTTGTCAATTTTGTTGTGCGTTTTTGTCAACTTTGTTGTGCGTTTATGTCAAATTTTTTGTGACTTTTTGTCAACTTTTTTGTGCGTTTTTGTCAACTTTGTTGAAACATTTTATTTGCAATTTTGTGACTTTTTTGTCAACTCATTTGTAACGGTTTAGTCAATTTTGTTGGGTGTTTGTGTCAAATTTATTGTCACGTTTTGGTCTATTTTGTTGTGCGTTTTTGTCAACTTTGTTGAGACAATTTAGTTTCAATTTTGTGACATTTTTGTCAACTTTTTTGTGACGTTTTGTAAACTTTTTTGTAACTTTTTGTCAATTTTGTTGTGCGTTTGTGTAAAAATTTTTGTGACTTTTTGTCAACTTTTTTGTGCGTTTATGTCAAATTTTTTGTGACTTTTTGTCAACTTTTTTGTGCGTTTGTCAACTTTGTTGAAACATTTTATTTGCAATTTTGTGACTTTTTTGTCAACTCATTTGTAACGGTTTTGTCAATTTTGTTGTGCGTTTGTGTAAAATTTTTTGTGACTTTTTGTCAACTTTTTTGTGCATTTTTGTCAAATTTGTTGAGACATTTTAGTCACATTTTGTGACGTTTTTGTCAACTTATTTGTAACGTTTTTGTCAATTTTGTATACGTTTTTGTCAAATTTGTTGTGCATTTTTGTCAACTTTGTGACATTTTAGTCGCATTTTGTGACTTTTTTTGTCAACTCATTTGTAACGGTTTTGTCAATTTTGTTGTGCGTTTGTCAAATTTTTTGTCACTTTTGTTGTGCATTTTTGTCAACTTTGTTGAGACATTTTAGTCGCAATTTTGTGACGTTTTTGTCAACTTATTTGTAAAGTTTTTGTCAATTTTGTTGAGCGTTTGTATCAAATTTTTTTTGATGTTTTGGTCAATTTTGTTATACGTTTTTGTAAACTTTTATGTAACTTTTTGTCAATTTTGTTGTGCGTTTTTGTCAACTTTGTTAAGACAATTTAGTTTCAATTTTGTGACATTTTTGTCAACTTTTTTGTGACGTTTTGTAAACTTTTTTGTAACTTTTTGTCAATTTTGTTGTGCGTTTGTGTAAAATTTTTTGTGACTTTTTGTCAACTTTTTTGTGCGTTTTTGTCAATTTTGTATACGTTTGTGTCAAATTTTTTGTGACGTTTTTGTCAACTTTGTTGAGATATTTTAGTTGCATTTTTGTGACGTTTTTGTCAATTTTTTTCTGATTTGTGTCAAATTATGTGACGTTTTGGTCAAATTTGTTGTGCATTTTTGTCAACTTTGTTGAGACAATTTAGTTTCAATTTTGTGACTTTTGTCAACTTTTTTGTGACGTTTTGTAAACTTTTTTGTAACTTTTTGTCAATTTTGTTGTGCGTTTGTGTCAATTTTGTTGTGCATTTTTGTCAACTTTGTTGAGACATTTTAGTTGCAATTTTGTGACGTTTTTGTCAACTTATTTGTAACGTTTTTGTCAATTTTGTTGTGCGTTTGTGTCAAATATTTTGTGACGTTTTGGTCAATTTTGTTGTGCGTTTATGTAAACTTTTATGTCAACTTTGTTGAGACATTTTAGTCGCATTTTTGTGACGTTTTTGTCAACTTTTTTGTGACGTGTTGTCAATTTTGTTGTGCGTTTGTGTCATTTTTTGTGCGTTTTTGTCAACTTTGAGACATTTTAGTCGCAATTTTGTGACTTTTTTGTTAACTTATTTGTAACGTTTTTGTCAATTTTGTATACGTTTGTGTCAAATTTTTTCACCACGTTTTGGTCAATTTTGTTGTGCGTTTTTGTCAACTTTGTTGAGACATTTTAGTCTCAATTTTGTGACGTTTTTGTCAACTTATTTGTAACGTTTTTGTCAATTTTGTTGTGCGTTTGTATCAAATTTTTTTGACGTTTTGGTCAATTTTGTTGTGCGTTTTTGTAAACTTTTATGTAACTTTTTGTCAATTTTGTTGTGCGTTTCTGTCAACTTTGTTGAGACAATTTAGTTTCAATTTTGTGACATTTTTGTCAAATTTTTTGTGACGTTTTGTAAACTTTTTTGTAACTTTTTGTCAATTTTGTTGTGCGTTTGTGTCAAATTTATTGTCACGTTTTGGTCAATTTTGTTGTGCATTTTTGTCAACTTTGTTGAGACATTTTAGTCGCAATTTTGTGACGTTTTTGTCAACTTATTTGTAACGTTTTTGTCAATTTTGTTGTGCGTTTGTATCAAATTTTTTTGACGTTTTGGTCAATTTTGTTGTGCGTTTTTGTAAACTTATGTAACTTTTTGTCAATTTTGTTGTGCGTTTTTGTCAACTTTGTTGTGCGTTTATGTCAAATTTTTTGTGACTTTTTGTCAACTTTTTTGTGCGTTTTTGTCAACTTTGTTGAAACATTTTATTTGCAATTTTGTGACTTTTTTGTCAACTCATTTGTAACGGTTTAGTCAATTTTGTTGTGCATTTTTTTCAATTTTGTTGAGACATTTTAGTCGCATTTTGTGACATTTTTGTCAACTTTTTTGTGATGTTTTGTAAACTTTTTTGTAACTTTTTGTCAATTTTGTTGTGCGTTTGTGTAAAATTTTTTGTGACTTTTTGTCAACTTTTTTGTGCGTTTTTGTCAACTTTGTTGAGACATTTTATTTGCAATTTTGTGACTTTTTTGTCAACTCATTTGTAACGGTTTTGTCAATTTTGTTGTGCGTTTTTGTCAAATTTTTTGTCACGTTTTGGTCAATTTTGTTGTGCATTTTTGTCAACTTTGTTGAGACATTTTAGTCGCATTTTGTGACTTTTTTGTCAACTCATTTGTAACGGTTTTGTCAATTTTGTTGTGCATTTTTGTCAACTTTATTGAGACATTTTAGTCGCAATTTTGTGACGTTTTTGTCAACTTATTTGTAACGTTTTTGTCAATTTTGTTGTGCGTTTGTATCAAATTTTTTTGACGTTTTGGTCAATTTTGTTGTGCGTTTTTGTAAACTTTTATGTAACTTTTTGTCAATTTTGTTGTGCGTTTTTGTCAACTTTGAGACATTTTAGTCGCAATTTTGTGACTTTTTTGTTAACTTATTTGTGACGTTTTGTAAACTTTTTTGTAACGTTTTTGTCAATTTTGTTGTGCGTTTGTATCAAATTTTTTTGACGTTTTGGTCAATTTTGTTGTGCGTTTTTGTAAACTTTTATGTAACTTTTTGTCAATTTTGTTGTGCGTTTCTGTCAACTTTGTTGAGACAATTTAGTTTCAATTTTGTGACATTTTTGTCAAATTTTTTGTGACGTTTTGTAAACTTTTTTGTAACTTTTTGTCAATTTTGTTGTGCGTTTGTGTCAAATTTATTGTCACGTTTTGGTCAATTTTGTTGTGCATTTTTGTCAACTTTGTTGAGACATTTTAGTCGCAATTTTGTGACGTTTTTGTCAACTTATTTGTAACGTTTTTGTCAATTTTGTTGTGCGTTTGTATCAAATTTTTTTGACGTTTTGGTCAATTTTGTTGTGCGTTTTTGTAAACTTATGTAACTTTTTGTCAATTTTGTTGTGCGTTTTTGTCAACTTTGTTGTGCGTTTATGTCAAATTTTTTGTGACTTTTTGTCAACTTTTTTGTGCGTTTTTGTCAACTTTGTTGAAACATTTTATTTGCAATTTTGTGACTTTTTTGTCAACTCATTTGTAACGGTTTAGTCAATTTTGTTGTGCATTTTTTTCAATTTTGTTGAGAAATTTTAGTCGCATTTTGTGACATTTTTGTCAACTTTTTTGTGATGTTTTGTAAACTTTTTTGTAACTTTTTGTCAATTTTGTTGTGCGTTTGTGTAAAATTTTTTGTGACTTTTTGTCAACTTTTTTGTGCGTTTTTGTCAACTTTGTTGAGACATTTTATTTGCAATTTTCTGACTTTTTTGTCAACTCATTTGTAACGGTTTTGTCAATTTTGTTGTGCATTTTTGTCAACTTTGTTGAGACATTTTAGTCTCAATTTTGTGACGTTTTTGTCAACTTATTTGTAACGTTTTTGTCAATTTTGTTGTGCGTTTGTATCAAATTTTTTTGACGTTTTTGTCAATTTTGTTGTGCGTTTTTGTAAACTTTTATGTAACTTTTTGTCAATTTTGTTGTGCGTTTCTGTCAACTTTGTTGAGACAATTTAGTTTCAATTTTGTGACATTTTTGTCAACTTTTTTGTGACGTTTTGTAATCTTTTTTGTAACTTTTTGTCAATTTTGTTGTGCGTTTTTGTAAACTTATGTAACTTTTTGTCAATTTTGTTGTGCGTTTTTGTCAACTTTGTTGAAACATTTTATTTGCAATTTTGTGACTTTTTTGTCAACTCATTTGTAACGGTTTAGTCAATTTTGTTGGGTGTTTGTGTCAAATTTATGGTCACGTTTTGGTCAATTTTGTTGTGCGTTTTTGTCAACTTTGTTGAGACAATTTAGTTTCAATTTTGTGACATTTTTGTCAACTTTTTTGTGACGTTTTGTAAACTTTTTTGTAACTTTTTGTCAATTTTGTTGTGCGTTTGTGTAAAATTTTTTGTGACTTTTTGTCAACTTTTTTGTGCGTTTATGTCAAATTTTTTGTGACTTTTTGTCAACTTTTTTGTGCGTTTGTCAACTTTGTTGAAACATTTTATTTGCAATTTTGTGACTTTTTTGTCAACTCATTTGTAACGGTTTTGTCAATTTTGTTGTGCGTTTTTGTCAACTTTGTTGAGACATTTTAGTCTCAATTTTGTGACGTTTTTGTCAACTTATTTGTAACGTTTTTGTCAATTTTGTTGTGCGTTTGTATCAAATTTTTTTGACGTTTTGGTCAATTTTGTTGTGCGTTTTTGTAAACTTTTATGTAACTTTTTGTCAATTTTGTTGTGCGTTTCTGTCAACTTTGTTGAGACAATTTAGTTTCAATTTTGTGACATTTTTGTCAAATTTTTTGTGACGTTTTGTAAACTTTTTTGTAACTTTTTGTCAATTTTGTTGTGCGTTTGTGTCAAATTTATTGTCACGTTTTGGTCAATTTTGTTGTGCATTTTTGTCAACTTTGTTGAGACATTTTAGTCGCAATTTTGTGACGTTTTTGTCAACTTATTTGTAACGTTTTTGTCAATTTTGTTGTGCGTTTGTATCAAATTTTTTTGACGTTTTGGTCAATTTTGTTGTGCGTTTTTGTAAACTTATGTAACTTTTTGTCAATTTTGTTGTGCGTTTTTGTCAACTTTGTTGTGCGTTTATGTCAAATTTTTTGTGACTTTTTGTCAACTTTTTTGTGCGTTTTTGTCAACTTTGTTGAAACATTTTATTTGCAATTTTGTGACTTTTTGTCAACTCATTTGTAACGGTTTTGTCAATTTTGTTGTGCATTTTTGTCAACTTTGTTGAGACATTTTAGTCTCAATTTTGTGACGTTTTTGTCAACTTATTTGTAACGTTTTTGTCAATTTTGTTGTGCGTTTGTATCAAATTTTTTTGACGTTTTGGTCAATTTTGTTGTGCGTTTTTGTAAACTTATGTAACTTTTTGTCAATTTTGTTGTGCGTTTTTGTCAACTTTGTTGTGCGTTTATGTCAAATTTTTTGTGACTTTTTGTCAACTTTTTTGTGCGTTTTTGTCAACTTTGTTGAAACATTTTATTTGCAATTTTGTGACTTTTTTGTCAACTCATTTGTAACGGTTTAGTCAATTTTGTTGTGCATTTTTTTCAATTTTGTTGAGAAATTTTAGTCGCATTTTGTGACATTTTTGTCAACTTTTTTGTGATGTTTTGTAAACTTTTTTGTAACTTTTTGTCAATTTTGTTGTGCGTTTGTGTAAAATTTTTTGTGACTTTTTGTCAACTTTTTTGTGCGTTTTTGTCAACTTTGTTGAGACATTTTATTTGCAATTTTCTGACTTTTTTGTCAACTCATTTGTAACGGTTTTGTCAATTTTGTTGTGCATTTTTGTCAACTTTGTTGAGACATTTTAGTCTCAATTTTGTGACGTTTTTGTCAACTTATTTGTAACGTTTTTGTCAATTTTGTTGTGCGTTTGTATCAAATTTTTTTGACGTTTTTGTCAATTTTGTTGTGCGTTTTTGTAAACTTTTATGTAACTTTTTGTCAATTTTGTTGTGCGTTTCTGTCAACTTTGTTGAGACAATTTAGTTTCAATTTTGTGACATTTTTGTCAACTTTTTTGTGACGTTTTGTAATCTTTTTTGTAACTTTTTGTCAATTTTGTTGTGCGTTTTTGTAAACTTATGTAACTTTTTGTCAATTTTGTTGTGCGTTTTTGTCAACTTTGTTGAAACATTTTATTTGCAATTTTGTGACTTTTTTGTCAACTCATTTGTAACGGTTTAGTCAATTTTGTTGGGTGTTTGTGTCAAATTTATTGTCACGTTTTGGTCAATTTTGTTGTGCGTTTTTGTCAACTTTGTTGAGACAATTTAGTTTCAATTTTGTGACATTTTTGTCAACTTTTTTGTGACGTTTTGTAAACTTTTTTGTAACTTTTTGTCAATTTTGTTGTGCGTTTGTGTAAAATTTTTTGTGACTTTTTGTCAACTTTTTTGTGCGTTTATGTCAAATTTTTTGTGACTTTTTGTCAACTTTTTTGTGCGTTTGTCAACTTTGTTGAAACATTTTATTTGCAATTTTGTGACTTTTTTGTCAACTCATTTGTAACGGTTTTGTCAATTTTGTTGTGCGTTTTTGTCAACTTTGTTGAGACATTTTAGTCTCAATTTTGTGACGTTTTTGTCAACTTATTTGTAACGTTTTTGTCAATTTTGTTGTGCGTTTGTATCAAATTTTTTTGACGTTTTGGTCAATTTTGTTGTGCGTTTTTGTAAACTTTTATGTAACTTTTTGTCAATTTTGTTGTGCGTTTCTGTCAACTTTGTTGAGACAATTTAGTTTCAATTTTGTGACATTTTTGTCAAATTTTTTGTGACGTTTTGTAAACTTTTTTGTAACTTTTTGTCAATTTTGTTGTGCGTTTGTGTCAAATTTATTGTCACGTTTTGGTCAATTTTGTTGTGCATTTTTGTCAACTTTGTTGAGACATTTTAGTCGCAATTTTGTGACGTTTTTGTCAACTTATTTGTAACGTTTTTGTCAATTTTGTTGTGCGTTTGTATCAAATTTTTTTGACGTTTTGGTCAATTTTGTTGTGCGTTTTTGTAAACTTATGTAACTTTTTGTCAATTTTGTTGTGCGTTTTTGTCAACTTTGTTGTGCGTTTATGTCAAATTTTTTGTGACTTTTTGTCAACTTTTTTGTGCGTTTTTGTCAACTTTGTTGAAACATTTTATTTGCAATTTTGTGACTTTTTGTCAACTCATTTGTAACGGTTTTGTCAATTTTGTTGTGCATTTTTGTCAACTTTGTTGAGACATTTTAGTCTCAATTTTGTGACGTTTTTGTCAACTTATTTGTAACGTTTTTGTCAATTTTGTTGTGCGTTTGTATCAAATTTTTTTGACGTTTTTGTCAATTTTGTTGTGCGTTTTTGTAAACTTTTATGTAACTTTTTGTCAATTTTGTTGTGCGTTTCTGTCAACTTTGTTGAGACAATTTAGTTTCAATTTTGTGACATTTTTGTCAACTTTTTTGTGACGTTTTGTAATCTTTTTTGTAACTTTTTGTCAATTTTGTTGTGCGTTTGTGTAACATTTTTTGTGACTTTTTGTCAACTTTTTTGTGCGTTTTTGTCAACTTTGTTGAGACATTTTATTTGCAATTTTGTGACTTTTTTGTCAACTCATTTGTAACGGTTTTGTCAATTTTGTTGTGCGTTTTTGTCAAATTTTTTGTCACGTTTTGGTCAATTTTGTTGTGCATTTTTGTCAACTTTGTTGAGACATTTTAGTCACATTTTTGTGACGTTTTTGTCAATTTTGTTGTGCGTTTTTGTCAACTTTGTTGAGACATTTTAGTCGAAATTTTGTGACTTTTTTTGTCAACTTATTTGTAACGTTTGTCAATTTTTTTGTGCGTTTGTATCAAATTTTTTGTGACGTTTTTGTCAACTTTTTCGTGCGTTTTTGACAACTTTGTTGAGATATTTTAGTCGCAATTTTGTGACGTTTTTGTCAACTTTTTTGTGACGTTTTTGTCAACTTTTTTGTGCGTTTTTGACAACTTTGTTGAGGTATTTTAGTCGCATTTTTGTGAAGTTTTTGTCAATTTTGTTGTGCGTTTGTGTCAAATTATTTGTGACGTTTTGGTCAATTTTGTTGTGCGTTTTTGTCAACTTTGTTGAGACATTTTAGTCGCAATTTTTTGACTTTTTTTGTCAACTTATTTGTAACGTTTTTGTCAATTTTGTTGTGCGTTTATGTCAAATTTTTTGTGACGTTTTGGTCAATTTTGCTGTGCATTTTTGTCAACTTTGTTGAGACATTTTAGTCACATTTTTGTGACGTTTTTGTCAATTTTGTTGTGCGTTTGTGTCAAATTTTTTGTGACGTTTTGGTAAATTTTGTTGTGCGTTTTTGTAAACTTTTATGTAACTTTGTCACTTTTGTTGTGCGTTTGTGTCAAATTTTTTGTGACGTTTTGGTAAATTTTGTTGTGCGTTTTTGTCAACTTTGTTGAGACATTTTATGACTTTTTTTGTCAACTTATTTGTAACGTTTTTGTCAATTTTGTTGTGCGTTTTTGTCAACTTTGTTGAGACATTTTAGTCGCAATTTTGTGACGTTTTTTTAAACTTTTTTGTGACGTTTTTTTAAACTTGTAAGTTTTTGTCAATTTTGCTGTGCGTTTGTGTCAAATTTTTCGTGACGTTTTTGTCAGCTTTTTTGTGCGTTTTTGTCAATTTTGTTCTGATTTGTGTCAACTTTTTTGTGCGTTTTTGACAACTTTGTTGAGACATTTTAGTCACATTTTTGTTTAGTTTTTGTCAACTTTTTAGTGACTTTTTGTAAACTTTTTTGTAACTTTTTGTCAATTTTGTTGAGACATTTTTGTCGCAATTTTGTGACTTTTTTATCAACTTATTTGTAACGTTTTTGTCAATTTTGTTTGGCGTTTGTGTCAAAGTTCTTGTGACGTTTTGGTCAATTTTGTTGTGCGTTTTTGTCAACTTTGTTGAGACATTTTAGTTGCAATTTTGTGACGTTTTTGTCAACTTATTTGTGACGTTTTTGTCAACTTTTTTGTGCGTTTTTGACAACTTTGTTGAGATATTTTAGTCGCATTTTTGTGACGTTTTTGTCAACTTATTTGTGACGTTTTTGTCAACTTTTTTGTGCGTTTTTGACAACTTTGTTGAGATATTTTAGTCGCATTTTTGTGACGTTTTTGTCAATTTTGTTCTGATTTGTGTCAAATTATTTGTGACGTTTTTGTCTATTTTGTTGAGACATTTTAGTCGAAATTTTGTGACTTTTTTTGTCAACTTATTTGTAACGTTTTTGTCAATTTTGTTGTGCGTTTGTATCAAATTTTTTGTGACGTTTTTGTCGACATTTTTGTGCTTTTTTTTGTCAACTTTGTTGGGACATTTTAGTCGCAATTTTGTGACGTTTTTGTCAACTTTTTTTGTGCATTTTTGTCAACTTTGTTGAGACATTTTAGTCACATTTTTGTTTAGTTTTTGTCAACTTTTTAGTGACTTTTTGTAAACTTTTTTGTAACTTTTTGTCAACTTTGTTGAGACTTTTTTGTGACGTTTTTGTCAACTTATTTGTAACGTTTTTGTCAATTTTGTTGTGCGTTTTGTAAACTTTTATGTCAACTTTGTTGAGACATTTTAGTCGCATTTTTGTGACGTTTTTGTAAACTTTTTTGTGACTTTTTTGTTAACTTATTCGTAACGTTTTTGTCAATTTTGTTGTGCGTTTTTGTAAACTTTTATGTAACTTTTTGTCAATTTTGTTGTGCGTTTTTGTCAACTTTGTTGAGACATTTCAGTCGCAATTTTGTTGTGCGTTTTTGTCAATTTTGTTGTGTGTTTACATCAAATTTTTTGTGACGTTTTTGTCGACATTTTTGTGCTTTTTTGTCAACTTTGTTGGGACATTTTAGTCGCAATTTTGTGACGTTTTTGTCAACTTTTTTGTGACGTTTTTGTCAACTTTTTTGTGCGTTTTGTCAACTTTTATGTCAACTTTGTTGAGACATTTTAGTCGCATTTTTGTGACGTTTTTGTAAACTTTTTTGTGACGTTTTTTTAAACTTTTTTGTAACGTTTTTGTCAATTTTGTTGTGCGTTTGTGTCAAATTTTTTATCACGTTTTGGTCAATTTTGTTGTGCGTTTTTGTCAACTTTGTTGAGACATTTTAGTCGCAATTTTTTGACTTTTTTTGTCAACTTATTTGTAACGTTTTTGTCAATTTTTTTGTGCGTTTATGTCATTTTTTGTGACGTTTTGGTCAATTTTGCTGTGCATTTTTGTCAACATTGTTGAGACATTTTAGTCACATTTTTGTGACGTTTTGGTCAATTTTGTAGTGCGTTTTTGTAAACTTTTATGTAACTTTTTGTCAATTTTGTTGTGCGTTTGTGTCAAATTTTTTGTGACGTTTTGGTCAATTTTGTTGTGCGTTTTTGTCAACTTTGTTGAGACATTTTATGACTTTTTTTGTCAACTTATTTGTAACGTTTTTGTCAATTTTGTTGTGCGTTTTTGTCAACTTTGTTGAGACATTTTAGTCACATTTTTGTGACGTTTTTGTCAATTTTGTTGTGCGTTTTTGTAAACTTTTATGTAACTTTTTGTCAATTTTGTTGTGTGTTTATATCAAATTTTTTGTGACGTTTTTGTCGACATTTTTGTGCTTTTTTGTCAACTTTGTTGGGACATTTTAGTCGCATTTTGTGACTTTTGTCAACTTATTGTAAAGTTTTTGTCAACTTTGTTGAGACATTTTAGTCGCAATTTTGACGTTTTTGTAAACTTTTTTGTGACGTTTTTTTAAACTTTTTGTAACATTTTTGTCAATTTTGTTGTGCGTTTGTGTCAACTTTGAGACATTTTAGTCGCAATTTTGTGACTTTTTTGTTAACTTATTCGTAACGTTTTTGTCAATTTTGTTGTGCATTTTTGTCAACTTTGTTGAGACATTTTAGTCACATTTTTGTGACGTTTTTGTCAATTTTGTTGTGCGTTTTTGTAAACTTTTATGTAACTTTTTGTCAATTTTGTTGTGCGTTTTTGTCAACTTTGTTGAGACATTTCAGTCGCAATTTGGTTGTGCGTTTTTGTCAATTTTGTTGTGTGTTTATATCAAATTTTTTGTGACGTTTTTGTCGACATTTTTGTGCTTTTTTGTCAACTTTGTTGGGACATTTTAGTCGCATTTTGTGACTTTTTTGTCAACTTTTTTGTGCGTTTTTGACAACTTTGTTGAGATATTTTAGTCACATTTTTGTGAAGTTTTTGTCAATTTTGTTCTGATTTGTGTCAAATTATTTGTGACGTTTTTGTCAATTTTGTTGTGCATTTTTGTCAACTTTGAGACATTTTAGTCACATTTTTGTGACGTTTTTGTCAACTTATATGTAACGTATTTGTCAATTTTGTTGTGCGTTTTTGTCAACTTTGTTGAGACATTTTAGTCGCAATTTTTTGACTTTTTTTGTCAACTTATTTGTAACGTTTTTGTCAATTTTTTTGTGCGTTTGTCAAATTTTTTGTGACGTTTTGGTCAATTTTGCTGTGCATTTTTGTCAACTTTGTTGAGACATTTTAGTCACATTTTTGTGACGTTTTTGTCAATTTTGTTGTGCGTTTGTGTCAAATTTTTTGTGACGTTTTGGTCAATTTTGTTGTGCGTTTTTGTAAACTTTTATGTAACTTTTTGTCAATTTTGTTGTGCGTTTGTGTCAAATTTTTTGTCAATTTTGTTGTGCGTTTTGTCAACTTTGTTGAGACATTTTAGTCGCAATTTTGACGTTTTTGTAAACTTTTTTGTGACGTTTTTTTAAACTTTTTTTGTAACGTTTTTGTCAATTTTGTTGTGCGTTTGTGTCAACTTTGAGATATTTTAGTCGCAATTTTGTTAACTTATTTGTAACGTTTTTGTCAATTTTGGTGTGCGTTTGTGTCAAATTTTTTATCACGTTTTTGTCAACTTTGTTGAGACATTTTAGTCGCATTTTTGTGACGTTTTTGTAAACTTTTTTGTGACGTTTTTTTTAAACTTTTTTTGTAACGTTTTTGTCAATTTTGTTGTGCGTTTCTGTCAACTTTAAGACATTTTAGTCGCAATTTGGTAACTTTTTTGTTAACTTATTCGTAACGTTTTTGTCAATTTTGTTGTGCGTTTTTGTAAACTTTTATGTAACTTTTTGTCAATTTTGTTGTGCGTTTTTGTCAACTTTGTTGAGACATTTTTTGACTTTTTTTGTCAACTTATTTGTAACGTTTTTGTCAATTTTTTTGTGCGTTTATGTCAAATTTTTTGTGACGTTTTGGTCAATTTCTCTGTGCATTTTTGTCAACATTGTTGAGACATTTTAGTCACATTTTTGTGACGTTTTTGTCAATTTTGTTGTGCGTTTGTGTCAAATTTTTTGTGACGTTTTGGTCAATTTTGTTGTGCGTTTGTGTCAAATTTTTTGTCAATTTTGTTGTGCGTTTTTGTCAACTTTGTTGAGACATTTTAGTCGCAATTTTGTGAAGTTTTTGTAAACTTTTTTGTGACGTTTTTTAAACTTTTTTTGTAACGTTTTTGTCAATTTTGTTGTGCGTTTGTGTCAACTTTGAGACATTTTAGTCGCAATTTTGTGACTTTTTTGTTAACTTATTTGTAACGTTTTTGTCAATTTTGTTGTGCGTTTGTGTCAAATTTTTTATCACGTTTTGGTCAATTTTGTTGTGCATTTTTGTCAACTTTGTTGAGACATTTTAGTCACATTTTTGTGACGTTTTTGTAAACTTTTATGTAACTTTTTGTCAATTTTGTTGAGACATTTTTGTGACGTTTTGGTCAATTTTGTTGTGCGTTTTTGTAAACTTTTATGTAACTTTTTGTCAACTTTGTTGAGACATTTTTGTGACGTTTTTGTCAACTTATTTGTAACGTTTTTGTCAATTTTGTTGTGCGTTTGTGTCAAATTTTTTGTGACGTTTTGGTCAATTTCGTTGTGCGTTTTGTAAACTTTTATGTCAACTTTGTTGAGACATTTTAGTCGCATTTTTGTGACGTTTTTGTAAACTTTTTTGTGACGTTTTTGTCAATTTTGTTGTGCGTTTGTGTCAACTTTGAGACATTTTAGTCGCAATTTTGTGACTTTTTTAACTTATTTGTAACGTTTTTGTCAATTTTGTTGTGCGTTTGTGTCAAATTTTTTATCACGTTTTGGTCAATTTTGTTGTGCATTTTTGTCAACTTTGTTGAGACATTTTAGTCGCAATTTTTTGACTTTTTTTGTCAACTTATTTGTAACGTTTTTGTCAATTTTTTTGTGCGTTTATGTCAAATTTTTTGTGACGTTTTGGTCAATTTCTCTGTGCATTTTTGTCAACATTGTTGAGACATTTTAGTCACATTTTTGTGACGTTTTTGTCAATTTTGTTGTGCGTTTGTGTCAAATTTTTTGTGACGTTTTGGTCAATTTTGTTGTGCGTTTTTGTAAACTTTTATGTAACTTTTTGTCAATTTTGTTGTGCGTTTGTGTCAAATTTTTTGTGACGTTTTGGTCAATTTTGTTGTGCGTTTTTGTCAACTTTGTTGAGACATTTTATGACTTTTTTTGTCAACTTATTTGTAACGTTTTTGTCAATTTTGTTGTGCGTTTGTGTCAAATTTTTTGTCAATTTTGTTGTGCGTTTTTGTCAACTTTGTTGAGACATTTTAGTCGCAATTTTGTGAAGTTTTTGTAAACTTTTTTGTGACGTTTTTTTAAACTTTTTTTGTAACGTTTTTGTCAATTTTGTTGTGCGTTTGTGTCAACTTTGAGACATTTTAGTCGCAATTTTGTGACTTTTTTGTTAACTTATTTGTAACGTTTTTGTCAATTTTGTTGTGCGTTTGTGTCAAATTTTTTATCACGTTTTGGTCAATTTTGTTGTGCATTTTTGTCAACTTTGTTGAGACATTTTAGTCACATTTTTGTGACGTTTTTGTAAACTTTTATGTAACTTTTTGTCAATTTTGTTGAGACATTTTTGTGACGTTTTGGTCAATTTTGTTGTGCGTTTTTGTAAACTTTTATGTAACTTTTTGTAAACTTTGTTGAGACATTTTTGTGACGTTTTTGTCAACTTATTTGTAACGTTTTTGTCAATTTTGTTGTGCGTTTGTGTCAAATTTTTTGTGACGTTTTGGTCAATTTCGTTGTGCGTTTTGTAAACTTTTATGTCAACTTTGTTGAGACATTTTAGTCGCATTTTTGTGACGTTTTTGTAAACTTTTTTTGTGACGTTTTTTTTAAACTTTTTTTGCAACGTTTTTGTCAATTTTGTTGTGCGTTTGTGTCAACTTTGAGATATTTTAGTCGCAATTTTGTGACTTTTTTGTTAACTTATTCGTAACGTTTTTGTCAATTTTGTTGTGCATTTTTGTCAACTTTGTTGAGACATTTTATTCACATTTTTGTGACGTTTTTGTCAATTTTGTTGTGCGTTTTTGTAAACTTTTATGTAACTTTTTGTCAATTTTGTTGTGCGTTTTTGTCAACTTTGTTGAGACATTTCAGTCGCAATTTTGTTGTGCGTTTTTGTCAACTTATTTGTAACGTTTTTGTCAATTTTGTTGTGTGTTTATATCAAATTTTTTGTGACTTTTTGTCGACATTTTTGTGCTTTTTTGTCAACATTGTTGGGACATTTTAGTCGCATTTTGTGACTTTTTTGTCAACTTATTGTAAAGTTTTTGTCAATTTTGTTGTGCGTTTTGTCAACTTTGTTGAGACATTTTAGTCGCAATTTTGTGACGTTTTGGTCAACTTTTTTGTGACGTTTTTGTCAACTTTTGTGCGTTTTTGACAACTTTGTTGAGATATTTTAGTCGCATTTTTGTGAAGTTTTTGTCAATTTTGTTCTGATTTGTGTCAAATTATTTGTGACATTTTTGTCCATTTTGTTGTGCGTTTTTGTAAACTTTTATCTAACTTTTTGTCAATTTTGTTGAGACATTTTTGTGACGTTTTTTTCAATTTTGTTGTGCGTTTTTGTAATCTTTTATGTAACTTTTTGTCAACTTTGTTGAGACATTTTTGTGACGTTTTTGTCAACTTATTTGTAACGTTTTTGTCAATTTTGTTGTGCGTTTGTGTCAAATTTTTTGTGACGTTTTGGTCAATTTCGTTGTGCGTTTTGTAAACTTTTATGTCAACTTTGTTGAGACATTTTAGTCGCATTTTTGTGACGTTTTTGTAAACTTTTTTGTGACGTTTTTGTCAATTTTGTTGTGCGTTTGTGTCAACTTTGAGACATTTTAGTCGCAATTTTGTGACTTTTTTAACTTATTTGTAACGTTTTTGTCAATTTTGTTGTGCGTTTGTGTCAAATTTTTTATCACGTTTTGGTCAATTTTGTTGTGCATTTTTGTCAACTTTGTTGAGACATTTTAGTCACATTTTTGTGACGTTTTTGTCAATTTTGTTGTGCGTTTTTGTCAACTTTGTTGAGAGATTTTAGTCGCAATTTTGTTGTGCGTTTTTGTCAACTTATTTGTAACGTTTTTGTCAATTTTGTTGTGTGTTTATATCAAATTTTTTGTGACGTTTTTGTCGACATTTTTGTGCTTTTTTGTCAACTTTGTTGGGACATTTTAGTCGCATTTTGTGACTTTTGTCAACTTATTGTAAAGTTTTTGTCAATTTTGTTGTGCGTTTTGTCAACTTTGTTGAGACATTTTAGTCGCAATTTTGACGTTTTTGTAAACTTTTTTGTGACGTTTTTTTAAACTTTTTTGTAACGTTTTTGTCAATTTTGTTGAGATATTTTAGTCGCAATTTTGTTAACTTATTTGTAACGTTTTTGTCAATTTTGGTGTGCGTTTGTGTCAAATTTTTTATCACGTTTTTGTAAACTTTTATGTCAACTTTGTTGAGACATTTTAGTCGCATTTTTGTGACGTTTTTGTGACGTTTTTTTAAACTTTTTTTGTCAATTTTGTTGAGACATTTTAGTCGCAATTTTTTGACTTTTTTTGTCAACTTATTTGTAACGTTTTTGTCAATTTTTTTGTGCGTTTATGTCAAATTTTTTGTGACGTTTTGGTCAATTTTGCTGTGCATTTTTGTCAACTTTGTTGAGACATTTTAGTCACATTTTTGTGACGTTTTTGTCAATTTTGTTGTGCGTTTGTGTCAAATTTTTTGTGACGTTTTGGTCAATTTTGTTGTGCGTTTTTGTAAACTTTTATGTAACTTTTTGTCAATTTTGTTGTGCGTTTGTCTCAAATTTGTTGAGACATTTTATGACTTTTTTTGTCAACTTATTTGTAACGTTTTTGTCAATTTTGTGACATTTTAGTCGCAATTTTGTGACTTTTTTAACTTATTTGTGACGTTTTGGTCAATTTTGTTGTGCGTTTTTGTCAACTTTGTTGAGACATTTTAGTCGCAATTTCGTGACGTTTTTGTAAACTTTTTTGTGACGTTTTTTTAAACTTTTTTTGTAACGTTTTTGTCAATTTTGTTGTGCGTTTGTGTCAACTTTGAGACATTTTAGTCGCAATTTTGTGACTTTTTTGTTAACTTATTTGTAACGTTTTTGTCAATTTTGTTGTGCGTTTGTGTCAAATTTTTTATCACGTTTTGGTCAATTTTGTTGTGCATTTTTGTCAACTTTGTTGAGACATTTTAGTCACATTTTTGTGACGTTTTTGTCAATTTTGTTGTGCGTTTTTGTAAACTTTTATGTAACTTTTTGTCAATTTTGTTGTGCGTTTTTGTAAACTTTTATGTAACTTTTTGTCAACTTTGTTGAGACATTTTTGTGACGTTTTTGTCAACTTATTTGTAACGTTTTTGTCAATTTTGTTGTGCGTTTGTGTCAAATTTTTTGTGACGTTTTGGTCAATTTCGTTGTGCGTTTTGTAAACTTTTGTCAACTTTGTTGAGACATTTTAGTCGCATTTTTGTGACGTTTTTGTAAACTTTTTTGTGACGTTTTTTAAAACTTTTTTGTAACGTTTTTGTCAATTTTGTTGTGCGTTTGTGTCAACTTTGAGACATTTTAGTCGCAATTTTGTGACTTTTTTGTTAACTTATTCGTAACGTTTTTGTCAATTTTGTTGTGCATTTTTGTCAACTTTGTTGAGACATTTCAGTCGCAATTTTGTTGTGCGTTTTTGTCAACTTATTTGTAACGTTTTTGTCAATTTTGTTGTGCGTTTTTGTAAACTTATGTAACTTTTTGTCAATTTTGTTGTGCGTTTTTGTCAACTTTGTTGAGACATTTCAGTCGCAATTTTGTTGTGCGTTTTTGAAAACTTATTTGTAACGTTTTTGTCAATTTTGTTGTGTGTTTATATCAAATTTTTTGTGACGTTTTTGTCGACATTTTTGTGCTTTTTTGTCAACTTTGTTGGGACATTTTAGTCGCATTTTGTGACTTTTTTGTCAACTTATTGTAAAGTTTTTGTCAATTTTGTTGTGCGTTTTGTCAACTTTGTTGAGACATTTTAGTCGCAATTTTGTGACGTTTTTGTCAACTTTTTTGTGCGTTTTTGACAACTTTGTTGAGATATTTTAGTCGCATTTTTGTGAAGTTTTTGTCAATTTTGTTCTGATTTGTGTCAAATTATTTGTGACGTTTTTGTCAATTTTGTTGTGCATTTTTGTCAACTTTGAGACATTTTAGTCACATTTTTGTGACGTTTTTGTCAACTTATATGTAACGTATTTGTCAATTTTGTTGTGCGTTTTTGTCAACTTTGTTGAAACATTTTAGTCACATTTTTGTGACGTTTTTGTCAATTTTGTTGTGCGTTTTTGTAAACTTTTATGTAACTTTTTGTCAATTTTGTTGAGACATTTTTGTGACGTTTTTGTCAATTTTGTTGTGCGTTTTTGTAAACTTTTATGTAACTTTTTGTCAACTTTGTTGAGACATTTTTGTGACGTTTTTGTCAACTTATTTGTAACGTTTTTGTCAATTTTGTTGTGCGTTTGTGTAAACTTATGTAACTTTTTGTCAATTTTGTTGTGCGTTTTTGTCAACTTTGTTGAGACATTTCAGTCGCAATTTTGTTGTGCGTTTTTGTCAACTTATTTGTAACGTTTTTGTCAATTTTGTTGTGTGTTTATATCAAATTTTTTGTGACGTTTTTGTCGACATTTTTGTGCTTTTTTGTCAACTTTGTTGGGACATTTTAGTCGCATTTTGTGACTTTTTTGTCAACTTATTGTAAAGTTTTTGTCAATTTTGTTGTGCGTTTTGTCAACTTTGTTGAGACATTTTAGTCGCAATTTTGTGACGTTTTTGTCAACTTTTTTTGTGCGTTTTTGACAACTTTGTTGAGATATTTTAGTCGCATTTTTGTGAAGTTTTTGTCAATTTTGTTCTGATTTGTGTCAAATTATTTGTGACATTTTGTCAATTTTGTTGTGCATTTTTGTCAACTTTGAGACATTTTAGTCACATTTTTGTGACGTTTTTGTCAACTTATATGTAACATATTTGTCAATTTTGTTGTGCGTTTTTGTCAACTTTGTTGAAACATTTTATTCACATTTTTGTGACGTTTTTGTCAATTTTGTTGTGCGTTTTTGTAAACTTTTATGTAACTTTTTGTCAATTTTGTTGAGACATTTTTGTGACGTTTTTGTCAATTTTGTTGTGCGTTTTTGTAAACTTTTATGTAACTTTTTGTCAACTTTGTTGAGACATTTTTGTGACGTTTTTGTCAACTTATTTGTAACGTTTTTGTCAATTTTGTTGTGCGTTTGTGTCAAATTTTTTATCACGTTTTGGTCATTTTTGTCAACTTTGTTGAGACATTTTAGTCACATTTTTGTGACTTTTTTGTTAACTTATTTGTAACGTTTTTGTCAATTTTGTTGTGCGTTTGTGTCAAATTTTTTATCACGTTTTGGTCATTTTTGTCAACTTTGTTGAGACATTTTAGTCACATTTTTGTGACGTGTTTGTCAATTTTGTTGTGCGTTTTTGTAAACTTTTATGTAACTTTTTGTCAATTTTGTTGTGCGTTTTTGTCAACTTTGTTGAGACATTTTAGTCGCAATTTTGTTGTGCGTTTTTGTCAACTTATTTGTAACGTTTTTGTCAATTTTGTTGTGCGTTTGTGTAAACTTATGTAACTTTTTGTCAATTTTGTTGTGCGTTTTTTTCAACTTTGTTGAGACATTTCAGTCGCAATTTTGTTGTGCGTTTTTGTCAACTTATTTGTAACGTTTTTGTCAATTTTGTTGTGTGTTTATATCAAATTTTTTGTGACGTTTTTGTCGACATTTTTGTGCTTTTTTGTCAACTTTGTTGGGACATTTTAGTCGCATTTTGTGACTTTTTTGTCAACTTATTGTAAAGTTTTTGTCAATTTTGTTGAGACATTTTAGTCGCATTTTTGTGAAGTTTTTGTCAATTTTGTTCTGATTTGTGTCAAATTATTTGTGACGTTTTTGTCAATTTTGTTGTGCGTTTTTGTCAACTTTGTTGAGACATTTTATGACTTTTTTTGACAACTTATTTGTAACGTTTTTGTCAATTTTGTTGTGCGTTTGTGTCAAATTTTTTGTCAATTTTGTTGTGCGTTTTTGTCAACTTTTTTGAGACGTTTTTTTAAACTTTTTTTGTAACGTTTTTGTCAATTTTGTTGTGCGTTTGTGTCAACTTTGAGACATTTTAGTCGCAATTTTGTGACTTTTTTGTTAACTTATTTGTAACGTTTTTGTCAATTTTGTTGTGCGTTTGTGTCAAATTTTTTATCACGTTTTGGTCATTTTTGTCAACTTTGTTGAGACATTTTAGTCACATTTTTGTGACGTTTTTGTCAATTTTGTTGTGCGTTTTTGTAAACTTTTATGTAACTTTTTGTCAATTTTGTTGTGCGTTTTTGTCAACTTTGTTGAGACATTTTAGTCGCAATTTTGTTGTGCGTTTTTGTCAACTTATTTGTAACGTTTTTGTCAATTTTGTTGTGTGTTTATATCAAATTTTTTGTGACGTTTTTGTCGACATTTTTGTGCTTTTTTGTCAACTTTGTTGGGACATTTTAGTCGCATTTTGTGACTTTTTTGTCAACTTATTGTAAAGTTTTTGTCAACTTTGAGACATTTTAGTCACATTTTTGTGACGTTTTTGTCAACTTTTTTGTGTGTTTTTGACAACTTTGAGATATTTTAGTCGCATTTTTGTGAAGTTTTTGTCAATTTTGTTCTGATTTGTGTCAAATTATTTGTGACGTTTTTGTCAATTTTGTTGTGCATTTTTGTCAACTTTGAGACATTTTAGTCACATTTTTGTGACGTTTTTGTCAACTTATATGTAACATATTTGTCAATTTTGTTGTGCTTTTTTTGTCAACTTTGTTGAGACATTTTAGTCGCAATTTTTTGACTTTTTTTGTCAATTTTGTTGTGCGTTTGTCAAATTTTTTGTGACGTTTTGGTCAATTTATTTGTAACGTTTTTGTTAACTTTTTTGTAACTTTTTGTCAATTTTGTTGTGCGTTTGTGTCAAATTTTTTATCACGTTTTTGTCAAATTTTTTGTGACGTTTTTGTCGACATTTTTGTGCTTTTTTGTCAACTTATTGTAAAGTTTGTCAATTTTGTTGTGACATTTTAGTCGCAATTTTGTGACGTTTTTGTCAACTTTTTTGTGCGTTTTTGACAACTTTGTTGAGATATTTTAGTCGCATTTTTGTGACGTTTTTGTCAATTTTGTTCTGATTTGTGTCAAATTATTTGTGACGTTTTTGTCAATTTTGTTGTGCGTTTTTTTAAACTTGTTGTAACTTTTTGTCAATTTTGTTGTGCGTTTGTGTCAAATTTTTTGTGACGTTTTTGTCAGCTTTTTTGTGCCTTTTTGTCAACTTTGTTGAGACATTTTAGTCGCATTTTTGTGACGTTTTTGTCAACTTATTTGTAACGTTTTTGTCAATTTTGTTGTGCGTTTGTGTCAAATTTTTTGTGACGTTTTGGTCAATTTCGTTGTGCGTTTTGTAAACTTATGTCAACTTTGTTGAGACATTTTAGTCGCATTTTTGTGACGTTTTTGTCAACTTTTATGTGACGTTTAGTAAACTTTTTTGTAACTTTTTGTCAATTTTGTTGAGACATTTTTGTCGCAATTTTGTGACTTTTTCATCAACTTATTTGTAACGTTTTTGTCAATTTTGTTGTGCGTTTGTGTCAAAGTTTTTGTGACGTTTTGGTCAATTTTGTTGTGCGTTTTTGTCAACTTTGTTGAGACATTTTATGACTTTTTTTGTCAACTTATTTGTAACGTTTGTCAATTTTGTTGTGCGTTTGTGTCAAATTTTTTGTCAATTTTGTTGTGCGTTTTTGTCAACTTTGTTGAGACATTTTAGTCGCATTTTGTGACTTTTTTGTCAACTTATTGTAAAGTTTTTGTCAATTTTGTTGTGCGTTTTGTCAACTTTGTTGAGACATTTTAGTCGCAATTTTGTGACGTTTTTGTCAACTTTTTTGTGACGTTTTTGTCAACTTTTTTGTGCGTTTTTGACAACTTTGTTGAGATATTTTAGTCGCATTTTTGTGAAGTTTTTGTCAATTTTGTTCTGATTTGTGTCAAATTATTTGTGACGTTTTTGTCAATTTTGTTGTGCGTTTTTGTCAACTTTGTTGAGACATTTTAGTCGCAATTTTTTGACTTTTTTTGTCAACTTATTTGTAACGTTTTTGTCAATTTTGTTGTGCGTTTATGTCAAATTTTTTGTGACATTTTGGTCAATTTTGCTGTGCATTTTTGTCAACTTTGTTGAGACGTTTTTGTCAGCTTTTTTGTGCCTTTTTGTCAACTTTGTTGAGACATTTTAGTCGCATTTTTGTGACGTTTTTGTAAACTTTTTTGTAACTGTCAATTTTGTTGAGACATTTTTGTCGCAATTTTGTGACTTTTTTATCAACTTATTTGTAACGTTTTTGTCAATTTTGTTGTGCGTTTGTGTCAAAGTTTTTGTGACGTTTTGGTCAATTTTGTTGTGCGTTTTTGTCAACTTTGTTGAGACATTTTATGACTTTTTTTGTCAACTTATTTGTAACGTTTGTCAATTTTGTTGTGCGTTTGTGTCAAATTTTTTGTCAATTTTGTTGTGCGTTTTTGTCAACTTTGTTGAGACATTTTAGTCGCATTTTGTGACTTTTTTGTCAACTTATTGTAAAGTTTTTGTCAATTTTGTTGTGCGTTTTGTCAACTTTGTTGAGACATTTTAGTCGCAATTTTGTGACGTTTTTGTCAACTTTTTGTGACGTTTTTGTCAACTTTTTTGTGCGTTTTTGACAACTTTGTTGAGATATTTTAGTCGCATTTTTGTGAAGTTTTTGTCAATTTTGTTCTGATTTGTGTCAAATTATTTGTGACGTTTTTGTCAATTTTGTTGTGCGTTTTTGTCAACTTTGTTGAGACATTTTAGTCGCAATTTTTTGACTTTTTTTGTCAACTTATTTGTAACGTTTTTGTCAATTTTGTTGTGCGTTTATGTCAAATTTTTTGTGACATTTTGGTCAATTTTGCTGTGCATTTTTGTCAACTTTGTTGAGACGTTTTTGTCAGCTTTTTTGTGCCTTTTTGTCAACTTTGTTGAGACATTTTAGTCGCATTTTTGTGACGTTTTTGTAAACTTTTTTGTAACTGTCAATTTTGTTGAGACATTTTTGTCGCAATTTTGTGACTTTTTTATCAACTTATTTGTAACGTTTTTGTCAATTTTGTTGTGCGTTTGTGTCAAAGTTTTTGTGACGTTTTGGTCAATTTTGTTGTGCGTTTTTGTCAACTTTGTTGAGACATTTTATGACTTTTTTTGTCAACTTATTTGTATCGTTTTTGTCAATTTTGTTGTGCGTTTGTGTCAAATTTTTTGTCAATTTTGTTGTGCGTTTTTGTCAACTTTGTTGAGACATTTCAGTCGCAATTTTGTGACGTTTTTGTCAACTTTTTAGTGACTTTTTGTAAACTTTTTTGTAACTTTTTGTCAACTTTGTTGAGACATTTTTGTGACGTTTTTGTCAACTTATTTGTAACGTTTTTGTCAATTTTGTTGTGCGTTTTTGTCAACTTTGTTGAGACATTTTAGTCGCAATTTTGTGACGTTTTTGTAAACTTTTTTGTGACGTTTTTTTAAACTTTTTTTGTAACGTTTTTGTCAATTTTGTTGTGCGTTTGTGTCAAAGTTTTTGTGACGTTTTGGTCAATTTTGTTGTGCGTTTTTGTCAACTTTGTTGAGACATTTTATGACTTTTTTTGTCAACTTATTTGTAACGTTTGTCAATTTTGTTGTGCGTTTTTGTCAACTTTGTTGAGACATTTTAGTCGCATTTTGTGACTTTTTTGTCAACTTATTGTAAAGTTTTTGTCAATTTTGTTGTGCGTTTTGTCAACTTTGTTGAGACATTTTAGTCGCAATTTTGTGACGTTTTTGTCAACTTTTTTGTGACGTTTTTGTCAACTTTTTTGTGCGTTTTTGACAACTTTGTTGAGATATTTTAGTCGCATTTTTGTGAAGTTTTTGTCAATTTTGTTCTGATTTGTGTCAAATTATTTGTGACGTTTTTGTCAATTTTGTTGTGCGTTTTTGTCAACTTTGTTGAGACATTTTAGTCGCAATTTTTTGACTTTTTTTGTCAACTTATTTGTAACGTTTTTGTCAATTTTGTTGTGCGTTTATGTCAAATTTTTTGTGACATTTTGGTCAATTTTGCTGTGCATTTTTGTCAACTTTGTTGAGACGTTTTTGTCAGCTTTTTTGTGCCTTTTTGTCAACTTTGTTGAGACATTTTAGTCGCATTTTTGTGACGTTTTTGTAAACTTTTTTGTAACTGTCAATTTTGTTGAGACATTTTTGTCGCAATTTTGTGACTTTTTTATCAACTTATTTGTAACGTTTTTGTCAATTTTGTTGTGCGTTTGTGTCAAAGTTTTTGTGACGTTTTGGTCAATTTTGTTGTGCGTTTTTGTCAACTTTGTTGAGACATTTTATGACTTTTTTTGTCAACTTATTTGTATCGTTTTTGTCAATTTTGTTGTGCGTTTGTGTCAAATTTTTTGTCAATTTTGTTGTGCGTTTTTGTCAACTTTGTTGAGACATTTTTGTGACGTTTTTGTCAACTTATTTGTAACGTTTTTGTCAATTTTGTTGTGCGTTTTTGTCAACTTTGTTGAGACATTTTAGTCGCAATTTTGTGACGTTTTTGTAAACTTTTTTGTGACGTTTTTTTAAACTTTTTTTGTAACGTTTTTGTCAATTTTGTTGTGCGTTTGTGTCAATTTTTTTATCACGTTTTTGTCAATTTTGTTGTGCGTTTTTGTCAACTTTGTTGAGACATTTTAGTCGCAATTTTGTGACTTTTTTTGTCAACTTATTTGTAACGGTTTTGTCAATTTTGTTGTGCGTTTGTATCAAATTTTTTGTGACGTTTTTGTCGACATTTTTGTGCTTTTTTTGTCAACTTTGTTGGGACATTTTAGTCGCAATTTTGTGACGTTTTTGTCAACTTTTTTTGTGCATTTTTGTCAACTTTGTTGAGACATTTTAGTCACATTTTTGTGACGTTTTTGTCAACTTTTTTGTGACGTTTTGTAAACTTTTTTGTAACTTTTTGTCAATTTTGTTGTGCATTTGTGTCATTTTTTGTGACGTTTTTGTCAACTTTTTTGTGCGTTTTTGACAACTTTGTTGAGATATTTTAGTCGCATTTTTGTGACGTTTTTGTCAATTTTGTTCTGATTTGTGTCAAATTGTTTGTGACGTTTTTGTCAATTTTGTTGTGCGTTTTTGTCATTTGTTGAGACATTTTAGTCGCAATTTTTTGACTTTTTTGTTAACTTATTTGTAACGTTTTTGTCAATTTTGTTGTGCGTTTGTGTCAACATTGAGACATTTTAGTCGCAATTTTGTGACTTTTTTGTTAACTTATTTGTAACGTTTTTGTCAATTTTGTTGTGCGTTTGTGTCAAATTTTTTATCACGTTTTGGTCAATTTTGTTGTGCATTTTTGTCAACTTTGTTGAGACATTTTATTCACATTTTTGTGACGTTTTTGTCAATTTTGTTGTGCGTTTTTGTAAACTTTTATGTAACTTTTTGTCAATTTTGTTGTGCGTTTGTCAACTTTGTTGAGACATTTTAGTCGCAATTTTGTTGTGCGTTTTTGTCAACTTACTTGTAACGTTTTTGTCAATTTTGTTGTGTGTTTATATCAAATTTTTTGTGACGTTTTTGTCGACATTTTTGTGCGTTTTTGACAACTTTGTTGAGATATTTTAGTCGCATTTTTGTGACGTTTTTGTCAATTTTGTTGTGCATTTTTGTCAACTTTGAGACATTTTAGTCACATTTTTGTGACGTTTTTGTCAAGTTATATGTAACATTTTTGTCAATTTTGTTGTGCATTTTTGTCAACTTTGTTGAGACATTTTAGTCACATATTTGTGACGTTTTTGTCAATTTTGTTGTGCGTTTTTGTAAACTTTTATGTAACTTTTTGTCAATTTTGTTGTGCGTTTTTGTCAACTTTGTTGGGACATTTTAGTCGCATTTTGTGACTTTTTTGTCAACTTATTGTAAAGTTTTTGTCAATTTTGTTGTGCGTTTTGTCAACTTTGTTGAGACATTTTAGTCGCAATTTTGTGACGTTTTTGTCAACTTTTTTGTGCGTTTTTGACAACTTTGTTGAGATATTTTAGTCGCATTTTTGTGACGTTTTTGTCAATTTTGTTCTGATTTGTGTCAAATTATTTGTGACGTTTTTGTCAATTTTGTTGTGCATTTTTGTCAACTTTGAGACATTTTAGTCACATTTTTGTGACGTTTTTGTCAATTATATGTAACATATTTGTCAATTTTGTTGTGCGTTTTTGTCAACTTTGTTGAGACATTTTAGTCGCAATTTTTTGACTTTTTTTGTCAACTTATTTGTAACGTTTTTGTCAATTTTGTTGTGCGTTTATGTCAAATTTTTTGTGACATTTTGGTCAATTTTGCTGTGCATTTTTGTCAACTTTGTTGAGACGTTTTTGTCAGCTTTTTTGTGCCTTTTTGTCAACTTTGTTGAGACATTTTAGTCGCATTTTTGTGACGTTTTTGTAAACTTTTTTGTAACTGTCAATTTTGTTGAGACATTTTTGTCGCAATTTTGTGACTTTTTTATCAACTTATTTGTAACGTTTTTGTCAATTTTGTTGTGCGTTTGTGTCAAAGTTTTTGTGACGTTTTGGTCAATTTTGTTGTGCGTTTTTGTCAACTTTGTTGAGACATTTTATGACTTTTTTTGTCAACTTATTTGTATCGTTTTTGTCAATTTTGTTGTGCGTTTGTGTCAAATTTTTTGTCAATTTTGTTGTGCGTTTGTGTCAAATTTTTTGTCAATTTTGTTGTGCGTTTTTGTCAACTTTGTTGAGACATTTTTGTGACGTTTTTGTCAACTTATTTGTAACGTTTTTGTCAATTTTGTTGTGCGTTTTTGTCAACTTTGTTGAGACATTTTAGTCGCAATTTTGTGACGTTTTTGTAAACTTTTTTGTGACGTTTTTTTAAACTTTTTTTGTAACGTTTTTGTCAATTTTGTTGTGCGTTTGTGTCAATTTTTTTATCACGTTTTTGTCAATTTTGTTGTGCGTTTTTGTCAACTTTGTTGAGACATTTTAGTCGCAATTTTGTGACTTTTTTTGTCAACTTATTTGTAACGGTTTTGTCAATTTTGTTGTGCGTTTGTATCAAATTTTTTGTGACGTTTTTGTCGACATTTTTGTGCTTTTTTTGTCAACTTTGTTGGGACATTTTAGTCGCAATTTTGTGACGTTTTTGTCAACTTTTTTTGTGCATTTTTGTCAACTTTGTTGAGACATTTTAGTCACATTTTTGTGACGTTTTTGTCAACTTTTTTGTGACGTTTTGTAAACTTTTTTGTAACTTTTTGTCAATTTTGTTGTGCATTTGTGTCATTTTTTGTGACGTTTTTGTCAACTTTTTTGTGCGTTTTTGTCAACTTTTTTGTGCGTTTTTGACAACTTTGTTGAGATATTTTAGTCGCATTTTTGTGACGTTTTTGTCAATTTTGTTCTGATTTGTGTCAAATTGTTTGTGACGTTTTTGTCAATTTTGTTGTGCGTTTTTGTCATTTGTTGAGACATTTTAGTCGCAATTTTTTGACTTTTTTGTTAACTTATTTGTAACGTTTTTGTCAATTTTGTTGTGCGTTTGTGTCAACATTGAGACATTTTAGTCGCAATTTTGTGACTTTTTTGTTAACTTATTTGTAACGTTTTTGTCAATTTTGTTGTGCGTTTGTGTCAAATTTTTTATCACGTTTTGGTCAATTTTGTTGTGCATTTTTGTCAACTTTGTTGAGACATTTTATTCACATTTTTGTGACGTTTTTGTCAATTTTGTTGTGCGTTTTTGTAAACTTTTATGTAACTTTTTGTCAATTTTGTTGTGCGTTTGTCAACTTTGTTGAGACATTTTAGTCGCAATTTTGTTGTGCGTTTTTGTCAACTTACTTGTAACGTTTTTGTCAATTTTGTTGTGTGTTTATATCAAATTTTTTGTGACGTTTTTGTCGACATTTTTGTGCGTTTTTGACAACTTTGTTGAGATATTTTAGTCGCATTTTTGTGACGTTTTTGTCAATTTTGTTGTGCATTTTTGTCAACTTTGAGACATTTTAGTCACATTTTTGTGACGTTTTTGTCAAGTTATATGTAACATTTTTGTCAATTTTGTTGTGCATTTTTGTCAACTTTGTTGAGACATTTTAGTCACATATTTGTGACGTTTTTGTCAATTTTGTTGTGCGTTTTTGTAAACTTTTATGTAACTTTTTGTCAATTTTGTTGTGCGTTTTTGTCAACTTTGTTGGGACATTTTAGTCGCATTTTGTGACTTTTTTGTCAACTTATTGTAAAGTTTTTGTCAATTTTGTTGTGCGTTTTGTCAACTTTGTTGAGACATTTTAGTCGCAATTTTGTGACGTTTTTGTCAACTTTTTTGTGCGTTTTTGACAACTTTGTTGAGATATTTTAGTCGCATTTTTGTGACGTTTTTGTCAATTTTGTTCTGATTTGTGTCAAATTATTTGTGACGTTTTTGTCAATTTTGTTGTGCATTTTTGTCAACTTTGAGACATTTTAGTCACATTTTTGTGACGTTTTTGTCAATTATATGTAACATATTTGTCAATTTTGTTGTGCGTTTTTGTCAACTTTGTTGAGACATTTTAGTCGCAATTTTTTGACTTTTTTTGTCAACTTATTTGTAACGTTTTTGTCAATTTTGTTGTGCGTTTATGTCAAATTTTTTGTGACATTTTGGTCAATTTTGCTGTGCATTTTTGTCAACTTTGTTGAGACGTTTTTGTGCCTTTTTGTCAACTTTGTTGAGACATTTTAGTCGCATTTTTGTGACGTTTTTGTAAACTTTTTTGTAACTGTCAATTTTGTTGAGACATTTTTGTCGCAATTTTGTGACTTTTTTATCAACTTATTTGTAACGTTTTTGTCAATTTTGTTGTGCGTTTGTGTCAAAGTTTTTGTGACGTTTTGGTCAATTTTGTTGTGCGTTTTTGTCAACTTTGTTGAGACATTTTATGACTTTTTTTGTCAACTTATTTGTATCGTTTTTGTCAATTTTGTTGTGCGTTTGTGTCAAATTTTTTGTCAATTTTGTTGTGCGTTTTTGTCAACTTTGTTGAGACATTTCAGTCGCAATTTTGTGACGTTTTTGTCAACTTTTTAGTGACTTTTTGTAAACTTTTTTGTAACTTTTTGTCAACTTTGTTGAGACATTTTTGTGACGTTTTTGTCAACTTATTTGTAACGTTTTTGTCAATTTTGTTGTGCGTTTTTGTCAACTGTTGAGACATTTTTGTGACGTTTTTGTAAACTTTTTTGTAACGTTTTTGTTAACTTTTTTGTAACTTTTTGTCAATTTTGTTGTGCATTTGTCATTTTTTGTGACGTTTTTGTCAACTTTTTTGTGCGTTTTTGTCAACTTTTTTGTGCGTTTTTGTCAACTTTTTTGTGCGTTTTTGTCAACTTTGAGACATTTTAGTCGCAATTTTGTGACTTTTTTGTTAACTTATTTGTAACGTTTTTGTCAATTTTGTTGTGCGTTTGTGTCAAATTTTTTATCACGTTTTTGTCGACATTTTTGTGCTTTTTTGTCAACTTATTGTAAAGTTTTTGTCAATTTTGTTGTGCGTTTTGTCAACTTTGTTGAGACATTTTAGTCGCAATTTTGTGACGTTTTTGTCAATTTTGTTCTGATTTGTGTCAAATTATTTGTGACGTTTTTGTCAATTTTGTTGTGCGTTTTTGTAAACTTTTATGTAACTTTTTGTCAATTTTGTTGTGACATTTTAGTCGCAATTTTGTGACTTGTCAACTTATTTGTAACGTTTTTGTCAATTTTGTTGTGCGTTTGTATCAAATTTTTTTGACGTTTTGGTCAATTTTGTTGTGCGTTTTTGTCAACTTTGTTGAGACATTTTAGTCTCAATTTTGTGACTTTTTTTGTAAACTTATTTGTGTCAATTTTGTTGTGCGTTTGTGTCAAATTTTTTGTCACGTTTTGGTCAATTTTGTTGTGCGTTTTTGTCAAATTTGTTGAGACATTTTAGTCGCAATTTTGTGACTTTTTTTGTCAACTTATTTGTAACGTTTTTGTCAATTTTGTTGTGCGTTTGTGTCAAATTTTTTATCACGTTTTTGTCAAATTTTTTGTGACGTTTGTCGACATTTTTGTGCTTTTTTGTCAACTTATTGTAAAGTTTGTCAATTTTGTTGTGACATTTTAGTCGCAATTTTGTGACGTTTTTGTCAACCTTTTTGTGACGTTTTTGTCAACTTTTTTGTGCTTTTTTGACAACTTTGTTGAGATATTTTAGTCGCATTTTTGTGACGTTTTTGTCAATTTTGTTCTGATTTGTGTCAAATTATTTGTGACGTTTTTGTCAATTTTGTTGTGCATTTTTGTCAACTTTGAGACATTTTAGTCACATTTTTGTGACGTTTTTGTCAACTTATATGTAACGTATTTGTCAATTTTGTTGTGCGTTTTTGTCAACTTTGTTGAGACATTTTAGTCGCAATTTTTTGACTTTTTTTGTCAACTTATTTGTAACGTTTTAGTCAATTTTGTTGTGCGTTTGTGTCAAATTTTTTGTGACGTTTTGGTCAATTTTGTTGTGCGTTTTTGTCAACTTTGTTGAGACATTTTATGACTTTTTTTGTCAACTTATTTGTATCGTTTTTGTCAATTTTGTTGTGCGTTTGTGTCAAATTTTTTGTCAATTTTGTTGTGCGTTTTTGTCAACTTTGTTGAGACATTTCAGTCGCAATTTTGTGACGTTTTTGTCAACTTATTGTAAAGTTTTTGTCAATTTTGTTGTGCGTTTTTTTAAACTTGTTGTAACTTTTTGTCAATTTTGTTGTGCGTTTGTGTCAAATTTTTTGTGACGTTTTTGTCAGCTTTTTTGTGCCTTTTTGTCAACTTTGTTGAGACATTTTAGTCGCATTTTTGTGACGTTTTTGTCAACTTATTTGTAACGTTTTTGTCAATTTTGTTGTGCGTTTGTGTCAAATTTTTTGTGACGTTTTGGTCAATTTCGTTGTGCGTTTTGTAAACTTATGTCAACTTTGTTGAGACATTTTAGTCGCATTTTTGTGACCTTTTTGTCAACTTTTTTGTGACGTTTAGTAAACTTTTTTGTAACTTTTTGTCAATTTTGTTGAGACATTTTTGTCGCAATTTTGTGACTTTTTTTATCAACTTATTTGTAACGTTTTTGTCAATTTTGTTGTGCGCTTGTGTCAAAGTTTTTGTGACGTTTTGGTCAATTTTGTTGTGCGTTTTTGTCAACTTTGTTGAGACATTTTATGACTTTTTTTGTCAACTTATTTGTAACGTTTGTCAATTTTGTTGTGCGTTTGTGTCAAATTTTTTGTCAATTTTGTTGTGCGTTTTTGTCAACTTTGTTGAGACATTTTAGTCGCATTTTGTGACTTTTTTGTCAACTTATTGTAAAGTTTTTGTCAATTTTGTTGTGCGTTTTGTCAACTTTGTTGAGACATTTTAGTCGCATTTTGTGACTTTTTTGTCAACTTATTGTAACGTTTTTGTCAATTTTGTTGTGCGTTTTTGTCAACTGTTGAGACATTTTTGTGACGTTTTTGTAAACTTTTTTGTAACGTTTTTGTTAACTTTTTTGTAACTTTTTGTCAATTTTGTTGTGCATTTGTCATTTTTTGTGACGTTTTTGTCAACTTTTTTGTGCGTTTTTGTCAACTTTTTTGTGCGTTTTTGTCAACTTTGAGACATTTTAGTCGCAATTTTGTGACTTTTTTGTTAACTTATTTGTAACGTTTTTGTCAATTTTGTTGTGCGTTTGTGTCAAATTTTTTATCACGTTTTTGTCGACATTTTTGTGCTTTTTTGTCAACTTATTGTAAAGTTTTTGTCAATTTTGTTGTGCGTTTTGTCAACTTTGTTGAGACATTTTAGTCGCAATTTTGTGACGTTTTTGTCAATTTTGTTCTGATTTGTGTCAAATTATTTGTGACGTTTTTGTCAATTTTGTTGTGCGTTTTTGTAAACTTTTATGTAACTTTTTGTCAATTTTGTTGTGACATTTTAGTCGCAATTTTGTGACTTGTCAACTTATTTGTAACGTTTTTGTCAATTTTGTTGTGCGTTTGTATCAAATTTTTTTGACGTTTTGGTCAATTTTGTTGTGCGTTTTTGTCAACTTTGTTGAGACATTTTAGTCTCAATTTTGTGACTTTTTTTGTAAACTTATTTGTGTCAATTTTGTTGTGCGTTTGTGTCAAATTTTTTGTCACGTTTTGGTCAATTTTGTTGTGCGTTTTTGTCAAATTTGTTGAGACATTTTAGTCGCAATTTTGTGACTTTTTTTGTCAACTTATTTGTAACGTTTTTGTCAATTTTGTTGTGCGTTTGTGTCAAATTTTTTATCACGTTTTTGTCAAATTTTTTGTGACGTTTGTCGACATTTTTGTGCTTTTTTGTCAACTTATTGTAAAGTTTGTCAATTTTGTTGTGACATTTTAGTCGCAATTTTGTGACGTTTTTGTCAACTTTTTTGTGACGTTTTTGTCAACTTTTTTGTGCTTTTTTGACAACTTTGTTGAGATATTTTAGTCGCATTTTTGTGACGTTTTTGTCAATTTTGTTCTGATTTGTGTCAAATTATTTGTGACGTTTTTGTCAATTTTGTTGTGCATTTTTGTCAACTTTGAGACATTTTAGTCACATTTTTGTGACGTTTTTGTCAACTTATATGTAACGTATTTGTCAATTTTGTTGTGCGTTTTTGTCAACTTTGTTGAGACATTTTAGTCGCAATTTTTTGACTTTTTTTGTCAACTTATTTGTAACGTTTTAGTCAATTTTGTTGTGCGTTTGTGTCAAATTTTTTGTGACGTTTTGGTCAATTTTGTTGTGCGTTTTTGTCAACTTTGTTGAGACATTTTATGACTTTTTTTGTCAACTTATTTGTATCGTTTTTGTCAATTTTGTTGTGCGTTTGTGTCAAATTTTTTGTCAATTTTGTTGTGCGTTTTTGTCAACTTTGTTGAGACATTTCAGTCGCAATTTTGTGACGTTTTTGTCAACTTATTGTAAAGTTTTTGTCAATTTTGTTGTGCGTTTTTTTAAACTTGTTGTAACTTTTTGTCAATTTTGTTGTGCGTTTGTGTCAAATTTTTTGTGACGTTTTTGTCAGCTTTTTTGTGCCTTTTTGTCAACTTTGTTGAGACATTTTAGTCGCATTTTTGTGACGTTTTTGTCAACTTATTTGTAACGTTTTTGTCAATTTTGTTGTGCGTTTGTGTCAAATTTTTTGTGACGTTTTGGTCAATTTCGTTGTGCGTTTTGTAAACTTATGTCAACTTTGTTGAGACATTTTAGTCGCATTTTTGTGACCTTTTTGTCAACTTTTTTGTGACGTTTAGTAAACTTTTTTGTAACTTTTTGTCAATTTTGTTGAGACATTTTTGTCGCAATTTTGTGACTTTTTTTATCAACTTATTTGTAACGTTTTTGTCAATTTTGTTGTGCGCTTGTGTCAAAGTTTTTGTGACGTTTTGGTCAATTTTGTTGTGCGTTTTTGTCAACTTTGTTGAGACATTTTATGACTTTTTTTGTCAACTTATTTGTAACGTTTGTCAATTTTGTTGTGCGTTTGTGTCAAATTTTTTGTCAATTTTGTTGTGCGTTTTTGTCAACTTTGTTGAGACATTTTAGTCGCATTTTGTGACTTTTTTGTCAACTTATTGTAAAGTTTTTGTCAATTTTGTTGTGCGTTTTGTCAACTTTGTTGAGACATTTTAGTCGCAATTTTGTGACGTTTTTGTCAACTTTTTTTGTGCGTTTTTGACAACTTTGTTGAGATATTTTAGTCGCATTTTTGTGAAGTTTTTGTCAATTTTGTTCTGATTTGTGTCAAATTATTTGTGACGTTTTTGTCAATTTTGTTGTGCATTTTTGTCAACTTTGAGACATTTTAGTCACATTTTTGTGACGTTTTTGTCAACTTATATGTAACGTATTTGTCAATTTTGTTGTGCGTTTTTGTCAACTTTGTTGAGACATTTTAGTCGCAATTTTTTGACTTTTTTTGTCAACTTATTTGTAACGTTTTTGTCAATTTTGTTGTGCGTTTATGTCAAATTTTTTGTGACGTTTTGGTCAATTTTGCTGTGCATTTTAGTCAACTTTGTTGAGACATTTTAGTCACATTTTTGTGACGTTTTTGTCAGCTTTTTTGTGCCTTTTTGTCAACTTTGTTGAGACATTTTAGTCGCATTTTTGTGACGTTTTTGTAAACTTTTTTGTAACTTTTTGTCAATTTTGCTGTGCGTTTTTGTCAACTTTGTTGAGACATTTTATGACTTTTTTTGTCAACTTATTTGTATCGTTTTTGTCAATTTTGTTGTGCGTTTGTGTCAAATTTTTTGTCAATTTTGTTGTGCGTTTTTGTCAACTTTGTTGAGACATTTCAGTCGCAATTTTGTGACGTTTTTGTCAACTTTTTAGTGACTTTTTGTAAACTTTTTTTGTAACTTTTTGTCAACTTTGTTGAGACATTTTTGTGACGTTTGTCAACTTATTTGTAACGTTTTTGTCAATTTTGTTGTGCGTTTTGTAAACTTATGTCAACTTTGTTGAGACATTTTAGTCGCATTTTTGTGACGTTTTTGTCAACTTTTTTGTGCGTTTTTGTCAACTTTTTTGTGCGTTTTTGTCAACTTTGTTGAGACATTTTAGTCGCAATTTTGTGACTTTTTTTGTCAACTTATTTGTAACGTTTTTGTCAATTTTGTTGTGCGTTTGTATCAAATTTTTTGTGACGTTTTTGTCGACATTTTTGTGCTTTTTTTGTCAACTTTGTTGGGACATTTTAGTCGCAATTTTGTGACGTTTTTGTCAACTTTTTTTGTGCATTTTTGTCAACTTTGTTGAGACATTTTAGTCACATTTTTGTGAAGTTTTTGTCAACTTTTTGTAAACTTTTTTTGTAACTTTTTGTCAACTTTGTTGAGACATTTTTGTGACGTTTTTGTCAACTTATTTGTAACGTTTTTGTCAATTTTGTTGTGCGTTTTGTAAACTTATGTCAACTTTGTTGAGACATTTTAGTCGCATTTTTGTGACGTTTTTGTCAACTTTTTTGTGACGTTTTGTAAACTTTTTTGTAACTTTTTGTCAATTTTGTTGTGCATTTGTGTCATTTTTTGTGACGTTTTTGTCAACTTTTTTGTGCGTTTTTGTCAACTTTTTTGTGCGTTTTTGACAACTTTGTTGAGATATTTTAGTCGCATTTTTGTGACGTTTTTGTCAATTTTGTTCTGATTTGTGTCAAATTGTTTGACGTTTTTGTCAATTTTGTTGTGCGTTTTTGTCATTTGTTGAGACATTTCAGTCGCAATTTTGTGACTTTTTTGTTAACTTATTTGTAACGTTTTTGTCAATTTTGTTGTGTGTTTGTGTCAAATTTTTTATCACGTTTTGGTCAATTTTGTTGAGACATTTTATTCACATTTTTGTGACGTTTTTGTCAATTTTGTTGTGCGTTTTTGTAAACTTTTATGTAACTTTTTGTCAATTTTGTTGTGCGTTTTTGTCAACTTTGTTGAGACATTTTAGTCGCAATTTTGTTGTGCGTTTTTGTCAACTTATTTGTAACGTTTTTGTCAATTTTGTTGTGTGTTTATATCAAATTTTTTGTGACGTTTTTGTCGACATTTTTGTGCGTTTTTGACAAATTTGTTGAGATATTTTAGTCGCATTTTTGTGAAGTTTTTGTCAATTTTGTTCTGATTTGTGTCAAATTATTTGTGACGTTTTTGTCAATTTTGTTGTGCATTTTTGTCAACTTTGAGACATTTTAGTCACATTTTTGTGACGTTTTTGTCAACTTATATGTAACGTTTTTGTCAATTTTGTTGTGCGTTTATGTCAAATTTTTTGTGACGTTTTGGTCAATTTTGCTGTGCATTTTTGTCAACTTTGTTGAGACATTTTAGTCACATTTTTGTGACGTTTTTGTCAATTTTGTTGTGCGTTTGTGTCAAATTTTTTGTGACGTTTTGGTCAATTTTGTTGTGCGTTTTTGTAAACTTTTATGTAACTTTTTGTCAATTTTGTTGTGCGTTTGTGTCAAATTTTTTGACGTTTTTGTCAGCTTTTTTGTGCGTTTTTGTCAACTTTGTTGAGACATTTTAGTCGCATTTTTGTAACGTTTTTGTCAATTTTGTTGTGCGTTTGTGTCAAATTTTTTGTGACGTTTTGGTCAATTTCGTTGTGCGTTTTGTAAACTTATGTCAACTTTGTTGAGACATTTTAGTCGCATTTTTGTGACGTTTTTGTCAACTTTTTTGTGACGTTTTGTAAACTTTTTTGTAACATTTTGTCAATTTTGTTGAGACATTTTTGTCGCAATTTTGTGATTTTTTTATCAACTTATTTGTAACGTTTTTGTCGTGCGTTTGTGTCAAAGTTTTTGTGAAATTTTGGTCAATTTTGTTGTGCGTTTTTGTCATTTGTTGAGACATTTTAGTTGCAATTTTGTGACGTTTTTGTCAACTTTTTTGTGACGTTTTTGTCAACTTTTTTGTGCGTTTTTGACAACTTTGTTGAGATATTTTAGTCGCATTTTTGTGACGTTTTTGTCAATTTTGTTCCGATTTCTGTCAAATTATTTGTGACGTTTTTGTCTATTTTGTTGTGCATTTTTGTCAACTTTGAGACATTTTAATCACATTTTTGTGAAGTTTTTGTCAACTTATATGTAACATTTTTGTCAATTTTGTTGTGCGTTTGTGTCAAATTTTTTGTCACGTTTTGGTCAATTTTGTTGTGCGTTTTTGTCAACTTTGTTGAGACATTTTAGTCGCAATTTTGTGACGTTTTTTTAAACTTTTTTGTGACGTTTTTTTAAACTTTTTTTGTAACTTTTTGTCAATTTTGTTGTGCGTTTGTGTCAAATTTTTTTGTGACGTTTTTGTCAGCTTTTTTGTGCGTTTGTCAACTTTATTGAGACATTTTAGTCGCATTTTTGTGCGTTTTTTCTTACATCTTTGTCACTTTTTGTCAACTTTGTTGTGACGTTTTTGTCGCCTTCTTAGTTGCCTATTTTTAGAGGTTTTTCTCGCATTTTTTGTGACGTTTTTGTCAACTTTGTTGAGACATTTTAGTCGCAATTTTGTGACTTTTTTGTAATGTTATTGTCAATTTTGTTTTGCGTTTGTATCAAATTTTTTGTGACGTTTTGGTCAATTTTGTTGTGCGTTTTTGTAAACTTTTATGTCAACTTCGTTGAGACGATTTTGTCAACTTTTTTGTGACGTTTTGTCAACTTATTTGTAACGTTATTGTCAATTTTGTTGTGCGTTTTTGTAAACTTTTATGTAACTTTTTGTCAATTTTGTTGTGCGTTTGTGTCAAATTTTTTGTGACGTTTTGGTCAATTTTGTTGAGCGTTTTTGTCAACTTTGAGACATTTTAGTCGCAATTTTGTGACGTTTTTGTCAACTTTTTTGTGACGTTTTTTTAAACTTTTTTTGTAACTTTTTGTCAATTTTGTTGTGCGTTTGTCAACTTTGTTGAGACATTTTAGTCGCAATTTTGTGACTTTTTTTGTCAACTTATTTGTAACGATTTTGTCAATTTTGTTGTGTGTTTATATCAAATTTTTTGTGACGTTTTTTCGACATTTTTGTGCTTTTTTGTCAACTTTGATGGGACATTTTAGTCGCATTTTTCTGACGTTTTTGTCAATTTTGTTCTGATTTGTGTCTAATTATTTGTGACGTTTTTGTCAACTTTGAGACATTTTAGTCACATTTTTGTGACGTTTTTGTCAACTTATATGTAACGTATTTGTCAATTTTGTTGTGCGTTTTTGTCAACTTTGTTGAGACATTTTAGTCGCAATTTTTTGACTTTTTTTGTCAACTTATTTGTAACGTTTTTGTCAATTTTGTTGTGCGTTTATGTCAAATTTTTTCCGACGTTTTGATCAATTTTGCTGTGCATTTTTGTCAACTTTGTTGAGACATTTTAGTCACATTTTGTGACGTTTTTGACAACTTATTTGTAACGTTTTTGTCAATTTTGTTGTGCATTTTTGTCAATTTTGTTGTGCGTTTTTGTAAACTTTTATGTAACTTTTTGTCAATTTTGTTGTGCGTTTTTGTCAACTTTGTTGAGACATTTTAGTCGCAATTTTGTGACGTTTTTGTCAACTTTTTTGTGACGTTTTTGTCAACTTTTTTGTGACGTTTTTGACAACTTTGTTGAGATATTTTAGTCGCATTTTTGTGACGTTTTTGTCAATTTTGTTGTGCATTTGTCAACTTTGAGACATTTTAGTCACATTTTTGTGACGTTTTTGTCAACTTATATGTAACGTATTTGTCAATTTTGTTGTGCGTTTTTGTCAACTTTGTTGAGACATTTTAGTCGCAATTTTGTGACTTTTTTTGTCAACTTATTTGTAACGTTTTTGTCAATTTTGTTGTGCGTTTGTGTCAAATTTTTTGTCACGTTTTGGTCAATTTTGTTGTGCGTTTTTGTCAACTTTGTTGAGACATTTTAGTCGCAATTTTGTGACTTTTTTGTCAACTTATGTGTAACGTTTTTGTCAATTTTGTTGTGCGTTTGTGTCAAATTTTTTGTCACGTTTTGGTCAATTTTGTTGTGCGTTTTTGTCAACTTTGTTGAGACATTTTAGTCGCAATTTTGTGACGTTTTTTTTAAACTTTTTTGTGACGTTTTTTTAAACTTTTTTGTGACGTTTTTTTAAACTTTTTTTGTAACTTTTTGTCAATTTTGTTGTGCGTTTGTGTCAAATTTTTTTGTGACGTTTTTGTCAGCTTTTTTGTGCGTTTGTCAACTTTATTGAGACATTTTAGTCGCATTTTTGTGCGTTTTTTCTTACATCTTTGTCACTTTTTGTCAACTTTGTTGTGACGTTTTTGTCGCCTTCTTAGTTGCCTATTTTTAGATGTTTTTCTCGCATTTTTTGTGACGTTTTTGTCAACTTTGTTGAGACATTTTAGTCGCAATTTTGTGACTTTTTTGTGACGTTTTGGTCAATTTTGTTGTGCGTTTTTGTAAACTTTTATGTCAACTTCGTTGAGACGATTTTGTCAACTTTTTTGTGACGTTTTGTCAACTTATTTGTAACGTTATTGTCAATTTTGTTGTGCGTTTTTGTAAACTTTTATGTAACTTTTTGTCAATTTTGTTGTGCGTTTTTGTCAACTTTGTTGAGACATTTTAGTCGCAATTTTTTGACTTTTTTTGTCAACTTATTTGTAACGTTTTTGTCAATTTTGTTGTGCGTATGTGTCAACTTTGTTGAGACATTTTAGTCGCAATTTTTTGACTTTTTTTGTCAACTTATTTGTAACGTTTTTGTCAATTTTGTTGTGCGTTTGTGTCAAATTTTTTCTGACGTTTTGGTCAATTTTGTTGTGCGTTTTTGTCAAATTTTTTGTGACGTTTTGGTCAATTTTGTTGAGCGTTTTTGTCAACTTTGAGACATTTTAGTCGCAATTTTGTGACGTTTTTGTCAACTTTTTTGTGACGTTTTTTTAAACTTTTTTTGTAACTTTTTGTCAATTTTGTTGTGCGTTTGTCAACTTTGTTGAGACATTTTAGTCGCAATTTTGTGACTTTTTTTGTCAACTTATTTGTAACGATTTTGTCAATTTTGTTGTGTGTTTATATCAAATTTTTTGTGACGTTTTTTCGACATTTTTGTGCTTTTTTGTCAACTTTGATGGGACATTTTAGTCGCATTTTTCTGACGTTTTTGTCAATTTTGTTCTGATTTGTGTCTAATTATTTGTGACGTTTTTGTCAACTTTGAGACATTTTAGTCACATTTTTGTGACGTTTTTGTCCACTTATATGTAACGTATTTGTCAATTTTGTTGTGCGTTTTTGTCAACTTTGTTGAGACATTTTAGTCGCAATTTTTTGACTTTTTTTGTCAACTTATTTGTAACGTTTTTGTCAATTTTGTTGTGCGTTTATGTCAAATTTTTTCCGACGTTTTGATCAATTTTGCTGTGCATTTTTGTCAACTTTGTTGAGACATTTTAGTCACATTTTTGTGACGTTTTTGTCAACTTATTTGTAACGTTTTTGTCAATTTTGTTGTGCGTTTATGTCAAATTTTTTCCGACGTTTTGGTCAATTTTGCCGTGCATTTTTGTCAACTTTGTTGAGACATTTTAGTCACATTTTTGTGACGTTTTTGTCAACTTATTTGTAACGTTTTTGTCAATTTTGTTGTGCGTTTGTGTCAAATCTTTTGTCCCGTTTTGGTCAATTTTGTTGTGCGTTTTTGTCAACTTTGTTGAGACATTTTAGTCGCAATTTTGTGACGTTTTTGTCAACTTTTTTGTGACGTTTTTGTCAACTTTTTTGTGACGTTTTTGACAACTTTGTTGAGATATTTTAGTCGCATTTTTGTGACGTTTTTGTCAATTTTGTTGTGCATTTTTGTCAACTTTGAGACATTTTAGTCACATTTTTGTGACGTTTTTGTCAACTTATATGTAACGTATTTGTCAATTTTGTTGTGCGTTTTTGTCAACTTTGTTGAGACATTTTAGTCGCAATTTTGTGACTTTTTTTGTCAACTTATTTGTAACGTTTTTGTCAATTTTGTTGTGCGTTTGTGTCAAATTTTTTGTCACGTTTTGGTCAATTTTGTTGTGCGTTTTTGTCAACTTTGTTGAGACATTTTAGTCGCAATTTTGTGACTTTTTTGTCAACTTATTTGTAACGTTTTTGTCAATTTTGTTGTGCGTTTGTGTCAAATTTTTTGTCACGTTTTGGTCAATTTTGTTGTGCGTTTTTGTCAACTTTGTTGAGACATTTTAGTCGCAATTTTGTGACGTTTTTTTAAACTTTTTTGTGACGTTTTTTTAAACTTTTTTGTGACGTTTTTTTAAACTTTTTTTGTAACTTTTTGTCAATTTTGTTGTGCGTTTGTGTCAAATTTTTTTGTGACGTTTTTGTCAGCTTTTTTGTGCGTTTGTCAACTTTATTGAGACATTTTAGTCGCATTTTTGTGCGTTTTTTCTTACATCTTTGTCACTTTTTGTCAACTTTGTTGTGACGTTTTTGTCGCCTTCTTAGTTGCCTATTTTTAGATGTTTTTCTCGCATTTTTTGTGACGTTTTTGTCAACTTTGTTGAGACATTTTAGTCGCAATTTTGTGACTTTTTTGTAATGTTATTGTCAATTTTGTTTTGCGTTTGTATCAAATTTTTTGTGACGTTTTGGTCAATTTTGTTGTGCGTTTTTGTAAACTTTTATGTCAACTTCGTTGAGACGATTTTGTCAACTTTTTTGTGACGTTTTGTCAACTTATTTGTAACGTTATTGTCAATTTTGTTGTGCGTTTTTGTAAACTTTTATGTAACTTTTTGTCAATTTTGTTGTGCGTTTTTGTCAACTTTGTTGAGACATTTTAAGCACATTTTGTGACGTTTTTGTCAACTTATTTGTAACGTTTTTGTCAATTTTGTTGTGCGTTTGTGTCAAATTTTTTCTGACGTTTTGGTCAATTTTGTTGTGCGTTTTTGTAAACTTTTATGTAACTTTTTGTCAATTTTGTTGTTCGTTTGTGTCAAATTTTTTGTGACGTTTTGGTCAATTTTGTTGAGCGTTTTTGTCAACTTTGTTGAGACATTTTAGTCGCAATTTTGTGACGTTTTTGTCAACTTTTTTGTGACGTTTTTTTAAACTTTTTTTGTAACTTTTTGTCAATTTTGTTGTGCGTTTGTCAACTTTGTTGAGACATTTTAGTCGCAATTTTGTGACTTTTTTTGTCAACTTATTTGTAACGATTTTGTCAATTTTGTTGTGTTTATATCAAATTTTTTGTGACGTTTTTTCGACATTTTTGTGCTTTTTTGTCAACTTTGATGGGACATTTTAGTCGCATTTTTCTGACGTTTTTGTCAATTTTGTTCTGATTTGTGTCTAATTATTTGTGACGTTTTTGTCAACTTTGAGACATTTTAGTCACATTTTTGTGACGTTTTTGTCAACTTATATGTAACGTATTTGTCAATTTTGTTGTGCGTTTTTGTCAACTTTGTTGAGACATTTTAGTCGCAATTTTTTGACTTTTTTTGTCAACTTATTTGTAACGTTTTTGTCAATTTTGTTGTGCGTTTATGTCAAATTTTTTCCGACGTTTTGATCAATTTTGCTGTGCATTTTTGTCAACTTTGTTGAGACATTTTAGTCACATTTTTGTGACGTTTTTGTCAACTTATTTGTAACGTTTTTGTCAATTTTGTTGTGCGTTTATGTCAAATTTTTTCCGACGTTTTGGTCAATTTTGCCGTGCATTTTTGTCAACTTTGTTGAGACATTTTAGTCACATTTTTGTGACGTTTTTGTCAACTTATTTGTAACGTTTTTGTCAATTTTGTTGTGCGTTTGTGTCAAATTTTTTGTCCCGTTTTGGTCAATTTTGTTGTGCGTTTTTGTCAACTTTGTTGAGACATTTTAGTCACATTTTGTGACGTTTTTGACAACTTATTTGTAACGTTTTTGTCAATTTTGTTGTGCATTTTTGTCAACTTTGTTGAGACATTTGTCACATTTTTGTGACGTTTTTGTCAATTTTGTTGTGCGTTTTTGTAAACTTTTATGTAACTTTTTGTCAATTTTGTTGTGCGTTTTTGTCAACTTTGAGACATTTTAGTCACATTTTTGTGACGTTTTTGTCAACTTATATGTAACGTATTTGTCAATTTTGTTGTGCGTTTTTGTCAACTTTGTTGAGACATTTTAGTCGCAATTTTGTGACGTTTTTGTCAACTTTTTTGTGACGTTTTTGTCAACTTTTTTGTGACGTTTTTGACAACTTTGTTGAGATATTTTAGTCGCATTTTTGTGACGTTTTTGTCAATTTTGTTGTGCGTTTTTGTCAACTTTGTTGAGACACTTTAGTCGCAATTTTGTGACTTTTTTTGTCAACTTATTTGTAACGTTTTTGTCAATTTTGTTGTGCGTTTGTGTCAAATTTTTTGTCACGTTTTGGTCAATTTTGTTGTGCGTTTTTGTCAACTTTGTTGAGACATTTTAGTCGCAATTTTGTGACTTTTTTGTCAACTTATTTGTAACGTTTTTGTCAATTTTGTTGTGCGTTTGTGTCAAATTTTTTGTCACGTTTTGGTCAATTTTGTTGTGCGTTTTTGTCAACTTTGTTGAGACATTTTAGTCGCAATTTTGTGACGTTTTTTTAAACTTTTTTGTGACGTTTTTTTAAACTTTTTTGTGACGTTTTTTTAAACTTTTTTGTAACTTTTTGTCAATTTTGTTGTGCGTTTGTGTCAAATTTTTTTGTGACGTTTTTGTCAGCTTTTTTGTGCGTTTGTCAACTTTATTGAGACATTTTAGTCGCATTTTTGTGCGTTTTTTCTTACATCTTTGTCACTTTTTGTCAACTTTGTTGTGACGTTTTTGTCGCCTTCTTAGTTGCCTATTTTTAGATGTTTTTCTCGCATTTTTTGTGACGTTTTTGTCAACTTTGTTGTGCGTTTTTGTCAACTTTGAGACATTTTAGTCGCAATTTTGTGACGTTTTTGTCAACTTTTTTGTGACGTTTTTGTCAACTTTTTTGTGACGTTTTTGACAACTTTGTTGAGATATTTTAGTCGCATTTTTGTGACGTTTTTTTCAATTGTGTTCTGATTTGTGTCAAATTATTTGTGACGTTTTTGTCAATTTTGTTGTGCATTTTTGTCAACTTTGAGACATTTTAGTCACATTTTTGTGACGTTTTTGTCAACTTATATGTAACGTATTTGTCAATTTTGTTGTGCGTTTTTGTCAACTTTGAGACATTTTAGTCGCAATTTTGTGACGTTTTTGTCAACTTTTTTGTGACGTTTTTGACAACTTTGTTGAGATATTTTAGTCGCATTTTTGTGACGTTTTTTTCAATTTTGTTCTGATTTGTGTCAAATTATTTGTGACTTTTTTGTCAATTTTGTTGTGCATTTTTGTCAACTTTGAGACATTTTAGTCACATTTTTGTGACGTTTTTGTCAACTTATATGTAACATATTTGTCAATTTTGTTGTGCTTTTTTGTCAACTTTGTTGAGACATTTTAGTCGCAATTTTTTGACTTTTTTTGTCAACTTTTTTGTAACTTTTTGTCAATTTTGTTGTGCATTTGTGTCATTTTTTGTGACGTTTTTGTCAACTTTTTTGTGCGTTTTTGTCAACTTTGAGACATTTTAGTCGCAATTTTGTGACTTTTTTGTTAACTTTTTTGTAACTTTTTGTCAATTTTGTTGTGCGTTTGTGTCAAATTTTTTATCACATTTTTGTCAAATTTTTTGTGACGTTTTTGTCGACATTTTTGTGCTTTTTTGACAACTTTTTTGTGCGTTTTTGACAACTTTGTTGTGACATTTTAGTCGCAATTTTGTGACGTTTTTGTCAACTTTTTTGTGACGTTTTTGTCAACTTTTTTGTGCGTTTTTGACAACCTTGTTGAGATATTTTAGTCGCATTTTTGTGACGTTTTTGTCAATTTTGTTCTGATTTGTGTCAAATTATTTGTGACGTTTTTGTCAATTTTGTTGTGCGTTTTTTTAAACTTGTTGTAACTTTTTGTCAATTTTGTTGTGCGTTTGTGTCAAATTTTTTGTGACGTTTTTGTCAGCTTTTTTGTGCCTTTTTGTCAACTTTGTTGAGACATTTTAGTCACATTTTTGTGACGTTTTTGTCAACTTATTTGTAACGTTTTTGTCAATTTTGTTGTGCGTTTGTGTCAAATTTTTTGTGACGTTTTGGTCAATTTCGTTGTGCGTTTTGTAAACTTATGTCAACTTTGTTGAGACATTTTAGTCGCATTTTTGTGACGTTTTTGTCAACTTTTTTGTGACGTTTAGTAAACTTTTTTGTAACTTTTTGTCAATTTTGTTGAGACATTTTTGTCGCAATTTTGTGACTTTTTTATCAACTTATTTGTAACGTTTTTGTCAATTTTGTTGTGCGTTTGTGTCAAAGTTTTTGTGACGTTTTGGTCAATTTTGTTGTGCGTTTTTGTCAACTTTGTTGAGACATTTTAGTCGCATTTTGTGACTTTTTTGTCAACTTATTGTAAAGTTTTTGTCAATTTTGTTGTGCGTTTTGTCAACTTTGTTGAGACATTTTAGTCACCATTTTGTGACGTTTTTGTCAACTTTTTTGTGCGTTTTTGACAACTTTGTTGAGATATTTTAGTCGCATTTTTGTGAAGTTTTTGTCAATTTTGTTCTGATTTGTGTCAAATTATTTGTGACGTTTTTGTCAATTTTGTTGTGCATTTTTGTCAACTTTGAGACATTTTAGTCACATTTTTGTGACGTTTTTGTCAACTTATATGTAACGTATTTGTCAATTTTGTCGTGCGTTTTTGTCAACTTTGTTGAGACATTTTAGTCGCAATTTTTTGACTTTTTTTGTCAACTTATTTGTAACGTTTTGGTCAATTTTGTTGAGACATTTTAGTCGCATTTTTGTGACGTTTTTGTCAACTTTTTTGTGACGTTTTGTAAACTTTTTTGTAACTTTTTGTCAATTTTGTTGAGACATTTTTGTCGCAATTTTGTGACTTTTTTATCAACTTATTTGTAACGTTTTTGTCAATTTTGTTGTGCGTTTTTGTCAACTTTGTTGAGACATTTTATGACTTTTTTTGTCAACTTATTTGTATCGTTTTTGTCAATTTTGTTATGCGTTTGTGTCAAATTTTTTGTCAATTTTGTTGTGCGTTTTTGTCAACTTTGTTGAGACATTTCAGTCGCAATTTTGTGACGTTTTTGTCAACTTTTTAGTGACTTTTTGTAAACTTTTTTTGTAACTTTTTGTCAACTTTGTTGAGACATTTTTGTGACGTTTTTGTCAACTTATTTGTAACGTTTTTGTCAATTTTGTTGTGCGTTTGTGTCAAATTTTTTGTGACGTTTTGGTCAATTTCGTTGTGTGTTTTGTAACCTTTTATGTCAACTTTGTTGAGACATTTTAGTCGCATTTTTGTGACGTTTTTGTCAACTTTTGTAACGTTTTGTAAACTTTTTTGTAACTTTTTGTCAATTTTGTTGTGCATTTGTGTCATTTTTTGTGACGTTTTTGTCAACTTTTGTGCGTTTTTGTCAACTTTTTTGTGCGTTTTTGTCAACTTTGAGACATTTTAGTCGCAATTTTGTGACTTTTTTATCAACTTATTTGTAACGTTTTTGTCAATTTTGTTGTGACATTTTAGTCGCAATTTTGTGACGTTTTTGTAAACTTTTTTGTGACGTTTTTTTAAACTTTTTTTGTAACGTTTTTGTCAATTTTGTTGTGCGTTTGTGTCAATTTTTTTATCACGTTTTTGTCAATTTTGTTGTGCGTTTTTGTCAACTTTGTTGAGACATTTTAGTCGCAATTTTGTGACTTTTTTTGTCAACTTATTTGTAACGTTTTTGTCAATTTTGTTGTGCGTTTGTATCAAATTTTTTGTGACGTTTTTGTCGACATTTTTGTGCTTTTTTTGTCAACTTTGTTGGGACATTTTAGTCGCAATTTTGTGACGTTTTTGTCAACTTTTTTTGTGCATTTTTGTCAACTTTGTTGAGACATTTTAGTCACATTTTTGTGAAGTTTTTGTCAACTTTTTAGTGACTTTTTGTAAACTTTTTTTGTAACTTTTTGTCAACTTTGTTGAGACATTTTTGTGACGTTTTTGTCAACTTATTTGTAACGTTTTTGTCAATTTTGTTGTGCGTTTTGTAAACTTATGTCAACTTTGTTGAGACATTTTATTCACATTTTTGTGACGTTTTTGTCAATTTTGTTGTGCGTTTTTGTCAACTTTGTTGAGACATTTTAGTCGCAATTTTTTGACTTTTTTTGTCAACTTATTTGTAACGTTTTGGTCAATTTTGCTGTGCATTTTTGTCAACTTTGTTGAGACATTTTAGTCGCATTTTTGTGACGTTTTTGTCAACTTATTTGTAACGTTTTTGTCAATTTTGTTGAGACATTTTAGTCGCATTTTTGTGACGTTTTTGTCAACTTTTTTGTGACGTTTTGTAAACTTTTTTGTAACTTTTTGTCAATTTTGTTGAGACATTTTTGTCGCAATTTTGTGACTTTTTTATCAACTTATTTGTAACGTTTTTGTCAATTTTGTTGTGCGTTTGTGTCAAAGTTTTTGTGACGTTTTGGTCAATTTTGTTGTGCGTTTTTGTCAACTTTGTTGAGACATTTTATGACTTTTTTTGTCAACTTATTTGTATCGTTTTTGTCAATTTTGTTGTGCGTTTGTGTCAAATTTTTTGTCAATTTTGTTGTGCGTTTTTGTCAACTTTGTTGAGACATTTCAGTCGCAATTTTGTGACGTTTTTGTCAACTTTTTAGTGACTTTTTGTAAACTTTTTTTGTAACTTTTTGTCAACTTTGTTGAGACATTTTTGTGACGTTTTTGTCAACTTATTTGTAACGTTTTTGTCAATTTTGTTGTGCGTTTGTGTCAAATTTTTTGTGACGTTTTGGTCAATTTCGTTGTGTGTTTTGTAACCTTTTATGTCAACTTTGTTGAGACATTTTAGTCGCATTTTTGTGACGTTTTTGTCAACTTTTGTAACGTTTTGTAAACTTTTTTGTAACTTTTTGTCAATTTTGTTGTGCATTTGTGTCATTTTTTGTGACGTTTTTGTCAACTTTTGTGCGTTTTTGTCAACTTTTTTGTGCGTTTTTGTCAACTTTGAGACATTTTAGTCGCAATTTTGTGACTTTTTTATCAACTTATTTGTAACGTTTTTGTCAATTTTGTTGTGACATTTTAGTCGCAATTTTGTGACGTTTTTGTAAACTTTTTTGTGACGTTTTTTTAAACTTTTTTTGTAACGTTTTTGTCAATTTTGTTGTGCGTTTGTGTCAATTTTTTTATCACGTTTTTGTCAATTTTGTTGTGCGTTTTTGTCAACTTTGTTGAGACATTTTAGTCGCAATTTTGTGACTTTTTTTGTCAACTTATTTGTAACGTTTTTGTCAATTTTGTTGTGCGTTTGTATCAAATTTTTTGTGACGTTTTTGTCGACATTTTTGTGCTTTTTTTGTCAACTTTGTTGGGACATTTTAGTCGCAATTTTGTGACGTTTTTGTCAACTTTTTTTGTGCATTTTTGTCAACTTTGTTGAGACATTTTAGTCACATTTTTGTGAAGTTTTTGTCAACTTTTTAGTGACTTTTTGTAAACTTTTTTTGTAACTTTTTGTCAACTTTGTTGAGACATTTTTGTGACGTTTTTGTCAACTTATTTGTAACGTTTTTGTCAATTTTGTTGTGCGTTTTGTAAACTTATGTCAACTTTGTTGAGACATTTTAGTCGCATTTTTGTGACGTTTTTGTCAATTTTGTTCTGATTTGTGTCAAATTGTTTGTGACGTTTTTGTCAATTTTGTTGTGCGTTTTTGTCATTTGTTGAGACATTTTAGTCGCAATTTTTTGACTTTTTTGTTAACTTATTTGTAACGTTTTTGTCAATTTTGTTGTGCGTTTGTGTCAACATTGAGACATTTTAGTCGCAATTTTGTGACTTTTTTGTTAACTTATTTGTAACGTTTTTGTCAATTTTGTTGTGCGTTTGTGTCAACTTTGTTGAGACATTTTATTCACATTTTTGTGACGTTTTTGTCAATTTTGTTGTGCGTTTTTGTCAACTTTGTTGAGACATTTTAGTCGCAATTTTTTGACTTTTTTTGTCAACTTATTTGTAACGTTTTGGTCAATTTTGCTGTGCATTTTTGTCAACTTTGTTGAGACATTTTAGTCGCATTTTTGTGACGTTTTTGTCAACTTATTTGTAACGTTTTTGTCAATTTTGTTGAGACATTTTAGTCGCATTTTTGTGACGTTTTTGTCAACTTTTTTGTGACGTTTTGTAAACTTTTTTGTAACTTTTTGTCAATTTTGTTGAGACATTTTTGTCGCAATTTTGTGACTTTTTTATCAACTTATTTGTAACGTTTTTGTCAATTTTGTTGTGCGTTTGTGTCAAAGTTTTTGTGACGTTTTGGTCAATTTTGTTGTGCGTTTTTGTCAACTTTGTTGAGACATTTTATGACTTTTTTTGTCAACTTATTTGTATCGTTTTTGTCAATTTTGTTGTGCGTTTGTGTCAAATTTTTTGTCAATTTTGTTGTGCGTTTTTGTCAACTTTGTTGAGACATTTCAGTCGCAATTTTGTGACGTTTTTGTCAACTTTTTAGTGACTTTTTGTAAACTTTTTTTGTAACTTTTTGTCAACTTTGTTGAGACATTTTTGTGACGTTTTTGTCAACTTATTTGTAACGTTTTTGTCAATTTTGTTGTGCGTTTGTGTCAAATTTTTTGTGACGTTTTGGTCAATTTCGTTGTGTGTTTTGTAACCTTTTATGTCAACTTTGTTGAGACATTTTAGTCGCATTTTTGTGACGTTTTTGTCAACTTTTGTAACGTTTTGTAAACTTTTTTGTAACTTTTTGTCAATTTTGTTGTGCATTTGTGTCATTTTTTGTGACGTTTTTGTCAACTTTTGTGAGTTTTTGTCAACTTTTTTGTGCGTTTTTGTCAACTTTGAGACATTTTAGTCGCAATTTTGTGACTTTTTTATCAACTTATTTGTAACGTTTTTGTCAATTTTGTTGTGACATTTTAGTCGCAATTTTGTGACGTTTTTGTAAACTTTTTTGTGACGTTTTTTTAAACTTTTTTTGTAACGTTTTTGTCAATTTTGTTGTGCGTTTGTGTCAATTTTTTTATCACGTTTTTGTCAATTTTGTTGTGCGTTTTTGTCAACTTTGTTGAGACATTTTAGTCGCAATTTTGTGACTTTTTTTGTCAACTTATTTGTAACGTTTTTGTCAATTTTGTTGTGCGTTTGTATCAAATTTTTTGTGACGTTTTTGTCGACATTTTTGTGCTTTTTTTGTCAACTTTGTTGGGACATTTTAGTCGCAATTTTGTGACGTTTTTGTCAACTTTTTTTGTGCATTTTTGTCAACTTTGTTGAGACATTTTAGTCACATTTTTGTGAAGTTTTTGTCAACTTTTTAGTGACTTTTTGTAAACTTTTTTTGTAACTTTTTGTCAACTTTGTTGAGACATTTTTGTGACGTTTTTGTCAACTTATTTGTAACGTTTTTGTCAATTTTGTTCTGATTTGTGTCAAATTGTTTGTGACGTTTTTGTCAATTTTGTTGTGCGTTTTTGTCATTTGTTGAGACATTTTAGTCGCAATTTTTTGACTTTTTTGTTAACTTATTTGTAACGTTTTTGTCAATTTTGTTGTGCGTTTGTGTCAACATTGAGACATTTTAGTCGCAATTTTGTGACTTTTTTGTTAACTTATTTGTAACGTTTTTGTCAATTTTGTTGTGCGTTTGTGTCAACTTTGTTGAGACATTTTATTCACATTTTTGTGACGTTTTTGTCAATTTTGTTGTGCGTTTTTGTAAACTTTTATGTAACTTTTTGTCAATTTTGTTGTGCGTTTTTGTCAACTTTGTTGAGACATTTTAGTCGCAATTTTGTTGTGCGTTTTTGTCAACTTATTTGTAACGTTTTTGTCAATTTTGTTGTGTGTTTATATCAAATTTTTTGTGACGTTTTTGTCGACATTTTTGTGCGTTTTTGACAACTTTGTTGAGATATTTTAGTCGCATTTTTGTGAAGTTTTTGTCAATTTTGTTCTGATTTGTGTCAAATTATTTGTGACGTTTTTGTCAACTTATATGTAACGTATTTGTCAATTTTGTTGTGCGTTTTTGTCAACTTTGTTGAGACATTTTAGTCGCAATTTTTTGACTTTTTTTGTCAACTTATTTGTAACGTTTTTGTCAATTTTGTTGTGCGTTTATGTCAAATTTTTTGTGACGTTTTGGTCAATTTTGCTGTGCATTTTTGTCAACTTTGTTGAGACATTTTAGTCACATTTTTGTGACGTTTTTGTCAATTTTGTTGTGCGTTTGTGTCAAATTTTTTGTGACGTTTTGGTCAATTTTGTTGTGCGTTTTTGTAAACTTTTATGTAACTTTTTGTCAATTTTGTTGTGCGTTTGTGTCAAATTTTTTTACGTTTTTGTCAGCTTTTTTGTGCGTTTTTGTCAACTTTGTTGAGACATTTTAGTCACATTTTTGTAACATTTTTGTCAATTTTGTTGTGCGTTTGTGTCAAATTTTTTGTGACGTTTTGGTCAATTTCGTTGTGCGTTTTGTAAACTTATGTCAACTTTGTTGAGACATTTTAGTCGCATTTTTGTGACGTTTTTGTCAACTTTTTTGTGACGTTTTGTAAACTTTTTTGTAACATTTTGTCAATTTTGTTGAGACATTTTTGTCGCAATTTTGTGACTTTTTATCAACTTATTTGTAACGTTTTTGTCGTGCGTTTGTGTCAAAGTTTTTGTGAAGTTTTGGTCAATTTTGTTGTGCGTTTTTGTCAACTTTGTTGGGACATTTTAGTCGCATTTTGTGACTTTTTTGTCAACTTATTGTAAAGTTTTTGTCAATTTTGTTGTGCGTTTTGTCAACTTTGTTGAGACATTTTAGTCGCAATTTTGTGACGTTTTTGTCAACTTTTTTTGTGCGTTTTTGACAACTTTGTTGAGATATTTTAGTCGCATTTTTGTGACGTTTTTGTCAATTTTGTTCTGATTTGTGTCAAATTATTTGTGACGTTTTTGTCAATTTTGTTGTGCATTTTTGTCAACTTTGAGACATTTTAGTCACATTTTTGTGACGTTTTTGTCAACTTATATGTAACATATTTGTCAATTTTGTTGTGCGTTTTTGTCAACTTTGTTGAGACATTTTAGTCGCAATTTTTTGACTTTTTTTGTCAATTTATTTGTAACGTTTTTGTTAACTTTTTTGTAACTTTTTGTCAATTTTGTTGTGCATTTGTGTCATTTTTTGTGACGTTTTTGTCAACTTTTTTGTGCTTTTGTCAACTTTTTTGTGCGTTTTTGTCAACTTTGAGACATTTTAGTCGCAATTTTGTCACTTTTTTGTTAACTTATTTGTAACGTTTTTGTCAATTTTGTTGTGCGTTTGTGTCAAATTTTTTATCACGTTTTTGTCAAATTTTTTGTGACGTTTTTGTCGACATTTTTGTGCTTTTTTGTCAACTTATTGTAAAGTTTTTGTCAATTTTGTTGTGCGTTTTGTCAACTTTGAGACATTTTAGTCGCAATTTTGTGACGTTTTTGTCAATTTTGTTCTGATTTGTGTCAAATTATTTGTGACGTTTTTGTCAATTTTGTTGTGCGTTTTTGTAAACTTTTATGTAACTTTTTGTCAATTTTGTTGTGCGTTTGTGTCAAATTTTTTGTGACGTTTTGGTCAATTTTGTTGTGCGTTTTTGTCAACTTTGAGACATTTTAGTCGCAATTTTGTGACGTTTTTGTCAACTTTTTTGTGACGTTTTTGTCAACTTTTTTGTGACGTTTTTGACAACTTTGTTGAGATATTTTAGTCGCATTTTTGTGACGTTTTTGTCAATTTTGTTCTGATTTGTGTCAAATTATTTGTGACGTTTTTGTCAACTTATATGTAACGTATTTGTCAATTTTGTTGTGACATTTTAGTCGCAATTTTGTGACTTGTCAACTTATTTGTAACGTTTTTGTCAATTTTGTTGTGCGTTTGTATCAAATTTTTTTGACGTTTTGGTCAATTTTGTTGTGCGTTTTTGTAAACTTATGTAACTTTTTGTCAATTTTGTTGTGCGTTTTTGTCAACTTTGTTGAGACATTTTAGTCTCAATTTTGTGACTTTTTTTGTCAACTTATTTGTAACGTTTTTGTCAATTTTGTTGTGCGTTTGTGTCAAATTTTTTGTCACGTTTTGGTCAATTTTGTTGTGCGTTTTTGTCAACTTTGTTGAGACATTTTAGTCGCAATTTTGTGACTTTTTTTGTCAACTTATTTGTAACGTTTTTGTCAATTTTGTTGTGCGTTTGTGTCAAATTTTGTCACGTTTTGGTCAATTTTGTTGTGCGTTTTTGTCAACTTTGTTGAGACATTTTAGTCGCAATTTTGTGACGTTTTTTTTAACTTTTTTGTGACGTTTTTTTAAACTTTTTTTGTAACTTTTTGTCAATTTTGTTGTGCGTTTGTGTCAAATTTTTTTGTGACTTTTTTGTCAGCTTTTTTGTGCGTTTTTGTCAACTTTATTGAGACATTTTAGTCGCATTTTTGTGCGTTTTTTCTTACATCTTTGTCACTTTTTGTCAACTTTGTTGTGACGTTTTTGTCGCCTTAGTTGTCTATTTTTAGATGTTTTTCTCACATTTTTTGTGACGTTTTTGTCAACTTTGTTGAGACATTTTAGTCGCAATTTTTTGACTTTTTTTGTCAACTTATTTGTAACGTTTTTGTCAATTTTGTTGTGCGTTTGTGTCAAATTTTTTCTGACGTTTTGGTCAATTTTGTTGTGCGTTTTTGTAAACTTTTATGTAACTTTTTGTCAATTTTGTTGTGCGTTTGTGTCAAATTTTTTGTGACGTTTTGGTCAATTTTGTTGTGCGTTTTTGTCAACTTTGAGACATGTTAGTCGCAATTTTGTGACGTTTTTTTAAACTTTTTGTAACTTTGTCAATTTTGTTGTGCGTTTGTGTCAAATTTTTTGCGACGTTTTTGTCAGCTTTTTTGTGCGTTTTTGACAACTTTGTTGAGATATTTTAGTCGCAATTTTGTGAATTTTTTGTCAACTTATTTGTAACGTTTTTGTCAATTTTGTTGTGCGTTTGTATCAAATTTTTTTGACGTTTTGGTCAATATTGTTGTGCGTTTTTGTAAACTTTTATGTAACTTTTTGTCAATTTTGTTGTGCGTTTTTGTCAACTTTGTTGAGACATTTTATTCGCAATTTTGTGACTTTTTTTGTCAACTTATTTGTAACGTTTTTGTCAATTTTGTTGTGCGTTTGTGTCAAATTTTTTGTCCCGTTTTGGTCAATTTTGTTGTGCGTTTTTGTCAACTTTGTTAAGACATTTTAGTCACATTTTGTGACGTTTTTGACAACTTATTTGTAACGTTTTTGTCAATTTTGTTGTGCATTTTTGTCAACTTTGTTGAGACATTTGTCACATTTTTGTGACGTTTTTGTGAATTTTGTTGTGCGTTTTTGTAAACTTTTATGTAACTTTTTGTCAATTTTGTTGTGCGTTTTTGTCAACTTTGTTGAGACATTTTAGTCGCAATTTTGTGACGTTTTTGTCAACTTTTTTGTGACGTTTTTGACAACTTTGTTGAGATATTTTAGTCGCATTTTTGTGACGTTTTTGTCAATTTTGTTGTGCATTTTTGTCAACTTTGAGACATTTTAGTCGCAATTTTGTGACTTTTTTTGTCAACTTATTTGTAACGTTTTTGTCAATTTTGTTGTGCGTTTGTGTCAAATTTTTTGTCACGTTTTGGTCAATTTTGTTGTGCGTTTTTGTCAACTTTGTTGAGACATTTTAGTCGCAATTTTGTGACTTTTTTGTAATGTTATTGTCAATTTTGTTTTGCGTTTGTATCAAATTTTTTGTGACGTTTTGGTCAATTTTGTTGTGCGTTTTTGTAAACTTTTATGTCAACTTCTTTGAGACGTTTTTGTCAACTTTTTTGTGACGTTTTGTCAACTTATTTGTAACGTTATTGTCAATTTTGTTGTGCGTTTTTGTAAACTTTTATGTAACTTTTTGTCAATTTTGTTGTGCGTTTTTGTCAACTTTGTGACATTTTAGTCGCAATTTTGTGACGTTTTTGTCAACTTTTTTGTGAAGTTTTTTTAAACTTTTTTTGTAACTTTTTGTCAATTTTGTTTTGCGTTTGTGTCAACTTTGTTGAGACATTTTAGTCGCAATTTTGTGACTTTTTTGTCAACTTATTTGTAACGTTATTGTCAATTTTGTTGTGCGTTTGTCAACTTTGTTGAGACATTTTAGTCGCAATTTTGTGACTTTTTTTGTCAACTTATTTGTAACGATTTTGTCAATTTTGTTGTGTGTTTATATCAAATTTTTTGTGACGTTTTTTCGACATTTTTGTGCTTTTTTGTCAACTTTGATGGGACATTTTAGTCGCATTTTTGTGACGTTTTTGTCAATTTTGTTCTGATTTGTGTCTAATTATTTGTGACGTTTTTGTCAACTTTGAGACATTTTAGTCACATTTTTGTGACGTTTTTGTCAACTTATATGTAACGTATTTGTCAATTTTGTTGTGCGTTTTTGTCAACTTTGTTGAGACATTTTAGTCGCAATTTTGTGACTTTTTTGTAACGTTATTGTCAATTTTGTTGTGCGTTTTTGTAAACTTTTATGTCAACTTCGTTGAGACGTTTTTGTCAACTTTTTTGTGACGTTTTGTCAACTTATTTGTAACGTTTTTGTCAATTTTGTTGTGCGTTTTTGTAAACTTTTATGTAACTTTTTGTCAATTTTGTTGTGCGTTTTTGTCAACTTTGTTGAGACATTTTAAGCACATTTTGTGACGTTTTTGTCAACTTATTTGTAACGTTTTTGTCAATTTTCTTGTGCGTTTTTGTCAACTTTGTTGAGACATTTTAGTCGCAATTTTTTGACTTTTTTTGTCAATTTATTTGTAATGTTTTTGTCAATTTTGTTGTGCGTTTGTGTCAAATTTTTTCTGACGTTTTGGTCAATTTTGTTGTGCGTTTTTGTAAACTTTTATGTAACTTTTTGTCAATTTTGTTGTGAGTTTGTCAAATTTTTTCCGACGTTTTGATCAATTTTGCTGTGCATTTTTGTCAACTTTGTTGAGACATTTTAGTCACATTTTTGTGACGTTTTTGTCAACTCATTTGTAACGTTTGTCAATTTTGTTGTGCGTTTATGTCAAATTTTTTCCGAAGTTTTGGTCAATTTTGCTGTGCATTTTTGTCAACTTTGTTGAGACATTTTAGTCACATTTTTGTGACGTTTTTGTCAACTTATTTGTAACGTTTTTATCAATTTTATTGTGCGTTTGTGTCAAATTTTTTCTGACGTTTTGGTCAATTTTGTTGTGCGTTTTTGTCAACTTTGAGACATTTTAGTCGCAATTTTGTGACGTTTTTGTCAACTTTTTTGTGACGTTTTTGTCAACTTTTTTGTGACGTTTTTGACAACTTTGTTGAGATATTTTAGTCGCATTTTTGTGATGTTTTTTTCAATTTTGTTCTGATTTGTGTCAAATTATTTGTGACGTTTTTGTCAATTTTGTTGTGCATTTTTGTCAATTTTGTTGTGCATTTTTGTCAACTTTGAGACATTTTAGTCACATTTTTGTGACGTTTTTGTCAACTTATTTGTAACGTTGTCAATTTTGTTGTGCGTTTGTGTCAAATTTTTTCTGACGTTTTGGTCAATTTTGTTGTGCGTTTTTGTAAACTTTTATGTAACTTTTTGTCAACTTTGTTGTGCGTTTATGTCAAATTTTTTCCGACGTTTTGGTCAATTTTGCTGTGCATTTTTGTCAACTTTGTTGAGACATTTTAGTCGCATTTTTGTGACGTTTTTGTCAATTTTGTTCTGATTTGTGTCTAATTATTTGTGACGTTTTTGTCAACTTATTTGTAACGTTTTTGTCAATTTTGTTGTGCGTTTTTGTCAACTTTGTTGAGACATTTTAGTCGCAATTTTGTGACTTTTTTGTAACGTTATTGTCAATTTTGTTGTGCGTTTGTATCAAATTTTTTGTGACGTTTTGGTCAATTTTGTTGTGCGTTTTTGTAAACTTTTATGTAACTTTTTGTCAATTTTGTTGTGCGTTTTTGTCAACTTTGTTGAGACATTTTAAGCACATTTTGTGACGTTTTTGTCAACTTATTTGTAACGTTTTTGTCAATTTTGTTGTGCGTTTTTGTCAACTTTGTTGAGACATTTTAGTCGCAATTTTTTGACTTTTTTTGTCAATTTATTTGTAACGTTTTTGTCAATTTTGTTGTGCGTTTGTGTCAAATTTTTTCTGACGTTTTGGTCAATTTTGTTGTGCGTTTTTGTAAACTTTTATGTAACTTTTTGTCAACTTTGTTGTGCGTTTATGTCAAATTTTTTCCGACGTTTTGGTCAATTTTGCTGTGCATTTTTGTCAACTTTGTTGAGACATTTTAGTCACATTTTTGTAACTTTTTGTCAACTTATTTGTAACGTTTTTGTCAATTTTGTTGTGCGTTTGTGTCAAATTTTTTCTGACGTTTTGGTCAATTTTGTTGTGCGTATTTGTCAACTTTGAGACATTTTAGTCGCACTTTTGTGACGTTTTTGTCAACTTTTTTGTGACGTTTTTGTCAACTTTTTTGTGACGTTTTTGACAACTTTGTTGAGATATTTTAGTCGCATTTTTGTGACGTTTTTGTCAATTTTGTTCTGATTTGTGTCAAATTATTTGAGACGTTTTTGTCAATTTTGTTGTGCATTTTTGTCAACTTTGAGACATTTTAGTCACATTTTTGTGACGTTTTTGTCAACCTATATGTAACGTATTTGTCAATTTTGTTGTGCGTTTGTGTCAACTTTGTTGAGACATTTTAGTCGCAATTTTGTGACTTTTTTTGTCAACTTATTTTTAACGTTTTTGTCAATTTTGTTGTGCGTTTGTCAACTTTGTTGAGACGTTTTAGTCGCAATTTTGTGACTTTTTTTGTCAACTTATTTGTAACGATTTTGTCAATTTTGTTGTGTGTTTATATCAAATTTTTTTTGACGTTTTTTCGACATTTTTGTGCTTTTTTGTCAACTTTGTTGGGACATTTTAGTCATTTTAGACATTTTAGTCGCATTTTTGTGACGTTTTTGTCAATTTTGTTCTGATTTGTGTCTAATTATTTGTGACGTTTTTGTCAACTTATTTGTAACGTTTTTGTCAATTTTGTTGTGCGTTTTTGTCAACTTTGTTGAGACATTTTAGTCGCAATTTTTTGACTTTTTTTGTCAATTTATTTGTAACGTTTTTGTCAATTTTGTTGTGCGTTTGTGTCAAATTTTTTCTGACGTTTTGGTCAATTTTGTTGTGCGTTTTTGGAAACTTTTATGTAACTTTTTGTCAATTTTGTTGTGCGTTTATGTCAAATTTTTTCCGAAGTTTTGGTCAATTTTGCTGTGCATTTTTGTCAACTTTGTTGAGACATTTTAGTCACATTTTTGTGACGTTTTTGTCAACTTATTTGTAACGTTTTTATCAATTTTATTGTGCGTTTGTGTCAAATTTTTTCTGACGTTTTGGTCAATTTTGTTGTGCGTTTTTGTCAACTTTGAAACATTTTAGTCGCAATTTTGTGACGTTTTTGTCAACTTTTTTGTGACGTTTTTGTCAACTTTTTTGTGACGTTTTTGACAACTTTGTTGAGATATTTTAGTCGCATTTTTGTGACGTTTTTTTCAATTTTGTTCTGATTTGTGTCAAATTATTTGTGACGTTTTTGTCAATTTTGTTGTGCATTTTTGTCAATTTTGTTGTGCATTTTTGTCAACTTTGAGACATTTTAGTCACATTTTTGTGACGTTTTTGTCAACTTATATGTAACGTATTTGTCAATTTTGTTGTGCGTTTTTGTCAACTTTGTTGAGACATTTTAGTCGCAATTTTGTGACTTTTTTGTAACGTTATTCTCAATTTTGTTGTGCGTTTGTATCAAATTTTTTGTGACGTTTTGGTCAATTTTGTTGTGCGTTTTTGTAAACTTTTATGTAACTTTTTGTCAATTTTGTTGTGCGTTTTTGTCAACTTTGTTGAGACATTTTAAGCACATTTTGTGACGTTTTTGTCAACTTATTTGTAACGTTTTTGTCAATTTTGTTGTGCGTTTTTGTCAACTTTGTTGAGACATTTTAGTCGCAATTTTTTGACTTTTTTTGTCAATTTATTTGTAACGTTTTTGTCAATTTTGTTGTGCGTTTGTGTCAAATTTTTTCTGACGTTTTGGTCAATTTTGTTGTGCGTTTTTGTAAACTTTTATGTAACTTTTTGTCAACTTTGTTGTGCGTTTATGTCAAATTTTTCCCGACGTTTTGGTCAATTTTGCTGTGCATTTTTGTCAACTTTGTTGAGACATTTTAGTCACATTTTTGTAACTTTTTGTCAACTTATTTGTAACGTTTTTGTCAATTTTGTTGTGCGTTTGTGTCAAATTTTTTCTGACGTTTTGGTCAATTTTGTTGTGCGTATTTGTCAACTTTGAGACATTTTAGTCGCACTTTTGTGACGTTTTTGTCAACTTTTTTGTGACGTTTTTGTCAACTTTTTTGTGACGTTTTTGACAACTTTGTTGAGATATTTTAGTCGCATTTTTGTGACGTTTTTGTCAATTTTGTTCTGATTTGTGTCAAATTATTTGAGACGTTTTTGTCAATTTTGTTGTGCATTTTTGTCAACTTTGAGACATTTTAGTCACATTTTTGTGACGTTTTTGTCAACTTATATGTAACGTATTTGTCAATTTTGTTGTGCGTTTGTGTCAACTTTGTTGAGACATTTTAGTCGCAATTTTGTGACTTTTTTTGTCAACTTATTTTTAACGTTTTTGTCAATTTTGTTGTGCGTTTGTCAACTTTGTTGAGACGTTTTAGTCGCAATTTTGTGACTTTTTTTGTCAACTTATTTGTAACGATTTTGTCAATTTTGTTGTGTGTTTATATCAAATTTTTTTTGACGTTTATTCGACATTTTTGTGCTTTTTTGTCAACTTTGTTGGACATTTTAGTCATTTTAGACATTTTAGTCGCATTTTTGTGACGTTTTTGTCAATTTTGTTCTGATTTGTGTCTAATTATTTGTGACGTTTTTGTCAACTTATTTGTAACGTTTTTGTCAATTTTGTTGTGCGTTTTTGTCAACTTTGTTGAGACATTTTAGTCACATTTTTGTGACGTTTTGGTCAACTTATTTGTAATGTTTTTGTCAATTTTGTTGTGCGTTTATGTCAAATTTTTTCCGACGTTTTGGTCAATTTTGCCGTGCATTTTTGTCAACTTTGTTGAGACATTTTAGTCACATTTTTGTGACGTTTTGGTCAACTTATTTGTAACGTTTTTATCAATTTTATTGTGCGTTTGTGTCAACTTTTTTGTGACGTTTTTGACAACTTTGTTGAGATATTTTAGTCGCATTTTTGTGACGTTTTTTTCAATTTTGTTCTGATTTGTGTCAAATTATTTGTGACGTTTTTGTCAATTTTGTTGTGCATTTTTGTCAACTTTGAGACATTTTAGTCACATTTTTGTGACGTTTTTGTCAACTTATATGTAACGTATTTGTCAATTTTGTTGTGCGTTTTTGTCAACTTTGTTGAGACATTTTAGTCGCAATTTTGTGACTTTTTTGTAACGTTATTGTCAATTTTGTTGTGCGTTTTTGTAAACTTTTATGTCAACTTCGTTGAGACGTTTTTGTCAACTTTTTTGTGACGTTTTGTCAACTTATTTGTAACGTTTTTGTCAATTTTGTTGTGCGTTTTTGTAAACTTTTATGTAACTTTTTGTCAATTTTGTTGTGCGTTTTTGTCAACTTTGTTGAGACATTTTAAGCACATTTTGTGACGTTTTTGTCAACTTATTTGTAACGTTTTTGTCAATTTTGTTGTGCGTTTTTGTCAACTTTGTTGAGACATTTTAGTCGCAATTTTTTGACTTTTTTTGTCAATTTATTTGTAACGTTTTTGTCAATTTTGTTGTGCGTTTGTGTCAAATTTTTTCTGACGTTTTGGTCAATTTTGTTGTGCGTTTTTGTAAACTTTTATGTAACTTTTTGTCAATTTTGTTGTGCGTTTGTCAAATTTTTTCCGACGTTTTGGTCAATTTTGCTGTGCATTTTTGTCAACTTTGTTGAGACATTTTAGTCACATTTTTGTAACTTTTTGTCAACTTATTTGTAACGTTTTTGTCAATTTTGTTGTGCGTTTGTGTCAAATTTTTTCTGACGTTTTGGTCAATTTTGTTGTGCGTATTTGTCAACTTTGAGACATTTTAGTCGCACTTTTGTGACGTTTTTGTCAACTTTTTTGTGACGTTTTTGTCAACTTTTTTGTGACGTTTTTGACAACTTTGTTGAGATATTTTAGTCGCATTTTTGTGACGTTTTTGTCAATTTTGTTCTGATTTGTGTCAAATTATTTGAGACGTTTTTGTCAATTTTGTTGTGCATTTTTGTCAACTTTGAGACATTTTAGTCACATTTTTGTGACGTTTTTGTCAACTTATATGTAACGTATTTGTCAATTTTGTTGTGCGTTTGTGTCAACTTTGTTGAGACATTTTAGTCGCAATTTTGTGACTTTTTTTGTCAACTTATTTTTAACGTTTTTGTCAATTTTGTTGTGCGTTTGTCAACTTTGTTGAGACGTTTTAGTCGCAATTTTGTGACTTTTTTTGTCAACTTATTTGTAACGATTTTGTCAATTTTGTTGTGTGTTTATATCAAATTTTTTTTGACGTTTTTTCGACATTTTTGTGCTTTTTTGTCAACTTTGTTGGGACATTTTAGTCATTTTAGACATTTTAGTCGCATTTTTGTGACGTTTTTGTCAATTTTGTTCTGATTTGTGTCTAATTATTTGTGACGTTTTTGTCAACTTATTTGTAACGTTTTTGTCAATTTTGTTGTGCGTTTTTGTCAACTTTGTTGAGACATTTTAGTCGCAATTTTTTGACTTTTTTTGTCAATTTATTTGTAACGTTTTTGTCAATTTTGTTGTGCGTTTGTGTCAAATTTTTTCTGACGTTTTGGTCAATTTTGTTGTGCGTTTTTGGAAACTTTTATGTAACTTTTTGTCAATTTTGTTGTGCGTTTATGTCAAATTTTTTCCGAAGTTTTGGTCAATTTTGCTGTGCATTTTTGTCAACTTTGTTGAGACATTTTAGTCACATTTTTGTGACGTTTTTGTCAACTTATTTGTAACGTTTTTATCAATTTTATTGTGCGTTTGTGTCAAATTTTTTCTGACGTTTTGGTCAATTTTGTTGTGCGTTTTTGTCAACTTTGAGACATTTTAGTCGCAATTTTGTGACGTTTTTGTCAACTTTTTTGTGACGTTTTTGTCAACTTTTTTGTGACGTTTTTGACAACTTTGTTGAGATATTTTAGTCGCATTTTTGTGACGTTTTTTTCAATTTTATTCTGATTTGTGTCAAATTATTTGTGACGTTTTTGTCAATTTTGTTGTGCATTTTTGTCAATTTTGTTGTGCATTTTTGTCAACTTTGAGACATTTTAGTCACATTTTTGTGACGTTTTTGTCAACTTATATGTAACGTATTTGTCAATTTTGTTGTGCGTTTTTGTCAACTTTGTTGAGACATTTTAGTCGCAATTTTGTGACTTTTTTGTAACGTTATTCTCAATTTTGTTGTGCGTTTGTATCAAATTTTTTGTGACGTTTTGGTCAATTTTGTTGTGCGTTTTTGTAAACTTTTATGTAACTTTTTGTCAATTTTGTTGTGCGTTTTTGTCAACTTTGTTGAGACATTTTAAGCACATTTTGTGACGTTTTTGTCAACTTATTTGTAACGTTTTTGTCAATTTTGTTGTGCGTTTTTGTCAACTTTGTTGAGACATTTTAGTCGCAATTTTTTGACTTTTTTTGTCAATTTATTTGTAACGTTTTTGTCAATTTTGTTGTGCGTTTGTGTCAAATTTTTTCTGACGTTTTGGTCAATTTTGTTGTGCGTTTTTGTAAACTTTTATGTAACTTTTTGTCAACTTTGTTGTGCGTTTATGTCAAATTTTTCCCGACGTTTTGGTCAATTTTGCTGTGCATTTTTGTCAACTTTGTTGAGACATTTTAGTCACATTTTTGTAACTTTTTGTCAACTTATTTGTAACGTTTTTGTCAATTTTGTTGTGCGTTTGTGTCAAATTTTTTCTGACGTTTTGGTCAATTTTGTTGTGCGTATTTGTCAACTTTGAGACATTTTAGTCGCACTTTTGTGACGTTTTTGTCAACTTTTTTGTGACGTTTTTGTCAACTTTTTTGTGACGTTTTTGACAACTTTGTTGAGATATTTTAGTCGCATTTTTGTGACGTTTTTGTCAATTTTGTTCTGATTTGTGTCAAATTATTTGAGACGTTTTTGTCAATTTTGTTGTGCATTTTTGTCAACTTTGAGACATTTTAGTCACATTTTTGTGACGTTTTTGTCAACTTATATGTAACGTATTTGTCAATTTTGTTGTGCGTTTGTGTCAACTTTGTTGAGACATTTTAGTCGCAATTTTGTGACTTTTTTTGTCAACTTATTTTTAACGTTTTTGTCAATTTTGTTGTGCGTTTGTCAACTTTGTTGAGACGTTTTAGTCGCAATTTTGTGACTTTTTTTGTCAACTTATTTGTAACGATTTTGTCAATTTTGTTGTGTGTTTATATCAAATTTTTTTTGACGTTTATTCGACATTTTTGTGCTTTTTTGTCAACTTTGTTGGACATTTTAGTCATTTTAGACATTTTAGTCGCATTTTTGTGACGTTTTTGTCAATTTTGTTCTGATTTGTGTCTAATTATTTGTGACGTTTTTGTCAACTTATTTGTAACGTTTTTGTCAATTTTGTTGTGCGTTTTTGTCAACTTTGTTGAGACATTTTAGTCACATTTTTGTGACGTTTTGGTCAACTTATTTGTAATGTTTTTGTCAATTTTGTTGTGCGTTTATGTCAAATTTTTTCCGACGTTTTGGTCAATTTTGCCGTGCATTTTTGTCAACTTTGTTGAGACATTTTAGTCACATTTTTGTGACGTTTTGGTCAACTTATTTGTAACGTTTTTATCAATTTTATTGTGCGTTTGTGTCAACTTTTTTGTGACGTTTTTGACAACTTTGTTGAGATATTTTAGTCGCATTTTTGTGACGTTTTTTTCAATTTTGTTCCGATTTGTGTCAAATTATTTGTGACGTTTTTGTCAATTTTGTTGTGCATTTTTGTCAACTTTGAGACATTTTAGTCACATTTTTGTGACGTTTTTGTCAACTTATATGTAACGTATTTGTCAATTTTGTTGTGCGTTTTTGTCAACTTTGTTGAGACATTTTAGTCGCAATTTTGTGACTTTTTTGTAACGTTATTGTCAATTTTGTTGTGCGTTTTTGTAAACTTTTATGTCAACTTCGTTGAGACGTTTTTGTCAACTTTTTTGTGACGTTTTGTCAACTTATTTGTAACGTTTTTGTCAATTTTGTTGTGCGTTTTTGTAAACTTTTATGTAACTTTTTGTCAATTTTGTTGTGCGTTTTTGTCAACTTTGTTGAGACATTTTAAGCACATTTTGTGACGTTTTTGTCAACTTATTTGTAACGTTTTTGTCAATTTTGTTGTGCGTTTTTGTCAACTTTGTTGAGACATTTTAGTCGCAATTTTTTGACTTTTTTTGTCAATTTATTTGTAACGTTTTTGTCAATTTTGTTGTGCGTTTGTGTCAAATTTTTTCTGACGTTTTGGTCAATTTTGTTGTGCGTTTTTGTAAACTTTTATGTAACTTTTTGTCAATTTTGTTGTGCGTTTGTCAAATTTTTTCCGACGTTTTGATCAATTTTGCTGTGCATTTTTGTCAACTTTGTTGAGACATTTTAGTCACATTTTTGTGACGTTTTTGTCAACTCATTTGTAACGTTTTTGTCAATTTTGTTGTGCGTTTATGTCAAATTTTTTCCGAAGTTTTGGTCAATTTTGCTGTGCATTTTTGTCAACTTTGTTGAGACATTTTAGTCACATTTTTGTGACGTTTTTGTCAACTTATTTGTAACGTTTTTATCAATTTTATTGTGCGTTTGTGTCAAATTTTTTCTGACGTTTTGGTCAATTTTGTTGTGCGTTTTTGTCAACTTTGAGACATTTTAGTCGCAATTTTGTGACGTTTTTGTCAACTTTTTTGTGACGTTTTTGTCAACTTTTTTGTGACGTTTTTGACAACTTTGTTGAGATATTTTAGTCGCATTTTTGTGACGTTTTTTTCAATTTTGTTCTGATTTGTGTCAAATTATTTGTGACGTCTTTGTCAATTTTGTTGTGCATTTTTGTCAATTTTGTTGTGCATTTTTGTCAACTTTGAGACATTTTAGTCACATTTTTGTGACGTTTTTGTCAACTTATTTGTAACGTTGTCAATTTTGTTGTGCGTTTGTGTCAAATTTTTTCTGACGTTTTGGTCAATTTTGTTGTGCGTTTTTGTAAACTTTTATGTAACTTTTTGTCAACTTTGTTGTGCGTTTATGTCAAATTTTTTCCGACGTTTTGGTCAATTTTGCTGTGCATTTTTGTCAACTTTGTTGAGACATTTTAGTCGCATTTTTGTGACGTTTTTGTCAATTTTGTTCTGATTTGTGTCTAATTATTTGTGACGTTTTTGTCAACTTATTTGTAACGTTTTTGTCAATTTTGTTGTGCGTTTTTGTCAACTTTGTTGAGACATTTTAGTCGCAATTTTGTGACTTTTTTGTAACGTTATTGTCAATTTTGTTGTGCGTTTGTATCAAATTTTTTGTGACGTTTTGGTCAATTTTGTTGTGCGTTTTTGTAAACTTTTATGTAACTTTTTGTCAATTTTGTTGTGCGTTTTTGTCAACTTTGTTGAGACATTTTAAGCACATTTTGTGACGTTTTTGTCAACTTATTTGTAACGTTTTTGTCAATTTTGTTGTGCGTTTTTGTCAACTTTGTTGAGACATTTTAGTCGCAATTTTTTGACTTTTTTTGTCAATTTATTTGTAACGTTTTTGTCAATTTTGTTGTGCGTTTGTGTCAAATTTTTTCTGACGTTTTGGTCAATTTTGTTGTGCGTTTTTGTAAACTTTTATGTAACTTTTTGTCAACTTTGTTGTGCGTTTATGTCAAATTTTTTCCGACGTTTTGGTCAATTTTGCTGTGCATTTTTGTCAACTTTGTTGAGACATTTTAGTCACATTTTTGTAACTTTTTGTCAACTTATTTGTAACGTTTTTGTCAATTTTGTTGTGCGTTTGTGTCAAATTTTTTCTGACGTTTTGGTCAATTTTGTTGTGCGTATTTGTCAACTTTGAGACATTTTAGTCGCACTTTTGTGACGTTTTTGTCAACTTTTTTGTGACGTTTTTGTCAACTTTTTTGTGACGTTTTTGACAACTTTGTTGAGATATTTTAGTCGCATTTTTGTGACGTTTTTGTCAATTTTGTTCTGATTTGTGTCAAATTATTTGAGACGTTTTTGTCAATTTTGTTGTGCATTTTTGTCAACTTTGAGACATTTTAGTCACATTTTTGTGACGTTTTTGTCAACTTATATGTAACGTATTTGTCAATTTTGTTGTGCGTTTGTGTCAACTTTGTTGAGACATTTTAGTCGCAATTTTGTGACTTTTTTTGTCAACTTATTTTTAACGTTTTTGTCAATTTTGTTGTGCGTTTGTCAACTTTGTTGAGACGTTTTAGTCGCAATTTTGTGACTTTTTTTGTCAACTTATTTGTAACGATTTTGTCAATTTTGTTGTGTGTTTATATCAAATTTTTTTTGACGTTTTTTCGACATTTTTGTGCTTTTTTGTCAACTTTGTTGGACATTTTAGTCATTTTAGACATTTTAGTCGCATTTTTGTGACGTTTTTGTCAATTTTGTTCTGATTTGTGTCTAATTATTTGTGACGTTTTTGTCAACTTATTTGTAACGTTTTTGTCAATTTTGTTGTGCGTTTTTGTCAACTTTGTTGAGACATTTTAGTCGCAATTTTTTGACTTTTTTTGTCAATTTATTTGTAACGTTTTTGTCAATTTTGTTGTGCGTTTGTGTCAAATTTTTTCTGACGTTTTGGTCAATTTTGTTGTGCGTTTTTGTAAACTTTTATGTAACTTTTTGTCAATTTTGTTGTGCGTTTGTCAAATTTTTTCCGACGTTTTGATCAATTTTGCTGTGCATTTTTGTCAACTTTGTTGAGACATTTTAGTCACATTTTTGTGACGTTTTTGTCAACTCATTTGTAACGTTTTTGTCAATTTTGTTGTGCGTTGATGTCAAATTTTTTCCGAAGTTTTGGTCAATTTTGCTGTGCATTTTTGTCAACTTTGTTGAGACATTTTAGTCACATTTTTGTGACGTTTTTGTCAACTTATTTGTAACGTTTTTATCAATTTTATTGTGCGTTTGTGTCAAATTTTTTCTGACGTTTTGGTCAATTTTGTTGTGCGTTTTTGTCAACTTTGAGACATTTTAGTCGCAATTTTGTGACGTTTTTGTCAACTTTTTTGTGACGTTTTTGTCAACTTTTTTGTGACGTTTTTGACAACTTTGTTGAGATATTTTAGTCGCATTTTTGTGACGTTTTTTTCAATTTTGTTCTGATTTGTGTCAAATTATTTGTGACGTTTTTGTCAATTTTGTTGTGCATTTTTGTCAATTTTGTTGTGCATTTTTGTCAACTTTGAGACATTTTAGTCACATTTTTGTGACGTTTTTGTCAACTTATATGTAACGTATTTGTCAATTTTGTTGTGCGTTTTTGTCAACTTTGTTGAGACATTTTAGTCGCAATTTTGTGACTTTTTTGTAACGTTATTCTCAATTTTGTTGTGCGTTTGTATCAAATTTTTTGTGACGTTTTGGTCAATTTTGTTGTGCGTTTTTGTAAACTTTTATGTAACTTTTTGTCAATTTTGTTGTGCGTTTTTGTCAACTTTGTTGAGACATTTTAAGCACATTTTGTGACGTTTTTGTCAACTTATTTGTAACGTTTTTGTCAATTTTGTTGTGCGTTTTTGTCAACTTTGTTGAGACATTTTAGTCGCAATTTTTTGACTTTTTTTGTCAATTTATTTGTAACGTTTTTGTCAATTTTGTTGTGCGTTTGTGTCAAATTTTTTCTGACGTTTTGGTCAATTTTGTTGTGCGTTTTTGTAAACTTTTATGTAACTTTTTGTCAACTTTGTTGTGCGTTTATGTCAAATTTTTTCCGACGTTTTGGTCAATTTTGCTGTGCATTTTTGTCAACTTTGTTGAGACATTTTAGTCACATTTTTGTAACTTTTTGTCAACTTATTTGTAACGTTTTTGTCAATTTTGTTGTGCGTTTGTGTCAAATTTTTTATGACGTTTTGGTCAATTTTGTTGTGCGTATTTGTCAACTTTGAGACATTTTAGTCGCACTTTTGTGACGTTTTTGTCAACTTTTTTGTGACGTTTTTGTCAACTTTTTTGTGACGTTTTTGACAACTTTGTTGAGATATTTTAGTCGCATTTTTGTGACGTTTTTGTCAATTTTGTTCTGATTTGTGTCAAATTATTTGAGACGTTTTTGTCAATTTTGTTGTGCATTTTTGTCAACTTTGAGACATTTTAGTCACATTTTTGTGACGTTTTTGTCAACTTATATGTAACGTATTTGTCAATTTTGTTGTGCGTTTGTGTCAACTTTGTTGAGACATTTTAGTCGCAATTTTGTGACTTTTTTTGTCAACTTATTTTTAACGTTTTTGTCAATTTTGTTGTGCGTTTGTCAACTTTGTTGAGACGTTTTAGTCGCAATTTTGTGACTTTTTTTGTCAACTTATTTGTAACGATTTTGTCAATTTTGTTGTGTGTTTATATCAAATTTTTTTTGACGTTTTTTCGACATTTTTGTGCTTTTTTGTCAACTTTGTTGGACATTTTAGTCATTTTAGACATTTTAGTCGCATTTTTGTGACGTTTTTGTCAATTTTGTTCTGATTTGTGTCTAATTATTTGTGACGTTTTTGTCAACTTATTTGTAACGTTTTTGTCAATTTTGTTGTGCGTTTTTGTCAACTTTGTTGAGACATTTTAGTCGCAATTTTTTGACTTTTTTTGTCAATTTATTTGTAACGTTTTTGTCAATTTTGTTGTGCGTTTGTGTCAAATTTTTTCTGATGTTTTGGTCAATTTTGTTGTGCGTTTTTGTAAACTTTTATGTAACTTTTTGTCAATTTTGTTGTGCGTTTGTCAAATTTTTTCCGACGTTTTGATCAATTTTGCTGTGCATTTTTGTCAACTTTGTTGAGACATTTTAGTCACATTTTTGTGACGTTTTTGTCAACTCATTTGTAACGTTTTTGTCAATTTTGTTGTGCGTTGATGTCAAATTTTTTCCGAAGTTTTGGTCAATTTTGCTGTGCATTTTTGTCAACTTTGTTGAGACATTTTAGTCACATTTTTGTGACGTTTTTGTCAACTTATTTGTAACGTTTTTATCAATTTTATTGTGCGTTTGTGTCAAATTTTTTCTGACGTTTTGGTCAATTTTGTTGTGCGTTTTTGTCAACTTTGAGACATTTTAGTCGCAATTTTGTGACGTTTTTGTCAACTTTTTTGTGACGTTTTTGTCAACTTTTTTGTGACGTTTTTGACAACTTTGTTGAGATATTTTAGTCGCATTTTTGTGACGTTTTTTTCAATTTTGTTCTGATTTGTGTCAAATTATTTGTGACGTTTTTGTCAATTTTGTTGTGCATTTTTGTCAATTTTGTTGTGCATTTTTGTCAACTTTGAGACATTTTAGTCACATTTTTGTGACGTTTTTGTCAACTTATATGTAACGTATTTGTCAATTTTGTTGTGCGTTTTTGTCAACTTTGTTGAGACATTTTAGTCGCAATTTTGTGACTTTTTTGTAACGTTATTCTCAATTTTGTTGTGCGTTTGTATCAAATTTTTTGTGACGTTTTGGTCAATTTTGTTGTGCGTTTTTGTAAACTTTTATGTAACTTTTTGTCAATTTTGTTGTGCGTTTTTGTCAACTTTGTTGAGACATTTTAAGCACATTTTGTGACGTTTTTGTCAACTTATTTGTAACGTTTTTGTCAATTTTGTTGTGCGTTTTTGTCAACTTTGTTGAGACATTTTAGTCGCAATTTTTTGACTTTTTTTGTCAATTTATTTGTAACGTTTTTGTCAATTTTGTTGTGCGTTTGTGTCAAATTTTTTCTGACGTTTTGGTCAATTTTGTTGTGCGTTTTTGTAAACTTTTATGTAACTTTTTGTCAATTTTGTTGTGCGTTTGTCAAATTTTTTCCGACGTTTTGATCAATTTTGCTGTGCATTTTTGTCAACTTTGTTGAGACATTTTAGTCACATTTTTGTGACGTTTTTGTCAACTCATTTGTAACGTTTTTGTCAATTTTGTTGTGCGTTTATGTCAAATTTTTTCCGAAGTTTTGGTCAATTTTGCTGTGCATTTTTGTCAACTTTGTTGAGACATTTTAGTCACATTTTTGTGACGTTTTTGTCAACTTATTTGTAACGTTTTTATCAATTTTATTGTGCGTTTGTGTCAAATTTTTTCTGACGTTTTGGTCAATTTTGTTGTGCGTTTTTGTCAACTTTGAGACATTTTAGTCGCAATTTTGTGACGTTTTTGTCAACTTTTTTGTGACGTTTTTGTCAACTTTTTTGTGACGTTTTTGACAACTTTGTTGAGATATTTTAGTCGCATTTTTGTGACGTTTTTTTCAATTTTGTTCTGATTTGTGTCAAATTATTTGTGACGTTTTTGTCAATTTTGTTGTGCATTTTTGTCAATTTTGTTGTGCATTTTTGTCAACTTTGAGACATTTTAGTCACATTTTTGTGACGTTTTTGTCAACTTATATGTAACGTATTTGTCAATTTTGTTGTGCGTTTTTGTCAACTTTGTTGAGACATTTTAGTCGCAATTTTGTGACTTTTTTGTAACGTTATTCTCAATTTTGTTGTGCGTTTGTATCAAATTTTTTGTGACGTTTTGGTCAATTTTGTTGTGCGTTTTTGTAAACTTTTATGTAACTTTTTGTCAATTTTGTTGTGCGTTTTTGTCAACTTTGTTGAGACATTTTAAGCACATTTTGTGACGTTTTTGTCAACTTATTTGTAACGTTTTTGTCAATTTTGTTGTGCGTTTTTGTCAACTTTGTTGAGACATTTTAGTCGCAATTTTTTGACTTTTTTTGTCAATTTATTTGTAACGTTTTTGTCAATTTTGTTGTGCGTTTGTGTCAAATTTTTTCTGACGTTTTGGTCAATTTTGTTGTGCGTTTTTGTAAACTTTTATGTAACTTTTTGTCAACTTTGTTGTGCGTTTATGTCAAATTTTTTCCGAAGTTTTGGTCAATTTTGCTGTGCATTTTTGTCAACTTTGTTGAGACATTTTAGTCACATTTTTGTGACGTTTTTGTCAACTTATTTGTAACGTTTTTATCAATTTTATTGTGCGTTTGTGTCAAATTTTTTCTGACGTTTTGGTCAATTTTGTTGTGCGTTTTTGTCAACTTTGAGACATTTTAGTCGCAATTTTGTGACGTTTTTGTCAACTTTTTTGTGACGTTTTTGTCAACTTTTTTGTGACGTTTTTGACAACTTTGTTGAGATATTTTAGTCGCATTTTTGTGACGTTTTTTTCAATTTTGTTCTGATTTGTGTCAAATTATTTGTGACGTTTTTGTCAATTTTGTTGTGCATTTTTGTCAATTTTGTTGTGCATTTTTGTCAACTTTGAGACATTTTAGTCACATTTTTGTGACGTTTTTGTCAACTTATATGTAACGTATTTGTCAATTTTGTTGTGCGTTTTTGTCAACTTTGTTGAGACATTTTAGTCGCAATTTTGTGACTTTTTTGTAACGTTATTCTCAATTTTGTTGTGCGTTTGTATCAAATTTTTTGTGACGTTTTGGTCAATTTTGTTGTGCGTTTTTGTAAACTTTTATGTAACTTTTTGTCAATTTTGTTGTGCGTTTTTGTCAACTTTGTTGAGACATTTTAAGCACATTTTGTGACGTTTTTGTCAACTTATTTGTAACGTTTTTGTCAATTTTGTTGTGCGTTTTTGTCAACTTTGTTGAGACATTTTAGTCGCAATTTTTTGACTTTTTTTGTCAATTTATTTGTAACGTTTTTGTCAATTTTGTTGTGCGTTTGTGTCAAATTTTTTCTGACGTTTTGGTCAATTTTGTTGTGCGTTTTTGTAAACTTTTATGTAACTTTTTGTCAACTTTGTTGTGCGTTTATGTCAAATTTTTTCCGACGTTTTGGTCAATTTTGCTGTGCATTTTTGTCAACTTTGTTGAGACATTTTAGTCACATTTTTGTAACTTTTTGTCAACTTATTTGTAACGTTTTTGTCAATTTTGTTGTGCGTTTGTGTCAAATTTTTTATGACGTTTTGGTCAATTTTGTTGTGCGTATTTGTCAACTTTGAGACATTTTAGTCGCACTTTTGTGACGTTTTTGTCAACTTTTTTGTGACGTTTTTGTCAACTTTTTTGTGACGTTTTTGACAACTTTGTTGAGATATTTTAGTCGCATTTTTGTGACGTTTTTGTCAATTTTGTTCTGATTTGTGTCAAATTATTTGAGACGTTTTTGTCAATTTTGTTGTGCATTTTTGTCAACTTTGAGACATTTTAGTCACATTTTTGTGACGTTTTTGTCAACTTATATGTAACGTATTTTTCAATTTTGTTGTGCGTTTGTGTCAACTTTGTTGAGACATTTTAGTCGCAATTTTGTGACTTTTTTTGTCAACTTATTTGTAACGATTTTGTCAATTTTGTTGTGTGTTTATATCAAATTTTTTTTGACGTTTTTTCGACATTTTTGTGCTTTTTTGTCAACTTTGTTGGACATTTTAGTCATTTTAGACATTTTAGTCGCATTTTTGTGACGTTTTTGTCAATTTTGTTCTGATTTGTGTCTAATTATTTGTGACGTTTTTGTCAACTTATTTGTAACGTTTTTGTCAATTTTGTTGTGCGTTTTTGTCAACTTTGTTGAGACATTTTAGTCGCAATTTTTTGACTTTTTTTGTCAATTTATTTGTAACGTTTTTGTCAATTTTGTTGTGCGTTTGTGTCAAATTTTTTCTGACGTTTTGGTCAATTTTGTTGTGCGTTTTTGTAAACTTTTATGTAACTTTTTGTCAATTTTGTTGTGCGTTTGTCAAATTTTTTCCGACGTTTTGATCAATTTTGCTGTGCATTTTTGTCAACTTTGTTGAGACATTTTAGTCACATTTTTGTGACGTTTTTGTCAACTCATTTGTAACGTTTTTGTCAATTTTGTTGAGACAATTTAGTTGCAATTTTGTGACGTTTTTGTCAACTTTTTTGTGCGTTTTTGTCAACTTTGTTGAGACATTTTTGTCGCAATTTTGTGACTTTTTTTATCAACTTATTTGTAACGTTGTCAATTTTGTTGTGCGTTTGTGTCAAATTTTTTGTGCGTTTTTGACAACTTTGTTGAGATATTTTAGTCGCATTTTTGTGACGTTTTTGTCAATTTTGTTCTGATTTGTGTCAAATTATTTGTGACGTTTTGGTCAATTTTGTTTTGCATTTTTGTCAACTTTTATGTAACTTTTTGTCAATTTTGTTGTGCGTTTGTCAACTTTGTTGAGACATTTTAGTCGCAATTTTGTGACTTTTTTGTCAACTTATTTGTAAAGTTTTTGTCAATTTTGTTGTGCGTTTGTGTTAAATTTTTTCTGACGTTTTGGTCAGTTTTGTTGTGCGTTTTTGTAAACTTTTATGTAACTTTCTGTCAACTTTGTTGAGACATTTTAGTCGCAATTTTGTGACTTTTTTGTCAACTTATTTGTAAAGTTTTTGTCAATTTTGTTGTGCCTTTGTGTCAAATTTTTTGTGACGTATTGGTCAATTTTGTTGTGCGTTTTTGTCAACTTTGTTGAGATATTTTAGTCGCATTTTTGTGACGTTTTTGTCAATTTTGTTCTGCATTTTTGTCAACTTTGTTGAGACATTTTAGTCACATTTTTGTCAACTTATTTGTAACGTTGTTGTCAATTTTGTTGTGCGTTTGTGTCATTTTTGTGACGTTTTGGTCAATTTTGTTGTGCATTTTTGTCAACTTTGTTGAGACATTTTAGTCACAATTTTGTGACGTTTTTGTCAACTTCTTTGTAACGTTTTTGTCAATTTTGTTGTGCGTTTGTGTCAAATTTTTTGACGTTTTTGTCAACTTTGTGTGTTGTTGTCAACTTTGTTGAGACATTTTAGTCGCATTTTGTGCATTTTTTGTTACATCTTTGTCACTTTGTCAACTTTGTTGTGATGTTTTTGTCGCCTTCTTTGTTGCCTATTTTTAGATGTTTTTCTCGCCTTTTTTGTGACGTTTTTGTCAACTTTGTTGAGATATTTTAGTCGCATTTTTGTGACATTTTTGTCAATTTTGTTCTCATTTGTGTCAAATTATTTGTGACATTTTTGTCAATTTTGTTGTGCATTTGTGTCAAATTTTGTTGCCTATTTTTAGATGTTTTTTGTCGCCTTTTTGTGCGTTTTTGTCAAATTTTTTGTGAGTTTTTGGTCAATTTGTTGTGCGTTTTTGTCAACTTTGTTGAGACATTTTAGTCGCAATTTTGTGACGTTTTGTCAATTTTGTTTGTGCTTTTTTGTCAACTTTTTTGTGACGTTTTGTCAATTTTGTTGTGCGTTTTTGTAAACTTTTATGTAACTTTTTGTCAATTTGTTGAGAAATTTTAGTCGCAATTTTGTGACGTTTTTGTCAACTTATTTGTAACGTTTTTGTCAATTTTGTTGTGCGTTTGTTAAATTTTTTCTGACGTTTTGGTCAATTTTGTTGTGCGTTTTTGTAAACTTTTATGTAACTTTTTGTCAATTTGTTGAGAAATTTTAGTCGCAATTTTGTAACGTTTTTGTCAATTTTGTTGTGCGTTTGTGTCAAATTTTTTGTGCGTTGTTGACAACTTTGTTGAGATATTTTAGTCGCATTTTTGTAACGTTTTTGTCAATTTTGTTGTGCGTTTGTGTCAAATTTTTTGTGACGTTTTGGTCAATTTTGTTGTGCATTTGTGTCGAATATTTTGTGACATTTTGGTCAATTTTGTTGTGCGTTTATGTAAACTTTTATGTCAACTTTGTTGAGACGTTTTGTAAACTTTTTTGTAACTTTTTGTCAATTTTGTTGTGCGTTTGTGTCATTTTTTGTGACGTTTTTGTCAACTTTTTTGTGCGTTTTTGTCAACTTTGAGACATTTTAGTCGCAATTTTGTGACTTTTTTGTTAACTTATTTGTAACGTTTTTGTCAATTTTGTTGTGCATTTGTGTCAACTTTGTTGAGACATTTTAGTCGCAATTTTGTGACGTTTTTGTCAATTTTGTTGTGCGTTTGTATCAAATTTGTGACGTTTTGGTCAATTTTGTTGAAACATTTTAGTCACATTTTTGTGACGTTTTTGTCAACTTATTCATAACGTTTTTGTCAATTTTGTTGAGCGTTTGTGTCAAATTTTTTGTGCGTTTTTGACAACTTTGTTGAGATATTTTAGTCACATTTTTGTGACGTTTTTGTCAATTTTGTTCTGATTTGTGTCAAATTATTTGTGACGTTTTGGTCAATTTTGTTGTGCGTTTTTGTCAACTTTGTTGAGACATTTTAGTCGCAATTTTGTGACTTTTTTATCAACTTATTTGTAACTTTTTGTCAATTTTGTTGTGCGTTTGTGTCAAATTTTTTGTGACGTTTTTGTCAACTTTGTTGAGATATTTTAGTCGCATTTTTGTGACGTTTGTCAATTTTGTTCTGATTTGTGTCAAATTATTTGAGACGTTTTGGTCAATTTTGTTGTGCGTTTTTGTCAACTTTGTTGAGACAATTTAGTTTCAATTTTGTGACATTTTTGTCAACTTATTTGTGACGTTTTGTAAATTTTGTTGTGCGTTTGTGTAAAATTTTTTGACTTTTTGTCAACTTTTTTGTGCGTTATTGTCAACTTTGTTGAGACATTTTATTTGCAATTTTGTGACTTTTTTGTCAACTCATTTTTAACGGTTTTGTCAATTTTGTTGTGCGTTTGTGTCAAATTTTTTGTCACGTTTTTGTCAATTTTGTTGTGCATTTTTGTCAACTTTGTTGAGACATTTAAGTCACATTTTGTGACGTTTTTGTCAACTTATTTGTAACGTTTTTGTCAATTTTGTTGTGCGTTTGTGTCAAATTTTGTGACTTTTTAGTCAATTTTGTTGTGCGTTTTTGTAAACTTTTATGTAACTTTTTGTCAATTTTGTTGTGCGTTTGTGTCAAATATTTTGTGGCGTTTTGGTCAATTTTGTTGTGCGTTTATGTAAACTTTTATGTCAACTTTGTTGAGACATTTTAGTCGCATTTTTGTGACGTTTTTGTTAACTTATTTATGCGTTTGTCAACTTTGAGACATTTTAGTCGCAATTTTGTGACTTTTTTGTTAACTTATTTGTGACGTTTTGTAAATTTTGTTGTGCGTTTGTGTAAAATTTTTTGTGACTTTTTGTCAACTTTTTTGTGCGTTATTGTCAACTTTGTTGAGACATTTTAGTCACATTTTTGTGACGTTTTTGTTAACTTATTTGTGCGTTTTTGTCAACTTTGAGACATTTTAGTCGCAATTTTGTGACTTTTTTGTTAACTTATTTGTAACGTTTTTGTCAATTTTGTTGTGCGTTTGTGTCAAATTTTTTCATCACGTTTGGTCAATTTTGTTGTGCATTTTTGTCAACTTTGTTGAAACATTTTAGTCACATTTTTGTGACGTTTTTGTCAACTTATTCATAACGTTTTTGTCAATTTTGTTGAGCGTTTGTGTCAAATTTTTTGTGCGTTGGTGACAACTTTGTTGAGATATTTTAGTCGCATTTTTGTGACGTTTTTGTCAATTTTGTTGTGCGTTTGTGTCAAATTGTTTCTGACGTTTTGGTCAATTTTGTTGTACGTTTTTGTCAATTTTGTTGTGCGTTTTTGTCAACTTTGTTGAAACATTGTAGTTGCAATTTTGTGACGTTTTTGTCAATTTTGTTCTGATTTGTGTCAAATTATTTGTGACGTTTTGGTCAATTTTGTTTTGCATTTTTGTCAACTTTGTTGAAACATTTTAGTCACATTTTTGTGACGTTTTTGTCAACTTATTCATAACGTTTTTGTCAATTTTGTTGAGCGTTTGTGTCAAATTTTTTGTGCGTTGTTGACAACTTTGTTGAGATATTTTAGTCGCATTTTTGTGACGTTTTTGTCAATTTTGTTGTGCGTTTGTGTCAAATTGTTTCTGACGTTTTGGTCAATTTTGTTGTGCGTTTTTGTCAACTTTGTTGAGACATTTTAGTCGCAATTTTGTGACTTTTTTGTCAACTTATTTGTAAAGTTTTTGTCAATTTTGTTGTGCGTTTGTGTTAAATTTTTTCTGACGTTTTGGTCAATTTTGTTGTGCGTTTTTGTAAACTTTTATGTAACTTTTTGTCAATTTTGTGACATTTTTTGTCAACTTATTTGTAACGTTGTTGTCAATTTTGTTGTGCGTTTGTGTCATTTTTGTGACGTTTTGGTCAATTTTGTTGTGCATTTTTGTCAACTTTGTTGAGACATTTTAGTCACAATTTTGTGACGTTTTTGTCAACTTCTTTGTAACGTTTTTGTCAATTTTGTTGTGCGTTTGTGTCAAATTTTTTGACGTTTTTGTCAACTTTGTGTGTTGTTGTCAACTTTGTTGAGACATTTTAGTCGCATTTTGTGCATTTTTTGTTACATCTTTGTCACTTTTTGTCAACTTTGTTGTGATGTTTTTGTCGCCTTCTTTGTTGCCTATTTTTAGATGTTTTTCTCGCATTTTTTGTGACGTTTTTGTCAACTTTGTTGAGATATTTTAGTCGCATTTTTGTGACATTTTTGTCAATTTTGTTCTCATTTGTGTCAAATTATTTGTGACATTTTTGTCAATTTTGTTGTGCATTTGTGTCAAATTTTGTTGCCTATTTTTAGATGTTTTTTGTCGCCTTTTTGTGCGTTTTTGTCAAATTTTTTGTGAGTTTTTGGTCAATTTGTTGTGCGTTTTTGTCAACTTTGTTGAGACATTTTAGTCGCAATTTTGTGACGTTTTGTCAATTTTGTTTGTGCTTTTTTGTCAACTTTTTTGTGACGTTTTGTCAATTTTGTTGTGCGTTTTTGTAAACTTTTATGTAACTTTTTGTCAATTTGTTGAGAAATTTTAGTCGCAATTTTGTGACGTTTTTGTCAACTTATTTGTAACGTTTTTGTCAATTTTGTTGTGCGTTTGTTAAATTTTTTCTGACGTTTTGGTCAATTTTGTTGTGCGTTTTTGTAAACTTTTATGTAACTTTTTGTCAATTTGTTGAGAAATTTTAGTCGCAATTTTGTAACGTTTTTGTCAATTTTGTTGTGCGTTTGTGTCAAATTTTTTGTGCGTTGTTGACAACTTTGTTGAGATATTTTAGTCGCATTTTTGTAACGTTTTTGTCAATTTTGTTGTGCGTTTGTGTCAAATTTTTTGTGACGTTTTGGTCAATTTTGTTGTGCATTTGTGTCGAATATTTTGTGACATTTTGGTCAATTTTGTTGTGCGTTTATGTAAACTTTTATGTCAACTTTGTTGAGACGTTTTGTAAACTTTTTTGTAACTTTTTGTCAATTTTGTTGTGCGTTTGTGTCATTTTTTGTGACGTTTTTGTCAACTTTTTTGTGCGTTTTTGTCAACTTTGAGACATTTTAGTCGCAATTTTGTGACTTTTTTGTTAACTTATTTGTAACGTTTTTGTCAATTTTGTTGTGCATTTGTGTCAACTTTGTTGAGACATTTTAGTCGCAATTTTGTGACGTTTTTGTCAATTTTGTTGTGCGTTTGTATCAAATTTGTGACGTTTTGGTCAATTTTGTTGAAACATTTTAGTCACATTTTTGTGACGTTTTTGTCAACTTATTCATAACGTTTTTGTCAATTTTGTTGAGCGTTTGTGTCAAATTTTTTGTGCGTTTTTGACAACTTTGTTGAGATATTTTAGTCACATTTTTGTGACGTTTTTGTCAATTTTGTTCTGATTTGTGTCAAATTATTTGTGACGTTTTGGTCAATTTTGTTGTGCGTTTTTGTCAACTTTGTTGAGACATTTTAGTCGCAATTTTGTGACTTTTTTATCAACTTATTTGTAACTTTTTGTCAATTTTGTTGTGCGTTTGTGTCAAATTTTTTGTGACGTTTTTGTCAACTTTGTTGAGATATTTTAGTCGCATTTTTGTGACGTTTGTCAATTTTGTTCTGATTTGTGTCAAATTATTTGAGACGTTTTGGTCAATTTTGTTGTGCGTTTTTGTCAACTTTGTTGAGACAATTTAGTTTCAATTTTGTGACATTTTTGTCAACTTATTTGTGACGTTTTGTAAATTTTGTTGTGCGTTTGTGTAAAATTTTTTGACTTTTTGTCAACTTTTTTGTGCGTTATTGTCAACTTTGTTGAGACATTTTATTTGCAATTTTGTGACTTTTTTGTCAACTCATTTTTAACGGTTTTGTCAATTTTGTTGTGCGTTTGTGTCAAATTTTTTGTCACGTTTTTGTCAATTTTGTTGTGCATTTTTGTCAACTTTGTTGAGACATTTAAGTCACATTTTGTGACGTTTTTGTCAACTTATTTGTAACGTTTTTGTCAATTTTGTTGTGCGTTTGTGTCAAATTTTGTGACTTTTTAGTCAATTTTGTTGTGCGTTTTTGTAAACTTTTATGTAACTTTTTGTCAATTTTGTTGTGCGTTTGTGTCAAATATTTTGTGGCGTTTTGGTCAATTTTGTTGTGCGTTTATGTAAACTTTTATGTCAACTTTGTTGAGACATTTTAGTCGCATTTTTGTGACGTTTTTGTTAACTTATTTATGCGTTTGTCAACTTTGAGACATTTTAGTCGCAATTTTGTGACTTTTTTGTTAACTTATTTGTAACGTTTTTGTCAATTTTGTTGTGCGTTTGTGTCAAATTTTTTCATCACGTTTGGTCAATTTTGTTGTGCATTTTTGTCAACTTTGTTGAGACATTTTAGTCACATTTTTGTGACGTTTTTGTCAATTTTGTTGTGCGTTTTTGTCAACTTTGTTGAAACATTGTAGTTGCAATTTTGTGACGTTTTTGTCAATTTTGTTCTGATTTGTGTCAAATTATTTGTGACGTTTTGGTCAATTTTGTTTTGCATTTTTGTCAACTTTGTTGAAACATTTTAGTCACATTTTTGTGACGTTTTTGTCAACTTATTCATAACGTTTTTGTCAATTTTGTTGAGCGTTTGTGTCAAATTTTTTGTGCGTTGTTGACAACTTTGTTGAGATATTTTAGTCGCATTTTTGTGACGTTTTTGTCAATTTTGTTGTGCGTTTGTGTCAAATTGTTTCTGACGTTTTGGTCAATTTTGTTGTGCGTTTTTGTCAACTTTGTTGAGACATTTTAGTCGCAATTTTGTGACTTTTTTGTCAACTTATTTGTAAAGTTTTTGTCAATTTTGTTGTGCGTTTGTGTTAAATTTTTTCTGACGTTTTGGTCAATTTTGTTGTGCGTTTTTGTAAACTTTTATGTAACTTTTTGTCAATTTTGTGACATTTTTTGTCAACTTATTTGTAACGTTTTTGTCAATTTTGTTGTGCGTTTGTGTCAAATATTTTGTGACGTTTTGGTCAATTTTGTTGTGCGTTTATGTAAACTTTTATGTCAACTTTGTTGAGACATTTTAGTCGCATTTTTGTGACGTTTTTGTCAACTTTTTTGTAACTTTTTGTCAATTTTGTTGTGCGTTTGTGTCATTTTTTGTGACGTTTTTTTTTCAACTTTTTTGTGCGTTTTTGTCAACTTTGAGACATTTTAGTCGCAATTTTGTGACTTTTTTTAACTTATTTGTAACGTTTTTGTCAATTTTGTTGTGCGTTTGTGTCAAATTTTTTTTATCACGTTTGGTCAATTTTGTTGTGCATTTTTGTCAACTTTGTTGAGACATTTTAGTTGCAATTTTGTGACTTTTTTTGTTAACTTTTATGTAACTTTGTCAATTTTGTTGTGCATTTTTGTCAACTTTGTTGAGACATTTAAGTCACATTTTGTGACGTTTTTGTCAACTTATTTGTAACGTTTTTGTCAATTTTGTTGTGCGTTTGTGTCAAATTTTGTGACTTTTTAGTCAATTTTGTTGTGCGTTTTTGTAAACTTTTATGTAACTTTTTGTCAATTTTGTTGTGCGTTTGTGTCAAATATTTTGTGGCGTTTTGGTCAATTTTGTTGTGCGTTTATGTAAACTTTTATGTCAACTTTGTTGAGACATTTTAGTCGCATTTTTGTGACGTTTTTGTTAACTTATTTATGCGTTTGTCAACTTTGAGACATTTTAGTCGCAATTTTGTGACTTTTTTGTTAACTTATTTGTGACGTTTTGTAAATTTTGTTGTGCGTTTGTGTAAAATTTTTTGTGACTTTTTGTCAACTTTTTTGTGCGTTATTGTCAACTTTGTTGAGACATTTTAGTCACATTTTTGTGACGTTTTTGTTAACTTATTTGTGCGTTTTTGTCAACTTTGAGACATTTTAGTCGCAATTTTGTGACTTTTTTGTTAACTTATTTGTAACGTTTTTGTCAATTTTGTTGTGCGTTTGTGTCAAATTTTTTCATCACGTTTGGTCAATTTTGTTGTGCATTTTTGTCAACTTTGTTGAGACATTTTAGTCACATTTTTGTGACGTTTTTGTCAATTTTGTTGTGCGTTTTTGTCAACTTTGTTGAAACATTGTAGTTGCAATTTTGTGACGTTTTTGTCAATTTTGTTCTGATTTGTGTCAAATTATTTGTGACGTTTTGGTCAATTTTGTTTTGCATTTTTGTCAACTTTGTTGAAACATTTTAGTCACATTTTTGTGACGTTTTTGTCAACTTATTCATAACGTTTTTGTCAATTTTGTTGAGCGTTTGTGTCAAATTTTTTGTGCGTTGTTGACAACTTTGTTGAGATATTTTAGTCGCATTTTTGTGACGTTTTTGTCAATTTTGTTGTGCGTTTGTGTCAAATTGTTTCTGACGTTTTGGTCAATTTTGTTGTGCGTTTTTGTCAACTTTGTTGAGACATTTTAGTCGCAATTTTGTGACTTTTTTGTCAACTTATTTGTAAAGTTTTTGTCAATTTTGTTGTGCGTTTGTGTTAAATTTTTTCTGACGTTTTGGTCAATTTTGTTGTGCGTTTTTGTAAACTTTTATGTAACTTTTTGTCAATTTTGTGACATTTTTTGTCAACTTATTTGTAACGTTTTTGTCAATTTTGTTGTGCGTTTGTGTCAAATATTTTGTGACGTTTTGGTCAATTTTGTTGTGCGTTTTTGTCAACTTTTTTGTGACGTTTTTTTAAACTTTTTTTGTAACTTTTTGTCAATTTTGTTGTGCGTTTGTGTAAAATTTTTTGTGACTTTTTGTCAACTTTTTTGTGCGTTTTTGTCAACTTTGAGACATTTTAGTCGCAATTTTGTGACTTTTTTGTTAACTTATTTGTAACGTTTTTGTCAATTTTGTATACGTTTGTGTCAAATTTTTTTATCACGTTTTGGTCAATTTTGTTGTGCGTTTTTGTAAACTTTTATGTAACTTTTTGTCAATTTTGTTGTGCGTTTTTGTCAACTTTGTTGAGACATTTTAGTCGCAATTTTGTGACGTTTTTTTAAACTTTTTTTGTAACTTTTTGTCAATTTTGTTGTGCGTTTGTGTAAAATTTTTTGTGACGTTTTGGTCAATTTTGTTGTGCGTTTTTGTCAACTTTTTTGTGACGTTTTTTTAAACTTTTTTTGTAACTTTTTGTCAATTTTGTTGTGCGTTTTTGTCAACTTTTTTGTGACGTTTTTTTAAACTTTTTTTGTGACGTTTTTGTCAATTTTGTTTTGATTTGTGTCAAATTTTTTGTGACGTTTTTGTCAACTTTGTTGAGATATTTTAGTCGCATTTTTGTGACGTTTTTGTCAATTTTGTTGTGCGTTTTTGTAAACTTTTATGTAACTTTTTGTCAATTTTGTTGTGCGTTTTTGTCAACTTTGTTGAGACATTTTAGTCGCATTTTTGTGACGTTTTTGTCAACTTTTTTGTAACTTTTTGTCAATTTTGTTGTGCGTTTGTGTCATTTTTTGTGACGTTTTTTTTTTCAACTTTTTTGTGCGTTTTTGTCAACTTTGAGACATTTTAGTCGCAATTTTGTGACTTTTTTTGTTAACTTATTTGTAACGTTTTTGTCAATTTTGTTGTGTGTTTGTGTCAAATTTTTTTTATCACGTTTGGTCAATTTTGTTGTGCATTTTTGTCAACTTTGTTGAGACATTTTAGTTGCAATTTTGTGACTTTTTTTGTTAACTTATTTGTAACGTTTTTGTCAATTTTGTTGTGCGTTTGTGTCAAATTTTTTTATCACGTTTGGTCAATTTTGTTGTGCATTTTTGTCAACTTTGTTGAGACATTTTAGTTGCAATTTTGTGACGTTTTTGTCAACTTATTTGTAACGTTTTTGTCAATTTTGTTGTGCGTTTGTATCAAATTTGTGACGTTTTGGTCAATTTTGTTGTGCGTTTTTGTCAACTTTTTTGTGACTTTTTGTCAATTTTGTTGTGCGTTTGTGTCAAATTTTTTGTGACGTTTTTGTCAACTTTTTTTGGCATTTTTGTCAACTTTGTTGAGACATTTTAGTCACATTTTTGTAACGTTTTTGTCAATTTTGTTGTGCGTTTGTGTTAAAGTTTTTGTGACGTTTTGGTCAATTTTGTTGTGCGTTTTGTAAACTTTTATGTCAACTTTGTTGAGACATTTTAGTCGCATTTTTGTGGCGTTTTTGTCAACTTTTTTGTGCGTTTGTGTAAAATTTTTTGTGACTTTTTGTCAACTTTTTTGTGCGTTTTTGTCAACTTTGTTGAGAAATTTTAGTTGCAATTTTGTGACTTTTTTGTCAACTCATTTTTAACGGTTTTGTCAATTTTGTTGTGCGTTTGTGTCAAATTTTTTGTCACGTTTTGGTCAATTTTGTTGTGCATTTTTGTCAACTTTATTGAGACATTTTAGTCACATTTTGTGACGTTTTTGTCAACTTATTTGTAACGTTTTTTTAAACTTTTTAGGTAACTTTTTGTCAATTTTGTTGAGACATTTTAGTCACATTTGTGACGTTTTTGTCAATTTTGTTGTGCGTTTTTGTAAACTTTTATGTAACTTTTTGTCAATTTTGTTGTGCGTTTTTGTCAAATTTTTTGTGACGTTTTTGTCAACTTTGTTGAGATATTTTAGTCGCAATTTTGTAATGTTTTTGTCAACTTTTTTGTGAAGTTTTTGTCAACTTTTTAGTAACTTTGTCAATTTTGTTGTGCGTTTGTATCAAATTTGTGACGTTTTTGACAACTTTGTTGAGATATTTTAGTTGCATTTTTGTGACGTTGTTGTCAATTTTGTTCTGATTTGTGTCAAATTATTTGTGACGTTTTGGTCAATTTTGTTTTGCATTTTTGTCAACTTTTATGTAACTTTTTGTCAATTTTGTTGTGCGTTTGTGTTAAATTTTTTCTGACGTTTTGGTCAGTTTTGTTGTGCGTTTTTGTAAACTTTTATGTAACTTTCTGTCAACTTTGTTGAGACATTTTAGTCGCAATTTTGTGACTTTTTTGTCAACTTATTTGTAAAGTTTTTGTCAATTTTGTTGTGCCTTTGTGTCAAATTTTTTGTGACGTATTGGTCAATTTTGTTGTGCGTTTTTGTCAACTTTGTTGAGATATTTTAGTCGCATTTTTGTGACGTTTTTGTCAATTTTGTTCTGCATTTTTGTCAACTTTGTTGAGACATTTTAGTCACATTTTTGTCAACTTATTTGTAACGTTGTTGTCAATTTTGTTGTGCGTTTGTGTCATTTTTGTGACGTTTTGGTCAATTTTGTTGTGCGTTTTTGTAAACTTTTATGTAACTTTTTGTCAATTTTGTTGTGCGTTTTTGTCAACTTTGTTGAGACATTTTAGTCACAATTTTGTGACGTTTTTGTCAACTTCTTTGTAACGTTTTTGTCAATTTTGTTGTGCGTTTGTGTCAAATTTTTTGTGACGTTTTTGTCAACTTTGTCACTTTTTGTCAACTTTGTTGTGATGTTTTTGTCGCCTTCTTTGTTGCCTATTTTTAGATGTTTTTCTCGCCTTTTTTGTGACGTTTTTGTCAACTTTGTTGAGATATTTTAGTCGCATTTTTGTGACATTTTTGTCAATTTTGTTCTCATTTGTGTCAAATTATTTGTGACATTTTTGTCAATTTTGTTGTGCATTTGTGTCAAATTTTGTTGCCTATTTTTAGATGTTTTCTGTCGCCTTTTTGTGCGTTTTTGTCAAATTTTTTGTGAGTTTTTGGTCAATTTGTTGTGCGTTTTTGTCAACTTTGTTGAGACATTTTAGTCGCAATTTTGTGACGTTTTGTCAATTTTGTTTGTGCTTTTTTGTCAACTTTTTTGTGACGTTTTTGTCAACTTATTTATAACGTTTTTGTCAATTTTGTTGTGCGTTTGTTAAATTTTTTCTGACGTTTTGGTCAATTTTGTTGTGCGTTTTTGTAAACTTTTATGTAACTTTTTGTCAATTTGTTGAGAAATTTTAGTCGCAATTTTGTGACTTTTTTTGTCAACTTATTTGTAACGTTTTTGTCAATTTTGTTGTGCGTTTATGTAAACTTTTATGTCAACTTTGTTGAGACGTTTTGTAAACTTTTTTGTAACTTTTTGTCAATTTTGTTGTGCGTTTGTGTCATTTTTTGTGACGTTTTTGTCAACTTTTTTGTGCGTTTTTGTCAACTTTGAGACATTTTAGTCGCAATTTTGTGACTTTTTTGTTAACTTATTTGTAACGTTTTTGTCAATTTTGTTGTGCATTTGTGTCAAATTTATTGTGACGTTTTGGTCAATTTTGTTGTGCGTTTTTGTCAACTTTGTTGAGACATTTTAGTCGCAATTTTGTGACGTTTTTGTCAACTTTTGTGACGTTTTTTTAAACTTTTTGTAACTTTGTCAATTTTGTTGTGCGTTTGTGTCAAATTTTTTGTGCGTTTTTGACAACTTTGTTGAGATATTTTAGTCACATTTTTGTGACGTTTTTGTCAATTTTGTTCTGATTTGTGTCAAATTATTTGTGACGTTTTGGTCAATTTTGTTGTGCGTTTTTGTCAACTTTGTTGAGACATTTTAGTCGCAATTTTGTGACTTTTTTATCAACTTATTTGTAACTTTTTGTCAATTTTGTTGTGCGTTTGTGTCAAATTTTTTGTGACGTTTTTGTCAACTTTGTTGAGATATTTTAGTCGCATTTTTGTGACGTTTGTCAATTTTGTTCTGATTTGTGTCAACTTATTTTTAACGGTTTTGTCAATTTTGTTGTGCGTTTGTGTCAAATTTTTTGTCACGTTTTGGTCAATTTTGTTGTGCATTTTTGTCAACTTTATTGAGACATTTTAGTCACATTTTGTGACGTTTTTGTCAACTTATTTGTAACGTTTTTGTCAATTTTGTTGTGCGTTTGTGTCAAATTTTTTGTGACTTTTTGTCAATTTTGTTGTGCGTTTTTGTCAACTTTGTTGAGACATTTTAGTCGCATTTTTGTGACGTTTTTGTCAACTTTTTTGTAACTTTTTGTCAATTTTGTTGTGCGTTTGTGTCATTTTTTGTGACGGTTTTTTTTCAACTTTTTTGTGCGTTTTTGTCAACTTTGAGACATTTTAGTCGCAATTTTGTGACTTTTTTTAACTTATTTGTAACGTTTTTGTCAATTTTGTTGTGCGTTTGTGTCAAATTTTTTTTATCACGTTTGGTCAATTTTGTTGTGCATTTTTGTCAACTTTGTTGAGACATTTTAGTTGCAATTTTGTGACTTTTTTTGTTAACTTTTTTGTAACTTTTTGTCAATTTTGTTGAGACATTTTTGTCGCAATTTTGTGACGTTTTTGTCAACTTATTTGTAACGTTTTTGTCAATTTTGTTGTGCGTTTTTGTCATTTGTTGAGACATTTTTGTCGCAATTTTGTGACGTTTTTGTCAACTTATTTGTAACGTTTTTGTCAATTTTGTTGTGCGTTTTTGTCATTTGTTGAGACATTTTAGTCGCAATTTTGTGACGTTTTTGTCAACTTTTGTGCGTTTTTGACAACTTTGAGACATTTTAGTTGCAATTTTGTGACTTTTTTTGTTAACTTTTTTGTAACTTTTTGTCAATTTTGTTGAGACATTTTTGTCGCAATTTTGTGACGTTTTTGTCAACTTATTTGTAACGTTTTTGTCAATTTTGTTGTGCGTTTTTGTCATTTGTTGAGACATTTTAGTCGCATTTTTGTGACGTTTTTGTCAATTCTGTTCTGATTTGTGTCAAATTATTTGACGTTTTTGTCAATTTTGTTGTGCGTTTGTGTAAAATTTTTTGTGACTTTTTGTCAACTTTTTTGTGCGTTTTTGTCAACTTTGTTGAGAAATTTTAGTTGCAATTTTGTGACTTTTTTGTCAACTTATTTGTAACGTTTTTTTAAACTTTTTAGGTAACTTTTTGTCAATTTTGTTGAGACATTTTAGTCACATTTTTGTGACGTTTTTGTCAACTTTGTTGAGATATTTTAGTCGCAATTTTGTAATGTTTTTGTCAACTTTTTTGTGAAGTTTTTGTCAACTTTTTAGTAACTTTGTCAATTTTGTTGTGCGTTTGTATCAAATTTGTGACGTTTTTGTCAACTTTTTTGTGCGTTTTTGACAACTTTGTTGAGATATTTTAGTCGCATTTTTGTGACGTTGTCAATTTTGTTCTGATTTGTGTCAAATTATTTGTGACGTTTTTGTCAACTTATTTGCAACGTTTTTGTCAATTTTGTTGTGCGTTTGTGTCAAATTTTTTGTGACGTTTTGGTCAATTTCGTTGTGCGTTTTGTAAACTTTTATGTAACTTTTTGGCAATTTTGTTGTGCATTGTGTCATTTTTTTGTGACGTTTTTGTCAACTTATTTGTAACGTTTTTGTCAATTTCGTTGTGCGTTCGTGTCAAATTTTTTGTGACGTTTTTGTCAACTTTTTTGTGCGTTTTTGACAACTTTGTTGAGATATTTTAGTCGCATTTTTGTGACGTTGTCAATTTTGTTCTGATTTGTGTCAAATTATTTGTGACGTTTTTGTCAACTTATTTGCAACGTTTTTGTCAATTTTGTTGTGCGTTTGTGTCAAATTTTTTGTGACGTTTTGGTCAATTTCGTTGTGCGTTTTGTAAACTTTTATGTAACTTTTTGGCAATTTTGTTGTGCATTTGTGTCATTTTTTTGTGACGTTTTTGTCAACTTATTTGTAACGTTTTTGTCAAATTTTTTGTGACGTTTTGGTCAATTTCGTTGTGCGTTTTGTAAACTTTTATGTCAACTTTGTTGAGACATTTTAGTCACATTTTTGTGACGTTTTTGTCAACTTACTTGTAATGTTTTTGTCAATTTTGTTGTGCGTTTGTGTCAAATTTTTTATCACGTTTTGGTCAATTTTGTTGTGCATTTGTGTCATTTTTTGTGACGTTTTTGTCAACTTTTATGTGCGTTTTTGTCAACTTTGAGACATTTTAGTCGCAATTTTTTGACTTTTTTGTTAACTTATTTGTAACGTTTTTGTCAATTTTGTTGTGCGTTTGTGTCAAATTTTTTATCACGTTTTGGTCAATTTTGTTGTGCATTTTTGTCAACTTTGTAGAGACATTTTAGTCACATTTTTGTGAAGTTTTTGTCAACTTTTTAGTAACTTTGTCAATTTTGTTGTGCGTTTGTATCAAATTTGTGACGTTTTTGTCAACTTTTTTGTGCGTTTTTGACAACTTTGTTGACATATTTTAGTCACATTTTTGTGACGTTTTTGTCAACTTATTTGCAACGTTTTTGTCAATTTTGTTGTGCGTTTGTGTCAAATTTTTTATCACGTTTTGGTCAATTTTGTTGTGCATTTTTGTCATTTTTGTTGAGACATTTTAGTCACATTTTTGTGACGTTTTTGTCAACTTGTAATGTTTTTGTCAATTTTGTTGTGCGTTTGTGTCAAATTTTTTATCACGTTTTGGTCAATTTTGTTGTGCATTTTTGTCAACTTTGTTGAGACATTTTAGTCACATTTTTGTGACGTTTTTGTCAACTTACTTGTAATGTTTTTGTCAATTTTGTTGTGCGTTTGTGTCAAATTTTTTATCACGTTTGGTCAATTTTGTTGTGCATTTTTGTCAACTTTGTTGAGATATTTTAGTCGCATTTTTGTGACGTTGTTGTCAATTATGTTCTGATTTGTGTCAAATTATTTGTGACGTTTTTGTCAATTTTGTTGTGCGTCTTCGTAAACTTTTATGTAACTTTTTGTCAATTTTGTCGTGCGTTTTTGTCAACTTTGTTGAGACATTTTAGTCGCAATTTTGTTGTGCGTTTTTGTCAACTTATTTGTAACGTTTTTGTCAATTTTGTTGTGTGTTTATATCAATTTTTTTGTGACGTTTTTGTCGACGTTTTTGTGCTTTTTTGTCAACTTTGTTGGGACATTTTAGTCGCATTTTGGGACTTTTTCGTCAACTTATTGTAAAGTTTTTGTCAATTTTGTTGTGCGTTTTTGTAAACTTTTATGTAACTTTTTGTCAATTTTGTTGTGCGTTTTTGTCAACTTTGTTGAGACATTTTAGTCGCATTTTTGTGACGTTTTTGTCAACTTTTTTGTAACTTTTTGTCAATTTTGTTGTGCGTTTGTGTCATTTTTTGTGACGTTTTTTTTTTCAACTTTTTTGTGCGTTTTTGTCAACTTTGAGACATTTTAGTCGCAATTTTGTGACTTTTTTTGTTAACTTATTTGTAACGTTTTTGTCAATTTTGTTGTGTGTTTGTGTCAAATTTTTTTTATCACGTTTGGTCAATTTTGTTGTGCATTTTTGTCAACTTTGTTGAGACATTTTAGTTGCAATTTTGTGACTTTTTTTGTTAACTTATTTGTAACGTTTTTGTCAATTTTGTTGTGCGTTTGTGTCAAATTTTTTTATCACGTTTGGTCAATTTTGTTGTGCATTTTTGTCAACTTTGTTGAGACATTTTAGTTGCAATTTTGTGACGTTTTTGTCAACTTATTTGTAACGTTTTTGTCAATTTTGTTGTGCGTTTGTATCAAATTTGTGACGTTTTGGTCAATTTTGTTGTGCGTTTTTGTCAACTTTTTTGTGACTTTTTGTCAATTTTGTTGTGCGTTTGTGTCAAATTTTTTGTGACGTTTTTGTCAACTTTTTTTGGCATTTTTGTCAACTTTGTTGAGACATTTTAGTCACATTTTTGTAACGTTTTTGTCAATTTTGTTGTGCGTTTGTGTTAAAGTTTTTGTGACGTTTTGGTCAATTTTGTTGTGCGTTTTGTAAACTTTTATGTCAACTTTGTTGAGACATTTTAGTCGCATTTTTGTGGCGTTTTTGTCAACTTTTTTGTGCGTTTGTGTAAAATTTTTTGTGACTTTTTGTCAACTTTTTTGTGCGTTTTTGTCAACTTTGTTGAGAAATTTTAGTTGCAATTTTGTGACTTTTTTGTCAACTCATTTTTAACGGTTTTGTCAATTTTGTTGTGCGTTTGTGTCAAATTTTTTGTCACGTTTTGGTCAATTTTGTTGTGCATTTTTGTCAACTTTATTGAGACATTTTAGTCACATTTTGTGACGTTTTTGTCAACTTATTTGTAACGTTTTTTTAAACTTTTTAGGTAACTTTTTGTCAATTTTGTTGAGACATTTTAGTCACATTTGTGACGTTTTTGTCAATTTTGTTGTGCGTTTTTGTAAACTTTTATGTAACTTTTTGTCAATTTTGTTGTGCGTTTTTGTCAAATTTTTTGTGATGTTTTTGTCAACTTTGTTGAGATATTTTAGTCGCAATTTTGTAATGTTTTTGTCAACTTTTTTGTGAAGTTTTTGTCAACTTTTTAGTAACTTTGTCAATTTTGTTGTGCGTTTGTATCAAATTTGTGACGTTTTTGACAACTTTGTTGAGATATTTTAGTTGCATTTTTGTGACGTTGTTGTCAATTTTGTTGTGCGTTTGTGTCAAATTTTTGTGACTTTTGGTCAATTTTGTTGTGCGTTTGTGTCAAATTTTTTGTCAATTTTGTTGTGCGTTTTTGTCAACTTTGTTGATACATTTTAGTCACATTTTTGTGACGTTTTTGTCAATTTTGTTGTGCGTTTTTGTAAACTTTTATGTAACTTTTTGTCAACTTATTTGTAACGTTTTGGTCAATTTTGTTGTGCGTTTTTGTCAACTTTGTTGAGACATTTTAGTCGCAATTTTTTGACTTTTTTTGTCAACTTTGTAACGTTTTTGTCAATTTTGTTGTGCGTTTGTGTCAAATTTTTTGTGACGTTTTTGTCAACTTTGTTGAGATATTTTAGTCGCATTTTTGTGACGTTTTTGTTAACTTATTTGTGCGTTTTTGTCAACTTTGAGACATTTTAGTCGCAATTTTGTGACTTTTTTTGTCAACTTATTTGTAAGGTTTTTGTCAATTTTGTTGTGCGTTTGTGTCAAATTTTTTGTGACGTTTTGGTCAATTTTGTTGTGCGTTTGTGTCAACTTTGTTGAGACATTTTAATCACATTTTTGTAACGTTTTTGTCAATTTTGTTGTGCGTTTGTGTCAAATTTTTGTGACTTTTGGTCAATTTTGTTGTGCGTTTTTGTCAACTTTGTTGAGACATTTTAGTCACATTTTGTGAAGTTTTTGTCAACTTTTTTGTGACATTTTGTAAACTCTTTTGTAACTTTTTGTCAATTTTGTTGTGCGTTTGTATCATTTTTTTGAAGTTTTGGTCAATTTTGTTGAGACATTTTAGTCACATTTTGTGACGTTTTTGTCAACTCATTTGTAACGTTTTTGTCAATTTTGTTGTGCGTTTGTGTCAAATTTTTTGTGACGTTTTTGTCAGTTTTTTTGTGCGTTTTTGACAACTTTGTTGAGATATTTTAGTCGCATTTTTGTGACGTTTTTGTCAATTTTGTTTTGATTTGTGTCAAATTATTTGTGACGTTTTGGTCAATTTTGTTTTGCATTTTTGTCAACTTTGTTGAGACATTTTAGTCACATTTTTGTGACGTTTTTTTCAATTTTTTTGTAACTTTTTGTCAATTTTGTTGTGCATTTGTGTCAAATTTTTTGTGACGTTTTTGTCAACTTTGTTGAGACATTTTAGTCGCATTTTGTGACTTTTTTGTCAATTTTTTTGTGCCTCTGTGTCAAATTTTTTGTGACGTTTTGGTCAATTTTGTTTTGCATTTTTGTCAACTTTGTTGAGACATTTTAGTCGCAATTTTGTGACGTTTTTTTAAACTTTTTTTGTAACTTTTTGTCAATTTTGTTGTGCATTTGTGTCAAATTTTTTGTGACGTTTTTGTCAACTTTGTTGAGATATTTTAGTCGCATTTTTGTGACGTTTTGTAAACTTTTTTGTAACTTTTTGTCAATTTTGTTGTGCGTTTGTGTAAAATTTTTTGTGACTTTTTGTCAACTTTGTTGAGACATTTTATTTGCAATTTTGTGACTTTTTTGTCAACTCATTTGTAACTGTTTTGTCAATTTTGTTGTGCGTTTGTGTCAACTTTGTTGAGATATTTTAGTCGCATTTTTGTGACGTTGTCAATTTTGTTCTGATTTGTGTCAAATTATTTGAGACGTTTTGGTCAATTTTGTTGTGCATTTTGTGACTTTTTTGTCAACTTATTGTAAAGTTTTTGTCAATTTTGTTCTGATTTGTGTCAAATTATTTGTGACGTTTTGGTCAATTTTGTTGTGCGTTTTTGTAAAGTTTTATGTAACTTTTTGTCAATTTGTTGAGACATTTTAGTCGCAATTTTGTGACTTTTTTGTCAACTTATTTGTAAAGTTTTTGTCAATTTTGTTGTGCGTTTGTGTTAAATTTTTTCTGACGTTTTGGTCAGTTTTGTTGTGCGTTTTTGTAAACTTTGTTGAGACATTTTAGTCACATTTTGTGACGTTTTTGTCAACTTATTTGTAACGTTTTTGTCAATTTTGTTGTGCGTTTGTGTCAAATTTTTTTGTCACGTTTTGGTCAATTTTGTTGTGCATTTTTGTCAACTTTGTTGGGACATTTTAGTCGCAATTTTGTGACGTTTTTTTCAACTTTTTTGTGACGTTTTTGTCAATTTTATTCTGATTTGTGTCAAATTATTTGTGACGTTTTGGTCAATTTTGTTGTGCATTTTTGTCAACTTTTATGTCAACTTTGTTGAGACATTTTAGTCACATTTTTGTGACGTTTTTGTCAACTTATTTATAACATTTTTGTCAATTTTGTTGTGCGTTTGTGTCAAATTTTTTGTGACGTTTTGGTCAACTTTGTTGAGACATTTTAGTCGCAATTTTGTGACTGTTTTTATTCGCAATTTTGTGACTTTTTTGTCAACTTATTTGTAACGTTTTTGTCAATTTTGTTGTGCGTTTTTGTCAACTTTGTTGAGACAATTTAGTTGCAATTTTGTGACGTTTTTGTCAACTTTTTTGTGCGTTTTTGTCAACTTTGTTGAGACATTTTTGTCGCAATTTTGTGACTTTTTTTATCAACTTATTTGTAACGTTGTCAATTTTGTTGTGCGTTTGTGTCAAATTTTTTGTGCGTTTTTGACAACTTTGTTGAGATATTTTAGTCGCATTTTTGTGACGTTTTGGTCAATTTTGTTTTGCATTTTTGTCAACTTTTATGTAACTTTTTGTCAATTTTGTTGTGCGTTTGTCAACTTTGTTGAGACATTTTAGTCGCAATTTTGTGACTTTTTTGTCAACTTATTTGTAAAGTTTTTGTCAATTTTGTTGTGCGTTTGTGTTAAATTTTTTCTGACGTTTTGGTCAGTTTTGTTGTGCGTTTTTGTAAACTTTTATGTAACTTTCTGTCAATTTGTTGAGACATTTTAGTCGCAATTTTGTGACTTTTTTGGTCAACTTATTTGTAAAGTTTTTGTCAATTTTGTTGTGCGTTTGTGTTAAATTTTTTCTGACGTTTTGGTCAGTTTTGTTGTGCGTTTGTGTCAACTTTTTTGTAACTTTTTTTGTAACTTTTTGTCAATTTTGTTGTGCCTTTGTGTCAAATTTTTTGTGACGTATTGGTCAATTTTGTTGTGCGTTTTTGTCAACTTTGTTGAGACAATTTAGTTTCAATTTTGTGACGTTTTTGTCAACTTATTTGTAACGTTTTTGTCAATTTTGTTGTGCGTTTGTATCCAATTTTTTTCTGACGTTTTGGTCAATTTTGTTTGGCATTTCTGTCAACTTTGTTGAGATATTTTAGTCGCATTTTTGTGACGTTTTTGTCAATTTTGTTCTGCATTTTTGTCAACTTTGTTGAGACATTTTAGTCACATTTTTGTGACGTTTTTGTCAACTTATTTGTAACGTTGTTGTCAATTTTGTTGTGCGTTTGTGTCATTTTTGTGACGTTTTGGTCAATTTTGTTGTGCGTTTTTGTAAACTTTTATGTAACTTTTTGTCAATTTTGTTGTGCGTTTTTGTCAACTTTGTTGAGACATTTTAGTCACAATTTTGTGACGTTTTTGTCAACTTCTTTGTAACGTTTTTGTCAATTTTGTTGTGCGTTTGTGTCAAATTTTTTGTGACGTTTTTGTCAACTTTGTGCGTTTTTGTCAACTTTGTTGAGACATTTTAGTCGCATTTTGTGCATTTTTTGTTACATCTTTGTCACTTTTTGTCAACTTTGTTGTGATGTTTTTGTCGCCTTCTTTGTTGCCTATTTTTAGATGTTTTTCTCGCCTTTTTTGTGACGTTTTTGTCAACTTTGTTGAGATATTTTAGTCGCATTTTTGTGACATTTTTGTCAATTTTGTTCTCATTTGTGTCAAATTATTTGTGACATTTTTGTCAATTTTGTTGTGCATTTGTGTCAAATTTTGTTGCCTATTTTTAGATGTTTTTGTCGCCTTTTTGTGCGTTTTTGTCAAATTTTTTGTGAGTTTTTGGTCAATTTGTTGTGCGTTTTTGTCAACTTTGTTGAGACATTTTAGTCGCAATTTTGTGACGTTTTTGTCAATTTTGTTTGTGCGTTTTTGTCAACTTTTTTGTGACGTTTTGTCAATTTTGTTGTGCGTTTTTGTAAACTTTTATGTAACTTTTTGTCAATTTTGTTGTGCGTTTTTGTCAACTTTGTTGAGACATTTTAAGCACATTTTGTGACGTTTTTGTCAACTTTTGTGACGTTTTTTTAAACTTTTTGTAACTTTGTCAATTTTGTTGTGCGTTTGTGTCAAATTTATTGTGACATTTTTGTCAACTTTGAGATATTTTAGTCGCATTTTTGTGACGTTTTTGTCAATTTTGTTCTGATTTGTGTCAAATTATTTGTGACGTTTTGGTCAATTTTGTTGTGCATTTTTGTCAACTTTGTTGAGACATTTTAGTTGCAATTTTGTGACGTTTTTGTCAATTTTGTTGTGCGTTTGTGTCAAATTTTTTGTGACTTTTTAGTCAATTTTGTTGTGCGTTTTTGTAAACTTTTATGTAACTTTTTGTCAATTTTGTTGTGCGTTTTTGACAACTTTGTTGAGATATTTTAGTCGCATTTTTGTGACGTTTTTGTCAATTTTGTTCTGATTTGTGTCAAATTATTTGTGACGTTTTGGTCAATTTTGTTTTGCATTTTTGTCAACTTTGTTGAAACATTTTAGTCACATTTTTGTGACGTTTTTGTCAACTTATTCATAACGTTTTTGTCAATTTTGTTGTGCGTTTGTGTCAAATTTTTTCTGACGTTTTGGTCAATTTTGTTGTGCGTTTTTGTAAACTTTTACGTAACTTTTTGTCAATTTTGTTGTGCGTTTTTGTCAACTTTTGTCAACTTTGTTGAGACATTTTAGTCGCATTTTTGTGACGTTTTTGTTAACTTATTTGTAACGTTTTGGTCAATTTTGTTGGGCGTTTTTGTCAACTTTGTTGAGACATTTTATGACTTTTTTTGTCAACTTATTTGTAACGTTTTTGTCAATTTTGTTGTGCGTTTGTGTCAAATTTTTTGTGACGTTTTGGTCAATTTTGCTGTGCATTTTTGTCAACTTTTTTGTGCATTTTTGTCAACTTTTTTGAGACATTTTAGTCGCAATTTTGTGACTTTTTTTAAACTTTTGTGACGTTTTTTTAAACTTTTGTTGTAAGTTTTTGTCAATTTTGTTGTGCGTTTTTGTAAACTTTTATGTAACTTTTTGTCAATTTTGTTGTGCGTTTTTGTAAACTTTTATGTAACTTTTTGTCAATTTTGTTGTGCGTTTAAGTAAACTTTTATGTCAACTTTGTTGAGACATTTTAGTCGCAATTTTGTGACGTTTTTGTCAACTTTGTTGAGATATTTTAGTCGCAATTTTGTGACGTTTTTGTCAACTTATTTGTAACGTTTTTGTCAATTTTGTTGTGCGTTTGTGTCAAATTTTTTGTGACGTTTTGTTCAATTTTGTTGTGCATTTTTGTCAACTTTGTTGAGCCATTTTAGTCACATTTTTGTGACGTTTGTCAATTTTGTTGTGCGTTTGTGTTAAATTTTTTCTGACGTTTTGGTCAATTTTGTTGTGCGTTTTTGTAAACTTTTATGTAACTTTTTGTCAACTTTGTTGAGACATTTTAGTCGCAATTTTGTGACTTTTTTTGTCAACTTATTTGTAAAGTTTTTGTCAATTTTGTTGTGCGTTTGTTAAATTTTTTCTGACGTTTTGGTCAATTTTGTTGTGCGTTTTTGTAAACTTTTATGTAACTTTTTGTCAATTTGTTGAGACATTTTAGTCGCAATTTTGTGACTTTTTTTGTCAACTTATTTGTAATGTTTTTGTCAATTTTGTTGTGCGTTTGTGTCGAATATTTTGTGACATTTTGGTCAATTTTGTTGTGCGTTTATGTAAACTTTTATGTCAACTTTGTTGAGACGTTTTGTAAACTTTTTTGTAACTTTTTGTCAATTTTGTTGTGCGTTTGTGTCATTTTTTGTGACGTTTTTGTCAACTTTTTTGTGCGTTTTTGTCAACTTTGAGACATTTTAGTCGCAATTTTGTGACTTTTTTGTTAACTTATTTGTAACGTTTTTGTCAATTTTGTTGTGCATTTGTGTCAAATTTATTGTGACGTTTTGGTCAATTTTGTTGTGCGTTTTTTTCAACTTTGTTGAGACATTTTAGTCGCAATTTTGTGACGTTTTTGTCAACTTTTGTGACGTTTTTTTAAACTTTTTGTAACTTTGTCAATTTTGTTGTGCGTTTGTGTCAAATTTATTGTGACATTTTTGTCAACTTTGAGATATTTTAGTCGCATTTTTGTGACGTTTTTGTCAATTTTGTTCTGATTTGTGTCAAATTATTTGTGACGTTTTGGTCAATTTTGTTGTGCGTTTGTGTCAAATTTTTTGTGACTTTTTAGTCAATTTTGTTGTGCGTTTTTGTAAACTTTTATGTAACTTTTTGTCAATTTTGTTGTGCGTTTTTGACAACTTTGTTGAGATATTTTAGTCGCATTTTTGTGACGTTTTTGTCAATTTTGTTCTGATTTGTGTCAAATTATTTGTGACGTTTTGGTCAATTTTGTTTTGCATTTTTGTCAACTTTGTTGAAACATTTTAGTCACATTTTTGTGACGTTTTTGTCAACTTATTCATAACGTTTTTGTCAATTTTGTTGTGCGTTTGTGTCAAATTTTTTCTGACGTTTTGGTCAATTTTGTTGTGCGTTTTTGTAAACTTTTACGTAACTTTTTGTCAATTTTGTTGTGCGTTTTTGTCAATTTGTTGAGACATTTTAGTCGCAATTTTGTGACTTTTTTGTTAACTTATTTGTAACGTTTTTGTCAATTTTGTTGTGCATTTGTGTCAAATTTATTGTGACGTTTTTGTCAACTTTATTGAGATATTTTAGTCGCATTTTCGTGACGTTTTTGTCAATTTTGTTCTGATTTGTGTCAAATTATTTGTGACGTTTTTGTCAATTTTGTTGTGCGTTTGTGTCAAATTTTTTGTGACGTTTTGGTCAATTTTGCTGTGCATTTTTGTCAACTTTTTTGTGACGTTTTTTTAAACTTTTTTGTGACGTTTTTTTAAACTTTTGTAAGTTTTTGTCAATTTTGTTGTGCATTTGTGTCAAATTTTTTGTGATGTTTTTGTCAGCTTTTTTGTGCGTTTTTGTCAACTTTGTTGAGACATTTTAGTCGCATTTTTGTGACGTTTTTGTCAACTTATTTGTAACGTTTTTGTCAATTTTGTTGTGCGTTTGTGTCAAATTTGTCAACTTTGTTGAGACATTTTAGTCGCAATTTTGTGACGTTTTTTTAAACTTTTTTGTGACGTTTTTTTAAACTTTTGTAAGTTTTTGTCAATTTTGTTGTGCATTTGTGTCAAATTTTTTGTGATGTTTTTGTCAGCTTTTTTGTGCGTTTTTGTCAACTTTGTTGAGACATTTTAGTCGCATTTTTGTGACGTTTTTGTCAACTTATTTGTAACGTTTTTGTCAATTTTGTTGTGCGTTTGTGTCAAATTTTTTGTGACGTTTTGGTCAATTTCGTTGTGCGTTTTGTAAACTTATGTCAACTTTGTTGAGACATTTTAGTCGCATTTTTGTGACGTTTTTGTCAACTTTTTTGTGACGTTTTGTAAACTTTTTTGTAACTTTTTGTCAACTTTGTTGAGACATTTTAGTTGCAATTTTGTGACTTTTTGTCAACTTATTTGTAACGTTTTTGTCAATTTTGTTGTGCGTTTTTGTCATTTGTTGAGACATTTTAGTCGCAATTTTGTGACGTTTTTGTCAACTTTTTTGTGACGTTTTTGTCAACTTTTTTGTGCGTTTTTGACAACTTTGTTGAGATATTTTAGTCGCATTTGTATGACGTTTGTCAATTTTGTTCTGATTTGTGTCAAATTATTTGTGACGTTTTTGTCAATTTTGTTGTGCATTTGTGTCAAATTTTTTGTGACGTTTTGGTCAATTTTGTTGGGCGTTTTTGTCAACTTTGTTGAGACATTTTATGACTTTTTTTGTCAACTTATTTGTAACGTTTTTGTCAATTTTGTTGTGCGTTTTTGTCAACTTTTTTGAGACATTTTAAACTTTTGTGACGTTTTTTTAAACTTTTGTTGTAAGTTTTTGTCAATTTTGTTGTGCGTTTGTGTCAAATTTTTTGTGACGTTTTTGTCAGCTTTTTTGTGCGTTTTTGTAAACTTTTATGTAACTTTGTCAATTTTGTTGTGCGTTTTTGTCAACTTTGTTGAGACATTTTAGTCGCAATTTTGTTGTGCGTTTTTGTCAACTTATTTGTAACGTTTTTGTCAATTTTGTTGTGCGTTTGTGTCAAATTTTTTGTGACGTTTTGGTCAATTTCGTTGTGCGTTTTGTAAACTTATGTCAACTTTGTTGAGAGATTTTAGTCGCATTTTTGTGACGTTTTGTAAACTTTTTTGTAACTTTTTGTCGCAATTTTGTGACTTTTTTATCAACTTATTTGTGACGTTTTTGTCAATTTTGTTGTGCGTTTTTGTCAACTTTGTTGAGACATTTTAGTTGCAATTTTGTGACGTTTTTGTCAATTTTGTTGTGCGTTTTTGTCAACTTTGTTGAGACATTTTAGTCGCATTTTTGTGCGTTTTTTCTTACATCTTTGTCACTTTTTGTCAACTTTGTTGTGACGTTTTTGTCGCCTTCTTAGTTGCCTATTTTTAGATGTTTTTCTCGCATTTTTTGTGACGTTTTTGTCAACTTTGTTGAGACATTTTAGTCGCAATTTTGTGACTTTTTTGTAACGTTTTTGTCAATTTTGTTGTGCGTTTGTATCAAATTTTTTGTGACGTTTTGGTCAATTTTGTTGTGCGTTTTTGTAAACTTTTATGTCAACTTCGTTGAGACGTTTTTGTCGACTTATTTGTAACGTTTTTGTCAATTTTGTTGTGCGTTTTTGTAAACTTTTATGTAACTTTTTGTCAATTTTGTTGTGCGTTTTTGTCAACTTTGTTGAGACATTTTAGTCGCATTTTTGTGACGTTTTGGTCAATTTTGTTTTGCATTTTTGTCAACTTTGTTGAGACATTTTAGTCGCATTTTGTGACTTTTTTGTCAACTTATTGTAAAGTTTTTGTCAATTTTGTTGTGCCTTTATGTCAAATTTTTTGAGACGTTTCGGTCAATTTTGTTGTGCGTTTTTGTCAACTTTGTTGAGACATTTTAGTCACATTTTTGTAACGTTTTTGTCAATTTTGTTGTGCGTTTGTGTCAAAGTTTTTGTGACGTTTTGGTCAATTTCGTTGTGCGTTTTGTAAACTTATGTCAACTTTGTTGAGACATTTTAGTCGCAATTTTGTGACGTTTTTTTAAACTTTTTGTAACTTTGTCAATTTTGTTGTGCGTTTGTGTCAAATTTTTTGTGACGTTTTTGTCAGCTTTTTTGTGCTTTTTTGACAACTTGGTTGAGATATTTTAGTCGCAATTTTGTGACGTTTTTGTCAACTTATTTGTAACGTTTTTGTCAATTTTGTTGTACGTTTGTATCAAATTTTTTTGACGTTTTGGTCAATTTTGTTGTGCGTTTTTGTAAACTTTTATGTAACTTTGTCAATTTTGTTGTGCGTTTTTGTCATCTTTGTTGAGACATTTTAGTCGCAATTTTGTGACGTTTTTTTTAACTTTTTTGTAACGTTTTTGTCAATTTTGTTGTGCGTTTGTATCAAATTTTTTTGTGCGTTTTTGTAAACTTATGTAACTTTTTGTCAATTTTGTTGTGCGTTTTTGTCAACTTTGTTGAGTCAATTTAGTCGCAATTTTGTGACGTTTTTTTAAACTTTTTTGTGACGTTTTTTTAAACTTTTTTGGTAACTTTTTGTCAATTTTGTTCGTTTGTGTCAAATTTTTTGTGACGTTGTTGTCAGCTTTTTTGTGCGTTTTTGTCAACTTTATTGAGACATTTTAGTCGCATTTTTGTGCGTTTTTTCTTACATCTTTGTCACTTTTTGTCAACTTTGTTGTGACGTTTTTGTCGCCTTCTTAGTTGCCTATTTTTAGATGTTTTTCTCGCATTTTTTGTGACGTTTTTGTCAACTTTGTTGAGACATTTTAGTCGCAATTTTGTGACTTTTTTGTAACGTTTTTGTCAATTTTGTTGTGCGTTTGTATCAAATTTTTTGTGACGTTTTGGTCAATTTTGTTGTGCGTTTTTGTAAACTTTTATGTCAACTTCGTTGAGACGTTTTTGTCGACTTATTTGTAACGTTTTTGTCAATTTTGTTGTGCGTTTTTGTAAACTTTTATGTAACTTTTTGTCAATTTTTTTGTGCGTTTGTGTCAAATTTTTTGTGACGTTTTTGTCAGCTTTTTTGTGCGTTTTTCACAACTTTGTTGAGATATTTTAGTCGCATTTTTGTGACGTTTTGGTCAATTTTGTTTTGCATTTTTGTCAACTTTGTTGAGACATTTTAGTCGCATTTTGTGACTTTTTTGTCAACTTATTGTAAAGTTTTTGTCAATTTTGTTGTGCCTTTGTGTCAAATTTTTTGTGACGTTTCGGTCAATTTTGTTGTGCGTTTTTGTAAACTTTTATGTCAACTTTGTTGAGACGTTTTTGTCAACTTTTTTGTGACGTTTTGGTCAATTTTGTTGTGCGTTTTTGTCAACTTTGAGACATTTTAGTCGCAATTTTGTGACGTTTGTGTCAAATTTTTTGTGACGTTTTTGTCAGCTTTTTTGTGCGTTTTTCACAACTTTGTTGAGATATTTTAGTCGCATTTTTGTGACGTTTTGGTCAACTTCGTTGAGACGTTTGTCGACTTATTTGTAACGTTTTTGTCAATTTTGTTGTGCGTTTTTGTAAACTTATGTAACTTTTTGTCAATTTTGTTGTGCGTTTTTGTCAACTTTGTTGAGACATTTTAAGCACATTTTGTGACGTTTTTGTCAACTTATTTGTAACGTTTTTGTCAATTTTGTTGTGCGTTTGTGTCAAATTTTGTCAGCTTTTTTGTGCGTTTTTCACAACTTTGTTGAGATATTTTAGTCGCATTTTTGTGACGTTTTGGTCAATTTTGTTTTGCATTTTTGTCAACTTTGTTGAGACATTTTAGTCGCATTTTGTGACTTTTTTGTCAACTTATTGTAAAGTTTTTGTCAATTTTGTTGTGCCTTTGTGTCAAAGTTTTTGTGACGTTTTGGTCAACTTTGAGACATTTTAGTCGCAATTTTGTGACATTTTTGTCAACTTTTTTGTAACTTTTTGTCAATTTTGTTGTGCGTTTGTGTCAAATTTTTTGTGACGTTTTGTTCAATTTTGTTGTGCATTTTTGTCACATTTTTGTGACGTTTTTGTCAACCTTTTGTGTGCGTTTTTGTCAACTTTGTGTGCGTTTGTGTCAACTTTTTTGTTGCCTATTTTTAGATGTTTTTGTCGCCTTTTTGTGACGTTTTTTTCAAATTTCTTGTGCATTTTTGTCAACTTTGTTGAGTCATTTTAGTCGCAATTTTATGACTTTTATCAACTTTTTTGTAATGTTTTTGTCAATTTTGTTGTGCGTTTGTGTCAACTTTTTTGTTGCCTATTTTAACATGTTTTTGTCAACTTTTTTGTAACGTTTTTTTCAATTTTGTTGTGCGTTTGTGTCAACTTTTTTGAGACATTTTAGTCACATTTTTGTGACGTTTTTTTAAACTTTTTGTAACTTTTTGTCAATTTTGTTGTGCGTTTGTGTCAACTTTTTTGTTGCCTATTTTAACATGTTTTTGTCAACTTTTTTGTAACGTTTTTTTCAATTTTGTTGTGCGTTTGTGTCAACTTTTTTGAGACATTTTAGTCACATTTTTGTGACGTTTTTGTCAACTTTTTTGTAACGTTTTGGTCAATTTTCTTGTGCGTTTGTGTCAACTTTTTTTGTTGCCTATTTTTAGATGTTTTTGTCGCCCTTTTGTGACGTTTCTGTCAACTTTTTTGTGACGTTTTGGTCAATTTTGTTGTGCGTTTTTGTAAACTTTTATGTAACTTTTTTGTCAATTTTGTTGAGACATTTTAGTCGCAATTTTGTGACTTTTTTGTCAACTTTTTTGTGACGTTTTGTAAACTTTTTTGTCAATTTTGTTGTGCATTTGTGTCAAATTTGTTGTGCGTTTTTGACAACTTTGAGATATTTTAGTCGCAATTTTGTGACTTTTTTATAAACTTTGTTACGTTTTGGTCAATTTTGTTGTGCATTTTTGTCAACTTTGTTGAAACATTTTAGTCACATTTTTGTGACGTTTTTGTCGACTTATTTATAACGTTTTGGTCAATTTTATTGTGCGTTTTTGTAAACTTTTTTGTAACTTTTTGTCAACTTATTTGTAACGTTTTTGTCAATTTTGTTGTGCGTTTGTATCAAAATTTTTGCGACATTTTGGTCAATTTTGTTGTGCATTTTTGTAAACTTTGTTGAGACATTTTAGACTCATTTTTGTGACGTTTTTGTCAACTTTTTTTGTGACGTTTTGTCAATTTTTTTGTGACGTTCTTGTCAACTTTTTTGTAACGTTATTGTCAACTTTGTTGAGACATTTTTGTCGCAATTTTGTGACTTTTGTTGTCAACTTATTTGTGACGTTTTGGTCAATTTTGTTGTGCGTTTTTGTCAACTTTGTTGAGACATTTTAGTTGCAATTTTGTGACGTTTTTGTCAACTTATTTGTAACGTTTTTGTCAATTTTGTTGTGCGTTTGTGTCAAATATTTTGTGACGTTTTGGTCAATTTTGTTGTGCGTTTATGTAAAGTTTTATGTCAACTTTGTTGAGACATTTTAGTCACATTTTTGTGACGTTTTTGTCTATTTTTTTGTGAAGTTTTTGTCAACTTTGTTGTGACGTTTTTGTCGCCTTTTTTGTGCATTTTTGTCAATTTTGTTGTGAGTTTGTGTCAAATTTTATGTAACTTTTTGTCAATTTCTGGACAAAAACGTCTCACAAAGCTACAAAAACGTCTAAAAATAGGCGACAAAAAAAGTTGACAAAAACGTCTAAAAATAGGCAACAAAAAAGTTGACATAGACGTCTAATAGTAGGCAACAAAAAAGTTGACAAAAACTTCTAAAAATAGGCAACAAAAAAGTTGACAAAAAAATGTGTGGAGACACATTCTGATGTCAGGTGTTTCTCTGACATACCTTTAGCTGTCCACCTGTGATCGGATCAACCAAGATACCAGGTCTGAACAGTGGCTAAGTCATTCTACAGTTTAAGCTTATTGATTTTAACTACTAAAAATGAAATATAATTAATTGGAAAAGCAATGGTATAAATTACCTGTGTCAGTCGATGGGTTTCTCTGGCTTGAAGAAAAAATGCAGTTGCATGTTTAGAAAGGTCAACATTCATGCGACCCTCTCCATCTTCTTGAAATCCACTCTGAAAGAGATTAACAACAAACCTATCTATTAAAACAGGGAAAATATAAGGCATTTGTAAGTAGCACCACCAGACAATCTGACAACTACCTGGGTAAGCTAGCTAACTAGATTTCTTCCTATAAAAAAATGTACAAGATGGGTGTATTTTTACTGATTGGTGTCTTTATTTTGAGTATGTAAAATAACAACAAAAACAACTAATAAAAACTAAACAAAACAGTACTACAAAAAAAAACAATGACTTTGACAGCATCAGAAAAAATCTGTACTTAATGAGTGTTAAGATTGACACACATACTAAATTGTATCCCTTCACTTGCTCTCTTGTCAAATTAACATTACTAAAGGCCTTTGAACTGAACTTGTATTCCAATAAGCTATAAGGAGATACCTTCCTGTCACACACTGTCATGAAGACATGTCTCACCTGCCGGTTATAACTCTGTGAATGATAAGCTAATAATACACATATTGCAGCCTCTATGCTTGTCCTTTTCTCCATAATTCTACAGTAGATATAGACATATGGGGCATCATTGTAAACGTTATGATCTGTAGTATGTGAATCAGGTGAGAAAACCAACGGACAACCATATTTGGCCGCTAGGGGGCAGTGCAAAGTCAGCAATTGTTGCAATATAATTGTCAAAATACTTCAACATGTCGATTTTGAGCTGGATTTTCTCCATAATTCTACAGTAGATATGGACATATGGGGCATCATTGGAAACATTATGATTTGTAGTATGTGAATCAGGTGAGAAAACCAACGGACAACCGTATTTGGCCGCTAGGGGGCAGTGCAAAGTCAGCATCTGGTGCAATGTAATTGTCAAATTGTGTATTTTTTACCTTGATTTTCTCCATAATTCTACAGTAGATATGGACATATGGGGCATCATTGAAAACATTATGATTTGTAGTATGTGAATCAGGTGAGAAAACCAACGGACAACCGTATTTGGCCGCTAGGGGGCAGTGCAAAGTCAGCATCTGGTGCAATGTAATTGTCAAATTGTGTATATTTGACCTTGATTTTCTCCATAATTCTACAGTAGATATGGACATATGGGGCATCATTGGAAACATTATGATTTGTAGTATGTGAATCAGGTGAGAAAACCAACGGACAACCGTATTTGGCCGCTAGGGGGCAGTGCAAAGTCAGCATCTGGTGCAATGTAATTGTCAAATTGTGTATTTTTGACCTTGATTTTCTCCATAATTCTACAGTAGATATGGACATATGGGGCATCATTGGAAACATTATGATTTGTAGTATGTGAATCAGGTGAGAAAACCAACGGACAACCGTATTTGGCCGCTAGGGGGCAGTGCAAAGTCAGCATCTGGTGCAATGTAATTGTCAAATTGTGTATTTTTGACCTTGATTTTCTCCATAATTCTACAGTAGATATGGACATATGGGGCATCATTGGAAACGTTATGATCTGTAGTATGTGAATCAGGTGATAAATTAACGGACAATCGTATTTGGCTGGTAGGGGGCAGTGCAAAGTCAGCAATTGTTGCAATATAATTGTCAAAATACGTCAACATGTCGATTTTGAGCTGGATTTTCTCCATAATTCTACAGTAGATATGGACATATGGGGCATCATTGGAAACGGTATGATCTGTAGTATGTGAATCAGGTGAGAAAACCAACGGACAACCATATTTGGCCGCTAGGGGGCAGTGCAAAGTCAGCATCTGGTGCAATGTAATTGTCAAATTGTGTATTTTTGACCTTGATTTTCTCCATAATTCTACAGTAGATATGGACATATGGGGCATCATTGGAAACGTTATGATCTGTAGTATGTGAATCAGGTGAGAAAATTAACGGACAACCGTATTTGGCTGGTAGGGGGCAGTGCAAAGTCAGCAATTGTTGCAATATAATTGTCAAAATACGTCAACATGTCGATTTTAAGCTAGATTTTCTCCATAATTCTACAGTAGATATGGACATATGGGGCATCATTGGAAACGTTATGATCTGTAGTATGTGAATCAGGTGAGAAAACCAACGGACAACCATATTTGGCCGCTAGGCCTTCTGGACAAAAACGTCTCACAAAGCTACAAAAACGTCTAAAAATAGGCAACAAAAAAGTTGACAAAAACGTCTAAAAATAGGCAACAAAAAAGTCTGTCTCACCTGCCGGTTATAACTCTGTGAATGATAAGCTAATAATACACATATTGCAGCCTCTATGCTTGATTCAAACTGTTGAAGGATAACCTGTAATTTTTAATTTGTTGTTTAAATGAATAACATTACCGTTACTGATTTTTTTTTCAATGAAGTCTGGTAACTGAATTACATAACTGATAATTAAACTAAACAAATTAAACTAATAATCAAATAAGTGAATTCATTTACCAATTACTGCATATCAAATTCAGCATTAGACATTACATCAGAAGTGGACAATCTGTGGGGCGGTAGGCTGCGTTTGTCAACATAAATGTAACCATTAACTAGCCGATTTAAATCTCAGTAGGCTAGTTGTATTTGAGTTACTTGTTCGATTACTCGTTACTGACAAAAGTAGTGGAATTACAGTAACTCATTACTTTCAACACTGCTTTACTTAAAATTACAACCTGAGCCTGTCATTGACAAAAACAAACACGTGCTTGGATCAAGCACAGTTGACCTAAATCAATGTTACGTTAAATTGTAGCTTGTGTAACGACTTACCGCTGGAATGACGATGCTTGAGCCCTCCGCTTCAGCTACAGGGCTTGCAGTAGTTTGGTCGTTTACGGATGTCCTTTCACCTGCTCCCGGTAAACCGTGGCGAGTCCGTCCTTCGTCCTCCGCCGCTTCAACTTGGAGAAGATGATGCGCGTGTCAGCTTCACGTGATAGTAGGAGTTATACACCCTATACTCACTTGGACAGCCATCAATCCCGCACACGACGCGAAAGTCAGAGCTGCGACTGTGCAAGGTGTTAATGTGACTCAAAAGTTGTTTCAGAGTCAATGCCACAAATATGTAGCATATGAAGCAACGCCAAACCATGTTGGAAGATGTCACAGGGAAAAGGACGGTAACTAGGATTGACGTGTTCCATTGCAAGTAAATGAAAGCGCTGTATCCAGTGCTCATTCTTTGAAGTTCACATCGCACACCTTTTGAATGTTATCGACGTTTCAATGTGTTTTCAGTGTTTATTGTGTATCGTTGCAGCCGAACAGAGACAGCGAGCTAACGTTAGCGGAGCTAACTAACTAGCTAGCTAGCTAACAGCATGGAAGAATTGGATGATGTCGCAGTGTCGATTTTAAGGAAAAGGACGGTAAACTGATCACAGGCACAGGTAGGTAGCTAGAGCAAGACTGCCGTAAAAACTCGTTACTATGGTTACACCCGCCAGTTAGGTGCTGCAAATGAGAATGTGGGCGTAAACTAACGTTATATGGGACCGACTTGGATTTGAACTAGGATTGACGTGTTCCATTGCAAGTAAATGAAAGCGCTGTATCCAGTGCTCATTCTTTGAAGTTCACATCGCACACCTTTTGAATGTTATCGACGTTTCAATGTGTTTTCAGTGTTTATTGTGTATCGTTGCAGCCGAACAGAGACAGCGAGCTAACGTTAGCGGAGCTAGCTAGCTATGTAAGTCAGCTAGCTAACAGCATGGAATAATTGGATGATGTCGCAGTGTCGATTTTAAGGGGTAATGTATGCAAATATTATTCTTTATCATATATGAACGTACGAATGCAGAGGCCTAATTGAAGCTAAAAAAAGAAGCTAATTGCTTCCTGGTGCTGCTCCACATGTGACCCTACAGCAGCACTGTGGGCCTCAAACTCTTTCTCCCATTTGTCACATCACGCTCTTTCTGTCACCTGTTGAGTGAAGTGTTATGTGTGGTCTGTGAACTGTAGGAACTGAATTGCGCTTTGGGAATAATGTATATCATGTTGTGTTCAGACCAAAAGCAAAGGAAATTTTCGCTCCTGTTACTCGCGCCATTTTGTTCCTGCTAAATTCATAAACTGTGAAGACTAGCTAGTTGGTCACTAGGAAACTAGTGACCAACTGGTGTGTGGCAGCTCTAGTTATACTAGTAACGTCTATATGACATACATCAGCAGCCAATGAGGTATCTAAATTTCTATACTAAGCTGGTTATCATAATTCTACAGTAGATATGGACATATGGGGCATCATTGGAAACATTATGATTTGTAGTACGTGAATCAGGTGAGAAAACCAACGGACAACCGCATTTGGCCGCTAGGGGGCATTGCAAAGTCAGCATCTGGTGCAATGTAATTGTCAAATTGTGTATTTTTTACCTTGATTTTCTCCATAATTCTACAGTATATATAGACATATGGGGTATCATTGTAAACGTTATGATCTGTAGTATGTGAATCAGGTGAGAAAACCAACGGACAACCATATTTGGCCGCTAGGGGGCAGTGCAAAGTCAGCAATTGTTGCAATATAATTGTCAAAATACTTCAACATGTCGATTTTGAGCTGGATTTTCTCCATAATTCTACAGTAGATATGGACATATGGGGCATCATTTGAAACATTATGATTTGTAGTATGTGAATCAGGTGAGAAAACCAACGGACAACCGTATTTGGCCGCTAGGGGGCAGTACAAAATAAGCATCTGGTGCAATGTAATTGTCAAATTGTGTATTTTTGACCTTGATTTCCTCCATAATTCTACAGTAGATATGGACATATGGGGCATCATTGGAAACATGATTTGTAGTATGTGAATCAGGTGAGAAAACCAACGGACAACCGTATTTGGCCGCTAGGGGGCAGTGCAAAGTCAGCAATTGTTGCAATATAATTGTCAAAATACGTCAACATGTCGATTTTGAGCTGGATTTTCACCATAATTCTACAGTAGATATGGACATATGGGGCATCATTTGAAACATTATGATTTGTAGTATGTGAATCAGGTGAGAAAACCAACGGACAACCGTATTTGGCCGCTAGGGGGCAGTGCAAATTCAGCATCTGGTGCAATGTATTTGTCAAATTGTGTATATTTGACCTTGATTTTCTCCATAATTCTACAGTATATATGGACATATGGGGCATCATTGGAAACATGATTTGTAGTATGTGAATCAGGTGAGAAAACCAACGGACAACCGTATTTGGCCGCTAGGGGGCAGTACAAAATAAGCATCTGGTGCAATGTAATTGTCAAATTGTGTATTTTTGACCTTGATTTTCTCCATAATTCTACAGTAGATATGGACATATGGGGCATCATTGGAAACATTATGATTTGTAGTATGTGAATCAGGTGAGAACCAACGGACAACCGTATTTGGCCGCTAGGGGGCAGTACAAAATAAGCATCTGGTGCAATGTAATTGTCAAATTGTGTATTTTTGACCTTGATTTTCTCCATAATTCTACAGTAGATATGGACATATGGGGCATCATTGGAAACATTATGATTTGTAGTATGTGAATCAGGTGAGAAAACCAACGGACAACCGTATTTGGCCGCTAGGGGGCAGTGCAAAGTCAGCATCTGGTGCAATGTAATTGTCAAATTGTGTATTTTTGACCTTGATTTTCTCCATAATTCTACAGTAGATATGGACATATGGGGCACCATTGGAAACATTATGATTTGTAGTATGTGAATCAGGTGAGAAAACCAACGGACAACCATATTTGGCCGCTAGGGGGCAGTGCAAAGTCAGCATCTGGTGCAATGTAATTGTCAAATTGTGTATTTTTGACCTTGATTTTCTCCATAATTCTACAGTAGATATGGACATATGGGGCATCATTGGAAACATTATGATTTGTAGTATGTGAATCAGGTGAGAAAACCAACGGACAACCGTATTTGGCCGCTAGGGGGCAGTACAAAATAAGCATCTGGTGCAATGTAATTGTCAAATTGTGTATTTTTTACCTTGATTTTCTCCATAATTCTACAGTAGATATGGACATATGGGGCATCATTGGAAACGTTATGATCTGTAGTATGTGAATCAGGTGAGGAAATTAACGGACAACCGTATTTGGCTGGTAGGGGGCAGTGCAAAGTCAGCAATTGTTGCAATATAATTGTCAAAATACGTCAACATGTCGATTTTAAGCTGGATTTTCTCCATAATTCTACAGTAGATATGGACATATGGGGCATCATTGGAAACGTTATGATCTGTAGTATGTGAATCAGGTGAGAAAACCAACGGACAACCATATTTGGCCGCTAGGCCTTCTGGACAAAAACGTCTCACAAAGCTACAAAAACGTCTAAAAATAGGCAACAAAAAAGTTGACAAAAACGTCTAAAAATAGGCAACAAAAAAGTTGACAGACGTCTAAAAGTAGGCAACAAAAAAGTTGACAAAAACGTCACGAAAAAAGCGACAAAGACGTCTAAAAGTAGGCAACAAAAAAGTTGACAAAAACGTCACAAAAAAGCTACAAAAACTTCTAAAAATAGGCAACAAAAAAGTTGACAAAAAAAATGTGTGGAGACACATTCTGATGTCAGGTGTTTCTCTGACATACCTTAAGCTGTCCACCTGTGATCGGATCAACCAAGATACCAGGTCTGAACAGTGGCTAAGTCATTCTACAGTTTAAGCTTATTGATTTTAACTACTAAAAATGAAATATAATTAATTGGAAAAGCAATGGTATAAATTACCTGTGTCAGTCGATGGGTTTCTCTGGCTTGAAGAAGAAATGCAGTTGCATGTTTAGAAAGGTCAACATTCATGCGACCCTCTCCATCTTCTTGAAATCCACTCTGAAAGAGATTAACAACAAACCTATCTATTAAAACAGGGAAAATATAAGGCATTTGTAAGTAGCACCACCAGACAATCTGACAACTACCTGGGTAAGCTAGCTAACTAGATTTCTTCCTATAAAAAAATTTACAAGATGGGTGTATTTTTACTGATTGGTGTCTTTATTTTGAGTATGTAAAATAACAACAAAAACTAATCAAAACAAAACAGTACTACAAAAAAAAACAATGACTTTGACAGCATCAGAAAAAATCTGTACTTAATGAGTGTTAAGATTGACACACATACTAAATTGTATCCCTTCACTTGCTCTCTTGTCAATAAATTAACATTACTAAAGGCCTTTGAACTGAACTTGTATTCCAATAAGCTATAAGGAGATACCTTCCTGTCACACACTGTCATGAAGACATGTCTCACCTGCCGGTTATAACTCTGTGAATGATAAGCTAATAATACACATATTGCAGCCTCTATGCTTGTCCTTTTCTCCATAATTCTACAGTAGATATAGACATATGGGGCATCATTGTAAACGTTATGATCTGTAGTATGTGAATCAGGTGAGAAAACCAACGGACAACCATATTTGGCCGCTAGGGGGCAGTGCAAAGTCAGCAATTGTTGCAATATAATTGTCAAAATACTTCAACATGTCGATTGTGAGCTGGATTTTCTCCATAATTCTACAGTAGATATGGACATATGGGGCATCATTGGAAACATTATGATTTGTAGTATGTGAATCAGGTGAGAAAACCAACGGACAACCGTATTTGGCCGCTAGGGGGCAGTACAAAATAAGCATCTGGTGCAATGTAATTGTCAAATTGTGTATTTTTGACCTTGATTTTCTCCATAATTATACAGTAGATATGGACATATGGGGCATCATTGGAAACATTATGATTTGTAGTATGTGAATCAGGTGAGAAAACCAACGGACAACCGTATTTGGCCGCTAGGGGGCAGTACAAAATAAGCATCTGGTGCAATGTAATTGTCAAATTGTGTATTTTTGACCTTGATTTTCTCCATAATTCTACAGTAGATATGGACATAGGGGGCATCATTGGAAACATTATGATTTGTAGTATGTGAATCAGGTGAGAAAACCAACGGACAACCGTATTTGGCCGCTAGGGGGCAGTGCAAAGTCAGCATCTGGTGCAATGTAATTGTCAAATTGTGTATTTTTGACCTTGATTTTCTCCATAATTCTACAGTAGATATGGACATATGGGGCATCATTGGAAACGTTATGATCTGTAGTATGTGAATCAGGTGATAAATTAACGGACAATCGTATTTGGCTGGTAGGGGGCAGTGCAAAGTCAGCAATTGTTGCAATATAATTGTCAAAATACGTCAACATGTCGATTTTGAGCTGGATTTTCTCCATAATTCTACAGTAGATATGGACATATGGGGCATCATTGGAAACGGTATGATCTGTAGTATGTGAATCAGGTGAGAAAACCAACGGACAACCATATTTGGCCGCTAGGGGGCAGTGCAAAGTCAGCATCTGGTGCAATGTAATTGTCAAATTGTGTATTTTTGACCTTGATTTTCTCCATAATTCTACAGTAGATATGGACATATGGGGCATCATTGGAAACATTATGATTTGTAATATGTGAATCAGGTGAGAAAACCAACGGACAACCGTATTTGGCCGCTAGGGGGCAGTACAAATTAAGCATCTGGTGCAATGTAATTGTCAAATTGTGTATTTTTTACCTTGATTTTCTCCATAATTCTACAGTAGATATGGACATATGGGGCATCATTGGAAACGTTATGATCTGTAGTATGTGAATCAGGTGAGAAAACCAACGGACAACCATATTTGGCCGCTAGGCCTTCTGGACAAAAACGTCTCACAAAGCTACAAAAACGTCTAAAAATAGGCAACAAAAAAGTTGACAAAAACGTCTAAAAATAGGCAACAAAAAAGTCTGTCTCACCTGCCGGTTATAACTCTGTGAATGATAAGCTAATAATACACATATTGCAGCCTCTATGCTTGTCCTTTTCTCCATAATTCTACAGTAGATATAGACATATGGGGCATCATTGTAAACGTTATGATCTGTAGTATGTGAATCAGGTGAGAAAACCAACGGACAACCATATTTGGCCGCTAGGGGGCAGTGCAAAGTCAGCAATTGTTGCAATATAATTGTCAAAATACTTCAACATGTCGATTTTGAGCTGGATTTTCTCCATAATTCTACAGTAGATATGGACATATGGGGCATCATTGGAAACATTATGATTTGTAGTATGTGAATCAGGTGAGAAAACCAACGGACAACCGTATTTGGCCGCTAGGGGGCAGTGCAAAGTCAGCATCTGGTGCAATGTAATTGTCAAATTGTGTATTTTTTACCTTGATTTTCTCCATAATTCTACAGTAGATATGGACATATGGGGCATCATTGAAAACATTATGATTTGTAGTATGTGAATCAGGTGAGAAAACCAACGGACAACCGTATTTGGCCGCTAGGGGGCAGTGCAAAGTCAGCATCTGGTGCAATGTAATTGTCAAATTGTGTATATTTGACCTTGATTTTCTCCATAATTCTACAGTAGATATGGACATATGGGGCATCATTGGAAACATTATGATTTGTAGTATGTGAATCAGGTGAGAAAACCAACGGACAACCGTATTTGGCCGCTAGGGGGCAGTGCAAAGTCAGCATCTGGTGCAATGTAATTGTCAAATTGTGTATTTTTGACCTTGATTTTCTCCATAATTCTACAGTAGATATGGACATATGGGGCATCATTGGAAACATTATGATTTGTAGTATGTGAATCAGGTGAGAAAACCAACGGACAACCGTATTTGGCCGCTAGGGGGCAGTGCAAAGTCAGCATCTGGTGCAATGTAATTGTCAAATTGTGTATTTTTGACCTTGATTTTCTCCATAATTCTACAGTAGATATGGACATATGGGGCATCATTGGAAACGTTATGATCTGTAGTATGTGAATCAGGTGATAAATTAACGGACAATCGTATTTGGCTGGTAGGGGGCAGTGCAAAGTCAGCAATTGTTGCAATATAATTGTCAAAATACGTCAACATGTCGATTTTGAGCTGGATTTTCTCCATAATTCTACAGTAGATATGGACATATGGGGCATCATTGGAAACGGTATGATCTGTAGTATGTGAATCAGGTGAGAAAACCAACGGACAACCATATTTGGCCGCTAGGGGGCAGTGCAAAGTCAGCATCTGGTGCAATGTAATTGTCAAATTGTGTATTTTTGACCTTGATTTTCTCCATAATTCTACAGTAGATATGGACATATGGGGCATCATTGGAAACGTTATGATCTGTAGTATGTGAATCAGGTGAGAAAATTAACGGACAACCGTATTTGGCTGGTAGGGGGCAGTGCAAAGTCAGCAATTGTTGCAATATAATTGTCAAAATACGTCAACATGTCGATTTTAAGCTAGATTTTCTCCATAATTCTACAGTAGATATGGACATATGGGGCATCATTGGAAACGTTATGATCTGTAGTATGTGAATCAGGTGAGAAAACCAACGGACAACCATATTTGGCCGCTAGGCCTTCTGGACAAAAACGTCTCACAAAGCTACAAAAACGTCTAAAAATAGGCAACAAAAAAGTTGACAAAAACGTCTAAAAATAGGCAACAAAAAAGTCTGTCTCACCTGCCGGTTATAACTCTGTGAATGATAAGCTAATAATACACATATTGCAGCCTCTATGCTTGATTCAAACTGTTGAAGGATAACCTGTAATTTTTAATTTGTTGTTTAAATGAATAACATTACCGTTACTGATTTTTTTTTCAATGAAGTCTGGTAACTGAATTACATAACTGATAATTAAACTAAACAAATTAAACTAATAATCAAATAAGTGAATTCATTTACCAATTACTGCATATCAAATTCAGCATTAGACATTACATCAGAAGTGGACAATCTGTGGGGCGGTAGGCTGCGTTTGTCAACATAAATGTAACCATTAACTAGCCGATTTAAATCTCAGTAGGCTAGTTGTATTTGAGTTACTTGTTCGATTACTCGTTACTGACAAAAGTAGTGGAATTACAGTAACTCATTACTTTCAACACTGCTTTACTTAAAATTACAACCTGAGCCTGTCATTGACAAAAACAAACACGTGCTTGGATCAAGCACAGTTGACCTAAATCAATGTTACGTTAAATTGTAGCTTGTGTAACGACTTACCGCTGGAATGACGATGCTTGAGCCCTCCGCTTCAGCTACAGGGCTTGCAGTAGTTTGGTCGTTTACGGATGTCCTTTCACCTGCTCCCGGTAAACCGTGGCGAGTCCGTCCTTCGTCCTCCGCCGCTTCAACTTGGAGAAGATGATGCGCGTGTCAGCTTCACGTGATAGTAGGAGTTATACACCCTATACTCACTTGGACAGCCATCAATCCCGCACACGACGCGAAAGTCAGAGCTGCGACTGTGCAAGGTGTTAATGTGACTCAAAAGTTGTTTCAGAGTCAATGCCACAAATATGTAGCATATGAAGCAACGCCAAACCATGTTGGAAGATGTCACAGGGAAAAGGACGGTAACTAGGATTGACGTGTTCCATTGCAAGTAAATGAAAGCGCTGTATCCAGTGCTCATTCTTTGAAGTTCACATCGCACACCTTTTGAATGTTATCGACGTTTCAATGTGTTTTCAGTGTTTATTGTGTATCGTTGCAGCCGAACAGAGACAGCGAGCTAACGTTAGCGGAGCTAACTAACTAGCTAGCTAGCTAACAGCATGGAAGAATTGGATGATGTCGCAGTGTCGATTTTAAGGAAAAGGACGGTAAACTGATCACAGGCACAGGTAGGTAGCTAGAGCAAGACTGCCGTAAAAACTCGTTACTATGGTTACACCCGCCAGTTAGGTGCTGCAAATGAGAATGTGGGCGTAAACTAACGTTATATGGGACCGACTTGGATTTGAACTAGGATTGACGTGTTCCATTGCAAGTAAATGAAAGCGCTGTATCCAGTGCTCATTCTTTGAAGTTCACATCGCACACCTTTTGAATGTTATCGACGTTTCAATGTGTTTTCAGTGTTTATTGTGTATCGTTGCAGCCGAACAGAGACAGCGAGCTAACGTTAGCGGAGCTAGCTAGCTATGTAAGTCAGCTAGCTAACAGCATGGAATAATTGGATGATGTCGCAGTGTCGATTTTAAGGGGTAATGTATGCAAATATTATTCTTTATCATATATGAACGTACGAATGCAGAGGCCTAATTGAAGCTAAAAAAAGAAGCTAATTGCTTCCTGGTGCTGCTCCACATGTGACCCTACAGCAGCACTGTGGGCCTCAAACTCTTTCTCCCATTTGTCACATCACGCTCTTTCTGTCACCTGTTGAGTGAAGTGTTATGTGTGGTCTGTGAACTGTAGGAACTGAATTGCGCTTTGGGAATAATGTATATCATGTTGTGTTCAGACCAAAAGCAAAGGAAATTTTCGCTCCTGTTACTCGCGCCATTTTGTTCCTGCTAAATTCATAAACTGTGAAGACTAGCTAGTTGGTCACTAGGAAACTAGTGACCAACTGGTGTGTGGCAGCTCTAGTTATACTAGTAACGTCTATATGACATACATCAGCAGCCAATGAGGTATCTAAATTTCTATACTAAGCTGGTTATCATAATTCTACAGTAGATATGGACATATGGGGCATCATTGGAAACATTATGATTTGTAGTACGTGAATCAGGTGAGAAAACCAACGGACAACCGCATTTGGCCGCTAGGGGGCATTGCAAAGTCAGCATCTGGTGCAATGTAATTGTCAAATTGTGTATTTTTTACCTTGATTTTCTCCATAATTCTACAGTATATATAGACATATGGGGTATCATTGTAAACGTTATGATCTGTAGTATGTGAATCAGGTGAGAAAACCAACGGACAACCATATTTGGCCGCTAGGGGGCAGTGCAAAGTCAGCAATTGTTGCAATATAATTGTCAAAATACTTCAACATGTCGATTTTGAGCTGGATTTTCTCCATAATTCTACAGTAGATATGGACATATGGGGCATCATTTGAAACATTATGATTTGTAGTATGTGAATCAGGTGAGAAAACCAACGGACAACCGTATTTGGCCGCTAGGGGGCAGTACAAAATAAGCATCTGGTGCAATGTAATTGTCAAATTGTGTATTTTTGACCTTGATTTCCTCCATAATTCTACAGTAGATATGGACATATGGGGCATCATTGGAAACATGATTTGTAGTATGTGAATCAGGTGAGAAAACCAACGGACAACCGTATTTGGCCGCTAGGGGGCAGTGCAAAGTCAGCAATTGTTGCAATATAATTGTCAAAATACGTCAACATGTCGATTTTGAGCTGGATTTTCACCATAATTCTACAGTAGATATGGACATATGGGGCATCATTTGAAACATTATGATTTGTAGTATGTGAATCAGGTGAGAAAACCAACGGACAACCGTATTTGGCCGCTAGGGGGCAGTGCAAATTCAGCATCTGGTGCAATGTATTTGTCAAATTGTGTATATTTGACCTTGATTTTCTCCATAATTCTACAGTATATATGGACATATGGGGCATCATTGGAAACATGATTTGTAGTATGTGAATCAGGTGAGAAAACCAACGGACAACCGTATTTGGCCGCTAGGGGGCAGTACAAAATAAGCATCTGGTGCAATGTAATTGTCAAATTGTGTATTTTTGACCTTGATTTTCTCCATAATTCTACAGTAGATATGGACATATGGGGCATCATTGGAAACATTATGATTTGTAGTATGTGAATCAGGTGAGAACCAACGGACAACCGTATTTGGCCGCTAGGGGGCAGTACAAAATAAGCATCTGGTGCAATGTAATTGTCAAATTGTGTATTTTTGACCTTGATTTTCTCCATAATTCTACAGTAGATATGGACATATGGGGCATCATTGGAAACATTATGATTTGTAGTATGTGAATCAGGTGAGAAAACCAACGGACAACCGTATTTGGCCGCTAGGGGGCAGTGCAAAGTCAGCATCTGGTGCAATGTAATTGTCAAATTGTGTATTTTTGACCTTGATTTTCTCCATAATTCTACAGTAGATATGGACATATGGGGCACCATTGGAAACATTATGATTTGTAGTATGTGAATCAGGTGAGAAAACCAACGGACAACCATATTTGGCCGCTAGGGGGCAGTGCAAAGTCAGCATCTGGTGCAATGTAATTGTCAAATTGTGTATTTTTGACCTTGATTTTCTCCATAATTCTACAGTAGATATGGACATATGGGGCATCATTGGAAACATTATGATTTGTAGTATGTGAATCAGGTGAGAAAACCAACGGACAACCGTATTTGGCCGCTAGGGGGCAGTACAAAATAAGCATCTGGTGCAATGTAATTGTCAAATTGTGTATTTTTTACCTTGATTTTCTCCATAATTCTACAGTAGATATGGACATATGGGGCATCATTGGAAACGTTATGATCTGTAGTATGTGAATCAGGTGAGGAAATTAACGGACAACCGTATTTGGCTGGTAGGGGGCAGTGCAAAGTCAGCAATTGTTGCAATATAATTGTCAAAATACGTCAACATGTCGATTTTAAGCTGGATTTTCTCCATAATTCTACAGTAGATATGGACATATGGGGCATCATTGGAAACGTTATGATCTGTAGTATGTGAATCAGGTGAGAAAACCAACGGACAACCATATTTGGCCGCTAGGCCTTCTGGACAAAAACGTCTCACAAAGCTACAAAAACGTCTAAAAATAGGCAACAAAAAAGTTGACAAAAACGTCTAAAAATAGGCAACAAAAAAGTTGACAGACGTCTAAAAGTAGGCAACAAAAAAGTTGACAAAAACGTCACGAAAAAAGCGACAAAGACGTCTAAAAGTAGGCAACAAAAAAGTTGACAAAAACGTCACAAAAAAGCTACAAAAACTTCTAAAAATAGGCAACAAAAAAGTTGACAAAAAAAATGTGTGGAGACACATTCTGATGTCAGGTGTTTCTCTGACATACCTTAAGCTGTCCACCTGTGATCGGATCAACCAAGATACCAGGTCTGAACAGTGGCTAAGTCATTCTACAGTTTAAGCTTATTGATTTTAACTACTAAAAATGAAATATAATTAATTGGAAAAGCAATGGTATAAATTACCTGTGTCAGTCGATGGGTTTCTCTGGCTTGAAGAAGAAATGCAGTTGCATGTTTAGAAAGGTCAACATTCATGCGACCCTCTCCATCTTCTTGAAATCCACTCTGAAAGAGATTAACAACAAACCTATCTATTAAAACAGGGAAAATATAAGGCATTTGTAAGTAGCACCACCAGACAATCTGACAACTACCTGGGTAAGCTAGCTAACTAGATTTCTTCCTATAAAAAAATTTACAAGATGGGTGTATTTTTACTGATTGGTGTCTTTATTTTGAGTATGTAAAATAACAACAAAAACTAATCAAAACAAAACAGTACTACAAAAAAAAACAATGACTTTGACAGCATCAGAAAAAATCTGTACTTAATGAGTGTTAAGATTGACACACATACTAAATTGTATCCCTTCACTTGCTCTCTTGTCAATAAATTAACATTACTAAAGGCCTTTGAACTGAACTTGTATTCCAATAAGCTATAAGGAGATACCTTCCTGTCACACACTGTCATGAAGACATGTCTCACCTGCCGGTTATAACTCTGTGAATGATAAGCTAATAATACACATATTGCAGCCTCTATGCTTGTCCTTTTCTCCATAATTCTACAGTAGATATAGACATATGGGGCATCATTGTAAACGTTATGATCTGTAGTATGTGAATCAGGTGAGAAAACCAACGGACAACCATATTTGGCCGCTAGGGGGCAGTGCAAAGTCAGCAATTGTTGCAATATAATTGTCAAAATACGTCAACATGTCGATTTTAAGCTGGATTTTCTCCATAATTCTACAGTAGATATGGACATATGGGGCATCATTGGAAACGGTATGATCTGTAGTATGTGAATCAGGTGAGAAAACCAACGGACAACCATATTTGGCCGCTAGGGGGCAGTGCAAAGTCAGCATCTGGTGCAATGTAATTGTCAAATTGTGTATTTTTGACCTTGATTTTCTCCATAATTCTACAGTAGATATGGACATATGGGGCATCATTGGAAACATTATGATTTGTAGTATGTGAATCAGGTGAGAAAACCAACGGACAACCGTATTTGGCCGCTAGGGGGCAGTACAAAATAAGCATCTGGTGCAATGTAATTGTCAAATTGTGTATTTTTTACCTTGATTTTCTCCATAATTCTACAGTAGATATGGACATATGGGGCATCATTGGAAACGTTATGATCTGTAGTATGTGAATCAGGTGAGAAAACCAACGGACAACCATATTTGGCCGCTAGGCCTTCTGGACAAAAACGTCTCACAAAGCTACAAAAACGTCAAAGTAGGCAACAAAAAAGTTGACAGACGTCTAAAAGTAGGCAACAAAAAAGTTGACAGACGTCTAAAAGTAGGCAACAAAAAAGTTGACAAAAACGTCACGAAAAAAGCGACAAAGACGTCTAAAAGTAGGCAACAAAAAAGTTGACAAAAACGTCACAAAAAAGCTACAAAAACTTCTAAAAATAGGCAACAAAAAAGTTGACAAAAAAAATGTGTGGAGACACATTCTGATGTCAGGTGTTTCTCTGACATACCTTTAGCTGTCCACCTGTGATCGGATCAACCAAGATACCAGGTCTGAACAGTGGCTAAGTCATTCTACAGTTTAAGCTTATTGATTTTAACTACTAAAAATGAAATATAATTAATTGGAAAAGCAATGGTATAAATTACCTGTGTCAGTCGATGGGTTTCTCTGGCTTGAAGAAGAAATGCAGTTGCATGTTTAGAAAGGTCAACATTCATGCGACCCTCTCCATCTTCTTGAAATCCACTCTGAAAGAGATTAACAACAAACCTATCTATTAAAACAGGGAAAATATAAGGCATTTGTAAGTAGCACCACCAGACAATCTGACAACTACCTGGGTAAGCTAGCTAACTAGATTTCTTCCTATAAAAAAATTTACAAGATGGGTGTATTTTTACTGATTGGTGTCTTTATTTTGAGTATGTAAAATAACAACTAATAAAAACAAAACAAAACAGTACTACAAAAAAAAAACAATGACTTTGACAGCATCAGAAAAAATCTGTACTTAATGAGTGTTAAGATTGACACACATACTAAATTGTATCCCTTCACTTGCTCTCTTGTCAATAAATTAACATTACTAAAGGCCTTTGAACTGAACTTGTATTCCAATAAGCTATAAGGAGATACCTTCCTGTCACACACTGTCATGAAGACATGTCTCACCTGCCGGTTATAACTCTGTGAATGATAAGCTAATAATACACATATTGCAGCCTCTATGCTTGTCCTTTTCTCCATAATTCTACAGTAGATATAGACATATGGGGCATCATTGTAAACGTTATGATCTGTAGTATGTGAATCAGGTGAGAAAACCAACGGACAACCATATTTGGCCGCTAGGGGGCAGTGCAAAGTCAGCAATTGTTGCAATATAATTGTCAAAATACTTCAACATGTCGATTTTGAGCTGGATTTTCTCCATAATTCTACAGTAGATATGGACATATGGGGCATCATTGGAAACATTATGATTTGTAGTATGTGAATCAGGTGAGAAAACCAACGGACAACCGTATTTGGCCGCTAGGGGGCAGTGCAAAGTCAGCATCTGGTGCAATGTAATTGTCAAATTGTGTATTTTTTACCTTGATTTTCTCCATAATTCTACAGTAGATATGGACATATGGGGCATCATTGGAAACATTATGATTTGTAGTATGTGAATCAGGTGAGAAAACCAACGGACAACCGTATTTGGCCGCTAGGGGGCAGTGCAAAGTCAGCATCTGGTGCAATGTAATTGTCAAATTGTGTATATTTGACCTTGATTTTCTCCATAATTCTACAGTAGATATGGACATATGGGGCATCATTGGAAACATTATGATTTGTAGTATGTGAATCAGGTGAGAAAACCAACGGACAACCGTATTTGGCCGCTAGGGGGCAGTGCAAAGTCAGCATCTGGTGCAATGTAATTGTCAAATTGTGTATTTTTGACCTTGATTTTCTCCATAATTCTACAGTAGATATGGACATATGGGGCATCATTGGAAACATTATGATTTGTAGTATGTGAATCAGGTGAGAAAACCAACGGACAACCGTATTTGGCCGCTAGGGGGCAGTGCAAAGTCAGCATCTGGTGCAATGTAATTGTCAAATTGTGTATTTTTGACCTTGATTTTCTCCATAATTCTACAGTAGATATGGACATATGGGGCATCATTGGAAACGTTATGATCTGTAGTATGTGAATCAGGTGATAAATTAACGGACAATCGTATTTGGCTGGTAGGGGGCAGTGCAAAGTCAGCAATTGTTGCAATATAATTGTCAAAATACGTCAACATGTCGATTTTGAGCTGGATTTTCTCCATAATTCTACAGTAGATATGGACATATGGGGCATCATTGGAAACGGTATGATCTGTAGTATGTGAATCAGGTGAGAAAACCAACGGACAACCATATTTGGCCGCTAGGGGGCAGTGCAAAGTCAGCATCTGGTGCAATGTAATTGTCAAATTGTGTATTTTTGACCTTGATTTTCTCCATAATTCTACAGTAGATATGGACATATGGGGCATCATTGGAAACGTTATGATCTGTAGTATGTGAATCAGGTGAGAAAATTAACGGACAACCGTATTTGGCTGGTAGGGGGCAGTGCAAAGTCAGCAATTGTTGCAATATAATTGTCAAAATACGTCAACATGTCGATTTTAAGCTAGATTTTCTCCATAATTCTACAGTAGATATGGACATATGGGGCATCATTGGAAACGTTATGATCTGTAGTATGTGAATCAGGTGAGAAAACCAACGGACAACCATATTTGGCCGCTAGGCCTTCTGGACAAAAACGTCTCACAAAGCTACAAAAACGTCTAAAAATAGGCAACAAAAAAGTTGACAAAAACGTCTAAAAATAGGCAACAAAAAAGTCTGTCTCACCTGCCGGTTATAACTCTGTGAATGATAAGCTAATAATACACATATTGCAGCCTCTATGCTTGATTCAAACTGTTGAAGGATAACCTGTAATTTTTAATTTGTTGTTTAAATGAATAACATTACCGTTACTGATTTTTTTTTCAATGAAGTCTGGTAACTGAATTACATAACTGATAATTAAACTAAACAAATTAAACTAATAATCAAATAAGTGAATTCATTTACCAATTACTGCATATCAAATTCAGCATTAGACATTACATCAGAAGTGGACAATCTGTGGGGCGGTAGGCTGCGTTTGTCAACATAAATGTAACCATTAACTAGCCGATTTAAATCTCAGTAGGCTAGTTGTATTTGAGTTACTTGTTCGATTACTCGTTACTGACAAAAGTAGTGGAATTACAGTAACTCATTACTTTCAACACTGCTTTACTTAAAATTACAACCTGAGCCTGTCATTGACAAAAACAAACACGTGCTTGGATCAAGCACAGTTGACCTAAATCAATGTTACGTTAAATTGTAGCTTGTGTAACGACTTACCGCTGGAATGACGATGCTTGAGCCCTCCGCTTCAGCTACAGGGCTTGCAGTAGTTTGGTCGTTTACGGATGTCCTTTCACCTGCTCCCGGTAAACCGTGGCGAGTCCGTCCTTCGTCCTCCGCCGCTTCAACTTGGAGAAGATGATGCGCGTGTCAGCTTCACGTGATAGTAGGAGTTATACACCCTATACTCACTTGGACAGCCATCAATCCCGCACACGACGCGAAAGTCAGAGCTGCGACTGTGCAAGGTGTTAATGTGACTCAAAAGTTGTTTCAGAGTCAATGCCACAAATATGTAGCATATGAAGCAACGCCAAACCATGTTGGAAGATGTCACAGGGAAAAGGACGGTAACTAGGATTGACGTGTTCCATTGCAAGTAAATGAAAGCGCTGTATCCAGTGCTCATTCTTTGAAGTTCACATCGCACACCTTTTGAATGTTATCGACGTTTCAATGTGTTTTCAGTGTTTATTGTGTATCGTTGCAGCCGAACAGAGACAGCGAGCTAACGTTAGCGGAGCTAACTAACTAGCTAGCTAGCTAACAGCATGGAAGAATTGGATGATGTCGCAGTGTCGATTTTAAGGAAAAGGACGGTAAACTGATCACAGGCACAGGTAGGTAGCTAGAGCAAGACTGCCGTAAAAACTCGTTACTATGGTTACACCCGCCAGTTAGGTGCTGCAAATGAGAATGTGGGCGTAAACTAACGTTATATGGGACCGACTTGGATTTGAACTAGGATTGACGTGTTCCATTGCAAGTAAATGAAAGCGCTGTATCCAGTGCTCATTCTTTGAAGTTCACATCGCACACCTTTTGAATGTTATCGACGTTTCAATGTGTTTTCAGTGTTTATTGTGTATCGTTGCAGCCGAACAGAGACAGCGAGCTAACGTTAGCGGAGCTAGCTAGCTATGTAAGTCAGCTAGCTAACAGCATGGAATAATTGGATGATGTCGCAGTGTCGATTTTAAGGGGTAATGTATGCAAATATTATTCTTTATCATATATGAACGTACGAATGCAGAGGCCTAATTGAAGCTAAAAAAAGAAGCTAATTGCTTCCTGGTGCTGCTCCACATGTGACCCTACAGCAGCACTGTGGGCCTCAAACTCTTTCTCCCATTTGTCACATCACGCTCTTTCTGTCACCTGTTGAGTGAAGTGTTATGTGTGGTCTGTGAACTGTAGGAACTGAATTGCGCTTTGGGAATAATGTATATCATGTTGTGTTCAGACCAAAAGCAAAGGAAATTTTCGCTCCTGTTACTCGCGCCATTTTGTTCCTGCTAAATTCATAAACTGTGAAGACTAGCTAGTTGGTCACTAGGAAACTAGTGACCAACTGGTGTGTGGCAGCTCTAGTTATACTAGTAACGTCTATATGACATACATCAGCAGCCAATGAGGTATCTAAATTTCTATACTAAGCTGGTTATCATAATTCTACAGTAGATATGGACATATGGGGCATCATTGGAAACATTATGATTTGTAGTACGTGAATCAGGTGAGAAAACCAACGGACAACCGCATTTGGCCGCTAGGGGGCATTGCAAAGTCAGCATCTGGTGCAATGTAATTGTCAAATTGTGTATTTTTTACCTTGATTTTCTCCATAATTCTACAGTATATATAGACATATGGGGTATCATTGTAAACGTTATGATCTGTAGTATGTGAATCAGGTGAGAAAACCAACGGACAACCATATTTGGCCGCTAGGGGGCAGTGCAAAGTCAGCAATTGTTGCAATATAATTGTCAAAATACTTCAACATGTCGATTTTGAGCTGGATTTTCTCCATAATTCTACAGTAGATATGGACATATGGGGCATCATTTGAAACATTATGATTTGTAGTATGTGAATCAGGTGAGAAAACCAACGGACAACCGTATTTGGCCGCTAGGGGGCAGTACAAAATAAGCATCTGGTGCAATGTAATTGTCAAATTGTGTATTTTTGACCTTGATTTCCTCCATAATTCTACAGTAGATATGGACATATGGGGCATCATTGGAAACATGATTTGTAGTATGTGAATCAGGTGAGAAAACCAACGGACAACCGTATTTGGCCGCTAGGGGGCAGTGCAAAGTCAGCAATTGTTGCAATATAATTGTCAAAATACGTCAACATGTCGATTTTGAGCTGGATTTTCACCATAATTCTACAGTAGATATGGACATATGGGGCATCATTTGAAACATTATGATTTGTAGTATGTGAATCAGGTGAGAAAACCAACGGACAACCGTATTTGGCCGCTAGGGGGCAGTGCAAATTCAGCATCTGGTGCAATGTATTTGTCAAATTGTGTATATTTGACCTTGATTTTCTCCATAATTCTACAGTATATATGGACATATGGGGCATCATTGGAAACATGATTTGTAGTATGTGAATCAGGTGAGAAAACCAACGGACAACCGTATTTGGCCGCTAGGGGGCAGTACAAAATAAGCATCTGGTGCAATGTAATTGTCAAATTGTGTATTTTTGACCTTGATTTTCTCCATAATTCTACAGTAGATATGGACATATGGGGCATCATTGGAAACATTATGATTTGTAGTATGTGAATCAGGTGAGAACCAACGGACAACCGTATTTGGCCGCTAGGGGGCAGTACAAAATAAGCATCTGGTGCAATGTAATTGTCAAATTGTGTATTTTTGACCTTGATTTTCTCCATAATTCTACAGTAGATATGGACATATGGGGCATCATTGGAAACATTATGATTTGTAGTATGTGAATCAGGTGAGAAAACCAACGGACAACCGTATTTGGCCGCTAGGGGGCAGTGCAAAGTCAGCATCTGGTGCAATGTAATTGTCAAATTGTGTATTTTTGACCTTGATTTTCTCCATAATTCTACAGTAGATATGGACATATGGGGCACCATTGGAAACATTATGATTTGTAGTATGTGAATCAGGTGAGAAAACCAACGGACAACCATATTTGGCCGCTAGGGGGCAGTGCAAAGTCAGCATCTGGTGCAATGTAATTGTCAAATTGTGTATTTTTGACCTTGATTTTCTCCATAATTCTACAGTAGATATGGACATATGGGGCATCATTGGAAACATTATGATTTGTAGTATGTGAATCAGGTGAGAAAACCAACGGACAACCGTATTTGGCCGCTAGGGGGCAGTACAAAATAAGCATCTGGTGCAATGTAATTGTCAAATTGTGTATTTTTTACCTTGATTTTCTCCATAATTCTACAGTAGATATGGACATATGGGGCATCATTGGAAACGTTATGATCTGTAGTATGTGAATCAGGTGAGGAAATTAACGGACAACCGTATTTGGCTGGTAGGGGGCAGTGCAAAGTCAGCAATTGTTGCAATATAATTGTCAAAATACGTCAACATGTCGATTTTAAGCTGGATTTTCTCCATAATTCTACAGTAGATATGGACATATGGGGCATCATTGGAAACGTTATGATCTGTAGTATGTGAATCAGGTGAGAAAACCAACGGACAACCATATTTGGCCGCTAGGCCTTCTGGACAAAAACGTCTCACAAAGCTACAAAAACGTCTAAAAATAGGCAACAAAAAAGTTGACAAAAACGTCTAAAAATAGGCAACAAAAAAGTTGACAGACGTCTAAAAGTAGGCAACAAAAAAGTTGACAAAAACGTCACGAAAAAAGCGACAAAGACGTCTAAAAGTAGGCAACAAAAAAGTTGACAAAAACGTCACAAAAAAGCTACAAAAACTTCTAAAAATAGGCAACAAAAAAGTTGACAAAAAAAATGTGTGGAGACACATTCTGATGTCAGGTGTTTCTCTGACATACCTTAAGCTGTCCACCTGTGATCGGATCAACCAAGATACCAGGTCTGAACAGTGGCTAAGTCATTCTACAGTTTAAGCTTATTGATTTTAACTACTAAAAATGAAATATAATTAATTGGAAAAGCAATGGTATAAATTACCTGTGTCAGTCGATGGGTTTCTCTGGCTTGAAGAAGAAATGCAGTTGCATGTTTAGAAAGGTCAACATTCATGCGACCCTCTCCATCTTCTTGAAATCCACTCTGAAAGAGATTAACAACAAACCTATCTATTAAAACAGGGAAAATATAAGGCATTTGTAAGTAGCACCACCAGACAATCTGACAACTACCTGGGTAAGCTAGCTAACTAGATTTCTTCCTATAAAAAAATTTACAAGATGGGTGTATTTTTACTGATTGGTGTCTTTATTTTGAGTATGTAAAATAACAACAAAAACTAATCAAAACAAAACAGTACTACAAAAAAAAACAATGACTTTGACAGCATCAGAAAAAATCTGTACTTAATGAGTGTTAAGATTGACACACATACTAAATTGTATCCCTTCACTTGCTCTCTTGTCAATAAATTAACATTACTAAAGGCCTTTGAACTGAACTTGTATTCCAATAAGCTATAAGGAGATACCTTCCTGTCACACACTGTCATGAAGACATGTCTCACCTGCCGGTTATAACTCTGTGAATGATAAGCTAATAATACACATATTGCAGCCTCTATGCTTGTCCTTTTCTCCATAATTCTACAGTAGATATAGACATATGGGGCATCATTGTAAACGTTATGATCTGTAGTATGTGAATCAGGTGAGAAAACCAACGGACAACCATATTTGGCCGCTAGGGGGCAGTGCAAAGTCAGCAATTGTTGCAATATAATTGTCAAAATACTTCAACATGTCGATTGTGAGCTGGATTTTCTCCATAATTCTACAGTAGATATGGACATATGGGGCATCATTGGAAACATTATGATTTGTAGTATGTGAATCAGGTGAGAAAACCAACGGACAACCGTATTTGGCCGCTAGGGGGCAGTACAAAATAAGCATCTGGTGCAATGTAATTGTCAAATTGTGTATTTTTGACCTTGATTTTCTCCATAATTATACAGTAGATATGGACATATGGGGCATCATTGGAAACATTATGATTTGTAGTATGTGAATCAGGTGAGAAAACCAACGGACAACCGTATTTGGCCGCTAGGGGGCAGTACAAAATAAGCATCTGGTGCAATGTAATTGTCAAATTGTGTATTTTTGACCTTGATTTTCTCCATAATTCTACAGTAGATATGGACATAGGGGGCATCATTGGAAACATTATGATTTGTAGTATGTGAATCAGGTGAGAAAACCAACGGACAACCGTATTTGGCCGCTAGGGGGCAGTGCAAAGTCAGCATCTGGTGCAATGTAATTGTCAAATTGTGTATTTTTGACCTTGATTTTCTCCATAATTCTACAGTAGATATGGACATATGGGGCATCATTGGAAACGTTATGATCTGTAGTATGTGAATCAGGTGATAAATTAACGGACAATCGTATTTGGCTGGTAGGGGGCAGTGCAAAGTCAGCAATTGTTGCAATATAATTGTCAAAATACGTCAACATGTCGATTTTGAGCTGGATTTTCTCCATAATTCTACAGTAGATATGGACATATGGGGCATCATTGGAAACGGTATGATCTGTAGTATGTGAATCAGGTGAGAAAACCAACGGACAACCATATTTGGCCGCTAGGGGGCAGTGCAAAGTCAGCATCTGGTGCAATGTAATTGTCAAATTGTGTATTTTTGACCTTGATTTTCTCCATAATTCTACAGTAGATATGGACATATGGGGCATCATTGGAAACATTATGATTTGTAATATGTGAATCAGGTGAGAAAACCAACGGACAACCGTATTTGGCCGCTAGGGGGCAGTACAAATTAAGCATCTGGTGCAATGTAATTGTCAAATTGTGTATTTTTTACCTTGATTTTCTCCATAATTCTACAGTAGATATGGACATATGGGGCATCATTGGAAACGTTATGATCTGTAGTATGTGAATCAGATGAGAAAATTAACGGACAACCGTATTTGGCTGGTAGGGGGCAGTGCAAAGTCAGCAATTGTTGCAATATAATTGTCAAAATACGTCAACATGTCGATTTTAAGCTGGATTTTCTCCATAATTCTACAGTAGATATGGACATATGGGGCATCATTGGAAACGGTATGATCTGTAGTATGTGAATCAGGTGAGAAAACCAACGGACAACCATATTTGGCCGCTAGGGGGCAGTGCAAAGTCAGCATCTGGTGCAATGTAATTGTCAAATTGTGTATTTTTGACCTTGATTTTCTCCATAATTCTACAGTAGATATGGACATATGGGGCATCATTGGAAACATTATGATTTGTAGTATGTGAATCAGGTGAGAAAACCAACGGACAACCGTATTTGGCCGCTAGGGGGCAGTACAAAATAAGCATCTGGTGCAATGTAATTGTCAAATTGTGTATTTTTTACCTTGATTTTCTCCATAATTCTACAGTAGATATGGACATATGGGGCATCATTGGAAACGTTATGATCTGTAGTATGTGAATCAGGTGAGAAAACCAACGGACAACCATATTTGGCCGCTAGGCCTTCTGGACAAAAACGTCTCACAAAGCTACAAAAACGTCTAAAAGTAGGCAACAAAAAAGTTGACAGACGTCTAAAAGTAGGCAACAAAAAAGTTGACAGACGTCTAAAAGTAGGCAACAAAAAAGTTGACAAAAACGTCACGAAAAAAGCGACAAAGACGTCTAAAAGTAGGCAACAAAAAAGTTGACAAAAACGTCACAAAAAAGCTACAAAAACTTCTAAAAATAGGCAACAAAAAAGTTGACAAAAAAAATGTGTGGAGACACATTCTGATGTCAGGTGTTTCTCTGACATACCTTTAGCTGTCCACCTGTGATCGGATCAACCAAGATACCAGGTCTGAACAGTGGCTAAGTCATTCTACAGTTTAAGCTTATTGATTTTAACTACTAAAAATGAAATATAATTAATTGGAAAAGCAATGGTATAAATTACCTGTGTCAGTCGATGGGTTTCTCTGGCTTGAAGAAGAAATGCAGTTGCATGTTTAGAAAGGTCAACATTCATGCGACCCTCTCCATCTTCTTGAAATCCACTCTGAAAGAGATTAACAACAAACCTATCTATTAAAACAGGGAAAATATAAGGCATTTGTAAGTAGCACCACCAGACAATCTGACAACTACCTGGGTAAGCTAGCTAACTAGATTTCTTCCTATAAAAAAATTTACAAGATGGGTGTATTTTTACTGATTGGTGTCTTTATTTTGAGTATGTAAAATAACAACAAAAACTAATAAAAACAAAACAAAACAGTACTACAAAAAAAAACAATGACTTTGACAGCATCAGAAAAAATCTGTACTTAATGAGTGTTAAGATTGACACACATACTAAATTGTATCCCTTCACTTGCTCTCTTGTCAATAAATTAACATTACTAAAGGCCTTTGAACTGAACTTGTATTCCAATAAGCTATAAGGAGATACCTTCCTGTCACACACTGTCATGAAGACATGTCTCACCTGCCGGTTATAACTCTGTGAATGATAAGCTAATAATACACATATTGCAGCCTCTATGCTTGTCCTTTTCTCCATAATTCTACAGTAGATATAGACATATGGGGCATCATTGTAAACGTTATGATCTGTAGTATGTGAATCAGGTGAGAAAACCAACGGACAACCATATTTGGCCGCTAGGGGGCAGTGCAAAGTCAGCAATTGTTGCAATATAATTGTCAAAATACTTCAACATGTCGATTTTGAGCTGGATTTTCTCCATAATTCTACAGTAGATATGGACATATGGGGCATCATTGGAAACATTATGATTTGTAGTATGTGAATCAGGTGAGAAAACCAACGGACAACCGTATTTGGCCGCTAGGGGGCAGTGCAAAGTCAGCATCTGGTGCAATGTAATTGTCAAATTGTGTATTTTTGACCTTGATTTTCTCCATAATTCTACAGTAGATATGGACATATGGGGCATCATTGGAAACGTTATGATCTGTAGTATGTGAATCAGGTGATAAATTAACGGACAATCGTATTTGGCTGGTAGGGGGCAGTGCAAAGTCAGCAATTGTTGCAATATAATTGTCAAAATACGTCAACATGTCGATTTTGAGCTGGATTTTCTCCATAATTCTACAGTAGATATGGACATATGGGGCATCATTGGAAACGGTATGATCTGTAGTATGTGAATCAGGTGAGAAAACCAACGGACAACCGTATTTGGCCGCTAGGGGGCAGTGCAAAGTCAGCATCTGGTGCAATGTAATTGTCAAATTGTGTATTTTTGACCTTGATTTTCTCCATAATTCTACAGTAGATATGGACATATGGGGCATCATTGGAAACATTATGATTTGTAGTATGTGAATCAGGTGAGAAAACCAACGGACAACCGTATTTGGCCGCTAGGGGGCAGTACAAAATAAGCATCTGGTGCAATGTAATTGTCAAATTGTGTATTTTTTACCTTGATTTTCTCCATAATTCTACAGTAGATATGGACATATGGGGCATCATTGGAAACGTTATGATCTGTAGTATGTGAATCAGGTGAGAAAACCAACGGACAACCATATTTGGCCGCTAGGCCTTCTGGACAAAAACGTCTCACAAAGCTACAAAAACGTCTAAAAGTAGGCAACAAAAAAGTTGACAGACGTCTAAAAGTAGGCAACAAAAAAGTTGACAGACGTCTAAAAGTAGGCAACAAAAAAGTTGACAAAAACGTCACGAAAAAAGCGACAAAGACGTCTAAAAGTAGGCAACAAAAAAGTTGACAAAAACGTCACAAAAAAGCTACAAAAACTTCTAAAAATAGGCAACAAAAAAGTTGACAAAAAAAATGTGTGGAGACACATTCTGATGTCAGGTGTTTCTCTGACATACCTTTAGCTGTCCACCTGTGATCGGATCAACCAAGATACCAGGTCTGAACAGTGGCTAAGTCATTCTACAGTTTAAGCTTATTGATTTTAACTACTAAAAATGAAATATAATTAATTGGAAAAGCAATGGTATAAATTACCTGTGTCAGTCGATGGGTTTCTCTGGCTTGAAGAAGAAATGCAGTTGCATGTTTAGAAAGGTCAACATTCATGCGACCCTCTCCATCTTCTTGAAATCCACTCTGAAAGAGATTAACAACAAACCTATCTATTAAAACAGGGAAAATATAAGGCATTTGTAAGTAGCACCACCAGACAATCTGACAACTACCTGGGTAAGCTAGCTAACTAGATTTCTTCCTATAAAAAAATTTACAAGATGGGTGTATTTTTACTGATTGGTGTCTTTATTTTGAGTATGTAAAATAACAACAAAAACTAATAAAAACAAAACAAAACAGTACTACAAAAAAAAACAATGACTTTGACAGCATCAGAAAAAATCTGTACTTAATGAGTGTTAAGATTGACACACATACTAAATTGTATCCCTTCACTTGCTCTCTTGTCAATAAATTAACATTACTAAAGGCCTTTGAACTGAACTTGTATTCCAATAAGCTATAAGGAGATACCTTCCTGTCACACACTGTCATGAAGACATGTCTCACCTGCCGGTTATAACTCTGTGAATGATAAGCTAATAATACACATATTGCAGCCTCTATGCTTGTCCTTTTCTCCATAATTCTACAGTAGATATAGACATATGGGGCATCATTGTAAACGTTATGATCTGTAGTATGTGAATCAGGTGAGAAAACCAACGGACAACCATATTTGGCCGCTAGGGGGCAGTGCAAAGTCAGCAATTGTTGCAATATAATTGTCAAAATACTTCAACATGTCGATTTTGAGCTGGATTTTCTCCATAATTCTACAGTAGATATGGACATATGGGGCATCATTGGAAACATTATGATTTGTAGTATGTGAATCAGGTGAGAAAACCAACGGACAACCGTATTTGGCCGCTAGGGGGCAGTGCAAAGTCAGCATCTGGTGCAATGTAATTGTCAAATTGTGTATTTTTGACCTTGATTTTCTCCATAATTCTACAGTAGATATGGACATATGGGGCATCATTGGAAACGTTATGATCTGTAGTATGTGAATCAGGTGATAAATTAACGGACAATCGTATTTGGCTGGTAGGGGGCAGTGCAAAGTCAGCAATTGTTGCAATATAATTGTCAAAATACGTCAACATGTCGATTTTGAGCTGGATTTTCTCCATAATTCTACAGTAGATATGGACATATGGGGCATCATTGGAAACGGTATGATCTGTAGTATGTGAATCAGGTGAGAAAACCAACGGACAACCATATTTGGCCGCTAGGGGGCAGTGCAAAGTCAGCATCTGGTGCAATGTAATTGTCAAATTGTGTATTTTTGACCTTGATTTTCTCCATAATTCTACAGTAGATATGGACATATGGGGCATCATTGGAAACATTATGATTTGTAGTATGTGAATCAGGTGAGAAAACCAACGGACAACCGTATTTGGCCGCTAGGGGGCAGTACAAAATAAGCATCTGGTGCAATGTAATTGTCAAATTGTGTATTTTTTACCTTGATTTTCTCCATAATTTTACAGTAGATATGGACATATGGGGCATCATTGGAAACGTTATGATCTGTAGTATGTGAATCAGATGAGAAAATTAACGGACAACCGTATTTGGCTGGTAGGGGGCAGTGCAAAGTCAGCAATTGTTGCAATATAATTGTCAAAATACGTCAACATGTCGATTTTAAGCTGGATTTTCTCCATAATTCTACAGTAGATATGGACATATGGGGCATCATTGGAAACGGTATGATCTGTAGTATGTGAATCAGGTGAGAAAACCAACGGACAACCATATTTGGCCGCTAGGGGGCAGTGCAAAGTCAGCATCTGGTGCAATGTAATTGTCAAATTGTGTATTTTTGACCTTGATTTTCTCCATAATTCTACAGTAGATATGGACATATGGGGCATCATTGGAAACATTATGATTTGTAGTATGTGAATCAGGTGAGAAAACCAACGGACAACCGTATTTGGCCGCTAGGGGGCAGTACAAAATAAGCATCTGGTGCAATGTAATTGTCAAATTGTGTATTTTTTACCTTGATTTTCTCCATAATTCTACAGTAGATATGGACATATGGGGCATCATTGGAAACGTTATGATCTGTAGTATGTGAATCAGGTGAGAAAACCAACGGACAACCATATTTGGCCGCTAGGCCTTCTGGACAAAAACGTCTCACAAAGCTACAAAAACGTCTAAAAGTAGGCAACAAAAAAGTTGACAGACGTCTAAAAGTAGGCAACAAAAAAGTTGACAGACGTCTAAAAGTAGGCAACAAAAAAGTTGACAAAAACGTCACGAAAAAAGCGACAAAGACGTCTAAAAGTAGGCAACAAAAAAGTTGACAAAAACGTCACAAAAAAGCTACAAAAACTTCTAAAAATAGGCAACAAAAAAGTTGACAAAAAAAATGTGTGGAGACACATTCTGATGTCAGGTGTTTCTCTGACATACCTTTAGCTGTCCACCTGTGATCGGATCAACCAAGATACCAGGTCTGAACAGTGGCTAAGTCATTCTACAGTTTAAGCTTATTGATTTTAACTACTAAAAATGAAATATAATTAATTGGAAAAGCAATGGTATAAATTACCTGTGTCAGTCGATGGGTTTCTCTGGCTTGAAGAAGAAATGCAGTTGCATGTTTAGAAAGGTCAACATTCATGCGACCCTCTCCATCTTCTTGAAATCCACTCTGAAAGAGATTAACAACAAACCTATCTATTAAAACAGGGAAAATATAAGGCATTTGTAAGTAGCACCACCAGACAATCTGACAACTACCTGGGTAAGCTAGCTAACTAGATTTCTTCCTATAAAAAAATTTACAAGATGGGTGTATTTTTACTGATTGGTGTCTTTATTTTGAGTATGTAAAATAACAACAAAAACTAATAAAAACAAAACAAAACAGTACTACAAAAAAAAACAATGACTTTGACAGCATCAGAAAAAATCTGTACTTAATGAGTGTTAAGATTGACACACATACTAAATTGTATCCCTTCACTTGCTCTCTTGTCAATAAATTAACATTACTAAAGGCCTTTGAACTGAACTTGTATTCCAATAAGCTATAAGGAGATACCTTCCTGTCACACACTGTCATGAAGACATGTCTCACCTGCCGGTTATAACTCTGTGAATGATAAGCTAATAATACACATATTGCAGCCTCTATGCTTGTCCTTTTCTCCATAATTCTACAGTAGATATAGACATATGGGGCATCATTGTAAACGTTATGATCTGTAGTATGTGAATCAGGTGAGAAAACCAACGGACAACCATATTTGGCCGCTAGGGGGCAGTGCAAAGTCAGCAATTGTTGCAATATAATTGTCAAAATACTTCAACATGTCGATTTTGAGCTGGATTTTCTCCATAATTCTACAGTAGATATGGACATATGGGGCATCATTGGAAACATTATGATTTGTAGTATGTGAATCAGGTGAGAAAACCAACGGACAACCGTATTTGGCCGCTAGGGGGCAGTACAAAATAAGCATCTGGTGCAATGTAATTGTCAAATTGTGTATTTTTGACCTTGATTTTCTCCATAATTCTACAGTAGATATGGACATATGGGGCATCATTGGAAACATTATGATTTGTAGTATGTGAATCAGGTGAGAAAACCAACGGACAACCGTATTTGGCCGCTAGGGGGCAGTGCAAAGTCAGCATCTGGTGCAATGTAATTGTCAAATTGTGTATTTTTGACCTTGATTTTCTCCATAATTCTACAGTAGATATGGACATATGGGGCATCATTGGAAACGTTATGATCTGTAGTATGTGAATCAGGTGATAAATTAACGGACAATCGTATTTGGCTGGTAGGGGGCAGTGCAAAGTCAGCAATTGTTGCAATATAATTGTCAAAATACGTCAACATGTCGATTTTGAGCTGGATTTTCTCCATAATTCTACAGTAGATATGGACATATGGGGCATCATTGGAAACGGTATGATCTGTAGTATGTGAATCAGGTGAGAAAACCAACGGACAACCATATTTGGCCGCTAGGGGGCAGTGCAAAGTCAGCATCTGGTGCAATGTAATTGTCAAATTGTGTATTTTTGACCTTGATTTTCTCCATAATTCTACAGTAGATATGGACATATGGGGCATCATTGGAAACATTATGATTTGTAGTATGTGAATCAGGTGAGAAAACCAACGGACAACCGTATTTGGCCGCTAGGGGGCAGTACAAAATAAGCATCTGGTGCAATGTAATTGTCAAATTGTGTATTTTTTACCTTGATTTTCTCCATAATTTTACAGTAGATATGGACATATGGGGCATCATTGGAAACGTTATGATCTGTAGTATGTGAATCAGATGAGAAAATTAACGGACAACCGTATTTGGCTGGTAGGGGGCAGTGCAAAGTCAGCAATTGTTGCAATATAATTGTCAAAATACGTCAACATGTCGATTTTAAGCTGGATTTTCTCCATAATTCTACAGTAGATATGGACATATGGGGCATCATTGGAAACGGTATGATCTGTAGTATGTGAATCAGGTGAGAAAACCAACGGACAACCATATTTGGCCGCTAGGGGGCAGTGCAAAGTCAGCATCTGGTGCAATGTAATTGTCAAATTGTGTATTTTTGACCTTGATTTTCTCCATAATTCTACAGTAGATATGGACATATGGGGCATCATTGGAAACATTATGATTTGTAGTATGTGAATCAGGTGAGAAAACCAACGGACAACCGTATTTGGCCGCTAGGGGGCAGTACAAAATAAGCATCTGGTGCAATGTAATTGTCAAATTGTGTATTTTTTACCTTGATTTTCTCCATAATTCTACAGTAGATATGGACATATGGGGCATCATTGGAAACGTTATGATCTGTAGTATGTGAATCAGGTGAGAAAACCAACGGACAACCATATTTGGCCGCTAGGCCTTCTGGACAAAAACGTCTCACAAAGCTACAAAAACGTCTAAAAATAGGCAACAAAAAAGTTGACAAAAACGTCTAAAAATAGGCAACAAAAAAGTTGACAGACGTCTAAAAGTAGGCAACAAAAAAGTTGACAAAAACGTCACGAAAAAAGCGACAAAGACGTCTAAAAGTAGGCAACAAAAAAGTTGACAAAAACGTCACAAAAAAGCTACAAAAACTTCTAAAAATAGGCAACAAAAAAGTTGACAAAAAAAATGTGTGGAGACACATTCTGATGTCAGGTGTTTCTCTGACATACCTTAAGCTGTCCACCTGTGATCGGATCAACCAAGATACCAGGTCTGAACAGTGGCTAAGTCATTCTACAGTTTAAGCTTATTGATTTTAACTACTAAAAATGAAATATAATTAATTGGAAAAGCAATGGTATAAATTACCTGTGTCAGTCGATGGGTTTCTCTGGCTTGAAGAAGAAATGCAGTTGCATGTTTAGAAAGGTCAACATTCATGCGACCCTCTCCATCTTCTTGAAATCCACTCTGAAAGAGATTAACAACAAACCTATCTATTAAAACAGGGAAAATATAAGGCATTTGTAAGTAGCACCACCAGACAATCTGACAACTACCTGGGTAAGCTAGCTAACTAGATTTCTTCCTATAAAAAAATTTACAAGATGGGTGTATTTTTACTGATTGGTGTCTTTATTTTGAGTATGTAAAATAACAACAAAAACTAATCAAAACAAAACAAAACAGTACTACAAAAAAAAACAATGACTTTGACAGCATCAGAAAAAATCTGTACTTAATGAGTGTTAAGATTGACACACATACTAAATTGTATCCCTTCACTTGCTCTCTTGTCAATAAATTAACATTACTAAAGGCCTTTGAACTGAACTTGTATTCCAATAAGCTATAAGGAGATACCTTCCTGTCACACACTGTCATGAAGACATGTCTCACCTGCCGGTTATAACTCTGTGAATGATAAGCTAATAATACACATATTGCAGCCTCTATGCTTGTCCTTTTCTCCATAATTCTACAGTAGATATAGACATATGGGGCATCATTGTAAACGTTATGATCTGTAGTATGTGAATCAGGTGAGAAAACCAACGGACAACCATATTTGGCCGCTAGGGGGCAGTGCAAAGTCAGCAATTGTTGCAATATAATTGTCAAAATACTTCAACATGTCGATTGTGAGCTGGATTTTCTCCATAATTCTACAGTAGATATGGACATATGGGGCATCATTGGAAACATTATGATTTGTAGTATGTGAATCAGGTGAGAAAACCAACGGACAACCGTATTTGGCCGCTAGGGGGCAGTACAAAATAAGCATCTGGTGCAATGTAATTGTCAAATTGTGTATTTTTGACCTTGATTTTCTCCATAATTCTACAGTAGATATGGACATATGGGGCATCATTGGAAACATTATGATTTGTAGTATGTGAATCAGGTGAGAAAACCAACGGACAACCGTATTTGGCCGCTAGGGGGCAGTACAAAATAAGCATCTGGTGCAATGTAATTGTCAAATTGTGTATTTTTGACCTTGATTTTCTCCATAATTCTACAGTAGATATGGACATATGGGGCATCATTGGAAACATTATGATTTGTAGTATGTGAATCAGGTGAGAAAACCAACGGACAACCGTATTTGGCCGCTAGGGGGCAGTGCAAAGTCAGCATCTGGTGCAATGTAATTGTCAAATTGTGTATTTTTGACCTTGATTTTCTCCATAATTCTACAGTAGATATGGACATATGGGGCATCATTGGAAACGTTATGATCTGTAGTATGTGAATCAGGTGATAAATTAACGGACAATCGTATTTGGCTGGTAGGGGGCAGTGCAAAGTCAGCAATTGTTGCAATATAATTGTCAAAATACGTCAACATGTCGATTTTGAGCTGGATTTTCTCCATAATTCTACAGTAGATATGGACATATGGGGCATCATTGGAAACGGTATGATCTGTAGTATGTGAATCAGGTGAGAAAACCAACGGACAACCATATTTGGCCGCTAGGGGGCAGTGCAAAGTCAGCATCTGGTGCAATGTAATTGTCAAATTGTGTATTTTTGACCTTGATTTTCTCCATAATTCTACAGTAGATATGGACATATGGGGCATCATTGGAAACATTATGATTTGTAGTATGTGAATCAGGTGAGAAAACCAACGGACAACCGTATTTGGCCGCTAGGGGGCAGTACAAAATAAGCATCTGGTGCAATGTAATTGTCAAATTGTGTATTTTTTACCTTGATTTTCTCCATAATTCTACAGTAGATATGGACATATGGGGCATCATTGGAAACGTTATGATCTGTAGTATGTGAATCAGATGAGAAAATTAACGGACAACCGTATTTGGCTGGTAGGGGGCAGTGCAAAGTCAGCAATTGTTGCAATATAATTGTCAAAATACGTCAACATGTCGATTTTAAGCTGGATTTTCTCCATAATTCTACAGTAGATATGGACATATGGGGCATCATTGGAAACGGTATGATCTGTAGTATGTGAATCAGGTGAGAAAACCAACGGACAACCATATTTGGCCGCTAGGGGGCAGTGCAAAGTCAGCATCTGGTGCAATGTAATTGTCAAATTGTGTATTTTTGACCTTGATTTTCTCCATAATTCTACAGTAGATATGGACATATGGGGCATCATTGGAAACATTATGATTTGTAGTATGTGAATCAGGTGAGAAAACCAACGGACAACCGTATTTGGCCGCTAGGGGGCAGTACAAAATAAGCATCTGGTGCAATGTAATTGTCAAATTGTGTATTTTTTACCTTGATTTTCTCCATAATTCTACAGTAGATATGGACATATGGGGCATCATTGGAAACGTTATGATCTGTAGTATGTGAATCAGGTGAGAAAACCAACGGACAACCATATTTGGCCGCTAGGCCTTCTGGACAAAAACGTCTCACAAAGCTACAAAAACGTCTAAAAATAGGCAACAAAAAAGTTGACAGACGTCTAAAAGTAGGCAACAAAAAAGTTGACAAAAACGTCACGAAAAAAGCGACAAAGACGTCTAAAAGTAGGCAACAAAAAAGTTGACAAAAACGTCACAAAAAAGCTACAAAAACTTCTAAAAATAGGCAACAAAAAAGTTGACAAAAAAAATGTGTGGAGACACATTCTGATGTCAGGTGTTTCTCTGACATACCTTTAGCTGTCCACCTGTGATCGGATCAACCAAGATACCAGGTCTGAACAGTGGCTAAGTCATTCTACAGTTTAAGCTTATTGATTTTAACTACTAAAAATGAAATATAATTAATTGGAAAAGCAATGGTATAAATTACCTGTGTCAGTCGATGGGTTTCTCTGGCTTGAAGAAGAAATGCAGTTGCATGTTTAGAAAGGTCAACATTCATGCGACCCTCTCCATCTTCTTGAAATCCACTCTGAAAGAGATTAACAACAAACCTATCTATTAAAACAGGGAAAATATAAGGCATTTGTAAGTAGCACCACCAGACAATCTGACAACTACCTGGGTAAGCTAGCTAACTAGATTTCTTCCTATAAAAAAATTTACAAGATGGGTGTATTTTTACTGATTGGTGTCTTTATTTTGAGTATGTAAAATAACAACAAAAACTAATAAAAACAAAACAAAACAGTACTACAAAAAAAAACAATGACTTTGACAGCATCAGAAAAAATCTGTACTTAATGAGTGTTAAGATTGACACACATACTAAATTGTATCCCTTCACTTGCTCTCTTGTCAATAAATTAACATTACTAAAGGCCTTTGAACTGAACTTGTATTCCAATAAGCTATAAGGAGATACCTTCCTGTCACACACTGTCATGAAGACATGTCTCACCTGCCGGTTATAACTCTGTGAATGATAAGCTAATAATACACATATTGCAGCCTCTATGCTTGTCCTTTTCTCCATAATTCTACAGTAGATATAGACATATGGGGCATCATTGTAAACGTTATGATCTGTAGTATGTGAATCAGGTGAGAAAACCAACGGACAACCATATTTGGCCGCTAGGGGGCAGTGCAAAGTCAGCAATTGTTGCAATATAATTGTCAAAATACTTCAACATGTCGATTTTAAGCTGGATTTTCTCCATAATTCTACAGTAGATATGGACATATGGGGCATCATTGGAAACATTATGATTTGTAGTATGTGAATCAGGTGAGAAAACCAACGGACAACCGTATTTGGCCGCTAGGGGGCAGTACAAAATAAGCATCTGGTGCAATGTAATTGTCAAATTGTGTATTTTTTACCTTGATTTTCTCCATAATTCTACAGTAGATATGGACATATGGGGCATCATTGGAAACGTTATGATCTGTAGTATGTGAATCAGGTGAGAAAACCAACGGACAACCATATTTGGCCGCTAGGCCTTCTGGACAAAAACGTCTCACAAAGCTACAAAAACGTCTAAAAATAGGCAACAAAAAAGTTGACAGACGTCTAAAAGTAGGCAACAAAAAAGTTGACAAAAACGTCACGAAAAAAGCGACAAAGACGTCTAAAAGTAGGCAACAAAAAAGTTGACAAAAACGTCACAAAAAAGCTACAAAAACTTCTAAAAATAGGCAACAAAAAAGTTGACAAAAAAAATGTGTGGAGACACATTCTGATGTCAGGTGTTTCTCTGACATACCTTTAGCTGTCCACCTGTGATCGGATCAACCAAGATACCAGGTCTGAACAGTGGCTAAGTCATTCTACAGTTTAAGCTTATTGATTTTAACTACTAAAAATGAAATATAATTAATTGGAAAAGCAATGGTATAAATTACCTGTGTCAGTCGATGGGTTTCTCTGGCTTGAAGAAGAAATGCAGTTGCATGTTTAGAAAGGTCAACATTCATGCGACCCTCTCCATCTTCTTGAAATCCACTCTGAAAGAGATTAACAACAAACCTATCTATTAAAACAGGGAAAATATAAGGCATTTGTAAGTAGCACCACCAGACAATCTGACAACTACCTGGGTAAGCTAGCTAACTAGATTTCTTCCTATAAAAAAATTTACAAGATGGGTGTATTTTTACTGATTGGTGTCTTTATTTTGAGTATGTAAAATAACAACAAAAACTAATAAAAACAAAACAAAACAGTACTACAAAAAAAAACAATGACTTTGACAGCATCAGAAAAAATCTGTACTTAATGAGTGTTAAGATTGACACACATACTAAATTGTATCCCTTCACTTGCTCTCTTGTCAATAAATTAACATTACTAAAGGCCTTTGAACTGAACTTGTATTCCAATAAGCTATAAGGAGATACCTTCCTGTCACACACTGTCATGAAGACATGTCTCACCTGCCGGTTATAACTCTGTGAATGATAAGCTAATAATACACATATTGCAGCCTCTATGCTTGTCCTTTTCTCCATAATTCTACAGTAGATATAGACATATGGGGCATCATTGTAAACGTTATGATCTGTAGTATGTGAATCAGGTGAGAAAACCAACGGACAACCATATTTGGCCGCTAGGGGGCAGTGCAAAGTCAGCAATTGTTGCAATATAATTGTCAAAATACTTCAACATGTCGATTTTAAGCTGGATTTTCTCCATAATTCTACAGTAGATATGGACATATGGGGCATCATTGGAAACATTATGATTTGTAGTATGTGAATCAGGTGAGAAAACCAACGGACAACCGTATTTGGCCGCTAGGGGGCAGTACAAAATAAGCATCTGGTGCAATGTAATTGTCAAATTGTGTATTTTTTACCTTGATTTTCTCCATAATTCTACAGTAGATATGGACATATGGGGCATCATTGGAAACGTTATGATCTGTAGTATGTGAATCAGGTGAGAAAACCAACGGACAACCATATTTGGCCGCTAGGCCTTCTGGACAAAAACGTCTCACAAAGCTACAAAAACGTCTAAAAATAGGCAACAAAAAAGTTGACAGACGTCTAAAAGTAGGCAACAAAAAAGTTGACAAAAACGTCACGAAAAAAGCGACAAAGACGTCTAAAAGTAGGCAACAAAAAAGTTGACAAAAACGTCACAAAAAAGCTACAAAAACTTCTAAAAATAGGCAACAAAAAAGTTGACAAAAAAAATGTGTGGAGACACATTCTGATGTCAGGTGTTTCTCTGACATACCTTTAGCTGTCCACCTGTGATCGGATCAACCAAGATACCAGGTCTGAACAGTGGCTAAGTCATTCTACAGTTTAAGCTTATTGATTTTAACTACTAAAAATGAAATATAATTAATTGGAAAAGCAATGGTATAAATTACCTGTGTCAGTCGATGGGTTTCTCTGGCTTGAAGAAGAAATGCAGTTGCATGTTTAGAAAGGTCAACATTCATGCGACCCTCTCCATCTTCTTGAAATCCACTCTGAAAGAGATTAACAACAAACCTATCTATTAAAACAGGGAAAATATAAGGCATTTGTAAGTAGCACCACCAGACAATCTGACAACTACCTGGGTAAGCTAGCTAACTAGATTTCTTCCTATAAAAAAATTTACAAGATGGGTGTATTTTTACTGATTGGTGTCTTTATTTTGAGTATGTAAAATAACAACAAAAACTAATAAAAACAAAACAAAACAGTACTACAAAAAAAAACAATGACTTTGACAGCATCAGAAAAAATCTGTACTTAATGAGTGTTAAGATTGACACACATACTAAATTGTATCCCTTCACTTGCTCTCTTGTCAATAAATTAACATTACTAAAGGCCTTTGAACTGAACTTGTATTCCAATAAGCTATAAGGAGATACCTTCCTGTCACACACTGTCATGAAGACATGTCTCACCTGCCGGTTATAACTCTGTGAATGATAAGCTAATAATACACATATTGCAGCCTCTATGCTTGTCCTTTTCTCCATAATTCTACAGTAGATATAGACATATGGGGCATCATTGTAAACGTTATGATCTGTATATGTGAATCAGGTGAGAAAACCAACGGACAACCATATTTGGCCGCTAGGGGGCAGTGCAAAGTCAGCAATTGTTGCAATATAATTGTCAAAATACGTCAACATGTCGATTTTGAGCTGGATTTTCTCCATAATTCTACAGTAGATATGGACATATGGGGCATCATTGGAAACATTATGATTTGTAGTATGTGAATCAGGTGAGAAAACCAACGGACAACCGTATTTGGCCGCTAGGGGGCAGTGCAAAGTCAGCATCTGGTGCAATGTAATTGTCAAATTGTGTATTTTTTACCTTGATTTTCTCCATAATTCTACAGTAGATATGGACATATGGGGCATCATTGGAAACATTATGATTTGTAGTATGTGAATCAGGTGAGAAAACCAACGGACAACCGTATTTGGCCGCTAGGGGGCAGTGCAAAGTCAGCATCTGGTGCAATATATTTGTCAAAATACGTCAACATGTCGATTTTGAGCTGGATTTTCTCCATAATTCTACAGTAGATATGGACATATGGGGCATCATTTGAAACATTATGATTTGTAGTATGTGAATCAGATGAGAAAATTAACGGACAACCGTATTTGGCTGGTAGGGGGCAGTGCAAAGTCAGCAATTGTTGCAATATAATTGTCAAAATACGTCAACATGTCGATTTTAAGCTGGATTTTCTCCATAATTCTACAGTAGATATGGACATATGGGGCATCATTGGAAACGGTATGATCTGTAGTATGTGAATCAGGTGAGAAAACCAACGGACAACCATATTTGGCCGCTAGGGGGCAGTGCAAAGTCAGCATCTGGTGCAATGTAATTGTCAAATTGTGTATATTTGACCTTGATTTTCTCCATAATTCTACAGTATATATGGACATATGGGGCATCATTGGAAACATTATGATTTGTAGTATGTGAATCAGGTGAGAAAACCAACGGACAACCGTATTTGGCCGCTAGGGGGAAGTACAAAATAAGCATCTGGTGCAATGTAATTGTCAAATTGTGTATTTTTGACCTTGATTTTCTCCATAATTCTACAGTAGATATGGACATATGGGGCATCATTGGAAACATTATGATTTGTAGTATGTGAATCAGGTGAGAACCAACGGACAACCGTATTTGGCCGCTAGGGGGCAGTACAAAATAAGCATCTGGTGCAATGTAATTGTCAAATTGTGTATTTTTGACCTTGATTTTCTCCATAATTCTACAGTAGATATGGACATATGGGGCATCATTGGAAACGTTATGATCTGTAGTATGTGAATTAGGTGAGAAAACCAACGGACAACCGTATTTGGCCGCTAGGGGGCAGTGCAAAGTCAGCAATTGTTGCAATATAATTGTCAAAATACGTCAATATGTCGATTTTAAGCTGGATTTTCTCCATCATTCTACAGTAGATATGGACATATGGGGCATCATTGGAAACGTTATGATCTGTAGTATGTGAATCAGGTGATAAATTAACGGACACTCGTATTTGGCTGGTAGGGGGCAGTGCAAAGTCAGCAATTGTTGCAATATAATTGTCAAAATACGTCAACATGTCGATTTTGAGCTGGATTTTCTCCATAATTCTACAGTAGATATGGACATATGGGGCATCATTGGAAACGGTATGATCTGTAGTATGTGAATCAGGTGAGAAAACCAACGGACAACCATATTTGGCCGCTAGGGGGCAGTGCAAAGTCAGCATCTGGTGCAATGTAATTGTCAAATTGTGTATTTTTGACCTTGATTTTCTCCATAATTCTACAGTAGATATGGACATATGGGGCATCATTGGAAACGTTATGATCTGTAGTATGTGAATCAGATGAGAAAATTAACGGACAACCGTATTTGGCTGGTAGGGGGCAGTGCAAAGTCAGCAATTGTTGCAATATAATTGTCAAAATACGTCAACATGTCGATTTTGAGCTGGATTTTCTCCATAATTCTACAGTAGATATGGACATATGGGGCATCATTGGAAACATTATGATTTGTAGTATGTGAATCAGGTGAGAAAACCAACGGACAACCGTATTTGGCCGCTAGGGGGCAGTACAAAATAAGCATCTGGTGCAATGTAATTGTCAAATTGTGTATTTTTGACCTTGATTTTCTCCATAATTCTACAGTAGATATGGACATATGGGGCATCATTGGAAACATTATGATTTGTAGTATGTGAATCAGGTGAGAAAACCAACGGACAACCGTATTTGGCCGCTAGGGGGCAGTGCAAAGTCAGCATCTGGTGCAATGTAATTGTCAAATTGTGTATTTTTGACCTTGATTTTCTCCATAATTCTACAGTAGATATGGACATATGGGGCATCATTGGAAACATTATGATTTGTAGTATGTGAATCAGGTGAGAAAACCAACGGACAACCGTATTTGGCCGCTAGGGGGCAGTACAAAATAAGCATCTGGTGCAATGTAATTGTCAAATTGTGTATTTTTGACCTTGATTTTCTCCATAATTCTACAGTAGATATGGACATATGGGGCATCATTTGAAACATTATGATTTGTAGTATGTGAATCAGGTGAGAAAACCAACGGACAACCGTATTTGGCCGCTAGGGGGCAGTACAAAATAAGCATCTGGTGCAATGTAATTGTCAAATTGTGTATTTTTGACCTTGATTTTCTCCATAATTCTACAGTAGATATGGACATATGGGGCATCATTGGAAACATTATGATTTGTAGTATGTGAATCAGATGAGAAAACCAACGGACAACCATATTTGGCCGCTAGGGGGCAGTGCAAAGTCAGCAATTGTTGCAATATAATTGTCAAAATACGTCAACATGTCGATTTTGAGCTGGATTTTCTCCATAATTCTACAGTAGATATGGACATATGGGGCATCATTTGAAACATTATGATTTGTAGTATGTGAATCAGGTGAGAAAACCAACGGACAACCGTATTTGGCCGCTAGGGTGCAGTGCAAAGTCAGCATCTGGTGCAATGTATTTGTCAAATTGTGTATATTTGACCTTGATTTTCTCCATAATTCTACAGTATATATGGACATATGGGGCATCATTGGAAACATTATGATTTGTAGTATGTGAATCAGGTGAGAAAACCAACGGACAACCGTATTTGGCCGCTAGGGGGCAGTACAAAATAAGCATCTGGTGCAATGTAATTGTCAAATTGTGTATTTTTGACCTTGATTTTCTCCATAATTCTACAGTAGATATGGACATATGGGGCATCATTGGAAACATTATGATTTGCAGTATGTGAATCAGGTGAGAAAACCAACTGACAACCGCATTTGGCCGCTAGGGGGCATTGCAAAGTCAGCATCTGGTGCAATGTAATTGTCAAATTGTGTATTTTTTACCTTGATTTTCTCCATAATTCTACAGTATATATAGACATATGGGGCATCATTGTAAACGTTATGATCTGTAGTATGTGAATCAGGTGAGAAAACCAACGGACAACCATATTTGGCCGCTAGGGGGCAGTGCAAAGTCAGCAATTGTTGCAATATAATTGTCAAAATACTTCAACATGTCGATTTTGAGCTGGATTTTCTCCATAATTCTACAGTAGATATGGACATATGGGGCATCATTGGAAACATTATGATTTGTAGTATGTGAATCAGGTGAGAAAACCAACGGACAACCGTATTTGGCCGCTAGGGGGCAGTACAAGATAAGCATCTGGTGCAATGTAATTGTCAAATTGTGTATTTTTGACCTTGATTTTCTCCATAATTCTACAGTAGATATGGACATATGGGGCATCATTGGAAACATTATGATTTGTAGTATGTGAATCAGGTGAGAAAACAAACGGACAACCGTATTTGGCCGCTAGGGGGCAGTGCAAAGTCAGCATCTGGTGCAATGTAATTGTCAAATTGTGTATATTTGACCTTGATTTTCTCTAATTCTACAGTATATATGGACATATGGGGCATCATTGGAAACATTATGATTTGTAGTATGTGAATCAGGTGAGAAAATCAACGGACAACCGTATTTGGCCGCTAGGGGGCAGTGCAAAGTCAGCATCTGGTGCAATGTAATTGTCAAATTGTGTATTTTTGACCTTGATTTTCTCCATAATTCTACAGTAGATATGGACATATGGGGCATCATTGGAAACATTATGATTTGTAGTATGTGAATCAGGTGAGAAAACCAACGGACAACCGTATTTGGCCGCTAGGGGGCAGTACAAAATAAGCATCTGGTGCAATGTAATTGTCAAATTGTGTATTTTTGACCTTGATTTTCTCCATAATTCTACAGTAGATATGGACATATGGGGCATCATTTGAAACATTATGATTTGTAGAATGTGAATCAGGTGAGAAAACCAACGGACAACCGTATTTGGCCGCTAGGGGGCAGTACAAAATAAGCATCTGGTGCAATGTAATTGTCAAATTGTGTATTTTTGACCTTGATTTCCTCCATAATTCTACAGTAGATATGGACATATGGGGCATCATTGGAAACATTATGATTTGTAGTATGTGAATCAGGTGAGAAAACCAACGGACAACCGTATTTGGCCGCTAGGGGGCAGTGCAAAGTCAGCAATTGTTGCAATATAATTGTCAAAATACGTCAACATGTCGATTTTGAGCTGGATTTTCTCCATAATTCTACAGTAGATATGGACATATGGCATCATTGGAAACATTATGATTTGTAGTATGTGAATCAGATGAGAAAACCAACGGACAACCATATTTGGCCGCTAGGGGGCAGTGCAAAGTCAGCAATTGTTGCAATATAATTGTCAAAATACGTCCATGTCGATTTTGAGCTGGATTTTCTCCATAATTCTACAGTAGATATGGACATATGGGGCATCATTTGAAACATTATGATTTGTAGTATGTGAATCAGGTGAGAAAACCAACGGACAACCGTATTTGGCCGCTAGGGGGCAGTGCAAAGTCAGCATCTGGTGCAATGTAATTGTCAAATTGTGTATTTTTGACCTTGATTTCCTCCATAAATCTACAGTAGATATGGACATATGGGGCATCATTGGAAACGATATGATCTGTAGTATGTGAATCAGGTGAGAAAACCAACGGACAACCGTATTTGGCCGCTAGGGGGCAGTACAAAATAAGCATCTGGTGCAATGTAATTGTCAAATTGTGTATTTTTGACCTTGATTTTCTCCATAATTCTACAGTAGATATGGACATATTGGGCATCATTGGAAACATTATGATTTGCAGTATGTGAATCAGGTGAGAAAACCAACGGACAACCGTATTTGGCCGCTAGGGGGCAGTGCAAAATCAGCATCTGGTGCAATGTAATTGTCAAATTGTGTATTTTTGACCTTGATTTTCTCCATAATTCTACAGTAGATATGGACATATGGGGCATCATTGGAAACATTATGATTTGTAGTATGTGAATCAGGTGAGAAAACAAACGGACAACCGTATTTGGCCGCTAGGGGGCAGTGCAAAGTCAGCATCTGGTGCAATGTAATTGTCAAATTGTGTATATTTGACCTTGATTTTCTCTAATTCTACAGTATATATGGACATATGGGGCATCATTGGAAACATTATGATTTGTAGTATGTGAATCAGGTGAGAAAATCAACGGACAACCGTATTTGGCCGCTAGGGGGCAGTGCAAAGTCAGCATCTGGTGCAATGTAATTGTCAAATTGTGTATTTTTGACCTTGATTTTCTCCATAATTCTACAGTAGATATGGACATATGGGGCATCATTGGAAACATTATGATTTGTAGTATGTGAATCAGGTGAGAAAACCAACGGACAACCGTATTTGGCCGCTAGGGGGCAGTACAAAATAAGCATCTGGTGCAATGTAATTGTCAAATTGTGTATTTTTGACCTTGATTTTCTCCATAATTCTACAGTAGATATGGACATATGGGGCATCATTTGAAACATTATGATTTGTAGTATGTGAATCAGGTGAGAAAACCAACGGACAACCGTATTTGGCCGCTAGGGGGCAGTACAAAATAAGCATCTGGTGCAATGTAATTGTCAAATTGTGTATTTTTGACCTTGATTTCCTCCATAATTCTACAGTAGATATGGACATATGGGGCATCATTGGAAACATTATGATTTGTAGTATGTGAATCAGGTGAGAAAACCAACGGACAACCGTATTTGGCCGCTAGGGGGCAGTGCAAAGTCAGCAATTGTTGCAATATAATTGTCAAAATACGTCAACATGTCGATTTTGAGCTGGATTTTCTCCATAATTCTACAGTAGATATGGACATATGGCATCATTGGAAACATTATGATTTGTAGTATGTGAATCAGATGAGAAAACCAACGGACAACCATATTTGGCCGCTAGGGGGCAGTGCAAAGTCAGCAATTGTTGCAATATAATTGTCAAAATACGTCCATGTCGATTTTGAGCTGGATTTTCTCCATAATTCTACAGTAGATATGGACATATGGGGCATCATTTGAAACATTATGATTTGTAGTATGTGAATCAGGTGAGAAAACCAACGGACAACCGTATTTGGCCGCTAGGGGGCAGTGCAAAGTCAGCATCTGGTGCAATGTAATTGTCAAATTGTGTATTTTTGACCTTGATTTCCTCCATAAATCTACAGTAGATATGGACATATGGGGCATCATTGGAAACGATATGATCTGTAGTATGTGAATCAGGTGAGAAAACCAACGGACAACCGTATTTGGCCGCTAGGGGGCAGTACAAAATAAGCATCTGGTGCAATGTAATTGTCAAATTGTGTATTTTTGACCTTGATTTTCTCCATAATTCTACAGTAGATATGGACATATTGGGCATCATTGGAAACATTATGATTTGCAGTATGTGAATCAGGTGAGAAAACCAACGGACAACCGTATTTGGCCGCTAGGGGGCAGTGCAAAATCAGCATCTGGTGCAATGTAATTGTCAAATTGTGTATTTTTGACCTTGATTTTCTCCATAATTCTACAGTAGATATGGACATATGGGGCATCATTGGAAACATTATGATTTGTAGTATGTGAATCAGGTGAGAAAACCAACTGACAACCGCATTTGGCCGCTAGGGGGCATTGCAAAGTCAGCATCTGGTGCAATGTAATTGTCAAATTGTGTATTTTTTACCTTGATTTTCTCCATAATTCTACAGTATATATAGACATATGGGGCATCATTGTAAACGTTATGATCTGTAGTATGTGAATCAGGTGAGAAAACCAACGGACAACCATATTTGGCCGCTAGGGGGCAGTGCAAAGTCAGCAATTGTTGCAATATAATTGTCAAAATACTTCAACATGTCGATTTTGAGCTGGATTTTCTCCATAATTCTACAGTAGATATGGACATATGGGGCATCATTTGAAACATTATGATTTGTAGTATGTGAATCAGGTGAGAAAACCAACGGACAACCGTATTTGGCCGCTAGGGGGCAGTACAAGATAAGCATCTGGTGCAATGTAATTGTCAAATTGTGTATTTTTGACCTTGATTTTCTCCATAATTCTACAGTAGATATGGACATATGGGGCATCATTGGAAACATTATGATTTGTAGTATGTGAATCAGGTGAGAAAACAAACGGACAACCGTATTTGGCCGCTAGGGGGCAGTGCAAAGTCAGCATCTGGTGCAATGTAATTGTCAAATTGTGTATTTTTGACCTTGATTTTCTCCATAATTCTACAGTAGATATGGACATATGGGGCATCATTGGAAACATTATGATTTGTAGTATGTGAATCAGGTGAGAAAACCAACGGACAACCGTATTTGGCCGCTAGGGGGCAGTACAAAATAAGCATCTGGTGCAATGTAATTGTCAAATTGTGTATTTTTGACCTTGATTTTCTCCATAATTCTACAGTAGATATGGACATATGGGGCATCATTTGAAACATTATGATTTGTAGTATGTGAATCAGGTGAGAAAACCAACGGACAACCGTATTTGGCCGCTAGGGGGCAGTACAAAATAAGCATCTGGTGCAATGTAATTGTCAAATTGTGTATTTTTGACCTTGATTTCCTCCATAATTCTACAGTAGATATGGACATATGGGGCATCATTGGAAACATTATGATTTGTAGTATGTGAATCAGGTGAGAAAACCAACGGACAACCGTATTTGGCCGCTAGGGGGCAGTGCAAAGTCAGCAATTGTTGCAATATAATTGTCAAAATACGTCAACATGTCGATTTTGAGCTGGATTTTCTCCATAATTCTACAGTAGATATGGACATATGGCATCATTGGAAACATTATGATTTGTAGTATGTGAATCAGATGAGAAAACCAACGGACAACCATATTTGGCCGCTAGGGGGCAGTGCAAAGTCAGCAATTGTTGCAATATAATTGTCAAAATACGTCCATGTCGATTTTGAGCTGGATTTTCTCCATAATTCTACAGTAGATATGGACATATGGGGCATCATTTGAAACATTATGATTTGTAGTATGTGAATCAGGTGAGAAAACCAACGGACAACCGTATTTGGCCGCTAGGGGGCAGTACAAGATAAGCATCTGGTGCAATGTAATTGTCAAATTGTGTATTTTTGACCTTGATTTTCTCCATAATTCTACAGTAGATATGGACATATGGGGCATCATTGGAAACATTATGATTTGTAGTATGTGAATCAGGTGAGAAAACAAACGGACAACCGTATTTGGCCGCTAGGGGGCAGTGCAAAGTCAGCATCTGGTGCAATGTAATTGTCAAATTGTGTATATTTGACCTTGATTTTCTCTAATTCTACAGTATATATGGACATATGGGGCATCATTGGAAACATTATGATTTGTAGTATGTGAATCAGGTGAGAAAATCAACGGACAACCGTATTTGGCCGCTAGGGGGCAGTGCAAAGTCAGCATCTGGTGCAATGTAATTGTCAAATTGTGTATTTTTGACCTTGATTTTCTCCATAATTCTACAGTAGATATGGACATATGGGGCATCATTTGAAACATTATGATTTGTAGTATGTGAATCAGGTGAGAAAACCAACGGACAACCGTATTTGGCCGCTAGGGGGCAGTGCAAAGTCAGCATCTGGTGCAATGTAATTGTCAAATTGTGTATTTTTGACCTTGATTTCCTCCATAAATCTACAGTAGATATGGACATATGGGGCATCATTGGAAACGATATGATCTGTAGTATGTGAATCAGGTGAGAAAACCAACGGACAACCATATTTGGCCGCTAGGGGGCAGTGCAAAGTCAGCAATTGTTGCAATATAATTGTCAAAATACTTCAACATGTCGATTTTGAGCTGGATTTTCTCCATAATTCTACAGTAGATATGGACATATGGGGCATCATTGGAAACATTATGATTTGTAGTATGTGAATCAGGTGAGAAAACCAACGGACAACCGTATTTGGCCGCTAGGGGGCAGTGCAAAGTCAGCATCTGGTGCAATGTAATTGTCAAATTGTGTATATTTGACCTTGATTTTCTCCATAATTCTACAGTAGATATGGACATATGGGGCATCATTGGAAACATTATGATTTGTAGTATGTGAATCAGGTGAGAAAACCAACGGACAACCGTATTTGGCCGCTAGGGGGCAGTGCAAAGTCAGCATCTTGTGCAATGTAATTGTCAAATTGTGTATTTTTGACCTTGATTTTCTCCATAATTCTACAGTAGATATGGACATATGGGGCATCATTGGAAACATTATGATTTGTAGTATGTGAATCAGGTGAGAAAACCAACGGACAACCGTATTTGGCCGCTAGGGGGCAGTGCAAAGTCAGCATCTGGTGCAATGTAATTGTCAAATTGTGTATTTTTGACCTTGATTTTCTCCATAATTCTACAGTAGATATGGACATATGGGGCATCATTGGAAACGTTATGATCTGTAGTATGTGAATCAGGTGATAAATTAACGGACAATCGTATTTGGCTGGTAGGGGGCAGTGCAAAGTCAGCAATTGTTGCAATATAATTGTCAAAATACGTCAACATGTCGATTTTGAGCTGGATTTTCTCCATAATTCTACAGTAGATATGGACATATGGGGCATCATTGGAAACGGTATGATCTGTAGTATGTGAATCAGGTGAGAAAACCAACGGACAACCATATTTGACCGCTAGGGGGCAGTGCAAAGTCAGCATCTGGTGCAATGTAATTGTCAAATTGTGTATTTTTGATCTTGATTTTCTCCATAATTCTACAGTAGATATGGACATATGGGGCATCATTGGAAACATTATGATTTGTAGTATGTGAATCAGGTGAGAAAACCAACGGACAACCGTATTTGGCCGCTAGGGGGCAGTGCAAAGTCAGCATCTGGTGCAATGTAATTGTCAAATTGTGTATATTTGACCTTGATTTTCTCCATAATTCTACAGTAGATATGGACATATGGGGCATCATTGGAAACATTATGATTTGTAGTATGGGAATCAGGTGAGAAAACCAACGGACAACCGTATTTGGCCGCTAGGGGGCAGTGCAAAGTCAGCATCTGGTGCAATGTAATTGTCAAATTGTGTATTTTTGACCTTGATTTTCTCCATAATTCTACAGTAGATATGGACATATGGGGCATCATTGGAAACATTATGATTTGTAGTATGTGAATCAGGTGAGAAAACCAACGGACAACCGTATTTGGCCGCTAGGGGGCAGTGCAAAGTCAGCATCTGGTGCAATGTAATTGTCAAATTGTGTATTTTTGACCTTGATTTTCTCCATAATTCTACAGTAGATATGGACATATGGGGCATCATTGGAAACGTTATGATCTGTAGTATGTGAATCAGGTGATAAATTAACGGACAATCGTATTTGGCTGGTAGGGGGCAGTGCAAAGTCAGCAATTGTTGCAATATAATTGTCAAAATACGTCAACATGTCGATTTTGAGCTGGATTTTCTCCATAATTCTACAGTAGATATGGACATATGGGGCATCATTGGAAACGGTATGATCTGTAGTATGTGAATCAGGTGAGAAAACCAACGGACAACCATATTTGACCGCTAGGGGGCAGTGCAAAGTCAGCATCTGGTGCAATGTAATTGTCAAATTGTGTATTTTTGATCTTGATTTTCTCCATAATTCTACAGTAGATATGGACATATGGGGCATCATTGGAAACATTATGATTTGTAGTATGTGAATCAGGTGAGAAAACCAACGGACAACCGTATTTGGCCGCTAGGGGGCAGTACAAAATAAGCATCTGGTGCAATGTAATTGTCAAATTGTGTATTTTTTACCTTGATTTTCTCCATAATTCTACAGTAGATATGGACATATGGGGCATCATTGGAAACGTTATGATCTGTAGTATGTGAATCAGGTGAGAAAATTAACGGACAACCGTATTTGGCTGGTAGGGGGCAGTGCAAAGTCAGCAATTGTTGCAATATATTTGTCAAAATACGTCAACATGTCGATTTTGAGCTGGATTTTCTCCATAATTCTACAGTAGATATGGACATATGGGGCATCATTTGAAACATTATGATTTGTAGTATGTGAATCAGATGAGAAAATTAACGGACAACCGTATTTGGCTGGTAGGGGGCAGTGCAAAGTCAGCAATTGTTGCAATATAATTGTCAAAATACGTCAACATGTCGATTTTAAGCTGGATTTTCTCCATAATTCTACAGTAGATATGGACATATGGGGCATCATTGGAAACGGTATGATCTGTAGTATGTGAATCAGGTGAGAAAACCAACGGACAACCATATTTGGCCGCTAGGGGGCAGTGCAAAGTCAGCATCTGGTGCAATGTAATTGTCAAATTGTGTATATTTGACCTTGATTTTCTCCATAATTCTACAGTATATATGGACATATGGGGCATCATTGGAAACATTATGATTTGTAGTATGTGAATCAGGTGAGAAAACCAACGGACAACCGTATTTGGCCGCTAGGGGGAAGTACAAAATAAGCATCTGGTGCAATGTAATTGTCAAATTGTGTATTTTTGACCTTGATTTTCTCCATAATTCTACAGTAGATATGGACATATGGGGCATCATTGGAAACATTATGATTTGTAGTATGTGAATCAGGTGAGAACCAACGGACAACCGTATTTGGCCGCTAGGGGGCAGTACAAAATAAGCATCTGGTGCAATGTAATTGTCAAATTGTGTATTTTTGACCTTGATTTTCTCCATAATTCTACAGTAGATATGGACATATGGGGCATCATTGGAAACGTTATGATCTGTAGTATGTGAATCAGATGAGAAAATTAACGGACAACCATATTTGGCCGCTAGGCCTTCTGGACAAAAACGTCTCACAAAGCTACAAAAACGTCTAAAAATAGGCAACAAAAAAGTTGACAAAAACGTCTAAAAATAGGCAACAAAAAAGTTGACAGACGTCTAAAAGTAGGCAACAAAAAAGTTGACAAAAACGTCACGAAAAAAGCGACAAAGACGTCTAAAAATTGGCAACAAAAAAGTTGACAAAAAAAATGTGTGGAGACACATTCTGATGTCAGGTGTTTCTCTGACATACCTTTAGCTGTCCACCTGTGATCGGATCAACCAAGATACCAGGTCTGAACAGTGGCTAAGTCATTCTACAGTTTAAGCTTATTGATTTTAACTACTAAAAATGAAATATAATTAATTGGAAAAGCAATGGTATAAATTACCTGTGTCAGTCGATGGGTTTCTCTGGCTTGAAGAAGAAATGCAGTTGCATGTTTAGAAAGGTCAACATTCATGCGACCCTCTCCATCTTCTTGAAATCCACTCTGAAAGAGATTAACAACAAACCTATCTATTAAAACAGGGAAAATATAAGGCATTTGTAAGTAGCATCACCAGACAATCTGACAACTACCTGGGTAAGCTAGCTAACTAGATTTCTTCCTATAAAAAAATTTACAAGATGGGTGTATTTTTACTGATTGGTGTCTTTATTTTGAGTATGTAAAATAACAACAAAAACTAATAAAAACAAAACAAAACAGTACTACAAAAAAAACAATGACTTTGACAGCATCAGAAAAAATCTGTACTTAATGAGTGTTAAGATTGACACACATACTAAATTGTATCCCTTCACTTGCTCTCTTGTCAATAAATTAACATTACTAAAGGCCTTTGAACTGAACTTGTATTCCAATAAGCTATAAGGAGATACCTTCCTGTCACACACTGTCATGAAGACATGTCTCACCTGCCGGTTATAACTCTGTGAATGATAAGCTAATAATACACATATTGCAGCCTCTATGCTTGTCCTTTTCTCCATAATTCTACAGTAGATATAGACATATGGGGCATCATTGTAAACGTTATGATCTGTATATGTGAATCAGGTGAGAAAACCAACGGACAACCATATTTGGCCGCTAGGGGGCAGTGCAAAGTCAGCAATTGTTGCAATATAATTGTCAAAATACGTCAACATGTCGATTTTGAGCTGGATTTTCTCCATAATTCTACAGTAGATATGGACATATGGGGCATCATTGGAAACATTATGATTTGTAGTATGTGAATCAGGTGAGAAAACCAACGGACAACCGTATTTGGCCGCTAGGGGGCAGTGCAAAGTCAGCATCTGGTGCAATGTAATTGTCAAATTGTGTATTTTTTACCTTGATTTTCTCCATAATTCTACAGTAGATATGGACATATGGGGCATCATTGGAAACATTATGATTTGTAGTATGTGAATCAGGTGAGAAAACCAACGGACAACCGTATTTGGCCGCTAGGGGGCAGTGCAAAGTCAGCATCTGGTGCAATGTAATTGTCAAATTGTGTATATTTGACCTTGATTTTCTCCATAATTCTACAGTAGATATGGACATATGGGGCATCATTGGAAACATTATGATTTGTAGTATGTGAATCAGGTGAGAAAACCAACGGACAACCGTATTTGGCCGCTAGGGGGCAGTGCAAAGTCAGCATCTTGTGCAATGTAATTGTCAAATTGTGTATTTTTGACCTTGATTTTCTCCATAATTCTACAGTAGATATGGACATATGGGGCATCATTGGAAACATTATGATTTGTAGTATGTGAATCAGGTGAGAAAACCAACGGACAACCGTATTTGGCCGCTAGGGGGCAGTACAAAATAAGCATCTGGTGCAATGTAATTGTCAAATTGTGTATTTTTTACCTTGATTTTCTCCATAATTCTACAGTAGATATGGACATATGGGGCATCATTGGAAACGTTATGATCTGTAGTATGTGAATCAGGTGAGAAAATTAACGGACAACCGTATTTGGCTGGTAGGGGGCAGTGCAAAGTCAGAAATTGTTGCAATATATTTGTCAAAATACGTCAACATGTCGATTTTGAGCTGGATTTTCTCCATAATTCTACAGTAGATATGGACATATGGGGCATCATTTGAAACATTATGATTTGTAGTATGTGAATCAGATGAGAAAATTAACGGACAACCGTATTTGGCTGGTAGGGGGCAGTGCAAAGTCAGCAATTGTTGCAATATAATTGTCAAAATACGTCAACATGTCGATTTTAAGCTGGATTTTCTCCATAATTCTACAGTAGATATGGACATATGGGGCATCATTGGAAACGGTATGATCTGTAGTATGTGAATCAGGTGAGAAAACCAACGGACAACCATATTTGGCCGCTAGGGGGCAGTGCAAAGTCAGCATCTGGTGCAATGTAATTGTCAAATTGTGTATATTTGACCTTGATTTTCTCCATAATTCTACAGTATATATGGACATATGGGGCATCATTGGAAACATTATGATTTGTAGTATGTGAATCAGGTGAGAAAACCAACGGACAACCGTATTTGGCCGCTAGGGGGAAGTACAAAATAAGCATCTGGTGCAATGTAATTGTCAAATTGTGTATTTTTGACCTTGATTTTCTCCATAATTCTACAGTAGATATGGACATATGGGGCATCATTGGAAACATTATGATTTGTAGTATGTGAATCAGGTGAGAACCAACGGACAACCGTATTTGGCCGCTAGGGGGCAGTACAAAATAAGCATCTGGTGCAATGTAATTGTCAAATTGTGTATTTTTGACCTTGATTTTCTCCATAATTCTACAGTAGATATGGACATATGGGGCATCATTGGAAACGTTATGATCTGTAGTATGTGAATCAGGTGAGAAAACCAACGGACAACCGTATTTGGCCGCTAGGGGGCAGTGCAAAGTCAGCAATTGTTGCAATATAATTGTCAAAATACGTCAATATGTCGATTTTAAGCTGGATTTTCTCCATCATTCTACAGTAGATATGGACATATGGGGCATCATTGGAAACGTTATGATCTGTAGTATGTGAATCAGGTGATAAATTAACGGACACTCGTATTTGGCTGGTAGGGGGCAGTGCAAAGTCAGCAATTGTTGCAATATAATTGTCAAAATACGTCAACATGTCGATTTTGAGCTGGATTTTCTCCATAATTCTACAGTAGATATGGACATATGGGGCATCATTGGAAACGGTATGATCTGTAGTATGTGAATCAGGTGAGAAAACCAACGGACAACCATATTTGGCCGCTAGGGGGCAGTGCAAAGTCAGCATCTGGTGCAATGTAATTGTCAAATTGTGTATTTTTGACCTTGATTTTCTCCATAATTCTACAGTAGATATGGACATATGGGGCATCATTGGAAACGTTATGATCTGTAGTATGTGAATCAGATGAGAAAATTAACGGACAACCGTATTTGGCTGGTAGGGGGCAGTGCAAAGTCAGCAATTGTTGCAATATAATTGTCAAAATACGTCAACATGTCGATTTTAAGCTGGATTTTCTCCATAATTCTACAGTAGATATGGACATATGGGGCATCATTGGAAACATTATGATTTGTAGTATGTGAATCAGGTGAGAAAACCAACGGACAACCGTATTTGGCCGCTAGGGGGCAGTACAAAATAAGCATCTGGTGCAATGTAATTGTCAAATTGTGTATTTTTGACCTTGATTTTCTCCATAATTCTACAGTAGATATGGACATATGGGGCATCATTGGAAACATTATGATTTGTAGTATGTGAATCAGGTGAGAAAACCAACGGACAACCGTATTTGGCCGCTAGGGGGCAGTGCAAAGTCAGCATCTGGTGCAATGTAATTGTCAAATTGTGTATTTTTGACCTTGATTTTCTCCATAATTCTACAGTAGATATGGACATATGGGGCATCATTGGAAACATTATGATTTGTAGTATGTGAATCAGGTGAGAAAACCAACGGACAACCGTATTTGGCGCTAGGGGGCAGTACAAAATAAGCATCTGGTGCAATGTAATTGTCAAATTGTGTATTTTTGACCTTGATTTTCTCCATAATTCTACAGTAGATATGGACATATGGGGCATCATTTGAAACATTATGATTTGTAGTATGTGAATCAGGTGAGAAAACCAACGGACAACCGTATTTGGCCGCTAGGGTGCAGTGCAAAGTCAGCATCTGGTGCAATGTATTTGTCAAATTGTGTATATTTGACCTTGATTTTCTCCATAATTCTACAGTATATATGGACATATGGGGCATCATTGGAAACATTATGATTTGTAGTATGTGAATCAGGTGAGAAAACCAACGGACAACCGTATTTGGCCGCTAGGGGGCAGTACAAAATAAGCATCTGGTGCAATGTAATTGTCAAATTGTGTATTTTTGACCTTGATTTTCTCCATAATTCTACAGTAGATATGGACATATGGGGCATCATTGGAAACATTATGATTTGCAGTATGTGAATCAGGTGAGAAAACCAACGGACAACCGTATTTGGCCGCTAGGGGGCAGTGCAAAATCAGCATCTGGTGCAATGTAATTGTCAAATTGTGTATTTTTGACCTTGATTTTCTCCATAATTCTACAGTAGATATGGACATATGGGGCATCATTGGAAACATTATGATTTGTAGTATGTGAATCAGGTGAGAAAACCAACTGACAACCGCATTTGGCCGCTAGGGGGCATTGCAAAGTCAGCATCTGGTGCAATGTAATTGTCAAATTGTGTATTTTTTACCTTGATTTTCTCCATAATTCTACAGTATATATAGACATATGGGGCATCATTGTAAACGTTATGATCTGTAGTATGTGAATCAGGTGAGAAAACCAACGGACAACCATATTTGGCCGCTAGGGGGCAGTGCAAAGTCAGCAATTGTTGCAATATAATTGTCAAAATACTTCAACATGTCGATTTTGAGCTGGATTTTCTCCATCATTCTACAGTAGATATGGACATATGGGGCATCATTGGAAACGTTATGATCTGTAGTATGTGAATCAGGTGATAAATTAACGGACACTCGTATTTGGCTGGTAGGGGGCAGTGCAAAGTCAGCAATTGTTGCAATATAATTGTCAAAATACGTCAACATGTCGATTTTGAGCTGGATTTTCTCCATAATTCTACAGTAGATATGGACATATGGGGCATCATTGGAAACGGTATGATCTGTAGTATGTGAATCAGGTGAGAAAACCAACGGACAACCATATTTGGCCGCTAGGGGGCAGTGCAAAGTCAGCATCTGGTGCAATGTAATTGTCAAATTGTGTATTTTTGACCTTGATTTTCTCCATAATTCTACAGTAGATATGGACATATGGGGCATCATTGGAAACGTTATGATCTGTAGTATGTGAATCAGATGAGAAAATTAACGGACAACCGTATTTGGCTGGTAGGGGGCAGTGCAAAGTCAGCAATTGTTGCAATATAATTGTCAAAATACGTCAACATGTCGATTTTAAGCTGGATTTTCTCCATAATTCTACAGTAGATATGGACATATGGGGCATCATTGGAAACATTATGATTTGTAGTATGTGAATCAGGTGAGAAAACCAACGGACAACCGTATTTGGCCGCTAGGGGGCAGTACAAAATAAGCATCTGGTGCAATGTAATTGTCAAATTGTGTATTTTTGACCTTGATTTTCTCCATAATTCTACAGTAGATATGGACATATGGGGCATCATTGGAAACATTATGATTTGTAGTATGTGAATCAGGTGAGAAAACCAACGGACAACCGTATTTGGCCGCTAGGGGGCAGTGCAAAGTCAGCATCTGGTGCAATGTAATTGTCAAATTGTGTATTTTTGACCTTGATTTTCTCCATAATTCTACAGTAGATATGGACATATGGGGCATCATTGGAAACATTATGATTTGTAGTATGTGAATCAGGTGAGAAAACCAACGGACAACCGTATTTGGCCGCTAGGGGGCAGTACAAAATAAGCATCTGGTGCAATGTAATTGTCAAATTGTGTATTTTTGACCTTGATTTTCTCCATAATTCTACAGTAGATATGGACATATGGGGCATCATTTGAAACATTATGATTTGTAGTATGTGAATCAGGTGAGAAAACCAACGGACAACCGTATTTGGCTGCTAGGGTGCAGTGCAAAGTCAGCATCTGGTGCAATGTATTTGTCAAATTGTGTATATTTGACCTTGATTTTCTCCATAATTCTACAGTATATATGGACATATGGGGCATCATTGGAAACATTATGATTTGTAGTATGTGAATCAGGTGAGAAAACCAACGGACAACCGTATTTGGCCGCTAGGGGGCAGTACAAAATAAGCATCTGGTGCAATGTAATTGTCAAATTGTGTATTTTTGACCTTGATTTTCTCCATAATTCTACAGTAGATATGGACATATGGGGCATCATTGGAAACATTATGATTTGCAGTATGTGAATCAGGTGAGAAAACCAACGGACAACCGTATTTGGCCGCTAGGGGGCAGTGCAAAATCAGCATCTGGTGCAATGTAATTGTCAAATTGTGTATTTTTGACCTTGATTTTCTCCATAATTCTACAGTAGATATGGACATATGGGGCATCATTGGAAACATTATGATTTGTAGTATGTGAATCAGGTGAGAAAACCAACTGACAACCGCATTTGGCCGCTAGGGGGCATTGCAAAGTCAGCATCTGGTGCAATGTAATTGTCAAATTGTGTATTTTTTACCTTGATTTTCTCCATAATTCTACAGTATATATAGACATATGGGGCATCATTGTAAACGTTATGATCTGTAGTATGTGAATCAGGTGAGAAAACCAACGGACAACCATATTTGGCCGCTAGGGGGCAGTGCAAAGTCAGCAATTGTTGCAATATAATTGTCAAAATACTTCAACATGTCGATTTTGAGCTGGATTTTCTCCATAATTCTACAGTAGATATGGACATATGGGGCATCATTGGAAACATTATGATTTGTAGTATGTGAATCAGGTGAGAAAACCAACGGACAACCGTATTTGGCCGCTAGGGGGCAGTACAAAATAAGCATCTGGTGCAATGTAATTGTCAAATTGTGTATTTTTGACCTTGATTTTCTCCATAATTCTACAGTAGATATGGACATATGGGGCATCATTTGAAACATTATGATTTGTAGTATGTGAATCAGGTGAGAAAACCAACGGAAAACCGTATTTGGCCGCTAGGGGGCAGTACAAAATAAGCATCTGGTGCAATGTAATTGTCAAATTGTGTATTTTTGACCTTGATTTCCTCCATAAATCTACAGTAGATATGGACATATGGGGCATCATTGGAAACGATATGATCTGTAGTATGTGAATCAGGTGAGAAAACCAACGGACAACCATATTTGGCCGCTAGGGGGCAGTGCAAAGTCAGCAATTGTTGCAATATAATTGTCAAAATACGTCAACATGTCGAATTTGAGCTGGATTTTCTCCATAATTCTACAGTAGATATGGACATATGGGGCATCATTGGAAACATTATGATTTGTAGTATGTGAATCAGGTGAGAAAACCAACGGACAACCATATTTGGCCGCTAGGGGGCAGTGCAAAGTCAGCAATTGTTGCAATATAATTGTCAAAATACTTCAACATGTCGATTTTGAGCTGGATTTTCTCCATAATTCTACAGTAGATATGGACATATGGGGCATCATTGGAAACATTATGATTTGTAGTATGTGAATCAGGTGAGAAAACCAACGGACAACCGTATTTGGCCGCTAGGGGGCAGTACAAAATAAGCATCTGGTGCAATGTAATTGTCAAATTGTGTATTTTTGACCTTGATTTTCTCCATAATTCTACAGTAGATATGGACATATGGGGCATCATTTGAAACATTATGATTTGTAGTATGTGAATCAGGTGAGAAAACCAACGGAAAACCGTATTTGGCCGCTAGGGGGCAGTACAAAATAAGCATCTGGTGCAATGTAATTGTCAAATTGTGTATTTTTGACCTTGATTTCCTCCATAAATCTACAGTAGATATGGACATATGGGGCATCATTGGAAACGATATGATCTGTAGTATGTGAATCAGGTGAGAAAACCAACGGACAACCATATTTGGCCGCTAGGGGGCAGTGCAAAGTCAGCAATTGTTGCAATATAATTGTCAAAATACGTCAACATGTCGAATTTGAGCTGGATTTTCTCCATAATTCTACAGTAGATATGGACATATGGGGCATCATTGGAAACATTATGATTTGTAGTATGTGAATCAGGTGAGAAAACCAACGGACAACCGTATTTGGCCGCTAGGGGGCAGTACAAGATAAGCATCTGGTGCAATGTAATTGTCAAATTGTGTATTTTTGACCTTGATTTTCTCCATAATTCTACAGTAGATATGGACATATGGGGCATCATTGGAAACATTATGATTTGTAGTATGTGAATCAGGTGAGAAAACAAACGGACAACCGTATTTGGCCGCTAGGGGGCAGTGCAAAGTCAGCATCTGGTGCAATGTAATTGTCAAATTGTGTATATTTGACCTTGATTTTCTCTAATTCTACAGTATATATGGACATATGGGGCATCATTGGAAACATTATGATTTGTAGTATGTGAATCAGGTGAGAAAATCAACGGACAACCGTATTTGGCCGCTAGGGGGCAGTGCAAAGTCAGCATCTGGTGCAATGTAATTGTCAAATTGTGTATTTTTGACCTTGATTTTCTCCATAATTCTACAGTAGATATGGACATATGGGGCATCATTGGAAACATTATGATTTGTAGTATGTGAATCAGGTGAGAAAACCAACGGACAACTGTATTTGGCCGCTAGGGGGCAGTGCAAAATAAGCATCTGGTGCAATGTAATTGTCAAATTGTGTATTTTTGACCTTGATTTCCTCCATAAATCTACAGTAGATATGGACATATGGGGCATCATTGGAAACGTTATGATCTGTAGTATGTGAATCAGGTGAGAAAACCAACGGACAACCATATTTGGCCGCTAGGGGGCAGTGCAAAGTCAGCATCTGGTGCAATGTAATTGTCAAATTGTGTATTTTTGACCTTGATTTTCTCCTTAATTCTACAGTAGATATGGACATATGGGGCATCATTGGAAACATTATGATTTGTAGTATGTGAATCAGGTGAGAAAACCAACGGACAACCGTATTTGGCCGCTAGGGGGCAGTACAAAATAAGCATCTGGTGCAATGTAATTGTCAAATTGTGTATTTTTTACCTTGATTTTCTCCATAATTCTACAGTAGATATGGACATATGGGGCATCATTGGAAACGTTATGATCTGTAGTATGTGAATCAGATGAGAAAATTAACGGACAACCGTATTTGGCTGGTAGGGGGCAGTGCAAAGTCAGCAATTGTTGCAATATAATTGTCAAAATACGTCAACATGTCGATTTTAAGCTGGATTTTCTCCATAATTCTACAGTAGATATGGACATATGGGGCATCATTGGAAACGGTATGATCTGTAGTATGTGAATCAGGTGAGAAAACCAACGGACAACCATATTTGGCTGCTAGGGGGCAGTGCAAAGTCAGCATCTGGTGCAATGTAATTGTCAAATTGTGTACTTTTGACCTTGATTTTCTCCATAATTCTACAGTAGATATGGACATATGGGGCATCATTGGAAACATTATGATTTGTAGTATGTGAATCAGGTGAGAAAACCAACTGACAACCGCATTTGGCCGCTAGGGGGCATTGCAAAGTCAGCATCTGGTGCAATGTAATTGTCAAATTGTGTATTTTTGACCTTGATTTTCTCCATAATTCTACAGTATATATAGACATATGGGGCATCATTGTAAACGTTATGATCTGTAGTATGTGAATCAGGTGAGAAAACCAACGGACAACCATATTTGGCCGCTAGGGGGCAGTGCAAAGTCAGCAATTGTTGCAATATAATTGTCAAAATACTTCAACATGTCGATTTTGAGCTGGATTTTCTCCATAATTCTACAGTAGATATGGACATATGGGGCATCATTGGAAACATTATGATTTGTAGTATGTGAATCAGGTGAGAAAACCAACGGACAACCGTATTTGGCCGCTAGGGGGCAGTACAAGATAAGCATCTGGTGCAATGTAATTGTCAAATTGTGTATTTTTGACCTTGATTTTCTCCATAATTCTACAGTAGATATGGACATATGGGGCATCATTTGAAACATTATGATTTGTAGTATGTGAATCAGGTGAGAAAACCAACGGACAACCGTATTTGGCCGCTAGGGGGCAGTACAAAATCAGCATCTGGTGCAATGTAATTGTCAAATTGTGTATTTTTGACCTTGATTTTCTCCATAATTCTACAGTAGATATGGACATATGGGGCATCATTGGAAACATTATGATTTGTAGTATGTGAATCAGGTGAGAAAACCAACTGACAACCGCATTTGGCCGCTAGGGGGCATTGCAAAGTCAGCATCTGGTGCAATGTAATTGTCAAATTGTGTATTTTTTACCTTGATTTTCTCCATAATTCTACAGTATATATAGACATATGGGGCATCATTGTAAACGTTATGATCTGTAGTATGTGAATCAGGTGAGAAAACCAACGGACAACCATATTTGGCCGCTAGGGGGCAGTGCAAAGTCAGCAATTGTTGCAATATAATTGTCAAAATACTTCAACATGTCGATTTTGAGCTGGATTTTCTCCATAATTCTACAGTAGATATGGACATATGGGGCATCATTGGAAACATTATGATTTGTAGTATGTGAATCAGGTGAGAAAACCAACGGACAACCGTATTTGGCCGCTAGGGGGCAGTACAAGATAAGCATCTGGTGCAATGTAATTGTCAAATTGTGTATTTTTGACCTTGATTTTCTCCATAATTCTACAGTAGATATGGACATATGGGGCATCATTGGAAACATTATGATTTGTAGTATGTGAATCAGGTGAGAAAACAAACGGACAACCGTATTTGGCCGCTAGGGGGCAGTGCAAAGTCAGCATCTGGTGCAATGTAATTGTCAAATTGTGTATTTTTGACCTTGATTTTCTCCATAATTCTACAGTAGATATGGACATATGGGGCATCATTGGAAACATTATGATTTGTAGTATGTGAATCAGGTGAGAAAACCAACGGACAACCGTATTTGGCCGCTAGGGGGCAGTACAAAATAAGCATCTGGTGCAATGTAATTGTCAAATTGTGTATTTTTGACCTTGATTTTCTCCATAATTCTACAGTAGATATGGACATATGGGGCATCATTTGAAACATTATGATTTGTAGTATGTGAATCAGGTGAGAAAACCAACGGACAACCGTATTTGGCCGCTAGGGGGCAGTACAAAATAAGCATCTGGTGCAATGTAATTGTCAAATTGTGTATTTTTGACCTTGATTTCCTCCATAATTCTACAGTAGATATGGACATATGGGGCATCATTGGAAACATTATGATTTGTAGTATGTGAATCAGGTGAGAAAACCAACGGACAACCGTATTTGGCCGCTAGGGGGCAGTGCAAAGTCAGCAATTGTTGCAATATAATTGTCAAAATACGTCAACATGTCGATTTTGAGCTGGATTTTCTCCATAATTCTACAGTAGATATGGACATATGGGGCATCATTGGAAACATTATGATTTGTAGTATGTGAATCAGGTGAGGAAACCAACGGACAACCATATTTGGCCGCTAGGGGGCAGTGCAAAGTCAGCAATTGTTGCAATATAATTGTCAAAATACGTCCATGTCGATTTTGAGCTGGATTTTCTCCATAATTCTACAGTAGATATGGACATATGGGGCATCATTGGAAACATTATGATTTGTAGTATGTGAATCAGGTGAGAAAACCAACGGACAACTGTATTTGGCCGCTAGGGGGCAGTGCAAAATAAGCATCTGGTGCAATGTAATTGTCAAATTGTGTATTTTTGACCTTGATTTCCTCCATAAATCTACAGTAGATATGGACATATGGGGCATCATTGGAAACGTTATGATTTGTAGTATGTGAATCAGGTGAGGAAACCAACGGACAACCGTATTTGGCCGCTAGGGGGCAGTACAAAATAAGCATCTGGTGCAATGTAATTGTCAAATTGTGTATTTTTGACCTTGATTTTCTCCATAATTCTACAGTAGATATAGACATATGGGGCATCATTGTAAACGTTATGATCTGTAGTATGTGAATCAGGTGAGAAAACCAGCGGACAACCATATTTGGCCGCTAGGGGGCAGTGCAAAGTCAGCAATTGTTGCAATATAATTGTCAAAATACTTCAACATGTCGATTTTGAGCTGGATATTCTCCATAATTCTACAGTAGATATGGACATATGGGGCATCATTGGAAACATGATTTGTAGTATGTGAATCAGGTGAGAAAACCAACGGACAACCGTATTTGGCCGCTAGGGGGCAGTGCAAAGTCAGCATCTGGTGCAATGTAATTGTCAAATTGTGTATTTTTGACCTTGATTTTCTCCATAATTCTACAGTAGATATGGACATATGGGGCATCATTGGAAACGTTATGATCTGTAGTATGTGAATCGGGTGAGAAAATTAACGGACAACCGTATTTGGCTGGTAGGGGGCAGTGCAAAGTCAGCAATTGTTGCAATATAATTGTCAAAATACGTCAACATGTCGATTTTGAGCTGGATTTTCTCCATAATTCTACAGTAGATATGGACATATGGAGCATCATTGGAAACGTTATGATTTGTAGTATGTGAATCAGGTGAGAAAACCAACGGACAACCGTATTTGGCCGCTAGGGGGCAGTGCAAAGTCAGCATCTGGTGCAATGTAATTGTCAAATTGTGTATTTTTGACCTTGATTTTCTCCATAATTCTACAGTAGATATGGACATATGGGGCATCATTGGAAACATTATGATTTGTAGTATGTGAATCAGGTGAGAAAACCAACGGACAACCGTATTTGGCCGCTAGGGGGCAGTGCAAAGTCAGCAATTGTTGCAATATAATTGTCAAAATACGTCAACATGTCGACTCTGAGCTGGATTTGCTCAATAATTCATGAGAATTTGTGACTTTTTAAATATAATTTATAAGATTTTTGGCTTTCATTCAAACAGATTCAACAAAATCAAGTGTGTAAAGTGTATACAAGTGTAGGCTATAAAAAAAAAAGAGATAGATAGATAGATAGATAGATAGATAGATAGATAGATAGATAGATAGATAGATAGATAGATAGATACACATACATACATAAAGCTGTGATCTGCACTGATGCAAAATAGCTCGATTTTGCGATAAACACTGCCACCCAATGGCTAAAACGGGCATTTCTTTAAGGTGGAATCGAAACTTGAAGAGAACCGGAGCGAATGTGGAGCCAAGTTCAGCGTCGTCTCCGTGGCTGGCTGCGTGGCGTTTCTGTTGTGTGGCGGCTGGATTTTTTTATGTCTTTACACACCAGAAACCTGTCTGATGCAGCTCCAGCGCCGCGTCAGACACGTTTCTGGTGTTAAGACAGAAAAATCCACGCAGCCGCCACGCAACAGAAATGCCACGCTCACGCGACGCAGCTACACACGGCTACACACTGGTGTAGCCGGCCTAATAGTCTCATGAAGTTTAATTTCTAGCTGTTTTCACTGTTTCATCTTGCTATGTTTGTCTTCTAATGTTTTCATAGCTGCAAACATCACAGAGACAATGATGAGCACCCTGTCTCGTGAAGACTTGCGAGATCTTTTCCCAGGCCCAGAGAACTTTTTACGGAGAAAAGCGGTCTGGCGTGCCTGTCATGGTGCATCGGAGGAGGTCAGTTTCTCAGTTAAGTGGCCTAAACTAACCACCTATTTAAGTTGGCAGCAGCACATTGAGCTACAATAACAACAGCACAGTGTTTTTGGAACAGGCATGGTAGTCTACATGTGTGTTCAATTCAGTTTAGATGAATTGTTAGGTGTTCAGTTAGTTGATGTAAGCGATTTCACCCATGCAATGGAATATTGCATATTTATACATGTTCAGAGCTGTCAATGCTACATTGCATTTTGTGTTGTCACAAAAAAAAATGTTGCTTTTTGCAGTAGTTCATTATCTTTTATTTTACAGGAGTCTGGCCAAGAACACTCAAAATTATCGTGCAGTTCAGACATCCACTCCTGTGAACGCAAGTCCTGCAAAGTACAAAACAGTACTTTGAGCTGTCAAAGAGAGGTGAACAGCGCAACTGCCAGATGTCAAAGGAGCTCAGATGCCGGCTCATTCGAAACACCATGACCAGTATGATTGCAATCCTGAGGGCAAAGGGGGATGGAGAATCACACAGATACCCATCAAAGCCAGAAATTACAGCAATGGCAAAGAGAATAGTACTGTACTACCCCATGCTGCAGGACCAAGGCCTCCATACATGGGTAAGTGAAATGCATCCAGTTGATGACTGTTTCATGTAGGACATTTTTAGTAGCGATTTGAAAACTGTATTAAATGTCTTGTGCAGGTCACTGTGTACACACACATACAAAAGATTGCAATGTGTGAGATCCCCCCCAAAAAAGAACTCCAGATGGGAGACATTCAAAGAGGTGAGCTGTAACTAATGACTATTTTCATCAAAGATTCTCCATGTTAATCATTTTCAAGATTAATTTAATTGATCAGTTGTCTTGTCAATATAAAGTCCAAGGTCATGTCCTCAAAAGTCTTGTTTGGTCCACAACCTTAAGATATTAATTTCACTGTCATAGAGGACTAAAGAAGCTAGACAATATTCACATTTGAGAAGCTTAAATCATATTTGGACATGAGAAAAAAAAAGAAGAAAAATTATCAATCATGTCAATGTCCTGGGTGATCTGTCTCTAGTGTTTCCTCACTTCCCGTTTTTAATGAGTGCTCTTATTTTAGTGTTTGACTACAAAGTAATTGCTTTGGATGTGTGTGGGGGATATTGCTTTTTATTACAAAGCACTTTGTGTTACGTTTTGTTTGTATGAAAAGTGCTATACAAATAAAGTCAGATGGATTGATTTAGTAGTTGACAACTAATTGATTAAGTGACTAATCTTTGCAGCTCTACAAAGAAGCGCCGTCTTGAGCAGCCAACAGACACAGATGAAATGGATTCAAGTGACTCAACAATCATTCTAGATCGGTCCACAGAAGGAAGTGGCAGCCCAGGTTCAGACAGTAAAGAAAGTGAGTTAGAAGGTGAGTTTCAACTTTGCATTTACATATTTGCCCTTGTGAGGTATTTATATTTTAGATAAACTAATAAACCTGATTGTCCTGACATGACAGAAGTAAACGGCTTTAAAATGTACATCAGGGGATAGGTATTTGCACTACATTTGTACTGTTTTATTATTTTTTTAACATTATTGTAGAAATTAAGTTTTAACAGAAATCTGGTATTGTATCATTTTGAACAGCTGGGTACAGCAGTACCTTTTTAGTATCGGTCTACTGTGCAACAATACTTCCTGTAACCTTTCCAGTATATCAAATAATGTTATGTATTTAAAACCCATGTGTCTCATTAGTGTCATTTTTGCTCTTTTTAATTGAATGTAATTTTTGCTTCCAAAATACCGAAATGATCCTTAAAGTACATTATCCTATCAGAAATATGTTGGTTATGTGTTGAAGGAAAAAGAAGATCCCAAAGCCTACCTGAAGAAGCACCATCTGCCCTCTCCAGTCCTGATGGTGAGTTTGTCCAACTGCCTCATGTGTGTAGTGGGGGTGTGCGCATCTTTGTAGGGGTGTACTTGTGTGCCTACATGCAATTGTATGTGATTGCATGACCATATGAGTTTTGAGCAAATAGTTCTCATGCATTTATTATACAAAAAATGTCATGCAACAACATGAGATGAACTTTTTTTTAAACTGAGGCATATTAATTATGTATTTTTGTGTCTTACAGCTAACAAGTCTGCAGATGTTGACAGTCTAGACACCTACAGTCCAGCAACCTTGGCCAAGCACTACAAGACCCTACAAACTTTGTATAAAAGAAAAAATCCAAACCACCAGGATGTCTCTCATCTCTTGGATTTTGAATTTGTAGCCAGAAGAGCATTCATTGATTCAAATACCATTCGCGAGGAGGACAGACATGAGAAGGTTCTAGAAGCATATCCTTGTTTCAAGGATGTTGGACATGTAAGTCATTATTGACTGTGCATGATTTAAAACCATGGTATCACACACGATGTTTAAAATACCAATTTTCTCTTAAATGATATATTCAAATGTCTGTATTGGTATATTTGATATTTCATAGGTGATGTAGGAGCTTCAACGCATTTTGGATAAGGATAATACCAACTTCATCGATGAACTGAAGGGAAGATGGCATGACTTCTGCCAGAAGGTGCAGTTTTTTGTTGTATGGAAAAAGGCGCTGAAACCCCCAATGGGAATGGACAAAGGTAAGGAATGCTGTTTTGGTGTTATTAGTGAATAGGGTTTAGGGTGGACCTTCAGGCATGTGAATTTGCTGAATGTTTTTTTTTTTTTAATTATTATAATAATATTTTTTTTTTATATAAGCATTGTGTCTGTTGTATACCTTTTTGATCAGATTTGACCTTGTGCACTTTGTCAAAATGTTTAAGTAATAAATCTTTTCCTGTACAGCTGAACAGGCTCTTGAGCTCCTACGTGTGCTGCCATCACTGATCCCCTCCACGTCTGCTCCTCCAAAGAGGGTACGAAATGCCAGCGAGGCTCTGGTGCATGTCCTCGAGGTGAGCTGTGTAAAATGTTGCGGGATCATTTTGACTGCAGTATCGGAAAAAATTATAACTGAAGGTGCTGCCCCTGACGACTCCCAATGTATTTCCTATTCACATACTGTATGTTTTAAGCCTTCAAAGACACCTAAAAGATTTGTTTTTAGAAAGAGAATTTTCACTGGGTAGATGTCTTTGCTATGTCACGGTATGTACAAAAATGGGTGCATTACATGGTAGCAGGTTTTATCACTAATGATAACCAAGCAAGACTAGCCTAGCCTTGGTTATTAGTTCTTTTGGAAGGCTAGATGTGTGTAAACAGTAAATGCATTGGGGATAGTTAAAAACAGCACTTTCAGATGGAGCTTTCTCAGTACTGTTAACATTTGTCAGAATTTTGCTTTGTAAAGTTATGTTTGTAAACAACCCTCTATGCATGATCCTGACAGAAGGATGTCTGTTATGTTACAGGAAACAGAAGACCCCAATTCCTACTTGAAGAAACGCCCTCTCTCCTGCCCAGTCCTGATAGTCAGTCCGTCCAATAACCACCTTTCCAAAAGACAAGCTTACCGAGAGTGCTTTATACCTTATGGCCTACTATTATACCCTACACCTGACTTATCCGAAGTGTGTAGCCACTCTGCTTTCAGTCATACAGACAGAGGTCCTCTTAGACAAAATCCATGAGAGAGATCTCACGTTGTCTTACAAGAAGAGCATGGCTGAGTGGAAAGCTTTTATTGGCCAATAAAACCAGTGGTCAGATATAGTGTAGGATAGCACTTCCTCTCTCCCTCCAAGGGTACTACAGTCCATGTTCACTGCTTTTGATTCTTGGTCGGAATTTGGCTAAGTTAGCCCAGTGTTAATTTGGGGTGCACGACAATATTAGCCAACATGCCGTGTTTTTTTTATTCTGTGATGTTATATTTTTGTGTGTTTGCACAATTCAGTGCAGATTATGCTTTAGTTTAAGTTTATTTTAACTTTTCAGTTATTAAGTTTAAACAACTAATTGTCCAGCAGATATAGTCACTAATTTAGGCGCATCTACTGTGAAAGAGTAAATTGACTAAGCAGTTAGGTTGGGATAAAAGTGAACATAGCGCTATCGGTCATTGTCCAGTTGAGTTGTAAAATATTAACATATTTGATATCTGCAAAAAGTCCAGTATGCACCAGTATGGTGCATCCTTAATGATGGTGTTAACAATGGTTAATGGTGTATTGAGAGACTAGTTCATGTAAGGCCAGAACCTTTTAATTTGAATGTTACAATATTAAGCATTTGTATTAAGAATGAATGTCACAGGTGGAGCAGTTTTAGTGTGCCTAGTTTGTCTATATGCCTTGAGAGTGCCTGTGCAAAGCACAGATTTGGTACGTGTATTGAGAGGTACATTGGTCAGATGTTTGGATCCGGCCTTAACTCGCTCACATATTTGGCGTGTTCTGCTGTGTTTTCATATTGCAGTTCCATAAATACTGTGAGCCAAAATGTTGAGGAAAATGATGCTGTTTCCCTTTTATGCAGTCCTCTGGGACTTTTTGCTGTTTAAATAAAACAGAAAGTTGGTTAACTGCAAGACTAGTTTTAATTTTTTCTGTCTTTATAAGAAGTAGTTAATATCTTGAATCTAGTAGGTGAATGTCTTGAATCTAGAACAGTATTACTTTTGTAGAGCTTACAATAAGGTAAATGCACTTGAGATGATGACAGGATGTTAAATTACGGCTTATTATGGCAAAAGAGCACTGCCTAACACGAGTCAGGAATGCAAACTTCAAGACATTTTGTCTCAAAATGCCAGTTTCTAATCTCATTTCAAGTAGGTGATGGACTTAGATCTAGAACAGTGTAACAATTATAGAACTAAACATTAGTTAAATACACTTGAAACAAACGGGATGACAAAAAGAAGATGCTACTTTTGAGGAGAAGTAAGGCTTATTTCTTTTATTTCAAGAAATCTTACCGAGAATTTTCACTTGTTCCATTGGCAGATTTTTTTGCTTATTACAAGCAGAAATATCTTGTATTAATTATTGTTTTTTGCTTATTTTTGGAGTGACCTTTTTTCCAGTGTGTTGCCTATTTTTAGACGTCTTTGTCGCTTTTTTCGTAACGTTTTTGTCAACTTTTTTGTTGCCTATTTTTAGACGTTTTTGTCAACTTTTTTGTTTTCTATTTTTAGACATTTTTGTCAACTTTTTTGACAATTTTTTCAACTTTTTATTTTTAGACATTTTTATCAACTTTTTTGTGACGTTTTTGTCAATGTTGTTGTGCGTTTTTGTCAACTATTTTGTGACGTTTTGTCAACTTTTTGTTGCCTCTTTTTAGACATTTTTGTCAACTTTTTAATGCGTTTTTGTCAACTTTTTTGTTGCCATTTTTAGTTTTAGTCAACTTGTTTGACATTTTTGTCAATGTTGTTGTGCGTTTTTGTCAACTTGAGACATTTTAGTCGCGTTTTTGTAATTTTTTGTCAATTTTGTTGGGCGTTTTTGTCAACTTCTTTTGTTGCCACTTTTTATACATTTCTTTCAACTTTTTTGACGTTTTGTTACATTTTTTGTGACTTTTTTTTCATCTTTTTTTGTCACGTTTTTGTCAACTTCTTCTGTTGCCTCTCTTTAGCCATTTGTTCAACTTTTACTGAGATTTTTGTCACATTTTTTGTGACGTTGTGTTCAACTTTTGTGTCATTTTTAGACATTTTTATCTACTTATTTGTGAAGTTTTTGTCAATGTTGTACGTTTTTGTCAACTTTTTTTGTGATGTTTTTGTCTCTTTTTTTGTGATGTTTTTGTTACTATTTGTCAACTTTTGTGTCAACTTTTTTGTTGCCTATTTTTAGACATTTTTGTCAACTTTTTTGTAACGTTTTGTCAATATTGTTTTGCGTTTTTGTCAACTTTTTTTGTTGCCTTTTTTTAGAAGTTTTTGTAGCTTTTTTGACGTTTTTGTCAACTTTTTTTGTTGCTTATTTGTAGACTTTTTTTTTGCTTGTTTCGTGACGTTTTTGTCATCTTTTTTTGTTGCCTATTTTTTGACTTTTTTGTCAACTTTTTTGTTGCCTATTTTTAGACGTTTTGTCAACTTTTTTTGTTGCCTTTTTTTTAGAAGTTTTTGTAGCTTTTTTGTGACGTTTTTCTCCCTTTCTGAGACGTTGTCGCTATTTTTAGATGTTTTTGTCAACTTTTTTTGTTGCCTTTTTTTAGAAGTTTTTGTAGCTTTTTTGTGACGTTTTTGTCAACTTTTTTGTTGCCTATTTTAGACGTTTTTGTTGCTTTTTTGTGACGTTTTTGTCAACTTTTTTTTGCCAATTTTTTGATGTTTTTGTCCAATTCTGAGACATTGTTGTCGCTTTTTTTTGACGTTTTTGTCAACTTTTTTGTAGCTATTTTTGTGATGTTTTTGTCAACTTTTTTTGTTGCCTATTTTTAGAAGTTTTTGTAGCTTTTTTGTGACGTTTTTGTCAACTTTTTTGTTGCTTATTTGTAGACTTTTTTTTTTTGCTTGTTTCGTGACGTTTTTGTCATCTTTTTTGTTGCCTATTTTTAGACTTTTTTTGTCAACTTTTTTGTTGCCTATTTTTAGACGTTTTTGTCAACTTTTTTGTTGCCTATTTTTAGACGTTTTTGTCAACTTTTTTGTTGCCTATTTTTAGACGTTTTTGTCAACTTTTTTGTTGCCTATTTTTAGACGTTTTTGTTGCCTATTTTTAGACGTTTTTGTCAACTTTTTTGTTGCCTATTTTTAGAAGTTTTTGTTGCTTTTTTGTGATTTTGTCAACTTTTTTGTCAACGTTTTTGTCATCTTTTTTGTTGCCTATTTTTAGACGTTTTTGTCCCTTTTGTGAGACGTTTTTGTCCCTTTCTAAGACGTTGTCACTTTTTTTGTGACGTCAACTTTTTTGTTGCCTATTTTTAGATGTTTATGTCAACTTTTTTGTTGCCTATTTTTAGAAGTTTTTGTTGCTTTTTTGTGATGATTTTGTCAACTTTTTTGTTGCCTATTTTTAGACATTTTTGTTGCCTACTTTTTGACGTTTTTGTCCATTTCTGAGACGTTGTCACTTTTTTTGTGATGTTTTTGTCAACTTTTTTTGTTGCCTATTTTTAGACGTTTTTTTTTATCTCTTTTCCGTGACGTTTTTGTCAACTTTTTTTTTTTGCCTATTTTTAGACGTCTTTGTCTTTTTATTCGTGACGTTTTTGTCAACTTTTTTGTTGCCAATTTTTGGACGTTTTTGGCAACTTTTTTGTTGCCTATTTTTAGACGTTTTTGTTGCCTATTTTTAGACGTTTTTGTCAACTTTATTGTTGCCTATTTTTAGACGTTTTTGTTGCTTTTTTGTGACGTTTTTGTCAACTTTTTTGGTGCCAAGTTTTAGACTTTTTTGTCCCTGTGTTAGACGTTTTTGTCCATTTCTGAGACGTTGTCGCTTTTTTTAGACGTTTTTGTCAACTTTTTTGTTGCCTATTTTTAGACGTCTTTGTCTTTTTATTCGTGACGTTTTTGTCAACTTTTTTGTTGCCAATTTTTGGACGTTTTTGTCAACTTTTTTGTTGCCTATTTTTAGACGTTTTTGTCAACTTTTTTGTTGCCTATTTTTAGACTTTTTTTGTCCCTGTGTGAGACGTTTTTGTCCATTTCTGAGACGTCACTTTTTTTGTGACGTTTTTGTCATCTTTTTTGTTGCCTAGTTTTAGACGTTTTTGTCAACTTTTTTGGTGCCAATTTTTAGACTTTTTTTTGTCCCTTTTGTGAGATGTTTTTGTCCATTTCTGAGACGTTGTCGCTTTTTTTAGACGTTTTTGTCAACTTTTTTCCCCTATTTTTAGACGTTTTTGTTGCTTTTTTTGTTGCCTATTTTTAGACGTTTTTGTCCATTTCTGAGACGTTGTTGTCGCTTTTTTGTGACGTTTTTCTCAACTTTTTTTGTTGCCTATTTTTTAGACGTTTTTGTTGCTTTTTTGTGACGTTTTTGTCAACTTTTTTGGTGCCAATTTTTAGACTTTTTTTGTCCCTTTTGTGAGATGTTTTTGTCCATTTCTGAGACGTTGTTGTCGCTTTTTTTAGACGTTTTTGTCAACTTTTTTTCCCCTATTTTTAGATGTCTTTGTCGATTTTTTTCGTGACGTTTTTGTCATCTTTTTTGTTGCCTATTTTTAGACGTTTTTGTCCCTTTCTGAGACGTTGTCACTTTTTTTGTGATGGGTTTGTCAACTTTTTTTGTTGCCTATTTTTAGACGTTTTTGTCAACTTTTTTGTTGCCTATTTTTAGAAGTTTTTGTCAACTTTTTTGTTGCCTATTTTTAGACTTTTTTGTCGCATTTTTGTGACCTTTTTGTTAACTTTTTTGTTGCCTATTTTTAGACATTTCTTTCAACTTTTTTGTTGCTATTTTTAGACGTTTTTGTCAACTTTATTGTTGCCTATTTTAGACGTTTTTGTTGCCTATTTTTAGACGTTTTTGTCAACTTTATTGTTGCCTATTTTAGACGTTTTTGTTGCCTATTTTTAGACATTTCTTTCAACTTTATTGTTGCCTATTTTAGACGTTTTTGTTGCCTATTTTTAGACGTTTTTGTCAACTTTATTGTTGCCTATTTTAGACGTTTTTGTTGCCTATTTTTAGACTGTTTTGTCGCATTTTTGTGACCTTTTTGTTAACTTTTTTGTTGCCTATTTTTAGACATTTCTTTCAACTTTTTTGTTGCTATTTTTAGACGTTTTTGTCAACTTTATTGTTGCCTATTTTAGACGTTTTTGTTGCCTATTTTTAGACATTTCTTTCAACTTTATTGTTGCCTATTTTAGACGTTTTTGTTGCCTATTTTTAGACGTTTTGTCAACTTTTTTATTCCCTATTTTTAGACGTTTTTGTTGTTTTTTTGTAACCTTTTTTTGTCGCCTTTTTTGTTGCCTATTTTTAGACTTTTCTTTCAACTTTTTTGTTGCCTATTTTTAGACGTTTTTGTCAACTTTTTTGTTGCCTATTTTTAGACTTTTTTGTCGCATTTTTGTGACCTTTTTGTTAACTTTTTTGTTGCCTATTTTTAGACATTTCTTTCAACTTTTTTGTTGCTATTTTTAGACGTTTTTGTCAACTTTATTGTTGCCTATTTTAGACGTTTTTGTTGCCTATTTTTAGACATTTCTTTCAACTTTATTGTTGCCTATTTTAGACGTTTTTGTTGTTTTTTTGTAACCTTTTTTTGTCGCCTTTTTTGTTGCCTATTTTTAGACTTTTCTTTCAACTTCTTTGTTGCCTATTTTTAGACATTTTTGTCAACTTTTTTGTTGCCTATTTTTAGACTTTTTTGTCGCATTTTTGTGACCTTTTTGTTAACTTTTTTGTTGCCTATTTTTAGACATTTCTTTCAACTTTTTTGTTGCTATTTTTAGACGTTTTTGTCAACTTTATTGTTGCCTATTTTAGACGTTTTTGTTGCCTATTTTTAGACATTTCTTTCAACTTTATTGTTGCCTATTTTAGACGTTTTTGTTGTTTTTTTGTAACCTTTTTTTGTCGCCTTTTTTGTTGCCTATTTTTAGACTTTTCTTTCAACTTCTTTGTTGCCTATTTTTAGACATTTTTGTCAACTTTTTTGTTGCCTATTTTTAGACTTTTTTGTCGCATTTTTGTGACCTTTTTGTTAACTTTTTTGTTGCCTATTTTTAGACATTTCTTTCAACTTTTTTGTTGCTATTTTTAGACGTTTTTGTCAACTTTATTGTTGCCTACTTTAGACGTTTTTGTTGCCTATTTTTAGACGTTTTTGTCAACTTTATTGTTGCCTATTTTAGACGTTTTTGTTGCCTATTTTTAGACATTTCTTTCAACTTTATTGTTGCCTATTTTAGACGTTTTTGTTGCCTATTTTTAGACGTTTTTGTCAACTTTTTTATTCCCTATTTTTAGACGTTTTTGTTGTTTTTTTGTAACCTTTTTTTGTCGCCTTTTTTGTTGCCTATTTTTAGACTTTTCTTTCAACTTTTTTGTTGCCTATTTTTAGACGTTTTTGTCAACTTTTTTGTTGCCTATTTTTAGACTTTTTTGTCGCATTTTTGTGACCTTTTTGTTAACTTTTTTGTTGCCTATTTTTAGACATTTCTTTCAACTTTTTTGTTGCTATTTTTAGACGTTTTTGTCAACTTTATTGTTGCCTATTTTAGACGTTTTTGTTGCCTATTTTTAGACATTTCTTTCAACTTTATTGTTGCCTATTTTAGACGTTTTTGTTGTTTTTTTGTAACCTTTTTTTGTCGCCTTTTTTGTTGCCTATTTTTAGACTTTTCTTTCAACTTCTTTGTTGCCTATTTTTGTGACCTTTTTGTTAACTTTTTTGTTGCCTATTTTTAGACATTTCTTTCAACTTTTTTGTTGCTATTTTTAGACGTTTTTGTCAACTTTATTGTTGCCTATTTTAGACGTTTTTGTTGCCTATTTTTAGACGTTTTTGTCAACTTTATTGTTGCCTATTTTAGACGTTTTTGTTGCCTATTTTTAGACTTTTCTTTCAACTTCTTTGTTGCCTATTTTTAGACATTTTTGTCAACTTTTTTGTTGCCTATTTTTAGACTTTTTTGTCGCATTTTTGTGACCTTTTTGTTAACTTTTTTGTTGCCTATTTTTAGACATTTCTTTCAACTTTTTTGTTGCTATTTTTAGACGTTTTTGTCAACTTTATTGTTGCCTATTTTAGACGTTTTTGTTGCCTATTTTTAGACATTTCTTTCAACTTTATTGTTGCCTATTTTAGACGTTTTTGTTGTTTTTTTGTAACCTTTTTTTGTCGCCTTTTTTGTTGCCTATTTTTAGACTTTTCTTTCAACTTCTTTGTTGCCTATTTTTAGACATTTTTGTCAACTTTTTTGTTGCCTATTTTTAGACTTTTTTGTCGCATTTTTGTGACCTTTTTGTTAACTTTTTTGTTGCCTATTTTTAGACATTTCTTTCAACTTTTTTGTTGCTATTTTTAGACGTTTTTGTCAACTTTATTGTTGCCTATTTTAGACGTTTTTGTTGCCTATTTTTAGACGTTTTTGTCAACTTTATTGTTGCCTATTTTAGACGTTTTTGTTGCCTATTTTTAGACATTTCTTTCAACTTTATTGTTGCCTATTTTAGACGTTTTTGTTGTTTTTTTGTAACCTTTTTTTGTCGCCTTTTTTGTTGCCTATTTTTAGACTTTTCTTTCAACTTCTTTGTTGCCTATTTTTAGACATTTTTGTCAACTTTTTTGTTGCCTATTTTTAGACTTTTTTGTCGCATTTTTGTGACCTTTTTGTTAACTTTTTTGTTGCCTATTTTTAGACATTTCTTTCAACTTTTTTGTTGCTATTTTTAGACGTTTTTGTCAACTTTATTGTTGCCTATTTTAGACGTTTTTGTTGCCTATTTTTAGACGTTTTTGTCAACTTTATTGTTGCCTATTTTAGACGTTTTTGTTGCCTATTTTTAGACATTTCTTTCAACTTTATTGTTGCCTATTTTAGACGTTTTTGTTGTTTTTTTGTAACCTTTTTTTGTCGCCTTTTTTGTTGCCTATTTTTAGACTTTTCTTTCAACTTCTTTGTTGCCTATTTTTAGACATTTTTGTCAACTTTTTTGTTGCCTATTTTTAGACTTTTTTGTCGCATTTTTGTGACCTTTTTGTTAACTTTTTTGTTGCCTATTTTTAGACATTTCTTTCAACTTTTTTGTTGCTATTTTTAGACGTTTTTGTCAACTTTATTGTTGCCTATTTTAGACGTTTTTGTTGCCTATTTTTAGACATTTCTTTCAACTTTATTGTTGCCTATTTTAGACGTTTTTGTTGCCTATTTTTAGACGTTTTTGTCAACTTTTTTATTCCCTATTTTTAGACGTTTTTGTTGTTTTTTTGTAACCTTTTTTTGTCGCCTTTTTTGTTGCCTATTTTTAGACTTTTCTTTCAACTTTTTTGTTGCCTATTTTTAGACTTTATTGTCGCATTTTTGTGACCTTTTTGTTAACTTTTTTGTTGCCTATTTTTAGACATTTCTTTCAACTTTTTTGTTGCTATTTTTAGACGTTTTTGTCAACTTTATTGTTGCCTATTTTAGACGTTTTTGTTGCCTATTTTTAGACGTTTTTGTCAACTTTATTGTTGCCTATTTTAGACGTTTTTGTTGCCTATTTTTAGACATTTCTTTCAACTTTATTGTTGCCTATTTTAGACGTTTTTGTTGTTTTTTTGTAACCTTTTTTTGTCGCCTTTTTTGTTGCCTATTTTTAGACTTTTCTTTCAACTTCTTTGTTGCCTATTTTTAGACATTTTTGTCAACTTTATTGTTGCCTATTTTAGACGTTTTTGTTGTTTTTTTGTAACCTTTTTTTGTCGCCTTTTTTGTTGCCTATTTTTAGACTTTTCTTTCAACTTCTTTGTTGCCTATTTTTAGACATTTTTGTCAACTTTATTGTTGCCTATTTTAGACGTTTTTGTTGTTTTTTTGTAACCTTTTTTTGTCGCCTTTTTTGTTGCCTATTTTTAGACTTTTTTGTCGCATTTTTGTGACCTTTTTGTTAACTTTTTTGTTGCCTATTTTTAGACATTTCTTTCAACTTTTTTGTTGCTATTTTTAGACGTTTTTGTCAACTTTATTGTTGCCTATTTTAGACGTTTTTGTTGCCTATTTTTAGACGTTTTTGTCAACTTTATTGTTGCCTATTTTAGACGTTTTTGTCAACTTTTTTGTTGCCTATTTTTAGACTTTTTTGTCGCATTTTTGTGACCTTTTTGTTAACTTTTTTGTTGCCTATTTTTAGACATTTCTTTCAACTTTTTTGTTGCTATTTTTAGACGTTTTTGTCAACTTTATTGTTGCCTATTTTAGACGTTTTTGTTGCCTATTTTTAGACATTTCTTTCAACTTTATTGTTGCCTATTTTAGACGTTTTTGTTGTTTTTTTGTAACCTTTTTTTGTCGCCTTTTTTGTTGCCTATTTTTAGACTTTTCTTTCAACTTCTTTGTTGCCTATTTTTAGACGTTTTTGTCAACTTTTTTGTTGCCTATTTTTAGACTTTTTTGTCGCATTTTTGTGACCTTTTTGTTAACTTTTTTGTTGCCTATTTTTAGACATTTCTTTCAACTTTTTTGTTGCCTATTTTTAGACGTTTTTGTCAACTTTATTGTTGCCTATTTTAGACGTTTTTGTTGCCTATTTTTAGACGTTTTTGTTGCCTATTTTTAGACATTTCTTTCAACTTTATTGTTGCCTATTTTTAGACTTTTTTGTGACGTTTTTGTTGACAAAAACGCACAAAAAAACAACAAAAACGTCTAAAAATAGGGAATAAAAAAGTTGACAAAAACGTCACAAAAAGCAACAAAAAAGTCTAAAAATAGGGAACAAAAAAGTTGACAAAAACGTCTCAAAATAGGCAACAAAAAAGTTGACAAAAATTCTAAAAATAGGGAACAAAGAAGTTGACAAAAACGTCACAGAAAGGCGACAAAAACATTTAAAAATGGGCAACAAAACAGTTGACAAAAACGTCTCAAAAAAGCTACAAAAACTTCTAAAAAAATGCAACTAAAAAGATGACAAAAACGTCACAAAAAAAGCAACAAAAACGTCTAAAAATAGGCAACAAAAAAGTTGACAAAAACGTCTAAAAATAGGAAAAAAAGTTGACAAAACCGTCACAAAAAAAGCTACAAAAAAGTTGACAAAAACGTCTCAAAATAGGCAACAAAACAGTTGACAAAAACGCACAACAAAATTGACCAAAACGTCACAAAAAAGTCACAAAAAAAGTTGACAAAAACGTCACAAAAAAGCTACAAAAAAAGTCTAAAAATAGGCAACAAAAAAGTTGACAAAAACGTCACAAAAAGGCGACAAAAACATCTAAAAATGGGCAACAAAAAAGTTGACAAAAACGCACAACAAAATTGACCAAAACGTCACAAAAAAGTCACAAAAAAAGTTGACAAAAACGTCACAAAAAAGCTACAAAAAAAGTCTAAAAATAGGCAACAAAAAAGTTGACAAAAACGTCTCAAAATAGGCAACAAAAAAGTTGACAAAAAGTCTAAAAATAGGCAACAAAAAAGTTGACAAAAACGTCTCAAAATAGGCAACAAAAAAGTTGACAAAAACGTCTCAAAAAAGCTACAAAAACTTCTAAAAAAATGCAACAAAAAAGATGACAAAAACGTCACAAAAAAGCAACAAAAACGTCTAAAAATAGGCAACAAAAAAGTTGACAAAAACGTCTAAAAATAGGAAAAAAAGTTGACAAAAACGTCACAAAAAAGCTACAAAAAAGTTGACAAAAACGTCTCAAAATAGGCAACAAAAAAGTTGACAAAAACGTCACAAAAAAGAGAAAAAAACATCTAAAAATAGGGAACAAAAAAAGTTGACAAAACGTCAAAAAATAGGCAACAAAAAAGATGACAAAAACGTCACACAAAAAGGAGACAAAAACGTCTAAAAATAGGCAACAAAAAAGTTGACAAAAACGTCTAAAAATGGGCAACAAAAAAGTTAACAAAAACGTCTAAAAATGGGCAACAAAAAAGTTGACAAAAAAGGTCACAAAAATGCGACAAAAAAGTCTAAAAATAGGCAACAAAAAAGTTGACAAAAAGTCTAAAAATAGGGAACAAAGAAGTTGACAAAAACGTCACAGAAAGGCGACAAAAACATCTAAAAATGGGCAACAAAACAGTTGACAAAAACGCACAACAAAATTGACCAAAACGTCACAAAAAAGTCACAAAAAAAGTTGACAAAAACGTCACAAAAAAGCTACAAAAAAAGTCTAAAAATAGGCAACAAAAAAGTTGACAAAAACGTCTCAAAATAGGCAACAAAAAAGTTGACAAAAACGTCACAAAAAGGCGACAAAAACATCTAAAAATGGGCAACAAAAAAGTTGACAAAAACGTCACAAAAAGCAACAAAAAAGTCTAAAAATAGGGAACAAAAAAGTTGACAAAAACGTCTCAAAAAAGCTACAAAAACTTCTAAAAAAATGCAACAAAAAAAGCAACAAAATCGTCTAAAAATAGGCAACAAAAAAGTTGACAAAAACGTCTAAAAATAGGAAAAAAAGTTGACAAAAACGTCACAAAAAAGCTACAAAAATATCTAAAAATGGGCAACAAAAAAGTTGACAAAAAGCAACAAAAAAGTCTAAAAATAGGGAACAAAAAAGTTGACAAAAACGTCTCAAAAAAGCTACAAAAACTTCTAAAAAAATGCAACAAAAAAGATGACAAAAACGTCACAAAAAAAGCAACAAAAACGTCTAAAAATAGGAAAAAAAGTTGACAAAAACGTCACAAAAAAGCTACAAAAAAGTTGACAAAAACGTCACAAAAAAGCTACAAAAAAGTTGACAAAAACGTCTCAAAATAGGCAACAAAAAAATTGACAAAAACGTCACAAAAAGGCAACAAAACATCTAAAAATGGGCAACAAAAAAGTTGACAAAAACGTCTAAAAATAGGAAAAAAAGTTGACAAAACCGTCACAAAAAAAGCTACAAAAAAGTCTCAAAATAGGCAACAAAAAAGTTGACAAAAAAGGTCACAAAAATGCGACAAAAAAGTCTAAAAATAGGGAACAAAAAAGTTGACAATAACATCTAAAAATGGGCAACAAAACAGTTGACAAAAACGCACAACAAAATTGACCAAAACGTCACAAAAAAGTGACAAAAACGTCACAAAAAAGCTACAAAAAAGTCTAAAAATAGGCAACAAAAAAGTTGACAAAAACGTCTCAAAATAGGCAACAAAAAAGTTGACAAAAACGTCACAAAAAGCAACAAAAAAGTTGACAAAAAGTCTAAAAATAGGGAACAAAGAAGTTGACAAAAACGTCACAGAAAGGCGACAAAAACATCTAAAAATGGGCAACAAAACAGTTGACAAAAACGCACAACAAAATTGACCAAAACGTCACAAAAAAGTCACAAAAAAAGTTGACAAAAACGTCACAAAAAAGCTACAAAAAAAGTCTAAAAATAGGCAACAAAAAAGTTGACAAAAACGTCACAAAAAGGCGACAAAAACATCTAAAAATGGGCAACAAAAACGTCACAAAAAAGCTACAAAAAAGTTGACAAAAACGTCACAAAAAAGCTACAAAAAAGTTGACAAAAACGTCTCAAAATAGGCAACAAAAAAGTTGACAAATACGTCACAAAAAGCAACAAAAAAGTCTAAAAATAGGCAACAAAAAAGTTGACAAAAACGTCTAAAAATAGGAAAAAAAGTTGACAAAAACGTCACAAAAAAGCTACAAAAAAGTTGACAAAAACGTCTCAAAATAGGCAACAAAAAAGTTGACAAAAAAGGTCACAGAAAGGCGACAAAAACATCTAAAAATGGGCAACAAAACAGTTGACAAAAACGCACAACAAAATTGACCAAAACGTCACAAAAAAGTCACAAAAAAAGTTGACAAAAACGTCACAAAAAAGCTACAAAAAAGTCTAAAAATAGGCAACAAAAAAGTTGACAAAAAGTCTAAAAATAGGCAACAAAAAAGTTGACAAAAACGTCTCAAAATAGGCAACAAAAAAGTTGACAAAAACGTCTCAAAAAAGCTACAAAAACTTCTAAAAAAATGCAACAAAAAAGATGACAAAAACGTCACAAAAAGGCGACAAAAACATCTAAAAATGGGCAACAAAAAAGTTGACAAAAACGTCACAAAAAGCAACAAAAAAGTCTAAAAATAGGGAACAAAAAAGTTGACAAAAACGTCTCAAAAAAGCTACAAAAACTTCTAAAAAAATGCAACAAAAAAGATGACAAAAACGTCACAAAAAAGCAACAAAAACGTCTAAAAATAGGCAACAAAAAAGTTGACAAAAACGTCTAAAAATAGGAAAAAAAGTTGACAAAAACGTCACAAAAAAGCTACAAAAAAGTTGACAAAAACGTCTCAAAATAGGCAACAAAAAAATTAACAAAACGTCAAAAAATAGGCAACAAAAAAGTTGACAAAAACGTCTAAAAATAGGCAACAAAAAAGATGACAAAAACGTCACACAAAAAGCAACAAAAACGTCTAAAAATAGGCAACAAAAAAGTTAACAAAAACGTCTAAAAATAGGCAATAAAAAAGTTGAGAAAAACGTCACAAAAAAGAGAAAAAAACATCTAAAAATAGGGAACAAAAAAAGTTGACAAAACGTCAAAAAATAGGCAACAAAAAAGATGACAAAAACGTCACACAAAAAGCAACAAAAACGTCTAAAAATAGGCAACACAAAAGTTGACAAAACGTCACAAAAAGGAGACAAAAACGTCTAAAAATAGGCAACAAAAAAGTTGACAAAAACGTCTAAAAATGGGCAACAAAAAAGTTAACAAAAACGTCTAAAAATGGGCAACAAAAAAGTTGACAAAAAAGGTCACAAAAATGCGACAAAAAAGTCTAAAAATAGGCAACAAAAAAGTTGACAAAAAGTCTAAAAATAGGGAACAAAGAAGTTGACAAAAACGTCACAGAAAGGCGACAAAAACATCTAAAAATGGGCAACAAAACAGTTGACAAAAACGCACAACAAAATTGACCAAAACGTCACAAAAAAGTCACAAAAAAAGTTGACAAAAACGTCACAAAAAAGCTACAAAAAAAGTCTAAAAATAGGCAACAAAAAAGTTGACAAAAACGTCTCAAAATAGGCAACAAAAAAGTTGACAAAAACGTCACAAAAAGGCGACAAAAATATCTAAAAATGGGCAACAAAAAAGTTGACAAAAACGTCACAAAAAGCAACAAAAAAGTCTAAAAATAGGGAACAAAAAAGTTGACAAAAACGTCTCAAAAAAGCTACAAAAACTTCTAAAAAAATGCAACAAAAAAGATGACAAAAACGTCACAAAAAAAGCAACAAAAACGTCTAAAAATAGGAAAAAAAGTTGACAAAAACGTCACAAAAAAGCTACAAAAAAGTTGACAAAAACGTCTCAAAATAGGCAACAAAAAAATTGACAAAAACGTCACAAAAAGGCAACAAAACATCTAAAAATGGGCAACAAAAAAGTTGACAAAAACGTCTAAAAATAGGCAACAAAAAAGTTGACAAAAACGTCACAAAAAGGCGACAAAAACATCTAAAAATGGGCAACAAAAAAGTTGACAAAAACGTCACAAAAAGCAACAAAAAAGTCTAAAAATAGGGAACAAAAAAGTTGACAAAAACGTCTCAAAAAAGCTACAAAAACTTCTAAAAAAATGCAACAAAAAAGATGACAAAAACGTCACAAAAAAGCAACAAAAACGTCTAAAAATAGGCAACAAAAAAGTTGACAAAAACGTCTAAAAATAGGAAAAAAAAGTTGACAAAAACGTCACAAAAAAGCTACAAAAAAGTTGACAAAAACGTCACAAAAAAGTTGACAAAAACGTCTCAAAATAGGCAACAAAAAAGTTGACAAAAACGTCACAAAAAGGCGACAAAAACGTCTAAAAATAGGCAACAAAAAAGTTGACAAAAACGTCTCAAAATAGGCAACAAAAAAGTTGACAAAAATTCTAAAAATAGGGAACAAAGAAGTTGACAAAAACGTCACAGAAAGGCGACAAAAACATCTAAAAATGGGCAACAAAACAGTTGACAAAAACGCACAACAAAATTGACCAAAACGTCACAAAAAAGCTACAAAAGTCTAAAAATAGGCAACAAAAAAGTTGACAAAAACGTCTCAAAATAGGCAACAAAAAAGTTGACAAAAACGTCACAAAAAGGCAACAAAACATCTAAAAATGGGCAACAAAAAAGTTGACAAAAACGTCACAAAAAGCAACAAAAAAGTCTAAAAATAGGGAACAAAAAAGTTGACAAAAACGTCTCAAAAAAGCTACAAAAACTTCTAAAAAAATGCAACAAAAAAGATGACAAAAACGTCACAAAAAAAGCAACAAAAACGTCTAAAAATAGGCAACAAAAAAGTTGACAAAAACGTCTAAAAATAGGAAAAAAAGTTGACAAAACCGTCACAAAAAAAGCTACAAAAAAGTTGACAAAAACGTCTCAAAATAGGCAACAAAACAGTTGACAAAAACGCACAACAAAATTGACCAAAACGTCACAAAAAAGTCACAAAAAAAGTTGACAAAAACGTCACAAAAAAGCTACAAAAAAAGTCTAAAAATAGGCAACAAAAAAGTTGACAAAAACGTCACAAAAAGGCGACAAAAACATCTAAAAATGGGCAACAAAAAAGTTGACAAAAACGCACAACAAAATTGACCAAAACGTCACAAAAAAGTCACAAAAAAAGTTGACAAAAACGTCACAAAAAAGCTACAAAAAAAGTCTAAAAATAGGCAACAAAAAAGTTGACAAAAACGTCTCAAAATAGGCAACAAAAAAGTTGACAAAAAGTCTAAAAATAGGCAACAAAAAAGTTGACAAAAACGTCTCAAAATAGGCAACAAAAAAGTTGACAAAAACGTCTCAAAAAAGCTACAAAAACTTCTAAAAAAATGCAACAAAAAAGATGACAAAAACGTCACAAAAAAGCAACAAAAACGTCTAAAAATAGGCAACAAAAAAGTTGACAAAAACGTCTAAAAATAGGAAAAAAAGTTGACAAAAACGTCACAAAAAAGCTACAAAAAAGTTGACAAAAACGTCTCAAAATAGGCAACAAAAAAGTTGACAAAAACGTCACAAAAAAGAGAAAAAAACATCTAAAAATAGGGAACAAAAAAAGTTGACAAAACGTCAAAAAATAGGCAACAAAAAAGATGACAAAAACGTCACACAAAAAGGAGACAAAAACGTCTAAAAATAGGCAACAAAAAAGTTGACAAAAACGTCTAAAAATGGGCAACAAAAAAGTTAACAAAAACGTCTAAAAATGGGCAACAAAAAAGTTGACAAAAAAGGTCACAAAAATGCGACAAAAAAGTCTAAAAATAGGCAACAAAAAAGTTGACAAAAAGTCTAAAAATAGGGAACAAAGAAGTTGACAAAAACGTCACAGAAAGGCGACAAAAACATCTAAAAATGGGCAACAAAACAGTTGACAAAAACGCACAACAAAATTGACCAAAACGTCACAAAAAAGTCACAAAAAAAGTTGACAAAAACGTCACAAAAAAGCTACAAAAAAAGTCTAAAAATAGGCAACAAAAAAGTTGACAAAAACGTCTCAAAATAGGCAACAAAAAAGTTGACAAAAACGTCACAAAAAGGCGACAAAAACATCTAAAAATGGGCAACAAAAAAGTTGACAAAAACGTCACAAAAAGCAACAAAAAAGTCTAAAAATAGGGAACAAAAAAGTTGACAAAAACGTCTCAAAAAAGCTACAAAAACTTCTAAAAAAATGCAACAAAAAAAGCAACAAAATCGTCTAAAAATAGGCAACAAAAAAGTTGACAAAAACGTCTAAAAATAGGAAAAAAAGTTGACAAAAACGTCACAAAAAAGCTACAAAAATATCTAAAAATGGGCAACAAAAAAGTTGACAAAAAGCAACAAAAAAGTCTAAAAATAGGGAACAAAAAAGTTGACAAAAACGTCTCAAAAAAGCTACAAAAACTTCTAAAAAAATGCAACAAAAAAGATGACAAAAACGTCACAAAAAAAGCAACAAAAACGTCTAAAAATAGGAAAAAAAGTTGACAAAAACGTCACAAAAAAGCTACAAAAAAGTTGACAAAAACGTCACAAAAAAGCTACAAAAAAGTTGACAAAAACGTCTCAAAATAGGCAACAAAAAAATTGACAAAAACGTCACAAAAAGGCAACAAAACATCTAAAAATGGGCAACAAAAAAGTTGACAAAAACGTCTAAAAATAGGAAAAAAAGTTGACAAAACCGTCACAAAAAAAGCTACAAAAAAGTCTCAAAATAGGCAACAAAAAAGTTGACAAAAAAGGTCACAAAAATGCGACAAAAAAGTCTAAAAATAGGGAACAAAAAAGTTGACAATAACATCTAAAAATGGGCAACAAAACAGTTGACAAAAACGCACAACAAAATTGACCAAAACGTCACAAAAAAGTGACAAAAACGTCACAAAAAGCTACAAAAAAGTCTAAAAATAGGCAACAAAAAAGTTGACAAAAACGTCTCAAAATAGGCAACAAAAAAGTTGACAAAAACGTCACAAAAAGCAACAAAAAAGTTGACAAAAAGTCTAAAAATAGGGAACAAAGAAGTTGACAAAAACGTCACAGAAAGGCGACAAAAACATCTAAAAATGGGCAACAAAACAGTTGACAAAAACGCACAACAAAATTGACCAAAACGTCACAAAAAAGTCACAAAAAAAGTTGACAAAAACGTCACAAAAAAGCTACAAAAAAAGTCTAAAAATAGGCAACAAAAAAGTTGACAAAAACGTCACAAAAAGGCGACAAAAACATCTAAAAATGGGCAACAAAAACGTCACAAAAAAGCTACAAAAAAGTTGACAAAAACGTCACAAAAAAGCTACAAAAAAGTTGACAAAAACGTCTCAAAATAGGCAACAAAAAAGTTGACAAATACGTCACAAAAAGCAACAAAAAAGTCTAAAAATAGGCAACAAAAAAGTTGACAAAAACGTCTAAAAATAGGAAAAAAAGTTGACAAAAACGTCACAAAAAAGCTACAAAAAAGTTGACAAAAACGTCTCAAAATAGGCAACAAAAAAGTTGACAAAAAAGGTCACAGAAAGGCGACAAAAACATCTAAAAATGGGCAACAAAACAGTTGACAAAAACGCACAACAAAATTGACCAAAACGTCACAAAAAAGTCACAAAAAAAGTTGACAAAAACGTCACAAAAAAGCTACAAAAAAGTCTAAAAATAGGCAACAAAAAAGTTGACAAAAAGTCTAAAAATAGGCAACAAAAAAGTTGACAAAAACGTCTCAAAATAGGCAACAAAAAAGTTGACAAAAACGTCTCAAAAAAGCTACAAAAACTTCTAAAAAAATGCAACAAAAAAGATGACAAAAACGTCACAAAAAGGCGACAAAAACATCTAAAAATGGGCAACAAAAAAGTTGACAAAAACGTCACAAAAAGCAACAAAAAAGTCTAAAAATAGGGAACAAAAAAGTTGACAAAAACGTCTCAAAAAAGCTACAAAAACTTCTAAAAAAATGCAACAAAAAAGATGACAAAAACGTCACAAAAAAGCAACAAAAACGTCTAAAAATAGGCAACAAAAAAGTTGACAAAAACGTCTAAAAATAGGAAAAAAAGTTGACAAAAACGTCACAAAAAAGCTACAAAAAAGTTGACAAAAACGTCTCAAAATAGGCAACAAAAAAATTAACAAAACGTCAAAAAATAGGCAACAAAAAAGTTGACAAAAACGTCTAAAAATAGGCAACAAAAAAGATGACAAAAACGTCACACAAAAAGCAACAAAAACGTCTAAAAATAGGCAACACAAAAGTTGACAAAACGTCACAAAAAGGAGACAAAAACGTCTAAAAATAGGCAACAAAAAAGTTGACAAAAACGTCTAAAAATGGGCAACAAAAAAGTTAACAAAAACGTCTAAAAATGGGCAACAAAAAAGTTGACAAAAAAGGTCACAAAAATGCGACAAAAAAGTCTAAAAATAGGCAACAAAAAAGTTGACAAAAAGTCTAAAAATAGGGAACAAAGAAGTTGACAAAAACGTCACAGAAAGGCGACAAAAACATCTAAAAATGGGCAACAAAACAGTTGACAAAAACGCACAACAAAATTGACCAAAACGTCACAAAAAAGTCACAAAAAAAGTTGACAAAAACGTCACAAAAAAGCTACAAAAAAAGTCTAAAAATAGGCAACAAAAAAGTTGACAAAAACGTCTCAAAATAGGCAACAAAAAAGTTGACAAAAACGTCACAAAAAGGCGACAAAAATATCTAAAAATGGGCAACAAAAAAGTTGACAAAAACGTCACAAAAAGCAACAAAAAAGTCTAAAAATAGGGAACAAAAAAGTTGACAAAAACGTCTCAAAAAAGCTACAAAAACTTCTAAAAAAATGCAACAAAAAAGATGACAAAAACGTCACAAAAAAAGCAACAAAAACGTCTAAAAATAGGAAAAAAAGTTGACAAAAACGTCACAAAAAAGCTACAAAAAAGTTGACAAAAACGTCTCAAAATAGGCAACAAAAAAATTGACAAAAACGTCACAAAAAGGCAACAAAACATCTAAAAATGGGCAACAAAAAAGTTGACAAAAACGTCTAAAAATAGGCAACAAAAAAGTTGACAAAAACGTCACAAAAAGGCGACAAAAACATCTAAAAATGGGCAACAAAAAAGTTGACAAAAACGTCACAAAAAGCAACAAAAAAGTCTAAAAATAGGGAACAAAAAAGTTGACAAAAACGTCTCAAAAAAGCTACAAAAACTTCTAAAAAAATGCAACAAAAAAGATGACAAAAACGTCACAAAAAAGCAACAAAAACGTCTAAAAATAGGCAACAAAAAAGTTGACAAAAACGTCTAAAAATAGGAAAAAAAAGTTGACAAAAACGTCACAAAAAAGCTACAAAAAAGTTGACAAAAACGTCACAAAAAAGTTGACAAAAACGTCTCAAAATAGGCAACAAAAAAGTTGACAAAAACGTCACAAAAAGGCGACAAAAACGTCTAAAAATAGGCAACAAAAAAGTTGACAAAAACGTCTCAAAATAGGCAACAAAAAAGTTGACAAAAATTCTAAAAATAGGGAACAAAGAAGTTGACAAAAACGTCACAGAAAGGCGACAAAAACATCTAAAAATGGGCAACAAAACAGTTGACAAAAACGCACAACAAAATTGACCAAAACGTCACAAAAAAGCTACAAAAGTCTAAAAATAGGCAACAAAAAAGTTGACAAAAACGTCTCAAAATAGGCAACAAAAAAGTTGACAAAAACGTCACAAAAAGGCAACAAAACATCTAAAAATGGGCAACAAAAAAGTTGACAAAAACGTCACAAAAAGCAACAAAAAAGTCTAAAAATAGGGAACAAAAAAGTTGACAAAAACGTCTCAAAAAAGCTACAAAAACTTCTAAAAAAATGCAACAAAAAAGATGACAAAAACGTCACAAAAAAAGCAACAAAAACGTCTAAAAATAGGCAACAAAAAAGTTGACAAAAACGTCTAAAAATAGGAAAAAAAGTTGACAAAACCGTCACAAAAAAAGCTACAAAAAAGTTGACAAAAACGTCACAAAAAAGCTACAAAAAAGTTGACAAAAACGTCTCAAAATAGGCAACAAAAAAGTTGACAAAAAAGGTCACAAAAATGCGACAAAAACGTCTAAAAAAGGTCACAAAAATGCGACAAAAAAGTCTAAAAATAGGGAACAAAAAAGTTGACAATAACGTCTCAAAATAGGCAACAAAAAAGTTGACAAAACATCAAAAAATAGGCAACAAAAAAGTTGACAAAAAGTCTAAAAATAGGGAACAAAGAAGTTGACAAAAACGTCACAGAAAGGCGACAAAAACATCTAAAAATGGGCAACAAAACAGTTGACAAAAACGCACAACAAAATTGACCAAAACGTCACAAAAAAGTCAAAAAAAGTTGACAAAAACGTCACAAAAAAGCTACAAAAGTCTAAAAATAGGCAACAAAAAAGTTGACAAAACATCAAAAAATAGGCAACAAAGAAGTTGACAAAAACGTCTCAAAAAAGCTACAAAAGTCTAAAAATAGGCAACAAAAAAGTTGACAAAAACGTCTCAAAATAGGCAACAAAAAAGTTGACAAAAAGTCTAAAAATAGGGAACAAAAAAGTTGACAAAAACGTCTCAAAATAGGCAACAAAAAAGTTGACAAAAACGTCACAAAAAGGCAACAAAACATCTAAAAATGGGCAACAAAAAAGTTGACAAAAACGCACAACAAAATTGACCAAAACGTCACAAAAAAGTCAAAAAAAGTTGACAAAAACGTCACAAAAAAGCTACAAAAAAGTCTAAAAATAGGGAACAAAAAAGTTGACAAAAACGTCTCAAAAAAGCTACAAAAACTTCTAAAAAAATGCAACAAAAAAGATGACAAAAACGTCACAAAAAAAGCAACAAAAACGTCTAAAAATAGGCAACAAAAAAGTTGACAAAAACGTCTAAAAATAGGAAAAAAAGTTGACAAAAACGTCACAAAAAAGCTACAAAAAAGTTGACAAAAACGTCACAAAAAAGCTACAAAAAAGTTGACAAAAACGTCACAAAATAGGCAACAAAAAAGTTGACAAAAAAGGTCACAAAAATGCGACAAAAACGTCTAAAAAAAGGTCACAAAATGCGACAAAAAAGTCTAAAAAATAGGGAACAAAAAAGTTGACAATAACGTCTCAAAATAGGCAACAAAAAAGTTGACAAAACATCAAAAAAATAGGCAACAAAAAAGTTGACAAAAAGTCTAAAAATAGGGAACAAAGAAGTTGACAAAAACGTCTCAAAAAAGTCACAAAAAAAGTTGACAAAAACGTCACAAAAAAGCTACAAAAAAGTCTAAAAATAGGCAACAAAAAAGTTGACAAAAACGTCTCAAAATAGGCAACAAAAAAGTTGACAAAAATTCTAAAAATGGGGAACAAAGAAGTTGACAAAAACGTCACAGAAAGGCGACAAAAACATCTAAAAATGGGCAACAAAACAGTTGACAAAAACGCACAACAAAATTGACAAAAACGTCACAAAAAAGCTACAAAAAAGTTGACAAAAACGTCACAAAAAAGCTACAAAAAAGTTGACAAAAACGTCTCAAAATAGGCAACAAAAAAGTTGACAAAAAAGGTCACAAAAAGCAACAAAAAAGTCTAAAAATAGGCAACAAAAAAGTTGACAAAAACGTCTCAAAATAGGCAACAAAAAAGTTGACAAAAACGTCACAAAAAGGCGACAAAAACATCTAAAAATGGGCAACAAAAAAGTTGACAAAAACGTCACAAAAAGCAACAAAAAAGTCTAAAAATAGGGAACAAAAAAGTTGACAAAAACGTCTCAAAAAAAGCTACAAAAACTTCTAAAAAAATGCAACAAAAAAGATGACAAAAACGTCACAAAAAAAGCAACAAAAACGTCTAAAAATAGGCAACAAAAAAGTTGACAAAAACGTCTAAAAATAGGAAAAAAAGTTGACAAAAACGTCACAAAAAAGCTACAAAAAAGTTGAAAAAAACGTCACAAAAAAGCTACAAAAAAGTTGACAAAAACGTCTCAAAATAGGCAACAAAAAAGTTGACAAAAACGTCACAAAAAGGCGACAAAAACATCTAAAAATGGGCAACAAAACAGTTGACAAAAACGTCACAAAAAGCAACAAAAACGTCTAAAAATAGGCAACAAAAAAGTTGACAAAAACGTCTCAAAATAGGCAACAAAAAAGTTGACAAAAATTCTAAAAATGGGGAACAAAGAAGTTGACAAAAACGTCACAGAAAGGCGACAAAAACATCTAAAAATGGGCAACAAAACAGTTGACAAAAACGCACAACAAAATTGACCAAAACGTCACAAAAAAAGCTACAAAAAAGTCTAAAAATAGGCAACAAAAAAGTTGACAAAAACGTCTCAAAATAGGCAACAAAAAAGTTGACAAAAAGTCTAAAAATAGGGAACAAAAAAGTTGACAAAAAGTCTAAAAATAGGGAACAAAAAAGTTGACAAAAACGTCTCAAAATAGGCAACAAAAAAGTTGACAAAAACGTCACAAAAAGGCAACAAAACATCTAAAAATGGGCAACAAAAAAGTTGACAAAAACGTCACAAAAAGCAACAAAAAAGTCTAAAAATAGGCAACAAAAAAGTTGACAAAAAAGGTCACAAAAATGCGACAAAAACGTCTAAAAAAAGGTCACAAAAATGCGACAAAAAAGTCTAAAAAATAGGGAACAAAAAAGTTGACAATAACGTCTCAAAATAGGCAACAAAAAAGTTGACAAAACATCAAAAAAATAGGCAACAAAAAAGTTGACAAAAAGTCTAAAAATAGGGAACAAAGAAGTTGACAAAAACGTCACAGAAAGGCGACAAAAACATCTAAAAATGGGCAACAAAACAGTTGACAAAAACGCACAACAAAATTGACCAAAACGTCACAAAAAAGTCACAAAAAAAGTTGAAAAAAACGTCACAAAAAAGCTACAAAAAAGTTGACAAAAACGTCTCAAAATAGGCAACAAAAAAAGTTGACAAAAACGTCACAAAAAGGCGACAAAAACATCTAAAAATGGGCAACAAAACAGTTGACAAAAACGTCACAAAAAGCAACAAAAACGTCTAAAAATAGGCAACAAAAAAGTTGACAAAAACGTCTCAAAATAGGCAACAAAAAAGTTGACAAAAATTCTAAAAATGGGGAACAAAGAAGTTGACAAAAACGTCACAGAAAGGCGACAAAAACATCTAAAAATGGGCAACAAAACAGTTGACAAAAACGCACAACAAAATTGACCAAAACGTCACAAAAAAAGCTACAAAAAAGTCTAAAAATAGGCAACAAAAAAGTTGACAAAAACGTCTCAAAATAGGCAACAAAAAAGTTGACAAAAAGTCTAAAAATAGGGAACAAAAAAGTTGACAAAAAGTCTAAAAATAGGGAACAAAAAAGTTGACAAAAACGTCTCAAAATAGGCAACAAAAAAGTTGACAAAAACGTCACAAAAAGGCAACAAAACATCTAAAAATGGGCAACAAAAAAGTTGACAAAAACGTCACAAAAAGCAACAAAAAAGTCTAAAAATAGGCAACAAAAAAGTTGACAAAAAAGGTCACAAAAATGCGACAAAAACGTCTAAAAAATGGTCACAAAAATGCGACAAAAAAGTCTAAAAAATAGGGAACAAAAAAGTTGACAATAACGTCTCAAAATAGGCAACAAAAAAGTTGACAAAACATCAAAAAAATAGGCAACAAAAAAGTTGACAAAAAGTCTAAAAATAGGGAACAAAGAAGTTGACAAAAACGTCACAGAAAGGCGACAAAAACATCTAAAAATGGGCAACAAAACAGTTGACAAAAACGCACAACAAAATTGACCAAAACGTCACAAAAAAGTCACAAAAAAAGTTGACAAAAACGTCACAAAAAAGCTACAAAAAAGTCTAAAAATAGGCAACAAAAAAGTTGACAAAAACGTCACAAAAAGGCGACAAAAACATCTAAAAATGGGCAACAAAAAAGTTGACAAAAACGTCACAAAAAGCAACAAAAAAGTCTAAAAATAGGGAACAAAAAAGTTGACAAAAACGTCTCAAAAAAAGCTACAAAAACTTCTAAAAAAATGCAACAAAAAAGATGACAAAAACGTCACAAAAAAGCAACAAAAACGTCTAAAAATAGGCAACAAAAAAGTTGACAAAAACGTCTAAAAATAGGAAAAAAAGTTGACAAAAACGTCACAAAAAAGCTACAAAAAAGTTGAAAAAAACGTCACAAAAAAGCTACAAAAAAGTTGACAAAAACGTCTCAAAATAGGCAACAAAAAAGTTGACAAAAACGTCACAAAAAGGCGACAAAAACATCTAAAAATGGGCAACAAAACAGTTGACAAAAACGTCACAAAAAGCAACAAAAACGTCTAAAAATAGGCAACAAAAAAGTTGACAAAAACGTCTCAAAATAGGCAACAAAAAAGTTGACAAAAATTCTAAAAATGGGGAACAAAGAAGTTGACAAAAACGTCACAGAAAGGCGACAAAAACATCTAAAAATGGGCAACAAAACAGTTGACAAAAACGCACAACAAAATTGACCAAAACGTCACAAAAAAAGCTACAAAAAAGTCTAAAAATAGGCAACAAAAAAGTTGACAAAAACGTCTCAAAATAGGCAACAAAAAAGTTGACAAAAAGTCTAAAAATAGGGAACAAAAAAGTTGACAAAAAGTCTAAAATTAGGGAACAAAAAAGTTGACAAAAACGTCTCAAAATAGGCAACAAAAAAGTTGACAAAAAAGGTCACAAAAATGCGACAAAAACGTCTAAAAAAAGGTCACAAAATGCGACAAAAAAGTCTAAAAAATAGGGAACAAAAAAGTTGACAATAACGTCTCAAAATAGGCAACAAAAAAGTTGACAAAACATCAAAAAAATAGGCAACAAAAAAGTTGACAAAAAGTCTAAAAATAGGGAACAAAGAAGTTGACAAAAACGTCTCAAAATAGGCAACAAAAAAGTTGACAAAAAGTCTAAAAATAGGGAACAAAGAAGTTGACAAAAACGTCACAGAAAGGCGACAAAAACATCTAAAAATGGGCAACAAAACAGTTGACAAAAACGCACAACAAAATTGACAAAAACGTCACAAAAAAGCTACAAAAAAGTTGACAAAAACGTCACAAAAAAGCTACAAAAAAGTTGACAAAAACGTCTCAAAATAGGCAACAAAAAAGTTGACAAAAAAGGTCACAAAAAGCAACAAAAAAGTCTAAAAATAGGCAACAAAAAAGTTGACAAAAACGTCTCAAAATAGGCAACAAAAAAGTTGACAAAAACGTCACAAAAAGGCGACAAAAACATCTAAAAATGGGCAACAAAAAAGTTGACAAAAACGTCACAAAAAGCAACAAAAAAGTCTAAAAATAGGGAACAAAAAAGTTGACAAAAACGTCTCAAAAAAAGCTACAAAAACTTCTAAAAAAATGCAACAAAAAAGATGACAAAAACGTCACAAAAAAAGCAACAAAAACGTCTAAAAATAGGCAACAAAAAAGTTGACAAAAACGTCTAAAAATAGGAAAAAAAGTTGACAAAAACGTCACAAAAAAGCTACAAAAAAGTTGAAAAAAACGTCACAAAAAAGCTACAAAAAAGTTGACAAAAACGTCTCAAAATAGGCAACAAAAAAGTTGACAAAAACGTCACAAAAAGGCGACAAAAACATCTAAAAATGGGCAACAAAATTGACCAAAACGTCACAAAAAAAGCTACAAAAAAGTCTAAAAATAGGCAACAAAAAAGTTGACAAAAACGTCTCAAAATAGGCAACAAAAAAGTTGACAAAAAGTCTAAAAATAGGGAACAAAAAAGTTGACAAAAAGTCTAAAAATAGGGAACAAAAAAGTTGACAAAAACGTCTCAAAATAGGCAACAAAAAAGTTGACAAAAACGTCACAAAAAGGCAACAAAACATCTAAAAATGGGCAACAAAAAAGTTGACAAAAACGTCACAAAAAGCAACAAAAAAGTCTAAAAATAGGCAACAAAAAAGTTGACAAAAAAGGTCACAAAAATGCGACAAAAACGTCTAAAAAAAGGTCACAAAAATGCGACAAAAAAGTCTAAAAAATAGGGAACAAAAAAGTTGACAATAACGTCTCAAAATAGGCAACAAAAAAGTTGACAAAACATCAAAAAAATAGGCAACAAAAAAGTTGACAAAAAGTCTAAAAATAGGGAACAAAGAAGTTGACAAAAACGTCACAGAAAGGCGACAAAAACATCTAAAAATGGGCAACAAAACAGTTGACAAAAACGCACAACAAAATTGACCAAAACGTCACAAAAAAGTCACAAAAAAAGTTGACAAAAACGTCACAAAAAAGCTACAAAAAAGTCTAAAAATAGGCAACAAAAAAGTTGACAAAAACGTCTCAAAATAGGCAACAAAAAAGTTGACAAAAACGTCACAAAAAGGCGACAAAAACATCTAAAAATGGGCAACAAAAAAGTTGACAAAAACGTCACAAAAAGCAACAAAAAAGTCTAAAAATAGGGAACAAAAAAGTTGACAAAAACGTCTCAAAAAAAGCTACAAAAACTTCTAAAAAAATGCAACAAAAAAGATGACAAAAACGTCACAAAAAAAGCAACAAAAACGTCTAAAAATAGGCAACAAAAAAGTTGACAAAAACGTCTAAAAATAGGAAAAAAAGTTGACAAAAACGTCACAAAAAAGCTACAAAAAAGTTGAAAAAAACGTCACAAAAAAGTTGACAAAAACGTCTCAAAATAGGCAACAAAAAAGTTGACAAAAACGTCACAAAAAGGCGACAAAAACATCTAAAAATGGGCAACAAAACAGTTGACAAAAACGTCACAAAAAGCAACAAAAACGTCTAAAAATAGGCAACAAAAAAGTTGACAAAAACGTCTCAAAATAGGCAACAAAAAAGTTGACAAAAATTCTAAAAATGGGGAACAAAGAAGTTGACAAAAACGTCACAGAAAGGCGACAAAAACATCTAAAAATGGGCAACAAAACAGTTGACAAAAACGCACAACAAAATTGACCAAAACGTCACAAAAAAAGCTACAAAAAAGTCTAAAAATAGGCAACAAAAAAGTTGACAAAAACGTCTCAAAATAGGCAACAAAAAAGTTGACAAAAAGTCTAAAAATAGGGAACAAAAAAGTTGACAAAAAGTCTAAAAATAGGGAACAAAAAAGTTGACAAAAACGTCTCAAAATAGGCAACAAAAAAGTTGACAAAAACGTCACAAAAAGGCAACAAAACATCTAAAAATGGGCAACAAAAAAGTTGACAAAAACGTCACAAAAAGCAACAAAAAAGTCTAAAAATAGGCAACAAAAAAGTTGACAAAAAAGGTCACAAAAATGCGACAAAAACGTCTAAAAAATGGTCACAAAAATGCGACAAAAAAGTCTAAAAAATAGGGAACAAAAAAGTTGACAATAACGTCTCAAAATAGGCAACAAAAAAGTTGACAAAACATCAAAAAAATAGGCAACAAAAAAGTTGACAAAAAGTCTAAAAATAGGGAACAAAGAAGTTGACAAAAACGTCACAGAAAGGCGACAAAAACATCTAAAAATGGGCAACAAAACAGTTGACAAAAACGCACAACAAAATTGACCAAAACGTCACAAAAAAGTCACAAAAAAAGTTGACAAAAACGTCACAAAAAAGCTACAAAAAAGTCTAAAAATAGGCAACAAAAAAGTTGACAAAAACGTCTCAAAATAGGCAACAAAAAAGTTGACAAAAACGTCACAAAAAGGCGACAAAAACATCTAAAAATGGGCAACAAAAAAGTTGACAAAAACGTCACAAAAAGCAACAAAAAAGTCTAAAAATAGGGAACAAAAAAGTTGACAAAAACGTCTCAAAAAAAGCTACAAAAACTTCTAAAAAAATGCAACAAAAAAGATGACAAAAACGTCACAAAAAAGCAACAAAAACGTCTAAAAATAGGCAACAAAAAAGTTGACAAAAACGTCTAAAAATAGGAAAAAAAGTTGACAAAAACGTCACAAAAAAGCTACAAAAAAGTTGAAAAAAACGTCACAAAAAAGCTACAAAAAAGTTGACAAAAACGTCTCAAAATAGGCAACAAAAAAGTTGACAAAAACGTCACAAAAAGGCGACAAAAACATCTAAAAATGGGCAACAAAACAGTTGACAAAAACGTCACAAAAAGCAACAAAAACGTCTAAAAATAGGCAACAAAAAAGTTGACAAAAACGTCTCAAAATAGGCAACAAAAAAGTTGACAAAAATTCTAAAAATGGGGAACAAAGAAGTTGACAAAAACGTCACAGAAAGGCGACAAAAACATCTAAAAATGGGCAACAAAACAGTTGACAAAAACGCACAACAAAATTGACCAAAACGTCACAAAAAAAGCTACAAAAAAGTCTAAAAATAGGCAACAAAAAAGTTGACAAAAACGTCTCAAAATAGGCAACAAAAAAGTTGACAAAAAGTCTAAAAATAGGGAACAAAAAAGTTGACAAAAAGTCTAAAATTAGGGAACAAAAAAGTTGACAAAAACGTCTCAAAATAGGCAACAAAAAAGTTGACAAAAAAGGTCACAAAAATGCGACAAAAACGTCTAAAAAAAGGTCACAAAATGCGACAAAAAAGTCTAAAAAATAGGGAACAAAAAAGTTGACAATAACGTCTCAAAATAGGCAACAAAAAAGTTGACAAAACATCAAAAAAATAGGCAACAAAAAAGTTGACAAAAAGTCTAAAAATAGGGAACAAAGAAGTTGACAAAAACGTCTCAAAATAGGCAACAAAAAAGTTGACAAAAAGTCTAAAAATAGGGAACAAAGAAGTTGACAAAAACGTCACAGAAAGGCGACAAAAACATCTAAAAATGGGCAACAAAACAGTTGACAAAAACGCACAACAAAATTGACAAAAACGTCACAAAAAAGCTACAAAAAAGTTGACAAAAACGTCACAAAAAAGCTACAAAAAAGTTGACAAAAACGTCTCAAAATAGGCAACAAAAAAGTTGACAAAAAAGGTCACAAAAAGCAACAAAAAAGTCTAAAAATAGGCAACAAAAAAGTTGACAAAAACGTCTCAAAATAGGCAACAAAAAAGTTGACAAAAACGTCACAAAAAGGCGACAAAAACATCTAAAAATGGGCAACAAAAAAGTTGACAAAAACGTCACAAAAAGCAACAAAAAAGTCTAAAAATAGGGAACAAAAAAGTTGACAAAAACGTCTCAAAAAAAGCTACAAAAACTTCTAAAAAAATGCAACAAAAAAGATGACAAAAACGTCACAAAAAAAGCAACAAAAACGTCTAAAAATAGGCAACAAAAAAGTTGACAAAAACGTCTAAAAATAGGAAAAAAAAGTTGACAAAAACGTCACAAAAAAGCTACAAAAAAGTTGAAAAAAACGTCACAAAAAAGCTACAAAAAAGTTGACAAAAACGTCTCAAAATAGGCAACAAAAAAGTTGACAAAAACGTCACAAAAAGGCGACAAAAACATCTAAAAATGGGCAACAAAACAGTTGACAAAAACGTCACAAAAAGCAACAAAAACGTCTAAAAATAGGCAACAAAAAAGTTGACAAAAACGTCTCAATATTTTGAGACGTTTTTGTCAACTTTTTTGTTGCCTATTGGCAACAAAAAAGTTGACAAAAATTCTAAAAATGGGGAACAAAGAAGTTGACAAAAACGTCACAGAAAGGCGACAAAAACATCTAAAAATGGGCAACAAAACAGTTGACAAAAACGCACAACAAAATTGACCAAAACGTCACAAAAAAAGCTACAAAAAAGTCTAAAAATAGGCAACAAAAAAGTTGACAAAAACGTCTCAAAATAGGCAACAAAAAAGTTGACAAAAAGTCTAAAAATAGGGAACAAAAAAGTTGACAAAAAGTCTAAAAATAGGGAACAAAAAAGTTGACAAAAACGTCTCAAAATAGGCAACAAAAAAGTTGACAAAAACGTCACAAAAAGGCAACAAAACATCTAAAAATGGGCAACAAAAAAGTTGACAAAAACGTCACAAAAAGCAACAAAAAAGTCTAAAAATAGGCAACAAAAAAGTTGACAAAAAAGGTCACAAAAATGCGACAAAAACGTCTAAAAAAAGGTCACAAAAATGCGACAAAAAAGTCTAAAAAATAGGGAACAAAAAAGTTGACAATAACGTCTCAAAATAGGCAACAAAAAAGTTGACAAAACATCAAAAAAATAGGCAACAAAAAAGTTGACAAAAAGTCTAAAAATAGGGAACAAAGAAGTTGACAAAAACGTCACAGAAAGGCGACAAAAACATCTAAAAATGGGCAACAAAACAGTTGACAAAAACGCACAACAAAATTGACCAAAACGTCACAAAAAAGTCACAAAAAAAGTTGACAAAAACGTCACAAAAAAGCTACAAAAAAGTCTAAAAATAGACAACAAAAAAGTTGACAAAAACGTCTCAAAATAGGCAACAAAAAAGTTGACAAAAACGTCACAAAAAGGCGACAAAAACATCTAAAAATGGGCAACAAAAAAGTTGACAAAAACGTCACAAAAAGCAACAAAAAAGTCTAAAAATAGGGAACAAAAAAGTTGACAAAAACGTCTCAAAAAAATCTACAAAAACTTCTAAAAAAATGCAACAAAAAAGATGACAAAAACGTCACAAAAAAAGCAACAAAAACGTCTAAAAATAGGCAACAAAAAAGTTGACAAAAACGTCTAAAAATAGGAAAAAAAGTTGACAAAAACGTCACAAAAAAGCTACAAAAAAGTTGAAAAAAACGTCACAAAAAAGCTACAAAAAAGTTGACAAAAACGTCTCAAAATAGGCAACAAAAAAGTTGACAAAAACGTCACAAAAAGACGACAAAAACATCTAAAAATGGGCAACAAAACAGTTGACAAAAACGTCACAAAAAGCAACAAAAACGTCTAAAAATAGGCAACAAAAAAGTTGACAAAAACGTCTCAAAATAGGCAACAAAAAAGTTGACAAAAATTCTAAAAATGGGGAACAAAGAAGTTGACAAAAACGTCACAGAAAGGCGACAAAAACATCTAAAAATGGGCAACAAAACAGTTGACAAAAACGCACAACAAAATTGACCAAAACGTCACAAAAAAAGCTACAAAAAAGTCTAAAAATAGGCAACAAAAAAGTTGACAAAAACGTCTCAAAATAGGCAACAAAAAAGTTGACAAAAAGTCTAAAAATAGGGAACAAAAAAGTTGACAAAAAGTCTAAAAATAGGGAACAAAAAAGTTGACAAAAACGTCTCAAAATAGGCAACAAAAAAGTTGACAAAAACGTCACAAAAAGGCAACAAAACATCTAAAAATGGGCAACAAAAAAGTTGACAAAAACGTCACAAAAAGCAACAAAAAAGTCTAAAAATAGGCAACAAAAAAGTTGACAAAAAAGGTCACAAAAATGCGACAAAAACGTCTAAAAAAAGGTCACAAAAATGCGACAAAAAAGTCTAAAAAATAGGGAACAAAAAAGTTGACAATAACGTCTCAAAATAGGCAACAAAAAAGTTGACAAAACATCAAAAAAATAGGCAACAAAAAAGTTGACAAAAAGTCTAAAAATAGGGAACAAAGAAGTTGACAAAAACGTCACAGAAAGGCGACAAAAACATCTAAAAATGGGCAACAAAACAGTTGACAAAAACGCACAACAAAATTGACCAAAACGTCACAAAAAAGTCACAAAAAAAGTTGACAAAAACGTCACAAAAAAGCTACAAAAAAGTCTAAAAATAGGCAACAAAAAAGTTGACAAAAACGTCTCAAAATAGGCAACAAAAAAGTTGACAAAAACGTCACAAAAAGGCGACAAAAACATCTAAAAATGGGCAACAAAAAAGTTGACAAAAACGTCACAAAAAGCAACAAAAAAGTCTAAAAATAGGGAACAAAAAAGTTGACAAAAACGTCTCAAAAAAAGCTACAAAAACTTTTAAAAAAATGCAACAAAAAAGATGACAAAAACGTCACAAAAAAAGCAACAAAAACGTCTAAAAATAGGCAACAAAAAAGTTGACAAAAACGTCTAAAAATAGGAAAAAAAGTTGACAAAAACGTCACAAAAAAGCTACAAAAAAGTTGAAAAAAACGTCACAAAAAAGCTACAAAAAAGTTGACAAAAACGTCTCAAAATAGGCAACAAAAAAGTTGACAAAAACGTCACAAAAAGGCGACAAAAACATCTAAAAATGGGCAACAAAACAGTTGACAAAAACGTCACAAAAAGCAACAAAAACGTCTAAAAATAGGCAACAAAAAAGTTGACAAAAACGTCTCAAAATAGGCAACAAAAAAGTTGACAAAAATTCTAAAAATGGGGAACAAAGAAGTTGACAAAAACGTCACAGAAAGGCGACAAAAACATCTAAAAATGGGCAACAAAACAGTTGACAAAAACGCACAACAAAATTGACCAAAACGTCACAAAAAAAGCTACAAAAAAGTCTAAAAATAGGCAACAAAAAAGTTGACAAAAACGTCTCAAAATAGGCAACAAAAAAGTTGACAAAAAGTCTAAAAATAGGGAACAAAAAAGTTGACAAAAAGTCTAAAATTAGGGAACAAAAAAGTTGACAAAAACGTCTCAAAATAGGCAACAAAAAAGTTGACAAAAACGTCACAAAAAGGCAACAAAACATCTAAAAATGGGCAACAAAAAAGTTGACAAAAACGTCACAAAAAGCAACAAAAAAGTCTAAAAATAGGGAACAAAAAAGTTGACAAAAACGTCTCAAAAAAGCTACAAAAACTTCTAAAAAAATGCAACAAAAAAGATGACAAAAACGTCACAAAAAAGCAACAAAAACGTCTAAAAATAGGCAACAAAAAAGTTGACAAAAACGTCTAAAAATAGGAAAAAAAGTTGACAAAAACGTCACAAAAAAGCTACAAAAAAGTTGACAAAAACGTCTCAAAATAGGCAACAAAAAAGTTGACAAAAACGTCACAAAAAGCAACAAAAACGTCTAAAAATAGGCAACAAAAAAGTTAACAAAAAAGTCTAAAAATAGGGAACAAAAAAGTTGACAAAAACGTCTCAAAATAGGCAACAAAAAAGTTGACAAAAACGTCTCAAAATAGGCAACAAAAAAGTTGACAAAAAGTCTAAAAATAGGGAACAAAGAAGTTGACAAAAACGTCACAGAAAGGCGACAAAAACATCTAAAAATGGGCAACAAAACAGTTGACAAAAACGCACAACAAAATTGACCAAAACGTCACAAAAAAGTCACAAAAAAAGTTGACAAAAACGTCACAAAAAAGCTACAAAAAAGTCTAAAAATAGGCAACAAAAAAGTTGACAAAAACGTCTCAAAATAGGCAACAAAAAAGTTGACAAAAACGTCTCAAAATAGGCAACAAAAAAGTTGACAAAAACGTCTCAAAATAGGCAACAAAAAAGTTGACAAAAACGTCACAAAAAGGCGACAAAAACATCTAAAAATGGGCAACAAAAAAGTTGACAAAAACGTCACAAAAAGCAACAAAAAAGTCTAAAAATAGGGAACAAAAAAGTTGACAAAAACGTCACAAAAAAGCTACAAAAAAGTTGACAAAAACGTCTCAAAATAGGCAACAAAAAAATTGACAAAACGTCAAAAAATAGGCAACAAAAAAGTTGACAAAACGTCTAAAAATAGGCAACAAAAAAGATGACAAAAACGTCACACAAAAAGCAACAAAAACGTCTAAAAATAGGCAACAAAAAAGTTAACAAAAACGTCTAAAAATGGGCAACAAAAAAGTTGACAAAAACGTCTCAAAATAGGCAATAAAAAAGTTGAGAAAAACGTCACAAAAAAGAGAAAAAAACATCTAAAAATAGGGAACAAAAAAAGTTGACAAAACGTCAAAAAATAGGCAACAAAAAAGATGACAAAAACGTCACACAAAAAGCAACAAAAACGTCTAAAAATAGGCAACACAAAAGTTGACAAAACGTCACAAAAGGAGACAAAAACGTCTAAAAATAGGCAACAAAAAAGTTGACAAAAACGTCTAAAAATGGGCAACAAAAAAGTTGACAAAAAAGGTCACAAAAATGCGACAAAAAAGTCTAAAAATAGGGAACAAAAAAGTTGACAACAACGTCTCAAAATGGGCAACAAAAAAGTTGACAAAAAGTCTAAAAATAGGGAACAAAAAAGTTGACAAAAACGTCTAAAAATAGGCAACAAAAAAAGTTGACAAAAACGTCACAAAAAGGCGACAAAAAAGTTGACAAAAAGTCTAAAAATGGGCAACAAAAAAGTTGACAAAAAAGGTCACAAAAATGCGACAAAAAAGTCTAAAAATAGGGAACAAAAAAGTTGACAACAACGTCTCAAAATGGGCAACAAAAAAGTTGACAAAAAGTCTAAAAATAGGGAACAAAAAAGTTGACAAAAACGTCTAAAAATAGGCAACAAAAAAAGTTGACAAAAACGTCACAAAAAGGCGACAAAAAAGTTGACAAAAAGTCTAAAAATGGGCAACAAAAAAGTTGACAAAAACGTCACAAAAACAAAAAAGTCTAAAAATAGGGAACAAAAAAGTTGACAAAAACGTCTAAAAATAGGCAACAAAAAAATTGACAAAACGTCAAAAAATAGGCAACAAAAAAGTTGACAAAAACGTCTAAAAATAGGCAACAAAAAAATTGACAAAACGTCAAAAAATAGGCAACAAAAAAGTTGACAAAAACGTCTAAAAATAGGCAACAAAAAAGATGACAAAAACGTCACACAAAAAGCAACAAAAACGTCTAAAAATAGGCAACAAAAAAGTTGACAAAAACGTCTCAAAATAGGCAATAAAGTTGACAAAACGTCAAAAAATAGGCAACAAAAACGTCTAAAAATAGGCAACAAAAAAGTTGACAAAAACGTCTAAAAATAGGCAACAAAAACGTCTAAAAATAGGCAACAAAAAAGTTGACAAAACGTCACAAAAAAGAGACAAAAACGTCTAAAAATAGGCAACAAAAAAGTTGACAAAACGTCACAAAAAGGAGACAAAAACGTCTAAAAATAGGCAACAAAAAAGTTGACAAAAACGTCTAATAATAGGCAACAAAAACGTCTAAAAATGGGCAACAAAAAAGTTGACAAAAAAGGTCACAAAAATGCGACAAAAACGTCTAAAAAAAGGTCACAAAAATGCGACAAAAAAGTCTAAAAATAGGGAACAAAAAAGTTGACAATAACGTCTCAAAATAGGCAACAAAAAAGTTGACAAAACGTCAAAAAATAGGCAACGAAAAAGTTGACAAAAATGTCACACAAAAACATCTAAAAATAGGCAACAAAAAAGATGACAAAAACGTCACAAAAAAAGCAACAAAAACGTCTAAAAATAGGCAACAAAAAAGTTGACAAAAACGTCTAAAAATAGGCAACAAAAACGTCTAAAAATAGGCAACAAAAAAGTTGACAAAACCGTCTAATAATAGGCAACAAAACGTCTAAAAATAGGCAACAAAAAAGTTGACAAAAACGTCACAAAAAAGCGACAAAAACGTCTAAAAATAGGCAACAAAAAAAGTTGACAAAACGTCAAAAAATAGGCAACAAAAAAGATGACAAAAACGTCACACAAAAAGCAACAAAAACGTCTAAAAATAGGCAACAAAAAAGTTGACAAAACGTCACAAAAAAGAGACAAAAACGTCTAAAAATAGGCAACAAAAAAGTTGACAAAAACGTCTAAAAATGGGCAACAAAAAAGTTAACAAAAACGTCTAAAAATGGGCAACAAAAAAGTTGACAAAAAAGGTCACAAAAATGCGACAAAAACGTCTAAAAAAAGGTCACAAAAATGCGACAAAAAAGTCTAAAAATAGGGAACAAAAAAGTTGACAATAACATCTCAAAATAGGCAACAAAAAAGTTGACAAAACGTCAAAAAATAGGCAACGAAAAAGTTGACAAAAACGTCACACAAAAACATCTAAAAATAGGCAACAAAAAAGATGACAAAAACGTCACAAAAAAAACAAAAACGTCTAAAAATAGGCAACAAAAAAGTTGACAAAAACGTCTAAAAATAGGCAACAAAAACGTCTAAAAATAGGCAACAAAAAAGTTGACAAAAACGTCTAATAATAGGCATCAAAAACGTCTAAAAATAGGCAACAAAAAAGTTGACAAAAACGTCACAAAAAAGCGACAAAAACGTCTAAAAATAGGCAACAAAAATGTCACAAAAAGCAACAAAAACGTCTAAAAATAGGCAACAAAAAAGTTGACAAAAACGTCTCAAAATAGGCAACAAAAAAGATGACAAAAACGTCACACAAAAAGTTGACAAAAACTCCTAAAAATAGGCAACAAAAAAGTTGACAAAAACGTCTCAAAATAGGCAACAAAAAAGACGACAAAAATGTCACACAAAAACGTCTAAAAATAGGCAACAAAAAAGTTGACAAAAACGTCTAAAAATAGGAAAAAAAGTTGACAAAAAATACAAAAAAAGTGACGTCAACTTTTTTGTTGCCTATTTAGGCAACAAAAAACTTGACAAAAAAGGTCACAAAAATGCGACAAAAAAAGTAAAAATAGGCAACAAAAAAAGTTGAGAAAAACGTCACAAAAAAGTGACAACGTCTTAGAAAGGGACAAAGACGTCTAAAAATTGGCGACAAAAAAGTTGACAAAAACGTCAAAAAATAGGCAACAAAACGTTTAAAAATAGGCAACAAAAAATATGACAAAAACGTCACAAAAAAGCAACAAAAACGTCTAAAAAATAGGCAACAAAAAAAGTTGAGAAAAACGTCACAAAAAAGTGACAACGTCTCAGAAAGGGACAAAGACGTCTAAAAATTGGCGACAAAAAAGTTGACAAAAAAGTCTAAAAATAGGCAACAAAAAAGTTGACAAAAATGCGTCAAAAAAGTCTAAAAATAGGCAACAAAAAAGTTGGCAAAAACGTCTCAAAATAGGCAACAAAAAAGTTGACAAAACGTCAAAAAATAGGCAACAAACAAGTTGACAAAAACGTCACAAAAAAGCTACAAAAACTTCTAAAAAAAGGCAACAAAAAAGTTGACAAAAAAGTCTAAAAATAGGCAACAAAAAGTTGAGAAAAACGTCACGAAAAAGTGACGACGTCTAAAAATTGGCGAAAAAAAAGTTGACAAAAACGTCTAAAAATAGGCAACAAAAAAGTTGACAAAAACGTAAAAAAATAGGCAACAAAAAAGTTGACAAAAACGTCAAAAAAATAGGCAACAAAAAAGTTGACAAAAACGTCAAAAAATAGGCAACAAAAAAGTTGACAAAAACGTCAAAAAATAGGCAACAAAAAAGATGACAAAAACGTCACACAAAAAGCAACAAAAACGTCTAAAATAGGCAACAAAAAAGTTGACAAAAACGTCTAAAAATAGGCAACAAAAAGTTGACAAAAACATCTAAAAATAGGGGAAAAAAAGTTGACAAAAACGTCTAAAAATAGGCAACAAAAACGTCTAAAAATAGGCAACAAAAAAGTTGACAAAAACGTCTCAAAATAGGCAACAAAAAAGTTGACAACGTCTCAAAATAGGCAACAAAAAAGATGACAAAAACGTCACACAAAAACGTCTAAAAATAGGCAACAAAAAAGTTGACAAAAACGTCTAAAAATAGGCAACAAAAACGTCTAAAAATAGGCAACAAAAAAGTTGACAAAAACAAAAAAAGTTGACAAAAACGTCACAAAAATGCGACTAAAATGTCTCAACAAAGTCGACAAAAACGCACAACGAAGTCGACAAAAACGCAGAACAAAGTTGACAAAAATGTCTAAAGAGGCAACAAAAAGTTGACAAAAACGCACATTGACAAAAAAGTCACAAAAAAGTTGACAAACATGCACAACATTGACAAAAAAAGTCACAAGAAAGTAGATAAAAATGTCTAAAAATAACAAAAAAGTTGAAAAAAGACGTCACAAAAAAGTTGACAGAAACGCACAACAAAATTAACAAAAACGTCTAAAAATGAAAAAGTTGACAAAAACGCATTAAAAAGTTGACAAAAACGTCTAAAAAGAGGCAACAAAAAGTTGACAAAACGCACAACATTGACAAAAACGTCTAAAAATAGACAACAAAAACGTTGACAAAAACGTTATGAAAAAAGAGACAAAGACGTCTAAAAATAGGCAACACACTGGAAAAAGGTCACTCCAAAAATAAGCAAAAAAAAAAAAATTAATACAGGATATTTCTGCTTGTAATAAGCAAAAAAATCGGCCAATGGAACAAGTGAAAATTCTCTTGGTAAGATTTCTTGAAATAAGACGTTTATTTAAGCCTTACTTCTCTTCAAAAGTAGCATCTTCTTTTTGTAATCCCGTTTGTTTCAAGTGTATTTAACTAATGTTTAGTTCTATAATTGTTACACTGTTCTAGATCCAAGTCCATCACATACTTGAAATGAGATTAGAAACTGGCATTTTGAGACAAAATGTCTTGAAGTTTGCATTCCTGACTCGTGTTAGGCAGTGCTCTTTTGCCATAATAAGCCGTAATTTAACATCCTGTCATCATCTCAAGTGCATTTACCTTATTGTAAGCTCTACAAAAGTAATACTGTTCTAGATTCAAGACATTCACCTACTAGATTAACTACTTCTTATAAAGACAGAAAAAATTAAAACTAGTCTTGCATTTAACCAACTTTCTGTTTTATTTAAACAGCAAAAAGTCCCAGAGGACTGCATAAAAGGAAACAGCATCATTTTCCTCAACATTTTGGCTCACAGTATTTATGGAACTGCAACAGCAGAACATGCCAAATATGTGATTGAGTTAAGGCCAGATCCAAACATCTGACCAATGTACCTCTCAATACACGTACCAAATCTGTGCTTTGCACAGGCACTCTCAAGGCATATAGACAAACTAGGCACACTAAAACTGCTCCACCTGTGACATTCATTCTTAATACAAATGCTTAATATTGTAACATTCAAATTAAAGGTTCTGGCCTTACATGAACTAGTCTCTCAATACACCATTAACCATTGTTAACACCATCATTAAGGATGCACCATACTGCTGCATACTGGACTTTTTGCAGATATCCAATATGTTAATATTTTACAACTCAACTGGACAATAACCGATAGCGCTATGTTCACTTTTATCCCAACCTAACTGCTTAGTCAATTTACTCTTTCACAGTAGATGCGCCTAAATTAGTGACTATATCTGCTGGACAATTAGTTGTTTAAACTTAATAACTGAAAAGTTAAAATAAACTTAAACTAAGCATAATCTGCACTGAATTGTGCAAACACACAAAAATATAACATCACAGAATAAAAAAAACACGGCATGTTGGCTAATATTGTCGTGCGCCCCAAATTAACACTGGGCTAACTTAGCCAAATTCCGACCAAGAATCAAAAGCAGCGAACATGGACTGTAGTACCCTTGGAGGGAGAGAGGAAGTGCTATCCTACACTATATCTGACCACTGGTTTTATTGGCCAATAAAAGCTTTCCACTCAGCCATGCTCTTCTTGTAAGACAACGTGAGATCTCTCTCATGGATTTTGTCTAAGAGGACCTCTGTCTGTATGACTGAAAGCAGAGTGGCTACACACTTCGGATAAGTCAGGTGTAGGGTATAATAGTAGGCCATAAGGTATAAAGCACTCTCGGTAAGCTTGTCTTTTGGAAAGGTGGTTATTGCCACATGTCCTACCACTAGGAGGCAGTTGGACGGACTGACTATCAGGACTGGGCAGGAGAGAGGGCGTTTCTTCAAGTAGGAATTGGGGTCTTCTGTTTCCTGTAACACATAACAGACATCCTTCTGTCAGGATCATGCATAGGGGGTTGTTTACAAACATAACTTTACAAAGCAAAATTCTGACAAAAGTTAACAGTACTGAGAAACCTCCATCTGAAAGTGCTGTTTTTAACTATCCCCAATGCATTTACTGTTTACACACGTCTAGCCTTCCAAAAGAACTAATAACCAAGGCTAGGCTAGTCTTGCTTGGTTATCATTAGTGATAAAACCTGCTACCATGTAATGCACCCATTTTTGTACATACCGTGACATAGCAAAGACATCTACCCAGTGAAAATTCTCTTTCTAAAAACAAATCTTTTAGGTGTCATTGAAAGCTTAAAACATACAGTATGTGAATAGGAAATATATTGGGAGTCGTCAGGGGCAGCACCTTCAGTTATAATTTTTTCCGATACTGCAGTCAAAATGATCCCGCAACATTTTACACAGCTCACCTCGAGGACATGCACCAGAGCCTCGCTGGCATTTCGTACCCTCTTTGGAGGAGCAGACGTGGAGGGGAACAGTGATGGCAGCACACGTAGGAGCTCAAGAGCCTGTTCAGCTGTACAGGAAAAGATTTATTACTTAAACATTTTGACAAAGTGCACAAGGTCAAATCTGATCAAAAAGGTATACAACAGACACAATGCTTATATTAAAAAAAAAACATTCAGCAAATTCACATGCCTGAAGGTCCACCCTAAACCCTATTCACTAATAACACCAAAACAGCATTCCTTACCTTTGTCCATTCCCATTGGGGGTTTCAGCGCCTTTTTCCATACACCAAAAAACTGCACCTTCTGGCAGAAGTCATGCCATCTTCCCTTCAATTCATCGATGAAGTTGATATTATCCTTATCCAAAATGCGTTGAAGCTCCTCCATCACCTATGAAATATCAAATATGCCAATACAGACATTTGAATATATCATTTAAGAGAAAATTGGTATTTTAAACATTGTGTGTGATACCATGGTTTTAAATCATGCACAGTCAATAATGACTTACATGTCCAACATCCTTGAAACAAGGATATGCATCTAGAACCTTCTCATGTCTGTCCTCCTCGCGAATGGTATTTGAATCAATGAATGCTCTTGTGGCTACAAATTCAAAATCCAAGAGATGAGAGACCTGGTGGTTTGGATTTTTTCTTTTATACAAAGTTTGTAGGGTCTTGTAGTGCTTGGCCAAGGTTGCTGGACTGTAGGTGTCTGGACTGTCAACATCTGCAGACTTGTTAGCTGTAAGACATAAAAATACATAATTAATATGCCTCAGTTTAAAAAAAAGTTCATCTCATGTTGTTGCATGAGAACTATTTGCTCAAAACTCATATGGTCATGCAATCACATACAATTGCATGTAGGCACACAAGTACACCCCTACAAAGATGTGCACACCCCCACTACACACATGAGGCAGTTGGACAAACTCACCATCAGGACTGGAGAGGGCAGATGGTGCTTCTTTAGGTAGGCTTTGGGATCTTCTTTTTCCTTAAACACATAACAGACATATTTCTGATAGGATAATGTACTTTAAGGATCATTTCGTTATTTTGGAAGCAAAAATTACATTCAATTAAAAAGAGCAAAAATGACACTATTGAGACACATGGGTTTTAAATACATAACATTATTTGATATACTGGAAAGGTTATAGGAAGTATTGTTGCACAGTAGACCAATACTAAAAAGGTACTGCTGTACCCAGCTGTTCAAAATGATACAATACCAGATTTCTGTTAAAACTTAATTTCTACAATAATGTTAAAAAATAATAAAACAGTACAAATGTAGTGCAAATACCTATCCCCTGATGTACATTTTAAAGCATTTTACTTCTGTCATGTCAGGACTGTCATCTTGACCAATAAAGTGGGTTTATTAGTTTATCTAAAATACAAATACCTCCCAAGGGCAAATATGTAAATGCAAAGTTGAAACTCACCTTCTAACTCACTTTCTTTATTGTCTGAGCCTGGGCTGCCACTTCCTTCTGTGGACCGATCTAGAATGATTGTTGAGTTACTTGAATCCATTTCATCTGTGTCTGTTGGCTGCTCAAGACGGCGCTTCTTTGTAGAAAGATTAGTCACTTAATCAATTAGTTGTCAACTACTAAATCAATCCATCTGACTTTATTTGTATAGCACTTTTCATACAAACAAAACGTAACACAAAGTGCTTTGTAATAAAAAGCAATATCCCCCACACACATCCAAAGCAATTACTTTGTAGTCAAACACTAAAATAAGAGCACTCATTAAAAACGGGAAGTGAGGAAACACTAGAGACAGATCACCCAGGACATTGACATGATTGATAATTTTTCATCTTTTTTTTTCTCATGTCCAAATATGATTTAAGCTTCTCAAATGTGAATATTGTCTAGCTTCTTTAGTCCTCTATGACAGTGAAATTAATATCTTAAGGTTGTGGACCAAACAAGACTTTTGAGGACATGACCTTGGACTTTATATTGACAAGACAACTGATCAATTAAATTAATCTTGAAAATGATTAACATATGAATCTTTGATGAAAATAGTCATTAGTTACAGCTCACCTCTTGAATGTCTCCCATCTGGAGTTCTTTTTTTGGGGGGGATCTCACATTTTGCAATCTTTTGTATGTGTGTGTACACAGTGACCTGCACAAGACATTTAATACATTTTTTCAAATAGCTACTAAAATGTCCTACATGAAACAGTCATCAACTGGATGCATTTCACTTACCCATGTATGGAGGCCTAGGTCCTGCAGCATGGAGTAGTACAGTACTATTCTCTTTGCCATTGCTGTAATTTCTGGCTTTGATGGGTATCTGTGTGATTCTCCATCCCCCTTTGCCCTCAGGATTGCAATCATACTGGTCATGGTGTTTCGAATGAGCCGGCATCTGAGCTCCTTTGACATCTGGCAGTTGCGCTGTTCACCTCTCTTTGACAGCTCAAAGTACTGTTTTGTACTTTGCAGGACTTGCGTTCACAGGAGTGGATGTCTGTCGCATGGGTGATGCATTAAAGGAGGAACTGCACGATCATTTTGAGTGTTCTTGGCCAGACTCCTGTAAAATAAAAGATAATGAACTACTGCAAAAAGCAACTGACCGCAATTGACCGGTGCAATATTTGAAAAACTTTTTTTTTTTTTTAAATTACATTTATAACTGCATTTATGTCAAAACCCAGAGTTGATGTTTGAAAGCCTCTAGATTTTTGTATAAATGCAGATATAAATCTATAAAAAAAAAAAAAAAAAAAAAAAAGATTTTCAAATATTGCACCTGTCAATACAAACCGAAATATTCTGTAGCCTACTTTTCTGTCAATACTGCTGACGTTGTCTTTGCTGTAATCAGATCAGATTCTATTTATGTTTAACATGGTATTTCATTTTATCAATGGGAAACATACATGTGCCCAGACAAAGCTTGCAGCAGTGCATCAGACAGGTTTCTGGTGTGTAAAGACATAAAAAAATCCAGCCGCCACACAACAGAAACGCCACGCAGCCAGCCACGGAGACGACGCTGAACTTGGCTCCACATTCGCTCCGGTTCTCTTCAAGTTTCGATTCCACCTTAAAAAAATGCCCGTTTTAGCCATTGGGTGGCAGTGTTTATCGCAAAATCGAGCTATTTCGCATCAGTGCAGATCACAGCTTTATGTCTGTCTGTCTATCTATCTTTTTTTATAGCCTACACTTGTATACACTTTATTTTGTTGAATCTGTTTGAATGAAAGCCAACAATCTTGTAAATTATATTTAAAAAGTCACAAATTCTCATAAATTGAGAAAATCCAGCTCAAAGTCGACATGTTGACATATTTTGACAATTATATTGCAACAATTGCTGACTTTGCACTGCCCCCTACCAGCCAAATACGGTTGTCCGTTAATTTCCTCACCTGATTCACATACTACAGATCATAACGTTTCCAATGATGCCCCATATGTCCATATCTACTGTAGAATTATGGAGAAAATCAAGGTAAAAAATACACAATTTGACAATTACATTGCACCAGATGCTGACTTTGCACTGCCCCCTAGCGGCCAAATACGGTTGTCCGTTGGTTTTCTCATACTACAAATCATAATGTTTCCAATGATGCCCCATATGTCCATATCTACTGTAGAATTATGGAGAAAATCCAGCTCAAAATCGACATGTTGACGTATTTTGACAATTATATTGCAACAATTGCTGACTTTGCACTGCCCCCTAGCGGCCAAATATGGTTGTCCGTTGGTTTTCTCACCTGATTCACATACTACAGATCATAACGTTTACAATGATGCCCCATATGTCTATATCTACTGTAGAATTATGGAGAAAATCAAGGTCAAAAATACACAATTTGACAATTACATTGCACCAGATGCTGACTTTGCACTGCCCCCTAGCGGCCAAATACGGTTGTCCGTTGGTTTTCTCACCTGATTCACATACTACAAATCATAATGTTTCCAATGATGCCCCATATGTCCATATCTACTGTAGAATTATGGAGAAAATCCAGCTCAAAATCGACATATTGACGTATTTTGACAATTATATTGCAACAATTGCTGACTTTGCACTGCCCCCTAGCGGCCAAATATGGTTGTCAGTTGATTTTCTCACCTGATTCACATACTACAAATCATAATGTTTCCAATGATGCCCCATATGTCCATATATACTGTAGAATTATGATAACCAGCTTAGTATAGAAATTTAGATACCTCATTGGCTGCTGATGTATGTCATATAGACGTTACTAGTATAACTAGAGCTGCCACACACCAGTTGGTCACTAGTTTCCTAGTGACCAACTAGCTAGTCTTTACAGTTTATGAATTTAGCAGGAACAAAATGGCGCGAGTAACAGGAGCGAAAATTCACTTTGCTTTTGGTCTGAACACAACATGATATACATTATTCCCAAAGCGCAATTCAGTTCCTACAGTTCACAGACCACACATAACACTTCACTCAACAGGTGACAGAAGGAGCGTGATGTGACAAATGGGAGAAAGAGTTTGAGGCCCACAGTGCTGCTGTAGGGTCACATGTGGAGCAGCACCAGGAAGCAATTAGCTTCTTTTTTTAGCTTCAATTAGGCCTCTGCATTCGTACGTTCATATATGATAAAGAATAATATTTGCATACATTACCCCTTAAAATCGACACTGCGACATCATCCAATTCTTCCATGCTGTTAGCTAGCTGACTTACATAGCTAGCTAGTTAGCTCCGCTAACGTTAGCTCGCTGTCTCTGTTCGGCTGCAACGATACACAATAAACACTGAAAACACATTGAAACGTCGATAACATTCAAAAGGTGTGCGATATGAACTTCAAAGAATGAGCACTGGATACAGCGCTTTCATTTACTTGCAATGGAACACGTCAATCCTAGTTCAAATCCAAGTCGGTCCCATATAACGTTAGTTTACGCCCACATTCTCTTTTGCAGCACCTAACTGGCGGGTGTAACCATAGTAATGAGTTTTTACGGCAGTCTTGCTCTAGCTACCTACCTGTGCCTGTGATCAGTTTACCGTCCTTTTCCTTAAAATCGACACTGCGACATCATCCAATTCTTCCATGTTGTTAGCTAGCTGACTTACCTAGCTAGCTAGTTAGTTAGCTCCGCTAACGTTAGGTCGCTGTCTCTGTTCGGCTGCAACGATACACAATAAACACTGAAAACACATTGAAACGTCGATAACATTCAAAAGGTGTGCGATATGAACTTCAAAGAATGAGCACTGGATACAGCGCTTTCATTTACTTGCAATGGAACACGTCAATCCTAGTTCAAATCCAAGTCGGTCCCATATAACGTTAGTTTACGCCCACATTGTCATTTGCAGCACCTAACTGGCGGGTGTAACCATAGTAACGAGTTTTTACGGCAGTCTTGCTCTAGCTACCTACCTGTGCCTGTGATCAGTTTACCGTCCACAACTTTTGAGTCACATATCTACTGTAGAATTTTGGAGAAAATCAAGGTCAAAAATACACAATTTGACAATTACAATGCACCAGATGCTTATTTTGTACTGCCCCCTAGCGGCCGAATACGGTTGTCCGTTGATTTTCTCACCTGATGCCCCAATTGTCAAATTGTGTATTTTTGACCTTGATTTTCTCCATAATTCTACAGTAGATATGGACATATGGGGCATCATTGGAAACGTTATGATCTGTAGTATGTGAATCAGGTGAGAAAACCAACGGACAACCGTATTTGGCCGCTAGGGGGCAGTGCAAAGTCAGCATCTGGTGCAATGTAATTGTCAAATTGTGTATTTTTGACCTTGATTTTCTCCATAATTCTACAGTAGATATGGACATATGGGGCATCATTGGAAACGTTATGATCTGTAGTATGTGAATCAGGTGAGGAAATTAACGGACAACCGTATTTGGCTGGTAGGGGGCAGTGCAAAGTCAGCAATTGTTGCAATATAATTGTCAAAATACGTCAACATGTCGATTTTGAGCTGGATTTTCTCCATAATTCTACAGTAGATATGGACATATGGGGCATCATTGGAAACATGATTTGTAGTATGTGAATCAGGTGAGAAAACCAACGGACAACCGTATTTGGCCGCTAGGGGGCAGTGCAAAGTCAGCATCTGGTGCAATGTAATTGTCAAATTGTGTATTTTTGACCTTGATTTTCTCCATAATTCTACAGTAGATATGGACATATGGGGCATCATTGTAAACATTATGATTTGTAGTATGTGAATCAGGTGAAAAAACCAACGGACAACCATATTTGGCCGCTAGGGGGCAGTGCAAAGTCAGCAATTGTTGCAATATAATTGTCAAAATACGTCAACATGTCGATTTTGAGCTGGATTTTCTCCATAATTCTACAGTAGATATTGACATATGGGGCATCATTGGAAATGTTATGATCTGTAGTATGTGAATCAGGTGAGAAAATTAACGGACAACCGTATTTGGCTGGTAGGGGCAGTGCAAAGTCAGCAATTGTTGCAATATAATTGTCAAAATATGTCAACTTTGAGCTGGATTTTCTCAATAATTCATGAGAATTTGTGACTTTTTAAATATAATTTACAAGATTGTTGGCTTTCATTCAAACAGATTCAACAAAATCAAGTGTATAAAGTGTATACAAGTTTAGGCTATAAAAAAAGATAGATAGATAGATAGATAGATAGATACACATACATACATAAAGCTGTGATCTGCACTGATGCAAAATAGCTCGATTTTGCGATAAACACTGCCACCCAATGGCTAAAACGGGCATTTTTTAAGGTGGAATCGAAACTTGAACAGAACCGGAGCGAATGTGGAGCGAATGTGGAGCCAAGTTCAGCGTCGTGCCACGCAGCCAGTGTGTAGCCGGCCTTAGAAGTTGACACTTCATTTAAATTAGGTAGCTAGTGATAACCAGCTTAGTATAGAAATTTAGATACCTCATTGGCTGCTGATGTATGTCATATAGACGTTACTAGTATAACTAGAGCTGCCACACACCAGTTGGTCACTAATTTCCTAGTGACCAACTAGCTAGTAGTCTTCACAGTTTATGAATTTAGCAGGAACAAAATGGCGCGAGTAACAGGAGCGAAAATTCACTTTGCTTTTGGTCTGAACACAACATGATATACATTATTCCCAAAGCGCAATTCAGTTCCTACAGTTCACAGACCACACAACACTTCACTCAACAGGTGACAGAAGGAGCGTGATGTGACAAATGGGAGAAAGAGTTTGAGGCCCACAGTGCTGCTGTAGGGTCACATGTGGAGCAGCACCAGGAAGCAATTAGCTTTTTTTTTTAGCTTCAATTAGGCCTCTGCATTCGTACGTTCATATATGATAAAGAATAATATTTGCATACATTACCCCTTAAAATCGACACTGCGACATCATCAAATTCTTCCATGCTGTTAGCTAGCTGACTTACATAGCTAGCTAGTTAGCTCGCTGTCTCTGTTCGGCTGCAACGATACACAATAAACACTGAAAACACATTGAAACATCGATAACATTCAAAAGGTGTGCGATATGAACTTCAAAGAATGAGCACTGGATACAGCGCTTTCATTTACTTGCAATGGAACACGTCAATCCTAGTTAAAATCCAAGTCGGTCCCATATAACGTTAGTTTACGCCCACATTCTCATTTGCAGCACCTAACTGGCGGGTGTAACCATAGTAACGAGTTTTTACGGCAGTCTTGCTCTAGCTACCTACCTGTGATCAGTTTACCGTCCTTTTCCTTAAAATCGACACTGCGACATCATCCAATTCTTCCATGCTGTTAGCTAGCTGACTTACTTAGCTAGCTAGTTAGCTCCACTAACGTTAGCTTGCTGTCTCTGTTCGGCTGCAACGATACACAATAAACACTGAAAACACATTGAAACGTCGATAACATTCAAAAGGTGTGCGATATGAACTTCAAAGAATGAGCACTGGATACAGCGCTTTCATTTACTTGCAATGGAACACGTCAATCCTAGTTCAAATCCAAGTCGGTCCCATATAACGTTAGTTTACGCCCACATTGTCATTTGCAGCACCTAACTGGCGGGTGTAACCATAGTAACGAGTTTTTACGGCAGTCTTGCTCTAGCTACCTACCTGTGCCTGTGATCAGTTTACCGTCCTTTTCCCTGTTCCAACATGGTTTGGCGTTGCTTCATATGCTACATATTTGTGGCATTGACTCTGAAACAACTTTTGAGTCAAATTAACACCTTGCACAGTCGCAGCTCTGACTTTCGCGTCGTGTGCGGGATTGATGGCTGTCCAAGTGAGTATAGGGTGTATAACTCCTACTATCACGTGAAGCTGACACGCGCATCATCTTCTCCAAGTTGAAGCGGCGGAGGACGAAGGACGGACTCGCCACGGTTTACCTGGAGCAGGACATCCGTAAACGACCAAACTACTGCAAGCCCTGTAGCTGAAGCGGAGGGCTCAAGCATCGTCATTCCAGCGGTAAGTCGTTACACAAGCTACAATTTAACGTAACATTGATTTAGGTCAACTGTGCTTGATCCAATGCACGTGTTTGTTTTTGTCAATGACAGGCTCAGGTTGTAATTTTAAGTAATAGCAGTGTTGAAAGTAATGCGTTACTGTAATTCCACTACTTTTGTCAGTAACGAGTAATCGAACAAGTATCTCAAATACAACTAGCCTACTGAGATTTAAATCGGCTAGTTAATGGTTACATTTATGTTGACAAACGCAGCCTACCGCCCCACAGATTGTCCACTTATGATGTAATGTCTAATGCTGAATTTGATATGCAGTAATTGGTAAATGAATTCACTTATTTGATTATTAGTTTAATTTGTTTAGTTTAATTATCAGTTATGTAATTGTTACCAGACTTCATTGAAAAAAATCAGTAACGGTAATGTTATTCATTTAAACAACAAATTAAAAATTACAGGTTATCCTTCAACAGTTTGAATCAAGCATAGAGGCTGCAATATGTGTATTATTAGCTTATCATTCACAGAGTTATAACCGGCAGGTGAGACATGTCTTCATGACAGTGTGTGACAGGAAGGTATCTCCTTATAGCTTATTGGAATACAAGTTCAGTTCAAAGGCCTTTAGTAATGTTAATTTATTGACAAGAGAGCAAGTGAAGGGATACAATTTAGTATGTGTGTCAATCTTAACACTCATTGCTGTCAAAGTCATTGTTTTTTTTTTGTAGTACTGTTTTGTTTAGTTTTTATTAGTTGTTTTTGTTATTTTACATACTCAAAATAAAGACACCAATCAGTAAAAATACACCCATCTTGTACATTTTTTTATAGGAAGAAATCTAGTTAGCTAGCTTACCCAGGTAGTTGTCAGATTGTCTGGTGGTGCTACTTACAAATGCCTTATATTTTCCCTGTTTTAATAGATAGGTTTGTTGTTAATCTCTTTCAGAGTGGATTTCAAGAAGATGGAGAGGGTCGCATGAATGTTGACCTTTCTAAACATGCAACTGCATTTTTTCTTCAAGCCAGAGAAACCCATCGACTGACACAGGTAATTTATACCATTGCTTTTCCAATTAATTATATTTCATTTTTAGTAGTTAAAATCAATAAGCTTAAACTGTAGAATGACTTAGCCACTGTTCAGACCTGGTATCTTGGTTGATCCGATCACAGGTGGACAGCTAAAGGTATGTCAGAGAAACACCTGACATCAGAATGTGTCTCCACACATTTTTTTTGTCAACTTTTTCGTTGCCTATTTTTAGAAGTTTTTGTAGCTTTTTTGTGACGTTTTTGTCAACTTTTTTGTTGCCTATTTTTAGACGTTTTTGTAGCTTTGTGAGACGTTTGTCCAGAAATTGACAAAAAGTTACATAAAATTTGACACAAACGCACAACAAAATTGACAAAAATGTTACAAAAAAGTTGACAAAATTCACAAAATTGCGACTAAAATGTCTCAACAAATTGACCAAAATGTCAAAAAAATTTACACGTTTGTGTAAATTTCGTTGTGCGTTTGCACAACGAAATTGACAAAAAGTTACTAAAAAGTTTACAAAAACGTCACAAAAATGTCTCAACAAAGTTGACAAAAACGCACAAAAAGTTGACAAAAACGTCACAAAAAGGCGACACAAATGCACAACAAAATTGACAAAAAGTTACAAAAAACTTTAGAAAAATGTCACAAAATTGCGACAAAAACATCTAAAAATAGGCAACAAAAAAGTTGACACAAATGCACAACAAAATTGACAACAACGTTACAAAAAAGTTGACAAAAAAGTCACAAAATTGCGACTAAAATGTCTCAACAAAGTTGACACAAATGCACACCAAAATTGACAAAAACTTTACAAAAAAGTTGACAAAAACATCACATCAAAGTTGACAAAAACGCACAAAAGTTTACAAAAACGTCACAAAAATGCGACTAAAGTGTCACAACAAAATTGACCAAAACGTCACAAATAATTTGACAAAAATCAGAACAAAATTGACAAAAACGTCACAAAAATGCGACTAAAATGTCTCAACAAAGTTGACAAAAACGTCACAAAAAATTTGATACAACGCACAACAAAATTGACAAAAACGTTACAAAAAAGTCACAAAATTGCAACTAAAATGTCTCAACAAAGTTGACAAAAACGTCACAAAAAAGGCGAGAAAAACATCTAAAAATAGTCAACAAAGAAGGCGACAAAAACGTCACAACAAAGTTGGCAAAAACGCACAAAAAAGTTGACAAAAACGCACAAAAAAGTTGACAAAAAGTCACAAAATTGCAACTGAAATGTCTCAACAAAGTTGACAAAAACGCACAACAAAATTGACCAAAACGTCACAAAAACTTTGACACAAACGCACAACAAAATTGACAAAAATGTTACAAATAAGTTGACAAAAACGTCACAAAAATGTGACTAAAATGTCTCAACAAAGTTGACAAAATGCACAACAAAATTAACCAAAACGTGACAAAAATATTTGACACAAACGCACAACAAAATTGACAAAAACGTTACAAATAAGTTGACAAAAAAGTCACAAAATGCGACTAAAATGTCCCAACAAAGTTGACAAAAAAGCACAAAAACGTCACAAAATTGCAACTAAAATGTCTCAACAAATTGACCAAAACGTCACAAAAATTTTGACACAAACGCACAACAAAATTGACATAAACGTTACGAAAAAGTCACAAAATTGCGACTAAAATGTCTCAACAAAGTTGACAAAAACGCACAACAAAATTGACAAAAAGTTACATAAAAGTTTACAAAAACGCACAACAAAATTGACAAAAACGTCACAAAAATGTGACTAAAATGTCTCAACAAAGTTGACAAAAATGCACAACAAAATTGACCAAAACGTGATAAAAAATTTGACACAAACGCACAACAAAATTGACAAAAACGTTACAAAATAGTTTACAAAAACGTCACAAAAATGCGACTAAATTGTCACAACAAAATTGACCAAAACGTCACAAATAATTTGACACAAATCAGAACAAAATTGACAAAAACGTCACAAAAATGCGACTAAAATGTCTCAACAAAGTTGACAAAAACGTCACAATAAATTTGACACAAACGCACAACAAAATTGACAAAAAGTTACAAAAAATTTGATACAACGCACAACAAAATTGACAAAAACGTTACAAATAAGTTGACAAAAAAGTCACAAAATGCGACTAAAATGTCCCAACAAAGTTGACAAAAAAAGCACAAAAACGTCACAAAAATTTGATACAAACGCACAACAAAATTGACAAAAACGTCACAAAAATGTCAACAAAAACGTCACAAAAATGCAACTAAAATATCTCAACAAAGTTGTCAAACGCACAAAAAAGCTGACAAAAACGTCACAAAAATGCGACTAAAATGTCTCAACAAAGTTGACATAAAAGTTTACAAAAACGCACAACAAAATTGACCAAAACGTCACAAAAAATTTGATACAAACGCACAACAAAATTGACAAACGTTACAAAAAAGTCACAAAATTGCGACTAAAATGTCTCAACAAAGTTGACAAAAACGTCACAACAAAGGCGAGAAATACATCTAAAAATAGGCAATAAAGAAGGCGACAAAAACGTCACAACAAAGTTGACAAAAAGTGACAAAGTTGTAACAAAAAATGCACAAAATGCGACTAAAATGTCTCAACAAAGTTGACAAAAACGCACAAAAAAGTCACAAAAAATTTGACACAAACGCACAACAAAATTGACAAAAAGTTACAAAAAAAGTTTAAAAAAAGTCACAAAAACGTGACTAAAATGTCTCAACAAAGTTGACAAAATCACACAACAAAATTGACCAAAATGTTACAAAATTTGACACAAACGCACAACAAAATTGACAAAAACTTTACAAAAAAGTTGACAAAAACATCACAGCAAAGTTGACAAAAACGCACAAAAAAAGTTGACAAAAACGTCACAAAATTGCGACTAAAATGTCTCAACAAAGTTGACAAAACGCACAACAAAATTGACAAAAACGTCACAAAAAAGGCGAGAAAAACATCACAACAAAATTGACAAAAAGTTACGATAATAGTTGACAAAAAAGTCACAAAATTGCGACTAAAATGTCTCAACAAAGTTGACAAAAACGCACAAAAAAAGTTGACAAACGTCACAAAAAATTTGACAAAAACATCACAACAAAATTGACAAAAAGTTACAAAAATAGTTGACAAAAAAGTCACAAAATTGCAACTAAAATGTCACAAAATTGCGACTAAAATGTCTCAACAAATTGACCAAAACGTCACAAAAATTTTGACACAAACGCACAACAAAATTGACATAAACGTTACGAAAAAGTCACAAAATTGCGACTAAAATGTCTCAACAAAGTTGACAAACGCACAACAAATTGACCAAAAAGTCACAAAAAAAGTTGGCAAAAACGTCACAAAAAGGCGAGAAAAACATCTAAAAATAGGCAACAAAAAGGCGACAAAAACGTCACAACAAAGTTGACAAAAAGTGATAAAAACGTAACAAAAAAGCGACTAAACGTCACAAAAAAGTTGACAAAAACGTCACAAAAATTTGACACAAACACAACAAAATTGACAAAAACGTTACAAAAACTTTGACACAAACACAACAAAATTGACAAAAACGTTACAAAAAATTTGACACAAACACAAAATTGACAAAAACGTTACAAAAAAGTTGATAAAAATGTCACAAAATTGCGACTAAAATGTCACAAAATTGCGACTAAAATGTCACAAAATTGCGACTAAAATGTCACAAAATTGCGACTAAAATGTCTCAACATAGTTGATAATAAAAACACACAAAAGTTGAAAAACATCTAAAAATAGGCGACAAAAAAGTTGACACAAACGCACAACAAAATTGACAAAAACGTTACAAATAAGTTGACTAAAAAGTCACAAAATTGCGACTAAAATGTCTCGACAAAGTTGACAAAAACGTCACAAAAAATTTGACACAAACGCACAACAAAATTGACAAAAACGTTACCAAAAAGTTGACAAAAAAGTTGACAAAAAAAGCAACAAAGAAGTCTAAAAATAGGCAACAAAAAAGTTGACAAAAACTTCTAAAAATAGGCAACAAAAAAGTTGACAAAAAAGTCTAAAAATAGGCAACAAAAAAGTTGACAAAAACGTCAAAGAATAGGCAACAAAAAAGTTGACAAAAACGTCACGAAACAAGCGAAAAAAAAAGTCTAAAAATAGGCAACAAAAAATTTGACAAAAAACGTCTAAAAATAGGCAACAAAAAAGTTGACAAAAACTTCTAAAAATAGGCAACAAAAAAGTTGACAAAAACGTCACGAAACAAGCGAAAAAAAGTCAAAAAATAGGCAACAAAAAAGTTGACAAAAACGTCACAAAAAAATCTACAACTTCTAAAAATAGGCAACAAAAAAGTTGACAAAAACGTCTAAAAATAGGCAACAAAAAAGTTGACAAAAAAGGTCACAAAAATGCGACAAAAAAGTCTAAAAATAGGCAAGAAAAAAGTTGAGAAATACGTCACGAAACAAGCGAAAAAAAAGTCAAAAAATAGGCAACAAAAAAGTTGACAAAAACGTCACAAAAAAATCTACAACTTCTAAAAATAGGCAACAAAAAAGTTGACAAAAACGTCTAAAAATATCGACAACTTCTCAGAAAGGGACAAAAACGTCCAAAAATTGGCGACAAAAAAGTTGACCAAAACGTCACGAATAAAAAGACAAAGACGTCTAAAAAAAGGCAACAAACAAGTTGACAAAAACGTCTAAAAATATCGACAACTTCTCAGAAAGGGACAAAAACGTCTAAAAATAGGCAACAAAAAAGTTAACAAAAACGTCACAAAAAGCTACAAAATCTTCTAAAAATAGGCAACAAAAAAGTTGACAAAAAACGTCTAAAAATAGCGACAATGTCTCAGAAAGGGACAACAACGTCTAAAAATTGGCGACAAAAAAGTTGATAAAAACGTCACAAAAAAGCTACAAAAACTTCTAAAAATAGGCAACAAAAAAGTTGACAAAAGGTTCACAAAAATGCGACAAAAAAGTCTAAAAATAGGCAACAAAAAAGTTGAGAAAAACGTCACAAAAAAGCTACAAAAACTTCTAAAAAAAAGGCAACAAAAAAGTTGACAAAAACGTCTAAAAATTGCGACTAAAATGTCTCAACAAAGTTGACAGAAACGCCAAACAAAATTGACCAAAACGTCAGAAAAAATTTGACACAAACGCACAACAAAATTGACAAAAACGTTACAAATGAGTTGACCAAAAAGTCACAAAATTGCGACTAAAATGTCTCGACAAAGTTGACACAAACGCACAACAAAATTGACAAAAACGTTACAAAAAATTTGACCAAAAAGTCACAAAATTGCGACTAAAATGTCTCAACAAAGTTGACAAAAACGCACAAAAAATGTAACAAAAACGTCACAAAAAGGCAACAAAAACATCTAAAAATAGGCATCAAAAAAGTTGACACAAAAGCACAACAAAATTGACAAAAACGTTACAAAAAAGTTGACAAAAAAGTCACAAAATTGCCACTAAAATGTTTCAACAAAGTTGACAAAAACGCACAAAAAAGTTGACAAAAACGTCACAAAAAGGCAACAAAAACATCTAAAAATAGGCATCAAAAAAGTTGACACAAACGCACAATCAAATTGACAAAAACGTTACCAAAAAGTTGACAAAAAAGTCTCAACGAAGTTGATGAGAATGCACAACAAAATTGACCAAAACGTCAGAAAAACTTTTACAGAAACGCACAACAAAATTGACAAAAAGGTCACAAAAATGCGACAAAAAAGTCTAAAAATAGGCAACAAAAAAGTTGAGAAAAACGTCACGAAAAAAGCAACAAAGACATCTAAAAATAGGCAACAAAAAAAGTTGACAAAAACGTCACAAAAAAATCTACAACAACTTCTAAAAATAGGCAACAAAAAAGTTGAGAAAAACGTCAAAAAATAGGCAACAATAAAGTTGACAAAAACGTCTAAAAATAGAGAAAGTTGACAAAAACGTCACGAAACAAGCGAAAAAAAAGTCTAAAAATACCAACAACGTCTCAGAAAGGGACAAAAACCTCTAAAAATTTGCAACAAAAAAGTTGACAAAAACGTCACGAAAAAAGCAACAAAGACATCTAAAAATAGGCAACAAAAAAGTTGATAGACGTCTAAAATTAGGCAACAAAAAAGTTGACAAAAAAAGTCTAAAAATAGGCAACAAAAAAGTTGACAAAAACGTCAAAGAATAGGCAACAAAAAAGTTGACAAAAACGTCACGAAACAAGCGAAAAAAAAGTCAAAAAATAGGCAACAAAAAAGTTGACAAAAACGTCACAAAAAAATCTACAACTTCTAAAAATAGGCAACAAAAAAGTTGACAAAAAAAGTCTAAAAATAGGCAACAAAAAAGTTGACAAAAACGTCTAAAAATAGGCAACAAAAAAGTTGACAAAAAAGGTCACAAAAATGCAACAAAAAAGTCTAAAAATAGGCAACAAAAAAGTTGAGAAATACGTCACGAAAAAGAGAAAAAAAGTCTAAAAATAGGCAACAAAAAAGTTGACAAAAACGTCACAAAAAAATCTACAACAACTTCTAAAAATAGGCCACAAAAAAGTTGAAAAAAGTCTAAAAATAGGCAACAAAAAAGTTGAGAAAAACGTAAAAAAATAGGCAACAATAAAGTTGACAAAAACGTCTAAAAATAGAGAAAAAAGTTGACAAAAACGTCACAAAAAAGCTACAAAAACTTCTAAAAAAAAGGCAACAAAAAAAGTTGACAAAAACGTCTAAAAATATCGACAACTTCTCAGAAAGGGACAAAAACGTCCAAAAATTGGCGACAAAAAAGTTGACAAAAACGTCACGAATAAAAAGACAAATACGTCTAAAAATAGGCATCAAAAAAGTTAACAAAAACGTCACAAAAAGCTACAAAATCTTCTAAAAATAGGCAACAAAAAAGTTGACAAAAACGTCTAAAAATAGCGACAATGTCTCAGAAAGGGACAACAACGTCTAAAAATTGGCGACAAAAAAGTTGATAAAATCGTCACAAAAAAGCTACAAAAACTTCTAAAAATAGGCAACAAAAAGTTGACAAAAAAGGTTCACAAAAATGCGACAAAAAAGTCTAAAAATAGGCAACAAAAAAGTTGAGAAAAACGTCACAAAAAGCTACAAAAACTTCTAAAAAAAGGCAACAAAAAAGTTGACTAAAACGTCTAAAAATTGCGACTAAAATGTCTCAACAAAGTTGAGACGCCAAACAAAATTGACCAAAACGTCAGAAAAAATTTGACACAAACGCACAACAAAATTGACAAAAAGGTTACAAATGAGTTGACCAAAAAGTCACAAAATTGCGACTAAAATGTCTCGACAAAGTTGACACAAACGCACAACAAAATTGACAAAAACGTTACAAAAAAGTTGACCAAAAAGTCACAAAATTGCGACTAAAATGTCTCGACAAAGTTAACAAAAACGCACAAAAAATTTAACAAAAACGTCACAAAAAGGCAACAAAAAAGATGACACAAACGTACAACAAAATTGACAAAAACGTTACCAAAAAGTTGACAAAAAAGTCACAAAAAATTTGAAACAAAAGCACAACAAAATTGACAAACACGTTACAAAAAAGTTGACAAAAACGTCTAAAAATAGGCAACAAAAAAGTTGACAAAAAAGGTCACAAAATTACCACTAAAATGTTTCAACAAAGTTGACAAAAACGCACAAAAAAGTTGACAAAAAAGTCACAAAATTGCCACTAAAATGTCTCAACAAAGTTGACAAAAACGTCACAAAACGGCAACAAAAACATCTAAAAATAGGCATCAATAAAGTTGACACAAACGCACAACCAAATTGACAGAAACGTTACAAAAAAGTTGACAAAAAAGTCACAAAATTGCGACTAAAAGATCTAAAAATAGGCAACAAAAAAGTTGACACAAAAGCACAACAAAATTGACAAAAACGTTACAAAAAAGTTGACAAAAGTCACAAAATTGCGACTAAAATGTCTCAACAAAGTTGACAAAAACGCACAACAAAATTGACCAAAACATCAGAAAAAATTTGACCCAAACGCACAACAAAATTGACAAAAACGTTACAAAAAAGTTGACAAAAAAGTCACAAAATTGCCACTAAAATGTTTCAACAAAGTTGACAAAAACGCACAAAAAAGTTGACAAAAACGTCACAAAAAGGCAACAAAAACATCACAAAAAGGCAACAAAAACATCTAAAAATAGGCATCAAAAAAGTTGACACAAAAGTACAACAAAATTGACAAAAACGTTACCAAAAAGTTGACAAAATTGCCACTAAAATGTCTCAACAAAGTTGACAAAAACGCACAACAAATTGACCAAAAACTCACAAAAAATTTGACACAAACGCACAACAATATTCACAAAAACGTTACAACAAAGTTGACAAAAAAGCCACAGAATTGCGACTAAAATGTCTCAAAGTTGACAAAAACGCACAAAAAAAGTTGACAAACGTCACAAAAAGGCGACAAAAACATCTAAAAAAAAGGCATCAAAAAAGATGACACAAACGCACAACAAAATTGACAAAAACGTTACAAAAAAGTTGACAAAAAAGCCACAAAATTGCGACTAAATAGTCTCAACGAAGTTGATAAAAACACACAACAAAATTGACCAAAACGTCAGAAAAAATTTGACACCAACGCACAACAAAATTGACAAAAACGTTACAAATAAGTTGAACAAAAAGTCACAAAGTTGACACAAACGCACAAGAAAATTGACAAAAACGTCACAAACGCACAACAAAATTGACAAATACGTTACAAAAAAGTTGACCAAAAAGTCACAAAATTTCCACTAAAATGTCTCAACAAAGTTGACAAAAACGCACAAAAAAGTAGACAAAACCGTCACAAAAAGGCGACAAAAACATCTAAAAATAGGCATCAAAAATGTTGACACAAAAGCACAACAAAATTGACAAAAACGTTACAAAAAAGTTCACAAAAAAGTCACAAAATTGCGACTAAAATGTCTCAAAGTTGACAAAAACGCACAAAAAAAGTTGACAAAAACGTCATAAAAAGGCGACAAAAACATCTAAAAATAGGCATCAAAAAAGATGACACAAATGCGCAACAAAATTGACAAAAACGTTACAAATAAGTTGACCAAAAAGTCACAAAATTGCGACTAAAATGTCTCAACAAAGTTGACAAAAAGCACAACAAAATTGACCAAAACGTTACAAATGAGTTCACCAAAAAGTCACAAAATTGCGACTAAAACGTCTCGACAAAGTTGACACAAACGCACAACAAAATTGACAAAAACGCTACAAATAAGTTGACCAAAAAGTCACAAAATTGCGACTAAAATGTCTCAACAAAGTTGACAAAAATGCACAACAAATTTAACAAAAACGTCACAAAAAGGCGACAAGAACATCTAAAAATAGGCAACAAAAAAGTTGACACAAAAGTCACAAAATTGCGACTAAAATGTCTCAACGGAGTTAATAACGCATAACAAAATTGACCAAAAAGTCAGAAAAAAATTTGACACAAACACACAACAAAATTGACAAAAACGTTACAAATGAGTTGACCAAAAGTCACAAAATTGCCACTAAATGTCTCAACAAAGTTGACAGAAACGCACAACAAATTGACCAAAAACTCACAAAAAATTTGACACAAACGCACAACAATATTCACAAAAACGTTACAACAAAGTTGACAAAAAAGCCACAAAATTGCGACTAAAATGTCTCAAAGTTGACAAAAACGCACAAAAAAAGTTGACAAACGTCACAAAAAGGCGACAAAAACATCTAAAAATAGGCATCAATAAAGTTGACACAAACGCACAACCAAATTGACAGAAACGTTACAAATAAGTTGAACAAAAAGTCACAAAGTTGACACAAACGCACAAGAAAATTGACAAAAACGTTACAAATAAGTTGAACAAAAAGTCACAAAGTTGACACAAACGCACAAGAAAATTGACAAAAACGTCACAAACGCACAACAAAATTGACAAATACGTTACAAAAAAGTTGACAAAAAAGTCACAAAATTTCCACTAAAATGTCTCAAAGTTGACAAAAACGCACAAAAAAGTAGACAAAACCGTCACAAAAAGGCGACAAAAACATCTAAAAATAGGCATCAAAAATGTTGACACAAAAGCACAACAAAATTGACAAAAACGTTACAAAAAAGTTCACAAAAGTCACAAAATTGCGACTAAAATGTCTCAAAGTTGACAAAAACGCACAAAAAAGTAGGCAAAACCGTCACAAAAAGGCAACAAAAACATCTAAAAATAGGCATCAAAAAAGATGACACAAACGCACAACAAAATTGACAAAAACGTTACAAAAAAGTTGACAAAAAAGTCACAAAATTGCCACTAAAATGTCTCAACAAAGTTGACAAAAACGCACAAAAAAGTTGACAAAAACGTCACAAAAAGGCAACAAAAACATCTAAAAATAGGCATCAAAAAAGTTGACACAAACGCACAACCAAATTGACAAAAACGTTACAAATAAGTTGACAAAAAAGTCATAAAATTGCGACTAAAATGTCTCAACAAAGTTGACAGAAACGCCAAACAAAATTGACCAAAACGTCAGAAAAAATTTGACACCAACGCACAACAAAATTGACAAAAACGTTACAAATAAGTTGACCAAAAAGTCACAAAATTGCGACTAAAATGTCTCGACAAAGTTGACACAAACGCACAACAAAATTGACAAAAACATTACAAATGAGTTGACCAAAAAGTCACAAAATTGCCACTAAATGTCTCTACAAAGTTGACAGAAACGCACAACAAATTGACCAAAAACTCACAAAAAATTTGACAAAAACGTTACAAATAAGTTGACAAAAAAAGTCACAAAATTGGGACTAAATTGTCTCAAAGTTGACAAAACGTACAACAAAATTGACCAAAACGTTACAAATTAGTTCACCAAAGTCACAAAATTGCGACTAAATCGTCTCGACAAAGTTGACACAAACGCACAAAAAAAGTTGACAAAAACCTCACAAAAAGGCGACAAAAACATCTAAAAATAGGCATCAAAAAAGTTGACAGAAACGCACAACAAAATTGACCAAAACGTCAGAAAAAAATTTGACACAAACGCACAACAAAATTGACAAAAACATTACAAATAAGTTGACAAAAAAAGTCACAAAAAAGTCACAAAATTGCGACTAAAATGTTTCAACAAAGTTGACAAAAACGCACAAAAAAGTTGACAAAAACGTCACAAAAAGGCGACAAAAACATCTAAAAATAGGCATCAAAAAAGTTGACACAAACGCACAACCAAATTGACAAAAACGTTACAAAAAAGTTGACAAAAAAAGTCACAAAATTGCGACTAAATAGTCTCAACGAAGTTGATAAAAACACACAACAAAATTGACCAAAACGTCAGAAAAAATTTGACACCAACGCACAACAAAATTGACAAAAACGTTACAAATAAGTTGAACAAAAAGTCACAAAATTGCGACTAAAATGTCTCGACAAAGTTGACAAAAATGCACAAAAAAGTAGACAAAACCGTCACAAAAAGGCAACAAAAACATTTAAAAATAGGCATCAAAAATGTTGACACAAAAGCACAACAAAATTGACAAAAACGTTACAAAAAAGTCACAAAATTGCGACTAAAATGTCTCAAAGTTGACAAAAACGCACAAAAAAAGTTGACAAAAACGTCATAAAAAGGCGACAAAAACATCTAAAAATAGGCATCAAAAAAGATGACACAAACGCACAACAAAATTGACAAAAACGTTAAAAAAAGTTGACAAAAAAGTCACAAAATTGCCACTAAAATGTCTCAACAAAGTTGACAAAAACGCACAAAAAAGTTGACAAAAACGTCACAAAAAGGCAACAAAAACATCTAAAAATAGGCATCAAAAAAGTTGACACAAACGCACAACCAAATTGACAAAAACGTTACAAAAGTCCCAAAATTGCGACTAAAATGTCTCAACGGAGTTAATAACGCACAACAAAATTGACCAAAAAGTCAGAAAAAAATTTGACACAAACGCACAACAAAGTTGACCAAAAAGTCACAAAATTGCGACTAAAATGTCTCAACAAAGTTGACAAAAACGTCAGAAAAAAAATTTGACACAAACGCACAACAAAATTGACAAAAACGTTACAAAAAAGTTGACAAAAAAGTCACAAAATTGCCACTAAAATGTCTCAACAAAGTTGACAGAAACGCCAAACAAAATTGACAAAAACGTTACAAATAAGTTGACCAAAAAGTCACAAAATTGCCACTAAAATGTCTCGACAAAGTTGACACAAACGCACAACAAAATTGACAAAAACGTCACAAAAAGTTTGACACAAACGCACAACAAAATTGACAAAAACGTTACAAATAAGTTCACCAAAAAGTCACAAAATTGCGACTAAAATGTCTCAACAAAGTTGACAAAAACGCACAACAAAATTGACCAAAATGTTACAAATGAGTTCACCAAAGTCACAAAATTGCGAATAAAACGTCTCGACAAAGTTGACACAAACGCACAACAAAATTGACAAAAACGCTACAAATAAGTTGACCAAAAAGTCACAAAATTGCGACTAAAATGTCTCAACAAAGTTGACAAAAATGCACAACAAATTTAACAAAAACGTTACAAAAAGGCGACAAAAACATCTAAAAATAGGCAACAAAAAAGTTGACAAAAGCACAACAAAATTGACAAAAACGTTTCAAAAAAGTTGACAAAAAAGTCATAAAATTGCGACTAAAATGTCTCAACAAAGTTGACAGAAACGCCAAACAAAATTGACCAAAACGTCAGAAAAAATTTGACACAAACGCACAACAAAATTGACAAAAACGTTACAAATGAGTTGACCAAAAAGTCACAAAATTGCCACTAAATGTCTCTACAAAGTTGACAAAAACGCACAAAAAAAGTTGACAAAAACGTCACAAAAAGGCGACAAAAACATCTAAAAATAGGCATCAAAAAAGTTGACACAAACGCACAACCAAATTGACAAACGTTACAAAAAAGTTGACAAAAAAAGTCACAAAATTGCGACTAAATAGTCTCAACGAAGTTGATAAAAACACACAACAAAATTGACCAAAACGTCAGAAAAAATTTGACACCAACGCACAACAAAATTGACAAAAACCTCACAAACGCACAACAAAATTGACAAATACGTTACAAAAAAGTTGACAAAAAAGTCACAAAATTGCGACTAAAATGTCTCAACAAAGTTGACAAAAACGCACAAAAAAGTAGACAAAACCGTCACAAAAAGGCAACAAAAACATTTAAAAATAGGCATCAAAAATGTTGACACAAAAGCACAACAAAATTGACAAAAACGTTACAAAAAAGTTGACAAAAAAGTCACAAAATTGCGACTAAAATGTCTCAACGGAGTTAATAACTCACAACAAAGTTGACAAAAACGTCAGAAAAAAAATTTGACACAAACGCACAACAAATTTGACCAAAAAGTCACAAAATTGCGACTAAAATGTCTCGACAAAGTTGACACAAACGCACAACAAAATTGACAAAAACGTCACAAAAAGTTTGACACAAACACACAACAAAATTGACAAAAACGTTACAAAAAAGTTGACAAAAAAGTCACAAAATTGCCACTAAAATGTCTCAACAAAGTTGACAGAAACGCCAAACAAAATTGACCAAAACGTCAGAAAAAAATTTGACACAAACGCACAAAAAAATTGACAAAAACGTTACAAATAAGTTGACAAAAACAGCTAAAAATAGGCATCAAAAAAGATGACACAAACGCACAACAAAATTGACAAAAACGTTAAAAAAAGTTGACCAAAAAGTCACAAAATTGCGACTAAAATGTCTCAAAGTTGACAAAAACGCACAAAAAATTTTAAAAAAACGTCACAAAAAGGCAACAAAAACATCTAAAAATACGCATCAAAAAAGTTGACACAAACGCACAACCAAATTGACAAAAACGTTACAAATAAGTTGACCACAAAGTCACAAAATTGCGACTAAAATGTCTCGACAAAGTTGACACAAACGCACAACAAAATTGACAAAAACGTCACAAAAAGTTTGACACAAACACACAACAAAATTGACAAAAACGTTACAAATAAGTTGACCAAAAAGTCACAAAATTGCCACTAAATGTCTCAACAAAGTTGACAAAAACGCACCACAAATTGACCAAAAACTCACAACAAAATTGACAAAAACGTTACAAAAAAGTTGACAAAAAAGTCACAAAATTGCGACTAAAATGTTTCAACAAAGTTGACAAAAACGCACAAAAACGTTACAAATAAGTTGACCAAAAAGTCACAAAATTGCGACTAAAATGTCTCGACAAAGTTGACAAACGCACAACAAAATTGACAAAAACGTTACAAATGAGTTGACCAAAAGTCACAAAATTGCCACTAAATGTCTCAACAAAGTTGACAGAAACGCACAACAAAATTGACAAAAACGTTACAAATAAGTTGACAAAAAAAGTCACAAAATTGGGACTAAATTGTCTCAAAGTTGACAAAAACGCACAAAAAAAGTTGACAAAAACGTCACAAAAAGGCGACAAAAACAGCTAAAAATAGGCATCAAAAAAGATGACACAAACGCACAACAAAATTGACAAAAACGTTAAAAAAAGTTGACCAAAAAGTCACAAAATTGCGACTAAAATGTCTCAAAGTTGACAAAAACGCACAAAATTTTTTAAAAAAACGTCACAAAAAGGCAACAAAAACATCTAAAAATACGCATCAAAAAAGTTGACACAAACGCACAACCAAATTGACAAAAACGTCACAAAAAGTTTGACACAAACACACAACAAAATTGACAAAAACGTTACAAATAAGTTGACCAAAAAGTCACAAAATTGCGACTAAAATGTCTCAACAAAGTTGACAAAAACGCACAACAAAATTGACCAAAACGTTACAAATGAGTTCACCAAAAAGTCACAAAATTGCGACTAAAATGTCTCAACAAAGTTGACAAAAATGCACAACAAATTTAACAAAAACGTTACAAAAAGGCGACAAAAACATCTAAAAATAGGCAACAAAAAAGTTGACACAAAAGCACAACAAAATTGACAAAAACGTTTCAAAAAAGTTGACAAAAAAGTCATAAAATTGCGACTAAAATGTCTCAACAAAGTTGACAGAAACGCCAAACAAAATTGACCAAAACGTCAGAAAAAATTTGACACAAACTCACAAAAAAATTTGACAAAAACGTTACAAATAAGTTGACAAAAAAAGTCACAAAATTGGGACTAAATTGTCTCAAAGTTGACAAAAACGCACAAAAAAAGTTGACAAAAACCTCACAAAAAGGCGACAAAAACATCTAAAAATAGGCATCAAAAAAGATGATACAAACGCACAACAAAATTGACAAAAACGTTACAAATGAGTTGACCAAAAAGTCACAAAATTGCCACTAAATGTCTCAACAAAGTTGACAAAAACGCACCACAAATTGACCAAAAACTCACAACAAAATTGACAAAAACGTTACAAATGAGTTGACAAAAAGTCACAAAATTGCGACTAAAATGTCTCAACAAAGTTGACAAAAACGCACAACAAAATTGACCAAAACGTTACAAATGAGTTCACCAAAAAGTCACAAAATTGCGACTAAAATGTCTCGACAAATTTGACACAAACGCACAACAAAATTGACAAAAACATTACAAAAAAGTTGACAAAAAAGTCACAAAATTGCGACTAAAATGTTTCAACAAAGTTGACAAAAACGCACAAAAAAGTTGACAAAAACGTCACAAAAAGGCAACAAAAACATTTAAAAATAGGCATCAAAAAAGTTGACACAAACGCACAACCAAATTGACAAAAACGTTACAAATAAGTTGACCAAAAAGTCACAAAATTGCGACTAAAATGTCTCGACAAAGTTGACAAACGCACAGAAAAGTTGACAAAAACATCTAAAAAATAGGCATCAAAAAATTTGACACAAACGCACAACAAAATTGACAAAAACGTTACAAAAAAGTTGACAAAAAAGTCACAAAATTGCGACTAAAATGTCTCAAAGTTGACAAAAACGCACAAAAAAGTTGACAAAAACGTCACAAAAAGGTGACAAAAACATCTAAAAATAGGCATCAAAAAAGTTGACACAAACGCACAACAAAATTGACAAAAACGTTACAAAAAAGTTGAAAAAAAGTCACAAAATTGCCACTAAAATGTCTCAACAAAGTTGACAAAAACGCAGAAAAAAGTTGACAAAAACGTCACAAAAAGGCAACAAAAACATCTAAAAATAGGCATCAAAAAAGTTGACACAAACGCACAACCAAATTGACAAAAACGTTACAAAAGTCACAAAATTGCGACTAAAATGTCTCAACGGAGTTAATAACGCACAACAAAATTGACCAAAAAGTCAGAAAAAAATTTGACACAAACGCACAACAAAGTTGACCAAAAGTCACAAAATTGCCACTAAATGTCTCAACAAAGTTGACAGAAACGCACAACAAATTGACCAAAAACTCACAAAAAATTTGACACAAACGCACAACAAAATTGACAAAAACGTTACAAATAAGTTGACCACAGTCACAAAATTGCGACTAAAATGTCTCGACAAAGTTGACACAAACGCACAACAAAATTGACAAAAACGTTACAAATAAGTTGACCAAAAAGTCACAAAATTGCGACTAAAATGTCTCAACAAAGTTGACAAAACGCACAACAAAATTGACCAAAACGTTACAAATTAGTTCACCAAAGTCACAAAATTGCGACTAAAACGTCTCGACAAAGTTGACACAAACGCACAACAAAATTGACAAAAACGCTACAAATAAGTTGACCAAAAAGTCACAAAATTGCGACTAAAATGTCTCAATAAAGTTGACAAAAATGCACAACAAATTGACCAAAAACTCACAAAAAATTTGACAAAAACGTTACAAAAAAGTTGACAAAAAAGTCACAAAATTGCGACTAAAATGTCTCAAAGTTGACAAAAACGTCACAAAAAAGTTGACAAAAACGCACAAAAAAGTTGACAAAAACGTCACAAAAAGGCAACAAAAACATCTAAAAATAGGCATCAAAAAAGTTGACACAAACGCACAACCAAATTGACAAAAACGTTACAAAAGTCACAAAATTGCGACTAAAATGTCTCAACGGAGTTAATAACGCACAACAAAATTGACCAAAAAGTCAGAAAAAAATTTGACACAAACGCACAACAAAGTTGACCAAAAAGTCACAAAATTGCGACTAAAATGTCTCAACAAAGTTGACAAAAACGCACAAAAAAGTTGACAAAAACGTCACAAAAAGGCAACAAAAACATCTAAAAATAGGCATCAAAAAAGTTGACACAAACGCACAACAAAATTGACAAAAACGTTACAAATGAGTTGACCAAAAGTCACAAAATTGCCACTAAATGTCTCAACAAAGTTGACAGAAACGCACAACAAATTGACCAAAAACTCACAAAAAATTTGACACAAACGCACAACAAAATTGACAAAAACGTTACAAATAAGTTGACCAAAGTCACAAAATTGGGACTAAAACGTCTCGACAAAGTTGACACAAACGCACAACAAAATTGACAAAAACGTTACAAATAAGTTGACAAAAAAAGTCACAAAATTGGGACTAAATTGTCTCAAAGTTGACAAAAACGCACAAAAAAAGTTGACAAAAACCTCACAAAAAGGCGACAAAAACATCTAAAAATAGGCATCAAAAAAGATGATACAAACGCACAACAAAATTGACAAAAACGTTACAAATAAGTTGACAAAAAGTCACAAAATTGGGACTAAATTGTCTCAAAGTTGACAAAAACGCACAAAAAAAGTTGACAAAAACATCTAAAAATAGGCATCAAAAAAGATGACACAAACGCACAACAAAATTGACCAAAACGTTACAAAAAAGTTGACAAAAAAGTCACAAAATTGCAACTAAAATGTCTCAACAAAGTTGACAAAAACACACAAAAAAGTTCACAAAAACGTCACAAAAAGGCAACAAAAACATCTAAAATAGGCATCAATAAATTTGACACAAACGCACAACCAAATTGACAAAAACGTTACAAAAAAGTTGACAAAAAAGTCACAAAATTGCGACTAAAATGTCTCAACAAAGTTGACAGAAACGCCAATCAAAATTGACCAAAACGTCACAAAAAATTTGACACAAACGCACAACCAAATTGACAAAAACGTTACAAAAAAGTTGACTAAAAAGTCACAAAATTGCGACTAAAATGTCTCAACAAAGTTGACACAAACGCACAGGTAAATTGACAAAAACGTTACAAATAAGTTGACCAAAAAGTCACAAAATTGCGAATAAAATGTCTCAACAAAGTTGACAAAAACGCACAACAAATTCACCAAAACGTCACAAAAAATTTGACACAAACGCACAACAAAATTGACAAAAACGTTACAAAAAAGTCACAAAATTGCGACTAAAATGTCTCAACAAAGTTGACAAAAATGCAAAACAAAATTAACAAAAACGTTATGAATAAGTTGACAAAAACGTCACAAAAATGTGACTAAAATGTCTCAACAAAGTTGACACAAATGAGAACAAAATTGACAAAAACGTCACAAAATGTGACTAAAATGTCTCAACAAAGTTGACAAAAACGTCACAAAAAAGGCTAGAAAAACATCTAAAAATAGGCAACAAAGGCGACAAAAACATCACAACAAAGTTGACAAAAAGTGACAAAGATGTAACAAAAAATGCACAAAATGCGACTAAAATGTCTCAACAAAGTTGACAAAAACGCACAACAAAATTGACAAAAAGTTACGTAAAAGTTTACAAAAACGCACAACAAAATTGACCAAAACGTCAGAAAAAATTTGACACAAACGCACAACAAAATTGACAAAACCGTTAAAAATGAGTTGACAAAAAAGTCACAAAATTGCAAATAAAATGTCTCAACAAAGTTGACACAAACGCACAACAAAATTGACAAAAACGTCACAAAAAGTTTGACACAAACGCACAACAAAATTGACAAAAACGTTACAAATAAGTTGACCAAAAAGTCACAAAATTGCGACTAAAATGTCTCAACAAAGTTGACAAAAACGCACAACAAAATTGACCAAAACGTTACAAATTAGTTCACCAAAGTCACAAAATTGCGACTAAAATGTCTCAACAAAGTTGACAAAAATGCACAACAAATTTAACAAAAAGGCGACAAAAACATCTAAAAATAGGCAACAAAAAAGTTGACACAAAAGCACAACAAAATTGACAAAAACGTTTCAAAAAAGTTGACAAAAAAGTCATAAAATTGCGACTAAAATGTCTCAACAAAGTTGACAGAAACGCCAAACAAAATTGACCAAAACGTCAGAAAAAATTTGACACCAACGCACAACAAAATTGACAAAAACGTTACAAATAAGTTGACCAAAAAGTCACAAAATTGCGACTAAAATGTCTCGACAAAGTTGACACAAACGCACAACAAAATTGACAAAAACATTACAAATGAGTTGACCAAAAAGTCACAAAATTGCCACTAAATGTCTCTACAAAGTTGACAGAAACGCACAACAAATTGACCAAAAACTCACAAAAAATTTGACAAAAACGTTACAAATAAGTTGACAAAAAAAGTCACAAAATTGGGACTAAATTGTCTCAAAGTTGACAAAAACGCACAAAAAAAGTTGACAAAAACCTCACAAAAAGGCGAAAAAAACATCTAAAAATAGGCATCAAAAAAGATGACACAAACGCACAACAAAATTGACCAAAACGTCAGAAAAAAATTGACACAAACGCACAACAAAATTGACAAAAACGTTACAAATGAGTTGACCAAAAAGTCACAAAATTGCCACTAAATGTCTCTACAAAGTTGACAGAAACGCACAACAAATTGACCAAAAACTCACAAAAAATTTGACAAAAATGTTACAAATAAGTTGACAAAAAAAGTCACAAAATTGGGACTAAATTGTCTCAACAAAGTTGACAAAACGTACAACAAAATTGACCAAAACGTTACAAATTAGTTCACCAAAGTCACAAAATTGCGACTAAATCGTCTCGACAAAGTTGACACAAACGCACAAAAAAAGTTGACAAAAACCTCACAAAAAGGCGACAAAAACATCTAAAAATAGGCATCAAAAAAGATGACACAAACGCACAACAAAATTGACCAAAACGTCAGAAAAAAATTGACACAAACGCACAACAAAATTGACAAAAACGTTACAAATGAGTTGACCAAAAAGTCACAAAATTGCGACTAAATAGTCTCAACGAAGTTGATAAAAACACACAACAAAATTGACCAAAACGTTACAAATAAGTTGACCAAAAAGTCACAAAATTGCGACTAAATAGTCTCAACGAAGTTGATAAAAACACACAACAAAATTGACCAAAACGTCAGAAAAAATTTGACACCAACGCACAACAAAATTGACAAAAACGTTACAAATAAGTTGAACAAAAAGTCACAAAATTGCGACTAAAATGTCTCGACAAAGTTGACACAAACGCACAACAAAATTGACAAAAACATTACAAATGAGTTGACCAAAAAGTCACAAAATTGCCACTAAATGTCTCTACAAAGTTGACAGAAACGCACAACAAATTGACCAAAAACTCACAAAAAATTTGACAAAAACGTTACAAATAAGTTGACAAAAAAAGTCACAAAATTGGGACTAAATTGTCTCAAAGTTGACAAAAACGCACAAAAAAAGTTGACAAAAACCTCACAAAAAGGCGAAAAAAACATCTAAAAATAGGCATCAAAAAAGATGACACAAACGCACAACAAAATTGACCAAAACGTCAGAAAAAAATTGACACAAACGCACAACAAAATTGACAAAAACGTTACAAATGAGTTGACCAAAAAGTCACAAAATTGCCACTAAATGTCTCTACAAAGTTGACAGAAACGCACAACAAATTGACCAAAAACTCACAAAAAATTTGACAAAAATGTTACAAATAAGTTGACAAAAAAAGTCACAAAATTGGGACTAAATTGTCTCAACAAAGTTGACAAAACGTACAACAAAATTGACCAAAACGTTACAAATTAGTTCACCAAAGTCACAAAATTGCGACTAAATCGTCTCGACAAAGTTGACACAAACGCACAAAAAAAGTTGACAAAAACCTCACAAAAAGGCGACAAAAACATCTAAAAATAGGCATCAAAAAAGATGACACAAACGCACAACAAAATTGACCAAAACGTCAGAAAAAAATTGACACAAACGCACAACAAAATTGACAAAAACGTTACAAATGAGTTGACCAAAAAGTCACAAAATTGCGACTAAATAGTCTCAACGAAGTTGATAAAAACACACAACAAAATTGACCAAAACGTTACAAATAAGTTGACCAAAAAGTCACAAAATTGCGACTAAATAGTCTCAACGAAGTTGATAAAAACACACAACAAAATTGACCAAAACGTCAGAAAAAATTTGACACCAACGCACAACAAAATTGACAAAAACGTTACAAATAAGTTGAACAAAAAGTCACAAAATTGCGACTAAAATGTCTCGACAAAGTTGACACAAACGCACAACAAAATTGACAAAAACCCCACAAACGCACAACAAAATTGACAAATACGTTACAAAAAAGTTGACAAAAAAGTCACAAAATTTCCACTAAAATGTCTCAACAAAGTTGACAAAAACGCACAAAAAAGTAGACAAAACCGTCACAAAAAGGCAACAAAAACATCTAAAAATAGGCATCAAAAATGTTGACACAAAAGCACAACAAAATTGACAAAAACGTTACAAAAAAGTTGACAAAAAGTCACAAAATTGCGACTAAAATGTCTCAAAGTTGACAAAAACGCACAAAAAAAGTTGACAAAAACGTCATAAAAAGGCGACAAAAACATCTAAAAATAGGCATCAAAAAAGATGACACAAACGCACAACAAAATTGACAAAAACGTTAAAAAAAGTTGACAAAAAAGTCACAAAATTGCCACTAAAATGTCTCAACAAAGTTGACAAAAACGCACAAAAAAGTTGACGAAAACGTCACAAAAAGGCAACAAAAACATCTAAAAATAGGCATCAAAAAAGTTGACACAAACGCACAACCAAATTGACAAAAACGTTACAAAAAAGTCACAGAAAAGCGACTAAAATGTCTCAACGGAGTTAATAACGCACAACAAAATTGACCAAAAAGTCACAAAATTGCGACTAAAATGTCTCAACAAAGTTGACAAAAACGTCAGAAAAAAAATTTGACACAAACGCACAACAAAATTGACAAAAACGTTACAAAAAAGTTGACAAAAAAGTCACAAAATTGCCACTAAAATGTCTCAACAAAGTTGACAGAAACGCCAAACAAAATTGACAAAAACGTTACAAATAAGTTGACCAAAAAGTCACAAAATTGCCACTAAAATGTCTCGACAAAGTTGACACAAACGCACAACAAAATTGACAAAAACGTCACAAAAAGTTTGACACAAACGCACAACAAAATTGACAAAAACGTTACAAATAAGTTGACCAAAAAGTCACAAAATTGCGACTAAAATGTCTCAACAAAGTTGACAAAAACGCACAACAAAATTGACCAAAACGTTACAAATGAGTTCACCAAAAAGTCACAAAATTGCGACTAAAATGTCTCAACAAAGTTGACAAAACGCACAACAAAATTGACCAAAATGTTACAAATGAGTTCACCAAAGTCACAAAATTGCGAATAAAACGTCTCGACAAAGTTGACACAAACGCACAACAAAATTGACAAAAACGCTACAAATAAGTTGACCAAAAAGTCACAAAATTGCGACTAAAATGTCTCAACAAAGTTGACAAAAATGCACAACAAATTTAACAAAAACGTTACAAAAAGGCGACAAAAACATCTAAAAATAGGCAACAAAAAAGTTGACAAAAGCACAACAAAATTGACAAAAACGTCAGAAAAAATTTGACACAAACGCACAACAAAATTGACAAAAACGTTACAAATGAGTTGACCAAAAAGTCACAAAATTGCCACTAAATGTCTCTACAAAGTTGACAGAAACGCACAACAAATTGACCAAAAACTCACAAAAAATTTGACAAAAACGTTACAAATAAGTTGACAAAAAAAGTCACAAAATTGGGACTAAATTGTCTCAACAAAGTTGACAAAACGTACAACAAAATTGACCAAAACGTTACAAATTAGTTCACCAAAGTCACAAAATTGCGACTAAATCGTCTCGACAAAGTTGACACAAACGCACAAAAAAAGTTGACAAAAACCTCACAAAAAGGCGACAAAAACATCTAAAAATAGGCATCAAAAAAGATGACACAAACGCACAACAAAATTGACAAAAACGTTACAAAAAAGTTGACCAAAAAGTCACAAAATTGCGACTAAAATGTCTCGACAAAGTTGACACAAACGCACAACAAAATTGACAAAAACCTCACAAACGCACAACAAAATTGACAAATACGTTACAAAAAAGTTGACAAAAAAGTCACAAAATTTCCACTAAAATGTCTCAACAAAGTTGACAAAAACGCACAAAAAAGTAGACAAAACGTCACAAAAAGGCAACAAAAACATTTAAAAATAGGCATCAAAAATGTTGACAAAAGCACAACAAAATTGACAAAAACGTTACAAAAAAGTTGACAAAAAAGTCACAAAATTGCGACTAAAATGTCTCAAAGTTGACAAAAACGCACAAAAAAAGTTGACAAAAACGTCATAAAAATGCGACAAAAACATCTAAAAATAGGCATCAAAAAAGATGACACAAACGCACAACAAAATTGACAAAAACGTTAAAAAAAGTTGACAAAAAAGTCACAAAATTGCCACTAAAATGTCTCAACAAAGTTGACAAAAACGCACAAAAAAGTTGACAAAAACGTCACAAAAAGGCAACAAAAACATCTAAAAATAGGCATCAAAAAAGTTGACACAAACGCACAACCAAATTGACAAAAACGTTACAAAAGTCACAAAATTGCGACTAAAATGTCTCAACGGAGTTAATAACGCACAACAAAATTGACCAAAAAGTCAGAAAAAAATTTGACACAAACGCACAACAAAATTGACAAAAACGTTACAAAAAAGTTGACAAAAAAGTCACAAAATTGCCACTAAAATGTCTCAACAAAGTTGACAAAAACGTCAGAAAAAAAATTTGACACAAACGCACAACAAAATTGACAAAAACGTTACAAAAAAGTTGACAAAAAAGTCACAAAATTGCCACTAAAATGTCTCAACAAAGTTGACAGAAACGCCAAACAAAATTGACAAAAACGTTACAAATAAGTTGACCAAAAAGTCACAAAATTGCGACTAAAATGTCTCAACAAAGTTGACAAAAATGCACAACAAATTTAACAAAAACGTTACAAAAAGGCGACAAAAACATCTAAAAATAGGCAACAAAAAAGTTGACAAAAGCACAACAAAATTGACAAAAACGTCAGAAAAAATTTGACACAAACGCACAACAAAATTGACAAAAACGTTACAAATGAGTTCACCAAAAAGTCACAAAATTGCGACTAAAATGTCTCAACAAAGTTGACAAAAACGCACAACAAAATTGACCAAAACGTTACAAATGAGTTCACCAAAAAGTCACAAAATTGCGACTAAAATGTCTCGACAAAGTTGACAAAAACGCACAACAAAATTGACCAAAACGTTACAAATGAGTTCACCAAAAAGTCACAAAATTGCGACTAAAATGTCTCGACAAATTTGACACAAACGCACAACAAAATTGACAAAAACATTACAAAAAAGTTGACAAAAAAGTCACAAAATTGCGACTAAAATGTTTCAACAAAGTTGACAAAAACGCACAAAAAAGTTGACAAAAACGTCACAAAAAGGCAACAAAAACATTTAAAAATAGGCATCAAAAAAGTTGACACAAACGCACAACCAAATTGACAAAAACGTTACAAATAAGTTGACCAAAAAGTCACAAAATTGCGACTAAAATGTCTCGACAAAGTTGACAAACGCACAGAAAAGTTGACAAAAACATCTAAAAAATAGGCATCAAAAAATTTGACACAAACGCACAACAAAATTGACAAAAACGTTACAAAAAAGTTGACAAAAAAGTCACAAAATTGCGACTAAAATGTCTCAAAGTTGACAAAAACGCACAAAAAAGTTGACAAAAACGTCACAAAAAGGTGACAAAAACATCTAAAAATAGGCATCAAAAAAGTTGACACAAACGCACAACAAAATTGACAAAAACGTTACAAAAAAGTTGAAAAAAAGTCACAAAATTGCCACTAAAATGTCTCAACAAAGTTGACAAAAACGCAGAAAAAAGTTGACAAAAACGTCACAAAAAGGCAACAAAAACATCTAAAAATAGGCATCAAAAAAGTTGACACAAACGCACAACCAAATTGACAAAAACGTTACAAAAGTCACAAAATTGCGACTAAAATGTCTCAACGGAGTTAATAACGCACAACAAAATTGACCAAAAAGTCAGAAAAAAATTTGACACAAACGCACAACAAAGTTGACCAAAAGTCACAAAATTGCCACTAAATGTCTCAACAAAGTTGACAGAAACGCACAACAAATTGACCAAAAACTCACAAAAAATTTGACACAAACGCACAACAAAATTGACAAAAACGTTACAAATAAGTTGACCACAAAGTCACAAAATTGCGACTAAAATGTCTCGACAAAGTTGACACAAACGCACAACAAAATTGACAAAAACGTCACAAAAAGTTTGACACAAACGCACAACAAAATTGACAAAAACGTTACAAATAAGTTGACCAAAAAGTCACAAAATTGCGACTAAAATGTCTCAACAAAGTTGACAAAAACGCACAACAAAATTGACCAAAACGTTACAAATGAGTTCACCAAAAAGTCACAAAATTGCGACTAAAATGTCTCAACAAAGTTGACAAAACGCACAACAAAATTGACCAAAACGTTACAAATTAGTTCACCAAAGTCACAAAATTGCGACTAAAACGTCTCGACAAAGTTGACAAAAACGCACAACAAATTGACCAAAAACTCACAAAAAATTTGACAAAAACGTTACAAAAAAGTTGACAAAAAAGTCACAAAATTGCGACTAAAATGTCTCAAAGTTGACAAAAACGTCACAAAAAAGTTGACAAAAACGCACAAAAAAGTTGACAAAAACGTCACAAAAAGGCAACAAAAACATCTAAAAATAGGCATCAAAAAAGTTGACACAAACGCACAACCAAATTGACAAAAACGTTACAAAAGTCACAAAATTGCGACTAAAATGTCTCAACGGAGTTAATAACGCACAACAAAATTGACCAAAAAGTCAGAAAAAAATTTGACACAAACGCACAACAAAGTTGACCAAAAAGTCACAAAATTGCGACTAAAATGTCTCAACAAAGTTGACAAAAACGCACAAAAAAGTTGACAAAAACGTCACAAAAAGGCAACAAAAACATCTAAAAATAGGCATCAAAAAAGTTGACACAAACGCACAACAAAATTGACAAAAACGTTACAAATAAGTTGACAAAAAAAGTCACAAAATTGGGACTAAATTGTCTCAAAGTTGACAAAAACGCACAAAAAAAGTTGACAAAAACCTCACAAAAAGGCGACAAAAACATCTAAAAATAGGCATCAAAAAAGATGATACAAACGCACAACAAAATTGACAAAAACGTTACAAATGAGTTGACCAAAAAGTCACAAAATTGCCACTAAATGTCTCAACAAAGTTGACAAAAACGCACCACAAATTGACCAAAAACTCACAACAAAATTGACAAAAACGTTACAAATAAGTTGACAAAAAGTCACAAAATTGGGACTAAATTGTCTCAAAGTTGACAAAAACGCACAAAAAAAGTTGACAAAAACGTCACAAAAAGGCGACAAAAACATCTAAAAATAGGCATCAAAAAAGATGACACAAACGCACAACAAAATTGACCAAAACGTTACAAAAAAGTTGACAAAAAAGTCACAAAATTGCAACTAAAATGTCTCAACAAAGTTGACAAAAACACACAAAAAAGTTCACAAAAACGTCACAAAAAGGCAACAAAACTATCTAAAATAGGCATCAATAAATTTGACACAAACGCACAACAAAATTGACAAAAACGTTACAAAAAAGTTGACAAAAAAGTCACAAAATTGCGACTAAAATGTCTCAACAAAGTTGACAGAAACGCCAATCAAAATTGACCAAAACGTCACAAAAAATTTGACACAAACGCACAACCAAATTGACAAAAACGTTACAAAAAAGTTCACTAAAAAGTCACAAAATTGCGACTAAAATGTCTCAACAAAGTTGACACAAACGCACAGGTAAATTGACAAAAACGTTACAAATAAGTTGACCAAAAAGTCACAAAATTGCGAATAAAATGTCTCAACAAAGTTGACAAAAACGCACAACAAATTCACCAAAACGTCACAAAAAATTTGACACAAACGCACAACAAAATTGACAAAAACGTTACAAAAAAGTCACAAAATTGCGACTAAAATGTCTCAACAAAGTTGACAAAAATGCAAAACAAAATTAACAAAAACGTTATGAATAAGTTGACAAAAACGTCACAAAAATGTGACTAAAATGTCTCAACAAAGTTGACACAAATGAGAACAAAATTGACAAAAACGTCACAAAATGTGACTAAAATGTCTCAACAAAGTTGACAAAAACGTCACAAAAAAGGCTAGAAAAACATCTAAAAATAGGCAACAAAGGCGACAAAAACATCACAACAAAGTTGACAAAAACGCACAACAAAATTGACAAAAAGTTACGTAAAAGTTTACAAAAACGCACAACAAAATTGACCAAAACGTCAGAAAAAATTTGACACAAACGCACAACAAAATTGACAAAAACGTTATGAATAAGTTGACAAAAACGTCACAAAAATGTGACTAAAATGTTTCAACAAAGTTGACAAAAATGCAAAACAAAATTGACCAAAACGTCACAAATAATTTGACACAAATCAGAACAAAATTGACCAAAACGTGACAAAAAATTTGACACAAACGCACAACAAAATTGACAAAACCGTTAAAAATGAGTTGACAAAAAAGTCACAAAATTGCAAATAAAATGTCTCAACAAAGTTGACAATAACGCACAAAAAAGTTGACAAAAACGTAACAACAAAGTTGACAAAAAGTGACAAAGATGTAACAAAAACGTCACAAAATGCGACTAAAATGTCTCAACAAAGTTGACAAAAACGCACAAAGTTGACAAAAAGTCACAAAAAATTTTACACAAACGCACAACAAAATTTACAAAAACTTTACAATAAGTTGACAAAAAAGTCACAAATTGCGACTAAAATGTCTCAACAACGTTGACAAAAATGCACAACAAAATTGACCAAAACGTCTCAAATAATTTGACACAAATCAGAACAAAATTGACAAAAACGTCACAAAAATGCGACTAAAATATCTCAACAAAGTTGACAAAAACGTCACAAAAAAATTGACACAAACGCACAACAAAATTGACAAAAAGTTACAAAAAAAGTTTTAAAAAAGTCACAAAAAAGTTGATAAAAACGTCACAAAATTGCGACTAAAATGTCTCAACAAAGTTGACAAAAACGCACAACAAAATTGACAAAAAGTTACAAAAAAGTTGACAAAAACGTCACAAAAATGCGACTAAAATATCTCAACAAAGTTGTAAAAAACGCACAAAAGTTGACAAACGTCACAAAAAATTTGACACAAACGCACAACAAAATTGACAAAAACGCACAACAAAATTGACCAAAACGTTACAAATAAGTTGACAAAAATTCACAACAAAATTGACAAAGTTACATAAGTTTACAAAAATGCACAACAAAATTGAACAAAACGTCACAAAAATGCGACTAAAATATCTCAACAAAGTTGACAAAAACGTCACAAAAAATTTGACACAAACGCACAACAAAATTGACAAAAACGTTACAAATACGTTGACAAAAACGTCACAAAATTGTGACTAAAATGTCTCAACAAAGTTGACAAAAATGCACAAAAAAGTTGACAAAAAGTCACAAAAAATTTGACACAAACGCACAACAAAATTGACAAAAACGTCACAAAATTGCGACTAAAATGTCTCAACAAAGTTGACAAAAACGCACAACAAAATTGACCAAAACGTCACAAAACATTTGACACAAATCAGAACAAAATTGACAAAAATGTTACAAAAAATTTGACAAAAAAAGTCATAAAATTGCGACTAAAATGTCTCAACAAAGTTGACAAAAATGCACAACAAAATTGACCAAAACGTCACAAAAAATTTGACACAAACGCACAACAAAATTGACAAAAAGTTACAAAAAAAGTTTAAAAAAACCTCACAAAAAAGTTTACAAAAACGTCACAAAATTGCGACTAAAATGTCTCAACAAAGTTGACAAAAATGCACAACAAAATTGACCAAAACGTCGCAAAAAATTTGACACAAACGCTCAACAAAATTAACAAAAACGTTATGAATAAGTTGACAAAAACGTCACAAAAATGTGACTAAAATGTCTCAACAAAGTTGACAAAAACGTCACAAAAAAGGCGAGAAAAACATCTAAAAATAGGCAACAAAGGCGACAAAAACATCACAACAAAGTTGACAAAAAGTGACAAAGATGTAACAAAAAATGCACAAAATGCGACTAAAATGTCTCAACAAAGTTCACAAAAACGCACAAAGTTGACAAAAACGTCACAAAAAATTTGACACAAACGCACAACAAAATTGACAAAAACGTTACAAATAAGTTGACAAAAACGTCACAAAATTGTGACTAAAATGTCTCAACAAAGTTGACAAAAACGCACAACAAAATTGACAAAAAGTTACATAAAAGTTTACAAAAACGCACAACAAAATTGACCAAAACGTCACAAAAATTTGACACAAACGCACAACAAAATTGACAACGTTACAAATAAGTTGACAAAAACGTCACAAAAATGCGACTAAAATATCTCAACAAAGTTGTTAAAAACGCACAAAAAAGCTGACCAAAACGTCACAAATTTGATACAAACGCACAACAAAATTGACAAAAACGTCACAAAATTGCAACTAAAATGTTTCAACAAAGTTGACAAAAATGCACAACAAAATTGACCAAAACGTCACAAATAATTTGACACAAATCAGAACAAAATTGACAAAAACGTCACAAAAATGCGACTAAAATATCTCAACAAAGTTGACAAAAATGTCACAATAAATTTGACACAAACGCACAACAAAATTGACAAAAAGTTACAAAAAGTTTAAAAAAACGTCACAAAAAAGTTGACAAAAACGTCACAAAATTGCGACTAAAATGTCTCAACAAAGTTGACAAAAACGCACAACAAAATTGACAAAAAGTCACAAAAAATTTTACACAAACGCACAACAAAATTGACAAAAACGTCACAAAAATGCGACTAAAATATCTCAACAAAGTTGTCAAAAACGCACAAAAAAGTTGACAAAAACGTCACAAAATTGCGACTAAAATGTCTCAACAAATGACAAAAACGCACAACAAAATTGACAAACGTTACAAATAAGTTGACACAAAAGCACAACAAAATTGACAAAAAGTTACATAAAAGTTTACAAAAACGCACAACAAAATTGACAAAAACGTCACAAAAATGTGATTAAAATGTCTCAACAAAGTTGACATAAAAGTTTACTTAAACGCACAACAAAATTGACAAAAACGTCACAAAATTGCAACTAAAATGTCTCAACAAAGTTGACAAAAACGCACAAAAAAGTTGAAAAAAAAACGTCACAAAAAATGACACAAACGCACAACAAAATTGACAAAAAGTTACAAAAAAGTTGACAAAAACGTCACAAAAATGCGACTAAAATGTCTCAACAAAGTTGACATAAAAGTTTACATAAACGCACAACAAAATTGACCAAAACGTCACAAAATATTTGACACAAACGCACAACAAAATTGACAAAAACGTTATGAATAAGTTGACAAAAAATGTCACAAAATTGACAAAAAGTTACATAAAAGTTTACAAAAACGCACAACAAAATTGACAAAAACTTTACAAATAAGTTGACAAAAACGTCACAAAAATGCGACTAAAATGTTTCAACAAAGTTGACAAAAATGCAAAACAAAATTGACCAAAACTTCACAAATAATTTGACACAAATCAGAACAAAATTGACAAAAACGTCACAAAATTGCGACTAAAATGTCTCAACAAAGTTGATAAAAACGCACAACAAAATTGACAAAAAGTTACATAAGTTTACAAAAACGCACAACAAAATTGAACAAAACGTCACAAAAAATTTGACAAACGCACAACAAAATTGACAAAAACGTTACAAATAAGTTGACAAAAAAGTCACAAAATTGCGACTAAAATGTCTCAACAAAGTTTACAAAAACGCACAACAAAATTGACCAAAACTTCAAAAAAATTTGATACAAACGCACAACAAAATTGACAAAAAAGTTACAAATACGTTGACAAAAACGTCACAAAATTGCGACTAAAATGTCTCAACAAAGTTGACAAAAAGTCACAAAAAATTTTACACAAACGCACAACAAACTTGACAAAAACGTTACAAATAAGTTGACAAAAACGTCACAAAATTTCCTACTAAAATGTCTCAAGAAATTTGACAAAAATGCACAAAAAAGTTGACAAAAACATCACAAAAAGGCGACAAAAACATGTTAAAATAGGCAACAAAAAAGCTGACACAAACGCACAACAAAATTGACAAAAACGTTACAAATACGTTGACAAAAACGTCACAAAATTGTGACAAATTTCTTAACAAAGTTGACAAAAATGCACAACAAAATTGACCAAAACGTCACAAAAAATTTGACACAAACGCACAACAAAATTGACAAAAAGTTACAAAAATTTGACACAACAAAATTGACAAAAACGTCACAAATAATTTGACACAAATCAGAACAAAATTGACAAAAACGTCACAAAAATGCGACTAAAATATCTCAACAAAGTTGTAAAAAACGCACAAAAGTTGACAAACGTCACAAAAAATTTGACACAAACGCACAACAAAATTGACAAAAACGCACAACAAAATTGACCAAAACGTTACAAATAAGTTGACAAAAATTCACAACAAAATTGACAAAGTTACATAAGTTTACAAAAATGCACAACAAAATTGAACAAAACGTCACAAAAATGCGACTAAAATATCTCAACAAAGTTGACAAAAACGTCACAAAAAATTTGACACAAACGCACAACAAAATTGACAAAAACGTTACAAATACGTTGACAAAAACGTCACAAAATTGTGACTAAAATGTCTCAACAAAGTTGACAAAAACGCACAACAAAATTGACAAAAACGTCCCAAAAATGTGACTAAAATGTCTCAACAAAGTTGACAAAAATGCACAACAAAATTGACCAAAACGTGATAAAAAAATTTGACACAAACGTTTACAAAATTGACAAAAACGTTACAAATAAGTTAACAAAAAAGTCACAAAATTGCGACTAAAATGTCTCAAAGTTGACAAAAACGCACAAAAAATGACACAAACGCACAAAAAAGTTTACAACACGTCACAAAAAAGTTGAGAAAAACGTCACAAAAATGCGACTAAAATGTCTCAACAAAGTTGACATAAAAGTTTACATAAACGCACAACAAAATTGAGAAAAACGTCACAAAATTGCAACTAAAATGTCTCGACAAAGTTGACACAAACGCACAACAAAATTGACAAAAACGTCACAAAAAGTTTGACACAAACGCACAACAAAATTGACAAAAACGTTACAAATAAGTTGACCAAAAAGTCACAAAATTGCGACTAAAATGTCTCAACAAAGTTGACAAAAACGCACAACAAAATTGACAAAAAGTTACATAAATGTTTACAAAAACGCACAACAAAATTGACCAAAACTTCAAAAATATTTGATACAAACGCACAACAAAATTGACAAAAACGTCACAAATAAGTTGACAAAAAAGTCACAAAATTGCGACTAAAATGTCTCAACAAAGTTGACAAAAAGTCACAAAAAATTTTACACAAAACGCACAACAAAATTGACAAAAACGTCACAAATAAGTTTTAAAAAAGTCACAAAAATGTGACTAAAATGTTTCAACAAAGTTGACAAAAATGCACAACAAAATTGACCAAAACGTGACAAAAATTTGACACAACAAAATTGACAAAAACGTCACAAATAATTTGACACAAATCAGAACAAAATTGACAAAAACGTTACAAATAAGTTGACAAAAACGTCACAAAATGTGACTAAAATGTCTCAACAAAGTTGACAAAAACGCACAACAAAATTGACAAAAAGTTACATAAAAGTTTACAAAAACGCACAACAAAATTGACCAAAACTTAAAAAAAATTTGATACAAACGCACAACAAAATTGACAAAAACGTTACAAATAAGTTGACAAAAAAGTCACAAAATTGCGTCTAAAATGTCTCAACAAAGTTGACACAAACGCACAACAAAATTGACAAAAAGTTACAAAAAAGTTTACAAAACGTCACTAAAAAGTTGACAAAAATGTCACAAAATTGAAACTAAATTGTCTCAACAAAATTGACAAAAACGCACAACAAAATTGACCAAAACGTCACAAAAAATTTGACACAAATGCACAACAAAATTGACAAAAAAGTCACAAAATGCAACTGAAATGTCTCAACAAAGTTGACAAAAATGCACAACAAAATTGACCAAAACGTCACATAATTTGACACAAATCAGAACAAAATTGACAAAAACGTCACAAAAATGCGACTAAAATATCTCAACAAAGTTGACAAAAACGTCACAAAAAATTTGACACAAACGCACAACAAAATTGACAAAAACGTTACAAATACGTTGACAAAAACGTCACAAAATTGTGACAAATGTCTTAACAAAGTTGACAAAAACGCACAACAAAATTGACAAAAAGTTACATAAAAGTTTACAAAAACGAACAACAAAATTGACAAAAACGTCCCAAAAATGTGACTAAAATGTCTCAACAAAGTTGACAAAAATGCACAACAAAATTGACCAAAACGTGATAAAAAAATTTGACAAACGTATACAAAATTGACAAAAACGTTACAAATAAGTTAACAAAAAAGTCACAAAATTGCGACTAAAATGTCTCAAAGTTGACAAAAACGCACAACAAAATTGACAAAAAGTTACAAAAAAGTTTACAACACGTCACAAAAAAGTTGAGAAAAACGTCACAAAAATGCGACTAAAATGTCTCAACAAAGTTGACATAAAAGTTTACATAAACGCACAACAAAATTGACCAAAACGTCACAAAAAATTAGACACAAACGCTCAACAAAATTAACAAAAACGTTATGAATAAGTTGACAAAAACGTCACAAAAATGTGACTAAAATGTTTCAACAAAGTTGACAAAAATGCACAACAAAATTGACCAAAACGTGATAAAAATTTGACACAACAAAATTGACAAAAACGTCACAAATAATTTGACACAAATCAGAACAAAATTGACAAAAACGTCACAAAAATGCGACTAAAATATCTCAACAAAGTTGTAAAAAACGCACAACAAAATTGACCAAAACGTCAAATAATTTGACACAAATCAGAACAAAATTGACAAAAAGTTATAAAAAAAGTTTAAAAAAACGTCACAAAAAAGTTGACAAAAACGTCACAAAATTGCGACTAAAATGCCTCAACAAAGTTGACAAAAACGCACAACAAAATTGACCAAAATGTCACAAAAAATTTGACACAAACGCACAACAAAATTGACAAAAACGTTACAAATAAGTTGACAAAAAAAGTCACAAAAAATTTGACGCAAACGCACAACAAAATTGACAAAAAGTTACAAAAAAAGTTGACAAAAACGTCACAAAATGCGACTAAAATGTCCCAACAAAGTTGACAATTAAACACAAAAATGTAGACAAAAACGTCACAAAAAATTTGATACAAACGCACAACAAAATTGACAAAAACGTCACAAAAATGTGACTAAAATGTCTCAACAAAGTTGACATGAAAGTTTACATGAACGCACAACAAAATTGACAACAACGTTACAAATAATTTGACACAAATCAGAACAAAATTGACAAAAACATCTCAAAGTTGACAAAAACATCACAAAAAATTCGACACAAACGCACACCAAAATTGACAAAAAGTTACAAAAAAAGTTTAAAACAACGTCACAAAAAAGTTGACAAAAACGTCACAAAATTGCGACTAAAATGTCTCAACAAAGTTGACAAAAACGCACAACAAAATTGACAAAAACGTCAAAAAAATTTGATACAAACGCACAACAAAATTGACAAAAACGTTACAAATAAGTTGACAAAAGTCACAAAAATGTGACTAAAATGTCTCAACAAAGTTGACAAAAATGCAAAACAAAATTGACCAAAACGTCACAAAAATGCGACTAAAATATCTCAACAATGTTGTTAAAAACGCACAAAAAAGTTGACAAAAACGTCACAAAAAATTTGACACAAACGCACAACAAAATTGACAAAAACGTTACAAATAAGTTGACAAAAAAAGTCACAAAAAATTCGACACAAACGCACAACAAAATTGACAAAAAGTTACAAAAACAGTTTTAAAAAAAGTCACAAAAAAGTTGACAAAAACGTCACAAAATTGCAACTAAAATGTCTCAACAAAGTTGACAAAAACGCACAACAAAATTGACCAAAACCACAAAAAATTTGACACAAACGCACAACAAAATTGACAAAAACGTTACAAATAAGTTGACAAAAAAAGTCACAAAATTGCGACTAAAATTTCTCAACAAAGTTGACAAAAACGCACAACAAAATTGATAAAAAGTTATATAAAAGTTGACAAAAATGCACAACAAAATTGACCAAAACGTCACAAAAAATTTGACACAAACGCACAACAAAATTGACAAAAAGTTACAAAAAAGTTTACAAAAATGTCACAAAAATTGCGACTAAAATGTCTCAACAAAGTTGACAAAAATGCACAACAAAATTGACCAAAACGTCACAAAAAATTTTACACAAACTCACAACAAAATTGACAAAAAGTTACAAAAAAGTTGACAAAAACGTCTCAAAAATGCGACAAAAACATCTAAAAATAGGCAACAAAGAAGTTGACACAGACGCACAACAAAATTGACAAAAATGTTACAAAAAAGTTGACAAAAACGTCACAAAAATGTGACTAAAATATATCAACAAAGTTGACCAAAACGTCATAAAAAAGTTGACACAAACGCACCAAAAAATTGACAAAAAGTTGCAAAAAAAGTTTACAAAAACGTCATAAAAAAGTTGACAAAAACGTCACAAAAATGTGACTAAAATGTCTCAACAAAGTTGACAAAAACGCACAAAAAATTTGACAAAAACGTCTCAAAAATGCGACAAAAACATCTAAAAATATGCAACAAAGAAGTTGACACAGACACACAACAAAATTGACAAAAATGTTACAAAAAAGTCACAACATTTCCTACTAAAATGTCTCAAGAAATTTGACAAAAATGCACAAAAAAGTTGACAAAAACGTCACAAAAAGGCGACAAAAACATGTTAAAATAGGCAACAAAAAATTCGACACAAACACACAACAAAATTGACAAAAAGTTACAAAAACAGTTTTAAAAAAAGTCACAAAAAAGTTGACAAAAACGTCACAAAATTGCGACTAAAATGTCTCAACAAAGTTGACAAAAACGTCACAAAAAAGTTGACACAAACGCACCACAAAATTGACAAGTTACAAAAAAAGTTTACAAAAACGTCACAAAAAAGTTGACAAAAACGTCACAAAAATGTGACTAAAATGTCTCAACAAAGTTGACCAAAACGTCATAAAAAAGTTGACACAAACGCACAACAATATTGACAAAAAAGTTGACAAAGTCACAAAATTTCCTACTAAAATGTCTCAAGAAAGTTGACAAAAAAATTACAAAAAAGTTGACAAAAAAAGTCATAAAATTGCAACTAAAATGTCTCAACAAAGTTGACAAAAATGCACAACAAAATTGACAAACGTCACAAAAAATTTTACACAAACTCACAACAAAATTGATAAAAAGTTACAAAAAAGTTGACAAAAACGTCACAAAAATGTGACTAAAATGTCTCAACAAAGTTGACAAAAACGTCACAAAAAAGTTGACACAAACGCACCACAAAATTGACAAGTTACAAAAAAAGTTTACAAAAACGTCACAAAAAAGTTGACAAAAACGTCACAAAAGTGTGACTAAAATGTCTCAACAAAGTTGACCAAAACGTCATAAAAAAGTGACACAAACGCACCACAAAATTGACAAAAAGTTACAAAAAAAGTTTACAAAAACATCTAAAAATAGGCAACAAAGAAGTTGACACAGACGCACAACAAAATTGACAAAAATGTTACAAAAAAGTCACAACATTTCCTACTAAAATGTCTCAAGAAATTTGACAAAAATGCACAAAAAAGTTGACAAAAACGTCACAAAAAGGCGACAAAAACATGTTAAAATAGGCAACAAAAAATTCGACACAAACGCACAACAAATTTGACAAAAAAGTCACAAAAAAGTTGACAAAAACGTCACAAAATTGCGACTAAAATGTCTCAACAAAGTTGACAAAAACGTTACAAAAAAGTTGACACAAACGCACCACAAAATTGACAAGTTACAAAAAAAGTTTACAAAAACGTCACAAAAAAGTTGACAAAAACGTCACAAAAATGTGACTAAAATGTCTCAACAAAGTTGACCAAAACGTCATAAAAAAGTGACCCAAACGCACCACAAAATTGACAAAAAGTTACAAAAAAAGTTTACAAAAACATCTAAAAATAGGCAACAAAGAAGTTGACACAGACGCACAACAAAATTGACAAAAATGTTACAAAAAAGTTGACAAAAAAGTCACAACATTTCCTACTAAAATGTCTCAAGAAATTTGACAAAAATGCACAAAAAAGTTGACAAAAACGTCATAAAATTGCGACTAAAATGTCTCAAAGTTGACAAAAACGCACAACAAAATTAACAAAAAAGTCACAAAATTGCGACTAAAATTTCTCAGTTGACAAAAACGTCACAAAAAATGACACAAACGCACAATAAAATTGACAAAGTTACAAAAAAGTTTACAAAACGTCACAAAAAAGTTGACAAAAACGTCACAAAAATGCGACTAAAATGTCTCAACAAAGTTGACATAAAAGTTTACATGAACGCACAACAAAATTGACCAAAACGTCACAAAATATTTGACACAAACGCACAACAAAATTGACAAAAACGTAACAAATAAGTTGACAAAAACGTCACAAAAATGCGACTAAAATATCTCAACAAAGTTGTCAAAAACGCACAACAAAATTGACAAAAACGTCACAAATAATTTGACACAAACGCACAACAAAATTGACAAAAAGTTACAAATTAGTTGACAAAAACGTCACAAAATGTGCTTAAAATGTCTCAATAAAGTTGACAAAAACGTCACAAAATGTGCTTAAAATGTCTCAATAAAGTTGACAAAAACGCACAACAAAATTGACATAAAGTTACATAAAAGTTTACAAAAACGCACAACAAAATTGACAAAACGTTACAAATACGTTTACAAAACGTCACAAAAATGCGACTAAAATGTCTCAACAAAGTTGACATAAAAGTTTACAAAAACGCACAACAAAATTGACAAAAAGTGACAAAGATGTAACAAAAACGCACAAAAATGCGACTAAAATGTCTCAACAAAGTTGACAAAAACGCACAACAAAATTGACAAAAGCTTCAAAAAAATTTGATACAAACGCACAACAAAATTGACAAAAATGTTACAAATAAGTTGACAAAAAAGTCACAAAATTGCCACTAAAATTTCTCAACAAAGTAGACAAAAACGTCACAAAAAATTTGACACAAACGCTCAACAAAATTGACAAAAACGTTACAAATAAGTTGACAAAACGTCACTAAAAAGTTGACAAAAATGTCACAAAAAATTTGACAAAAACGTCACAAATGGCAACTAAAATGTCTCAACAAAGTTGACAAAAGTTTAAAAAACGCACAACAAAATTGACAAAAACGTCACAAAAATTTGATACAAACGCACAACAAAATTGACAAAAACGTTACAAATAAGTTGACAAAAAGTCAAAAAATTGCGACTAAAATGTCTCAACAAATGACAAAAACGCACAACAAAATTGACAAAAACGTCAAATAATTTGACACAAATCAAAACAAAATTGACAAAAACGTCACAAAAATGCGACTAAAATATCTCAACAAAGTTGAGAAAAAAGCACAAAAATGTCGACAAAAACGTCACAAAAAATTTGATACAAACGCACAACAAAATTGACAAAAACGTTACAAATAAGTTGACAAAAAAAGTCACAAAATTGCGACTAAAATGTCTCAAAGTTGACAAAAACGCACAACAAAATTGACAAAAAGTTACATTAAAGTTTACAAAAACGCACAACAAAATTAACAAAAACGTCACAAAAATGTGAATAAAATGTCAAAGTTGACAAAAATGCACAACAAAATTGACACAAACGCAAAAGAAAATTGACAAAAACGTTACAAATAAGTTAACAACAACGTCACAAAATTGCGACTAAAATGTCTCAACAAAGTTGACAAAAACGCACAACAAAATTGACAAACGTCACAAATATTTTGACACAAATCAGAACAAAATTGACAAAAACGTCACAAAAATGCGACTAAAATATCTCAACAAAGTTGTCAAAAACGCACAAAAAAGTTGACAAAAACGTCACAAAATGCGACTAAAATGTCCCAACAAAGTTGACAAAAAAGCACAAAAATGTCGACAAAAAACGTCACAAAAAATTTGATAAAAACGCACAACAAAATTGACAAAAACGTTACAAATAAGTTGACAAAAAAAATCACAAAATTGCGACTAAAATGTCTCAAAGTTGACAAAAACGCACAAAAAAGTTGACAAAAACGTCACAAAAAAGTTGACAAAAACGTCACAAAATTGCGACTAAAATGTCTCAACAAATGACAAAAACGCACAACAAAATTGACAAAAACATTACAAATAAGTTGATAAAAAAGTCACAAAATTGCGACAAAAATGTCTCAACAAAATTGACAAAAACGCACAACAAAATTGACAAAAACGTCACAAAAAATTTGACAAAAACGTCACAAAAAAGTTGACAAAAACGTCACAAAATTGCGACTAAAATGTCTCAACAAATGACAAAAACGCACAACAAAATTGACAAAAACGTCACAAAAAATTTGACACAAACTCACAACAAAATTGACCAAAATGTCACAAAAAATTTGAAACAAACGCACAACAAAATTGACAAAAACGTCACAAAAATGTGACTAAAATGTCTCAAAGTTGACACAAACGCACAACAAAATTGACAAAAAAAGTTTAAAAAAACGTCACAATAAGTTTACAAAAACGTCACAAAATTGCGACTAAAATGTCTCAACAAAGTTGACATAAAAGTTTACTAAAACGCACAACAAAATTGACAAAAACGTCAAAAAAATGCGACTAAAATGTCTCAACAAAGTTGACAAAAATGCACAACAAAATTGACCAAAACGTCACAAAAAATTTGACACAAACGCACAACAAAATTGACAAAAACGTTACAAATAAGTTGACAAAAGTCACAAAAATGTGACTAAAATGTCTCAACAAAGTTGACATAAAAGTTTACAAAAACGCACAACAAAATTGACCAAAACGTTACAAATAAGTTGACAAAAGTCACAAAAATGTGACTAAAATGTCTCAACAAAGTTGACAAAAAAGCACAACAAAATTGATAAAAAGTTACAAAAAAGTTTACAAAAACGTCACAAAAAAAGTTGACAAAAAAGTCACAAAATTGCGATTAAAATGTCTAAACAAAGTTGACAAAAAAGCACAAAAAAGTTTACAAAAACGTCTCAAAATTGCGACAAAAACATCTAAAAATAGGCAACAAAGAAGTTGACACAGACGCACAACAAAATTGACAAAAATGTTACAAAAAAGTTGACAAAAAATTCATAAAATTGCGACTAAAATGAATCAACAAAGTTGACAAAAATGCACAACAAAATTGACCAAAACGTCACAAAAAATTTGACAGAAACGCACAACAAAATTGACAAAAAGTTACAATAAAGTTGACAAAAAAAGTCATAAAATTCCGACTAAAATGACTCAACAAAGTTGACAAAAATGCACAACAAAATTGACCAAAATGTTACAAAAAAGTTTAAAAAAAAAGTTGACAAAAACGTCACAAAAATGTGACTAAAATGTTTCAACAAAGTTGACAAAAACGCACAAAAAATTTGAAAAAAAGTCACAAAAGGCGACAAAAACCTCTAAAAAATAGGCAACAAAAAAGTTGACACAAACGCACAACAAAATTGACAAAAATCTTACAAATAAGTTGACAAAAAAGTCACAAAGTTGACAACAACGCACAACAAATTTGACCAAAACGTCACAAAAAATTTGACACAAACTCACAACAAAATTGATAAAAAGTTACAAAAAAAGTTGACAAAAACGTCACAAAAATGTGACTAAAATGTCTCAACAAAGTTGACAAAAACGTCATAAAAAAGTGACACAAACGCACCACAAAATTGACAAGTTACAAAAAAGTTTACAAAAACGTCACCAAAAAGTTGACAAAAACGTCACAAAAATGTGACTAAAATGTCTCAACAAAGTTGACCAAAACGTCATAAAAAAGTGACAAACGCACCACAAAATTGACAAAAAAAGTTTACAAAAACGTCACAAAAATGTGACTAAAATGTTTCAACAAAGTTGACAAAAACGCACAAAAAATTTGAAAAAAACCTTACAAATAAGTTGACAAAAAAGTCACAAAGTTGACATCAACGCACAACAAATTTGACCAAAACGTCACAAAAAATTTGACACAAACGCACAACAAAATTGACAAAAACCTTACAAATAAGTTGACAAAAAAGTCACAAAATTGCGACTAAAATGCCTCAACAAAGTTGACAAAAACGCACAACAAAATTGACCAAAATGTTACAAAAAAGTTTACTGAAACGTCACAAAAAAGTTGACCAAAACGTCACAAAAAATTTTACACAAACTCACAACAAAATTGATAAAAAGTTACAAAAAAGTTGACAAAAACGTCACAAAAAGGCGACAAAAACATGTTAAAATAGGCAAAAAAAAGCTGACACAAACGCACAACAAAATTGACGTTACAAAAAAGTTTACAAAAACGTCACAAAAAGGCGACAAAAACATGTTAAAATAGGCAACAAAAAAGTTGACACAAACGCATAACAATATTGACAAAAAAATTACAAAAAAGTTGACAAAAAAAGTCATAAAATTGCGACTAAATTGTCTCAACAAAGTTGACAAAAATGCACAACAAAATTGACCAAAACGTCACAAAATTTTTTTACAAGAACTCACAACAAAATTGATAAAAAGTTACAAAACAGTTGACGAAAACGTCACAAAAATGTGACTAAAATGTCTCAACAAAGTTGACAAAAACGTCACAAAAAAGTTGACTAAAACGTCACAAAATTGTTTACACAAACGCACAACAAAATTGATAAAAAGTTACAAAAAAGTTGACAAAAACGTCACAAAAATGTGACTAAAATGTCTCAACAAAGTTGACCAAAACGTCACAAAAAAGTTGACAAAAACGTCACAAAAATGTGACTAAAATGTCTCAAAGTTGACCAAAACGTCATAAAAAAGTGACAAAAGCACAACAAAATTGATAAAAAGTTACAAAAAAGTTGACAAAAACGTCACAAAAATGTGACTAAAATGTCTCAACAAAGTTGACCAAAACGTCATAAAAAAGTGACACAAACGCACCACAAAATTGACAAAAAGTTACAAAAAAGTTGACAAAAACGTCTCAAAATTGCGACAAAAACATCTAAAAATAGGCAACAAAGAAGTTGACACAGACGCACAACAAAATTGACAAAAATGTTACAAAAAAGTTGACAAAAACGTCACAAAAAGGCGACAAAAACATCTAAAAATAGGCAACAAAGAAGTTGACACAGACGCACAACAATATTGACAAAAAAATTACAAAAAAGTTGACAAAAGTCCCTACTAAAATGTCTCAAGAAAGTTGACAAAAATGCACAAAAAGGCGACAAACATGTTAAAATAGGCAACAAAAAAGTTGACACAAACGCACAACAATATTGACAAAAAAATTACAAAAAAGTTGACAAAAAAGTCACAAAATTTCCTACTAAAATGTCTCAAAGTTGACAAAAATGCACAAAAAAGTTGACAAAAAAGTCACAAAAATGTGACTAAAATGTCTCAACAAAGTTGACAAAAACGCACAAAAAATTTGACAAAAACGTCTCAAAAATGCGACAAAAACATCTAAAAATAGGCAACAAAGAAGTTGACACAGACGCACAACAAAATTGACTAAACCGTTACAAATGAGTTGACAAAAAAGTCACAAAAATGTGACTAAAATGTCTCAAAAAATTTTACACAAACGCACCACAAAATTGATAAAAAGTTACAAAAAAGTTGACAAAAACGTCACAAAAATGTGACTAAAATGTCTCAAAGTTGACCAAAACGTCACAAAAATTTTTACACAAACGCACAACAAAATTGATAAAAAGTTACAAAAAAGTTGACAAAAACGTCACAAAAATGTGAATAAAATGTCCCAACAAAGTTGACAAAAACGTCACAAAAAAGTTGACACAAACGCACCACAAAATTGACAAGTTACAAAAAAGTTTACAAAAACGTCACAAAAATGTGACAAATTGTCTCAAAGTTGACCAAAACGTCACAAAAATTTTTACACAAACGCACAAAAAAATTGATAAAAAGTTACAAAAAAGTGACTAAAATGTATCAACAAAGTTGACCAAAACGTCATAAAAAAGTTGACACAAACGCACCACAAAATTGACAAAAAGTTACAAAAAAAGTTTACAAAAACGTCTCAACAAAGTTGACAGAAACGCACAAAAAATTTGACAAAAACATCTCAAAAATGCGACAAAAACATCTAAAAATAGGCAACAAAGAAGTTGACACAGACGCACAACAAATTTGACAAAAGTGCACAAAAAAGTTTACAAAAACGTCACAAAAAAGTTGACAAAAACGTCACAAAAATGTGACTAAAATGTCTCAAAGTTGACCAAAACGTCACAAAAATTTTTACACAAACGCACAACAAAATTGATAAAAAGTTACAAAAAAGTTGACAAAAAAGTCACATTTCCTACTAAAATGTCTCAAGAAATTTGACAAAAATGCACAAAAAAGTTGACAAAAACGTCACAAAAAGGCGACAAAAACATGTTAAAATAGGCAACAAAAAAAGTTGACACAAACGCACAACAATATTGACAAAAAAATTACAAAAAAGTTGACAGTCACAAAATTTCCTACTAAAATGTCTCAAGAAAGTTGACAAAAATGCACAAAAAAGTTGACAAAAACGTCACAAAAAGGCGACAAAAACATGTTAAAATAGGCAACAAAAAAGTTGACACAAACGCACAACAATATTGACAAAAAAATTACAAAAAAGTTGACAAAAAAAGTCATAAAATTGCGACTAAAATGTCTCAAAGTTGACAAAAATGCACAACAAAATTGACCAAAACGTCACAAAAAATTTTACACAAACGTCACAAAAATGTGACTAAAATGTCTCAACAAAGTTGACCAAAACGTCATAAAAATGTGACACAAACGCACCACAAAATTGACAAAAAGTTACAAAAAAAGTTTACAACAAAGTTACAAAAAAAGTTGACAAAAACGTCACAAAAATGTGACTAAAATGTCTCAACAAAGTTGACAAAAACGCACCAAAAATTTGACAAAAACGTCTCAAAAATGCGACAAAAACATCTAAAAATAGGCAACAAAGAAGTTGACACAGACGCACAACAAAATTGACAAAAATGTTACAAAAAAGTTGACAAAAACGTCACAAAAATGTGACTAAAATGTATCAACAAAGTTGACCAAAACGTCACAAAATTGTTTACACAAACGCACCACAAAATTGACAAAAAGTTACAAAAAAAGTTTACAAAAACGTCACAAAAATGTGACTAAAATGTATCAACAAAGTTGACCAAAACGTCACAAAATTGTTTACACAGACGCACAACAAAATTGACAAAAATGTTACAAAAAAGTTACATTTCCTACTAAAATGTCTCAAGAAATTTGACAAAAATGCACAAAAAAGTTGACAAAAACGTCACAAATTTTTTTTACAAGAACTCACAACAAAATTGATAAAAAGTTACAAAACAGTTGACGAAAACGTCACAAAAATGTGACTAAAATGTCTCAACAAAGTTGACAAAAACGTCACAAAAAAGTTGACTAAAACGTCACAAAATTGTTTACACAAACGCACAACAAAATTGATAAAAAGTTACAAAAAAGTTGACAAAAACGTCACAAAAATGTGACTAAAATGTCTCAAAGTTGACCAAAACGTCATAAAAAAGTGACAAAAGCACAACAAAATTGATAAAAAGTTACAAAAAAGGCGACAAAAACATGTTAAAATAGGCAAAAAAAAGCTGACACAAACGCACAACAAAATTGACGTTACAAAAAAGTTTACAAAAACGTCACAAAAAAATTGACACAAACGCAAAACAAAATTGACAAAAAGTTACAACAAAGTTGATAAAAACGCACAAAAATGTGACTAAAATGTCTCAACAGTTGACCAAAACGTCATAAAAAAAGTTGACACAAACGCACCACAAAATTGACAAAAAGTTACAAAAAAGTTTACAAAAACGTCACAAAAAAGTCGACAAAAAAGTCACAAAATTTCCTACTAAAATGTCTCAAGAAATTTGACAAAAATGCACAAAAAAGTTGACAAAAACGTCACAAAAAGGCGACAAAAACATGTTAAAATAGGCAACAAAAAAGCTGACACAAACGCACAACAATATTGACAAAAAGTTACAAAAAAGTTTACAAAACGTCACAAAAATGAGACTAAAATGTCTCAACAAAGTTGACATAAAAGTTTACTAAAACGCACAACAAAATTGACAAAAACGTCAAAAAAATGCGACTAAAATGTCTCAACAAAGTTGACAAAAATGCACAATAAAATTGACCAAAACGTCACAATTTGACACAAACGCACAACAAAATTGACAAAAATGTCACAAAAATACGACTAAAATATCTCAACAAAGTTGTCAAAAACGTCACAAAAAATTTGATACAAACGCACAACAAAATTGACAAAAACGTCACAAAAAAGTTTACAAAAACGCACAACAAAATTGACCAAAACGTTACAAAAAAGTTTACAGAAACGTCACAAAAAAGTTGACAAAAACGTCATAAAATTGAGACTAAAATGTCTTGACAAAAATGCACAACAAAATTGACCAAAACGTCACAAAAATTTTTACACAAACGCACAACAAAATTGATAAAAAGTTACAAAAAAGTTGACAAAAACGTCACAAAAAAAGTTGACAAAAACGTCACAAAAATGTGACTAAAATGTCTCAAAAAAGTTGACAAACGCAAAACAAAATTGAAAAAAACGTTACAAAAAAGTTGACAAAAAAGTCACAAAAATGCGACAAAAACATCTAAAAATAGGCAACAAAAAAGTTGACACAGACGCACAACAAAATTGACAAAAATGTTTCAAAAAAGTTGACAAAAAAGTCAAAATTTCCTACTAAAATGTCTCGAGAAATTTGACAAAAATGCACAAAAAAGTTGACAAAAACATGTTACAATAGGCAACAAAAAAGCTGATACAAACGCACAACAAAATTGACAACAACGTTACAAAAAAGTTGACAAAAAAGTCACAAAATTGCGATTAAAATGTCTAAACAAAGTTGACAAAGCACAAAAAAGTTGACAAAAACGTCACAAAAAGGCGACAAAAACATGTTAAAATAGGCAACAAAAAAAGTTGACACAAACGCACAACAAAATTGACCAAAACGTCACAAAAATTTTTACACAAACTCACAACAAAATTGATAAAAAGTTACAAAAAAGTTGACAAAAACGTCACAAAAATGTGACTAAAATGTCTCAACAAAGATGACCAAAACGTCATAAAAAAGTTGACAACAAACGCACCACAAAATTGACAAGTTACAAAAAAGTTGACAAAAACGTCACAAAAAAGTTGACAAAAACGTCACAAAAATGTGACTAAAATGTCTCAACAAAGTTGACCAAACGTCATAAAAAAGTGACACAAACGCACCACAAAATTGACAAAAAGTTACAAAAAAAGTTTACATAAACGTCACAAAAATGTGACTAAAATGTCTCAACAAAGTTGACAAAAACGCACAAAAAAGTTTACAAAACGTCACAAAAAAGTTGACAAAAATGTCACAAAATTTAAATTAAATTGTCTCAAAGTTGACAAAAACGCACAACAAAATTTACAAAAAGTTACATAAAAGTTTACAAAAACGCACAACAAAATTGACCAAAACGTCACAAAACATTTGACACAAATCAGAACAAAATTGACAAAAACGTCACAAAAATGCGACTAAAATATCTCAACAAAGTTGTCAAAAACGCACAACAAAATTTACCAAAACGTGATAAAAAATTCGACACAAACGCACAACAAAATTGACAAAAACGTTACAAATAAGTTAACAAAAAAGTCACAAAATTGCGACTAAAATGTCTCAGAGTTGACAAAAATGCACAAAAAAGTTGACAAAAACATGTTAAAATAGGCAACAAAAAAGCTGATACAAACGCACAACAAAATTGACCAAAACGTCACAAAAATGTTTACACAAACTCACAACAAAATTGATAAAAAGTTACAAAAAAGTTGACGAAAACGTCTCAAAAGTGTGACTAAAATGTCTCAACAAAGATGACAAAAACGTCACAAAAAAGTTGACAACAAACGCACCACAAAATTGACAAGTTACAAAAAAGTTTACAAAAACGTCACAAAAATGTGACTAAAATGTCTCAACAAAGTTGACCAAAACGTCATAAAAAAGTTGACACAAATGCACCACAAAATTGACAAAAAGTTACAAAAAAGTTGACGAAAACGTCTCAAAAATGTGACTAAAATGTCTCAACAAAGATGACAAAAACGTCACAAAAAAGTTGACAACAAACGCACCACAAAATTGACCAGTTACAAAAAAGTTGACAAAAACGTCACAAAAATGTGACTAAAATGTCTAAACAAAGTTGACCAAACGTCATAAAAAAGTGACACAAACGCACCACAAAATTGACAAAAAGTTACAAAAAAAGTTTACATAAACGTCACAAAAATGTGACTAAAATGTCTCAACAAAGTTGACAAAAACGCACAAAAAATTTGACAAAAAGGTCTCAAAAATGCAACAAAAACATCTAAAAATAGGCAACAAAAATTTGACACAGACGCTCAACAAAATTAGCAAAAACGTTATGAATAAGTTGACAAAAACGTCACAAAAATGTGACTAAAATTTTTCAACAAAGTTGACAAAAATGCACAACAAAATTGACCAAAACGTGACAAATATTTGACACAAACGCACAACAAAATTGACAAAAACGTTACAAATAAGTTGACAAAAACGTCACAAAAAATTTGACAAACGCACAACAAAATTGACAAAACCGTTACAAATGAATTGACAAAAAAGTCACAAAATTGCAAATGAAATGTCTCAACAAAGTTGACAAAAACGCACAAAAAAGTTTACAAAACGTCACAAAAAAGTTGACAAAAATGTTACAAAATTTAAATTAAATTGTCTCAACAAAGTTGACAAAAACGCACAACAAAATTTACAAAAAGTTACATAAAAGTTTACAAAAACGCACAACAAAATTGACCAAAACGTCAAAAAAATTTGATACAAACACAACAAAATTGATAAAAACGTTACAAATAAGTTGACAAATAAGTCACAAAATTGCGACTAAAATGTCTCAACAAAGTTGTCAAAAACGCACAACAAAATTTACCAAAACGTGATAAAAAATTCGACACAAACGCACAACAAAATTGACCAAAACGTCACAAAACATTTGACACAAATCAGAACAAAATTGACAAAAACGTCACAAAAATGCGACTAAAATATCTCAACAAAGTTGTCAAAAACGCACAACAAAATTTACCAAAACGTGATAAAAAGTTCGACACAAACGCACAACAAAATTGACAAAAACGTTACAAATAAGTTAACAAAAAAGTCACAAAATTGCGACTAAAATGTCTCAGTTGACAAAAACGCACAAAAAAGTTGACAAAAACTTCACAAAAAATGACAAACGCACAATAAAATTGACAAAGTTACAAAAAAGTTTACAAAACGTCACAAAAAAGTTGACAAAAACGTCACAAAAATGCGACTAAAATGTCTCAACAAAGTTGACATAAAAGTTTACATGAACGCACAACAAAATTGACCAAAACGTCACAAAATATTTGACAAAAACGCACAACAAAATTGACAAAAACGTTACAAATAAGTTGACAAGTCACAAAATTGCGACTAAAATGTCTCAACAAAGTTGACAAAAATGCACAACAAAGTTGACAAAAACTCACACAAAAAGGTTGACAAAAATGTCACAACAAATTTTACAAAAAGTTACATAAAAGTTTACAAAAATGCACAACAAAATTGACCAAAGTGTCAAAATTTGATACAAACGCACACAAAAGGTTGACAAAAACGTCTCAAAAATGTGACTAAAATGTCTCAACAAAGTTGACAAAAACGTCACAAAAGGGCAACAAAAACATCTAAAAATAGGCAACAAAAAAAGTTGACACAAACGCACAACAAAATTGACAAAAACCTTACAAATAAGTTGACAGAAAAAGTCACAAAATTGCGACTAAAATGCCTCAACAAAGTTGACAAAAACGCACAACAAAATTGACCAAAACGTTACAAAAAAGTTTACAGAAACGTCATAAAAAAGTTGACAAAAATCTCTAAAAATAGGCAACAAAAAAGTTGACACAAACGCACAACAATATTTACAAAATAATTACAAAAAAGTTGACAAAAAAGTCATAAAATTGCGACTAAAATGTCTCAACAAAGTTGACAAAAACGCACAACAAAAGTGACCAAAACGTCACAAAAAATTTTACACAAACGCACAACAAAATTGATAGTTACAAAAAAGTTGACAAAAACGTCACAAAAAAGTTGACACAAACGCACAACAAAATTGACAACGTTACAAAAAAGTTGACAAAAAAGTCACAAAATTGCGACTAAAATGTCTCAACAAAGTTGACAAAAAAGCACAAAAAAGTTGACCAAAACGTCACAAAAATTTTGACAAAAACGCACAACAAAATTGACAAAAACCTTACAAATAAGTTGACAAAAAAGTCACAAAGTTGACAACAACGCACAACAAATTTGACCAAAACGTCACAAAAAAATTGACACAAACGCACAACAAAATTGACAAAAATGTTACAAAAAAGTTTACAGAAACACATCACAAAAAAGTTGACAAAAACGTCACAAAATTGCGACTAAAATGCCTCAACAAAGTTGACAAAAACGCACAAAAAATTTGACAAAAACGTCTCAAATGCGACAAAAACATCTAAAAATAGGCAACAAAGAAGTTGACACAGACGCACAACAAAATTGACAAAAATGTTTCAAAAAAGTTGACAAAAAAGTCACAACATTTCCTACTAAAATGTCTCAAGAAATTTGACAAAAATACACAAAAAAGTTGACAAAAACGTCACAAAAAGGCGACAAAAACATGTTAAAATAGGCAACAAAAAAGCTGACACAAACGCACAACAATATTGACAATAAAAATTACAAAAAAGTTGACAAAAACGTCACAAAAATGCGACTAAAATATCTCAACAAAGTTGTCAAAAACGCACAACAAAATTTACCAAAACGTGATAAAAAGTTCGACACAAACGCACAACAAAATTGACAAAAACGTTACAAATAAGTTAACAAAAAAGTCACAAAATTGCGACTAAAATGTCTCAGAGTTGACAAAAACGCACAAAAAAGTTGACAAAAACTTCACAAAAAATGACACAAACGCACAATAAAATTGACAAAGTTACAAAAAAGTTTACAAAACGTCACAAAAAAGTTGACAAAAACGTCACAAAAATGCGACTAAAATGTCTCAACAAAGTTGACATAAAAGTTTACATGAACGCACAACAAAATTGACCAAAACGTCACAAAATATTTGACAAAAACGCACAACAAAATTGACAAAAACGTTACAAATAAGTTGACAAGTCACAAAATTGCGACTAAAATGTCTCAACAAAGTTGACAAAAATGCACAACAAAGTTGACAAAAACTCACACAAAAAGGTTGACAAAAATGTCACAACAAATTTTACACAAACGCACAACAAAATTGACAAAACCGTTACAAATGAATTGACAAAAAAGTCACAAAATTGCAAATAAAATGTCTCAACAAAGTTGACAAAAACGCACAACAAAATTTACAAAAAGTTACATAAAAGTTTACAAAAATGCACAACAAAATTGACCAAAGTGTCAAAATTTGATACAAACGCACACAAAAGGTTGACAAAAACGTCTCAAAAATGTGACTAAAATGTCTCAACAAAGTTGACAAAAACGTCACAAAAGGGCAACAAAAACATCTAAAAATAGGCAACAAAAAAAGTTGACACAAACGCACAACAAAATTGACAAACGTTACAAAAAGTTGACAAAAACATGTTAAAATAGGCAACAAAAAAGTTGACACAAACGCACAAAAAATTTGACCAAAACGTCACAAAAAATTTGACACAAACGCACAACAAAATTGACAAAAACCTTACAAATAAGTTGACAGAAAAAGTCACAAAATTGCGACTAAAATGCCTCAACAAAGTTGACAAAAACGCACAACAAAATTGACCAAAACGTTACAAAAAAGTTTACAGAAACGTCATAAAAAAGTTGACAAAAATCTCTAAAAATAGGCAACAAAAAAGTTGACACAAACGCACAACAATATTTACAAAATAATTACAAAAAAGTTGACAAAAAAGTCACAAAATTGCGACTAAAATGTCTCAACAAAGTTGACAAAAAAGCACAAAAAAGTTGACCAAAACGTCACAAAATTGCGACTAAAATGTCTCAACAAAGTTGACAAAAAAGCACAAAAAAGTTGACACAAACGCACAACAAAATTGACAAAAACCTTACAAATAAGTTGACAAAAAAGTCACAAAGTTGACAACAACGCACAACAAATTTGACCAAAACGTCACAAAAAAATTGACACAAACGCACAACAAAATTGACAAAAATGTTACAAAAAAGTTTACAGAAACACATCACAAAAAAGTTGACAAAAACGTCACAAAATTGCGACTAAAATGCCTCAACAAAGTTGACAAAAACGCACAAAAAATTTGACAGAAACGTCTCAAATGCGACAAAAACATCTAAAAATAGGCAACAAAGAAGTTGACACAGACGCACAACAAAATTGACAAAAATGTTTCAAAAAAGTTGACAAAAAAGTCACAACATTTCCTACTAAAATGTCTCAAGAAATTTGACAAAAATACACAAAAAAGTTGACAAAAACGTCACAAAAAGGCGACAAAAACATGTTAAAATAGGCAACAAAAAAGCTGACACAAACGCACAACAATATTGACAATAAAAATTACAAAAAAGTTGACAAAAAAGTCATAAAATTGCGACTAAAATGTCTCAACAAAGTTGACAAAACGTCACGAAGAATTTCACACACACGCACAACAAAATTGATAAAACGTTACAACAAAGTTAACAAAAACGTCACAAAAAAGTTGACACAAAAGCACCACAAAATTGACAAAAATGTTACAAAAAGTCACAAAATTTCCTACTAAAATGTCTCAAGAAATTTGACAAAAATGTACAAAAAAGGCGACAAAAACATGTTAAAATAGGGAACAAAAAAGCTGACACAAACGCACAACAATATTGACATAAAAATTACAAAAAATTTGAAAAAAATCGCACAAAAAAAGTTGACAAAAATGTCACAAAAAGGCGACAAAAATATCTAAAAATAGGCAACAAAAAAGTTGACACAAACGCACAACAATATTGACAAAATTTTTTTAAAAAAGTTGACAAAAAAAGTCATAAAATTGCGACTAAAATGTCTCAACAAAGTTGACAAAAATGCACAACAAAATTGACCAAAACGTCACGAAGAATTTTACACGCACACCACAAAATTGACAAGTTACAAAAAAGTTGACAAAAACGTCACAAAAATGTGACTAAAATGTCTCAACAGTTGACCAAAACATCATAAATAAGTTGACACAAACGCACCACAAAATTGACAAAAAGTTACAAAAAAGTTGACAAAAACGTCTCAACAAAGTTGACAAAAACGTCACAAAAAAGTTGACACAAACGCACCACAAAATTGACAAGTTACAAAAAATTTGACAAAAACGTCTCAAAAATGCGACAAAAACATCTAAAAATAGGCAACAAAAACCTCTAAAAATAGGCAACAAAAACCTCTAAAAATAGGCAACAAAAAAGTTGACAAAAACGTCACGAATAAAAAGACAAAGACGTCTAAAAATAGGCAACAAAAAAAGTTGACAAAAACTTCTAAAAATAGGCAACAAAAAAGTTGACAAAAACGTCAAAAAATAGGCAACAAAAACGTCACAAAAAAGAGATAAAAAAATGTCTAAAAATAGGCAACAAAAAAGTTGACAAAAACTTCTAAAAATAGGCAACAAAAAAGTTGACAAAAACGTCAAAAAATAGGCAACAAAAACGTCACAAAAAAGCGACGTCTCAGAAATGGACAAAAACGTCAAAAAATAGGCAACAAAAAAGTTGACAAAAACGTCACGAAAAAAACGACACCAACGTCTCACAAAGGGACAAAAAAAAAGTCTAAAAATAGGCAACAAAAAAGTTGACAAAAACGTCTAAAAATAGGCAACAAAAAAGTTGACAAAAACGTCACGAATAAAAAGACAAAGACGTCTAAAAATAGGCAACAAAAAAAGTTGACAAACCCATCACAAAAAAAGTGACAACGTCTCAGAAAGGGACAAAGACGTCAAAAAATTGGCGACAAAAAAGTTGACAAAAACGTCTAAAAGTAGGCAACAAAAAAGCAACAAAAACGTCTAAAAATAGGCAACAAAAAAGTTGACATAAACATCTAAAAATAGGCAACAAAAAAGTTGACGTCACAAAAAAAGTGACAAAGACATCTAAAAATAGGGGAAAAAAAGTTGACAAAAACGTCTAAAAAAAGCGACAACAACGTCTCAGAAATGGACAAAAACATCTCACAAAAGGGACAAAAAAAGTCTAAAAATTGGCACCAAAAAAGTTGACAAAAACGTCACAAAAAAAGCAACAAAAACGTCTAAAAAATAGGCAACAAAAAAAGTTGAGAAAAACGTCACGAAAAAGAGAAAAAAACGTCTTAAAATAGGCAACAACAAAGTTGACAAAAACGTCACAAAAAAGGGACAAAAAAAAGTCTAAAAATTGGCACCAAAAAAGTTGACAAAAACGTCTAAAACTAGGCAACAAAAAAGTTGACAAAAACGTCTAAAAATAGGCAACAAAAAAGATGACAAAAACGTCACAAAAAAGCGACAAAAACGTCTAAAAATAGGCAACAAAAAAAGCTGACAAAAACATCACAAAAAAAGTGACGTCTCAGAAATGGACAAAAACGTCTCACACAGGGACAAAAAAAGTCTAAAAATAGGCAACAAAAAAGTTGACAAAAACGTCTAAAAATAGGCAACAATAAAGTTGACAAAAACGTCTAAAAATAGGCAACAAAAACGTCTAAAAATAGGCAACAAAAAAGTTGACAAAAACGTCTAAAAATAGGCAACAAAAAAGTTGACAAAAACGTCTAAAAATAGGCAACAAAAAAGTTGACAAAAAAAGTCTAAAAATAGGCAACAAAAAAGTTGACAAAAAAGTCTACAAATAAGCAACAAAAAAGTTGACAAAAAAGTCTACAAATAAGCAACAAAAAAGTTGACAAAAACGTCACAAAAATGCGACTAAAATGTCTCAACAAAGTTGACATAAAAGTTTACAAAAACGCACAACAAAATTGACCAAAACGTCACAAAAAATTTGACACAAACGCACAACAAAATTGACAAAAACGGTACAAATTAGTTGACAAAAAAAGTCACAAAATTGCGACTAAAATGTCTCAACAAAGTTGACAAAAACGCACAACAAAATTGACAAAAAGTTACATAAAAGTTTACAAAAACGCACAACAAAATTGACCAAAACGTCACAAAAAATTTGACACAAACGCACAACAAAATTGACAAAAACGGTACAAATTAGTTGACAAAAAAAGTCACTAAATTGCGACTAAAATGTTTCAACAAAGTTGACAAAAAAGCACAGCAAAATTGACACAAACGCACAACAAAATTGACAAAAACGTCACAAAATTGCGACTAAAATGTCTCAACAAAGTTGACAAGAAAGCACAACAAAATTGACAAAAAGTTACATAAAAGTTTACAAAAACGCACAACAAAATTGACAAAAAAGTTTACAAAAAGTCACAAAAAAGTTGACAAAAATGTCACAAAATTGAAACTAAATTGTCTCAACAAAGTTGACAAAAACGCACAACAAAATTGACAAAAAGTTACATAAAAGTTTACAAAAACGTACAACAAAATTGACCAAAACGTCAAAAAAATTTGATACAAACGCACAACAAAATTGACAAAAAGTTACAAAAAAGTTTACAAAACGTCACAAAAAAGTTGACAAAAATGTCACAAAATTGAAACTAAATTGTCTCAACAAAGTTGACAAAAACGGACAACAAAATTGACAAAAAGTTACATAAAAGTTGACAAAAATGTACAACAAAATTGACCAAAACGTCAAAAAAATTTGATACAAACGCACAACAAAATTGACAAAAATGTTACAAATAAGTTGACAAAAACGTCACAAAATTGCGACAAAAATGTCTCAACAAAGTTGACAAAAATGCACAACAAATTTGACAAAAACGTCACAAAAAAATTTGACACAAACGCACAACAAAGTTGACAAAAACGCACAACAAAATTGACAAAAAGTTACATAAGTTTACAAAAACGCACAACAAAATTGACCTAAACGTCAAAAAAATTTGATACAAATGCACAACAAAATTGACAAAAACGTTACAAATAAGTTGACAAAAACGTCACAAAATTGCGATTAAAATGTCTCAACAAAGTTGACAAAAATGCACAACAAAATTGACAAAAAGTTACAAAAAAGATTACAAAACGTCACAAAAAAGTTGACAAAAATGTCACAAAATTGAAACTAAATTGTCTCAACAAAGTTGACAAAAACGCACAACAAAATTGACCAAAACGTCACAAAAAATTTGACACAAAGGCACAACAAAATTGACAAAAATGTTACAAATAAGTTGACAAGTCACAAAATTGCGACTAAAATGTCTCAACAAAGTTGACAAAAATGCACAACAAAATTGACCAAAACGTCACAAAAAATTTGACACAAACGCACAACAAGGTTGACAAAAACTCACACAAAAAGGTTGACAAAAATGTCACAACAAATTTTACACAAACGCACAACAAAATTGATAAAAAGTTACAAAAAAAGTTTACAAAAACGTCACAAAAAAGGTGACAAAAACGTCACAAAAATGTGATTAAAATGTCTCAACAAAGTTGACACAGACGCACAACAAAATTGACAAAAATGTTACAAAAAGTCACAAAATTTCCTACTAAAATGTCTCAAGAAATTTGACAAAAATGTACAAAAAAGGCGACAAAAACATGTTAAAATAGGCAACAAAAAAGCTGACACAAACGCACAACAATATTGACAAAAAAATTACAAAAAAGTTGACAAAAAAGTCATAAAATTGCGACTAAAATGACTCAACAAAGTTGACAAAAATGCACAACAAAATTGACAAAAAGTTACAATAAAGTTTACAAAAACGTCACAAAAATGTGACTAAAATGTTTCAACAAAGTTGACAAAAACGCACAAAAAATTTGAAAAAAACGCACAAAAAAAGTTGACAAAAATGTCACAAAAAGGCGACAAAAATATCTAAAAATAGGCAACAAAAAAGTTGACACAAACGCACAACAATATTGACAAAATTTTTTTATAAAAGTTGACAAAAAAAGTCATAAAATTGCGACTAAAATGTCTCAACAAAGTTGACAAAAATGCACAACAAAATTGACCAAAACGTCACAAAGAATTTTACACAAACGCACCACAAAATTGACAAGTTACAAAAAAGTTGACAAAAACGTCACAAAAATGTGACTAAAATGTCTCAACAAAGTTGACAAAAACGTCACAAAAAAGTTGACACAAACGCACCACAAAATTGACAAGTTACAAAAAATTTGACAAAAAACGTCTCAAAAATGCGACAAAAACATCTAAAAATAGGCAACAAAAACCTCTAAAAATAGGCAACAAAAACCTCTAAAAATAGGCAACAAAAAAGTTGACAAAAACGTCACGAATAAAAAGACAAAGACGTCTAAAAATAGGCAACAAAAAAAGTTGACAAAAACGTCACGAAAAAGAGATAAAAAAAATGTCTAAAAATAGGCAACAAAAAAAGTTGACAAAAACATCACAAAAAAAGTGACAACGTCTCAGAAAGGGACAAAGACGTCAAAAAATTGGCGACAAAAAAGTTGACAAAAACGTCTAAAAGTAGGCAAAAAAAAAAGCAACAAAAACGTCTAAAAATAGGCAACAAAAAAAGTTGAGAAAAACGTCACGAAAAAGAGATAAAAAACGTCTTAAAATAGGCAACAAAAAAGTTGACAAATACATCACAAAAAATGTGACAACGTCTCAGAAAGGGACAAAGACGTCAAAAAATTGGCGACAAAAAAGTTGACAAAAACGTCTAAAAATAGGCAACAAAAAAGTTGACAAATACATCACTAAAAAAGTGACAACGTCTCAGAAAGGGACAAAAACGTCTAAAAATAGGCAACAAAAAAGTTGACAAAAACTTCTAAAAATAGGCAACAAAAAAGTTGACAAAAACGTCTAAAAATAGGCAACAAAAAAAGTTGACAAACCCATCACAAAAAAAGTGACAACGTCTCAGAAAGGGACAAAAACGTCTAAAAATAGGCAACAAAAAAGATGACAAAAACGTCACGAAAAAAATCGACAAAGACATCTAAAAATAGGGGAAAAAAAGTTGACAAAAACGTCTAAAAAAAGCGACAACAACGTCTCAGAAATGGACAAAAACATCTCACAAAAGGGACAAAAAAAGTCTAAAAATTGGCACCAAAAAAGTTGACAAAAACGTCACAAAAAAGCAACAAAAACGTCTAAAAAATAGGCAACAAAAAAAGTTGAGAAAAACGTCACAAAAAAGCGACAACAACGTCTCAGAAATGGACAAAAACGTCTAAAAATAGGCAACAAAAAAAGCAACAAAAACGTCTAAAAATAGGGGAAAAAAGTTGACAAAAACGTCTAAAAAAAGCGACAACGTCTCAGAAATGGACAAAAACATCTCACAAAAGGGACAAAAAAAAGTCTAAAAATTGGCACCAAAAAAGTTGACAAAAACGTCTAAAACTAGGCAACAAAAAAGATGACAAAAACGTCACAAAAAAAGTGACGTCTCAGAAATGGACAAAAACGTCTCACACAGGGACAAAAAAAGTCTAAAAATAGGCAACAAAAAAGTTGACAAAAACGTCTAAAAATAGGCAACAAAAAAGTTGACAAAAACGTCCAAAAATTGGCAACAAAAAAGTTGACAAAAACGTCACGAATAAAAAGACAAAGACGTCTAAAAATAGGCAACAAAAAAGTTGACAAAAACGTCTAAAAAAAGCGACAACGTCTCAGAAATGGACAAAAACGTCTAACACAGGGACAAAAAAGTCTAAAACTTGGCACCAAAAAAGTTGACAAAAACGTCACAAAAAAGCAACAAAAACGTCTAAAAATAGGCAACAATAAAGTTGACAAAAACGTCTAAAAATAGGCAACAAAAACGTCTAAAAATAGGCAACAAAAAAGTTGCCAAAAACGTCCAAAAATTGGCAACAAAAAAGTTGACAAAAACGTCACGAATAAAAAGACAAAGACGTCTAAAAATAGGCAAAAAAAAAAAGTTGACAAAAACGTCACGGAAAAGAGATAAAAAAAAACGTCTAAAAATAGGCAACAAAAAAAGTTGACAAAAACATCACAAAAAAAGTGACAACGTCTCAGAAATGGACAAAAACGTCAAAAAGTAGGCAACAAAAATGTCTAAAAATAGGCAACAAAAAAGTTGACAAAATCATCACAAAAAAGCAACAAAAACTTCTAAAAATAGGCAACAAAAAAGTTGACATAAACATCTAAAAATAGGCAACAAAAAAGTTGACGTCACAAAAAAAGTGACAACGTCTTAGAAAGGGACAAAAACGTCTCACAAAAGGGACAAAAACGTCTAAAAATAGGCAACAAAAAAGATGACAAAAACGTTGACAAAAAAGTTGACAAAATCACAAAAAAGCAACAAAAACTTCTAAAAATAGGCAACAAAAAAGTTGACAAAAACGTCTAAAAATAGGCAACAAAAACGTCTAAAAATAGGCAACAAAAAAGTTGACAAAAACGTCTAAAAATAGGCAACAAAAAAGTTGACAAAAACGTCTAAAAATAGGCAACAAAAAAGTTGACAAAAACGTCTAAAAATAGGCAACAAAAAAGTTGACAAAAAAAGTCTAAAAATAGGCAACAAAAAAGATGACAAAAACGTCACGAAACAAGCAAAAAAAAAAAGTCTACAAATAAGCAACAAAAAAGTTGACAAAAACGTCACAAAAAAGCTACAAAAACTTCTAAAAATAGGCAACAAAAAAAGTTGACAAAAACATCACAAAAATAGCTACAAAAAAGTTGACAAAAACGTCAAAAAAAAGCGACAACAATGTCTCAGAATTGGACAAAAACATCAAAAAATTGGCAAAAAAAAGTTGACAAAAACGTCACAAAAAAGCAACAAAAACGTCTAAAATAGGCAACAAAAAAGTTGACAAAAACGTCACAAAAAAGCTACAAAAACTTCTAAAAAAAGGCAACAAAAAAAGTTGACAAAAACATCTAAAAATAGCGACAACGTCTCAGAAAGGGAGAAAAACGTCACAAAAAAGCTACAAAAACTTCTAAAAAAAAGGCAACAAAAAAAGTTGACAAAACGTCTAAAAATAGGCAACAAAAAAGTTGACAAAAAAGTCAAAAAATAGGCAACAAAAAAAGATGACAAAAACGTCACGAAACAAGCAAAAAAAAAGTCTACAAATAAGCAACAAAAAAAGTTGACAAAAACGTCAAAAAAGCTACAAAAACTTCTAAAAAAAGGCAACAAAAAAAGTTGACAAAAACGCAAAACAATATTGACAAAACGTTACAAAAAAGTTGACAAAAATGTCTAAAAATAGGCAACAAAAAAGTTGACACAAAAGTTGACAAATAGTAACAAAAACATCACAAAAAAAGAGACAAAAACATCACAAAAAAAGTTGACAAAAACGTACAACATTGACAAAAACTTCACAAATAAGTAGATAAAAATGTCTAAAAATGACACAAAAGTTGAACACAACGTCACAAAAAATGTGACAAAAATCTCAGTAAAAGTTGAACAAATGGCTAAAGAGAGGCAACAGAAGAAGTTGACAAAAACGTGACAAAAAAAGATGAAAAAAAAGTCACAAAAAATGTAACAAAACGTCAAAAAAGTTGAAAGAAATGTATAAAAAGTGGCAACAAAAGAAGTTGACAAAAACGCCCAACAAAATTGACAAAAAATTACAAAAACGCGACTAAAATGTCTCAAGTTGACAAAAACGCACAACAACATTGACAAAAATGTCAAACAAGTTGACTAAAACTAAAAATGGCAACAAAAAAGTTGACAAAAACGCATTAAAAAGTTGACAAAAATGTCTAAAAAGAGGCAACAAAAAGTTGACAAAACGTCACAAAATAGTTGACAAAAACGCACAACAACATTGACAAAAACGTCACAAAAAAGTTGATAAAAATGTCTAAAAATAAAAAGTTGAAAAAATTGTCAAAAAAGTTGACAAAAATGTCTAAAAATAGAAAACAAAAAAGTTGACAAAAACGTCTAAAAATAGGCAACAAAAAAGTTGACAAAAACGTTACGAAAAAAGCGACAAAGACGTCTAAAAATAGGCAACACACTGGAAAAAAGGTCACTCCAAAAATAAGCAAAAAACAATAATTAATACAAGATATTTCTGCTTGTAATAAGCAAAAAAATCTGCCAATGGAACAAGTGAAAATTCTCGGTAAGATTTCTTGAAATAAAAGAAATAAGCCTTACTTCTCCTCAAAAGTAGCATCTTCTTTTTGTCATCCCGTTTGTTTCAAGTGTATTTAACTAATGTTTAGTTCTATAATTGTTACACTGTTCTAGATCTAAGTCCATCACCTACTTGAAATGAGATTAGAAACTGGCATTTTGAGACAAAATGTCTTGAAGTTTGCATTCCTGACTCGTGTTAGGCAGTGCTCTTTTGCCATAATAAGCCGTAATTTAACATCCTGTCATCATCTCAAGTGCATTTACCTTATTGTAAGCTCTACAAAAGTAATACTGTTCTAGATTCAAGACATTCACCTACTAGATTCAAGATATTAACTACTTCTTATAAAGACAGAAAAAATTAAAACTAGTCTTGCAGTTAACCAACTTTCTGTTTTATTTAAACAGCAAAAAGTCCCAGAGGACTGCATAAAAGGGAAACAGCATCATTTTCCTCAACATTTTGGCTCACAGTATTTATGGAACTGCAATATGAAAACACAGCAGAACACGCCAAATATGTGAGCGAGTTAAGGCCGGATCCAAACATCTGACCAATGTACCTCTCAATACACGTACCAAATCTGTGCTTTGCACAGGCACTCTCAAGGCATATAGACAAACTAGGCACACTAAAACTGCTCCACCTGTGACATTCATTCTTAATACAAATGCTTAATATTGTAACATTCAAATTAAAAGGTTCTGGCCTTACATGAACTAGTCTCTCAATACACCATTAACCATTGTTAACACCATCATTAAGGATGCACCATACTGGTGCATACTGGACTTTTTGCAGATATCAAATATGTTAATATTTTACAACTCAACTGGACAATGACCGATAGCGCTATGTTCACTTTTATCCCAACCTAACTGCTTAGTCAATTTACTCTTTCACAGTAGATGCGCCTAAATTAGTGACTATATCTGCTGGACAATTAGTTGTTTAAACTTAATAACTGAAAAGTTAAAATAAACTTAAACTAAAGCATAATCTGCACTGAATTGTGCAAACACACAAAAATATAACATCACAGAATAAAAAAAACACGGCATGTTGGCTAATATTGTCGTGCACCCCAAATTAACACTGGGCTAACTTAGCCAAATTCCGACCAAGAATCAAAAGCAGTGAACATGGACTGTAGTACCCTTGGAGGGAGAGAGGAAGTGCTATCCTACACTATATCTGACCACTGGTTTTATTGGCCAATAAAAGCTTTCCACTCAGCCATGCTCTTCTTGTAAGACAACGTGAGATCTCTCTCATGGATTTTGTCTAAGAGGACCTCTGTCTGTATGACTGAAAGCAGAGTGGCTACACACTTCGGATAAGTCAGGTGTAGGGTATAATAGTAGGCCATAAGGTATAAAGCACTCTCGGTAAGCTTGTCTTTTGGAAAGGTGGTTATTGGACGGACTGACTATCAGGACTGGGCAGGAGAGAGGGCGTTTCTTCAAGTAGGAATTGGGGTCTTCTGTTTCCTGTAACATAACAGACATCCTTCTGTCAGGATCATGCATAGAGGGTTGTTTACAAACATAACTTTACAAAGCAAAATTCTGACAAATGTTAACAGTACTGAGAAAGCTCCATCTGAAAGTGCTGTTTTTAACTATCCCCAATGCATTTACTGTTTACACACATCTAGCCTTCCAAAAGAACTAATAACCAAGGCTAGGCTAGTCTTGCTTGGTTATCATTAGTGATAAAACCTGCTACCATGTAATGCACCCATTTTTGTACATACCGTGACATAGCAAAGACATCTACCCAGTGAAAATTCTCTTTCTAAAAACAAATCTTTTAGGTGTCTTTGAAGGCTTAAAACATACAGTATGTGAATAGGAAATACATTGGGAGTCGTCAGGGGCAGCACCTTCAGTTATAATTTTTTCCGATACTGCAGTCAAAATGATCCCGCAACATTTTACACAGCTCACCTCGAGGACATGCACCAGAGCCTCGCTGGCATTTCGTACCCTCTTTGGAGGAGCAGACGTGGAGGGGATCAGTGATGGCAGCACACGTAGGAGCTCAAGAGCCTGTTCAGCTGTACAGGAAAAGATTTATTACTTAAACATTTTGACAAAGTGCACAAGGTCAAATCTGATCAAAAAGGTATACAACAGACACAATGCTTATATAAAAAAAAAATATTATTATAATAATTAAAAAAAAAAAAACATTCAGCAAATTCACATGCCTGAAGGTCCACCCTAAACCCTATTCACTAATAACACCAAAACAGCATTCCTTACCTTTGTCCATTCCCATTGGGGGTTTCAGCGCCTTTTTCCATACAACAAAAAACTGCACCTTCTGGCAGAAGTCATGCCATCTTCCCTTCAGTTCATCGATGAAGTTGGTATTATCCTTATCCAAAATGCGTTGAAGCTCCTACATCACCTATGAAATATCAAATATACCAATACAGACATTTGAATATATCATTTAAGAGAAAATTGGTATTTTAAACATCGTGTGTGATACCATGGTTTTAAATCATGCACAGTCAATAATGACTTACATGTCCAACATCCTTGAAACAAGGATATGCTTCTAGAACCTTCTCATGTCTGTCCTCCTCGCGAATGGTATTTGAATCAATGAATGCTCTTCTGGCTACAAATTCAAAATCCAAGAGATGAGAGACATCCTGGTGGTTTGGATTTTTTCTTTTATACAAAGTTTGTAGGGTCTTGTAGTGCTTGGCCAAGGTTGCTGGACTGTAGGTGTCTAGACTGTCAACATCTGCAGACTTGTTAGCTGTAAGACACAAAAATACATAATTAATATGCCTCAGTTTAAAAAAAAGTTCATCTCATGTTGTTGCATGACATTTTTTGTATAATAAATGCATGAGAACTATTTGCTCAAAACTCATATGGTCATGCAATCACATACAATTGCATGTAGGCACACAAGTACACCCCTACAAAGATGCGCACACCCCCACTACACACATGAGGCAGTTGGACAAACTCACCATCAGGACTGGAGAGGGCAGATGGTGCTTCTTCAGGTAGGCTTTGGGATCTTCTTTTTCCTTCAACACATAACCAACATATTTCTGATAGGATAATGTACTTTAAGGATCATTTCGGTATTTTGGAAGCAAAAATTACATTCAATTAAAAAGAGCAAAAATGACACTAATGAGACACATGGGTTTTAAATACATAACATTATTTGATATACTGGAAAGGTTACAGGAAGTATTGTTGCACAGTAGACCGATACTAAAAAGGTACTGCTGTACCCAGCTGTTCAAAATGATACAATACCAGATTTCTGTTAAAACTTAATTTCTACAATAATGTTAAAAAAATAATAAAACAGTACAAATGTAGTGCAAATACCTATCCCCTGATGTACATTTTAAAGCCGTTTACTTCTGTCATGTCAGGACAATCAGGTTTATTAGTTTATCTAAAATATAAATACCTCACAAGGGCAAATATGTAAATGCAAAGTTGAAACTCACCTTCTAACTCACTTTCTTTACTGTCTGAACCTGGGCTGCCACTTCCTTCTGTGGACCGATCTAGAATGATTGTTGAGTCACTTGAATCCATTTCATCTGTGTCTGTTGGCTGCTCAAGACGGCGCTTCTTTGTAGAGCTGCAAAGATTAGTCACTTAATCAATTAGTTGTCAACTACTAAATCAATCCATCTGACTTTATTTGTATAGCACTTTTCATACAAACAAAACGTAACACAAAGTGCTTTGTAATAAAAAGCAATATCCCCCACACACATCCAAAGCAATTACTTTGTAGTCAAACACTAAAATAAGAGCACTCATTAAAAACGGGAAGTGAGGAAACACTAGAGACAGATCACCCAGGACATTGACATGATTGATAATTTTTCTTCTTTTTTTTTCTCATGTCCAAATATGATTTAAGCTTCTCAAATGTGAATATTGTCTAGCTTCTTTAGTCCTCTATGACAGTGAAATTAATATCTTAAGGTTGTGGACCAAACAAGACTTTTGAGGACATGACCTTGGACTTTATATTGACAAGACAACTGATCAATTAAATTAATCTTGAAAATGATTAACATGGAGAATCTTTGATGAAAATAGTCATTAGTTACAGCTCACCTCTTTGAATGTCTCCCATCTGGAGTTCTTTTTTGGGGGGGATCTCACACATTGCAATCTTTTGTATGTGTGTGTACACAGTGACCTGCACAAGACATTTAATACAGTTTTCAAATCGCTACTAAAAATGTCCTACATGAAACAGTCATCAACTGGATGCATTTCACTTACCCATGTATGGAGGCCTTGGTCCTGCAGCATGGGGTAGTACAGTACTATTCTCTTTGCCATTGCTGTAATTTCTGGCTTTGATGGGTATCTGTGTGATTCTCCATCCCCCTTTGCCCTCAGGATTGCAATCATACTGGTCATGGTGTTTCGAATGAGCCGGCATCTGAGCTCCTTTGACATCTGGCAGTTGCGCTGTTCACCTCTCTTTGACAGCTCAAAGTACTGTTTTGTACTTTGCAGGACTTGCGTTCACAGGAGTGGATGTCTGTCACATGGGTGATGCATTAAAGGAAGAACTGCACGATAATTTTGAGTGTTCTTGGCCAGACTCCTGTAAAATAAAAGATAATGAACTACTGCAAAAAGCAACTTTTGTTGTGACAACACAAAATGCAATGTAGCATTGACAGCTCTGAACATGTATAAATATGCAATATTCCATTGCATGGGTGAAATCGCTTACATCAACTAACTGAACACCTAACAATTCATCTAAACTGAATTGAACACACATGTAGACTACCATGCCTGTTCCAAAAACACTGTGCTGTTGTTATTGTAGCTCAATGTGCTGCTGCCAACTTAAATAGGTGGTTAGTTTAGGCCACTTAACTGAGAAACTGACCTCCTCCGATGCACCATGACAGGCACGCCAGACCGCTTTTCTCCGTAAAAAGTTCTCTGGGCCTGGGAAAAGATCTCGCAAGTCTTCACGAGACAGGGTGCTCATCATTGTCTCTGTGATGTTTGCAGCTATGAAAACATTAGAAGACAAACATAGCAAGATGAAACAGTGAAAACAGCTAGAAATTAAACTTCATGAGACTATTAGGCCGGCTACACCAGTGTGTAGCCGTGTGTAGCTGCGTCGCGTGAGCGTGGCATTTCTGTTGCGTGGCGGCTGCGTGGATTTTTCTGTCTTAACACCAGAAACGTGTCTGACGCGGCGCTGGAGCTGCATCAGACAGGTTTCTGGTGTGTAAAGACATAAAAAAATCCAGCCGCCACACAACAGAAACGCCACGCAGCCAGCCACGGAGACGACGCTGAACTTGGCTCCACATTCGCTCCGGTTCTCTTCAAGTTTCGATTCCACCTTAAAGAAATGCCCGTTTTAGCCATTGGGTGGCAGTGTTTATCGCAAAATCGAGCTATTTTGCATCAGTGCAGATCACAGCTTTATGTATGTATGTGTATCTATCTATCTATCTATCTATCTATCTATCTATCTATCTATCTCTTTTTTTTTTATAGCCTACACTTGTATACACTTTACACACTTGATTTTGTTGAATCTGTTTGAATGAAAGCCAAAAATCTTATAAATTATATTTAAAAAGTCACAAATTCTCATGAATTATTGAGCAAATCCAGCTCAGAGTCGACATGTTGACGTATTTTGACAATTATATTGCAACAATTGCTGACTTTGCACTGCCCCCTAGCGGCCAAATACGGTTGTCCGTTGGTTTTCTCACCTGATTCACATACTACAAATCATAATGTTTCCAATGATGCCCCATATGTCCATATCTACTGTAGAATTATGGAGAAAATCAAGGTCAAAAATACACAATTTGACAATTACATTGCACCAGATGCTGACTTTGCACTGCCCCCTAGCGGCCAAATACGGTTGTCCGTTGGTTTTCTCACCTGATTCACATACTACAAATCATAACGTTTCCAATGATGCTCCATATGTCCATATCTACTGTAGAATTATGGAGAAAATCCAGCTCAAAATCGACATGTTGACGTATTTTGACAATTATATTGCAACAATTGCTGACTTTGCACTGCCCCCTACCAGCCAAATACGGTTGTCCGTTAATTTTCTCACCCGATTCACATACTACAGATCATAACGTTTCCAATGATGCCCCATATGTCCATATCTACTGTAGAATTATGGAGAAAATCAAGGTCAAAAATACACAATTTGACAATTACATTGCACCAGATGCTGACTTTGCACTGCCCCCTAGCGGCCAAATACGGTTGTCCGTTGGTTTTCTCACCTGATTCACATACTACAAATCATAATGTTTCCAATGATGCCCCATATGTCCATATCTACTGTAGAATTATGGAGAAAATCAAGGTCAAAAATACACAATTTGACAATTACATTGCACCAGATGCTGACTTTGCACTGCCCCCTAGCGGCCAAATACGGTTGTCCGTTGGTTTTCTCACCTGATTCACATACTACAAATCATAACGTTTCCAATGATGCCCCATATGTCCATATCTACTGTAGAATTATGGAGAAAATCAAGGTCAAAAATACACAATTTGACAATTACATTGCACCAGATGCTGACTTTGCACTGCCCCCTAGCGGCCAAATACGGTTGTCCGTTGGTTTTCTCACCTGATTCACATACTACAAATCATAATGTTTCCAATGATGCCCCATATGTCCATATCTACTGTAGAATTATGGAGAAAATCAAGGTCAAAAATACACAATTTGACAATTACATTGCACCAGATGCTGACTTTGCACTGCCCCCTAGCGGCCAAATACGGTTGTCCGTTGGTTTTCTCACCTGATTCACATACTACAAATCATAACGTTTCCAATGATGCCCCATATGTCCATATCTACTGTAGAATTATGGAGAAAATCCAGCTCAAAATCGACATGTTGACGTATTTTGACAATTATATTGCAACAATTGCTGACTTTGCACTGCCCCCTAGCGGCCAAATGCGGTTGTCCGTTGGTTTTCTCACCTGATTCACATACTACAAATCATAATGTTTCCAATGATGCCCCATATGTCCATATCTACTGTAGAATTATGGAGAAAATCAAGGTCAAAAATACACAATTTGACAATTACATTGCACCAGATGCTGACTTTGCACTGCCCCCTAGCGGCCAAATACGGTTGTCCGTTGGTTTTCTCACCTGATTCACATACTACAAATCATAATGTTTCCAATGATGCCCCATATGTCCATATCTACTGTAGAATTATGATAACCAGCTTAGTATAGAAATTTAGATACCTCATTGGCTACTGATGTATGTCATATAGACGTTACTAGTATAACTAGAGCTGCCACACACCAGTTGGTCACTAGTTTCCTAGTGACCAACTAGCTAGTCTTCACAGTTTATGAATTTAGCAGGAACAAAATGGCGCGAGTAACAGGAGCGAAAATTCACTTTGCTTTTGGTCTGAACACAACATGATATACATTATTCCCAAAGCGCAATTCAGTTCCTACAGTTCACAGACCACACATAACACTTCACTCAACAGGTGACAGAAGGAGCGTGATGTGACAAATGGGAGAAAGAGTTTGAGGCCCACAGTGCTGCTGTAGGGTCACATGTGGAGCAGCACCAGGAAGCAATTAGCTTCTTTTTTTAGCTTCAATTAGGCCTCTGCATTCGTACGTTCATATATGATAAAGAATAATATTTGCATACATTACCCCTTAAAATCGACACTGCGACATCATCCAATTATTCCATGCTGTTAGCTAGCTGACTTACATAGCTAGCTAGCTAGCTCCGCTAACGTTAGCTCGCTGTCTCTGTTCGGCTGCAACGATACACAATAAACACTGAAAACACATTGAAACGTCGATAACATTCAAAAGGTGTGCGATGTGAACTTCAAAGAATGAGCACTGGATACAGCGCTTTCATTGACTTGCAATGGAACACGTCAATCCTAGTTCAAATCCAAGTCGGTCCCATATAACGTTAGTTTACGCCCACATTCTCATTTGCAGCACCTAACTGGCGGGTGTAACCATAGTAACGAGTTTTTACGGCAGTCTTGCTCTAGCTACCTACCTGTGCCTGTGATCAGTTTACCGTCCTTTTCCTTAAAATCGACACTGCGACATCATCCAATTCTACCATGCTGTTAGCTAGCTAGTTAGTTAGCTCCGCTAACGTTAGCTCGCTGTCTCTGTTCGGCTGCAACGATACACAATAAACACTGAAAACACATTGAAACGTCGATAACATTCAAAAGGTGTGCGATGTGAACTTCAAAGAATGAGCACTGGATACAGCGCTTTCATTTACTTGCAATGGAACACGTCAATCCTAGTTACCGTCCTTTTCCCTGTGACATCTTCCAACATGGTTTGGCGTTGCTTCATATGCTATATATTTGTGGCATTGACTCTGAAACAACTTTTGAGTCACATTGACACCTTGCACAGTCGCAGCTCTGACTTTCGCGTCGTGTGCGGGATTGATGGCTGTCCAAGTGAGTATAGGGTGTATAACTCCTACTATCACGTGAAGCTGACACGCGCATCATCTTCTCCAAGTTGAAGCGGCGGAGGACGAAGGACGGACTCGCCACGGTTTACCGGGAGCAGGTGAAAGGACAGCCGTAAACGACCAAACTACTGCAAGCCCTGTAGCTGAAGCGGAGGGCTCAAGCATCGTCATTCCAGCGGTAAGTCGTTACACAAGCTACAATTTAACGTAACATTGATTTAGGTCAACTGTGCTTGATCCAAGCACGTGTTTGTTTTTGTCAATGACAGGCTCAGGTTGTAATTTTAAGTAAAGCAGTGTTGAAAGTAATGAGTTACTGTAATTCCACTACTTTTGTCAGTAACGAGTAATCGAACAAGTAACTCAAATACAACTAGCCTACTGAGATTTAAATCGGCTAGTTAATGGTTACATTTATGTTGACAAACGCAGCCTACCGCCCCACAGATTGTCCACTTATGATGTAATGTCTAATGCTGAATTTGATATGCAGTAATTGGTAAATGAATTCACTTATTTGATTATTAGTTTAATTTGTTTAGTTTAATTATCAGTTATGTAATTGTTACCAGACTTCATTGAAAAAAATCAGTAACGGTAATGTTATTCATTTAAACAACAAATTAAAAATTACAGGTTATCCTTCAACAGTTTGAATCAAGCATAGAGGCTGCAATATGTGTATTATTAGCTTATCATTCACAGAGTTATAACCGGCAGGTGTCTTCATGACAGTGTGTGACAGGAAGGTATCTCCTTATAGCTTATTGGAATACAAGTTCAGTTCAAAGGCCTTTAGTAATGTTAATTTGACAAGAGAGCAAGTGAAGGGATACAATTTAGTATGTGTGTCAATCTTAACACTCATTAAGTACAGATTTTTTCTGATGCTGTCAAAGTCATTGTTTTTTTTTTGTAGTACTGTTTTGTTTAGTTTTTATTAGTTGTTTTTGTTGTTATTTTACATACTCAAAATAAAGACACCAATCAGTAAAAATACACCCATCTTGTACATTTTTTTATAGGAAGAAATCTAGTTAGCTAGCTTACCCAGGTAGTTGTCAGATTGTCTGGTGGTGCTACTTACAAATGCCTTATATTTTCCCTGTTTTAATAGATAGGTTTGTTGTTAATCTCTTTCAGAGTGGATTTCAAGAAGATGGAGAGGGTCGCATGAATGTTGACCTTTCTAAACATGCAACTGCATTTTTTCTTCAAGCCAGAGAAACCCATCGACTGACACAGGTAATTTATACCATTGCTTTTCCAATTAATTAGATTTCATTTTTAGTAGTTAAAATCAATAAGCTTAAACTGTAGAATGACTTAGCCACTGTTCAGACCTGGTATCTTGGTTGATCCGATCACAGGTGGACAGCTAAAGGTATGTCAGAGAAACACCTGACATCAGAATGTGTCTCCACATGCTTCTTCATTGATCTCACTTCCCCGCTATATATGCAAATGTACACGTGCTTTGCTTACAAAATCTGCCCATCCACTATATTTGTTGAGCATGAGCTAAGAATAGAGACAACATAATATAACCAACACTTACACTTTTATTCAGCACTGTCCCCTTGTGATCCTATTGCTCAAAATGCATTTTAAGACCAAGTGTAAACAAGGTCTTAAAGCTGCAGAAGGCAATATTATTTAATGATAGTTTAGTTTTTGATCATTGCATGTCACTAACAATATGTAATTGAAGGGTTACTTTAAAAAAAAAAGTATCTGTGAGTTTGCATGTATATGAATTTTATAATGTAGTATTTTTTTGTTTTCTACTCCCCAGAGAGCTGTTAAACAAATGGTGAGTGGAGTCCAGCAATATCTGGCCGCATTATTGGAGCACCTAAAACAGCAAATGAGCAACATGATTGAGAGACATTCTAGGGACCTGGATCAACTAAAGAGTGATGCAATGGGGATATTTGACCAGTTTGTTGACCCTTTCTGTCAAATTGCTTCCACCCATTTGCAGGATAAGACAATCAAAGAACTGTTAGAACCAGTTGAACCAGAGATTGAACCAGATGTTTTGTCAACAAAAGTTGACAAAACATCACAAAAAGCAACAAAAATGTCTGAGACGTTGTCGTCGCTAATTTTAGACGTTTATCAACTTTTTTGTTGCCTATTTTTAGACGTTTTTGTCGCCTATTTGACGTTTTTCTCAACTTTTTTGTTGCCTATTTTTAGACATCTTTCTCAACATTTTTGTTGCCTATTTTTAGACGTTTTTGTAGCTTTGTGAGACGTTTTTGTCCAGAAATTGACAAAAAGTTACATAAAATTTGACACAAACGCACAACAAAATTGACAAAAACGCACAAAAAAGGCGACAAAAACATCACAACAAAGTTGACAAAAACTTCACAAAAAAATAGACAAAAACGTCACAAAAAATTTGACACAAACGCACAACAAAATTGACAAAAATGTTACAAAAAAAGTTGACAAAAAATTCACAAAATTGCGACTAAAATGTCTCAACAAATTGACCAAAACGTGACAAAAAATTTGACACAAATGCACAACAAAATTGACAAAAATGTTACAAATAAGTTGACAAAAAAAGTCACAAAATTGCGACTAAAATGTCTCAACAAAGTTGGCAAAAATGCACAACAAAATTGACCAAAACGTCACAAAAAAATTTGACACAAACGCTCAACAAAATTAACAAAAACATTATGAATAAGTTGACAAAAACGTCACAAAAATGTGACTAAAATGTCTCAACAGTTGACAAAAACGCACAACAAAATTGACAAAAGTTACATAAAAGTTTACAAAAACGCACAACAAAATTGACCAAAACGTCACAAAAATTTGACACAAACGCACAACAAAATTGACAACAACGTTACAAATAAGTTGACAAAAACGTCACAAAAATGTGACTAAAATGTCTCAACAAAGTTGACAAAAATGCAAAACAAAATTGACCAAAACGTCACAAATAATTTGACACAAATCAGAACAAAATTGACAAAAACGTCACAAAAATGCGACTAAAATGTCTCAACAAAGTTGACAAAAATGCACAACAAAATTGACCAAAACGGGGAAAAAAATTTGACACAAACGCACAACAAAATTGACAAAAAGTTACAAAAAAGTTGACAAAAATGTCACAAAATTGCGACTAAAATATCTCAACAAAGTTGACAAAAACGCACAACAAAATTGACCGAAACGTCACAAAAAAATTTGACACAAACGCACAACAAAATTGACAAAAAGTTACAAAAAAAGTTTAAAAAAACGTCAAAGTTTAAAAAAACGTCACAAAATTGCGACTAAAATGTCTCAACAAAATTGACAAAAAGTTACATAAAGGTTTACAAAAACGCACAACAAAATTGACCAAATCGTCAGAAAAAATTTGACACAAACGCACAACAAAATTGACAAAATCGTTACAAATAAGTTGACAAAAAAAGTCACAAAATTGCGACTAAAACGTCTCAACAAAGTTGACAAACGCACAACAAAATTGACAAAAACGTTACAAATAAGTTGACAAAAAAAAAAATTGACAAAAACGTCTCAAATAATTTGACACAAATCAGAACAAAATTGACAAAAACGTCACAAAAATGCGACTAAAATATCTCAACAAAGTTGTCAAAAACGTCACAAAAAAGTTGACAAAAACGTCACAAAAGTGCGACTAAAATGTCTCAAAGTTGACAAAAACGCACAACAAAATTGACCAAAACGTCAGAAAAAATTTGACACAAACGCACAACAAAATTGACAAAAACGTTACAAATAAGTTGACAAAAAGTTACAAAAATGTGACTAAAATGTCTCAACAAAGTTGACAAAAATGCACAGCAAAATTGACCAAAACGTCGGAAAAAATTTGACATAAACGCACAACAAAATTGACAAAAAGTTACATAAAAGTTTACAAAAACGCACAACAAAATTGACCAAAACGTCACAAAAAATTTGACACAAACGCACAACAAAATTGACAAAAACGTTACAAATAAGTTGACAAAAACGTCACAAAATGTGCTTAAAATGTCTCAACAAAGTTGACAAAAACGCACAACAAAATTGACAAAAAGTTACATAAAAGTTTACAAAAACGCACAACAAAATTGACAAAAACGTTACAAATAAGTTGACAAAACGTCACAAAAAAGTCAAAAGACAAAAACGTCTCAACGAAGTTGACATAAAAGTTTACAAAAACGCACAACAAAATTGACCAAAACGTCACAAAAAATTTGATACAAACGCACAACAAAATTGACAATAACGTTACAAAAAAGTCACAAAATTGCGACTAAAATGTCTCAACAAAGTTGACAAAAACGCACAACAAAATTGACAAATACGTTACATATAAGTTGACAAAAACGTCACAAAAATGTGACTAAAATGTCTCAACGTTGACAAAAATGCACAACAAAATTGACAAAAACGTCACAAATAATTTGACACAAATCAGAACAAAATTGAAAAAAACGTCACAAAAATGCGACTAAAATATCTCAACAAAGTTGTCAAAAACGTCACAAAAAAGTTGACAAAAACGTCACAAAATTGCGACTAAAATGTCTCAAAGTTGACAAAAACGCACAACAAAATTGACCAAAACGTCAGAAAAAATTTGACACAAACGCACAACAAAATTGACAAAAACGTTACAAATAAGTTGACAAAAACGTCACAAAAATGTGACTAAAATGTCTCAACAAAGTTGACAAAAATGCACAGCAAAATTGATCAAAACGTCGGAATAAATTTGACACAAACGCACAACAAAATTGACAAATACTTTACATATAAGTTGACAAAAACGTCACAAAAATGTGACTAAAATGTCTCAGTTGACAAAAACGTCACAAATAATTAGACACAAATCAGAACAAAATTGACAAAAACGTCACAAAAATGCGACTAAAATGTCCCATCAAAGTTGACAAAAAAGCACAAAAATGTCGAAAAAACGTCACAAAAAATTTGATATAAACACACAACAAAATTGACAAAATCTTTACAAATAAGTTGACAAAAAAAGTCACAAAATTGCGACTAAAATGTCTCAACAAAGTTGACAAACGCACAACAAAATTGATAAAAACGTTACAAATAAGTTGACAAAAAAGTCACAAAATTGCGACTAAAATGTCTCAACAAAGTTGACACAAACGCAAAACAAAATTGACAAAAAGTTACAAAAAAAGTTTAAAAAAACGTCACAAAAAAGTTGACAAAAACGTCACAAAATTGCGACTAAAATGTCTCAAAGTTGACAAAAACGCTCAACAAAATTGACCAAAACGTCACAAAAAATTTGACACAAACGCACAACAAAATTGACAAAAAGTTACATAAAAGTTTACAAAAACGCACAACAAAATTGACCAAAACGTCAGAAAAAATTTGACACAAATGCACAACAAAATTGACAAAAACGTTACAAATAAGTTGACAAAAAAGTCAAAAAATTGCGACTAAAATGTCTCAACAAAGTTGACAAAAACGCACAACAAAATTGACAAAAAGTTACATAAAAGTTTACAAAAACGCACAACAAAATTGACAATAACGTTACAAATAAGTTGACAAAACGTCACAAAAAAGTTGACAAAAACGTCTCAACGAAGTTGACATAAAAGTTTACAAAAACGCACAACAAAATTGACCAAAACGTCACAAAAAATTTGATACAAACGCAAAACAAAATTGACAACATTACAAAAAAGTCACAAAATTGCGACTAAAATGTCTCAACAAAGTTGACAAAAACGTCACAAAAAATGCGAGAAAAACATCTAAAAATAGGCAACTAAGAAGGCGACAAAAACGTCACAACAAAGTTGACAAAAAGTGACAAAGATGTAAGAAAAAACGCACAAAAATGCGACTAAAATGTCTCAATAAAGTTGACAAAAACGCACAAAAAAGCTGACAAAAACGTCACAAAAAAATTTGACACAAACGCACAACAAAATTGACAAAAAGTTACAAAAAAAGTTTAAAAAAACGTCACAAAAAAGTTTAAAAAAACGTCACAAAATTGCGACTAAAATGTCTCAACAAAGTTGACAAAAACGCACAAAAAAATTGACCAAAACGTGACAAAAAATTTGACACAAACGCACAACAAAATTGAAAAAAACGTTACAAATAAGTTGACAAAAAAAGTCACAAAATTGCGACTAAAATGTCTCAACAAAGTTGACAAAAACGCACAACAAAATTGACCAAAACGTGACAAAAAATTTGACACAAACGCACAACAAAATTGACAAAAACGTTACAAATAAGTTGACAAAAAAAGTCACAAAATTGCGACTAAAATGTCTCAACAAATTTGACAAAAACGCACAACAAAATTGACAAAAAGTTACATAAGTTTACAAAAACGCACAACAAAATTGACCAAAACGTCAAAAAAATTTGATACAAACGCACAACAAAATTGACAAAAACGTTACAAATAAGTTGACAAGTCACAAAATTGCGACTAAAATGTCTCAACAAAGTTGACAAAAACGCACAACAAAATTGACAAATACGTTACATATAAGTTGACAAAAACGTCACAAAAATGTGACTAAAATGTCTCAAAGTTGACAAAAATGCACAACAAAATTGACAAAAACGTCACAAAAATGCGACTAAAATATCTCAACAAAGTTGTCAAAAACGTCACAAAAAAGTTGACAAAAACGTCACAAAATTGCGACTAAAATGTCTCAACAAAGTTGACAAAAACGCACAACAAAATTGACAAAAACGTTACAAATAAGTTGACAAAAAAAGTCACAAAATTGCGAATAAAATGTCTCAACAAAGTTGACAAAAACGCACAACAAAATTGACAAAAAGTTACATAAAAGTTTACAAAAACGCACAACAAAATTGACCAAAACGTCAAAAAAATTTGATACAAACGCACAACAAAATTGACAAAAACGTTACAAATAAGTTGACAAAAAATTCACAAAATTGCGACTAAAATATCTCAACAAAGTTGTCAAAAACGCACAAAAGATGACAAACGTCACAAAAAATTTGACACAAACACACAACAAAATTGACAAAGTTACAAAAAGTTTAAAAAAACGTCACAAAAAAGTTGACAAAAACGTCACAAAATTGCGACTAACATGTCTCAACAAAGTTGACAAAAACGCACAACAAAATTGACAAAAACGTTACAAATAAGTTGACAAAAAAAGTCACAAAATTGCGAATAAAATGTCTCAACAAAGTTGACAAAAACGCACAACAAAATTGACAAAAAGTTACATAAAAGTTTACAAAAACGCACAACAAAATTGACAAAAACGTCACAAAAATGCGACTAAAATATCTCAACAAAGTTGTCAAAAACGTCACAAAAGATGACAAACGTCACAAAAAATTTGATACAAACGCACAACAAAATTGACAATAACGTTACAAAAAAGTCACAAAATTGCGACTAAAATGTCTCAACAAAGTTGACAAAAACGTCACAAAAAATGTGAGAAAAACATCTAAAAATAGACAACTAAGAAGGCGACAAAAACGTCACAACAAAGTTGACAAAAAGTGACAAAGATGTAAGAAAAAACGCACAAAAATGCGACTAAAATGTCTCAATAAAGTTGACAAAAACGCACAAAAAAGCTGACAAAAACGTCACAAAAAAATTTGACACAAACGCACAACAAAATTGACAAAAAGTTACAAAAAAAGTTTAAAAAAACGTCACAAAAAAGTTTAAAAAAACGTCACAAAATTGCGACTAAAATGTCTCAACAAAGTTGACAAAAACGCACAACAAAATTGACCAAAACGTGACAAAAAATTTGACACAAACGCACAACAAAATTGACAAAAACGTTACAAATAAGTTGACAAAAAAAGTCACAAAATTGCGACTAAAATGTCTCAACAAAGTTGACAAAAACGCACAACAAAATTGACCAAAACGTGACAAAAAATTTGACACAAACGCACAACAAAATTGACAAAAACGTTACAAATAAGTTGACAAAAAAAGTCACAAAATTGAGACTAAAATGTCTCAACAAAGTTGACAAAAACGCACAACAAAATTGACAAAAAGTTACATAAGTTTACAAAAACGCACAACAAAATTGACAAACGTCAAAAAAATTTGATACAAACGCACAACAAAATTGACAAAAACGTTACAAATAAGTTGACAAGTCACAAAATTGCGACTAAAATGTCACAACAAAATTGACAAATACGTTACATATAAGTTGACAAAAACGTCACAAAAATGTGACTAAAATGTCTCAAAGTTGACAAAAATGCACAACAAAATTGACAAAAACGTCACAAATAATTTGACACAAATCAGAACAAAATTGACAAAAACGTCACAAAAATGCGACTAAAATATTTCAACAAAGTTGTCAAAAACGTCACAAAAAAGTTGACAAAAACGTCACAAAAAAGTTGACAAAAACGTCACAAAATTGCGACTAAAATGTCTCAAAGTTGACAAAAACGCACAACAAAATTGACCAAAACGTCACAAAAAATTTGACACAAACGCACAACAAAATTGACAAAAACTTTACAATAAGTTGACAAAAAAAGTCACAAAATGCGACTAAAATGTCCCAACAAAGTTGACAAAAACGCACAACAAAATTGACAAAAAGTTACATAAAAGTTTACAAAAACGCACAACAAAATTGACAAAAACGTCACAAATATGTGACTAAAATGTCTCAACAAAGTTGACAAAAATGCACAACAAAATTGACAAAAATGTTACATGTAAGTTGACAAAAACGTCACAAAAATGTGACTAAAATGTCTCAAAGTTGACAAATGCACAACAAAATAGACAAAAACGTCACAAATAATTTGACAGAAATCAGAACAAAATTGACAAAAACGTCACAAAAATGCGACTAAAATATCTCAACAAAGTTGTCAAAAACGCACAAAAAAGTTGACAAAAACGTCACAAAAAAGTTGACAAAAACGTCACAAAATTGCGACTAAAATGTCTCAACAAATGACAAAAACGCACAACAAAATTGACAAAAACGTTACAAATAAGTTGACAAAAACGTCACAAAATTGCAACTAAAATGTCTCAACAAAGTTGAAAAAACGCACAACAAAATTGACCAAAACTTCACAAAAACTTTGACACAAACGCACGACAAAAACGTTACAAATAAGTTGATAAAAAAGTCACAAAATTGCGACAAAAATGTCTCAACAAAATTGACAAAATGTTACAAAAAAGTTTACAAAACGTCACAAAAAAGTTGACAAAAACGTCACAAAAATGCGACTAAAATGTCTCAACAAAGTTGAGATAAGTTTACAAAACGCACAACGAAATTGACCAAAACGTCACAAAAAATTTGACACAAACGCACAACAAAATTGACAAAAACGTTACAAAAATGCGACTAAAATGTCTCAACAAAGTTGACAAAAACGCACAAAAAAGCTGACAAAAACGTCAAAAAATTTGACACAAACGCACAACAAAATTGACAAAAACTTACAACAAGTTTAAAAAAACGTCACAAAAAAGTTAAAAAAAACGTCACAAAATTGCGACTAAAATGTCTCAACAAAGTTGACAAAAACGCACAACAAAATTGACCAAAACGTCATAAAAAATTTGACACAAACGCACAACAAAATTGACAAAAAGTTACATAAAAGTTTACAAAAACGCACAACAAAATTGACCAAAACGTCACAAAGAATTTGACACAAACGCACAACAAAATTGACAAAAACGTCACAAAAATGTGAATAAAATGTCTCAACAAAGTTGACAAAAATGCACAACAAAATTGACCAAAACGTGATAAAAAATTTGACACAAACGCACAACAAAATTGACAAAAACGTTACAAATAAGTTAACAAAAAAGTCACAAAATTGCGACTAAAATGTCTCAATGTTGACACAAACGCACAACAAAATTGACAAAAACGTTACAAATAAGTTAACAAAAAAGTCAAAAAATTGCGACTAAAATATCTCAAAAAATGACAAAAACGCACAACAAAATTGACAAAAACGTCACAAACAATTTGACACAAATCAGAACAAAATTGACAAAAAGTTACAAAAAAGTTTACAAAACGTCACAAAAAAGTTGACAAAAACGTCACAAAAATGCAACTAAAATGTCTCAACAAAGTTGACATAAGTTTACAAAACGCACAACAAAATTGACAAAAACGTTACAAATAAGTTGACAAAAACGTCACAAAAATGTCTCAACAAAGTTGACAAAAAGTTACAAAAAAAGTTTACAAAAAGTCACTAAAAAGTTGACAACTTCACAAAAATGTGACTAAAATGTCTCAACAAAGTTGACAAAAATGCACAAAAAAAGTTGACAAAAACGTCACAAAATTGCGACGAAAATGTCCCAACAAAGTTGACAAAAAAAGCACAAAAATGTCGACAAAAACGTCACAAAAAATTTGATACAAACGCACAACAAAATTGACAAAAACGTGATAAAAAAATTGACACAAACGCACAACAAAATTGACAAAAACGTTACAAAAAAAGTTTAAAAAAACGTCACAAAAAAGTTTACAAAAACGTCACAAAATTGCGACTAAAATGTCTCAACAAAGTTGACAAAAACGCACAACAAAATTGACAAAAACGTTACAAATAAGTTGACAAAAACGTCACAATGTGCTTAAAATGTCTCAACAAAGTTGACAAAAACGCACAACAAAATTGACAAAAAGTTACATAAAAGTTTACAAAAACGCACAACAAAATTGACAATAACGTTACAAATAAGTTGACAAAACGTCACAAAAAAGTTGACAAAAACGTCTCAACGAAGTTGACATAAAAGTTTACAAAAACGCACAACAAAATTGACCAAAACGTCACAAAAAATTTGATACAAACGCAAAACAAAATTGACAACATTACAAAAAAGTCACAAAATTGCGACTAAAATGTCTCAACAAAGTTGACAAAAACGCACAAAAAAATTGACCAAAACGTGACAAAAAATTTGACACAAACGCACAACAAAATTGAAAAAAACGTTACAAATAAGTTGACAAAAAAAGTCACAAAATTGCGACTAAAATGTCTCAACAAAGTTGACAAAAACGCACAACAAAATTGACCAAAACGTGACAAAAAATTTGACACAAACGCACAACAAAATTGACAAAAACGTTACAAATAAGTTGACAAAAAAAGTCACAAAATTGCGACTAAAATGTCTCAACAAATTTGACAAAAACGCACAACAAAATTGACAAAAAGTTACATAAGTTTACAAAAACGCACAACAAAATTGACCAAAACGTCAAAAAAATTTGATACAAACGCACAACAAAATTGACAAAAACGTTACAAATAAGTTGACAAGTCACAAAATTGCGACTAAAATGTCTCAACAAAGTTGACAAAAACGCACAACAAAATTGACAAATACGTTACATATAAGTTGACAAAAACGTCACAAAAATGTGACTAAAATGTCTCAAAGTTGACAAAAATGCACAACAAAATTGACAAAAACGTCACAAAAATGCGACTAAAATATCTCAACAAAGTTGTCAAAAACGTCACAAAAAAGTTGACAAAAACGTCACAAAATTGCGACTAAAATGTCTCAACAAAGTTGACAAAAACGCACAACAAAATTGACAAAAACGTTACAAATAAGTTGACAAAAAAAGTCACAAAATTGCGAATAAAATGTCTCAACAAAGTTGACAAAAACGCACAACAAAATTGACAAAAAGTTACATAAAAGTTTACAAAAACGCACAACAAAATTGACCAAAACGTCAAAAAAATTTGATACAAACGCACAACAAAATTGACAAAAACGTTACAAATAAGTTGACAAAAAATTCACAAAATTGCGACTAAAATATCTCAACAAAGTTGTCAAAAACGCACAAAAGATGACAAACGTCACAAAAAATTTGACACAAACACACAACAAAATTGACAAAGTTACAAAAAGTTTAAAAAAACGTCACAAAAAAGTTGACAAAAACGTCACAAAATTGCGACTAACATGTCTCAACAAAGTTGACAAAAACGCACAACAAAATTGACAAAAACGTTACAAATAAGTTGACAAAAAAAGTCACAAAATTGCGAATAAAATGTCTCAACAAAGTTGACAAAAACGCACAACAAAATTGACAAAAAGTTACATAAAAGTTTACAAAAACGCACAAAAAAGTTGACAAAAACGCACAAAAAAGTTGACAAAAACGTCACAAAAAATGACACAAATGAACAACAAAATTGACAAAAAGTTACAAAAAAGTTTACAAAACGTCACAAAAATGCGACTAAAATGTCTTAACAAAGTTGACATAAAAGTTTACAAAACACACAACGAAATTGACCAAAACGTCACAAAATTGCGACTGAAATGTCTCAACAAAGTTGAGAAAAACGCACAACAAAATTGACAAAAAATTTGACACAAACGCACAACAAAATTGACAAAAACGATACAAATAAGTTGACAAAAAAGTCATAAAATGTCTCAACAAAGTTGACAAAAACGCACAACAAAATTGACCAAAACGTCACAAAAACTTTGACACAAACGCACAACAAAATTGACAAACGTTACAAATAAGTTGATAAAAAAGTCACAAAATTGCGACAAAAATGTCTCAACAAAATTGACAAAAAGTTAAAAAAAAGTTTACAAAACGTCACAAAAAAGTTGACAAAAACGTCACAAAAATGCGACTAAAATGTCTCAACAAAGTTGACATAAGTTTACAAAAAGCACAACGAAATTGACCAAAACGTCACAAAAAATTTGACACAAACGCACAACAAAATTGACAAAAACGTTACAAATAAGTTGACAAAAACGTCACAAAAATGCGACTAAAATGTCTCAACAAAGTTGACAAAAAGGCACAAAAAAGCTGACAAAAACGTCACAAAAATGTGACTAAAATGTCTCAACAAAGTTGACAAAAATGCACAGCAAAATTGACCAAAACGTCACAAAAAATTTGACAAAAACGCACAACAAAATTGACAAATACGTTACATATAAGTTGACAAAAACGTCACAAAAATGTGACTAAAATGTCTCAAAGTTGACAAAAATGCACAACAAAATTGACAAAAACGTCAAATAATTTGACACAAATCAGAACAAAATTGACAAAAACTTCACAAAAATGCGACTAAAATATCTCAACAAAGTTGTCAAAAACGCACAAAAAAGTTGACAAAAACGTCACAAAATTGCGACTAAAATGTCTCAACAAAGTTGACAAAAACGCACAACAAAATTGACAAAAAATTTGACACAAACGCACAACAAAATTGACAAACTTTACAATAAGTTGACAAAAAAGTCACAAAATGCGACTAAAATGTCTCAACAAAGTTGACAAAAACGCACAACAAAATTGACCAAAACGTCACAAAAACTTTGACACAAACGCACAACAAAATTGACAAAAACGTTACAAATAAGTTGATAAAAAAGTCACAAAATTGCGACAAAAATGTCTCAACAAAGTTGACAAACGCACAACAAAATTGACAAAAACGTTACAAATAAGTTGACAAAAACGTCACAAAAATGCGACTAAAATGTCTCAACAAAGTTGACATAAGTTTACAAAACGCACAACGAAATTGACAAAAACGTCACAAATAATTTGACACAAACGCACAACAAAGTTGACAAAAACGCACAACAAAATTGACAAAAACGTCAGAAATAATTTGACACAAATCAGAACAAAATTGACAAAAACGTCACAAAAATGCGACTAAAATATCTCAACAAAGTTGTCAAAAACGCACAAAAAAGTTGTCAAAAACATCACAAAAAAGTTGACAAAAATTTCGACAAAAACGTCACAAAATTTGACAAAAACGTGATAAAAAATTTGACACAAACGCACAACAAAATTGACAAAAAGTTACAAAAAAGTTAACAAAGTCACAAAATTGCGACTAAAATGTCTCAAAGTTGACAAAAACGCACAAAAAAGTTGACAAAAACGTCACAAAAAATGACACAAATGCACAACAAAATTGACAAAAAGTTACAAAAAAGTTAACAAAAACGTTACAAATAAATTGACCAAAACGTCACAAAAAATTTGACAAACGCACAACAAAATTGACAAAAACGTTACAAATAAGTTGACAAAAAAAGTCAAAAAATTGCGACTAAAATGTCTCAACAAAGTTGACAAAACGCACAACAAAATTGACAAAAACTTTACAATAAGTTGACAAAAAAGTCACAAAATGCGACTAAAATGTCCCAACAAAGTTGACAAAAACGCACAACAAAATTGACCAAAACGGGACAAAAAATTTGACACAAACGCACAACAAAATTGACAAAAACGTTACAAATAAGTTGACAAAAAAAGTCACAAAATTGTGAATAAAATGTGTCAACAAAGTTGACAAAAACGCACAACAAAATTGACCAAAACGTCAAAAAAATTTGATACAAACGCACAACAAAATTGACAAAAACGTTACAAATAAGTTGACAAAAAATTCACAAAATTGCGACTAAAATATCTCAACAAAGTTGTCAAAAACGCACAAAAAAGCTGACAAAAACGTCACAAAAAATTTGACACAAACGCACAACAAAATTGACAAAGTTACAAAAAGTTTAAAAAAACGTCACAAAAAAGTTGACAAAAACGTCACAAAATTGCGACTAACCTGTCTCAAAGTTGACAAAAACGCACAACAAAATTGACCAAAACGTCACAAAAAATTTGACACAAACGCACAACAAAATTGACAAAAAGTTACATAAAAGTTTACAAAAACGCACAACAAAATTGACCAAAACGTCAGAAAAAATTTGACACAAACGCACAACAAAATTGACAAAAACGTTACAAATAAGTTGACAAAAACGTCACAAAAATGTGACTAAAATGTCTCAACAAAGTTGACAAAAATGTACAGCAAAATTGACCAAAATGTCGGAAAAAAATTTGACATAAACGCACAACAAAATTGACAAAAACGTTACAAATAAGTTGACAAAAAAAGTCAAAAAATTGCGACTAAAATGTCTCAACAAAGTTGACAAAAACGCACAACAAAATTGACAAATACGTTACATATAAGTTGACAAAAACGTCACAAAAATGTGACTAAAATGTCTCAAAGTTGACAAAAACGTCACAAATAATTAGACACAAATCAGAACAAAATTGACAAAAACGTCACAAAAATGCGACTAAAATATCTCAACAAAGTTGTCAAAACGCACAACAAAATTGACAAAAACTTTACAATAAGTTGACAAAAAAGTCACAAAAATGTCGACAAAAACGTCACAAAAAATTTGATATAAACACACAACAAAATTGACAAAATCGTTACAAATAAGTTGACAAAAAAAGTCACAAAATTGCGACTAAAATGTCTCAACAAAGTTGACAAACGCACAACAAAATTGACAAAAACGTTACAAATAAGTTAACAAAAAAAGTCACAAAATTGCAACTAAAATGTCTCAACAAAGTTGACACAAACGCACAACAAAATTGACAAAAAGTTACAAAAAAAAGTTTAAAAAAACGTCACAAAATTGCGACTAAAATGTCCCAACAAAGTTGACAAAAAAGCACAACAAAATTGACAACAAATTTGACACAAACGCACAACAAAATTGACAAAAACGTTACAAATAAGTTGACAAAAAAAGTCATAAAATGTCTCAACAAAGTTGACAAAAACGCACAACAAAATTGACCAAAACGTCACAAAAAATTTGACACAAACGCACAACAAAATTGACAAAAAGTTACATAAAAGTTTACAAAAACGCACAACAAAATTGACCAAAACGTCACAAAAAATTTGACCCAAACGCACAACAAAATTGACAAAAACGTTACAAATAAGTTGACAAAAAAAGTCAAAAAATTGCGACTAAAATGTCTCAACAAAGTTGACAAAAACGCACAACAAAATTGACAAATACGTTACATATAAGTTGACAAAAACGTCACAAAAATGTGACTAAAATGTCTCAAAGTTGACAAAAATGCACAACAAAATTGACAAAAACGTCACAAATAATTTGACACAAATCAGAACAAAATTGACAAAAACTTCACAAAAATGCGACTAAAATATCTCAACAAAGTTGTCAAAAACGCACAAAAAAGTTGACAAAAACGTCACAAAAAAGTTGACAAAAACGTTACAAAATTGCGACTAAAATGTCTCAACAAAGTTGACAAAACGCACAACAAAATTGACAAAAAATTTGACACAAACGCACAACAAAATTGACAAAAACGTTACAAATAAGTTGACAAAAAAAGTCATAAAATGTCTCAACAAAGTTGACCAAAACGTCACAAAAAATTTGACACAAACGCACAACAAAATTGACAAAAACGTCACAAAAATGTGACTAAAATGTCTCAACAAAGTTGACAAAAAATGCACAGCAAAATTGACCAAAACGTCACAAAAAATTTGACAAACGCACAACAAAATTGACAAAAACGTTACGAATAAGTTGACAAAAAAAGTCAAAAAATTGCGACTAAAATGTCTCAACAAAGTTGACAAAAACGCACAACAAAATTGACAAATACGTTACATATAAGTTGACAAAAACGTCACAAAAATGTGACTAAAATGTCTCAAAGTTGACAAAAATGCACAACAAAATTGACAAAAACGTCACAAATAATTTGACACAAATCAGAACAAAATTGACAAAAACTTCACAAAAATGCGACTAAAATATCTCAACAAAGTTGTCAAAAACGCACAAAAAAGTTGACAAAAACGTTACAAAAAAAGTTTAAAAAAACGTCACAAAAAAGTTTACAAAAACGTCACAAAAATGCGACTAAAATGTCTCAACAAAGTTGACATAAAAGTTTACAAAACGCACAACGAAATTGACCAAAACGTCACAAAAAATTTGACACAAACGCACGACAAAATTGACAAAAACGTCACAAAAAAGTTGACAAAAACGTTACAAAATTGCGACTAAAATGTCTCAACAAAGTTGACAAAACGCACAACAAAATTGACAAAAACTTTACAATAAGTTGACAAAAAAGTCACAAAATTGCGACTAAAATGTCCCAACTAAGTTGACAAAAAAGCACAACAAAATTGACAAAAAATTTGACACAAACGCACAACAAAATTGACAAAAACGTTACAAATAAGTTGACAAAAAAAGTCATAAAATGTCTCAACAAAGTTGACAAAAACGCACAACAAAATTGACCAAAACGTCACAAAAAATTTGACACAAACGCACAACAAAATTGACAAAAAGTTACATAAAAGTTTACAAAAACGTCACAAAAAAGTTTACAAAAACGTCACAAAAATGCGACTAAAATGTCTCAACAAAGTTGACATAAAAGTTTACAAAACGCACAACGAAATTGACCAAAACGTCACAAAAAATTTGACACAAACGCACAACAAAATTGACAAAAACGTCACAAAAATGCGACTAAAATGTCTCAACAAAGTTGACAAAAACGCACAACAAAATTGACAAAAACGTCACACAAATGTGACTAAAATGTCTCAAAAAATTTGACACAAATGCACAACAAAATTGACAAAAACGTTACAAATAAGTTGACAAAAAAGTCAAAAAATTGCGACTAAAATGTCTCAACAAAGTTGACAAAAACGCACAACAAAATTGACAAAAACGTTACATATAAGTTGACAATAACGTCACAAAAATGTGACTAAAATGTCTCAAAGTTGACAAAAATGCACAACAAAATTGACAAAAACGTCACAAATAATTTGACACAAATCAGAACAAAATTGACAAAAACGTCACAAAAATGCGACTAAAATATCTCAACAAAGTTGTCAAAAACGCACAAAAAAGTTGACAAAAACGTCACAAAAAAGTTGACTAAAATGTCTCAACAAAGTTGACATAAGTTTACAAAACGCACAACGAAATTGACCAAAACGTCACAAAAATTTGACACAAACGCACAACAAAATTGACAAAAACGTACAAGTTTAAAAAAACGTCACAAAAAAGTTTAAAAAAACGTCACAAAATTGCGACTAAAATGTCTCAACAAAGTTGACAAAAACGCACAACAAAATTGACAAAAAATTTGACACAAACGCACAACAAAATTGACAAAAACGTTACAAATAAGTTGACAAAAAAAGTCATAAAATGTCTCAACAAAGTTGACAAAAACGCTCAACAAAATTGACCAAAACGTCACAAAAAATTTGACACAAACGCACAACAAAATTGACAAAAAGTTACATAAAAGTTTACAAAAACGCACAACAAAATTGACCAAAACGTCACAAAAAATTTGACACAAACGCACAACAAAATTGACAAAAACGTTACAAATAAGTTGACAAAAAAAGTCAAAAAATTGCGACTAAAATGTCTCAACAAAGTTGACAAAAACGCACAACAAAATTGACAAATACGTTACATATAAGTTGACAAAAACGTCACAAAAATGTGACTAAAATGTCTCAAAGTTGACAAAAATGCACAACAAAATTGACAAAAACGTCACAAATAATTTGACACAAATCAGAACAAAATTGACAAAAACTTCACAAAAATGCGACTAAAATATCTCAACAAAGTTGTCAAAAACGCACAAAAAAGTTGACAAAAACGTTACAAAAAAAGTTTAAAAAAACGTCACAAAAAAGTTTACAAAAACGTCACAAAAATGCGACTAAAATGTCTCAACAAAGTTGACAAAAACGCACAACAAAATTGACAAAAACGTCACACAAATGTGACTAAAATGTCTCAAAAAATTTGACACAAACGCACAACAAAATTGACAAAAACGTTACAAATAAGTTGACAAAAAAGTCAAAAAATTGCGACTAAAATGTCTCAACAAAGTTGACAAAAACGCACAACAAAATTGACAAAAACTTTACATATAAGTTGACAATAACGTCACAAAAATGCGACTAAAATGTCTCAACAAAGTTGACATAAGTTTACAAAACGCACAACGAAATTGACCAAAACGTCACAAAAATTTGACACAAACGCACAACAAAATTGACAAAAACGTACAAGTTTAAAAAAACGTCACAAAATTGCGACTAAAATGTCTCAACAAAGTTGACAAAAACGCACAACAAAATTGACAAAAAATTTGACACAAACGCACAACAAAATTGACAAAAACGTTACAAATAAGTTGACAAAAAAAGTCATAAAATGTCTCAACAAAGTTGACAAAAACGCACAACAAAATTGACCAAAACGTCACAAAAAATTTGACACAAACGCACAACAAAATTGACAAAAAGTTACAAAAGTTTACAAAAACGCACAACAAAATTGACCAAAACGTCACAAAAAATTTGACACAAACGCACAACAAAATTGACAAAAACGTTACAAATAAGTTGACAAAAAAAGTCAAAAAATTGCGACTAAAATGTCTCAACAAAGTTGACAAAAACGCACAACAAAATTGACAAATACGTTACATATAAGTTGACAAAAACGTCACAAAAATGTGACTAAAATGTCTCAAAGTTGACAAAAATGCACAACAAAATTGACAAAAACGTCAAATAATTTGACACAAATCAGAACAAAATTGACAAAAACTTCACAAAAATGCGACTAAAATATCTCAACAAAGTTGTCAAAAACGCACAAAAAAGTTGACAAAAACGTCACAAAAAAGTTGACAAAAACGTTACAAAATTGCGACTAAAATGTCTCAACAAAGTTGACAAAACGCACAACAAAATTGACAAAAACTTTACAATAAGTTGACAAAAAAGTCACAAAATTGCGACTAAAATGTCCCAACTAAGTTGACAAAAAAGCACAACAAAATTGACAAAAAATTTGACACAAACGCACAACAAAATTGACAAAAACGTTACAAATAAGTTGACAAAAAAAGTCATAAAATGTCTCAACAAAGTTGACAAAAACGCACAACAAAATTGACAAAAAGTTACATAAAAGTTTACAAAAACGCACAACAAAATTGACCAAAACGTCACAAAAAATTTGACACAAACGCACAACAAAATTGACAAAAACGTCACAAAAATGTGACTAAAATGTCTCAACAAAGTTGACAAAAAATGCACAACAAAATTGACAAAAACGTTACAAATAAGTTGACAAAAAAAGTCAAAAAATTGCGACTAAAATGTCTCAACAAAGTTGACAAAAACGCACAACAAAATTGACAAATACGTTACATATAAGTTGACAAAAACGTCACAAAAATGTGACTAAAATGCACAACAAAATTGACAAAAACGTCACACATAATTTGACACAAATCAGAACAAAATTGACAAAAACTTCCCAAAAATGCGACTAAAATATCTCAACATAGTTGTCAAAAACGCACAAAAAAGTTGACAAAAACGTTACAAAAAAAGTTTAAAAAAACGTCACAAAAAAGTTTACAAAAACGTCACAAAAATCCGACTAAAATGTCTCAACAAAGTTGACAAAAAGTTACATAAAAGTTTACAAAAACGCACAACAAAATTGACCAAAACGTCACAAAAAATTTGACACAAACGCACAACAAAATTTACAAAAACGTCACAAAAATGTGACTAAAATGTCTCAACAAAGTTGACAAAACGCACAACAAAATTGACAAAAACTTTACAATAAGTTGACAAAAAAGTCACAAAATTGCGACTAAAATGTCCCAACTAAGTTGACAAAAAAGCACAACAAAATTGACAAAAAATTTGACACAAACGCACAACAAAATTGACAAAAACGTACAAGTTTAAAAAAACGTCACAAAATTGCGACTAAAATGTCTCAACAAAGTTGACAAAAACGCACAACAAAATTGACAAAAAATTTGACACAAACGCACAACAAAATTGACAAAAACGTTACAAATAAGTTGACAAAAAAAGTCATAAAATGTCTCAACAAAGTTGACAAAAACGCACAACAAAATTGACCAAAACGTCACAAAAAATTTGACACAAACGCACAACAAAATTGACAAAAAGTTACAAAAGTTTACAAAAACGCACAACAAAATTGACCAAAACGTCACAAAAAATTTGACACAAACGCACAACAAAATTGACAAAAACGTTACAAATAAGTTGACAAAAAAAGTCAAAAAATTGCGACTAAAATGTCTCAACAAAGTTGACAAAAACGCACAACAAAATTGACAAATACGTTACATATAAGTTGACAAAAACGTCACAAAAATGTGACTAAAATGTCTCAAAGTTGACAAAAATGCACAACAAAATTGACAAAAACGTCACAAATAATTTGACACAAATCAGAACAAAATTGACAAAAACTTCCCAAAAATGCGAATAAAACATCTCAACATAGTTGTCAAAAACGCACAAAAAAGTTGACAAAAACGTTACAAAAAAAGTTTAAAAAAACGTCACAAAAAAGTTTACAAAAACGTCACAAAAATGCGACTAAAATGTCTCAACAAAGTTGACATAAAAGTTTACAAAACGCACAACGAAATTGACCAAAACGTCACAAAAAATTTGACACAAACGCACAACAAAATTTACAAAAACGTCACAAAAATGTGACTAAAATGTCTCAACAAAGTTGACAAAACGCACAACAAAATTGACAAAAACTTTACAATAAGTTGACAAAAAAGTCACAAAATTGCGACTAAAATGTCCCAACTAAGTTGACAAAAAAGCACAACAAAATTGACAAAAAATTTGACACAAACGCACAACAAAATTGACAAAAACGTACAAGTTTAAAAAAACGTCACAAAATTGCGACTAAAATGTCTCAACAAAGTTGACAAAAACGCACAACAAAATTGACAAAAAATTTGACACAAACGCACAACAAAATTGACAAAAACGTTACAAATAAGTTGACAAAAAAAGTCATAAAATGTCTCAACAAAGTTGACAAAAACGCACAACAAAATTGACCAAAACGTCACAAAAAATTTGACACAAACGCACAACAAAATTGACAAAAAGTTACAAAAGTTTACAAAAACGCACAACAAAATTGACCAAAACGTCACAAAAAATTTGACACAAACGCACAACAAAATTGACAAAAACGTTACAAATAAGTTGACAAAAAAAGTCAAAAAATTGCGACTAAAATGTCTCAACAAAGTTGACAAAAACGCACAACAAAATTGACAAATACGTTACATATAAGTTGACAAAAACGTCACAAAAATGTGACTAAAATGTCTCAAAGTTGACAAAAATGCACAACAAAATTGACAAAAACGTCACAAATAATTTGACACAAATCAGAACAAAATTGACAAAAACTTCCCAAAAATGCGAATAAAACATCTCAACATAGTTGTCAAAAACGCACAAAAAAGTTGACAAAAACGTTACAAAAAAAGTTTAAAAAAACGTCACAAAAAAGTTTACAAAAACGTCACAAAAATGCGACTAAAATGTCTCAACAAAGTTGACATAAAAGTTTACAAAACGCACAACGAAATTGACCAAAACGTCACAAAAAATTTGACACAAACGCACAACAAAATTGACAAAAACGTCACAAAAATGCGACTAAAATGTCTCAACAAAGTTGACAAAAACGCACAACAAAATTGACAAAAACGTCACACAAATGTGACTAAAATGTCTCAAAAAATTTGACACAAACGCACAACAAAATTGACAAAAACGTTACAAATAAGTTGACAAAAAAGTAAAAAAATTGCGACTAAAATGTCTCAACAAAGTTGACAAAAACGCACAACAAAATTGACAAAAACGTTACATATAAGTTGACAAAAACGTCACAAAAATGTGACTAAAATGTCTCAAAGTTGACAAAAATGCACAACAAAATTGACAAAAACGTCACAAATAATTTGACACAAATCAGAACAAAATTGACAAAAACTTCACAAAAATGCGACTAAAATGTCTCAACAAAGTTGAAAAAACGCACAACAAAATTGACCAAAACGTCACAAAAACTTTGACACAAACGCACAACAAAATTGACAAAAACGTTACAAATAAGTTGATAAAAAAGTCACAAAATTGCGACAAAAATGTCTCAACAAAATTGACAAAAAGTTACAAAAAAGTTTACAAAACGTCACAAAAAAGTTGACAAAAACGTCACAAAAATGCGACTAAAATGTCTCAACAACGTTGACATAAGTTTACAAAACGCACAACGAAATTGACCAAAACGTCACAAAAATTTGACACAAACGCACAACAAAATTGACAAAAATGTACAAGTTTAAAAAAACGTCACAAAAAAGTTTAAAAAAACGTCGCAAAATTGCGACTAAAATGTCTCAACAAAGTTGACAAAAACGCACAACAAAATTGACAAAAAATTTGACACAAACGCACAACAAAATTGACAAAAACGTTACAAATAAGTTGACAAAAAAAGTCACAAAATTGCGACTAAAATGTCTCAACAAAGTTGACAAAAACGCACAACAAAATTGACAAAAAGTTACATAAGTTTACAAAAACGCACAACAAAATTGACAAACGTCAAAAAAATTTGATACAAACGCACAACAAAATTGACAAAAACGTTACATATAAGTTGACAAAAACGTCACAAAATTGCGACAAAAATGTCTCAACAAAATTGACAAAAAGTTACAAAAAAGTTTACAAAACGTCACAAAAAAGTTTAAAAAAACGTCGCAAAATTGCGACTAAAATGTCTCAACAAAGTTGACAAAAACGCACAACAAAATTGACAAAAAATTTGACACAAACGCACAACAAAATTGACAAAAACGTTACAAATAAGTTGACAAAAAAAGTCACAAAATTGCGACTAAAATGTCTCAACAAAGTTGACAAAAACGCACAACAAAATTGACAAAAAGTTACATAAGTTTACAAAAACGCACAACAAAATTGACAAACGTCAAAAAAATTTGATACAAACGCACAACAAAATTGACAAAAACGTTACATATAAGTTGACAAAAACGTCACAAAAATGTGACTAAAATGTCTCAAAGTTGACAAAAATGCACAACAAAATTGACAAAAACGTCACAAATAATTTGACACAAATTAGAACAAAATTGACAAAAACGTCACAAAAATGCGACTAAAATATCTCAACAAAGTTGTCAAAAACGTCACAAAAAAGTTGACAAAAACGTCACAAAAAAGTTGACAAAAACGTCACAAAATTGCGACTAAAATGTCTCAAAGTTGACAAAAACGCACAACAAAATTGACCAAAACGTCACAAAAAATTTGACATAAACGCAGAACAAAATTGACAAAAACTTTACAATAAGTTGACAAAAAAGTCACAACATGCGACTAAAATGTCCCAACAAAGTTGACAAAAAAGCACAAAAATGTCGACAAAAACGTCACAAAAAATTTGATATAAACACACAACAAAATTGACAAAAACGTTACAAATAAGTTGACAAAAACGCACAACAAAATTGCGACTAAAATGTCTCAACAAAGTTGACAAAAACGCACAACAAAATTGACAAAAAGTTACATAAAAGTTTACAAAAACGCCACAAAAATGTGACTAAAATGTCTCAACAAAGTTGACAAAAATGCACAACAAAATTGACCAAAACGTGATAAAAAATTTGACACAAACGCACAACAAAATTGACAAAAACGTTACAAATAAGTTAACAAAAAAGTCACAAAATTGCAACTAAAATGTCTCAAAGTTGACACAAACGCACAACAAAATTGACAAAAAATTTGACACAAACGCACAACAAAATTGACAAAAAGTTACATAAAAGTTTACAAAAACGCACAACAAAATTGACCAAAACGTCACAAAAAATTTGACACAAACGCACAACAAAATTGACAAAAACGTCACAAAAATGTGACTAAAATGTCTCAACAAAGTTGACAAAAATGCACAGCAAAATTGACCAAAACGTCACAAAAAATTGGACATAAACGCAGAACAAAATTGACAAAAACGTTACAAATAAGTTGACAAAAAAAGTCAAAAAATTGCGACTAAAATGTCTCAACGTTGACAAAAATGCACAACAAAATTGACAAAAACGTCACAAATAATTTGACACAAATCAGAACAAAATTGACAAAAACTTCACAAAATTGCGACTAAAATATCTCAACAAAGTTGTCAAAAACGCACAAAAAAGTTGACAAAAACGTCACAAAATTGCGACTAAAATGTCTCAACAAAGTTGACAAAACGCACAACAAAATTGACAAAAACGTTACAAAAAAGTTGACAAAAAAGTCACAAAATGCGACTAAAATGTCCCAACAAAGTTGACAAAAAAGCACAAAAATGTCGACAAAAACGTCACAAAAAATTTGATATAAATACACAACAAAATTGACAAAAACGTTACAAATAAGTTGACAAAAACGCACAACAAAATTGACAAAAAATTTGACACAAACGCACAACAAAATTGACAAAAACGTTACAAATAAGTTGACAAAAAAAGTCACAAAATTGCGACTAAAATGTCTCAACAAAGTTGACAAAAATGCACAACAAAATTGACCAAAACGTCACAAAAAATTTGACACAAACGCACAACAAAATTGACAAAAACGTCACAAAAATGTGACTAAAATGTCTCAACAAAGTTGACAAAAATGCACAGCAAAATTGACCAAAACGTCACAAAAAATTGGACATAAACGCAGAACAAAATTGACAAAAACGTTACAAATAAGTTGACAAAAAAAGTCAAAAAATTGCGACTAAAATGTCTCAACGTTGACAAAAATGCACAACAAAATTGACAAAAACGTCACAAATAATTTGACACAAATCAGAACAAAATTGACAAAAACTTCACAAAATTGCGACTAAAATATCTCAACAAAGTTGTCAAAAACGCACAAAAAAGTTGATAAAAACGTTACAAAAAAGTTGACAAAAACGTCACAAAATTGCGACTAAAATGTCTCAACAAAGTTGACAAAACGCACAACAAAATTGACAAAAACGTTACAAAAAAGTTGACAAAAAAGTCACAAAATGCGACTAAAATGTCCCAACAAAGTTGACAAAAAAGCACAAAAATGTCGACAAAAACGTCACAAAAAATTTGATATAAATACACAACAAAATTGACAAAAACGTTACAAATAAGTTGACAAAAACGCACAACAAAATTGACAAAAAATTTGACACAAACGCACAACAAAATTGACAAAAACGTTACAAATAAGTTGACAAAAAAAGTCACAAAATTGCGACTAAAATGTCTCAACGTTGACAAAAATGCACAACAAAATTGACAAAAACGTCACAAATAATTTGACACAAATCAGAACAAAATTGACAAAAACTTCACAAAATTGCGACTAAAATATCTCAACAAAGTTGTCAAAAACGCACAAAAAAGTTGACAAAAACGTTACAAAAAAGTTGACAAAAACGTCACAAAATTGCGACTAAAATGTCTCAACAAAGTTGACAAAAAAGCACAAAAATGTCGACAAAAACGTCACAAAAAATTTGATGTAAATACACAACAAAATTGACAAAAACGTTACAAATAAGTTGACAAAAACGCACAACAAAATTGCGACTAAAATGTCTCAACAAAGTTGACAAAAACGCACAACAAAATTGACAAAAAGTTACATAAAAGTTTACAAAAACGCACAACAAAATTGACAAAAACGTCACAACAAAGTTGACAAAAATGCACAACAAAATTGACCAAAACGTGATAAAAAATTTGACACAAACGCACAACAAAATTGACAAAAACGTTACAAATAAGTTAACAAAAAAGTCACAAAATTGCGACTAAAATGTCTCAAAGTTGACACAAACGCACAACAAAATTGACAAAAACGTTACAAAAAAAGTTTAAAAAAACGTCACAAAAAATTTGACACAAACGCACAACAAAATTGACAAAAAAATTGACACAAACGCACAACAAAATTGACAAAAACGTCACAAAATTGCGACTAAAATGTCTCAACAAAGTTGACAAAAACGCACAACAAAATTGACCAAAACGTCACAAACGCACAACAAAATTGACAAAAAGTTACATAAAAGTTTACAAAAACGCACAACAAAATTGACCAAAACGTCACAAAAAATTTGACACAAACGCACAACAAAATTGACAAAAACGTCACAAAAATGTGACTAAAATGTCTCAACAAAGTTGACAAAAATGCACAGCAAAATTGACCAAAACGTCACAAAAAATTTGACATAAACGCAGAACAAAATTGACAAAAACGTTACAAATAAGTTGACAAAAAAAGTCAAAAAATTGCGACTAAAATGTCTCAACAAAGTTGACAAAAACGCACAACAAAATTGACAAATACGTTACATATAAGTTGACAAAAACGTCACAAAAATGTGACTAAAATGTCTCAACGTTGACAAAAATGCACAACAAAATTGACAAAAACGTCACAAATAATTTGACACAAATCAGAACAAAATTGACAAAAACTTCACAAAATTGCGACTAAAATATCTCAACAAAGTTGTCAAAAACGCACAAATAAGTTAACAAAAAAGTCACAAAATTGCGACTAAAATGTCTCAAAGTTGACACAAACTCACAACAAAATTGACAAAAACGTTACAAAAAAAGTTTAAAAAAACGTCACAAAAATGTTTACAAAAACGTCAAATTGCGACTAAAAGGTCTCAACAAAGTTGACAAAAACGCACAACAAAATTGACAAAAAATTTGACACAAACGCACAACAAAATTGACAAAAAGTTACATAAAAGTTTACAAAAACGCACAACAAAATTGACCAAAACGTCACAAAAAATTTGACACAAACGCACAACAAAATTGACAAAAACGTCACAAAATTGCGACTAAAATGTCTCAACAAAGTTGACAAAACGCACAACAAAATTGACAAAAACTTTACAATAAGTTGACAAAAAGCACAAAAATGTCGACAAAAACGTCACAAAAAATTTGATATAAACACAACAAAATTGACAAAAACGTTACAAATAAGTTGACAAAAACGCACAACAAAATTGACAAAAAGTTACATAAAAGTTTACAAAAATGCACAACAAAATTGACAAAAACGTCACAACAAAGTTGACAAAAATGCACAACAAAATTGACCAAAACGTGATAAAAAATTTGACACAAACGCACAACAAAATTGACAAAAACGTTACAAATAAGTTAACAAAAAAGTCACAAAATTGCGACTAAAATGTCTCAAAGTTGACACAAACGCACAACAAAATTGACAAAAACGTTACAAAAAAAGTTTAAAAAAACGTCACAAAAAATTTGACACAAACGCACAACAAAATTGACAAAAACTTACAACAAGTTTAAAAAAACGTCACAAAAAAGCGACTAAAATGTCAACAAAGTTGACAAAAACGCACAACAAAATTGACCAAAACGTCACAAAAAATTTGACCCAAACGCACAACAAAATTGACAAAAAGTTACATAAAAGTTTACAAAAACGCACAACAAAATTGACCAAAACGTCACAAAACGTCACAAAAAATTTGACCCAAACGCACAACAAAATTGACAAAAAGTTACATAAAAGTTTACAAAAACGCACAACAAAATTGACCAAAACGTCACAAAAAATTTGACACAAACGCACAACAAAATTGACAAAAACGTCACAAAAATGTGACTAAAATGTCTCAACAAAATTGACAAAAATGCACAGCAAAATTGACCAAAACGTCACAAAAAATTTGACATAAACGCACAACAAAATTGACAAAAACGTTACAAATAAGTTGACAAAAAAAGTCAAAAAATTGCGACTAAAATGTCTCAACAAAGTTGACAAAAACGCACAACAAAATTGACAAAAAATTTGACACAAACGCACAATAAAATTGACAAAAACGTTACAAATAAGTTGACAAAAAAAGTCATAAAATGTCTCAACAAAGTTGACAAAAACGCACAACAAAATTGACCAAAACGTCAAAAAATTTGACACAAACGCACAACAAAATTGACAAAAAGTTACATAAAAGTTTACAAAAACGCACAACAAAATTGACCAAAACGTCACAAAAAATTTGACACAAACGCACAACAAAATTGACAAAAACGTTACAAATAAGTTGACAAAAAAAGTCAAAAAATTGCGACTAAAATGTCTCAACAAAGTTGACAAAAACGCACAACAAAATTGACAAATACGTTACATATAAGTTGACAAAAACGTCACAAAAATGTGACTAAAATGTCTCAAAGTTGACAAAAATGCACAACAAAATTGACAAAAACGTCACAAATAATTTGACACAAATCAGAACAAAATTGACAAAAACTTCCCAAAAATGCGACTAAAATATCTCAACATAGTTGTCAAAAACGCACAAAAAAGTTGACAAAAACGTTACAAAAAAAGTTTAAAAAAACGTCACAAAAAAGTTTACAAAAACGTCACAAAAATGCGACTAAAATGTCTCAACAAAGTTGACATAAAAGTTTACAAAACGCACAACGAAATTGACCAAAACGTCACAAAAAATTTGACACAAACGCACAACAAAATTGACAAAAACGTCACAAAAATGCGACTAAAATGTCTCAACAAAGTTGACAAAAACGCACAACAAAATTGACAAAAACGTCACACAAATGTGACTAAAATGTCTCAAAAAATTTGACACAAACGCACAACAAAATTGACAAAAACGTTACAAATAAGTTGACAAAAAAGTAAAAAAATTGCGACTAAAATGTCTCAACAAAGTTGACAAAAACGCACAACAAAATTGACAAAAACGTTACATATAAGTTGACAAAAACGTCACAAAAATGTGACTAAAATGTCTCAAAGTTGACAAAAATGCACAACAAAATTGACAAAAACGTCACAAATAATTTGACACAAATCAGAACAAAATTGACAAAAACTTCACAAAAATGCGACTAAAATGTCTCAACAAAGTTGAAAAAACGCACAACAAAATTGACCAAAACGTCACAAAAACTTTGACACAAACGCACAACAAAATTGACAAAAACGTTACAAATAAGTTGATAAAAAAGTCACAAAATTGCGACAAAAATGTCTCAACAAAATTGACAAAAAGTTACAAAAAAGTTTACAAAACGTCACAAAAAAGTTGACAAAAACGTCACAAAAATGCGACTAAAATGTCTCAACAACGTTGACATAAGTTTACAAAACGCACAACGAAATTGACCAAAACGTCACAAAAATTTGACACAAACGCACAACAAAATTGACAAAAATGTACAAGTTTAAAAAAACGTCACAAAAAAGTTTAAAAAAACGTCACAAAATTGCGACTAAAATGTCTCAACAAAGTTGACAAAAACGCACAACAAAATTGACAAAAACGTCACACAAATGTGACTAAAATGTCTCAAAAAATTTGACACAAACGCACAACAAAATTGACAAAAACGTTACAAATAAGTTGACAAAAAAGTAAAAAAATTGCGACTAAAATGTCTCAACAAAGTTGACAAAAACGCACAACAAAATTGACAAAAACGTTACAAATAAGTTGACAAAAAAAGTCATAAAATGTCTCAACAAAGTTGACAAAAACGCACAACAAAATTGACCAAAACGTCACAAAAAATTTGACACAAACGCACAACAAAATTGACAAAAAGTTACATAAAAGTTTACAAAAACGCACAACAAAATTGACCAAAACGTCACAAAAAATTTGACACAAACGCACAACAAAATTGACAAAAACGTCACAAAAAAGTGACTAAAATGTCTCAACAAAGTTGACAAAAACGCACAACAAAATTGACAAATACGTTACATATAAGTTGACAAAAACGTCACAAAAATGTGACTAAAATGTCTCAACAAAGTTGACAAAAATGCACTACAAAATTGACAAAAACGTCACAAATAATTTGACACAAATCAGAACAAAATTGACAAAAACTTCACAAAATTGCGACTAAAATATCTCAACAAAGTTGACAAAAACGTCACAAAAAAGTTGACAAAAACGTCACAAAATTGCGACTAAAATATCTCAACAAAGTTGACAAAAAAGCACAAAAATGTCGACAAAAACGTCACAAAAAATTTGATATAAACACACAACAAAATTGACAAAAACGTTACAAATAAGTTGACAAAAACGCACAACAAAATTGCGACTAAAATGTCTCAACAAAGTTGACAAAAACGCACAACAAAATTGACAAAAAGTTACATAAAAGTTTACAAAAACGCACAACAAAATTGACAAAAACGTCACAAAAATGTGACTAAAATGTCTCAACAAAGTTGACAAAAATGCACAACAAAATTGACCAAAACGTGATAAAAAATTTGACACAAACGCACAACAAAATTGACAAAAACGTTACAAATAAGTTAACAAAAAAGTCACAAAATTGCAACTAAAATGTCTCAAAGTTGACACAAACGCACAACAAAATTGACAAAAAATTTGACACAAACGCACAACAAAATTGACAAAAAGTTACATAAAAGTTTACAAAAACGCACAACAAAATTGACCAAAACGTCACAAAAAATTTGACACAAACGCACAACAAAATTGACAAAAACGTCACAAAAATGTGACTAAAATGTCTCAACAAAGTTGACAAAAATGCACAGCAAAATTGACCAAAACGTCACAAAAAATTTGACATAAACGCAGAACAAAATTGACAAAAACGTTACAAATAAGTTGACAAAAAAAGTCAAAAAATTGCGACTAAAATGTCTCAACAAAGTTGACAAAAACGCACAACAAAATTGACAAATACGTTACATATAAGTTGACAAAAACGTCACAAAAATGTGACTAAAATGTCTCAACGTTGACAAAAATGCACAACAAAATTGACAAAAACGTCACAAATAATTTGACACAAATCAGAACAAAATTGACAAAAACTTCACAAAATTGCGACTAAAATATCTCAACAAAGTTGTCAAAAACGCACAAAAAAGTTGACAAAAACGTTACAAAAAAGTTGACAAAAAAGTCACAAAATGCGACTAAAATGTCCCAACAAAGTTGACAAAAAAGCACAAAAATGTCGACAAAAACGTCACAAAAAATTTGATATAAATACACAACAAAATTGACAAAAACGTTACAAATAAGTTGACAAAAACGCACAACAAAATTGCGACTAAAATGTCTCAACAAAGTTGACAAAAACGCACAACAAAATTGACAAAAACGTCACAAAAATGTGACTAAAATGTCTCAACAAAGTTGACAAAAATGCACAACAAAATTGACCAAAACGTGATAAAAAATTTGACACAAACGCACAACAAAATTGACAAAAACGTTACAAATAAGTTAACAAAAAAGTCACAAAATTGCGACTAAAATGTCTCAAAGTTGACACAAACGCACAACAAAATTGACAAAAACGTTACAAAAAAAGTTTAAAAAAACGTCACAAAAATGTTTACAAAAACGTCAAATTGCGACTAAAAGGTCTCAACAAAGTTGACAAAAACGCACAACAAAATTGACAAAAAGTTACATAAAAGTTTACAAAAACGCACAACAAAATTGACCAAAATGTCACAAAAAATTTGACACAAACGCACAACACAATTGACAAAAACGTCACAAAATTGCGACTAAAATGTCTCAACAAAGTTGACAAAACGCACAACAAAATTGACAAAAACTTTACAATAAGTTGACAAAAAAGCACAAAAATGTCGACAAAAACGTCACAAAAAATTTGATATAAACACAACAAAATTGACAAAAACGTTACAAATAAGTTGACAAATACGCACAACAAAATTGCGACTAAAATGTCTCAACAAAGTTGACAAAAACGCACAACAAAATTGACAAAAAGTTACATAAAAGTTTACAAAAACGCACAACAAAATTGACAAAAACGTCACAACAAAGTTGACAAAAATGCACAACAAAATTGACCAAAACGTGATAAAAAATTTGACACAAACGCACAACAAAATTGACAAAAACGTTACAAATAAGTTAACAAAAAAGTCACAAAATTGCGACTAAAATGTCTCAAAGTTGACACAAACGCACAACAAAGTTGACAAAAACGCACAACAAAATTGACCAAAACGTCACAAAAAATTTGACCCAAACGCACAACAAAATTGACAAAAAGTTACATAAAAGTTTACAAAAACGCACAACAAAATTGACCAAAACGTCACAAAAAATTTGACCCAAACGCACAACAAAATTGACAAAAAGTTACATAAAAGTTTACAAAAACGCACAACAAAATTGACCAAAACGTCACAAAAAATTTGACACAAACGCACAACAAAATTGACAAAAACGTCACAAAAATGTGACTAAAATGTCTCAACAAAATTGACAAAAATGCACAGCAAAATTGACCAAAACGTCACAAAAAATTTGATATTAACGCACAACAAAATTGACAAAAACGTTACAAATAAGTTGACAAAAAAAGTCAAAAAATTGCGACTAAAATGTCTCAACAAAGTTGACAAAAACGTTACAAAAAAAGTTTAAAAAAAACGTCACAAAAAAGTTTACAAAAACGTCACAAAATTGCGACTAAAATGTCTCAACAAAGTTGACAAAAACGCACAACAAATTTGACAAAAAATTTGACAAAAACGCACAACAAAATTGACAAAAAGTTACATAAAAGTTTACAAAAACGCACAACAAAATTGACCAAAACGTCACAAAAAATTTGACATAAACGCACAAAAAAATTGACAAAAACGTTACAAAAATGCGACAAATATCTCAACAAAGTTGTCAAAAACGCACAAAAAAATTGACAAAAACGTCACAAAAAAGTTGACAAAAACGTCACAAAATTGCGACTAAAATGTCTCAACAAAGTTGACAAAACGCACAACAAAATTGACAAAAACGTCACAAAATTGCGACTAAAATGTCTCAACAAAGTTGACAAAACGCACAACAAAATTGACAAAAACTTTACAATAAGTTGACAAAAAAGTCACAACATGCGACTAAAATGTCCCAACAAAGTTGACAAAAAAGCACAAAAATGTCGACAAAAACATCACAAAAAATTTGATATAAACACACAACAAAATTGACAAAAACGTTACAAATAAGTTGACAAAATCGCACAACAAAATTGCGACTAAAATGTCTCAACAAAGTTGACAAAAACGCACAACAAAATTGACAAAAACGTCACAAAAATGTGACTAAAATGTCTCAACAAAGTTGACAAAAATGCACAACAAAATTGACCAAAACGTGATAAAAAATTTGACACAAACGCACAACAAAATTGACAAAAACGTTACAAATAAGTTAACAAAAAAGTCACAAAATTGCAACTAAAATGTCTCAAAGTTGACACAAACGCACAACAAAATTGACAAAAAATTTGACACAAACGCACAACAAAATTGACAAAAAGTTACATAAAAGTTTACAAAAACGCACAACAAAATTGACCAAAACGTCACAAAAAATTTGACACAAACGCACAACAAAATTGACAAAAACGTCACAAAAATGTGACTAAAATGTCTCAACAAAGTTGACAAAAATGCACAACAAAATTGACAAAAACGTCACAAATAATTTGACACAAATCAGAACAAAATTGACAAAAACTTCACAAAATTGCGACTAAAATATCTCAACAAAGTTGTCAAAAACGCACAAAAAAGTTGACAAAAACGTTACAAAAAAGTTGACAAAAACGTCACAAAATTGCGACTAAAATGTCCCAACAAAGTTGACAAAAAAGCACAAAAATGTCGACAAAAACGTCACAAAAAATTTGATATAAATACACAACAAAATTGACAAAAACGTTACAAATAAGTTGACAAAAACGCACAACAAAATTGCGACTAAAATGTCTCAACAAAGTTGACAAAAACGCACAACAAAATTGACAAAAAGTTACATAAAAGTTTACAAAAACGCACAACAAAATTGACAAAAACGTCACAAAAATGTGACTAAAATGTCTCAACAAAGTTGACAAAAATGCACAACAAAATTGACCAAAACGTGATAAAAAATTTGACACAAACGCACAACAAAATTGACAAAAACGTTACAAATAAGTTAACAAAAAAGTCACAAAATTGCGACTAAAATGTCTCAAAGTTGACACAAACGCACAACAAAATTGACAAAAACGTTACAAAAAAAGTTTAAAAAAACGTCACAAAAATGTTTACAAAAACGTCAAATTGCGACTAAAAGGTCTCAACAAAGTTGACAAAAACGCACAACAAAATTGACAAAAAATTTGACACAAACGCACAACAAAATTGACAAAAAGTTACATAAAAGTTTACAAAAACGCACAACAAAATTGACCAAAATGTCACAAAAAATTTGACACAAACGCACAACAAAATTGACAAAAACGTCACAAAATTGCGACTAAAATGTCTCAACAAAGTTGACAAAACGCACAACAAAATTGACAAAAAGTTACATAAAAGTTGACAAAAATGCTCAACAAAATTGACCAAAACGTGATAAAAAATTTGACACAAACGCACAACAAAATTGACAAAAACGTTACAAATAAGTTAACAAAAAAGTCACAAAATTGCGACTAAAATGTCTCAAAGTTGACACAAACGCACAACAAAATTGACAAAAACGTTACAAAAAAAGTTTAAAAAAACGTCACAAAAAATTTGACACAAACGCATAACAAAATTGACAAAAACTTACAAGTTTAAAAAAACGTCACAAAAAAGTTTAAAAAAACGTCACAAAATTGCGACTAAAATGTCACAACAAAATTGACAAAAAATTTGACACAAACGCACAACAAAATTGACAAAAACGTTACAAATAAGTTGACAAAAAAAGTCATAAAATGTCTCAACAAAGTTGACAAAAACGCACAACAAAATTGACCAAAACGTCACAAAAAATTTGACCCAAACGCACAACAAAATTGACAAAAAGTTACATAAAAGTTTACAAAAACGCACAACAAAATTGACCAAAATGTCACAAAAAATTTGACACAAACGCACAACACAATTGACAAAAACGTCACAAAATTGCGACTAAAATGTCTCAACAAAGTTGACAAAACGCACAACAAAATTGACAAAAACTTTACAATAAGTTGACAAAAAAGCACAAAAATGTCGACAAAAACGTCACAAAAAATTTGATATAAACACAACAAAATTGACAAAAACGTTACAAATAAGTTGACAAATACGCACAACAAAATTGCGACTAAAATGTCTCAACAAAGTTGACAAAAACGCACAACAAAATTGACAAAAAGTTACATAAAAGTTTACAAAAACGCACAACAAAATTGACAAAAACGTCACAACAAAGTTGACAAAAATGCACAACAAAATTGACCAAAACGTGATAAAAAATTTGACACAAACGCACAACAAAATTGACAAAAACGTTACAAATAAGTTAACAAAAAAGTCACAAAATTGCGACTAAAATGTCTCAAAGTTGACACAAACGCACAACAAAGTTGACAAAAACGCACAACAAAATTGACCAAAACGTCACAAAAAATTTGACCCAAACGCACAACAAAATTGACAAAAAGTTACATAAAAGTTTACAAAAACGCACAACAAAATTGACCAAAACGTCACTAAAAATTTGACCCAAACGCACAACAAAATTGACAAAAAGTTACATAAAAGTTTACAAAAACGCACAACAAAATTGACCAAAACGTCACAAAAAATTTGACACAAACGCACAACAAAATTGACAAAAACGTCACAAAAATGTGACTAAAATGTCTCAACAAAATTGACAAAAATGCACAACAAAATTGACCAAAACGTGATAAAAAATTTGACACAAACGCACAACAAAATTGACAAAAACGTTACAAATAAGTTAACAAAAAAGTCACAAAATTGCGACTAAAATGTCTCAAAGTTGACACAAACGCACAACAAAATTGACAAAAACGTTACAAAAAAAGTTTAAAAAAACGTCACAAAAATGTTTACAAAAACGTCAAATTGCGACTAAAAGGTCTCAACAAAGTTGACAAAAACGCACAACAAAATTGACAAAAAATTTGACACAAACGCACAACAAAATTGACAAAAAGTTACATAAAAGTTTACAAAAACGCACAACAAAATTGACCAAAATGTCACAAAAAATTTGACACAAACGCACAACAAAATTGACAAAAACGTCACAAAATTGCGACTAAAATGTCTCAACAAAGTTGACAAAACGCACAACAAAATTGACAAAAAGTTACATAAAAGTTGACAAAAATGCTCAACAAAATTGACCAAAACGTGATAAAAAATTTGACACAAACGCACAACAAAATTGACAAAAACGTTACAAATAAGTTAACAAAAAAGTCACAAAATTGCGACTAAAATGTCTCAAAGTTGACACAAACGCACAACAAAATTGACAAAAACGTTACAAAAAAAGTTTAAAAAAACGTCACAAAAAATTTGACACAAACGCACAACAAAATTGACAAAAACTTACAAGTTTAAAAAAACGTCACAAAAAAGTTTAAAAAAACGTCACAAAATTGCGACTAAAATGTCTCAACAAAGTTGACAAAAACGCACAACAAAATTGACAAAAAATTTGACACAAACGCACAACAAAATTGACAAAAACGTTACAAATAAGTTGACAAAAAAAGTCATAAAATGTCTCAACAAAGTTGACAAAAACGCACAACAAAATTGACCAAAACGTCACAAAAAATTTGACCCAAACGCACAACAAAATTGACAAAAAGTTACATAAAAGTTTACAAAAACGCACAACAAAATTGACCAAAATGTCACAAAAAATTTGACACAAACGCACAACACAATTGACAAAAACGTCACAAAATTGCGACTAAAATGTCTCAACAAAGTTGACAAAACGCACAACAAAATTGACAAAAACTTTACAATAAGTTGACAAAAAAGCACAAAAATGTCGACAAAAACGTCACAAAAAATTTGATATAAACACAACAAAATTGACAAAAACGTTACAAATAAGTTGACAAATACGCACAACAAAATTGCGACTAAAATGTCTCAACAAAGTTGACAAAAACGCACAACAAAATTGACAAAAAGTTACATAAAAGTTTACAAAAACGCACAACAAAATTGACAAAAACGTCACAACAAAGTTGACAAAAATGCACAACAAAATTGACCAAAACGTGATAAAAAATTTGACACAAACGCACAACAAAATTGACAAAAACGTTACAAATAAGTTAACAAAAAAGTCACAAAATTGCGACTAAAATGTCTCAAAGTTGACACAAACGCACAACAAAGTTGACAAAAACGCACAACAAAATTGACCAAAACGTCACAAAAAATTTGACCCAAACGCACAACAAAATTGACAAAAAGTTACATAAAAGTTTACAAAAACGCACAACAAAATTGACCAAAACGTCACAAAAAATTTGACCCAAACGCACAACAAAATTGACAAAAAGTTACATAAAAGTTTACAAAAACGCACAACAAAATTGACCAAAACGTCACAAAAAATTTGACACAAACGCACAACAAAATTGACAAAAACGTCACAAAAATGTGACTAAAATGTCTCAACAAAATTGACAAAAATGCACAGCAAAATTGACCAAAACGTCACAAAAAATTTGACATAAACGCACAACAAAATTGACAAAAACGTTACAAATAAGTTGACAAAAAAAGTCAAAAAATTGCGACTAAAATGTCTCAACAAAGTTGACAAAAACGTTACAAAAAAAGTTTAAAAAAAACGTCACAAAAAAGTTTACAAAAACGTCACAAAATTGCGACTAAAATGTCTCAACAAAGTTGACAAAAACGCACAACAAATTTGACAAAAAATTTGACACAAACGCACAACAAAATTGACAAAAACGTTACAAATAAGTTGACAAAAAAAGTCATAAAATGTCTCAACAAAGTTGACAAAAACGCACAACAAAATTGACCAAAACGTCACAAAAAATTTGACACAAACGCACAACAAAATTGACAAAAAGTTACATAAAAGTTTACAAAAACGCACAACAAAATTGACCAAAACGTCACAAAAAATTTGACATAAACGCACAAAAAAATTGACAAAAACGTCACAAAAAAGTTGACAAAAACGTCACAAAATTGCGACTAAAATGTCTCAACAAAGTTGACAAAACGCACAACAAAATTGACAAAAACGTCACAAAATTGCGACTAAAATGTCTCAACAAAGTTGACAAAACGCACAACAAAATTGACAAAAACTTTACAATAAGTTGACAAAAAAGTCACAACATGCGACTAAAATGTCCCAACAAAGTTGACAAAAAAGCACAAAAATGTCGACAAAAACATCACAAAAAATTTGATATAAACACACAACAAAATTGACAAAAACGTTACAAATAAGTTGACAAAAACGCACAACAAAATTGCGACTAAAATGTCTCAACAAAGTTGACAAAAACGCACAACAAAATTGACAAAAACGTCACAAAAATGTGACTAAAATGTCTCAACAAAGTTGACAAAAATGCACAACAAAATTGACCAAAACGTGATAAAAAATTTGACACAAACGCACAACAAAATTGACAAAAAGTTACATAAAAGTTTACAAAAACGCAAAACAAAATTGACCAAAACGTCACAAAAAATTTGACACAAACGCACAACAAAATTGACAAAAACGTCACAAAAATGTGACTAAAATGTCTCAACAAAGTTGACAAAAATGCACAACAAAATTGACAAAAACGTCACAAATAATTTGACACAAATCAGAACAAAATTGACAAAAACTTCACAAAATTGCGACTAAAATATCTCAACAAAGTTGTCAAAAACGCACAAAAAAGTTGACAAAAACGTTACAAAAAAGTTGACAAAAACGTCACAAAATTGCGACTAAAATGTCCCAACAAAGTTGACAAAAAAGCACAAAAATGTCGACAAAAACGTCACAAAAAATTTGATATAAATACACAACAAAATTGACAAAAACGTTACAAATAAGTTGACAAAAACGCACAACAAAATTGCGACTAAAATGTCTCAACAAAGTTGACAAAAACGCACAACAAAATTGACAAAAAGTTACATAAAAGTTTACAAAAACGCACAACAAAATTGACAAAAACGTCACAAAAATGTGACTAAAATGTCTCAACAAAGTTGACAAAAATGCACAACAAAATTGACCAAAACGTGATAAAAAATTTGACACAAACGCACAACAAAATTGACAAAAACGTTACAAATAAGTTAACAAAAAAGTCACAAAATTGCGACTAAAATGTCTCAAAGTTGACACAAACGCACAACAAAATTGACAAAAACGTTACAAAAAAAGTTTAAAAAAACGTCACAAAAATGTTTACAAAAACGTCAAATTGCGACTAAAAGGTCTCAACAAAGTTGACAAAAACGCACAACAAAATTGACAAAAAATTTGACACAAACGCACAACAAAATTGACAAAAAGTTACATAAAAGTTTACAAAAACGCACAACAAAATTGACCAAAATGTCACAAAAAATTTGACACAAACGCACAACAAAATTGACAAAAACGTCACAAAATTGCGACTAAAATGTCTCAACAAAGTTGACAAAACGCACAACAAAATTGACAAAAAGTTACATAAAAGTTGACAAAAATGCTCAACAAAATTGACCAAAACGTGATAAAAAATTTGACACAAACGCACAACAAAATTGACAAAAACGTTACAAATAAGTTAACAAAAAAGTCACAAAATTGCGACTAAAATGTCTCAAAGTTGACACAAACGCACAACAAAATTGACAAAAACGTTACAAAAAAAGTTTAAAAAAACGTCACAAAAAATTTGACACAAACGCACAACAAAATTGACAAAAACTTACAAGTTTAAAAAAACGTCACAAAAAAGTTTAAAAAAACGTCACAAAATTGCGACTAAAATGTCTCAACAAAGTTGACAAAAACGCACAACAAAATTGACAAAAAATTTGACACAAACGCACAACAAAATTGACAAAAACGTTACAAATAAGTTGACAAAAAAAGTCATAAAATGTCTCAACAAAGTTGACAAAAACGCACAACAAAATTGACCAAAACGTCACAAAAAATTTGACCCAAACGCACAACAAAATTGACAAAAAGTTACATAAAAGTTTACAAAAACGCACAACAAAATTGACCAAAACGTCACAACAAAATTGACAAAAACGTCACAACAAAGTTGACAAAAATGCACAACAAAATTGACCAAAACGTGATAAAAAATTTGACACAAACGCACAACAAAATTGACAAAAACGTTACAAATAAGTTAACCAAAAAGTCACAAAATTGCGACTAAAATGTCTCAACAAAGTTGACAAAAACGTTACAAAAAAAGTTTAAAAAAAACGTCACAAAAAGTTTACAAAAACGTCACAAAATTGCGACTAAAATGTCTCAACAAAGTTGACAAAACGCACAACAAAATTGACAAAAACATTACAAATAAGTTGACAAAAAAAGTCATAAAATGTCTCAACAAAATTGACCAAAACGTGATAAAAAATTTGACACAAACGTCACAAAATTGCGACTAAAATATCTCAACAAAATTGACAAAAAACGTCACAAAAAAGTTGACAAAAACGTCACAAAATTGCGACTAAAATGTCTCAACAAAGTTGACAAAACGCACAACAAAATTGACAAAAACTTTACAATAAGTTGACAAAAAGCACAAAAATGTCGACAAAAACGTCACAAAAAATTTGATATAAACACAACAAAATTGACAAAAACGTTACAAATAAGTTGACAAATACGCACAACAAAATTGCGACTAAAATGTCTCAACAAAGTTGACAAAAACGCACAACAAAATTGACAAAAATTTACATAAGTTTACAAAAACGCACAACAAAATTGACAAAAACGTCACAACAAAGTTTACAAAAATGCACAACAAAATTGACCAAAACGTGATAAAAAATTTGACACAAACGCACAACAAAATTGACAAAAACGTTACAAATAAGTTAACCAAAAAGTCACAAAATTGCGACTAAAATGTCTCAACAAAGTTGACAAAAACGTTACAAAAAAGTTTAAAAAAAACGTCACAAAAAGTTTACAAAAACGTCACAAAATTGCGACTAAAATGTCTCAACAAAGTTGACAAAAACGCAGAACAAAATTAACAAAAAATTTGACACAAACGCACAACAAAATTGACAAAAACATTACAAATAAGTTGACAAAAAAGTCATAAAATGTCTCAACAAAGTTGACAAAAACGCACAACAAAATTGACCAAAACGTCACAAAAAATTTGACACAAACGCACAACAAAATTGACAAAAAGTTACATAAAAGTTTACAAAAACGCACAACAAAATTGACCAAAACGTCACAAAAAATTTGACACAAACGCACAACAAAATTGACAAAAACGTCACAAAATTGCGACTAAAATGTCTCAACAAAGTTGACAAAACGCACAACAAAATTGACCAAAACATTACAAATAAGTTGACAAAAAAAGTCATAAAATGTCTCAACAAAGTTGACAAAAACGCACAACAAAATTGACCAAAACGTCACAAAAAATTTGACATAAACGCACAAAAAAATTGACAAAAAGGTTACAAAAATGCGACAAATATCTCAACAAAGTTGTCAAAAACGCACAAAAAAATTGACAAAAACGTCACAAAAAAGTTGACAAAAACGTCACAAAATTGCGACTAAAATGTCTCAACAAAGTTGACAAAACGCACAACAAAATTGACCAAAACGTGATAAAAAATTTGACACAAACGCACAACAAAATTGACAAAAACGCACAAAAAAGTTGACAAAAACGCACAAAAAAGTTGACAAAAACGTCACAAAAATGCGAATAAAATGTCTCAACAAAGTTGACATAAAAGTTTACAAAACGCACAACGAAATTGACAAAAATGTTACAAATAAGTTGACAAAAACGTCACAAAAATGTCTCAACAAAGTTGACAAAAAGTTACATAAAAGTTTACAAAAACGCACAACAAAATTGACAAAAACGTCACAAAAATGTCTCAAAATTGACAAAAAGTTACATAAAAGTTTACAAAAACGCACAACAAAATTGACAAAAACGTCACAAAAATGTGACTAAAATGTCTCAACAAAGTTGACAACAATGCACAACAAAATTGACAAAAAATTTGACACAAACGCACAACAAAATTGACAAAAACGTCACAAAAATGTAACTAAAATGTCTCAACAAAGTTGACAAAAATGCACAACAAAATTGACCAAAACGTGATAAAAAATTTGACACAAACGCACAACAAAATTGACAAAAACGTTACAAATAAGTTAACAAAAAAGTCACAAAATTGCGACTAAAATGTCTCAAAGTTGACACAATCGCACAACAAAATTGACAAAAACGTTACAAAAAAAGTTTAAAAAAACATCACAAAAAAGTTTACAAAAACGTCACAAAAAAGTTTACAAAAACGTCACAAAAATGCGACTAAAATGTCTCAACAAAGTTGACAAAACGCACAACAAAATTGACAAAAACTTTACAATAAGTTGACAAAAAAGTCACAAAATTGCGACTAAAATGTCTCAACAAAGTTGACAAAAATGCACAACAAAATTGACCAAAACGTGATAAAAAATTTGACACAAACGCACAACGAAATTGACAAAAACGCACAAAAAAGTTGACAAAAACGCACAAAAAAGTTGACAAAAACGTCACAAAAATGCGAATAAAATGTCTCAACAAAGTTGACATAAAAGTTTACAAAACGCACAACGAAATTGACCAAAACGTCACAAAAAATTTGACACAAACGCACAACAAAATTGACAAAAACGTCACAAAAATGTGACTAAAATGTCCCAACAAAGTTGACAAAAAAGCACAAAAATGTCGACAAAAACGTTACAAATAAGTTGACAAAAACGCACAACAAAATTGAGACTAAAATGTCTCAACAAAGTTGACAAAAACGCACAACAAAATTGACAAAAAGTTACATAAAAGTTTACAAAAACGCACAACAAAATTGACAAAAACGTCACAAAAATGTAACTAAAATGTCTCAACAAAGTTGACAAAAATGCACAACAAAATTGACCAAAACGTGATAAAAAATTTGACACAAACGCACAACAAAATTGACAAAAACGTTACAAATAAGTTAACAAAAAAGTCACAAAATTGCGACTAAAATGTCTCAAAGTTGACACAATCGCACAACAAAATTGACAAAAACGTTACAAAAAAAGTTTAAAAAAACATCACAAAAAAGTTTACAAAAACGTCACAAAAAAGTTTACAAAAACGTCACAAAAATGCGACTAAAATGTCTCAACAAAGTTGACAAAACGCACAACAAAATTGACAAAAACTTTACAATAAGTTGACAAAAAAGTCACAAAATTGCGACTAAAATGCCTCAACAAAGTTGACAAAAACGCACAACAAAATTGACCAAAACGTGATAAAAAATTTGACACAAACGCACAACAAAATTGACAAAAACGCACAAAAAAGTTGACAAAAACGCACAAAAAAGTTGACAAAAACGTCACAAAAATGCGAATAAAATGTCTCAACAAAGTTGACATAAAAGTTTACAAAACGCACAACGAAATTGACCAAAACGTCACAAATAAGTTGACAAAAACGTCACAAAAATGTCTCAACAAAGTTGACAAAAAGTTACATAAAAGTTTACAAAAACGCACAACAAAATTGACAAAAACGTCACAAAAATGTCTCAAAATTGACAAAAAGTTACATAAAAGTTTACAAAAACGCACAACAAAATTGACAAAAACGTCACAAAAATGTGACTAAAATGTCTCAACAAAGTTGACAAAAACGCACAACAAAATTGACCAAAACGTCACAAAAAATTTGACACAAACGCACAACAAAATTGACAAAAAGTTACATAAAAGTTTACAAAAACGCACAACAAAATTGACCAAAACGTCACAAAAAATTTGACACAAACGCACAACAAAATTGACAAAAACGTCACAAAAATGTGACTAAAATGTCTCAACAAAGTTGACAAAAATGCACAGCAAAATTGACCAAAACGTCACAAAAAATTTGACATAAACGCACAAAAAAATTGACAAAAACGTTACAAAAATGCGACAAATATCTCAACAAAGTTGTCAAAAACGCACAAAAAAATTGACAAAAACGTCACAAAAAAGTTGACAAAAACGTCACAAAATTGCGACTAAAATGTCTCAACAAAGTTGACAAAACGCACAACAAAATTGACCAAAACGTGATAAAAAATTTGACACAAACGCACAAAAAAGTTGACAAAAACGTCACAAAAATGCGAATAAAATGTCTCAACAAAGTTGACATAAAAGTTTACAAAACGCACAACGAAATTGACCAAAACGTCACAAAAAATTTGACACAAACGCACAACAAAATTGACAAAAACGTCACAAAAATGTGACTAAAATGTCCCAACAAAGTTGACAAAAAAGCACAAAAATGTCGACAAAAACGTTACAAATAAGTTGACAAAAACGCACAACAAAATTGAGACTAAAATGTCTCAACAAAGTTGACAAAAACGCACAACAAAATTGACAAAAAGTTACATAAAAGTTTACAAAAACGCACAACAAAATTGACAAAAACGTCACAAAAATGTAACTAAAATGTCTCAACAAAGTTGACAAAAATGCACAACAAAATTGACCAAAACGTGATAAAAAATTTGACACAAACGCACAACAAAATTGACAAAAACGTTACAAATAAGTTAACAAAAAAGTCACAAAATTGCGACTAAAATGTCTCAAAGTTGACACAATCGCACAACAAAATTGACAAAAACGTTACAAAAAAAGTTTAAAAAAACATCACAAAAAAGTTTACAAAAACGTCACAAAAAAGTTTACAAAAACGTCACAAAAATGCGACTAAAATGTCTCAACAAAGTTGACAAAACGCACAACAAAATTGACAAAAACTTTACAATAAGTTGACAAAAAAGTCACAAAATTGCGACTAAAATGTCTCAACAAAGTTGACAAAAATGCACAACAAAATTGACCAAAACGCACAAAAAAGTTGACAAAAACGCACAAAAAAGTTGACAAAAACGTCACAAAAATGCGAATAAAATGTCTCAACAAAGTTGACATAAAAGTTTACAAAACGCACAACGAAATTGACCAAAACGTCACAAAATTGCGACTAAAATGTCTCAACAAAGTTGACAAAACGCACAACAAAATTGACAAAAACTTTACAATAAGTTGACAAAAAAGTCACAACATGCGACTAAAATGTCCCAACAAAGTTGACAAAAAAGCACAAAAATGTCGACAAAAACATCACAAAAAATTTGATATAAACACACAACAAAATTGACAAAAACGTTACAAATAAGTTGACAAAAACGCACAACAAAATTGCGACTAAAATGTCTCAACAAAGTTGACAAAAACGCACAACAAAATTGACAAAAACGTCACAAAAATGTGACTAAAATGTCTCAACAAAGTTGACAAAAATGCACAACAAAATTGACCAAAACGTGATAAAAAATTTGACACAAACGCACAACAAAATTGACAAAAAGTTACATAAAAGTTTACAAAAACGCACAACAAAATTGACCAAAACGTCACAAAAAATTTGACACAAACGCACAACAAAATTGACAAAAACGTCACAAAAATGTGACTAAAATGTCTCAACAAAGTTGACAAAAATGCACAACAAAATTGACAAAAACGTCACAAATAATTTGACACAAATCAGAACAAAATTGACAAAAACTTCACAAAATTGCGACTAAAATGTCTCAACAAAGTTGACAAAAACGCACAAAAAAGTTGACAAAAACGTTACAAAAAAGTTGACAAAAACGTCACAAAATTGCGACTAAAATGTCCCAACAAAGTTGACAAAAAAGCACAAAAATGTCGACAAAAACGTCACAAAAAATTTGATATAAATACACAACAAAATTGACAAAAACGTTACAAATAAGTTGACAAAAACGCACAACAAAATTGCGACTAAAATGTCTCAACAAAGTTGACAAAAATGCACAACAAAATTGACCAAAACGTGATAAAAAATTTGACACAAACGCACAACAAAATTGACAAAAACGTTACAAAAAAAGTTTAAAAAAACGTCACAAAAATGTTTACAAAAACGTCAAATTGCGACTAAAAGGTCTCAACAAAGTTGACAAAAACGCACAACAAAATTGACAAAAAATTTGACACAAACGCACAACAAAATTGACAAAAAGTTACATAAAAGTTTACAAAAACGCACAACAAAATTGACCAAAATGTCACAAAAAATTTGACACAAACGCACAACAAAATTGACAAAAACGTCACAAAATTGCGACTAAAATGTCTCAACAAAGTTGACAAAACGCACAACAAAATTGACAAAAAGTTACATAAAAGTTGACAAAAATGCTCAACAAAATTGACCAAAACGTGATAAAAAATTTGACACAAACGCACAACAAAATTGACAAAAACGTTACAAATAAGTTAACAAAAAAGTCACAAAATTGCGACTAAAATGTCTCAAAGTTGACACAAACGCACAACAAAATTGACAAAAACGTTACAAAAAAAGTTTAAAAAAACGTCACAAAAAATTTGACACAAACGCACAACAAAATTGACAAAAACTTACAAGTTTAAAAAAACGTCACAAAAAAGTTTAAAAAAACGTCACAAAATTGCGACTAAAATGTCTCAACAAAGTTGACAAAAACGCACAACAAAATTGACAAAAAATTTGACACAAACGCACAACAAAATTGACAAAAACGTTACAAATAAGTTGACAAAAAAAGTCATAAAATGTCTCAACAAAGTTGACAAAAACGCACAACAAAATTGACCAAAACGTCACAAAAAATTTGACCCAAACGCACAACAAAATTGACAAAAAGTTACATAAAAGTTTACAAAAACGCACAACAAAATTGACCAAAACGTCACAACAAAATTGACAAAAACGTCACAACAAAGTTGACAAAAATGCACAACAAAATTGACCAAAACGTGATAAAAAATTTGACACAAACGCACAACAAAATTGACAAAAACGTTACAAATAAGTTAACCAAAAAGTCACAAAATTGCGACTAAAATGTCTCAACAAAGTTGACAAAAACGTTACAAAAAAAGTTTAAAAAAAACGTCACAAAAAGTTTACAAAAACGTCACAAAATTGCGACTAAAATGTCTCAACAAAGTTGACAAAAACGTTACAAAAAAGTTTAAAAAAAAGTCATAAAATGTCTCAACAAAATTGACAAAAACTTTACAATAAGTTGACAAAAAGCACAAAAATGTCGACAAAAACGTCACAAAAAATTTGATATAAACACAACAAAATTGACAAAAACGTTACAAATAAGTTGACAAATACGCACAACAAAATTGCGACTAAAATGTCTCAACAAAGTTGACAAAAACGCACAACAAAATTGACAAAAATTTACATAAGTTTACAAAAACGCACAACAAAATTGACAAAAACGTCACAACAAAGTTTACAAAAATGCACAACAAAATTGACAAAAACGTTACAAATAAGTTAACCAAAAAGTCACAAAATTGCGACTAAAATGTCTCAACAAAGTTGACAAAAACGTTACAAAAAAGTTTAAAAAAAACGTCACAAAAAGTTTACAAAAACGTCACAAAATTGCGACTAAAATGTCTCAACAAAGTTGACAAAAACGCAGAACAAAATTAACAAAAAATTTGACACAAACGCACAACAAAATTGACAAAAACATTACAAATAAGTTGACAAAAAAGTCATAAAATGTCTCAACAAAGTTGACAAAAACGCACAACAAAATTGACCAAAACGTCACAAAAAATTTGACACAAACGCACAACAAAATTGACAAAAAGTTACATAAAAGTTTACAAAAACGCACAACAAAATTGACCAAAACGTCACAAAAAATTTGACACAAACGCACAACAAAATTGACAAAAACGTCACAAAAATGTGACTAAAATGTCTCAACAAAGTTGACAAAAATGCACAGCAAAATTGACCAAAACGTCACAAAAAATTTGACATAAACGCACAAAAAAATTGACAAAAACGTTACAAAAATGCGACAAATATCTCAACAAAGTTGTCAAAAACGCACAAAAAAATTGACAAAAACGTCACAAAAAAGTTGACAAAAACGTCACAAAATTGCGACTAAAATGTCTCAACAAAGTTGACAAAACGCACAACAAAATTGACCAAAACGTGATAAAAAATTTGACACAAACGCACAACAAAATTGACAAAAACGTTACAAAAAAAGTTTAAAAAAACGTCACAAAAAAGTTTACAAAAACGTCACAAAATTGCGACTAAAATGTCTCAACAAAGTTGACAAAAACGCACAACAAAATTGACAAAAACGTCACAAAATTGCGACTAAAATGTCTCAACAAAGTTGACAAAAACGCACAACAAAATTGACCAAAACGTCACAAACGCACAACAAAATTGACAAAAAGTTACATAAAAGTTTACAAAAACGCACAACAAAATTGACCAAAACGTCACAACAAAATTGACAAAAACGTCACAACAAAGTTGACAAAAATGCACAACAAAATTGACCAAAACGTGATAAAAAATTTGACACAAACGCACAACAAAATTGACAAAAACGTTACAAATAAGTTGACAAAAAAAGTCACAAAATTGCGACTAAAATGTCTCAACAAAGTTGACAAAAACGTTACAAAAAAAGTTTAAAAAAAACGTCACAAAAAGTTTACAAAAACGTCACAAAATTGCGACTAAAATGTCTCAACAAAGTTGACAAAACGCACAACAAAATTGACAAAAACATTACAAATAAGTTGACAAAAAAAGTCATAAAATGTCTCAACAAAGTTGACAAAAACGCACAACAAAATTGACCAAAACGTCACAAAAAATTTGACATAAACGCACAAAAAAATTGACAAAAACGTTACAAAAATGCGACAAATATCTCAACAAAGTTGTCAAAAACGCACAAAAAAATTGACAAAAACGTCACAAAAAAGTTGACAAAAACGTCACAAAATTGCGACTAAAATGTCTCAACAAAGTTGACAAAACGCACAACAAAATTGACCAAAACGTGATAAAAAATTTGACACAAACGTCACAAAATTGCTACTAAAATATCTCAACAAAATTGACAAAAACGTCACAAAAAAGTTGACAAAAACGTCACAAAATTGCGACTAAAATGTCTCAACAAAGTTGACAAAACGCACAACAAAATTGACAAAAACGTTACAAAAAAAGTTTAAAAAAACGTCACAAAAATGTTTACAAAAACGTCAAATTGCGACTAAAAGGTCTCAACAAAGTTGACAAAAACGCACAACAAAATTGACAAAAAATTTGACACAAACGCACAACAAAATTGACAAAAAGTTACATAAAAGTTTACAAAAACGCACAACAAAATTGACCAAAACGTCACAAAAAATTTGACACAAACGCACAACAAAATTGACAAAAACGTCACAAAATTGTGACTAAAATGTCTCAACAAAGTTGACAAAACGCACAACAAAATTGACAAAAACTTTACAATAAGTTGACAAAAAGCACAAAAATGTCGACAAAAACGTCACAAAAAATTTGATATAAACACAACAAAATTGACAAAAACGTTACAAATAAGTTGACAAATACGCACAACAAAATTGCGACTAAAATGTCTCAACAAAGTTGACAAAAACGCACAACAAAATTGACAAAAAGTTACATAAAAGTTTACAAAAACGCACAACAAAATTGACAAAAACGTCACAACAAAGTTTACAAAAATGCACAACAAAATTGACCAAAACGTGATAAAAAATTTGACACAAACGCACAACAAAATTGACAAAAACGTTACAAATAAGTTAACCAAAAAGTCACAAAATTGCGACTAAAATGTCTCAACAAAGTTGACAAAAACGTTACAAAAAAAGTTTAAAAAAAACGTCACAAAAAGTTTACAAAAACGTCACAAAATTGCGACTAAAATGTCTCAACAAAGTTGACAAAAACGCACAACAAAATTAACAAAAAATTTGACACAAACGCACAACAAAATTGACAAAAACATTACAAATAAGTTGACAAAAAAAGTCATAAAATGTCTCAACAAAGTTGACAAAAACGCACAACAAAATTGACCAAAACGTCACAAAAAATTTGACACAAACGCACAAGAAAATTGACAAAAAGTTACATAAAAGTTTACAAAAACGCACAACAAAATTGACCAAAACGTCACAAAAAATTTGACACAAACGCACAACAAAATTGACAAAAACGTCACAAAAATGTGACTAAAATGTCTCAACAAAGTTGACAAAAATGCACAGCAAAATTGACCAAAACGTCACAAAAAATGACATAAACGCACAAAAAAATTGACAAAAACGTTACAAAAATGCGACAAATATCTCAACAAAGTTGTCAAAAACGCACAAAAAAATTGACAAAAACGTCACAAAAAAGTTGACAAAAACGTCACAAAATTGCGACTAAAATGTCTCAACAAAGTTGACAAAAACGCACAACAAAATTGACAAAAACGTCACAAAATTGCGACTAAAATGTCTCAACAAAGTTGACAAAAACGCACAACAAAATTGACCAAAACGTCACAAACGCACAACAAAATTGACAAAAAGTTACATAAAAGTTTACAAAAACGCACAACAAAATTGACCAAAACGTCACAAAAAATGTGACTAAAATGTCTCAACAAAGTTGACAAAAATGCACAGCAAAATTGACCAAAACGTCACAAAAAATTTGACATAAACGCAGAACAAAATTGACAAAAACGTTACAAATAAGTTGACAAAAAAAGTCAAAAAATTGCGACTAAAATGTCTCAACAAAGTTGACAAAAACGCACAACAAAATTGACAAATACGTTACATATAAGTTGACAAAAACGTCACAAAAATGTGACTAAAATGTCTCAACGTTGACAAAAATGCACAACAAAATTGACAAAAACGTCACAAATAATTTGACACAAATCAGAACAAAATTGACAAAAACTTCACAAAATTGCGACTAAAATATCTCAACAAAGTTGTCAAAAACGCACAAATAAGTTAACAAAAAAGTCACAAAATTGTGACTAAAATGTCTCAAAGTTGACACAAACGCACAACAAAATTGACAAAAACGTTACAAAAAAAGTTTAAAAAAACGTCACAAAAATGTTTACAAAAACGTCAAATTGCGACTAAAAGGTCTCAACAAAGTTGACAAAAACGCACAACAAAATTGACAAAAAATTTGACACAAACGCACAACAAAATTGACAAAAAGTTACATAAAAGTTTACAAAAACGCACAACAAAATTGACCAAAACGTCACAAAAAATTTGACACAAACGCACAACAAAATTGACAAAAACGTCACAAAATTGCGACTAAAATGTCTCAACAAAGTTGACAAAACGCACAACAAAATTGACAAAAACTTTACAATAAGTTGACAAAAAGCACAAAAATGTCGACAAAAACGTCACAAAAAATTTGATATAAACACAACAAAATTGACAAAAACGTTACAAATAAGTTGACAAATACGCACAACAAAATTGCGACTAAAATGTCTCAACAAAGTTGACAAAAACGCACAACAAAATTGACAAAAAGTTACATAAAAGTTTACAAAAACGCACAACAAAATTGACAAAAACGTCACAAAAATGTGACTAAAATGTCTCAACAAAGTTGACAAAAATGCACAACAAAATTGACAAAAAATTTGACACAAACGCACAACAAAATTGACAAAAAGTTACATAAAAGTTTACAAAAACGCACAACAAAATTGACAAAAACGTCACAAAATTGCGACTAAAATGTCTCAACAAAGTTGACAAAACGCACAACAAAATTGACAAAAACGTTACAAATAAGTTGACAAAAAAAGTCATAAAATGTCTCAACAAAGTTGACAAAAACGCACAACAAAATTGACCAAAACGTCACAAAAAATTTGACCCAAACGCACAACAAAATTGACAAAAAGTTACATAAAAGTTTACAAAAACGCACAACAAAATTGACAAAACGTCACAAAAAATTTGACACAAACGCACAACAAAATTGACAAAAACGTCACAAAATTGCGACTAAAATGTCTCAACAAAGTTGACAAAACGCACAACAAAATTGACAAAAACTTTACAATAAGTTGACAAAAAAGCACAAAAATGTCGACAAAAACGTCACAAAAAATTTGATATAAACACAACAAAATTGACAAAAACGTTACAAATAAGTTGACAAATACGCACAACAAAATTGCGACTAAAATGTCTCAACAAAGTTGACAAAAACGCACAACAAAATTGACAAAAAGTTACATAAAAGTTTACAAAAACGCACAACAAAATTGACAAAAACGTCACAAAAATGTGACTAAAATGTCTCAACAAAGTTGACAAAAATGCACAACAAAATTGACCAAAGCGTGATAAAAAATTTGACACAAACGCACAACAAAATTGACAAAAACGTTACAAATAAGTTGACAAAAAAAGTCATAAAATGTCTCAACAAAGTTGACAAAAACGCACAACAAAATTGACCAAAACGTCACAAAAAATTTGACACAAACGCACAACAAAATTGACAAAAAGTTACATAAAAGTTTACATAAACGCACAACAAAATTTACCAAAACGTCACAAAAAATTTGACACAAACGCACAACAAAATTGACAAAAACGTTACAAATAAGTTGACAAAAACCTCACAAAATTGCGACTAAAATGTCTCAACAAAGTTGTCAAAAACGCACAAAAAAGTTGACAAAAACGTCACAAAATTGCGACTAAAATGTCTCAACAAAGTTGACAAAACGCACAACAAAATTGACAAAAACGTTACAAAAAAGTTTACAAAAACGTCACAAAAATGCGACTAAAATGTCTCAACAAAGTTGACATAAAAGTTTACAAAACGCACAACGAAATTGACCAAAACGTCACAAAAAATTTGACACAAACGCACAACAAAATTGACAAAAACGTTACAAAAAAAGTTTAAAAAAACGTCACAAAAAATTTGACACAAACGCACAACAAAATTGAAAAAAACTTACAAGTTTAAAAAAACGTCACAAAAAAGTTTAAAAAAACGTCACAAAATTGCGACTAAAATGTCTCAACAAAGTTGACAAAAACGTTACAAAAAAAGTTTAAAAAAAACGTCACAAAAAAGTTTACAAAAACGTCACAAAATTGCGACTAAAATGTCTCAACAAAGTTGACAAAAACGCACAACAAAATTGACAAAAAATTTGACACAAACGCACAACAAAATTGACAAAAACGTTACAAATAAGTTGACAAAAAAAGTCATAAAATGTCTCAACAAAGTTGACAAAAACGCACAACAAAATTGACCAAAACGTCACAAAAAATTTGACACAAACGCACAACAAAATTGACAAAAAGTTACATAAAAGTTTACAAAAACGCACAACAAAATTGACCAAAACGTCACAAAAAATTTGACACAAACGCACAACAAAATTGACAAAAACGTCACAAAAATGTGACTAAAATGTCTCAACAAAGTTGACAAAAATACACAGCAAAATTGACCAAAACGTCACAAAAAATTTGACAAAAACGTCACAAAAATGCGACAAATATCTCAACAAAGTTGTCAAAAACGCACAAAAAAATTGACAAAAACGTCACAAAAAAGTTGACAAAAACGTCACAAAATTGCGACTAAAATGTCTCAACAAAGTTGACAAAACGCACAACAAAATTGACCAAAACGTGATAAAAAATTTGACACAAACGCACAACAAAATTGACAAAAAATTTGACACAAACGCACAACAAAATTGACAAAAACGTCACAAAATTGCGACTAAAATGTCTCAACAAAGTTGACAAAAACGCACAACAAAATTGACCAAAAGTTACATAAAAGTTTACAAAAACGCACAACAAAATTGACCAAAACGTCACAAAAAATTTGACACAAACGCACAACAAAATTGACAAAAACGTCACAAAAATGTGACTAAAATGTCTCAACAAAGTTGACAAAAATGCACAGCAAAATTGACCAAAACGTCACAAAAAATTTGACATAAACGCAGAACAAAATTGACAAAAACGTTACAAATAAGTTGACAAAAAAAGTCAAAAAATTGCGACTAAAATGTCTCAACAAAGTTGACAAAAACGCACAACAAAATTGACAAATACTTTACATATAAGTTGACAAAAACGTCACAAAAATGTGACTAAAATGTCTCAACGTTGACACAAACGCACAACAAAATTGACAAAAACGTTACAAAAAAAGTTTAAAAAAACGTCACAAAAAATTTGACACAAACGCACAACAAAATTGAAAAAAACTTACAAGTTTAAAAAAACGTCACAAAAAAGTTTAAAAAAACGTCACAAAATTGCGACTAAAATGTCTCAACAAAGTTGACAAAAACGTTACAAAAAAAGTTTAAAAAAAACGTCACAAAAAAGTTTACAAAAACGTCACAAAATTGCGACTAAAATGTCTCAACAAAGTTGACAAAAACGCACAACAAAATTGACAAAAAATTTGACACAAACGCACAACAAAATTGACAAAAACGTTACAAATAAGTTGACAAAAAAAGTCATAAAATGTCTCAACAAAGTTGACAAAAACGCACAACAAAATTGACCAAAACGTCACAAAAAATTTGACACAAACGCACAACAAAATTGACAAAAAGTTACATAAAAGTTTACAAAAACGCACAACAAAATTGACCAAAACGTCACAAAAAATTTGACACAAACGCACAACAAAATTGACAAAAACGTCACAAAAATGTGACTAAAATGTCTCAACAAAGTTGACAAAAATACACCGCAAAATTGACCAAAACGTCACAAAAAATTTGACAAAAACGTCACAAAAATGCGACAAATATCTCAACAAAGTTGTCAAAAACGCACAAAAAAATTGACAAAAACGTCACAAAAAAGTTGACAAAAACGTCACAAAATTGCGACTAAAATGTCTCAACAAAGTTGACAAAACGCACAACAAAATTGACCAAAACGTGATAAAAAATTTGACACAAACGCACAACAAAATTGACAAAAAATTTGACACAAACGCACAACAAAATTGACAAAAACGTCACAAAATTGCGACTAAAATGTCTCAACAAAGTTGACAAAAACGCACAACAAAATTGACCAAAACGTCACAAACGCACAACAAAATTGACAAAAAGTTACATAAAAGTTTACAAAAACGCACAACAAAATTGACCAAAACGTCACAAAAAATTTGACACAAACGCACAACAAAATTGACAAAAACGTCACAAAAATGTGACTAAAATGTCTCAACAAAGTTGACAAAAATGCACAGCAAAATTGACCAAAACGTCACAAAAAATTTGACATAAACGCAGAACAAAATTGACAAAAACGTTACAAATAAGTTGACAAAAAAAGTCAAAAAATTGCGACTAAAATGTCTCAACAAAGTTGACAAAAACGCACAACAAAATTGACAAATACTTTACATATAAGTTGACAAAAACGTCACAAAAATGTGACTAAAATGTCTCAACGTTGACAAAAATGCACAACAAAATTGACAAAAACGTCACAAATAATTTGACACAAATCAGAACAAAATTGACAAAAACTTCACAAAATTGCGACTAAAATATCTCAACAAAGTTGTTCAAAACGCACAAAAAAGTTGACAAAAACGTTACAAAAAAGTTGACAAAAAAGTCACAAAATGCGACTAAAATGTCCCAACAAAGTTGACAAAAAAGCACAAAAATGTCGACAAAAACGTCACAAAAAATTTGATATGAATACACAACAAAATTGACAAAAACGTTACAAATAAGTTGACAAAAACGCACAACAAAATTGCGACTAAAATGTCTCAACAAAGTTGACAAAAACGCACAACAAAATTGACAAAAAGTTACATAAAAGTTTACAAAAACGCACAACAAAATTGACCAAAACGTGATAAAAAATTTGACACAAACGCACAACAAAATTGACAAAAACGTTACAAATAAGTTAACAAAAATGTCACAAAATTGCGACTAAAATGTCTCAAAGTTGACACAAACGCACAACAAAATTGACAAAAACGTTACAAAAAAAGTTTAAAAAAACGTCACAAAAAAGTTTACAAAAACGTCAAATTGCGACTAAAAGGTCTCAACAAAGTTGACAAAAACGCACAACAAAATTGACAAAAAATTTGACACAAACGCACAACAAAATTGACAAAAAGTTACATAAAAGTTTACAAAAATGCACAACAAAATTGACCAAAACGTCACAAAAAATTTGACACAAACACACAACAAAATTGACAAAAACGTCACAAAATTGCGACTAAAATGTCTCAACAAAGTTGACAAAACGCACAACAAAATTGACAAAAACTTTACAATAAGTTGACAAAAAAGCACAAAAATGTCGACAAAAACGTCACAAAAAATTTGATATAAACACAACAAAATTGACAAAAACGTTACAAATAAGTTAACAAAAAAGTCACAAAATTGCGACTAAAATGTCTCAAAGTTGACACAAACGCACAACAAAATTGACAAAAACGTTACAAAAAAAGTTTAAAAAAACGTCACAAAAAATTTGACACAAACGCACAACAAAATTGACAAAAACTTACAACAAGTTTAAAAAAACGTCACAAAAAAGTTTAAAAAAACGTCACAAAATTGCGACTAAAATGTCTCAACAAAGTTGACAAAAACGCACAACAAAATTGACAAAAAATTTGACCCAAACGCACAACAAAATTGACAAAAAGTTACATAAAAGTTTACAAAAACGCACAACAAAATTGACCAAAACGTCACAAAAAATTTGACACAAACGCACAACAAAATTGACAAAAACGTCACAAAAATGTGACTAAAATGTCTCAACAAAATTGACAAAAATGCACAGGAAAATTGACCAAAACGTCACAAAAAATTTGACATAAACGCACAACAAAATTGACAAAAACGTTACAAATAAGTTGACAAATAAGTCAAAAAATTGCGACTAAAATGTCTCAACAAAGTTGACAAAAACGTTACAAAAAAAGTTTAAAAAAACGTCACAAAAAAGTTTACAAAAACGTCACAAAATTGCGACTAAAATGTCTCAACAAAGTTGACAAAAACGCACAACAAAATTGACAAAAAATTTGACACAAACGCACAACAAAATTGACAAAAACGTTACAAATAAGTTGAAAAAAAAGTCATAAAATGTCTCAACAAAGTTGACAAAAATGCACAACAAAATTGACCAAAACGTCACAAAAAATTTGACATAAACGCACAAAAAAATTGACAAAAACGTTACAAAAATGCGACAAATATCTCAACAAAGTTGTCAAAAACGCACAAAAAAATTGACAAAAACGTCACAAAAAAGTTGACAAAAACGTCACAAAATTGCGACTAAAATGTCTCAACAAAGTTGACAAAACGCACAACAAAATTGACCAAAACGTGATAAAAAATTTGACACAAACGCACAACAAAATTGACAAAAACGTCACAAAAAAGTTGACAAAAACGTCACAAAATTGCGACTAAAATGTCTCAACAAAGTTGACAAAAACGCACAACAAAATTGACAAAAACGTTACAAATAAGTTGACAAAAAAAGTCATAAAATGTCTCAACAAAATTGACCAAAACGTCACAAAAATGTGACTAAAATGTCTCAAAGTTGACAAAAATGCACAACAAAATTGACAAAAACGTCACAAATAATTTGACACAAATCAGAACAAAATTGACAAAAATTTCACAAAAATGCGACTAAAATATCTCAACAAAGTTGTCGAAAACGCACAAAAAAGTTGACAAAAACGTCACAAAAAATTTGATATAAACACACAAAATTGACAAACGTTACAAATAAGTTGACAGAAACGCACAACAAAATTGCGACTAAAATGTCTCAACAAAATTGACAAAAACGTTACAAATAAGTTGACAAATAAGTCAAAAAATTGCGACTAAAATGTCTCAACAAAGTTGACAAAAACGTTACAAAAAAAGTTTAAAAAAACGTCACAAAAAAGTTTACAAAAACGTCACAAAATTGCGACTAAAATGTCTCAACAAAGTTGACAAAAACGCACAACAAAATTGACAAAAAATTTGACACAAACGCACAACAAAATTGACAAAAACGTTACAAATAAGTTGACAAAAAAAGTCATAAAATGTCTCAACAAAGTTGACAAAAATGCACAACAAAATTGACCAAAACGTCACAAAAAATTTGACATAAACGCACAAAAAAATTGACAAAAACGTTACAAAAATGCGACAAATATCTCAACAAAGTTGTCAAAAACGCACAAAAAAATTGACAAAAACGTCACAAAAAAGTTGACAAAAACGTCACAAAATTGCGACTAAAATGTCTCAACAAAGTTGACAAAACGCACAACAAAATTGACCAAAACGTGATAAAAAATTTGACACAAACGCACAACAAAATTGACAAAAACGTTACAAAAAAAGTTTAAAAAAACGTCACAAAAAAGTTTACAAAAACGTCACAAAATTGCGACTAAAATGTCTCAACAAAGTTGACAAAAACGCACAACAAAATTGACAAAAACGTTACAAATAAGTTGACAAAAAAAGTCATAAAATGTCTCAACAAAATTGACCAAAACGTCACAAAAATGTGACTAAAATGTCTCAAAGTTGACAAAAATGCACAACAAAATTGACAAAAACGTCACAAATAATTTGACACAAATCAGAACAAAATTGACAAAAATTTCACAAAAATGCGACTAAAATATCTCAACAAAGTTGTCGAAAACGCACAAAAAAGTTGACAAAAACGTCACAAAAAATTTGATATAAACACACAAAATTGACAAACGTTACAAATAAGTTGACAGAAACGCACAACAAAATTGCGACTAAAATGTCTCAACAAAGTTGACAAAAACGCACAACAAAATTGACAAAAAGTTACATAAAAGTTTACAAAAACGCACAACAAAATTGACAAAAACGTCACAAAAATGTGACTAAAATGTCTCAACAAAGTTGACAAAAATGCACAACAAAATTGACAAAAACGTTACGAATAAGTTAACAAAAAAGTCACAAAATTGCGACTAAAATGTCTCAAAGTTGACACAAACGCACAACAAAATTGACAAAAACGTTACAAAAAAGTAAAAAAAAAACGTCACAAAAAAGTTTACAAAAACGTCACAAAAATGCGACTAAAATGTCTCAACAAAATTGACAAAACGCACAACAAAATTGACCAAAACGTGATAAAAAATTTGACACAAACGCACAACAAAATTGACAAAAACGTTACAAAAAAAGTTTAAAAAAACGTCACAAAAAAGTTTACAAAAACGTCACAAAAATGTCTCAACAAAGTTGACAAAAAGTTACATAAAAGTTTACAAAAACGCACAAAAAAATTGACAAAAACGTTACAAATAAGTTGACAAAAAAAGTCAAAAAATTGCGACTAAAATGTCTCAACAAAGTTGACAAAAACGCACAACAAAATTGACAAATACATTACATATAAGTTGACAAAAACGTCACAAAAATGTGACTAAAATGTCTCAAAGTTGACAAAAAGTTACATAAAAGTTTACAAAAACGCACAACAAAATTGACAAAAACGTCACAAAAATGTGACTAAAATGTTTCAACAAAGTTGACAAAAATGCACAACAAAATTGACAAATACGTTACATATAAGTTGACAAAAACGTCACAAAAATGTGACTAAAATGTCTCAAAGTTGACAAAAATGCACAACAAAATTGACAAAAACGTCACAAATAATTTGACACAAATCAGAACAAAATTGACAAAAACTTCACAAAAATGCGACTAAAATATCTCAACAAAGTTGTCAAAAACGCACAAAAAAGTTGACAAAAACGTCACAAAAAAGTTGACAAAAACGCACAACAAAATTGACACAAACGTTACAAATAAGTTAACAAAAAAGTCACAAAATTGCGACTAAAATGTCTCAAAGTTGACAAAAACGCACAACAAAATTGACAAGAAATTTGACACAAACGCACAACAAAATTGACCAAAACGTCACAAAAAATTTGACACAAACGCACAACAAAATTGACAAAAAGTTACATAAAAGTTTACAAAAACGCACAACAAAATTGACCAAAACGTCACAAAGAATTTGACACAAACGCACAACAAAATTGACAAAAACGTCACAAAAATGTGACTAAAATGTCTCAACAAAGTTGAAAAAAATGCACAGCAAAATTGACAAAAACGTCACAAAAACGTCACAAAAAATTTGATATAAACACACAACAAAATTGACAAACGTTACAAATAAGTTGACAAAAACGCACAACAAAATTGCGACTAAAATGTCTCAACAAAGTTGACAAAAACGCACAACAAAATTGACAAAAAGTTACATAAAAGTTTACAAAAACGCACAACAAAATTGACAAAAACGTCACAAAAATGTGACTAAAATGTCTCAACAAAGTTGACAAAAATGCACAACAAAATTGACAAAAACGTTACGAATAAGTTAACAAAAAAGTCACAAAATTGCGACTAAAATGTCTCAAAGTTGACACAAACGCACAACAAAATTGACAAAAACGTTACAAAAAAAGTTAAAAAAAAACGTCACAAAAAAGTTTAAAAAACGTCACAAAAATGCAACTAAAATGTCTCAACAAAATTGACATAAAAGTTTACAAAACGCACAACGAAATTGACCAAAACGTCACAAAAAATTTGACACAAACGCACAACAAAATTGACAAAAACGTTACAAATAAGTTGACAAAAACGTCACAAAAATGTCTCAACAAAGTTGACAAAAAGTTACATAAAAGTTTACAAAAACGCACAACAAAATTGACAAAAACGTCACAAAAATGTCTCAACATAATTGACAAAAAGTTACATAAAAGTTTACAAAAACGCACAACAAAATTGACAAAAACGTCACAAAAATGTGACTAAAATGTTTCAACAAAGTTGACAAAAACGCACAACAAAATTGACAAATACGTTACATATAAGTTGACACAAATCAGAACAAAATTGACCAAAACTTCACAAAAATGCGACTAAAATATCTCAACAAAGTTGTCAAAAACGCACAAAAAAGTTGACAAAAACGTCACAAAAAAGCGACTAAAATGTCTCAACAAAGTTAACAAAACGCACAACAAAATTGACAAAAACTTTACAATAAGTTGACAAAAAAGTCACAAAATGCGACTAAAATGTCCCAACAAAGTTGACAAAAAAGCACAAAAATGTCGACAAAAACGTCACAAAAAATTTGATATAAACACACAACAAAATTGACAAAAACGTTACAAATAAGTTGACAAAAACGCACAACAAAATTGCGACTGAAATGTCTCAACAAAGTTGATAAAAACGCACAACAAAATTGACAAAAAGTTACATAAAAGTTTACAAAAACGCACAACAAAATTGACAAAAACGTCACAAAAATGTGACTAAAATGTCTCAACAAAGTTGACAAAAATGCACAACAAAATTGACAAAAACGTTACGAATAAGTTAACAAAAAAGTCACAAAATTGCGACTAAAATGTCTCAAAGTTGACACAAACGCACAACAAAATTGACAAAAACGTTACAAAAAAAGTTTAAAAAAACGTCACAAAAAAGTTTACAAAAACGTCACAAAAATGCGACTAAAATGTCTCAACAAAGTTGACAAAAATGCACAACAAAATTGACAAAAACGTTACGAATAAGTTAACAAAAAAGTCACAAAATTGCGACTAAAATGTCTCAACAAAGTTGACAAAAATGCACAACAAAATTGACCAAAACGTGATAAAAAATTTGACACAAACGCACAACAAAATTGACAAAAACGCACAAAAAAGTTTACAAAAACGTCACAAAAAAGCGACTAAAATGTCTCAACAAAGTTGACAAAAACGCACAACAAAATTGACAAAAACGTTACAAATAAGTTGATAAAAAAGTCACAAAATTGCGACTAAAATGTCTCAAAGTTGACAAAAACGCACAAAAAAGTTGACAAAAACGCACAACAAAATTGACAAAAACGTTACAAATAAGTTGATAAAAAAGTCACAAAATTGCGACTAAAATGTCTCAACAAAGTTGACATAAAAGTTTACAAAATACACATCGAAATTGACCAAAACGTCACAAAATTGCGACTGAAATGTCTCAACAAAGTTGAGAAAAACGCACAACAAAATTGACAAAAACGATACAAATAAGTTGACAAAAAAGTCATAAAATGTCTCAACAAAGTTGACAAAAACGCACAACAAAATTGACAAAAACGTTACAAATAAGTTGACAAAAACGTCACAAAAATGCGACTAAAATGTCTCAACAAAGTTGACAAAAAGGCACAAAAAAGCTGACAAAAACGTCACAAAAATGTGACTAAAATGTCTCAACAAAGTTGACAAAAATGCACAGCAAAATTGACCAAAACGTCACAAAAAATTTGACATAAACGCACAACAAAATTGACAAAAACGTTACAAATAAGTTGACAAAAAAAGTCAAAAAATTGCGACTAAAATGTCTCAACAAAGTTGACAAAAACGCACAACAAAATTGACAAATACGTTACATATAAGTTGACAAAAACGTCACAAAAATGTGACTAAAATGTCTCAAAGTTGACAAAAATGCACAAAAAAGTTGACAAAAACGTCACAAAATTGCGACTAAAATGTCTCAACAAAGTTGACAAAAACGCACAACAAAATTCACCAAAACGTCACAAATAATTTGACACAAACGCACAACAAAATTGACAAAAAGTTACAACAAGTTTAAAAAAACGCACAACAAAATTGACAAAAACGTCAGAAATAATTTGACACAAATCAGAACAAAATTGACAAAAACGTCACAAAAATGCGACTAAAATATCTCAACAAAGTTGTCAAAAACGCACAAAAAAGTTGTCAAAAACGTCACAAAAAAGTTGACAAAAACGTCACAAAATTTGACAAAAACGTGATAAAAAATTTGACACAAACGCACAACAAAATTGACAAAAAGTTACAAAATTGCGACCAAAATGTCTCAAAGTTGACAAAAACGCACAAAAAAGTTGACAAAAACGTCACAAAAAATGACACAAATGCACAACAAAATTGACAAAAAGTTACAAAAAAGTTAACAAAAACGTTACAAATAAATTGACCAAAACGTCACAAAAAATTTGACAAACGCACAACAAAATTGACAAAAACGTTACAAATAAGTTGACAAAAAAAGTCAAAAAATTGCGACTAAAATGTCTCAACAAAGTTGACAAAACGCACAACAAAATTGACAAAAACTTTACAATAAGTTGACAAAAAAGTCACAAAATGCGACTAAAATGTCCCAACAAAGTTGACAAAAACGCACAACAAAATTGACCAAAACGGGACAAAAAATTTGACACAAACGCACAACAAAATTGACAAAAACGTTACAAATAAGTTGACAAAAAATTCACAAAATTGCGACTAAAATATCTCAAAGTTGTCAAAAACGCACAAAAAAGCTGACAAAAACGTCACAAAAAATTTGACACAAACGCACAACAAAACTGACAAAGTTACAAAAAGTTTAAAAAAACGTCACAAAAAAGTTGACAAAAACGTCACAAAATTGCGACTAACCTGTCTCAAAGTTGACAAAAACGCACAACAAAATTGACCAAAACGTCACAAAAAATTTGACACAAACGCACAACAAAATTGACAAAAACGTTACAAATAAGTTGACAAAAAAAGTCAAAAAATTGCGACTAAAATGTCTCAACAAAGTTGACAAACGCACAACAAAATTGACAAATACGTTACATATAAGTTGACAAAAACGTCACAAAAATGTGACTAAAATATCTCAACAAAGTTGTCAAAACGCACAACAAAATTGACAAAAACTTTACAATAAGTTGACAAAAAAGTCACAAAAATGTCGACAAAAACGTCACAAAAAATTTGATATAAACACAACAAAATTGACAAAATCGTTACAAATAAGTTGACAAAAAAAGTCACAAAATTGCGACTAAAATGTCTCAACAAAGTTGACAAACTCACAACAAAATTGACAAAAACGTTACAAAAAAAGTTTAAAAAAACGTCACAAAATTGCGACTAAAATGTCCCAACAAAGTTGACAAAAAAGCACAACAAAATTGACAAAAAATTTGACACAAACGCACAACAAAATTGACAAAAACAGTCATAAAATGTCTCAACAAAGTTGACAAAAACGCACAACAAAATTGACCAAAACGTCACAAAAAATTTGACACAAACGCACAACAAAATTGACAAAAACGTCACAAAAATGCGACTAAAATGTCTCAACAAAGTTGACAAAAACGCACAACAAAATTGACAAAAACGTTACAAATAAGTTGACAAAAAAGTCAAAAAATTGCGACTAAAATGTCTCAACAAAGTTGACAAAAACGCACAACAAAATTGACAAAAACGTTACATATAAGTTGACAATAACGTCACAAAAATGTGACTAAAATGTCTCAAAGTTGACAAAAATGCACAACAAAATTGACAAAAACGTCACAAATAATTTGACACAAATCAGAACAAAATTGACAAAAACGTCACAAAAATGCGACTAAAATATCTCAACAAAGTTGTCAAAAACGCACAAAAAAGTTGACAAAAACGTCACAAAATGCGACTAAAATGTCTCAACAAAGTTGACAAAAACGTCACAAAAACTTTGACACAAACGCACAACAAAATTGACAAAAACGTTACAAATAAGTTGATAAAAAAGTCACAAAATTAAGACAAAAATGTCTCAACAAAATTGACAAAAAGTTACAAAAAAGTTTACAAAACGTCACAAAAAAGTTGACAAAAACGTCACAAAAAAGTTGACAAAAACGCACAACAAAATTGACAAAAACGTTACAAAAAAAGTTTAAAAAAACGTCACAAAAAAGTTTACAAAAACGTCACAAAATTGCGACTAAAATGTCTCAAAGTTGACAAAAACGCACAACAAAATTGACAAGAAATTTGACACAAACGCACAACAAAATTGACAAAAACGTTACAAATAAGTTTACAAAAAAGTCACAAAATGCGACTAAAATGTCCCAACAAAGTTGACAAAAAAGCACAAAAATGTCGACAAAAACGTCACAAAAAATTTGATATAAACACACAACAAAATTGACAAAAACGTTACAAATAAGTTGACAAAAACGCACAACAAAATTGCGACTGAAATGTCTCAACAAAGTTGACAAAAACGCACAAAAAAGTTGACAAAAACGTCACAAAAATGTGACTAAAATGTCTCAACAAAGTTGACAAAAATGCACAACAAAATTGACAAAAACGTCACAAAAATGTGACTAAAATGTCTCAACAAAGTTGACAAAAATGCACAACAAAATTGACAAAAACGTTACAAATAAGTTGACAAAAACGTCACAAAAATGTCTCAACAAAGTTGACAAAAAGTTACATAAAAGTTTACAAAAACGCACAACAAAATTGACAAAAACGTCACAAAAATGTCTCAACAAAATTGACAAAAAGTTACATAAAAGTTTACAAAAACGCACAACAAAATTGACAAAAACGTCACAAAAATGTGACTAAAATGTCTCAACAAAGTTGACAAAAATGCACAACAAAATTGACCAAAACGTGATAAAAAATTTGACACAAACGCACAACAAAATTGACAAAAACGTTACAAATAAGTTAACAAAAAAGTCACAAAATTGCGACTAAAATGTCTCAAAGTTGACACAAACGCACAACAAAATTGACAAAAACGTTACAAAAAAAGTTTAAAAAAACGTCACAAAAAAGTTTACAAAAACGTCACAAAATTGCGACTAAAATGTCTCAACAAAGTTGACAAAAACGCACAACAAAATTGACAAAAAGTTACAAAAAAGTTGACAAAAACGTCACAAAAATGCGACTAAAATGTCTCAACAAAGTTGACATAAAAGTTTACAAAACACACATCGAAATTGACCAAAACGTCACAAAATTGCGACTGAAATGTCTCAACAAAGTTGAGAAAAACGCACAACAAAATTGACAAAAAATTTGACACAAACGCACAACAAAATTGACAAAAACGATACAAATAAGTTGACAAAAAAGTCATAAAATGTCTCAACAAAGTTGACAAAAACGCACAACAAAATTGACCAAAACGTCACAAAAACTTTGACACAAACGCACAACAAAATTGACAAAAACGTTACAAATAAGTTGATAAAGTCACAAAATTGCGACAAAAATGTCTCAACAAAATTGACAAAAAGTTAAAAAAAAGTTTACAAAACGTCACAAAAAAGTTGACAAAAACGTCACAAAAATGCGACTAAAATGTCTCAACAAAGTTGACATAAGTTTACAAAATGCACAACGAAATTGACCAAAACGTCACAAAAAATTTGACACAAACGCACAACAAAATTGACAAAAACGTTACAAATAAGTTGACAGAAACGTCACAAAAATGCGACTAAAATGTCTCAACAAAGTTGACAAAAAGGCACAAAAAAGCTGACAAAAACGTCACAAAAATGTGACTAAAATGTCTCAACAAAGTTGACAAAAATGCACAGCAAAATTGACCAAAACGTCACAAAAAATTTGACATAAACGCACAACAAAATTGACAAAAACGTTACAAATAAGTTGACAAAAAAAGTCAAAAAATTGCGACTAAAATGTCTCAACAAAGTTGACAAAAATGCACAACAAAATTGACCAAAACGTGATAAAAAATTTGACACAAACGCACAACAAAATTGACAAAAACGCACAAAAAAGTTTACAAAAACGTCACAAAAAAGCGACTAAAATGTCTCAACAAAGTTGACAAAAACGCACAACAAAATTGACAAAAACGTTACAAATAAGTTGATAAAAAAGTCACAAAATTGCGACTAAAATGTCTCAAAGTTGACAAAAACGCACAAAAAAGTTGACAAAAACGCACAACAAAATTGACAAAAACGTTACAAATAAGTTGATAAAAAAGTCACAAAATTGCGACTAAAATGTCTCAACAAAGTTGACATAAAAGTTTACAAAACACACATCGAAATTGACCAAAACGTCACAAAATTGCGACTGAAATGTCTCAACAAAGTTGAGAAAAACGCACAACAAAATTGACAAAAACGATACAAATAAGTTGACAAAAAAGTCATAAAATGTCTCAACAAAGTTGACAAAAACGCACAACAAAATTGACAAATACGTTACATATAAGTTGACAAAAACGTCACAAAAATGTGACTAAAATGTCTCAAAGTTGACAAAAATGCACAAAAAAGTTGACAAAAACGTCACAAAATTGCGACTAAAATGTCTCAACAAAGTTGACAAAAACGCACAACAAAATTCACCAAAACGTCACAAATAATTTGACACAAACGCACAACAAAATTGACAAAAAGTTACAACAAGTTTAAAAAAACGCACAACAAAATTGACAAAAACGTCAGAAATAATTTGACACAAATCAGAACAAAATTGACAAAAACGTCACAAAAATGCGACTAAAATATCTCAACAAAGTTGTCAAAAACGCACAAAAAAGTTGTCAAAAACGTCACAAAAAAGTTGACAAAAACGTCACAAAATTTGACAAAAACGTGATAAAAAATTTGACACAAACGCACAACAAAATTGACAAAAAGTTACAAAATTGCGACTAAAATGTCTCAAAGTTGACAAAAACGCACAAAAAAGTTGACAAAAACGTCACAAAAAATGACAGAAATGCACAACAAAATTGACAAAAAGTTACAAATAAGTTGACAAAAAATTCACAAAATTGCGACTAAAATATCTCAACAAAGTTGTCAAAAACGCACAAAAAAGCTGACAAAAACGTCACAAAAAATTTGACACAAACGCACAACAAAATTGACAAAGTTACAAAAAGTTTAAAAAAACGTCACAAAAAAGTTGACAAAAACGTCACAAAATTGCGACTAACCTGTCTCAAAGTTGACAAAAACGCACAACAAAATTGACCAAAACGTCACAAAAAATTTGACACAAACGCACAACAAAATTGACAAAAACGTTACAAATAAGTTGACAAAAAAAGTCAAAAAATTGCGACTAAAATGTCTCAACAAAGTTGACAAAAACGCACAACAAAATTGACAAATACGTTACATATAAGTTGACAAAAAAGTCACAAAAATGTCGACAAAAACGTCACAAAAAATTTGATATAAACACACAACAAAATTGACAAAATCGTTACAAATAAGTTGACAAAAAAAGTCACAAAATTGCGACTAAAATGTCTCAACAAAGTTGACAAACGCACAACAAAATTGACAAAAACGTTACAAAAAAAGTTTAAAAAAACGTCACAAAATTGCGACTAAAATGTCCCAACAAAGTTGACAAAAAAGCACAACAAAATTGACAAAAAATTTGACACAAACGCACAACAAAATTGACAAAAACAGTCATAAAATGTCTCAACAAAGTTGACAAAAACGCACAACAAAATTGACCAAAACGTCACAAAAAATTTGACACAAACGCACAACAAAATTGACAAAAACGTCACAAAAATGCGACTAAAATGTCTCAACAAAGTTGACAAAAACGCACAACAAAATTGACAAAAACGTTACAAATAAGTTGACAAAAAAGTCAAAAAATTGCGACTAAAATGTCTCAACAAAGTTGACAAAAACGCACAACAAAATTGACAAAAACGTTACATATAAGTTGACAATAACGTCACAAAAATGTGACTAAAATGTCTCAAAGTTGACAAAAATGCACAACAAAATTGACAAAAACGTCACAAATAATTTGACACAAATCAGAACAAAATTGACAAAAACGTCACAAAAATGCGACTAAAATATCTCAACAAAGTTGTCAAAAACGCACAAAAAAGTTGACAAAAACGTCACAAAAAAGTTGACTAAAATGTCTCAACAAAGTTGACTAAAATGTCTCAACAAAGTTGACAAAAACGTCACAAAAACTTTGACACAAACGCACAACAAAATTGACAAAAACGTTACAAATAAGTTGATAAAAAAGTCACAAAATTAAGACAAAAATGTCTCAACAAAATTGACAAAAAGTTACAAAAAAGTTTACAAAACGTCACAAAAAAGTTGACAAAAACGTCACAAAAAAGTTGACAAAAACGCACAACAAAATTGACAAAAACGTTACAAAAAAAGTTTAAAAAAACGTCACAAAAAAGTTTACAAAAACGTCACAAAATTGCGACTAAAATGTCTCAAAGTTGACAAAAACGCACAACAAAATTGACAAGAAATTTGACACAAACGCACAACAAAATTGACAAAAACGTTACAAATAAGTTGACAAAAAAGTCATAAAATGTCTCAACAAAGTTGACAAAAACGCACAACAAAATTGACAAAAAGTTACATAAAAGTTGACAAAAACGCACAACAAAATTGACCAAAACGTCACAAAGAATTTGACACAAACGCACAACAAAATTGACAAAAACGTCACAAAAAATTTGACATAAACGCACAAAAAAATTGACAAAAATGTTACAAATAAGTTGACAAAAAAAGTCAAAAAATTGCGACTAAAATGTCTCAACAAAGTTGACAAAAACGCACAACAAAATTGACAAATACATTACATATAAGTTGACAAAAACGTCACAAAAATGTGACTAAAATGTCTCAAAGTTGACAAAAATGCACAACAAAATTGACAAAAACGTCACAAATAATTTGACACAAATCAGAACAAAATTGACAAAAACTTCACAAAAATGCGACTAAAATATCTCAACAAAGTTGTCAAAAACGCACAAAAAAGTTGACAAAAACGTCACAAAAATGTCTCAAAAAATTTGACAAAAAGTTACATAAAAGTTTACAAAAACGCACAACAAAATTGACAAAAACGTCACAAAAATGTCTCAACATAATTGACAAAAAGTTACATAAAAGTTTACAAAAACGCACAACAAAATTGACAAAAACGTCACAAAAAAGTTGACAAAAACGTCACAAAAAAGTTGACTAAAATGTCTCAACAAAGTTGTCAAAAACGCACAAAAAAGTTGTCAAAAACGTCACAAAAAAGTTGACAAAAACGTCACAAAATTTGACAAAAACGTGATAAAAAATTTGACACAAACGCACAACAAAATTGACAAAAAGTTACAAAAAAGTTAACAAAAAAAGTCAAAAAATTGCGACTAAAATGTCTCAACAAAGTTGACAAAAACGCACAACAAAATTGACCAAAACGTCAAAAAAATTTGACAAAACGCACAACAAAATTGACCAAAACGGGACAAAAAATTTGACACAAACGCACAACAAAATTGACAAAAACGTTACAAATAAGTTGACAAAAAAAGTCACAAAATTGTGAATAAAATGTCTCAACAAAGTTGACAAAAACGCACAACAAAATTGACCAAAACGTCAAAAAAAATTGACACAAACGCACAACAAAATTGACAAAAACGTTACAAATAAGTTGACAAAAAAAGTCACAAAATTGTGAATAAAATGTCTCAACAAAGTTGTCAAAAACGCACAAAAAAGCTGACAAAAACGTCACAAAAAATTTGACACAAACGCACAACAAAATTGACAAAGTTACAAAAAGTTTAAAAAAACGTCACAAAAAAGTTGACAAAAACGTCACAAAATTGCGACTAACCTGTCTCAAAGTTGACAAAAACGCACAACAAAATTGACCAAAACGTCACAAAAAATTTGACACAAACGCACAACAAAATTGACAAAAACGTTACAAATAAGTTGACAAAAAAAGTCAAAAAATTGCGACTAAAATGTCTCAACAAAGTTGACAAAAACGCACAACAAAATTGACAAATACGTTACATATAAGTTGACAAAAACGTCACAAAAATGTGACTAAAATGTCTCAAAGTTGACAAAAACGTCACAAATAATTAGACACAAATCAGAACAAAATTGACAAAAACGTCACAAAAATGCGACTAAAATATCTCAACAAAGTTGTCAAAACGCACAACAAAATTGACAAAAACTTTACAATAAGTTGACAAAAAAGTCACAAAAATGTCGACAAAAACGTCACAAAAAATTTGATATAAACACACAACAAAATTGACAAAATCGTTACAAATAAGTTGACAAAAAAAGTCACAAAATTGCGACTAAAATGTCTCAACAAAGTTGACAAACGCACAACTAAATTGACAAAAACGTTACAAAAAAAGTTTAAAAAAACGTCACAAAATTGCGACTAAAATGTCTCAACAAAGTTGACAAAAAAGCACAACAAAATTGACAAAAAATTTGACACAAACGCACAACAAAATTGACAAAAACGTTACAAATAAGTTGACAAAAAAAGTCATAAAATGTCTCAACAAAGTTGACAAAAACGCACAACAAAATTGACCAAAACATCACAAAAAATTTGAAACAAACGCACAACAAAATTGACAAAAAGTTACATAAAAGTTTACAAAAACGTCACAAAAAAGTTTACAAAAACGTCACAAAAATGCGACTAAAATGTCTCAACAAAGTTGACATAAAAGTTTACAAAACGCACAACGAAATTGACCAAAACGTCACAAAAAATTTGACATAAACGCACAAAAAAATTGACAAAAATGTTACAAATAAGTTGACAAAAAAAGTCAAAAAATTGCGACTAAAATGTCTCAACAAAGTTGACAAAAACGCACAACAAAATTGACAAATACATTACATATAAGTTGACAAAAACGTCACAAAAATGTGACTAAAATGTCTCAAAGTTGACAAAAATGCACAACAAAATTGACAAAAACGTCACAAATAATTTGACACAAATCAGAACAAAATTGACAAAAACTTCACAAAAATGCAACTAAAATATCTCAACAAAGTTGTCAAAAACGCACAAAAAAGTTGACAAAAACGTCACAAAAATGTCTCAAAAAATTTGACAAAAAGTTACATAAAAGTTTACAAAAACGCACAACAAAATTGACAAAAACGTCACAAAAATGTCTCAACATAATTGACAAAAAGTTACATAAGTTTACAAAAACGCACAACAAAATTGACAAAAACGTCACAAAAAAGTTGACAAAAACGTCACAAAAAAGTTGACTAAAATGTCTCAACAAAGTTGTCAAAAACGCACAAAAAAGTTGTCAAAAACGTCACAAAAAAGTTGACAAAAACGTCACAAAATTTGACAAAAACGTGATAAAAAATTTGACACAAACGCACAACAAAATTGACAAAAAGTTACAAAATTGCGACTAAAATGTCTCAAAGTTGACAAAAACGCACAAAAAAGTTGACAAAAACGTCACAAAAAATGACACAAATGCACAACAAAATTGACAAAAAGTTACAAAAAAGTTAACAAAAACGTTACAAATAAATTGACCAAAACGTCACAAAAAATTTGACAAACGCACAACAAAATTGACAAAAACGTTACAAATAAGTTGACAAAAAAAGTCAAAAAATTGCGACTAAAATGTCTCAACAAAGTTGACAAAAACGCACAACAAAATTGACCAAAACGTCAAAAAAATTTGACAAAACGCACAACAAAATTGACCAAAACGGGACAAAAAATTTGACACAAACGCACAACAAAATTGACAAAAACGTTACAAATAAGTTGACAAAAAAAGTCACAAAATTGTGAATAAAATGTCTCAACAAAGTTGACAAAAACGCACAACAAAATTGACCAAAACGTCAAAAAAATTTGACACAAACGCACAACAAAATTGACAAAAACGTTACAAATAAGTTGACAAAAAAAGTCACAAAATTGTGAATGAAATGTCTCAACAAAGTTGTCAAAAACGCACAAAAAAGCTGACAAAAACGTCACAAAAAATTTGACACAAACGCACAACAAAATTGACAAAGTTACAAAAAGTTTAAAAAAACGTCACAAAAAAGTTGACAAAAACGTCACAAAATTGCGACTAACCTGTCTCAAAGTTGACAAAAACGCACAACAAAATTGACCAAAACGTCACAAAAAATTTGACACAAACGCACAACAAAATTGACAAAAACGTTACAAATAAGTTGACAAAAAAAGTCAAAAAATTGCGACTAAAATGTCTCAACAAAGTTGACAAAAACGCACAACAAAATTGACAAATACGTTACATATAAGTTGACAAAAACGTCACAAAAATGTGACTAAAATGTCTCAAAGTTGACAAAAACGTCACAAATAATTAGACACAAATCAGAACAAAATTGACAAAAACGTCACAAAAATGCGACTAAAATATCTCAACAAAGTTGTCAAAACGCACAACAAAATTGACAAAAACTTTACAATAAGTTGACAAAAAAGTCACAAAAATGTCGACAAAAACGTCACAAAAAATTTGATATAAACACACAACAAAATTGACAAAATCGTTACAAATAAGTTGACAAAAAAAGTCACAAAATTGCGACTAAAATGTCTCAACAAAGTTGACAAACGCACAACTAAATTGACAAAAACGTTACAAAAAAAGTTTAAAAAAACGTCACAAAATTGCGACTAAAATGTCTCAACAAAGTTGACAAAAAAGCACAACAAAATTGACAAAAAATTTGACACAAACGCACAACAAAATTGACAAAAACGTTACAAATAAGTTGACAAAAAAAGTCATAAAATGTCTCAACAAAGTTGACAAAAACGCACAACAAAATTGACCAAAACGTCACAAAAAATTTGAAACAAACGCACAACAAAATTGACAAAAAGTTACATAAAAGTTTACAAAAACGTCACAAAAAAGTTTACAAAAACGTCACAAAAATGCGACTAAAATGTCTCAACAAAGTTGACATAAAAGTTTACAAAACGCACAACGAAATTGACCAAAACGTCACAAAAAATTTGACACAAACGCACAACAAAATTGACAAAAACGTCACAAAAATGCGACTAAAATGTCTCAACAAAGTTGACAAAAACGCACAACAAAATTGACAAAAACGTTACAAATAAGTTGACAAAAAAGTCAAAAAATTGCGACTAAAATGTCTCAACAAAGTTGACAAAAACGCACAACAAAATTGACAAAAACGTTACATATAAGTTGACAATAACGCACAACAAAATTGACAAAAACGTCACAAAAATGTGACTAAAATGTCCCAAAGTTGACACAAACGCACAACAAAATTGACAAAAACGTCACAAAAATGTGACTAAAATGTCTCAACAAAGTTGAAAAAAATGCACAGCAAAATTGACCAAAACGTCACAAAAAATTTGACATAAACGCACAAAAAAATTGACAAAAACGTTACAAATAAGTTGACAAAAAAAGTCAAAAAATTGCGACTAAAATGTCTCAACAAAGTTGACAAAAACGCACAACAAAATTGACAAATACGTTACATATAAGTTGACAAAAACGTCACAAAAATGTGACACAAATCAGAACAAAATTGACAAAAACTTCACAAAAATGCGAATAAAATATCTCAACAAAGTTGTCAAAAACGCACAAAAAAGTTGACAAAAACGTCACAAAAATGTCGACAAAAACGTCACAAAAAATTTGATATAAACACACAACAAAATTGACAAACGTTACAAATAAGTTGACAAAAACGCACAACAAAATTGCGACTAAAATGTCTCAACAAAGTTGACAAAAACGCACAACAAAATTGACAAAAAGTTACATAAAAGTTTACAAAAACGCACAACAAAATTGACAAAAACGTCACAAAAATGTGACTAAAATGTCTCAACAAAGTTGACAAAAATGCACAACAAAATTGACAAAAACGTTACAAAAAAAGTTAAAAAAAAAACGTCACAAAAAAGTTTACAAAAACGTCACAAAAATGCGACTAAAATGTCTCAACAAAATTGACATAAAAGTTTACAAAACGCACAACGAAATTGACCAAAACGTCACAAAAAATTTGACACAAACGCACAACAAAATTGACAAAAAGTTACATAAAAGTTTACAAAAACGCACAACAAAATTGACAAAAACGTCACAACAAAGTTGACAAAAATGCACAACAAAATTGACCAAAACGTGATAAAAAATTTGACACAAACGCACAACAAAATTGACAAAAACGTTACAAATAAGTTAACAAAAAAGTCACAAAATTGCGACTAAAATGTCTCAAAGTTGACACAAACGCACAACAAAATTGACAAAAACGTTACAAATAAGTTAACAAAAAAGTCACAAAATTGCGACTAAAATGTCTCAAAGTTGACACAAACGCACAACAAAATTGACAAAAACGTTACAAAAAAAGTTTAAAAAAACGTCACAAAAAAGTTTAAAAAAACGTCACAAAATTGCGACTAAAATGTCTCAACAAAGTTGACAAAAACGCACAACAAAATTGACAAAAAATTTGACACAAACGCACAACAAAATTGACAAAAACGTTACAAATAAGTTGACAAAAAAAGTCATAAAATGTCTCAACAAAGTTGACAAAAACGCACAACAAAATTGACCAAAACGTCACAAAAAATTTGACCCAAACGCACAACAAAATTGACAAAAAGTTACATAAAAGTTTACAAAAACGCACAACAAAATTGACCAAAACGTCACAAAAAATTTGACACAAACGCACAACAAAATTGACAAAAACGTCACAAAAATGTGACTAAAATGTCTCAACAAAATTGACAAAAATGCACAGCAAAATTGACCAAAACGTCACAAAAAATTTGACATAAACGCACAACAAAATTGACAAAAACGTTACAAATAAGTTGACAAAAAAAGTCAAAAAATTGCGACTAAAATGTCTCAACAAAGTTGACAAAACGCACAACAAAATTGACAAAAACTTTACAATAAGTTGACAAAAGTCACAAAATGCGACTGAAATGTCCCAACAAAGTTGACAAAAAAGCACAAAAATGTCGACAAAAACGTCACAAAAAATTTGATATAAACACAACAAAATTGACAAAAACGTTACAAATAAGTTGACAAAAAAGTCACAAAATTGCGACTAAAATGTCTCAAAGTTGACACAAACGTTACAAAAAAAGTTTACAAAAACGTCACAAAATTGCGACTAAAATGTCTCAACAAAGTTGACAAAAACGCACAACAAAATTGACAAAAAGTTACATAAAAGTTTACAAAAACGCACAACAAAATTGACAAAAACGTCACAAAAATGTGACTAAAATGTCTCAACAAAGTTGACAAAAAGTTACATAAAAGTTTACAAAAACGCACAACAAAATTGACAAAAACGTCACAAAAATGTCTCAACAAAATTGACAAAAAGTTACATAAAAGTTTACAAAAACGCACAACAAAATTGACAAAAACGTCACAAAAATGTGACTAAAATGTCTCAACAAAGTTGACAAAAATGCACAACAAAATTGACCAAAACGTGATAAAAAATTTGACACAAACGCACAACAAAATTGACAAAAACGTTACAAATAAGTTAACAAAAAAGTCACAAAATTGCGACTAAAATGTCTCAAAGTTGACACAAACGCACAACAAAATTGACAAAAACGTTACAAAAAAAGTTTAAAAAAACGTCACAAAAAAGTTTACAAAAACGTCACAAAATTGCGACTAAAATGTCTCAACAAAGTTGACAAAAACGCACAACAAAATTGACAAAAAATTTGACACAAACGCACAAAAAAATTGACAAAAACGTTACAAATAAGTTGACAAAAACGTCACAAAAATTGCGACTAAAATCAGAACAAAATTGACAAAAACTTCACAAAAATGCGAATAAAATATCTCAACAAAGTTGTCAAAAACGCACAAAAAAGTTGACAAAAACGTCACAAAAATGTCGACAAAAAGTCACAAAAAATTTGATATAAACACACAACAAAATTGACAAAAACGTTACAAATAAGTTGACAAAAACGCACAACAAAATTGCGACTAAAATGTCTCAACAAAGTTGACAAAAACGCACAACAAAATTGACAAAAAGTTACATAAAAGTTTACAAAAACGCACAACAAAATTGACAAAAACGTCACAAAAATGTGACTAAAATGTCTCAACAAAGTTGACAAAAATGCACAACAAAATTGACAAAAACGTTACAAAAAAAGTTAAAAAAAAACGTCACAAAAAAGTTTACAAAAACGTCACAAAAATGTGACTAAAATGTTTCAACAAAGTTGACAAAAACGCACAACAAAATTGACAAATACGTTACATATAAGTTGACAAAAACGTCACAAAAATGTGACTAAAATGTCTCAAAGTTGACAAAAATGCACAACAAAATTGACAAAAACGTCACAAATAATTTGACACAAATCAGAACAAAATTGACAAAAACTTCACAAAAATGCGACTAAAATATCTCAACAAAGTTGTCAAAAACGCACAAAAAAGTTGACAAATATGTCACAAAAAAGTTGACAAAAACGTCACAAAATTGCGACTAAAATGTCTCAACAAAGTTGACAAAACGCACAACAAAATTGACAAAAACTTTACAATAAGTTGACAAAAAAGTCACAAAATGCGACTAAAATGTCCCAACAAAGTTGACAAAAATGCACAACAAAATTGACAAAAACGTTACGAATAAGTTAACAAAAAAGTCACAAAATTGCGACTAAAATGTCTCAAAGTTGACACAAACGCACAACAAAATTGACAAAAACGTTACAAAAAAAGTTTAAAAAAACGTCACAAAAAAGTTTACAAAAACGTCACAAAATTGCGACTAAAATGTCTCAACAAAGTTGACAAAAACGCACAACAAAATTGACAAAAAATTTGACACAAACGCACAAAAAAATTGACAAAAACGTTACAAATAAGTTGACAAAAACGTCACAAAAATTGCGACTAAAATCAGAACAAAATTGACAAAAACTTCACAAAAATGCGAATAAAATATCTCAACAAAGTTGTCAAAAACGCACAAAAAAGTTGACAAAAACGTCACAAAAATGTCGACAAAAAGTCACAAAAAATTTGATATAAACACACAACAAAATTGACAAAAACGTTACAAATAAGTTGACAAAAACGCACAACAAAATTGCGACTAAAATGTCTCAACAAAGTTGACAAAAACGCACAACAAAATTGACAAAAAGTTACATAAAAGTTTACAAAAACGCACAACAAAATTGACAAAAACGTCACAAAAATGTGACTAAAATGTCTCAACAAAGTTGACAAAAATGCACAACAAAATTGACAAAAACGTTACAAAAAAAGTAAAAAAAAAACGTCACAAAAAAGTTTACAAAAACGTCACAAAAATGTGACTAAAATGTTTCAACAAAGTTGACAAAAACGCACAACAAAATTGACAAATACGTTACATATAAGTTGACAAAAACGTCACAAAAATGTGACTAAAATGTCTCAAAGTTGACAAAAATGCACAACAAAATTGACAAAAACGTCACAAATAATTTGACACAAATCAGAACAAAATTGACAAAAACTTCACAAAAATGCGACTAAAATATCTCAACAAAGTTGTCAAAAACGCACAAAAAAGTTGACAAATATGTCACAAAAAAGTTGACAAAAACGTCACAAAATTGCGACTAAAATGTCTCAACAAAGTTGACAAAACGCACAACAAAATTGACAAAAACTTTACAATAAGTTGACAAAAAAGTCACAAAATGCGACTAAAATGTCCCAACAAAGTTGACAAAAATGCACAACAAAATTGACAAAAACGTTACGAATAAGTTAACAAAAAAGTCACAAAATTGCGACTAAAATGTCTCAAAGTTGACACAAACGCACAACAAAATTGACAAAAACGTTACAAAAAAAGTTTACAAAAACGTCACAAAAATGCGACTAAAATGTCTCAACAAAGTTGACATAAAAGTTTACAAAACGCACAACGAAATTGACCAAAACGTCACAAAAAATTTGACACAAACGCACAACAAAATTGACAAAAACGTTACAAATAAGTTGACAAAAACGTCACAAAAATGTCTCAACAAAATTGACAAAAAGTTACATAAAAGTTTACAAAAACGCACAACAAAATTGACAAAAACGTCACAAAAATGTGACTAAAATGTTTCAACAAAGTTGACAAAAACGCACAACAAAATTGACAAATACGTTACATATAAGTTGACAAAAATGTGACTAAAATGTCTCAAAGTTGACAAAAATGCACAACAAAATTGACAAAAACGTCACAAATAATTTGACACAAATCAGAACAAAATTGACAAAAACTTCACAAAAATGCGACTAAAATATCTCAACAAAGTTGTCAAAAACGCACAAAAAAGTTGACAAAAATGTCACAAAAAAGTTGACAAAAACGTCACAAAATTGTGACTAAAATGTCTCAACAAAGTTGACAAAAACGCACAACAAAATTGACAAATACGTTACATATAAGTTGACAAAAAAGCACAAAAATGTCGACAAAAACGTCACAAAAATTTTGATGTAAACACACAACAAAATTGACAAAAACGCACAACAAAATTGACAAAAAGTTACATAAAAGTTTACAAAAACGCACAACAAAATTGACAAAAACGTCACAAAAATGTGACTAAAATGTCTCAACAAAATTGACAAAAACGTTACGAATAAGTTAACAAAAAAGTCACAAAATTGCGACTAAAATGTCTCAAAGTTGACACAAACGCACAACAAAATTGACAAAAACGTTACAAAAAAAGTTTAAAAAAACGTCACAAAAAAGTTTACAAAAACGTCACAAAAATGCGACTAAAATGTCTCAACAAAGTTGACATAAAAGTTTACAAAACGCACAACGAAATTGACCAAAACGTCACAAAAAATTTGACACAAACGCACAACAAAATTGACAAAAATGTCACAAAAATGTCTCAACAAAGTTGACAAAAAGTTACATAAAAATTTACAAAAACGCACATCAAAATTGACAAAAACGTCACAAAAATGTCTCAACAAAATTGACAAAAAGTTACATAAAAGTTTACAAAAACGCACAACAAAATTGACAAAAACGTCACAAAAATGTCTCAACAAAGTTGACAAAAAGTTACATAAAAGTTTACAAAAACGCACGACAAAATTGACAAAAACGTCACAAAAATGTCTCAACAAAATTGACAAAAAGTTACATAAAAGTTTACAAAAACGCACAAAATTGACAAAAACGTCACAAAAATGTGACTAAAATGTCTCAACAAAGTTGACAAAAATGCACAACAAAATTGACCAAAACGTGATAAAAAATTTGACACAAACGCACAACAAAATTGACAAAAAATTTGACACAAACGCACAACAAAATTGACAAAAACGTTACAAATAAGTTAAAAAAAAGTCACAAAATTGCGACTAAAATGTCTCAAAGTTGACACAAACGCACAACAAAATTGACAAAAACGTTACAAAAAAAGTTTAAAAAAACGTCACAAAAAAGTTTACAAAAACGTCACAAAATTGCGACTAAAATGTCTCAACAAAGTTGACAAAAACGCACAACAAAATTGACAAAAAATTTGACACAAACGCACAACAAAATTGACAAAAACTTTACAATAAGTTGACAAAAAAGTCACAAAATGCGACTAAAATGTCCCAACAAAATTGACATAAAAGTTTACAAAACGCACAACGAAATTGACCAAAACGTCACAAAAAATTTGACACAAACGCACAACAAAATTGACAAAAACGTTACAAATAAGTTGACAAAAACGTCACAAAAATGTCTCAACAAAGTTGACAAAAAGTTACATAAAAGTTTACAAAAACGCACAACAAAATTGACAAAAACGTCACAAAAATGTCTCAAAATTGACAAAAAGTTACATAAAAGTTTACAAAAACGCACAACAAAATTGACAAAAACGTCACAAAAATGTGACTAAGATGTCTCAAAGTTGACACAAACGCACAACAAAATTGACAAAAACTTTACAATAAGTTGACAAAAGTCACAAAATGCGACTAAAATGTCCCAACAAAGTTGACAAAAAAGCACAAAAATGTCGACAAAAACGTTACAAATAATTTGATAAAAACGCACAACAAAATTGCGACTAAAATGTCTCAACAAAGTTGTCAAAAACACACAACAAAATTGACAAAAACGTCACAAAAATGTGACTAAAATGTCTCAACAAAGTTGACAAAAATGCACAACAAAATTGACCAAAACGTGATAAAAAATTTGACACAAACGCACAACAAAATTGACAAAAACGTTACAAATAAGTTAACAAAAAAGTCACAAAATTGCGACTAAAATGTCTCAAAGTTGACACAATCGCACATCAAAATTGACAAAAACGTTACAAAAAAAAGTTTAAAAAAACGTCACAAAAAAGTTTACAAAAACGTCACAAAAATGAGACTAAAATGTCTCAACAAAGTTGACATAAAAGTTTACAAAACGCACAACGAAATTGACCAAAACGTCACAAAAAATTTGACACAAACGTCACAAAAATGTCTCAACAAAGTTGACAAAAAGTTACATAAAAGTTTACAAAAACGCACAACAAAATTGACAAAAACGTCACAAAAATGTCTCAACAAAATTGACAAAAAGTTACATAAAAGTTTACAAAAAGTCACTAAAAAGTTGTCACAAAAATGTGACTAAAATGTCTCAACAAAGTTGACAAAAATGCACAACAAAATTGACCAAAACGTGATAAAAAATTTGACACAAACGCACAACAAAATTGACAAAAACGTCACAAATAATTTGACACAAATCAGAACAAAATTGACAAAAACGTCACAAAAATGCGACAACAAAGTTGACAAAAATGCACAACAAAATTGACCAAAACGTGATAAAAAATTTGACACAAACGCACAACAAAATTGACAAAAACGCACAAAAAAGTTGACAAAAACGTCACAAAAAAAGACACAAATGCACAACAAAATTGACAAAAAGTTACAAAAAAGTTTACAAAACGTCACAAAAAAGTTGACAAAAACGTCACAAAAATGCGACTAAAATGTCTCAACAAAGTTGACAAAAACGCACAACAAAATTGACAAAAAATTTGACACAAACGCACAACAAAATTGACAAAAACGTCACAAATAATTTGACAAAAGTCACAAAATGCGACTAAAATGTCCCAACAAAGTTGACAAAAAAGCACAAAAATGTCGACAAAAACGTTACAAATAAGTTGACAAAAACGCACAACAAAATTGCGACTAAAATGTCTCAACAAAGTTGACAAAAACGCACAACAAAATTGACAAAAAGTTACATAAAAGTTTACAAAAACGCACAACAAAATTGACAAAAATGTGACTAAAATGTCTCAACAAAGTTGACAAAAATGCACAACAAAATTGACCAAAACGTGATAAAAAATTTGACACAAACGCACAACAAAATTGACAAAAACGTTACAAATAAGTTAACAAAAAAGTCACAAAATTGCGACTAAAATGTCTCAAAGTTGACACAATCGCACAACAAAATTGACAAAAACGTTACAAAAAAAGTTTAAAAAAACATCACAAAAAAGTTTACAAAAACGTCACAAAAATGCGACTAAAATGTCTCAACAAAGTTGACAAAAATGCACAACAAAATTGAAAAAAAATTTGACACAAACGCACAACAAAATTGACAAAAACGTTACAAATAAGTTGACAAAAAAAGTCATAAAATGTCTCAACAAAGTTGACAAAAAGTTACATAAAAGTTTACAAAACGCACAACGAAATTGACCAAAACGTCACAAAAAATTTGACACAAACGCACAACAAAATTGACAAAAACGTTACAAATAAGTTGACAAAAACGTCACAAAAATGCGACTAAAATATCTCAACAAAGTTGTCAAAAACGCACAAAAAAGTTGACAAAAACGTCACAAAATTGCGACTAAAATGTCTCAACAAAGTTGACAAAACGCACAACAAAATTGACAAAAACTTTACAATAAGTTGACAAAAAAGTCACAAAATTGCGACTAAAATGTCTCAACAAAGTTGACAAAAATGCACAACAAAATTGACCAAAACGTGATAAAAAATTTGACACAAACGCACAACAAAATTGACAAAAACGCACAAAAAAGTTGACAAAAACGTCACAAAAAAAGACACATGCACAAAAAAATTGACAAAAAGTTACAAAAAAGTTGACAAAAACGTCACAAAAATGCGACTAAAATGTCTCAACAAAGTTGACATAAAAGTTTACAAAACGCACAACGAAATTGACCAAAACGTCACAAAAAATTTGACACAAACGCACAACAAAATTGACAAAAACGTCACAAAAATGTGACTAAAATGTCTCAACAAAGTTGACAAAAAGTTACAAAAAAAGTTGACAAAAACTTCACAAAAATGTGACTAAAATGTCTCAACAAAGTTGACAAAAACGCACAACAAAATTGACAAAAAGTTACATAAAAGTTTACAAAAATGCACAACAAAATTGACAAAAACGTCACAAAAATGTGACTAAAATGTCTCAACAAAGTTGACAAAAATGCACAACAAAATTGACAAAAACGTCACAAATAATTTGACACAAATCAGAACAAAATTGACAAAAACTTCACAAAAATGCGACTAAAATATCTCAACAAAGTTGTCAAAAACGCACAAAAAAAGTTTAAAAAAACGTCACAAAAAAGTTTACAAAAACGTCACAAAAATGCGACTAAAATGTCTCAACAAAGTTGACATAAAAGTTTACAAAACGCACAACGAAATTGACCAAAACGTCACAAAAAATTTGACACAAACGCACAACAAAATTGACAAAAACGTCACAAAAATGCGACTAAAATGTCTCAACAAAGTTGACAAAAACGCACAACAAAATTGACAAAAACGTCACACAAATGTGACTAAAATGTCTCAAAAAATTTGACACAAACGCACAACAAAATTGACAAAAACGTTACAAATAAGTTGACAAAAAAGTCAAAAAATTGCGAATAAAATGTCTCAACAAAGTTGACAAAAACGCACAACAAAATTGACAAAAACGTTACATATAAGTTGACAATAATGTCACAAAAATGTGACTAAAATGTCTCAAAGTTGACAAAAATGCACAACAAAATTGACAAAAACGTCACAAATAATTTGACACAAATCAGAACAAAATTGACAAAAACGTCACAAAAATGCGACTAAAATATCTCAACAAAGTTGTCAAAAACGCACAAAAAAGTTGACAAAAACGTCACAAAAAAGTTGACTAAAATGTCTCAACAAAGTTGACAAAAACGCACAAAAAAATTGACCAAAACGTCACAAAAACTTTGACACAAACGCACAACAAAATTGACAAAAACGTTACAAATAAGTTGATAAAAAAGTCACAAAATTGCGACAAAAATGTCTCAACAAAATTGACAAAAAGTTACAAAAAAGTTTACAAAACGTCACAAAAAAGTTGACAAAAACGTCACAAAAATGCGACTAAAATGTCTCAACAAAGTTGACATAAGTTTACAAAACGCACAACGAAATTGACCAAAACGTCACAAAAATTTGACACAAACGCACAACAAAATTGACAAAAACGTACAAGTTTAAAAAAACGTCACAAAAAAGTTTAAAAAAACGTCACAAAATTGCGACTAAAATGTCTCAACAAAGTTGACAAAAACGCACAACAAAATTGACAAAAAATTTGACACAAACGCACAACAAAATTGACAAAAACGTTACAAATAAGTTGACAAAAAAAGTCATAAAATGTCTCAACAAAGTTGACAAAAACGCACAACAAAATTGACCAAAACGTCACAAAAAATTTGACACAAACGCACAACAAAATTGACAAAAAGTTACATAAAAGATTACAAAAACGCACAACAAAATTGACCAAAACGTCACAAAAAATTTGACATAAACGCAGAACAAAATTGACAAAAACGTTACAAATAAGTTGACAAAAAAAGTCAAAAAATTGCGACTAAAATGTCTCAACAAAGTTGACAAAAACGCACAACAAAATTGACAAAAACGTTACAAATAAGTTGACAAAAACGCACAACAAAATTGCGACTAAAATGTCTCAACAAAGTTGACAAAAACGCACAACAAAATTGACAAAAAGTTACATAAGTTTACAAAAACGCACAACAAAATTGACAAAAACGTCACAAAAATGTGACTAAAATGTCTCAACAAAGTTGACAAAAATGCACAACAAAATTGACCAAAACGTGATAAAAAATTTGACACAAACGCACAACAAAATTGACAAAAACGTTACAAATAAGTTAACAAAAAAAGTCACAAAATTGCGACTAAAATGTCTCAAAGTTGACACAAACGCACAACAAAATTGACAAAAACGTTACAAAAAAAGTTTAAAAAAACGTCACAAAAAAGTTTACAAAAACGTCACAAAATTGCGACTAAAATGTCTCAACAAAGTTGACAAAAATGCACAACAAAATTGACAAAAACGTCACAAATAATTTGACACAAATCAGAACAAAATTGACAAAAACTTCACAAAAATGCGACTAAAATATCTCAACAAAGTTGTCAAAAACGCACAAAAAAGTTGACAAAAACGTCACAAAATTGCGACTAAAATGTCTCAACAAAGTTGACAAAACGCATAACAAAATTGACAAAAACTTTACAATAAGTTGACAAAAAAGTCACAAAATGCGACTAAAATGTCCCAACAAAGTTGACAAAAAAGCACAAAAATGTCGACAAAAACGTCACAAAAAATTTGATATAAACACACAACAAAATTGACAAAAACGTGATAAAAAATTTGACACAAACGCACAACAAAATTGACAAAAACGTTACAAATAAGTTAACAAAAAAGTCACAAAATTGCGACTAAAATGTCTCAAAGTTGACACAAACGCACAACAAAATTGACAAAAACGTTACAAAAAAAGTTTAAAAAAACGTCACAAAATTGCGACTAAAATGTCTCAACAAAGTTGACAAAAAATTTGACACAAACGCACAACAAAATTGACAAAAACGTTACAAATAAGTTGACAAAAAAAGTCATAAAATGTCTCAACAAAGTTGACAAAAACGCACAACAAAATTGACAAAAAACGTCACAAAAAATTTGACACAAACGCACAACAAAATTGACAAAAACGTCACAAAAATGTGCCTAAAATGTCTCAACAAAGTTGACAAAAATGCACAGCAAAATTGACCAAAACGTCACAAAAAATTTGACATAAACGCACAAAAAAATTGACAAAAACGTTACAAATAAGTTGACAAAAAAAGTCAAAAAATTGCGACTAAAATGTCTCAACAAAGTTGACAAAAACGCACAACAAAATTGACAAATACGTTACATATAAGTTGACAAAAACGTCACAAAAATGTGACTAAAATGTCTCAAAGTTGACAAAAATGCACAACAAAATTGACAAAAACGTCACAAATAATTTGACACAAATCAGAACAAAATTGACAAAAACTTCACAAAAATGCGACTAAAATATCTCAACAAAGTTGTCAAAAACGCACAAAAAAGTTGACAAAAACGTCACAAAAAAGTTGACATAAACGTCACAAAATTGCGACTAAAATGTCTCAACAAAGTTGACAAAACGCACAACAAAATTGACAAAAACTTTACAATAAGTTGACAAAAAAGTCACAAAATGCGACTAAAATGTCCCAACAAAGTTGACAAAAAAGCACAAAAATGTCGACAAAAACGTCACAAAAAATTTGATATAAACACACAACAAAATTGACAAAAACGTTACAAATAAGTTGACAAAAACGCACAACAAAATTGCGACTGAAATGTCTCAACAAAGTTGACAAAAACGCACAACAAAATTGACAAAAAGTTACATAAAAGTTTACAAAAACGCACAACAAAATTGACAAAAACGTCACAAAAATGTGACTAAAATGTCTCAACAAAGTTGACAAAAATGCACAACAAAATTGACAAAAACGTTACGAATAAGTTAACAAAAAAGTCACAAAAATGCGACTAAAATGTCTCAAGAAAGTTGACATAAAAATTTACAAAACGCACAACGAAATTGACCAAAACGTCACAAAAAATTTGACACAAACGCACAACAAAATTGACAAAAACGTTACAAATAAGTTGACAAAAACGCACAACAAAATTGACCAAAACGTCACAAAAAATTTGACACAAACGCACAACAAAATTGACAAAAACGTCACAAAAATGTGCCTAAAATGTCTCAACAAAGTTGACAAAAATGCACAGCAAAATTGACCAAAACGTCACAAAAAATTTGACATAAACGCACAAAAAAATTGACAAAAACGTTACAAATAAGTTGACAAAAACGTCACAAAAATGTGACTAAAATGTCTCAAAGTTGACAAAAATGCACAACAAAATTGACAAAAACGTCACAAATAATTTGACACAAATCAGAACAAAATTGACAAAAACTTCACAAAAATGCGACTAAAATATCTCAACAAAGTTGTCAAAAACGCACAAAAAAGTTGACAAAAACGTCACAAAAAAGTTGACAAAAACGTCACAAAAAAGTTGACAAAAACGTCACAAAATTGACAAAAACTTTACAATAAGTTGACAAAAAAGCACAAAAATGTCGACAAAAACGTCACAAAAAATTTGATATAAACACACAACAAAATTGACAAAAACGTTACAAATAAGTTGACAAAAACGCACAACAAAATTGCGACTGAAATGTCTCAACAAAGTTGACAAAAACGCACAACAAAATTGACAAAAACGTTACGAATAAGTTAACAAAAAAGTCACAAAAATGCGACTAAAATGTCTCAACAAAGTTGACATAAAAATTTACAAAACGCACAACGAAATTGACCAAAACGTCACAAAAAATTTGACACAAACGCACAACAAAATTGACAAAAACGTTACAAATAAGTTGACAAAAACGTCACAAAAATGTCTCAACAAAGTTGACAAAAAGTTACATAAAAGTTTACAAAAACGCACAACAAAATTGACAAAAACGTCACAAAAATGTCTCAACAAAATTGACAAAAAGTTACATAAAAGTTTACAAAAACGCACAACAAAATTGACAAAAACGTCACAAAAATGTGACACAAACGCACAACAAAATTGACAAAAACGTTACAAATAAGTTAACAAAAAAGTCACAAAATTGCGACTAAAATGTCTCAAAGTTGACACAAACGCACAACAAAATTGTCAAAAACGTTACAAAAAAAGTTTAAAAAAACGTCACAAAAAAGTTTACAAAAACGTCACAAAATTGCGACTAAAATGTCTCAACAAAGTTGACAAAAACGCACAACAAAATTGACAAAAAATTTGACACAAACGCACAACAAAATTGACTTTTGTCAATTTTGTTGTGCGTTTGTGTCAAATTTTTCGTTACAAATAAGTTGACAAAAAAAGTCATAAAATGTCTCAACAAAGTTGACAAAAACGCACAACAAAATTGACCAAAACGTCACAAAAAATTTGACACAAACGCACAACAAAATTGACAAAAAGTTACATGAAAGTTTACAAAAACGCACAACAAAATTGACAAATACGTTACATATAAGTTGACAAAAACGTCACAAAAATGTGACTAAAATGTCTCAAAGTTGACAAAAATGCACAACAAAATTGACAAAAACGTCACAAAAAATTTGACACAAACGCACGACAAAAACGTCACAAAAATGTGACTAAAATGTCTCAACAAAGTTGACATAAACGCACAAAAAAATTGACAAAAACGTTACAAATAAGTTGACAAAAAAAGTCAAAAAATTGCGACTAAAATGTCTCAAAGTTGACACAAACGCACAAAAAAGTTGACAAAAACGTCACAAAAATGTCTCAACAAAGTTGACAAAAAGTTACATAAAAGTTTACAAAAACGCACAACAAAATTGACAAAAACGTCACAAAAATGTGACTAAAATGTCTCAACAAAGTTGACAAAAATGCACAACAAAATTGACAAAAACGTTACGAATAAGTTAACAAAAAAGTCACAAAATTGCGACTAAAATGTCTCAAAGTTGACACAAACGCACAACAAAATTGACAAAAACGTTACAAAAAAAGTTTAAAAAAACGTCACAAAAAAGTTTACAAAAACGTCACAAAAATGCGACTAAAATGTCTCAACAAAGTTAACATAAAAGTTTACAAAACGCACAACGAAATTGACCAAAACGTCACAAAAAATTTGACACAAACGCACAACAAAATTGACAAAAACTTTACAAATAAGTTGACAAAAACGTCACAAAAATGTCTCAACAAAGTTGACAAAAAGTTACATAAAAGTTTACAAAAACGCACAACAAAATTGACAAAAACGTCACAAAAATGTCTCAACAAAGTTGACATAAAAGTTTACAAAACGCACAACGAAATTGACCAAAACGTGATAAAAAATTTGACACAAACGCACAACAAAATTGACAAAAACGTTACAAATAAGTTAACAAAAAAGTCACAAAATTGCGACTAAAATGTCTCAAAGTTGACACAAACGCACAACAAAATTGACAAAAAATTTGACACAAACGCACAACAAAATTGACAAAAACGTTACAAATAAGTTGACAAAAAAAGTCATAAAATGTCTCAACAAAGTTGACAAAAACGCACAACAAAATTGACCAAAACGTCACAAAAAATTTGACACAAACGCACAACAAAATTGACAAAAAGTTACATGAAAGTTTACAAAAACGCACAACAAAATTGACCAAAACGTCACAAAAAATTTGACATAAACGCACAAAAAAATTGACAAAAACGTTACAAATAAGTTGACAAAAAAAGTCAAAAAATTGCGACTAAAATGTCTCAACAAAGTTGACAAAAACGCACAACAAAATTGACAAATACATTACATATAAGTTGACAAAAACGTCACAAAAATGTGACTAAAATGTCTCAAAGTTGACAAAAATGCACAACAAAATTGACAAAAACGTCACAAATAATTTGACACAAATCAGAACAAAATTGACAAAAACTTCACAAAAATGCGACTAAAATATCTCAACAAAGTTGTCAAAAACGCACAAAAAAGTTGACAAAAACGTCACAAAAACGTCACAAAAAATTTGATATAAACACAACAAAATTGACAAACGTTACAAATAAGTTGACAAAAACGCACAACAAAATTGCGACTAAAATGTCTCAACAAAGTTGACAAAAACGCACAACAAAATTGACAAAAAGTTACATAAAAGTTTACAAAAACGCACAACAAAATTGACAAAAACGTCACAAAAATGTGACTAAAATGTCTCAACAAAGTTGACAAAAATGCACAACAAAATTGACAAAAACGTTACGAAGAAGTTAACAAAAAAGTCACAAAATTGCGACTAAAATGTCTCAAAGTTGACACAAACGCACAACAAAATTGACAAAAATGTTACAAAAAAAGTTAAAAAAAAAACGTCACAAAAAAGTTTACAAAAACGTCACAAAAATGCGACTAAAATGTCTCAACAAAATTGACATAAAAGTTTACAAAACGCACAACGAAATTGACCAAAACGTCACAAAAAATTTGACACAAACGCACAACAAAATTGACAAAAACGTTACAAATAAGTTGACAAAAACGTCACAAAAATGTCTCAACAAAGTTGACAAAAAGTTACATAAAAGTTTACAAAAACGCACAACAAAATTGACAAAAACGTCACAAAAATGTCTCAACAAAATTGACAAAAAGTTACATAAAAGTTTACAAAAACGGACAACAAAATTGACAAAAACGTCACAAAAATGTGACTAAAATGTCTCAACAAAGTTGACAAAAATGCACAACAAAATTGACCAAAACGTGATAAAAAATTTGACACAAACGCACAACAAAATTGACAAAAACGTTACAAATAAGTTAACAAAAAAGTCACAAAATTGCGACTAAAATGTCTCAAAGTTGACACAAACGTACAACAAAATTGACAAAACGTTACAAAAAAGTTTAAAAAAACGTCACAAAAAAGTTGACAAAAACGTCACAAAATTGCGACTAAAATGTCTCAAAGTTGACAAAAATGCACAACAAAATTGACAAAAACGTCACAAATAATTTGACACAAATCAGAACAAAATTGACAAAAACTTCACAAAAATGCGACTAAAATATCTCAAAGTTGACACAAACGCACAACAAAATTGACAAAAACGTTACAAAAAAAGTTTAAAAAAACGTCACAAAATTGCGACTAAAATGTCTCAACAAAGTTGACAAAAAATTTGACACAAACGCACAACAAAATTGACAAAAACGTTACAAATAAGTTGACAAAAAAAGTCATAAAATGTCTCAACAAAGTTGACAAAAACGCACAACAAAATTGACCAAAACGTCACAAAAAATTTGACACAAACGCACAACAAAATTGACAAAAAGTTACATAAAAGTTTACAAAAACGCACAACAAAATTGACCAAAACGTCACAAAAAATTTGACACAAACGCACAACAAAATTGACAAAAACGTCACAAAAATGTGACTAAAATGTCTCAACAAAGTTGACAAAAATGCACAGGAAAATTGACCAAAACGTCACAAAAAATTTGACATAAACGCACAAAAAAATTGACAAAAACGTTACAAATAAGTTGACAAAAAAAGTCAAAAAATTGCGACTAAAATGTCTCAACAAAGTTGACAAAAACGCACAACAAAATTGACAAATACGTTACATATAAGTTGACAAAAACGTCACAAAAATGTGACTAAAATGTCTCAAAGTTGACAAAAATGCACAACAAAATTGACAAAAACGTCACAAATAATTTGACACAAATCAGAACAAAATTGACAAAAACTTCACAAAAATGCGACTAAAATATCTCAACAAAGTTGTCAAAAACGCACAAAAAAGTTGACAAAAACGTCACAAAAAAGTTGACAAAAACGTCACAAAATTGCGACTAAAATGTCTCAACAAAGTTGACAAAAACTTTACAATAAGTTGACAAAAAAGTCACAAAATGCGACTAAAATGTCCCAACAAATTTGACAAAAAAGCACAAAAATGTCGACAAAAACGTCACAAAAAATTTGATATAAACACACAACAAAATTGACAAAAACGTTACAAATAAGTTGACAAAAACGCACAACAAAATTGCGACTGAAATGTCTCAACAAAGTTGACAAAAACGCACAACAAAATTGACAAAAAGTTACATAAAAAGTTTAAAAAAACGTCACAAAAAAGTTTACAAAAACGTCACAAAAATGCGACTAAAATGTCTCAACAAAGTTGACATAAAAGTTTACAAAACGCACAACGAAATTGACCAAAACGTCACAAAAAATTTGACACAAACGCACAACAAAATTGACAAAAACGTTACAAAATTGCGACTAAAATGTCTCAAAGTTGACACAAACGCACAACAAAATTGACAAAAACGTTACAAAACAAGTTTAAAAAAACGTCACAAAAAAGTTTACAAAAACGTCACAAAATTGCGACTAAAATGTCTCAACAAAGTTGACAAAAACGCACAACAAAATTGACAAAAAATTTGACACAAACGCACAACAAAATTGACAAAAACGTTACAAATAAGTTGACAAAAAAAGTCATAAAATGTCTCAACAAAGTTGACAAAAACGCACAACAAAATTGACCAAAACGTCACAAAAAATTTGACACAAACGCACAACAAAATTGACAAAAAGTTACATGAAAGTTTACAAAAACGCACAACAAAATTGACCAAAACGTCACAAAAAATTTGACACAAACGCACAACAAAATTGACAAAAACGTCACAAAAATGTGACTAAAATGTCTCAACAAAGTTGACAAAAACGCACAACAAAATTGACAAATACGTTACATATAAGTTGACAAAAATGCGACTAAAATATCTCAACAAAGTTGTCAAAAACGCACAAAAAAGTTGACAAAAACGTCACAAAATTGCGACTAAAATGTCTCAACAAAGTTGACAAAACGCACAACAAAATTGACAAAAACTTTACAATAAGTTGACAAAAAAGTCACAAAATGCGACTAAAATGTCCCAACAAAGTTGACAAAAAAGCACAAAAATGTCGACAAAAACGTCACAAAAAATTTGATATAAACACACAACAAAATTGACAAAAACGTTACAAATAAGTTGACAAAAACGCACAACAAAATTGCGACTAAAATGTCTGAACAAAGTTGACAAAAACGCACAACAAAATTGACAAAAAGTTACATAAAAGTTTACAAAAACGCACAACAAAATTGACAAAAACGTCACAAAAATGTGACTAAAATGTCTCAACAAAATTGACAAAAACGTTACGAATAAGTTAACAAAAAGTCACAAAAATGTCTCAACAAAGTTGACAAAAAGTTACATAAAAGTTTACAAAAACGCACAACAAAATTGACAAAAACGTCACAAAAAATTTGACACAAACGCACAACAAAATTGACAAAAACGTTACAAATAAGTTGACAAAAACGTCACAAAAATGTCTCAACAAAGTTGACAAAAAGTTATCTAAAAGTTTACAAAAACGCACAACAAAATTGACAAAAACGTCACAAAAATGTCTCAACAAAATTGACAAAAAGTTACATAAAAGTTTACAAAAACGCACAACAAAATTGACAAAAACGTCACAAAAATGTCTCAACAAAATTGACAAAAAGTTACATAAAAGTTTACAAAAACGCACAACAAAATTGACAAAAACGTCACAAAAATGTGACTAAAATGTCTCAACAAAGTTGACAAAAATGCACAACAAAATTGACCAAAACGTGATAAAAAATTTGACACAAACGCACAACAAAATTGACAAAAACGTTACAAATAAGTTAACAAAAAAGTCACAAAATTGCGACTAAAATGTCTCAAAGTTGACACAAACGCACAACAAAATTGACAAAAACGTTACAAAAAAAGTTTAAAAAAACGTCACAAAATTGCGACTAAAATGTCTCAACAAAGATGAAAAAAACGCACAACAAAATTGACAAAAACGTCACAAAAATGTCTCAACAAAATTGACAAAAAGTTACATAAAAGTTTACAAAAACGCACAACAAAATTGACAAAAACGTCACAAAAATGTGACTAAAATGTCTCAACAAAGTTGACAAAAATGCACAACAAAATTGACCAAAACGTGATAAAAAATTTGACACAAACGCACACCAAAATTGACAAAAACGTTACAAATAAGTTAACAAAATTGCGACTAAAATATCTCAAAGTTGACACAAACGCACAACAAAATTGACAAAAACTTCACAAAAATGCGACTAAAATATCTCAACAAAGTTGTCAAAAACGCACAAAAAAGTTGACAAAAACGTCACAAAAAAGTTGGCAAAAACGTCACAAAATGCGACTAAAATGTCCCAACAAAGTTGACAAAAAAGCACAAAAATGTCGACAAAAACGTCACAAAAAATTTGATATAAACACACAACAAAATTGACAAAAACGTTACAAATAAGTTGACAAAAAAGTCACAAAATTGCGACTAAAATGTCTCAAAGTTGACACAAACGCACAACAAAATTGACAAAAACGTTACAAAAAAAGTTTATAAAAAACGTCACAAAAAAGTTTACAAAAACGTCACAAAATTGCGACTAAAATGTCTCAACAAAGTTGACAAAAACGCACAACAAAATTGACAAAAAATTTGACACAAACGCACAACAAAATTGACAAAAACGTTACAAATAAGTTGACAAAAAAAGTCATAAAATGTCTCAACAAAGTTGACAAAAACGCACAACAAAATTGACCAAAACGTCACAAAAAATTTGACACAAACGCACAACAAAATTGACAAAAAGTTACATAAGTTTACAAAAACGCACAACAAAATTGACCAAAACGTCACAAAAAATTTGCCATAAACGCACAAAAAAATTGACAAAAACGTTACATATAAGTTGACAAAAACGTCACAAAAATGTGACTAAAATGTCTCAAAGTTGACAAAAATGCACAACAAAATTGACAAAAACGTCACAAAATTGCGACTAAAATGTCCCAACAAAGTTGACAAAAAAGCACAAAAATGTCGACAAAAACGTCACAAAAAATTTGATATAAACACACAACAAAATTGACAAAAACGTTACAAATAAGTTGACAAAAAAGTCACAAAATTGCGACTAAAATGTCTCCAAGTTGACACAAACGCACAACAAAATTGACAAAAACGTTACAAAAAAAGTTTATAAAAAACGTCACAAAAAAGTTTACAAAAACGTCACAAAATTGCGACTAAAATGTCTCAACAAAGTTGACAAAAACGCACAACAAAATTGACAAAAAATTTGACACAAACGCACAACAAAATTGACAAAAAGTTACATAAAAGTTTACAAAAACGCACAACAAAATTGACCAAAACGTCACAAAAAAATTGACAAAAACGTCACAAAAAAGTTGACAAAAAAGCACAAAAATGTCGACAAAAACGTCACAAAAAATTTGATATAAACACACAACAAAATTGACAAAAACGTCACAAAAATGTGACTAAAATGTCTCAACAAAGTTGACAAAAATGCACAACAAAATTGACAAAAACGTTACGAATAAGTTAACAAAAGTCACAAAATTGCGACTAAAATGTCTCAAAGTTGACACAAACGCACAACAAAATTGACAAAAACGTCACAAAAAAGTTTACAAAAACGTCACAAAAATGCGACTAAAATGTCTCAACAAAGTTGACATAAAAGTTTACAAAACGCACAACGAAATTGACCAAAACGTCACAAAAAATTTGACACAAACGTCACAAAAATGTCTCAACAAAGTTGACAAAAAGTTACATAAAAGTTTACAAAAACGCACAACAAAATTGACAAAAACGTCACAAAAATGTCTCAACAAAATTGACAAAAAGTTACATAAAAGTTTACAAAAACGCACAACAAAATTGACAAAAACGTCACAAAAATGTGACTAAAATGTCTCAACAAAGTTGACAAAAATGCACAACAAAATTGACCAAAACGTGATAAAAAATTTGACACAAACGCACAACAAAATTGACAAAAACGTTACAAATAAGTTAACAAAAAAGTCACAAAATTGCGACTAAAATGTCTCAAAGTTGACACAAACGCACAACAAAATTGACAAAAACGTTACAAAAAAAGTTTAAAAAAACGTCACAAAAAAGTTTACAAAAACGTCAAATTGCGACTAAAATGTCTCAACAAAGTTGACAAAAACGCACAACAAAATTGACCAAAACGTCACAAAAAATTTGACACAAACGCACAACAAAATTGACAAAAAGTTACATGAAAGTTTACAAAAACGCACAAAAAATTTGACACAAACGCACAACAAAATTGACAAAAACGTCACAAAAATGTGACTAAAATGTCTCAACAAAGTTGACAAAAATGCACAGAGAAATTGACCAAAACGTCACAAAAAATTTGACATAAACGCACAAAAAATTGACAAAAACGTTACAAATAAGTTGACAAAAAAAGTCAAAAAATTGCGACTAAAATGTCTCAAAAGTTGACAAAAACGCACAACAAAATTGACAAATACGTTACATATAAGTTGACAAAAACGTCACAAAAATGCGACTAAAATATCTCAACAAAGTTGTCAAAAACGCACAAAAAAGTTGACAAAAACGTCACAAAATTGCGACTAAAATGTCTCAACAAAGTTGACAAAACGCACAACAAAATTGACAAAAACTTTACAATAAGTTGACAAAAAAGTCACAAAATGCGACTAAAATGTCCCAACAAAGTTGACAAAAAAGCACAAAAATGTCGACAAAAACGTCACAAAAAATTTGATATGAACACACAACAAAATTGACAAAAACGTTACAAATAAGTTGACAAAAACGCACAACAAAATTGCGACTAAAATGTCTCAACAAAGTTGACAAAAACGCACAACAAAATTGACAAAAAGTTACATAAAAGTTTACAAAAACGCACAACAAAATTGACAAAAACGTCAAAAATGTGACTAAAATGTCTCAACAAAGTTGACAAAAACGTTACGAATAAGTTAACAAAAACGTCACAAAAATGTCTCAACAAAGTTGACAAAAAGTTACATAAAAGTTTACAAAAACGCACAACAAAATTGACAAAAACGTCACAAAAAATTTGACACAAACGCAAAACAAAATTGACAAAAACATTACAAATAAGTTGACAAAAACGTCACAAAAATGTCTCAACAAAGTTGACAAAAAGTTACATAAAAGTTTACAAAAACGCACAACAAAATTGACAAAAACGTCACAAAAATGTCTCAACAAAATTGACAAAAAGTTACATAAAAGTTTACAAAAACGCACAACAAAATTGACAAAAACGTCACAAAAATGTGACTAAAATGTCTCAACAAAGTTGACAAAAACGTGATAAAAAATTTGACACAAACGCACACCAAAATGGACAAAAACGTTACAAATAAGTTAACAAAATTGCGACTAAAATATCTCAAAGTTGACACAAACGCACAACAAAATTGACAAAAACGTTACAAAAAAAGTTTAAAAAAACGTCACAAAAAAGTTTACAAAAACGTCAAAATTGCGACTAAAATGTCTCAACAAAGTTGACAAAACGCACAACAAAATTGACAAAAACTTTACAATAAGTTGACAAAAGTCACAAAATGCGACTAAAATGTCCCAACAAAGTTGACAAAAAAGCACAAAAATGTCGACAAAAACGTCACAAAAAATTTGATATAAACACACAACAAAATTGACAAAAACGTTACAAATAAGTTGACAAAAAAGTCACAAAATTGCGACTAAAATGTCTCAAAGTTGACAAAAATGCACAACAAAATTGACAAAAAATTTGACACAAACGCACAACAAAATTGACAAAAACGTTACAAATAAGTTGACAAAAAAAGTCATAAAATGTCTCAACAAAGTTGACAAAAATGCACAACAAAATTGACCAAAACGTCACAAAAAATTTGACACAAACGCACAACAAAATTGACAAAAAGTTACATAAAAGTTTACAAAAACGCACAACAAAATTGACCAAAACGTCAAAAAATTTGACACAAACGCACAACAAAATTGACAAAAACGTCACAAAAATGTGACTAAAATGTCTCAACAAAGTTGACAAAAATGCACAGCAAAATTGACCAAAACGTCACAAAAAATTTGACATAAACGCACAAAAAAATTGACAAAAACGTTACAAATAAGTTGACAAAAAAAGTCAAAAAATTGCGACTAAAATGTCAACAAAGTTGACAAAAACGCACAACAAAATTGACAAATACGTTACATATAAGTTGACAAAAACGTCACAAAAATGTGACTAAAATGTCTCAAAGTTGACAAAAATGCACAACAAAATTGACAAAAACGTCACAAATAATTTGACACAAATCAGAACAAAATTGACAAAAACTTCACAAAAATGCGACTAAAATGTCTCAACAAAGTTGACAAAACGCATAACAAAATTGACAAAAACTTTACAATAAGTTGACAAAAAAGTCACAAAATGCGACTAAAATGTCCCAACAAAGTTGACAAAAAAGCACAAAAATGTCGACAAAAACGTCACAAAAAATTTGATATAAACACACAACAAAATTGACAAAAACGTTACAAAAATGTGACTAAAATGTCTCAACAAAGTTGACAAAAATGACCAAAACGTGATAAAAAATTTGACACAAACGCACAACAAAATTGACAAAAACGTTACAAATAAGTTAACAAAAAAGTCACAAAATTGCGACTAAAATGTCTCAAAGTTGACACAAACGCACAACAAAATTGACAAAAACGTTACAAAAAAAGTTTAAAAAAACGTCACAAAAAAGTTTACAAAAACGTCACAAAATTGCGACTAAAATGTCTCAACAAAGTTGACAAAAACGCACAACAAAATTGACAAAAAGTTACATAAAAGTTTACAAAAACGCACAACAAAATTGACCAAAACGTCACAAAAAATTTGACACAAACGCACAACAAAATTGACAAAAACGGTACAAATTAGTTGACAAAAAAAGTCACAAAATTGCGACTAAAATGTCTCAACAAAGTTGACAAAAACGCACAACAAAATTGACAAAAAGTTACATAAAAGTTTACAAAAACGCACAACAAAATTGACAGAAACGTGATAAAAAATTCGACAAAAACGCACAAAAAAGTTGACAAAAACGTCACAAAAAATGACACAAAAGCACAATAAAATTGACAAAGTTACAAAAAAGTTTACAAAACGTCACAAAAAAGTTGACAAAAACGTCACAAAAAATGACACAAAAGCACAATAAAATTGACAAAGTTGACATAAAAGTTTACATGAACGCACAACAAAATTGACCAAAACGTCACAAAATATTTGACACAAACGCATAAAAAAATTGACAAAAACGTTACAAAAAAGTTGACAAAAAGCCACAAAATTGCCACTAAAATGTCTCAATAAAGTTGACACAAACGCACAACAAAATTGACAGAAACGTCACAAAAATGTGACTAAAATGTCTCAACAAAGTTGACAAAAATGCACAACAAAATTGACCAAAATGTCACAAATAATTTTACACAAATCAGAACAAAATTGACAAAAACGTCACAAGAATGCGACTAAAATATCTCAAAGTTGACAAAAACGTCACCAAAAATTCGACACAAACGCACAACAAAATTGACAAAAAGTTACAAAAAAAGTTTAAAACGTCACAAAAATGTCACAAAATTGCGACTAAAATGTCTCAACAAAGTTGACAATAACGCACAACAAAATTGACCAAAACGTCACAAAAAATTTGACACAAACGCACAACAAAATTGACAAAAAAGCACAAAAATGTCGACAAAAACGTCACAAAAAATTTGATACAAACGTACAACAAAATTGACAAAAACGTTACAAATACGTTTACAAAACGTCACAAAAAAAGTTGACAAAAACGTCACAAAAATGCGACTAAAATGTCTCAACAAAGTTGACAAAAACGCACAACAAAATTGACAAAAACGTTACAAAAAAGTCACAAAATTGCGACTAAAATGTCTCAAAGTTGACAAAAACGTCACAAAAAAGGCGAGAAAAACATCTAAAAATAGGCAACAAAGAAGGCGACAAAAACGTCACAACAAAGTTGACAAAAAGTGACAAAGATGTAACAAAAAACGCACAAAAATGCGACTAAAATGTCTCAACAAAGTTGACAAAAACGCACAACAAAATTGACCAAAACGTCACAAAAAATTTGACACAAACGCACAACAAAATTGACAAAAACGGTACAAATGAGTTGACAAAAAAAGTCACAAAATTGCGACTAAAATGTCTCAACAAAGTTGACAAAAACGCACAACAAAATTGACAAAAAGTTACATAAAAGTTTACAAAAACGCACAACAAAATTGACCAAAACTTCAAAAAAATTTGATACAAACGCACAACAAAATTGACAAAAAGTTACAAAAAAAGTTTAAAAAAACGTCACAAAAAAGTTGACAAAAACGTCACAAAATTGCGACTAAAATGTCTAAACAAAGTTGACAAAAACGTCACAAAAAATTTGACACAAACGCTCAACAAAATTGACAAAAACGTTACAAATAAGTTGACAAAAAAGTCACAAAATTGCCATTAAAAATGTCTCAACAAAGTTGTCAAAAACGTCACAAAAAATTTAACAAAACCGTCACAAAATTGCAACTAAAATGTCAACAAAGTTGACAAGACGCACAACAAAATTGACAAAAAAGCACAAAAATGTCGACAAAAAAGTCACAAAAAATTTGACACAAACGCATAACAAAATTGACAAAAAGTTAGAAAAAAGTTTAGAAAAATGTCAAAAAAAATTGACAAAAACATCTCAACAAAGTTGACAAAAACGTCACAAAATTGCAACTAAAATGTCTCAACAAAGTTGACAAAAACGCACAACAAAATTGACCAAAACGTCACAAAAACTTTGACACAAACGCACAACAAAATTGACAAAGTTACAAAAAAGTTTACAAAACGTCACAAAAAAGCGACTAAAATGTCTCAACAAAGTTGTCAAAAACGCACAAAAAAGTTGACAAAAACGTCACAAAAAATTTGACACAAACGCACAACAAAATTGACAAAAAGTAACAAATAAGTTGACAAACGCACAACAAAATTGACATAAAGTTACATAAAAGTTTACAAAAACGCACAACAAAATTGATAAAAACGTTACAAATACGTTTACAAAACGTCACAAAAAAAATTGACAAAAACGTCACAAAAATGTGACTAAAATGTCTCAAAGTTGACAAAAACGTCACAACAAAAATGTTACAAAAAAGTTGACAAAAGTCACAACATTTCATACTAAAATGTCTCAAGAAATTTGACAAAAATGCACAAAAAAGTTGACAAAAACGTCACAAAAAGGCGACAAAAACATGTTAAAATTGGCCACAAAAAAGTTGACACAAACGCACAACAATATTGACCAAAACGTCACATAATTTGACACAAATCAGAACAAAATTGACAAAAACGTCACAAAAATGTGACTAAAATATCTCAACAAAGTTGACAAAAACGTCACAAAAAATTTGACACAAACGCACAACAAAATTGACAAAAACGTCACAAAAAAGTTGACAAAAGTCACAAAATTGAAACTAAATTGTCTCAACAAAGTTGACAAAAACGCACAACAAAATTGACAAAAAGTTACATAAAAGTTTACAAAAACGCACAACAAAATTGACCAAAAGTCACAAAAAATTTGACACAAATGCACAACAAAATTGACAAAAACGTCACAAAATGTGACTAAAATGTCTCAACAAAGTTGACAAAAATGCACAAAAAAGTTGACCAAAAGTCACAAAAAATTTGACACAAATGCACAACAAAATTGACAAAAACGTCACAAAATGTGACTAAAATGTCTCAACAAAGGTGACAAAAATGCACAACAAATTTGACCAAAACGTCACATAATTTGACACAAATCAGAACAAAATTGACAAAAACGTCACAAAAATGCAACTAAAATATCTCAACAAAGTTGACAAAAACGTCACAAAAAATTTGACACAAACGCACAACAAAATTGACAAAAACGTTACAAATAAGTTGACAAAAAAAGTCACAAAATTGTGACTAAAATGTCTCAACAAAGTTGACAAAAAAGCACAACAAAATTGACCAAAACGTCAAAAAAATTTGATACAAACGCACAACAAAATTGACAAAACGTTACAAATAAGTTGACAAGAACGTCACAAAATTGCGACTAAAATGTCTCAACAAATTTGACAAAAATGCACAACAAAATTGACCAAAACGTGACAATAAATTTGACACAAACGCACAACAAAATTGACAAAAAGTTACATAAAAGTTTACAAAAACGCACAACAAAATTGACAAAAACGTCACAAAAATGTCTCAACAAAATTGACAAAAAGTTACATAAAAGTTTACAAAAACGCACAACAAAATTGACAAAAACGTCACAAAAATGTGACTAAAATGTCTCAACAAAGTTGACAAAAACGCACAACAAAATTGACATAAAGTTACATAAAAGTTTACAAAAACGCACAACAAAATTGACAAAAACGTTACAAATACGTTTACAAAACGTCACAAAAAAAGTTGACAAAAACGTCACAAAAATGCGACTAAAATGTCTCAACAAAGTTGACATAAAAGTTTACAAAAACGCACAACAAAATTGACCAAAACGTCACAAAAAATTTGACACAAACGCACAACAAAATTGACAAAAACGGTACAAATTAGTTGACAAAAAAAGTCACAAAATTGCGACTAAAATGTCTCAACAAAGTTGACAAAAACGCACAACAAAATTGACAAAAAGTTACATAAAAGTTTACAAAAACGCACAACAAAATTGACCAAAACGTCACAAAAAATTTGACACAAACGCACAACAAAATTGACAAAAACGGTACAAATTAGTTGACAAAAAAAGTCACTAAATTGCGACTAAAATGTTTCAACAAAGTTGACAAAAAAGCACAGCAAAATTGACACAAACGCACAACAAAATTGACAAAAACGTCACAAAATTGCGACTAAAATGTCTCAACAAAGTTGACAAGAAAGCACAACAAAATTGACAAAAAGTTACATAAAAGTTTACAAAAACGCACAACAAAATTGACAAAAAAGTTTACAAAAAGTCACAAAAAAGTTGACAAAAATGTCACAAAATTGAAACTAAATTGTCTCAACAAAGTTGACAAAAACGCACAACAAAATTGACAAAAAGTTACATAAAAGTTTACAAAAACGTACAACAAAATTGACCAAAACGTCAAAAAAATTTGATACAAACGCACAACAAAATTGACAAAAAGTTACAAAAAAGTTTACAAAACGTCACAAAAAAGTTGACAAAAATGTCACAAAATTGAAACTAAATTGTCTCAACAAAGTTGACAAAAACGGACAACAAAATTGACAAAAAGTTACATAAAAGTTGACAAAAATGTACAACAAAATTGACCAAAACGTCAAAAAAATTTGATACAAACGCACAACAAAATTGACAAAAATGTTACAAATAAGTTGACAAAAACGTCACAAAATTGCGACAAAAATGTCTCAACAAAGTTGACAAAAATGCACAACAAATTTGACAAAAACGTCACAAAAAAATTTGACACAAACGCACAACAAAGTTGACAAAAACGCACAACAAAATTGACAAAAAGTTACATAAGTTTACAAAAACGCACAACAAAATTGACCTAAACGTCAAAAAAATTTGATACAAATGCACAACAAAATTGACAAAAACGTTACAAATAAGTTGACAAAAACGTCACAAAATTGCGATTAAAATGTCTCAACAAAGTTGACAAAAATGCACAACAAAATTGACAAAAAGTTACAAAAAAGATTACAAAACGTCACAAAAAAGTTGACAAAAATGTCACAAAATTGAAACTAAATTGTCTCAACAAAGTTGACAAAAACGCACAACAAAATTGACCAAAACGTCACAAAAAATTTGACAAAAACATCACAAAATTGCGACTAAAATGTCTCAACAAAGTTGACAAAAATGCACAACAAATTCGACAAAACCGTTACAAATGAGTTGACAAAAAGTCACAAAATGCGACTAAAATGTGTCAACAAAGTTGACAAAAATGCACAACAAATTTGACAAAAACGTCACAAAAAATTTGACACAAACGCACAACAAAGTTGACAAAAACGCACAACAAAATTGACAAAAAGTTACATAAAAGTTTAGAAAAACGCACAACAAAATTGACCAAAACGTCAAAAAAATTTGACACAAACGCACAACAAAATTGACAAAAACGTTACAAATAAGTTGCCAAAAAAAGTCACAAAATTGCGACTAAAATGTCTCAACAAAGTTGACAAAAAAGCACAACAAAATTGACAAAAAGTTACATAAAACTTTACAAAAACGCACAACAAAATTGACCAAAACGTCAAAAAAATTTGATACAAACGCACAACAAAATTGACAAAAACGTTACAAATAAGTTGAAAAAAACGTCACAATATTGCGACTAAAATGTCTCAACAAAGTTGACAAAAATGCACAACAAAATTGACCAAAACGTGACAATAAATTTGACACAAACGCACAAAAAAATTGACTTAACCGTTACAAATGAGTTGACAAAAAAGTCACAAAATTGCAAATAAAATGTCTCAACAAAGTTGACAAAAACGCACAAAAAAGTTGACAAAAAGTCACAAAAAATTTTACACAAACGTCACAAAAAAGTTGACAAAAATGTCACAAAATTGAAACTAAATTGTCTCAACAAAGTTGACAAAAACGCACAACAAAATTGACAAAAAGTTATATAAAAATTGACCATAACGTCAAAAAAATTTGATACAAACGCACAACAAAATTGACAAAAATGTTACAAATAAGTTGACAAAAACGTCACAAAAAGGCGACAAAAACATGTTAAAATAGGCAACAAAAAAGTTGACACAAACGTACAACAATATTGACAAAAAAATTACAAAAAAGTTGACAAAAAAGTCACAAAATTTCCTACTAAAATGTCTAAAGAAAGTTGACAAAAATGCGCAACAAAATTGACCAAAACGTCACAAAAAATTTTACACAAACTCACAACAAAATTGACAAGTTACAAAAAAGTTGACAAAAACGTCACAAAAATGTGACTAAAATGTCTCAACGTTGACCAAAACGTCACAAAAATTTTTACACAAACGCACAACAAAATTGATAAAAAGTTACAAAAAAGTTGACAAAACGTCACAAAAATGTGACTAAAATGTATCAACAAAGTTGACTAAAACGTCATAAAAAAGTTGACACAAACGCACCACAAAATTGACAAAAAGTTACAAAAAAAGTTTACAAAAACGTCACAAAATTGTGACTAAAATGTCTCAACAAAGTTGACAAAAAAGCACAGCAAAATTGACACAAACGCACAACAAAATTGACAAAAACGTCACAAAATTGCGACTAAAATGTCTCAACAAAGTTGACAAGAAAGCACAACAAAATTGACAAAAAGTTACATAAAAGTTTACAAAAACGCACAACAAAATTGACAAAAAAGTTTACAAAAAGTCACAAAAAAGTTGACAAAAATGTCACAAAATTGAAACTAAATTGTCTCAACAAAGTTGACAAAAACGCACAACAAAATTGACAAAAAGTTACATAAAAGTTTACAAAAACGTACAACAAAATTGACCAAAACGTCAAAAAAATTTGATACAAACGCACAACAAAATTGACAAAAAGTTACAAAAAAGTTTACAAAACGTCACAAAAAAGTTGACAAAAATGTCACAAAATTGAAACTAAATTGTCTCAACAAAGTTGACAAAAACGGACAACAAAATTGACAAAAAGTTACATAAAAGTTGACAAAAATGTACAACAAAATTGACCAAAACGTCAAAAAAATTTGATACAAACGCACAACAAAATTGACAAAAATGTTACAAATAAGTTGACAAAAACGTCACAAAATTGCGACAAAAATGTCTCAACAAAGTTGACAAAAATGCACAACAAATTTGACAAAAACGTCACAAAAAAATTTGACACAAACGCACAACAAAGTTGACAAAAACGCACAACAAAATTGACAAAAAGTTACATAAGTTTACAAAAACGCACAACAAAATTGACCTAAACGTCAAAAAAATTTGATACAAATGCACAACAAAATTGACAAAAACGTTACAAATAAGTTGACAAAAACGTCACAAAATTGCGATTAAAATGTCTCAACAAAGTTGACAAAAATGCACAACAAAATTGACAAAAAGTTACAAAAAAGATTACAAAACGTCACAAAAAAGTTGACAAAAATGTCACAAAATTGAAACTAAATTGTCTCAACAAAGTTGACAAAAACGCACAACAAAATTGACCAAAACGTCACAAAAAATTTGACACAAAGGCACAACAAAATTGACAAAAATGTTACAAATAAGTTGACAAAAACATCACAAAATTGCGACTAAAATGTCTCAACAAAGTTGACAAAAATGCACAACAAATTCGACAAAACCGTTACAAATGAGTTGACAAAAAGTCACAAAATGCGACTAAAATGTGTCAACAAAGTTGACAAAAATGCACAACAAATTTGACAAAAACGTCACAAAAAATTTGACACAAACGCACAACAAAGTTGACAAAAACGCACAACAAAATTGACAAAAAGTTACATAAAAGTTTAGAAAAACGCACAACAAAATTGACCAAAACGTCAAAAAAATTTGACACAAACGCACAACAAAATTGACAAAAACGTTACAAATAAGTTGCCAAAAAAAGTCACAAAATTGCGACTAAAATGTCTCAACAAAGTTGACAAAAAAGCACAACAAAATTGACAAAAAGTTACATAAAACTTTACAAAAACGCACAACAAAATTGACCAAAACGTCAAAAAAATTTGATACAAACGCACAACAAAATTGACAAAAACGTTACAAATAAGTTGAAAAAAACGTCACAATATTGCGACTAAAATGTCTCAACAAAGTTGACAAAAATGCACAACAAAATTGACCAAAACGTGACAATAAATTTGACACAAACGCACAAAAAAATTGACTTAACCGTTACAAATGAGTTGACAAAAAAGTCACAAAATTGCAAATAAAATGTCTCAACAAAGTTGACAAAAACGCACAAAAAAGTTGACAAAAAGTCACAAAAAATTTTACACAAACGTCACAAAAAAGTTGACAAAAATGTCACAAAATTGAAACTAAATTGTCTCAACAAAGTTGACAAAAACGCACAACAAAATTGACAAAAAGTTATATAAAAATTGACCATAACGTCAAAAAAATTTGATACAAACGCACAACAAAATTGACAAAAATGTTACAAATAAGTTGACAAAAACGTCACAAAAAGGCGACAAAAACATGTTAAAATAGGCAACAAAAAAGTTGACACAAACGTACAACAATATTGACAAAAAAATTACAAAAAAGTTGACAAAAAAGTCACAAAATTTCCTACTAAAATGTCTAAAGAAAGTTGACAAAAATGCGCAACAAAATTGACCAAAACGTCACAAAAAATTTTACACAAACTCACAACAAAATTGACAAGTTACAAAAAAGTTGACAAAAACGTCACAAAAATGTGACTAAAATGTCTCAACGTTGACCAAAACGTCACAAAAATTTTTACACAAACGCACAACAAAATTGATAAAAAGTTACAAAAAAGTTGACAAAACGTCACAAAAATGTGACTAAAATGTATCAACAAAGTTGACTAAAACGTCATAAAAAAGTTGACACAAACGCACCACAAAATTGACAAAAAGTTACAAAAAAAGTTTACAAAAACGTCACAAAAAAGTTGACAAAAACGTCACAAAAATGTGACTAAAATGTCTCAACAAAGTTGACAAAAACGCACAAAAAATTTGACAAAAACGTCTCAAAAATGCGACAAAATCATCTAAAAATAGGCAACAAAGAAGTTGACACAGACGCACAACAAAATTGACAAAAATGTTACAAAAAAGTTGACAAAAAAGTCACATTTCCTACTAAAATGTGTCAAGAAATTTGACAAAAATGCACAAAAAGGCGACAAAAACATGTTAAAATAGGCAACAAAAAAGTTGACACAAACTCACAACAATATTGACAAAAAAATTACAAAAAAGTTGACAAAAACGTCACAAAAATGCGACTAAAATGTCTCAACAAAGTTGACATAAAAGTTTACAGGAACGCACAACAAAATTGACCAAAACGTCACAAAATATTTGACACAAACGCACAACAAAATTGACAAAAACGTTACAAATAAGTTGACAAGTCACAAAATTGCGACTAAAATGTCTCAACAAAGTTGACAAAAATGCACAACAAAATTGACCAAAACGTCACAAAAAATTTGACACAAACGCACAACAAGGTTGACAAAAACTCACACAAAAAGGTTGACAAAAATGTCACAAAAAATTTGACACAAACGCACAACAAAATTGACCAAAACGTCACAAAACATTTGACACAAATCAGAACAAAATTGACAAAAACGTCACAAAAATGCGACTAAAATATCTCAACAAAGTTGTCAAAAACGCACAACAAAATTGACCAAAACGTTACAAAAAAGTTGACAAAAACGTCACAAAAAGGCGACAAAAACCTCTAACAATAAGCAACTAAAAAGTTGTCACAAACGCACACAAAAGGTTGACAAAAACGTCACAAAAAATTTGACACAAACGCAAAACAAAATTGACAAAAAGTTACAACAAAGTTGTGAAAAAAAGTCACAAAATTGCTACTAAAATGTCTCAACAAAGTTGACAAAAACGTCACAAAAGGGCGACAAAAACATCTAAAAATAGGCAACAAAAAAAGTTGACACAAACGCACAACAAAATTGACAAACGTTACAAAAAGTTGACAAAAACATGTTAAAATAGGCAACAAAAAAGTTGACACAAACGCACAACAAATTTGACCAAAACGTCACAAAAAATTTGACACAAACGCACAACAAAATTGACAAAAACCTTACAAATAAGTTGACAAAAAAAGTCAAAATTGCGACTAAAATGCCTCAACAAAGTTGACAAAAACACACAACAAAATTGACCAAAACGTTACAAAAAAGTTTACAGAAACGTCATAAAAAAGTTGACAAAAATCTCTAAAAATAGGCAACAAAAAAGTTGACACAAACGCACAACAATATTTACAAAATAATTACAAAAAAGTTGACAAAAAAGTCATAAAATTGCGACTAAAATGTCTCAACAAAGTTGACAAAAACACACAACAAAATTGACCAAAACGTCACAAAAAATTTTACACAAACGCACAACAAAATTGATAAAAAGTTACAAAAAAGTTGACAAAAAAGTCACAAAATTGCGACTAAAATGTCTCAACAAAGTTGACAAAAAAGCACAAAAAAGTTGACCAAAACGTCACAAAAAAATTGACACAAACGCACAACAAAATTGACAAAAATGTTACAAATAAGTTGACAAAAAAGTCACAAAGTTGACAACAACGCACAACAAATTTGACCAAAACGTCACAAAAAAATTGACACAAACGCACAACAAAATTGACAAAAATGTTACAAAAAAGTTTACAGAAACACGTCACAAAAAAGTTGACAAAAACGTCACAACATTTCCTACTAAAATGTCTCAAGAAATTTGACAAAAATACACAAAAAAGTTGACAAAAACGTCACAAAAAGGCGACAAAAACATGTTAAAATAGGCAACAAAAAAGCTGACACAAACGCACAACAATATTGACAATAAAAATTACAAAAAAAGTTGACAAAAAAGTCATAAAATTGCGACTAAAATGTCTCAACAAAGTTGACAAAAATGCACAACAAAATTGACCAAAACGTCACGAAGAATTTCACACACACGCACAACAAAATTGATAAAAAGTTACAACAAAGTTAACAAAAACGTCACAAAAAAGTTGACACAAAAGCACCACAAAATTGACAAGTTACAAAAAAGTTGACAAAAACGTCACAAAAATGTGACTAAAATGTCTCAACAAAGTTGACCAAAACGTCATAAAAAAGTTGACACAAACGCACCACAAAATTGACAAAAAGTTACAAAAAAAGTTTACAAAAACGTCACAAAAAAGGTGACAAAAACGTCACAAAAATGTGATTAAAATGTCTCAACAAAGTTGACACAGACGCACAACAAAATTGACAAAAATGTTACAAAAAGTCACAAAATTTCCTACTAAAATGTCTCAAGAAATTTGACAAAAATGTACAAAAAAGGCGACAAAAACATGTTAAAATAGGCAACAAAAAAGCTGACACAAACGCACAACAATATTGACAAAAAAATTACAAAAAAGTTGACAAAAAAGTCATAAAATTGCGACTAAAATGACTCAACAAAGTTGACAAAAATGCACAACAAAATTGACAAAAAGTTACAATAAAGTTTACAAAAACGTCACAAAAATGTGACTAAAATGTTTCAACAAAGTTGACAAAAACGCACAAAAAATTTGAAAAAAACGCACAAAAAAAGTTGACAAAAATGTCACAAAAAGGCGACAAAAATATCTAAAAATAGGCAACAAAAAAGTTGACACAAACGCACAACAATATTGACAAAATTTTTTTATAAAAGTTGACAAAAAAAGTCATAAAATTGCGACTAAAATGTCTCAACAAAGTTGACAAAAATGCACAACAAAATTGACCAAAACGTCACAAAGAATTTTACACAAACGCACCACAAAATTGACAAGTTACAAAAAAGTTGACAAAAACGTCACAAAAATGTGACTAAAATGTCTCAACAAAGTTGACAAAAACGTCACAAAAAAGTTGACACAAACGCACCACAAAATTGACAAGTTACAAAAAATTTGACAAAAAACGTCTCAAAAATGCGACAAAAACATCTAAAAATAGGCAACAAAAACCTCTAAAAATAGGCAACAAAAACCTCTAAAAATAGGCAACAAAAAAGTTGACAAAAACGTCACGAATAAAAAGACAAAGACGTCTAAAAATAGGCAACAAAAAAAGTTGACAAAAACGTCACGAAAAAGAGATAAAAAAAATGTCTAAAAATAGGCAACAAAAAAAGTTGACAAAAACATCACAAAAAAAGTGACAACGTCTCAGAAAGGGACAAAGACGTCAAAAAATTGGCGACAAAAAAGTTGACAAAAACGTCTAAAAGTAGGCAAAAAAAAAAGCAACAAAAACGTCTAAAAATAGGCAACAAAAAAAGTTGAGAAAAACGTCACGAAAAAGAGATAAAAAACGTCTTAAAATAGGCAACAAAAAAGTTGACAAATACATCACAAAAAATGTGACAACGTCTCAGAAAGGGACAAAGACGTCAAAAAATTGGCGACAAAAAAGTTGACAAAAACGTCTAAAAATAGGCAACAAAAAAGTTGACAAATACATCACTAAAAAAGTGACAACGTCTCAGAAAGGGACAAAAACGTCTAAAAATAGGCAACAAAAAAGTTGACAAAAACTTCTAAAAATAGGCAACAAAAAAGTTGACAAAAACGTCTAAAAATAGGCAACAAAAAAAGTTGACAAACCCATCACAAAAAAAGTGACAACGTCTCAGAAAGGGACAAAAACGTCTAAAAAAAGGCAACAAAAAGTTGACAAATACATCACTAAAAAAGTGACAACGTCTCAGAAAGGGACAAAAACGTCTAAAAATAGGCAACAAAAAAGATGACAAAAACGTCACGAAAAAAATCGACAAAGACATCTAAAAATAGGGGAAAAAAAGTTGACAAAAACGTCTAAAAAAAGCGACAACAACGTCTCAGAAATGGACAAAAACATCTCACAAAAGGGACAAAAAAAGTCTAAAAATTGGCACCAAAAAAGTTGACAAAAACGTCACAAAAAAGCAACAAAAACGTCTAAAAAATAGGCAACAAAAAAAGTTGAGAAAAACGTCACAAAAAAGCGACAACAACGTCTCAGAAATGGACAAAAACGTCTAAAAATAGGCAACAAAAAAGCAACAAAAACGTCTAAAAATAGGGGAAAAAAGTTGACAAAAACGTCTAAAAAAAGCGACAACGTCTCAGAAATGGACAAAAACATCTCACAAAAGGGACAAAAAAAAAAGTCTAAAAATTGGCACCAAAAAAGTTGACAAAAACGTCTAAAACTAGGCAACAAAAAAGATGACAAAAACGTCACAAAAAAAGTGACGTCTCAGAAATGGACAAAAACGTCTCACACAGGGACAAAAAAAGTCTAAAAATAGGCAACAAAAAAGTTGACAAAAACGTCTAAAAATAGGCAACAAAAAAGTTGACAAAAACGTCCAAAAATTGGCAACAAAAAAGTTGACAAAAACGTCACGAATAAAAAGACAAAGACGTCTAAAAATAGGCAACAAAAAAGTTGACAAAAACGTCTAAAAAAAGCGACAACGTCTCAGAAATGGACAAAAACGTCTAACACAGGGACAAAAAAGTCTAAAACTTGGCACCAAAAAAGTTGACAAAAACGTCACAAAAAAGCAACAAAAACGTCTAAAAATAGGCAACAATAAAGTTGACAAAAACGTCTAAAAATAGGCAACAAAAACGTCTAAAAATAGGCAACAAAAAAGTTGCCAAAAACGTCCAAAAATTGGCAACAAAAAAGTTGACAAAAACGTCACGAATAAAAAGACAAAGACGTCTAAAAATAGGCAAAAAAAAAAGTTGACAAAAACGTCACGGAAAAGAGATAAAAAAAAACGTCTAAAAATAGGCAACAAAAAAAGTTGACAAAAACATCACAAAAAAAGTGACAACGTCTCAGAAATGGACAAAAACGTCAAAAAGTAGGCAACAAAAATGTCTAAAAATAGGCAACAAAAAAGTTGACAAAATCATCACAAAAAAGCAACAAAAACTTCTAAAAATAGGCAACAAAAAAGTTGACATAAACATCTAAAAATAGGCAACAAAAAAGTTGACGTCACAAAAAAAGTGACAACGTCTTAGAAAGGGACAAAAACGTCTCACAAAAGGGACAAAAACGTCTAAAAATAGGCAACAAAAAAGATGACAAAAACGTTGACAAAAAAGTTGACAAAATCACAAAAAAGCAACAAAAACTTCTAAAAATAGGCAACAAAAAAGTTGACAAAAACGTCTAAAAATAGGCAACAAAAACGTCTAAAAATAGGCAACAAAAAAGTTGACAAAAACGTCTAAAAATAGGCAACAAAAAAGTTGACAAAAACGTCTAAAAATAGGCAACAAAAAAGTTGACAAAAACGTCTAAAAATAGGCAACAAAAAAGTTGACAAAAAAAGTCTAAAAATAGGCAACAAAAAAGATGACAAAAACGTCACGAAACAAGCAAAAAAAAAAGTCTACAAATAAGCAACAAAAAAGTTGACAAAAACGTCACAAAAAAGCTACAAAAACTTCTAAAAATAGGCAACAAAAAAAGTTGACAAAAACATCACAAAAATAGCTACAAAAAAGTTGACAAAAACGTCAAAAAAAAGCGACAACAATGTCTCAGAATTGGACAAAAACATCAAAAAATTGGCAAAAAAAAGTTGACAAAAACGTCACAAAAAAGCAACAAAAACGTCTAAAATAGGCAACAAAAAAGTTGACAAAAACGTCACAAAAAAGCTACAAAAACTTCTAAAAAAAGGCAACAAAAAAAGTTGACAAAAACATCTAAAAATAGCGACAACGTCTCAGAAAGGGAGAAAAACGTCACAAAAAAGCTACAAAAACTTCTAAAAAAAAGGCAACAAAAAAAGTTGACAAAACGTCTAAAAATAGGCAACAAAAAAGTTGACAAAAAAGTCAAAAAATAGGCAACAAAAAAAGATGACAAAAACGTCACGAAACAAGCAAAAAAAAGTACAAATAAGCAACAAAAAAAGTTGACAAAAACGCCCAACAAAATTGACAAAAAATTACAAAAACGCGACTAAAATGTCTCAAGTTGACAAAAACGCACAACAACATTGACAAAAACGTCAAACAAGTTGACTAAAACTAAAAATGGCAACAAAAAAGTTGACAAAAACGCATTAAAAAGTTGACAAAAATGTCTAAAAAGAGGCAACAAAAAGTTGACAAAAACGTCTAAAAATAGGCAACAAAAAAGTTGACAAAAACGTTACGAAAAAAGCGACAAAGACGTCTAAAAATAGGCAACACACTGGAAAAAAGGTCACTCCAAAAATAAGCAAAAAACAATAATTAATACAAGATATTTCTGCTTGTAATAAGCAAAAAAATCTGCCAATGGAACAAGTGAAAATTCTCGGTAAGATTTCTTGAAATAAAAGAAATAAGCCTTACTTCTCCTCAAAAGTAGCATCTTCTTTTTGTCATCCCGTTTGTTTCAAGTGTATTTAACTAATGTTTAGTTCTATAATTGTTACACTGTTCTAGATCTAAGTCCATCACCTACTTGAAATGAGATTAGAAACTGGCATTTTGAGACAAAATGTCTTGAAGTTTGCATTCCTGACTCGTGTTAGGCAGTGCTCTTTTGCCATAATAAGCCGTAATTTAACATCCTGTCATCATCTCAAGTGCATTTACCTTATTGTAAGCTCTACAAAAGTAATACTGTTCTAGATTCAAGACATTCACCTACTAGATTCAAGATATTAACTACTTCTTATAAAGACAGAAAAAATTAAAACTAGTCTTGCAGTTAACCAACTTTCTGTTTTATTTAAACAGCAAAAAGTCCCAGAGGACTGCATAAAAGGGAAACAGCATCATTTTCCTCAACATTTTGGCTCACAGTATTTATGGAACTGCAATATGAAAACACAGCAGAACACGCCAAATATGTGAGCGAGTTAAGGCCGGATCCAAACATCTGACCAATGTACCTCTCAATACACGTACCAAATCTGTGCTTTGCACAGGCACTCTCAAGGCATATAGACAAACTAGGCACACTAAAACTGCTCCACCTGTGACATTCATTCTTAATACAAATGCTTAATATTGTAACATTCAAATTAAAAGGTTCTGGCCTTACATGAACTAGTCTCTCAATACACCATTAACCATTGTTAACACCATCATTAAGGATGCACCATACTGGTGCATACTGGACTTTTTGCAGATATCAAATATGTTAATATTTTACAACTCAACTGGACAATGACCGATAGCGCTATGTTCACTTTTATCCCAACCTAACTGCTTAGTCAATTTACTCTTTCACAGTAGATGCGCCTAAATTAGTGACTATATCTGCTGGACAATTAGTTGTTTAAACTTAATAACTGAAAAGTTAAAATAAACTTAAACTAAAGCATAATCTGCACTGAATTGTGCAAACACACAAAAATATAACATCACAGAATAAAAAAAACACGGCATGTTGGCTAATATTGTCGTGCACCCCAAATTAACACTGGGCTAACTTAGCCAAATTCCGACCAAGAATCAAAAGCAGTGAACATGGACTGTAGTACCCTTGGAGGGAGAGAGGAAGTGCTATCCTACACTATATCTGACCACTGGTTTTATTGGCCAATAAAAGCTTTCCACTCAGCCATGCTCTTCTTGTAAGACAACGTGAGATCTCTCTCATGGATTTTGTCTAAGAGGACCTCTGTCTGTATGACTGAAAGCAGAGTGGCTACACACTTCGGATAAGTCAGGTGTAGGGTATAATAGTAGGCCATAAGGTATAAAGCACTCTCGGTAAGCTTGTCTTTTGGAAAGGTGGTTATTGGACGGACTGACTATCAGGACTGGGCAGGAGAGAGGGCGTTTCTTCAAGTAGGAATTGGGGTCTTCTGTTTCCTGTAACATAACAGACATCCTTCTGTCAGGATCATGCATAGAGGGTTGTTTACAAACATAACTTTACAAAGCAAAATTCTGACAAATGTTAACAGTACTGAGAAAGCTCCATCTGAAAGTGCTGTTTTTAACTATCCCCAATGCATTTACTGTTTACACACATCTAGCCTTCCAAAAGAACTAATAACCAAGGCTAGGCTAGTCTTGCTTGGTTATCATTAGTGATAAAACCTGCTACCATGTAATGCACCCATTTTTGTACATACCGTGACATAGCAAAGACATCTACCCAGTGAAAATTCTCTTTCTAAAAACAAATCTTTTAGGTGTCTTTGAAGGCTTAAAACATACAGTATGTGAATAGGAAATACATTGGGAGTCGTCAGGGGCAGCACCTTCAGTTATAATTTTTTCCGATACTGCAGTCAAAATGATCCCGCAACATTTTACACAGCTCACCTCGAGGACATGCACCAGAGCCTCGCTGGCATTTCGTACCCTCTTTGGAGGAGCAGACGTGGAGGGGATCAGTGATGGCAGCACACGTAGGAGCTCAAGAGCCTGTTCAGCTGTACAGGAAAAGATTTATTACTTAAACATTTTGACAAAGTGCACAAGGTCAAATCTGATCAAAAAGGTATACAACAGACACAATGCTTATATAAAAAAAAAATATTATTATAATAATTAAAAAAAAAAAAACATTCAGCAAATTCACATGCCTGAAGGTCCACCCTAAACCCTATTCACTAATAACACCAAAACAGCATTCCTTACCTTTGTCCATTCCCATTGGGGGTTTCAGCGCCTTTTTCCATACAACAAAAAACTGCACCTTCTGGCAGAAGTCATGCCATCTTCCCTTCAGTTCATCGATGAAGTTGGTATTATCCTTATCCAAAATGCGTTGAAGCTCCTACATCACCTATGAAATATCAAATATACCAATACAGACATTTGAATATATCATTTAAGAGAAAATTGGTATTTTAAACATCGTGTGTGATACCATGGTTTTAAATCATGCACAGTCAATAATGACTTACATGTCCAACATCCTTGAAACAAGGATATGCTTCTAGAACCTTCTCATGTCTGTCCTCCTCGCGAATGGTATTTGAATCAATGAATGCTCTTCTGGCTACAAATTCAAAATCCAAGAGATGAGAGACATCCTGGTGGTTTGGATTTTTTCTTTTATACAAAGTTTGTAGGGTCTTGTAGTGCTTGGCCAAGGTTGCTGGACTGTAGGTGTCTAGACTGTCAACATCTGCAGACTTGTTAGCTGTAAGACACAAAAATACATAATTAATATGCCTCAGTTTAAAAAAAAGTTCATCTCATGTTGTTGCATGACATTTTTTGTATAATAAATGCATGAGAACTATTTGCTCAAAACTCATATGGTCATGCAATCACATACAATTGCATGTAGGCACACAAGTACACCCCTACAAAGATGCGCACACCCCCACTACACACATGAGGCAGTTGGACAAACTCACCATCAGGACTGGAGAGGGCAGATGGTGCTTCTTCAGGTAGGCTTTGGGATCTTCTTTTTCCTTCAACACATAACCAACATATTTCTGATAGGATAATGTACTTTAAGGATCATTTCGGTATTTTGGAAGCAAAAATTACATTCAATTAAAAAGAGCAAAAATGACACTAATGAGACACATGGGTTTTAAATACATAACATTATTTGATATACTGGAAAGGTTACAGGAAGTATTGTTGCACAGTAGACCGATACTAAAAAGGTACTGCTGTACCCAGCTGTTCAAAATGATACAATACCAGATTTCTGTTAAAACTTAATTTCTACAATAATGTTAAAAAAATAATAAAACAGTACAAATGTAGTGCAAATACCTATCCCCTGATGTACATTTTAAAGCCGTTTACTTCTGTCATGTCAGGACAATCAGGTTTATTAGTTTATCTAAAATATAAATACCTCACAAGGGCAAATATGTAAATGCAAAGTTGAAACTCACCTTCTAACTCACTTTCTTTACTGTCTGAACCTGGGCTGCCACTTCCTTCTGTGGACCGATCTAGAATGATTGTTGAGTCACTTGAATCCATTTCATCTGTGTCTGTTGGCTGCTCAAGACGGCGCTTCTTTGTAGAGCTGCAAAGATTAGTCACTTAATCAATTAGTTGTCAACTACTAAATCAATCCATCTGACTTTATTTGTATAGCACTTTTCATACAAACAAAACGTAACACAAAGTGCTTTGTAATAAAAAGCAATATCCCCCACACACATCCAAAGCAATTACTTTGTAGTCAAACACTAAAATAAGAGCACTCATTAAAAACGGGAAGTGAGGAAACACTAGAGACAGATCACCCAGGACATTGACATGATTGATAATTTTTCTTCTTTTTTTTTCTCATGTCCAAATATGATTTAAGCTTCTCAAATGTGAATATTGTCTAGCTTCTTTAGTCCTCTATGACAGTGAAATTAATATCTTAAGGTTGTGGACCAAACAAGACTTTTGAGGACATGACCTTGGACTTTATATTGACAAGACAACTGATCAATTAAATTAATCTTGAAAATGATTAACATGGAGAATCTTTGATGAAAATAGTCATTAGTTACAGCTCACCTCTTTGAATGTCTCCCATCTGGAGTTCTTTTTTGGGGGGGATCTCACACATTGCAATCTTTTGTATGTGTGTGTACACAGTGACCTGCACAAGACATTTAATACAGTTTTCAAATCGCTACTAAAAATGTCCTACATGAAACAGTCATCAACTGGATGCATTTCACTTACCCATGTATGGAGGCCTTGGTCCTGCAGCATGGGGTAGTACAGTACTATTCTCTTTGCCATTGCTGTAATTTCTGGCTTTGATGGGTATCTGTGTGATTCTCCATCCCCCTTTGCCCTCAGGATTGCAATCATACTGGTCATGGTGTTTCGAATGAGCCGGCATCTGAGCTCCTTTGACATCTGGCAGTTGCGCTGTTCACCTCTCTTTGACAGCTCAAAGTACTGTTTTGTACTTTGCAGGACTTGCGTTCACAGGAGTGGATGTCTGTCACATGGGTGATGCATTAAAGGAAGAACTGCACGATAATTTTGAGTGTTCTTGGCCAGACTCCTGTAAAATAAAAGATAATGAACTACTGCAAAAAGCAACTTTTGTTGTGACAACACAAAATGCAATGTAGCATTGACAGCTCTGAACATGTATAAATATGCAATATTCCATTGCATGGGTGAAATCGCTTACATCAACTAACTGAACACCTAACAATTCATCTAAACTGAATTGAACACACATGTAGACTACCATGCCTGTTCCAAAAACACTGTGCTGTTGTTATTGTAGCTCAATGTGCTGCTGCCAACTTAAATAGGTGGTTAGTTTAGGCCACTTAACTGAGAAACTGACCTCCTCCGATGCACCATGACAGGCACGCCAGACCGCTTTTCTCCGTAAAAAGTTCTCTGGGCCTGGGAAAAGATCTCGCAAGTCTTCACGAGACAGGGTGCTCATCATTGTCTCTGTGATGTTTGCAGCTATGAAAACATTAGAAGACAAACATAGCAAGATGAAACAGTGAAAACAGCTAGAAATTAAACTTCATGAGACTATTAGGCCGGCTACACCAGTGTGTAGCCGTGTGTAGCTGCGTCGCGTGAGCGTGGCATTTCTGTTGCGTGGCGGCTGCGTGGATTTTTCTGTCTTAACACCAGAAACGTGTCTGACGCGGCGCTGGAGCTGCATCAGACAGGTTTCTGGTGTGTAAAGACATAAAAAAATCCAGCCGCCACACAACAGAAACGCCACGCAGCCAGCCACGGAGACGACGCTGAACTTGGCTCCACATTCGCTCCGGTTCTCTTCAAGTTTCGATTCCACCTTAAAGAAATGCCCGTTTTAGCCATTGGGTGGCAGTGTTTATCGCAAAATCGAGCTATTTTGCATCAGTGCAGATCACAGCTTTATGTATGTATGTGTATCTATCTATCTATCTATCTATCTATCTATCTATCTCTTTTTTTTTTATAGCCTACACTTGTATACACTTTACACACTTGATTTTGTTGAATCTGTTTGAATGAAAGCCAAAAATCTTATAAATTATATTTAAAAAGTCACAAATTCTCATGAATTATTGAGCAAATCCAGCTCAGAGTCGACATGTTGACGTATTTTGACAATTATATTGCAACAATTGCTGACTTTGCACTGCCCCCTAGCGGCCAAATACGGTTGTCCGTTGGTTTTCTCACCTGATTCACATACTACAAATCATAATGTTTCCAATGATGCCCCATATGTCCATATCTACTGTAGAATTATGGAGAAAATCAAGGTCAAAAATACACAATTTGACAATTACATTGCACCAGATGCTGACTTTGCACTGCCCCCTAGCGGCCAAATACGGTTGTCCGTTGGTTTTCTCACCTGATTCACATACTACAAATCATAACGTTTCCAATGATGCTCCATATGTCCATATCTACTGTAGAATTATGGAGAAAATCCAGCTCAAAATCGACATGTTGACGTATTTTGACAATTATATTGCAACAATTGCTGACTTTGCACTGCCCCCTACCAGCCAAATACGGTTGTCCGTTAATTTTCTCACCCGATTCACATACTACAGATCATAACGTTTCCAATGATGCCCCATATGTCCATATCTACTGTAGAATTATGGAGAAAATCAAGGTCAAAAATACACAATTTGACAATTACATTGCACCAGATGCTGACTTTGCACTGCCCCCTAGCGGCCAAATACGGTTGTCCGTTGGTTTTCTCACCTGATTCACATACTACAAATCATAATGTTTCCAATGATGCCCCATATGTCCATATCTACTGTAGAATTATGGAGAAAATCAAGGTCAAAAATACACAATTTGACAATTACATTGCACCAGATGCTGACTTTGCACTGCCCCCTAGCGGCCAAATACGGTTGTCCGTTGGTTTTCTCACCTGATTCACATACTACAAATCATAACGTTTCCAATGATGCCCCATATGTCCATATCTACTGTAGAATTATGGAGAAAATCAAGGTCAAAAATACACAATTTGACAATTACATTGCACCAGATGCTGACTTTGCACTGCCCCCTAGCGGCCAAATACGGTTGTCCGTTGGTTTTCTCACCTGATTCACATACTACAAATCATAATGTTTCCAATGATGCCCCATATGTCCATATCTACTGTAGAATTATGGAGAAAATCAAGGTCAAAAATACACAATTTGACAATTACATTGCACCAGATGCTGACTTTGCACTGCCCCCTAGCGGCCAAATACGGTTGTCCGTTGGTTTTCTCACCTGATTCACATACTACAAATCATAACGTTTCCAATGATGCCCCATATGTCCATATCTACTGTAGAATTATGGAGAAAATCCAGCTCAAAATCGACATGTTGACGTATTTTGACAATTATATTGCAACAATTGCTGACTTTGCACTGCCCCCTAGCGGCCAAATGCGGTTGTCCGTTGGTTTTCTCACCTGATTCACATACTACAAATCATAATGTTTCCAATGATGCCCCATATGTCCATATCTACTGTAGAATTATGGAGAAAATCAAGGTCAAAAATACACAATTTGACAATTACATTGCACCAGATGCTGACTTTGCACTGCCCCCTAGCGGCCAAATACGGTTGTCCGTTGGTTTTCTCACCTGATTCACATACTACAAATCATAATGTTTCCAATGATGCCCCATATGTCCATATCTACTGTAGAATTATGATAACCAGCTTAGTATAGAAATTTAGATACCTCATTGGCTACTGATGTATGTCATATAGACGTTACTAGTATAACTAGAGCTGCCACACACCAGTTGGTCACTAGTTTCCTAGTGACCAACTAGCTAGTCTTCACAGTTTATGAATTTAGCAGGAACAAAATGGCGCGAGTAACAGGAGCGAAAATTCACTTTGCTTTTGGTCTGAACACAACATGATATACATTATTCCCAAAGCGCAATTCAGTTCCTACAGTTCACAGACCACACATAACACTTCACTCAACAGGTGACAGAAGGAGCGTGATGTGACAAATGGGAGAAAGAGTTTGAGGCCCACAGTGCTGCTGTAGGGTCACATGTGGAGCAGCACCAGGAAGCAATTAGCTTCTTTTTTTAGCTTCAATTAGGCCTCTGCATTCGTACGTTCATATATGATAAAGAATAATATTTGCATACATTACCCCTTAAAATCGACACTGCGACATCATCCAATTATTCCATGCTGTTAGCTAGCTGACTTACATAGCTAGCTAGCTAGCTCCGCTAACGTTAGCTCGCTGTCTCTGTTCGGCTGCAACGATACACAATAAACACTGAAAACACATTGAAACGTCGATAACATTCAAAAGGTGTGCGATGTGAACTTCAAAGAATGAGCACTGGATACAGCGCTTTCATTGACTTGCAATGGAACACGTCAATCCTAGTTCAAATCCAAGTCGGTCCCATATAACGTTAGTTTACGCCCACATTCTCATTTGCAGCACCTAACTGGCGGGTGTAACCATAGTAACGAGTTTTTACGGCAGTCTTGCTCTAGCTACCTACCTGTGCCTGTGATCAGTTTACCGTCCTTTTCCTTAAAATCGACACTGCGACATCATCCAATTCTACCATGCTGTTAGCTAGCTAGTTAGTTAGCTCCGCTAACGTTAGCTCGCTGTCTCTGTTCGGCTGCAACGATACACAATAAACACTGAAAACACATTGAAACGTCGATAACATTCAAAAGGTGTGCGATGTGAACTTCAAAGAATGAGCACTGGATACAGCGCTTTCATTTACTTGCAATGGAACACGTCAATCCTAGTTACCGTCCTTTTCCCTGTGACATCTTCCAACATGGTTTGGCGTTGCTTCATATGCTATATATTTGTGGCATTGACTCTGAAACAACTTTTGAGTCACATTGACACCTTGCACAGTCGCAGCTCTGACTTTCGCGTCGTGTGCGGGATTGATGGCTGTCCAAGTGAGTATAGGGTGTATAACTCCTACTATCACGTGAAGCTGACACGCGCATCATCTTCTCCAAGTTGAAGCGGCGGAGGACGAAGGACGGACTCGCCACGGTTTACCGGGAGCAGGTGAAAGGACATCCGTAAACGACCAAACTACTGCAAGCCCTGTAGCTGAAGCGGAGGGCTCAAGCATCGTCATTCCAGCGGTAAGTCGTTACACAAGCTACAATTTAACGTAACATTGATTTAGGTCAACTGTGCTTGATCCAAGCACGTGTTTGTTTTTGTCAATGACAGGCTCAGGTTGTAATTTTAAGTAAAGCAGTGTTGAAAGTAATGAGTTACTGTAATTCCACTACTTTTGTCAGTAACGAGTAATCGAACAAGTAACTCAAATACAACTAGCCTACTGAGATTTAAATCGGCTAGTTAATGGTTACATTTATGTTGACAAACGCAGCCTACCGCCCCACAGATTGTCCACTTATGATGTAATGTCTAATGCTGAATTTGATATGCAGTAATTGGTAAATGAATTCACTTATTTGATTATTAGTTTAATTTGTTTAGTTTAATTATCAGTTATGTAATTGTTACCAGACTTCATTGAAAAAAATCAGTAACGGTAATGTTATTCATTTAAACAACAAATTAAAAATTACAGGTTATCCTTCAACAGTTTGAATCAAGCATAGAGGCTGCAATATGTGTATTATTAGCTTATCATTCACAGAGTTATAACCGGCAGGTGAGACATGTCTTCATGACAGTGTGTGACAGGAAGGTATCTCCTTATAGCTTATTGGAATACAAGTTCAGTTCAAAGGCCTTTAGTAATGTTAATTTGACAAGAGAGCAAGTGAAGGGATACAATTTAGTATGTGTGTCAATCTTAACACTCATTAAGTACAGATTTTTTCTGATGCTGTCAAAGTCATTGTTTTTTTTTTGTAGTACTGTTTTGTTTAGTTTTTATTAGTTGTTTTTGTTGTTATTTTACATACTCAAAATAAAGACACCAATCAGTAAAAATACACCCATCTTGTACATTTTTTTATAGGAAGAAATCTAGTTAGCTAGCTTACCCAGGTAGTTGTCAGATTGTCTGGTGGTGCTACTTACAAATGCCTTATATTTTCCCTGTTTTAATAGATAGGTTTGTTGTTAATCTCTTTCAGAGTGGATTTCAAGAAGATGGAGAGGGTCGCATGAATGTTGACCTTTCTAAACATGCAACTGCATTTTTTCTTCAAGCCAGAGAAACCCATCGACTGACACAGGTAATTTATACCATTGCTTTTCCAATTAATTAGATTTCATTTTTAGTAGTTAAAATCAATAAGCTTAAACTGTAGAATGACTTAGCCACTGTTCAGACCTGGTATCTTGGTTGATCCGATCACAGGTGGACAGCTAAAGGTATGTCAGAGAAACACCTGACATCAGAATGTGTCTCCACATGCTTCTTCATTGATCTCACTTCCCCGCTATATATGCAAATGTACACGTGCTTTGCTTACAAAATCTGCCCATCCACTATATTTGTTGAGCATGAGCTAAGAATAGAGACAACATAATATAACCAACACTTACACTTTTATTCAGCACTGTCCCCTTGTGATCCTATTGCTCAAAATGCATTTTAAGACCAAGTGTAAACAAGGTCTTAAAGCTGCAGAAGGCAATATTATTTAATGATAGTTTAGTTTTTGATCATTGCATGTCACTAACAATATGTAATTGAAGGGTTACTTTAAAAAAAAAAGTATCTGTGAGTTTGCATGTATATGAATTTTATAATGTAGTATTTTTTTGTTTTCTACTCCCCAGAGAGCTGTTAAACAAATGGTGAGTGGAGTCCAGCAATATCTGGCCGCATTATTGGAGCACCTAAAACAGCAAATGAGCAACATGATTGAGAGACATTCTAGGGACCTGGATCAACTAAAGAGTGATGCAATGGGGATATTTGACCAGTTTGTTGACCCTTTCTGTCAAATTGCTTCCACCCATTTGCAGGATAAGACAATCAAAGAACTGTTAGAACCAGTTGAACCAGAGATTGAACCAGATGTTTTGTCAACAAAAGTTGACAAAACATCACAAAAAGCAACAAAAATGTCTGAGACGTTGTCGTCGCTAATTTTAGACGTTTATCAACTTTTTTGTTGCCTATTTTTAGACGTTTTTGTCGCCTATTTGACGTTTTTCTCAACTTTTTTGTTGCCTATTTTTAGACATCTTTCTCAACATTTTTGTTGCCTATTTTTAGACGTTTTTGTAGCTTTGTGAGACGTTTTTGTCCAGAAATTGACAAAAAGTTACATAAAATTTGACACAAACGCACAACAAAATTGACAAAAACGCACAAAAAAGGCGACAAAAACATCACAACAAAGTTGACAAAAACTTCACAAAAAAATAGACAAAAACGTCACAAAAAATTTGACACAAACGCACAACAAAATTGACAAAAATGTTACAAAAAAAGTTGACAAAAAATTCACAAAATTGCGACTAAAATGTCTCAACAAATTGACCAAAACGTGACAAAAAATTTGACACAAATGCACAACAAAATTGACAAAAATGTTACAAATAAGTTGACAAAAAAAGTCACAAAATTGCGACTAAAATGTCTCAACAAAGTTGGCAAAAATGCACAACAAAATTGACCAAAACGTCACAAAAAAATTTGACACAAACGCTCAACAAAATTAACAAAAACATTATGAATAAGTTGACAAAAACGTCACAAAAATGTGACTAAAATGTCTCAACAGTTGACAAAAACGCACAACAAAATTGACAAAAGTTACATAAAAGTTTACAAAAACGCACAACAAAATTGACCAAAACGTCACAAAAATTTGACACAAACGCACAACAAAATTGACAACAACGTTACAAATAAGTTGACAAAAACGTCACAAAAATGTGACTAAAATGTCTCAACAAAGTTGACAAAAATGCAAAACAAAATTGACCAAAACGTCACAAATAATTTGACACAAATCAGAACAAAATTGACAAAAACGTCACAAAAATGCGACTAAAATGTCTCAACAAAGTTGACAAAAATGCACAACAAAATTGACCAAAACGGGGAAAAAAATTTGACACAAACGCACAACAAAATTGACAAAAAGTTACAAAAAAGTTGACAAAAATGTCACAAAATTGCGACTAAAATATCTCAACAAAGTTGACAAAAACGCACAACAAAATTGACCGAAACGTCACAAAAAAATTTGACACAAACGCACAACAAAATTGACAAAAAGTTACAAAAAAAGTTTAAAAAAACGTCAAAGTTTAAAAAAACGTCACAAAATTGCGACTAAAATGTCTCAACAAAATTGACAAAAAGTTACATAAAGGTTTACAAAAACGCACAACAAAATTGACCAAATCGTCAGAAAAAATTTGACACAAACGCACAACAAAATTGACAAAATCGTTACAAATAAGTTGACAAAAAAAGTCACAAAATTGCGACTAAAACGTCTCAACAAAGTTGACAAACGCACAACAAAATTGACAAAAACGTTACAAATAAGTTGACAAAAAAAAAAAATTGACAAAAACGTCTCAAATAATTTGACACAAATCAGAACAAAATTGACAAAAACGTCACAAAAATGCGACTAAAATATCTCAACAAAGTTGTCAAAAACGTCACAAAAAAGTTGACAAAAACGTCACAAAAGTGCGACTAAAATGTCTCAAAGTTGACAAAAACGCACAACAAAATTGACCAAAACGTCAGAAAAAATTTGACACAAACGCACAACAAAATTGACAAAAACGTTACAAATAAGTTGACAAAAAGTTACAAAAATGTGACTAAAATGTCTCAACAAAGTTGACAAAAATGCACAGCAAAATTGACCAAAACGTCGGAAAAAATTTGACATAAACGCACAACAAAATTGACAAAAAGTTACATAAAAGTTTACAAAAACGCACAACAAAATTGACCAAAACGTCACAAAAAATTTGACACAAACGCACAACAAAATTGACAAAAACGTTACAAATAAGTTGACAAAAACGTCACAAAATGTGCTTAAAATGTCTCAACAAAGTTGACAAAAACGCACAACAAAATTGACAAAAAGTTACATAAAAGTTTACAAAAACGCACAACAAAATTGACAAAAACGTTACAAATAAGTTGACAAAACGTCACAAAAAAGTCAAAAGACAAAAACGTCTCAACGAAGTTGACATAAAAGTTTACAAAAACGCACAACAAAATTGACCAAAACGTCACAAAAAATTTGATACAAACGCACAACAAAATTGACAATAACGTTACAAAAAAGTCACAAAATTGCGACTAAAATGTCTCAACAAAGTTGACAAAAACGCACAACAAAATTGACAAATACGTTACATATAAGTTGACAAAAACGTCACAAAAATGTGACTAAAATGTCTCAACGTTGACAAAAATGCACAACAAAATTGACAAAAACGTCACAAATAATTTGACACAAATCAGAACAAAATTGAAAAAAACGTCACAAAAATGCGACTAAAATATCTCAACAAAGTTGTCAAAAACGTCACAAAAAAGTTGACAAAAACGTCACAAAATTGCGACTAAAATGTCTCAAAGTTGACAAAAACGCACAACAAAATTGACCAAAACGTCAGAAAAAATTTGACACAAACGCACAACAAAATTGACAAAAACGTTACAAATAAGTTGACAAAAACGTCACAAAAATGTGACTAAAATGTCTCAACAAAGTTGACAAAAATGCACAGCAAAATTGATCAAAACGTCGGAATAAATTTGACACAAACGCACAACAAAATTGACAAATACTTTACATATAAGTTGACAAAAACGTCACAAAAATGTGACTAAAATGTCTCAGTTGACAAAAACGTCACAAATAATTAGACACAAATCAGAACAAAATTGACAAAAACGTCACAAAAATGCGACTAAAATGTCCCATCAAAGTTGACAAAAAAGCACAAAAATGTCGAAAAAACGTCACAAAAAATTTGATATAAACACACAACAAAATTGACAAAATCTTTACAAATAAGTTGACAAAAAAAGTCACAAAATTGCGACTAAAATGTCTCAACAAAGTTGACAAACGCACAACAAAATTGACAAAAACGTTACAAATAAGTTGACAAAAAAGTCACAAAATTGCGACTAAAATGTCTCAACAAAGTTGACACAAACGCAAAACAAAATTGACAAAAAGTTACAAAAAAAGTTTAAAAAAACGTCACAAAAAAGTTGACAAAAACGTCACAAAATTGCGACTAAAATGTCTCAAAGTTGACAAAAACGCTCAACAAAATTGACCAAAACGTCACAAAAAATTTGACACAAACGCACAACAAAATTGACAAAAAGTTACATAAAAGTTTACAAAAACGCACAACAAAATTGACCAAAACGTCAGAAAAAATTTGACACAAATGCACAACAAAATTGACAAAAACGTTACAAATAAGTTGACAAAAAAGTCAAAAAATTGCGACTAAAATGTCTCAACAAAGTTGACAAAAACGCACAACAAAATTGACAAAAACGTTACAAATAAGTTGACAAAAACGTCACAATGTGCTTAAAATGTCTCAACAAAGTTGACAAAAACGCACAACAAAATTGACAAAAAGTTACATAAAAGTTTACAAAAACGCACAACAAAATTGACAATAACGTTACAAATAAGTTGACAAAACGTCACAAAAAAGTTGACAAAAACGTCTCAACGAAGTTGACATAAAAGTTTACAAAAACGCACAACAAAATTGACCAAAACGTCACAAAAAATTTGATACAAACGCAAAACAAAATTGACAACATTACAAAAAAGTCACAAAATTGCGACTAAAATGTCTCAACAAAGTTGACAAAAACGTCACAAAAAATGCGAGAAAAACATCTAAAAATAGGCAACTAAGAAGGCGACAAAAACGTCACAACAAAGTTGACAAAAAGTGACAAAGATGTAAGAAAAAACGCACAAAAATGCGACTAAAATGTCTCAATAAAGTTGACAAAAACGCACAAAAAAGCTGACAAAAACGTCACAAAAAAATTTGACACAAACGCACAACAAAATTGACAAAAAGTTACAAAAAAAGTTTAAAAAAACGTCACAAAAAAGTTTAAAAAAACGTCACAAAATTGCGACTAAAATGTCTCAACAAAGTTGACAAAAACGCACAAAAAAATTGACCAAAACGTGACAAAAAATTTGACACAAACGCACAACAAAATTGAAAAAAACGTTACAAATAAGTTGACAAAAAAAGTCACAAAATTGCGACTAAAATGTCTCAACAAAGTTGACAAAAACGCACAACAAAATTGACCAAAACGTGACAAAAAATTTGACACAAACGCACAACAAAATTGACAAAAACGTTACAAATAAGTTGACAAAAAAAGTCACAAAATTGCGACTAAAATGTCTCAACAAATTTGACAAAAACGCACAACAAAATTGACAAAAAGTTACATAAGTTTACAAAAACGCACAACAAAATTGACCAAAACGTCAAAAAAATTTGATACAAACGCACAACAAAATTGACAAAAACGTTACAAATAAGTTGACAAGTCACAAAATTGCGACTAAAATGTCTCAACAAAGTTGACAAAAACGCACAACAAAATTGACAAATACGTTACATATAAGTTGACAAAAACGTCACAAAAATGTGACTAAAATGTCTCAAAGTTGACAAAAATGCACAACAAAATTGACAAAAACGTCACAAAAATGCGACTAAAATATCTCAACAAAGTTGTCAAAAACGTCACAAAAAAGTTGACAAAAACGTCACAAAATTGCGACTAAAATGTCTCAACAAAGTTGACAAAAACGCACAACAAAATTGACAAAAACGTTACAAATAAGTTGACAAAAAAAGTCACAAAATTGCGAATAAAATGTCTCAACAAAGTTGACAAAAACGCACAACAAAATTGACAAAAAGTTACATAAAAGTTTACAAAAACGCACAACAAAATTGACCAAAACGTCAAAAAAATTTGATACAAACGCACAACAAAATTGACAAAAACGTTACAAATAAGTTGACAAAAAATTCACAAAATTGCGACTAAAATATCTCAACAAAGTTGTCAAAAACGCACAAAAGATGACAAACGTCACAAAAAATTTGACACAAACACACAACAAAATTGACAAAGTTACAAAAAGTTTAAAAAAACGTCACAAAAAAGTTGACAAAAACGTCACAAAATTGCGACTAACATGTCTCAACAAAGTTGACAAAAACGCACAACAAAATTGACAAAAACGTTACAAATAAGTTGACAAAAAAAGTCACAAAATTGCGAATAAAATGTCTCAACAAAGTTGACAAAAACGCACAACAAAATTGACAAAAAGTTACATAAAAGTTTACAAAAACGCACAACAAAATTGACAAAAACGTCACAAAAATGCGACTAAAATATCTCAACAAAGTTGTCAAAAACGTCACAAAAGATGACAAACGTCACAAAAAATTTGATACAAACGCACAACAAAATTGACAATAACGTTACAAAAAAGTCACAAAATTGCGACTAAAATGTCTCAACAAAGTTGACAAAAACGTCACAAAAAATGTGAGAAAAACATCTAAAAATAGACAACTAAGAAGGCGACAAAAACGTCACAACAAAGTTGACAAAAAGTGACAAAGATGTAAGAAAAAACGCACAAAAATGCGACTAAAATGTCTCAATAAAGTTGACAAAAACGCACAAAAAAGCTGACAAAAACGTCACAAAAAAATTTGACACAAACGCACAACAAAATTGACAAAAAGTTACAAAAAAAGTTTAAAAAAACGTCACAAAAAAGTTTAAAAAAACGTCACAAAATTGCGACTAAAATGTCTCAACAAAGTTGACAAAAACGCACAACAAAATTGACCAAAACGTGACAAAAAATTTGACACAAACGCACAACAAAATTGACAAAAACGTTACAAATAAGTTGACAAAAAAAGTCACAAAATTGCGACTAAAATGTCTCAACAAAGTTGACAAAAACGCACAACAAAATTGACCAAAACGTGACAAAAAATTTGACACAAACGCACAACAAAATTGACAAAAACGTTACAAATAAGTTGACAAAAAAAGTCACAAAATTGAGACTAAAATGTCTCAACAAAGTTGACAAAAACGCACAACAAAATTGACAAAAAGTTACATAAGTTTACAAAAACGCACAACAAAATTGACAAACGTCAAAAAAATTTGATACAAACGCACAACAAAATTGACAAAAACGTTACAAATAAGTTGACAAGTCACAAAATTGCGACTAAAATGTCACAACAAAATTGACAAATACGTTACATATAAGTTGACAAAAACGTCACAAAAATGTGACTAAAATGTCTCAAAGTTGACAAAAATGCACAACAAAATTGACAAAAACGTCACAAATAATTTGACACAAATCAGAACAAAATTGACAAAAACGTCACAAAAATGCGACTAAAATATTTCAACAAAGTTGTCAAAAACGTCACAAAAAAGTTGACAAAAACGTCACAAAAAAGTTGACAAAAACGTCACAAAATTGCGACTAAAATGTCTCAAAGTTGACAAAAACGCACAACAAAATTGACCAAAACGTCACAAAAAATTTGACACAAACGCACAACAAAATTGACAAAAACTTTACAATAAGTTGACAAAAAAAGTCACAAAATGCGACTAAAATGTCCCAACAAAGTTGACAAAAACGCACAACAAAATTGACAAAAAGTTACATAAAAGTTTACAAAAACGCACAACAAAATTGACAAAAACGTCACAAATATGTGACTAAAATGTCTCAACAAAGTTGACAAAAATGCACAACAAAATTGACAAAAATGTTACATGTAAGTTGACAAAAACGTCACAAAAATGTGACTAAAATGTCTCAAAGTTGACAAATGCACAACAAAATAGACAAAAACGTCACAAATAATTTGACAGAAATCAGAACAAAATTGACAAAAACGTCACAAAAATGCGACTAAAATATCTCAACAAAGTTGTCAAAAACGCACAAAAAAGTTGACAAAAACGTCACAAAAAAGTTGACAAAAACGTCACAAAATTGCGACTAAAATGTCTCAACAAATGACAAAAACGCACAACAAAATTGACAAAAACGTTACAAATAAGTTGACAAAAACGTCACAAAATTGCAACTAAAATGTCTCAACAAAGTTGAAAAAACGCACAACAAAATTGACCAAAACTTCACAAAAACTTTGACACAAACGCACGACAAAAACGTTACAAATAAGTTGATAAAAAAGTCACAAAATTGCGACAAAAATGTCTCAACAAAATTGACAAAATGTTACAAAAAAGTTTACAAAACGTCACAAAAAAGTTGACAAAAACGTCACAAAAATGCGACTAAAATGTCTCAACAAAGTTGAGATAAGTTTACAAAACGCACAACGAAATTGACCAAAACGTCACAAAAAATTTGACACAAACGCACAACAAAATTGACAAAAACGTTACAAAAATGCGACTAAAATGTCTCAACAAAGTTGACAAAAACGCACAAAAAAGCTGACAAAAACGTCAAAAAATTTGACACAAACGCACAACAAAATTGACAAAAACTTACAAGTTTAAAAAAACGTCACAAAAAAGTTAAAAAAAACGTCACAAAATTGCGACTAAAATGTCTCAACAAAGTTGACAAAAACGCACAACAAAATTGACCAAAACGTCATAAAAAATTTGACACAAACGCACAACAAAATTGACAAAAAGTTACATAAAAGTTTACAAAAACGCACAACAAAATTGACCAAAACGTCACAAAGAATTTGACACAAACGCACAACAAAATTGACAAAAACGTCACAAAAATGTGAATAAAATGTCTCAACAAAGTTGACAAAAATGCACAACAAAATTGACCAAAACGTGATAAAAAATTTGACACAAACGCACAACAAAATTGACAAAAACGTTACAAATAAGTTAACAAAAAAGTCACAAAATTGCGACTAAAATGTCTCAATGTTGACACAAACGCACAACAAAATTGACAAAAACGTTACAAATAAGTTAACAAAAAAGTCAAAAAATTGCGACTAAAATGTCTCAACAAATGACAAAAACGCACAACAAAATTGACAAAAACGTCACAAACAATTTGACACAAATCAGAACAAAATTGACAAAAAGTTACAAAAAAGTTTACAAAACGTCACAAAAAAGTTGACAAAAACGTCACAAAAATGCAACTAAAATGTCTCAACAAAGTTGACATAAGTTTACAAAACGCACAACAAAATTGACAAAAACGTTACAAATAAGTTGACAAAAACGTCACAAAAATGTCTCAACAAAGTTGACAAAAAGTTACAAAAAAAGTTTACAAAAAGTCACTAAAAAGTTGACAACTTCACAAAAATGTGACTAAAATGTCTCAACAAAGTTGACAAAAATGCACAAAAAAAGTTGACAAAAACGTCACAAAATTGCGACGAAAATGTCCCAACAAAGTTGACAAAAAAAGCACAAAAATGTCGACAAAAACGTCACAAAAAATTTGATACAAACGCACAACAAAATTGACAAAAACGTGATAAAAAAATTGACACAAACGCACAACAAAATTGACAAAAACGTTACAAAAAAAGTTTAAAAAAACGTCACAAAAAAGTTTACAAAAACGTCACAAAATTGCGACTAAAATGTCTCAAAGTTGACAAAAACGCACAAAAAAGTTGACAAAAACGCACAAAAAAGTTGACAAAAACGTCACAAAAAATGACACAAATGAACAACAAAATTGACAAAAAGTTACAAAAAAGTTTACAAAACGTCACAAAAATGCGACTAAAATGTCTCAACAAAGTTGACATAAAAGTTTACAAAACACACAACGAAATTGACCAAAACGTCACAAAATTGCGACTGAAATGTCTCAACAAAGTTGAGAAAAACGCACAACAAAATTGACAAAAAATTTGACACAAACGCACAACAAAATTGACAAAAACGATACAAATAAGTTGACAAAAAAGTCATAAAATGTCTCAACAAAGTTGACAAAAACGCACAACAAAATTGACCAAAACGTCACAAAAACTTTGACACAAACGCACAACAAAATTGACAAAAACGTTACAAATAAGTTGATAAAAAAGTCACAAAATTGCGACAAAAATGTCTCAACAAAATTGACAAAAAGTTAAAAAAAAGTTTACAAAACGTCACAAAAAAGTTGACAAAAACGTCACAAAAATGCGACTAAAATGTCTCAACAAAGTTGACATAAGTTTACAAAAAGCACAACGAAATTGACCAAAACGTCACAAAAAATTTGACACAAACGCACAACAAAATTGACAAAAACGTTACAAATAAGTTGACAAAAACGTCACAAAAATGCGACTAAAATGTCTCAACAAAGTTGACAAAAAGGCACAAAAAAGCTGACAAAAACGTCACAAATAAGTTGATAAAAAAGTCACAAAATTGCGACAAAAATGTCTCAACAAAGTTGACAAACGCACAACAAAATTGACAAAAACGTTACAAATAAGTTGACAAAAACGTCACAAAAATGCGACTAAAATGTCTCAACAAAGTTGACATAAGTTTACAAAACGCACAACGAAATTGACAAAAACGTCACAAATAATTTGACACAAACGCACAACAAAGTTGACAAAAACGCACAACAAAATTGACAAAAACGTCAGAAATAATTTGACACAAATCAGAACAAAATTGACAAAAACGTCACAAAAATGCGACTAAAATATCTCAACAAAGTTGTCAAAAACGCACAAAAAAGTTGTCAAAAACATCACAAAAAAGTTGACAAAAATTTCGACAAAAACGTCACAAAATTTGACAAAAACGTGATAAAAAATTTGACACAAACGCACAACAAAATTGACAAAAAGTTACAAAAAAGTTAACAAAGTCACAAAATTGCGACTAAAATGTCTCAAAGTTGACAAAAACGCACAAAAAAGTTGACAAAAACGTCACAAAAAATGACACAAATGCACAACAAAATTGACAAAAAGTTACAAAAAAGTTAACAAAAACGTTACAAATAAATTGACCAAAACGTCACAAAAAATTTGACAAACGCACAACAAAATTGACAAAAACGTTACAAATAAGTTGACAAAAAAAGTCAAAAAATTGCGACTAAAATGTCTCAACAAAGTTGACAAAACGCACAACAAAATTGACAAAAACTTTACAATAAGTTGACAAAAAAGTCACAAAATGCGACTAAAATGTCCCAACAAAGTTGACAAAAACGCACAACAAAATTGACCAAAACGGGACAAAAAATTTGACACAAACGCACAACAAAATTGACAAAAACGTTACAAATAAGTTGACAAAAAAATTCACAAAATTGCGACTAAAATATCTCAACAAAGTTGACAAAAACGCACAAAAAAGCTGACAAAAACGTCACAAAAAATTTGACACAAACGCACAACAAAATTGACAAAGTTACAAAAAGTTTAAAAAAACGTCACAAAAAAGTTGACAAAAACGTCACAAAATTGCGACTAACCTGTCTCAAAGTTGACAAAAACGCACAACAAAATTGACCAAAACGTCACAAAAAATTTGACACAAACGCACAACAAAATTGACAAAAAGTTACATAAAAGTTTACAAAAACGCACAACAAAATTGACCAAAACGTCAGAAAAAATTTGACACAAACGCACAACAAAATTGACAAAAACGTTACAAATAAGTTGACAAAAACGTCACAAAAATGTGACTAAAATGTCTCAACAAAGTTGACAAAAATGTACAGCAAAATTGACCAAAATGTCGGAAAAAAATTTGACATAAACGCACAACAAAATTGACAAAAACGTTACAAATAAGTTGACAAAAAAAGTCAAAAAATTGCGACTAAAATGTCTCAACAAAGTTGACAAAAACGCACAACAAAATTGACAAATACGTTACATATAAGTTGACAAAAACGTCACAAAAATGTGACTAAAATGTCTCAAAGTTGACAAAAACGTCACAAATAATTAGACACAAATCAGAACAAAATTGACAAAAACGTCACAAAAATGCGACTAAAATATCTCAACAAAGTTGTCAAAACGCACAACAAAATTGACAAAAACTTTACAATAAGTTGACAAAAAAGTCACAAAAATGTCGACAAAAACGTCACAAAAAATTTGATATAAACACACAACAAAATTGACAAAATCGTTACAAATAAGTTGACAAAAAAAGTCACAAAATTGCGACTAAAATGTCTCAACAAAGTTGACAAACGCACAACAAAATTGACAAAAACGTTACAAATAAGTTAACAAAAAAAGTCACAAAATTGCAACTAAAATGTCTCAACAAAGTTGACACAAACGCACAACAAAATTGACAAAAAGTTACAAAAAAAAGTTTAAAAAAACGTCACAAAATTGCGACTAAAATGTCCCAACAAAGTTGACAAAAAAGCACAACAAAATTGACAACAAATTTGACACAAACGCACAACAAAATTGACAAAAACGTTACAAATAAGTTGACAAAAAAAGTCATAAAATGTCTCAACAAAGTTGACAAAAACGCACAACAAAATTGACCAAAACGTCACAAAAAATTTGACACAAACGCACAACAAAATTGACAAATACTTTACATATAAGTTGACAAAAACGTCACAAAAATGTGACTAAAATGTCTCAGTTGACAAAAACGTCACAAATAATTAGACACAAATCAGAACAAAATTGACAAAAACGTCACAAAAATGCGACTAAAATGTCCCATCAAAGTTGACAAAAAAGCACAAAAATGTCGAAAAAACGTCACAAAAAATTTGATATAAACACACAACAAAATTGACAAAATCTTTACAAATAAGTTGACAAAAAAAGTCACAAAATTGCGACTAAAATGTCTCAACAAAGTTGACAAACGCACAACAAAATTGACAAAAACGTTACAAATAAGTTGACAAAAAAGTCACAAAATTGCGACTAAAATGTCTCAACAAAGTTGACACAAACGCAAAACAAAATTGACAAAAAGTTACAAAAAAAGTTTAAAAAAACGTCACAAAAAAGTTGACAAAAACGTCACAAAATTGCGACTAAAATGTCTCAAAGTTGACAAAAACGCTCAACAAAATTGACCAAAACGTCACAAAAAATTTGACACAAACGCACAACAAAATTGACAAAAAGTTACATAAAAGTTTACAAAAACGCACAACAAAATTGACCAAAACGTCAGAAAAAATTTGACACAAATGCACAACAAAATTGACAAAAACGTTACAAATAAGTTGACAAAAAAGTCAAAAAATTGCGACTAAAATGTCTCAACAAAGTTGACAAAAACGCACAACAAAATTGACAAAAACGTTACAAATAAGTTGACAAAAACGTCACAATGTGCTTAAAATGTCTCAACAAAGTTGACAAAAACGCACAACAAAATTGACAAAAAGTTACATAAAAGTTTACAAAAACGCACAACAAAATTGACAATAACGTTACAAATAAGTTGACAAAACGTCACAAAAAAGTTGACAAAAACGTCTCAACGAAGTTGACATAAAAGTTTACAAAAACGCACAACAAAATTGACCAAAACGTCACAAAAAATTTGATACAAACGCAAAACAAAATTGACAACATTACAAAAAAGTCACAAAATTGCGACTAAAATGTCTCAACAAAGTTGACAAAAACGTCACAAAAAATGCGAGAAAAACATCTAAAAATAGGCAACTAAGAAGGCGACAAAAACGTCACAACAAAGTTGACAAAAAGTGACAAAGATGTAAGAAAAAACGCACAAAAATGCGACTAAAATGTCTCAATAAAGTTGACAAAAACGCACAAAAAAGCTGACAAAAACGTCACAAAAAAATTTGACACAAACGCACAACAAAATTGACAAAAAGTTACAAAAAAAGTTTAAAAAAACGTCACAAAAAAGTTTAAAAAAACGTCACAAAATTGCGACTAAAATGTCTCAACAAAGTTGACAAAAACGCACAAAAAAATTGACCAAAACGTGACAAAAAATTTGACACAAACGCACAACAAAATTGAAAAAAACGTTACAAATAAGTTGACAAAAAAAGTCACAAAATTGCGACTAAAATGTCTCAACAAAGTTGACAAAAACGCACAACAAAATTGACCAAAACGTGACAAAAAATTTGACACAAACGCACAACAAAATTGACAAAAACGTTACAAATAAGTTGACAAAAAAAGTCACAAAATTGCGACTAAAATGTCTCAACAAATTTGACAAAAACGCACAACAAAATTGACAAAAAGTTACATAAGTTTACAAAAACGCACAACAAAATTGACCAAAACGTCAAAAAAATTTGATACAAACGCACAACAAAATTGACAAAAACGTTACAAATAAGTTGACAAGTCACAAAATTGCGACTAAAATGTCTCAACAAAGTTGACAAAAACGCACAACAAAATTGACAAATACGTTACATATAAGTTGACAAAAACGTCACAAAAATGTGACTAAAATGTCTCAAAGTTGACAAAAATGCACAACAAAATTGACAAAAACGTCACAAAAATGCGACTAAAATATCTCAACAAAGTTGTCAAAAACGTCACAAAAAAGTTGACAAAAACGTCACAAAATTGCGACTAAAATGTCTCAACAAAGTTGACAAAAACGCACAACAAAATTGACAAAAACGTTACAAATAAGTTGACAAAAAAAGTCACAAAATTGCGAACAAAATGTCTCAACAAAGTTGACAAAAACGCACAACAAAATTGACAAAAAGTTACATAAAAGTTTACAAAAACGCACAACAAAATTGACCAAAACGTCAAAAAAATTTGATACAAACGCACAACAAAATTGACAAAAACGTTACAAATAAGTTGACAAAAAATTCACAAAATTGCGACTAAAATATCTCAACAAAGTTGTCAAAAACGCACAAAAGATGACAAACGTCACAAAAAATTTGACACAAACACACAACAAAATTGACAAAGTTACAAAAAGTTTAAAAAAACGTCACAAAAAAGTTGACAAAAACGTCACAAAATTGCGACTAACATGTCTCAACAAAGTTGACAAAAACGCACAACAAAATTGACAAAAACGTTACAAATAAGTTGACAAAAAAAGTCACAAAATTGCGAATAAAATGTCTCAACAAAGTTGACAAAAACGCACAACAAAATTGACAAAAAGTTACATAAAAGTTTACAAAAACGCACAACAAAATTGACAAAAACGTCACAAAAATGCGACTAAAATATCTCAACAAAGTTGTCAAAAACGTCACAAAAGATGACAAACGTCACAAAAAATTTGATACAAACGCACAACAAAATTGACAATAACGTTACAAAAAAGTCACAAAATTGCGACTAAAATGTCTCAACAAAGTTGACAAAAACGTCACAAAAAATGTGAGAAAAACATCTAAAAATAGACAACTAAGAAGGCGACAAAAACGTCACAACAAAGTTGACAAAAAGTGACAAAGATGTAAGAAAAAACGCACAAAAATGCGACTAAAATGTCTCAATAAAGTTGACAAAAACGCACAAAAAAGCTGACAAAAACGTCACAAAAAAATTTGACACAAACGCACAACAAAATTGACAAAAAGTTACAAAAAAAGTTTAAAAAAACGTCACAAAAAAGTTTAAAAAAACGTCACAAAATTGCGACTAAAATGTCTCAACAAAGTTGACAAAAACGCACAACAAAATTGACCAAAACGTGACAAAAAATTTGACACAAACGCACAACAAAATTGACAAAAACGTTACAAATAAGTTGACAAAAAAAGTCACAAAATTGCGACTAAAATGTCTCAACAAAGTTGACAAAAACGCACAACAAAATTGACCAAAACGTGACAAAAAATTTGACACAAACGCACAACAAAATTGACAAAAACGTTACAAATAAGTTGACAAAAAAAGTCACAAAATTGAGACTAAAATGTCTCAACAAAGTTGACAAAAACGCACAACAAAATTGACAAAAAGTTACATAAGTTTACAAAAACGCACAACAAAATTGACAAACGTCAAAAAAATTTGATACAAACGCACAACAAAATTGACAAAAACGTTACAAATAAGTTGACAAGTCACAAAATTGCGACTAAAATGTCACAACAAAATTGACAAATACGTTACATATAAGTTGACAAAAACGTCACAAAAATGTGACTAAAATGTCTCAAAGTTGACAAATGCACAACAAAATTGACAAAAACGTCACAAATAATTTGACACAAATCAGAACAAAATTGACAAAAACGTCACAAAAATGCGACTAAAATATTTCAACAAAGTTGTCAAAAACGTCACAAAAAAGTTGACAAAAACGTCACAAAAAAGTTGACAAAAACGTCACAAAATTGCGACTAAAATGTCTCAAAGTTGACAAAAACGCACAACAAAATTGACCAAAACGTCACAAAAAATTTGACACAAACGCACAACAAAATTGACAAAAACTTTACAATAAGTTGACAAAAAAAGTCACAAAATGCGACTAAAATGTCCCAACAAAGTTGACAAAAACGCACAACAAAATTGACAAAAAGTTACATAAAAGTTTACAAAAACGCACAACAAAATTGACAAAAACGTCACAAATATGTGACTAAAATGTCTCAACAAAGTTGACAAAAATGCACAACAAAATTGACAAAAATGTTACATGTAAGTTGACAAAAACGTCACAAAAATGTGACTAAAATGTCTCAAAGTTGACAAATGCACAACAAAATAGACAAAAACGTCACAAATAATTTGACAGAAATCAGAACAAAATTGACAAAAACGTCACAAAAATGCGACTAAAATATCTCAACAAAGTTGTCAAAAACGCACAAAAAAGTTGACAAAAACGTCACAAAAAAGTTGACAAAAACGTCACAAAATTGCGACTAAAATGTCTCAACAAATGACAAAAACGCACAACAAAATTGACAAAAACGTTACAAATAAGTTGACAAAAACGTCACAAAATTGCAACTAAAATGTCTCAACAAAGTTGAAAAAACGCACAACAAAATTGACCAAAACTTCACAAAAACTTTGACACAAACGCACGACAAAAACGTTACAAATAAGTTGATAAAAAAGTCACAAAATTGCGACAAAAATGTCTCAACAAAATTGACAAAATGTTACAAAAAAGTTTACAAAACGTCACAAAAAAGTTGACAAAAACGTCACAAAAATGCGACTAAAATGTCTCAACAAAGTTGAGATAAGTTTACAAAACGCACAACGAAATTGACCAAAACGTCACAAAAAATTTGACACAAACGCACAACAAAATTGACAAAAACGTTACAAAAATGCGACTAAAATGTCTCAACAAAGTTGACAAAAACGCACAAAAAAGCTGACAAAAACGTCAAAAAATTTGACACAAACGCACAACAAAATTGACAAAAACTTACAACAAGTTTAAAAAAACGTCACAAAAAAGTTAAAAAAAACGTCACAAAATTGCGACTAAAATGTCTCAACAAAGTTGACAAAAACGCACAACAAAATTGACCAAAACGTCATAAAAAATTTGACACAAACGCACAACAAAATTGACAAAAAGTTACATAAAAGTTTACAAAAACGCACAACAAAATTGACCAAAACGTCACAAAGAATTTGACACAAACGCACAACAAAATTGACAAAAACGTCACAAAAATGTGAATAAAATGTCTCAACAAAGTTGACAAAAATGCACAACAAAATTGACCAAAACGTGATAAAAAATTTGACACAAACGCACAACAAAATTGACAAAAACGTTACAAATAAGTTAACAAAAAAGTCACAAAATTGCGACTAAAATGTCTCAATGTTGACACAAACGCACAACAAAATTGACAAAAACGTTACAAATAAGTTAACAAAAAAGTCAAAAAATTGCGACTAAAATGTCTCAACAAATGACAAAAACGCACAACAAAATTGACAAAAACGTCACAAACAATTTGACACAAATCAGAACAAAATTGACAAAAAGTTACAAAAAAGTTTACAAAACGTCACAAAAAAGTTGACAAAAACGTCACAAAAATGCAACTAAAATGTCTCAACAAAGTTGACATAAGTTTACAAAACGCACAACAAAATTGACAAAAACGTTACAAATAAGTTGACAAAAACGTCACAAAAATGTCTCAACAAAGTTGACAAAAAGTTACAAAAAAAGTTTACAAAAAGTCACTAAAAAGTTGACAACTTCACAAAAATGTGACTAAAATGTCTCAACAAAGTTGACAAAAATGCACAAAAAAAGTTGACAAAAACGTCACAAAATTGCGACGAAAATGTCCCAACAAAGTTGACAAAAAAAGCACAAAAATGTCGACAAAAACGTCACAAAAAATTTGATACAAACGCACAACAAAATTGACAAAAACGTGATAAAAAAATTGACACAAACGCACAACAAAATTGACAAAAACGTTACAAAAAAAGTTTAAAAAAACGTCACAAAAAAGTTTACAAAAACGTCACAAAATTGCGACTAAAATGTCTCAACAAAGTTGACAAAAACGCACAACAAAATTGACAAAAACGTTACAAATAAGTTGATAAAAAAGTCACAAAATTGCGACTAAAATGTCTCAAAGTTGACAAAAACGCACAAAAAAGTTGACAAAAACGCACAAAAAAGTTGACAAAAACGTCACAAAAAATGACACAAATGAACAACAAAATTGACAAAAAGTTACAAAAAAGTTTACAAAACGTCACAAAAATGCGACTAAAATGTCTCAACAAAGTTGACATAAAAGTTTACAAAACACACAACGAAATTGACCAAAACGTCACAAAATTGCGACTGAAATGTCTCAACAAAGTTGAGAAAAACGCACAACAAAATTGACAAAAAATTTGACACAAACGCACAACAAAATTGACAAAAACGATACAAATAAGTTGACAAAAAAGTCATAAAATGTCTCAACAAAGTTGACAAAAACGCACAACAAAATTGACCAAAACGTCACAAAAACTTTGACACAAACGCACAACAAAATTGACAAAAACGTTACAAATAAGTTGATAAAAAAGTCACAAAATTGCGACAAAAATGTCTCAACAAAATTGACAAAAAGTTAAAAAAAAGTTTACAAAACGTCACAAAAAAGTTGACAAAAACGTCACAAAAATGCGACTAAAATGTCTCAACAAAGTTGACATAAGTTTACAAAAAGCACAACGAAATTGACCAAAACGTCACAAAAAATTTGACACAAACGCACAACAAAATTGACAAAAACGTTACAAATAAGTTGACAAAAACGTCACAAAAATGCGACTAAAATGTCTCAACAAAGTTGACAAAAAGGCACAAAAAAGCTGACAAAAACGTCACAAAAATGTGACTAAAATGTCTCAACAAAGTTGACAAAAATGCACAGCAAAATTGACCAAAACGTCACAAAAAATTTGACAAAAACGCACAACAAAATTGACAAATACGTTACATATAAGTTGACAAAAACGTCACAAAAATGTGACTAAAATGTCTCAAAGTTGACAAAAATGCACAACAAAATTGACAAAAACGTCAAATAATTTGACACAAATCAGAACAAAATTGACAAAAACTTCACAAAAATGCGACTAAAATATCTCAACAAAGTTGTCAAAAACGCACAAAAAAGTTGACAAAAACGTCACAAAATTGCGACTAAAATGTCTCAACAAAGTTGACAAAAACGCACAACAAAATTGACAAAAAATTTGACACAAACGCACAACAAAATTGACAAACTTTACAATAAGTTGACAAAAAAGTCACAAAATGCGACTAAAATGTCTCAAAGTTGACAAAAACGCACAACAAAATTGACCAAAACGTCACAAAAACTTTGACACAAACGCACAACAAAATTGACAAAAACGTTACAAATAAGTTGATAAAAAAGTCACAAAATTGCGACAAAAATGTCTCAACAAAGTTGACAAACGCACAACAAAATTGACAAAAACGTTACAAATAAGTTGACAAAAACGTCACAAAAATGCGACTAAAATGTCTCAACAAAGTTGACATAAGTTTACAAAACGCACAACGAAATTGACAAAAACGTCACAAATAATTTGACACAAACGCACAACAAAGTTGACAAAAACGCACAACAAAATTGACAAAAACGTCAGAAATAATTTGACACAAATCAGAACAAAATTGACAAAAACGTCACAAAAATGCGACTAAAATATCTCAACAAAGTTGTCAAAAACGCACAAAAAAGTTGTCAAAAACATCACAAAAAAGTTGACAAAAATTTCGACAAAAACGTCACAAAATTTGACAAAAACGTGATAAAAAATTTGACACAAACGCACAACAAAATTGACAAAAAGTTACAAAAAAGTTAACAAAGTCACAAAATTGCGACTAAAATGTCTCAAAGTTGACAAAAACGCACAAAAAAGTTGACAAAAACGTCACAAAAAATGACACAAATGCACAACAAAATTGACAAAAAGTTACAAAAAAGTTAACAAAAACGTTACAAATAAATTGACCAAAACGTCACAAAAAATTTGACAAACGCACAACAAAATTGACAAAAACGTTACAAATAAGTTGACAAAAAAAGTCAAAAAATTGCGACTAAAATGTCTCAACAAAGTTGACAAAACGCACAACAAAATTGACAAAAACTTTACAATAAGTTGACAAAAAAGTCACAAAATGCGACTAAAATGTCCCAACAAAGTTGACAAAAACGCACAACAAAATTGACCAAAACGGGACAAAAAATTTGACACAAACGCACAACAAAATTGACAAAAACGTTACAAATAAGTTGACAAAAAAAGTCACAAAATTGTGAATAAAATGTGTCAACAAAGTTGACAAAAACGCACAACAAAATTGACCAAAACGTCAAAAAAATTTGATACAAACGCACAACAAAATTGACAAAAACGTTACAAATAAGTTGACAAAAAATTCACAAAATTGCGACTAAAATATCTCAACAAAGTTGTCAAAAACGCACAAAAAAGCTGACAAAAACGTCACAAAAAATTTGACACAAACGCACAACAAAATTGACAAAGTTACAAAAAGTTTAAAAAAACGTCACAAAAAAGTTGACAAAAACGTCACAAAATTGCGACTAACCTGTCTCAAAGTTGACAAAAACGCACAACAAAATTGACCAAAACGTCACAAAAAATTTGACACAAACGCACAACAAAATTGACAAAAAGTTACATAAAAGTTTACAAAAACGCACAACAAAATTGACCAAAACGTCAGAAAAAATTTGACACAAACGCACAACAAAATTGACAAAAACGTTACAAATAAGTTGACAAAAACGTCACAAAAATGTGACTAAAATGTCTCAACAAAGTTGACAAAAATGTACAGCAAAATTGACCAAAATGTCGGAAAAAAATTTGACATAAACGCACAACAAAATTGACAAAAACGTTACAAATAAGTTGACAAAAAAAGTCAAAAAATTGCGACTAAAATGTCTCAACAAAGTTGACAAAAACGCACAACAAAATTGACAAATACGTTACATATAAGTTGACAAAAACGTCACAAAAATGTGACTAAAATGTCTCAAAGTTGACAAAAACGTCACAAATAATTAGACACAAATCAGAACAAAATTGACAAAAACGTCACAAAAATGCGACTAAAATATCTCAACAAAGTTGTCAAAACGCACAACAAAATTGACAAAAACTTTACAATAAGTTGACAAAAAAGTCACAAAAATGTCGACAAAAACGTCACAAAAAATTTGATATAAACACACAACAAAATTGACAAAATCGTTACAAATAAGTTGACAAAAAAAGTCACAAAATTGCGACTAAAATGTCTCAACAAAGTTGACAAACGCACAACAAAATTGACAAAAACGTTACAAATAAGTTAACAAAAAAAGTCACAAAATTGCAACTAAAATGTCTCAACAAAGTTGACACAAACGCACAACAAAATTGACAAAGTTACAAAAAAAAGTTTAAAAAAACGTCACAAAATTGCGACTAAAATGTCCCAACAAAGTTGACAAAAAAGCACAACAAAATTGACAACAAATTTGACACAAACGCACAACAAAATTGACAAAAACGTTACAAATAAGTTGACAAAAAAAGTCATAAAATGTCTCAACAAAGTTGACAAAAACGCACAACAAAATTGACCAAAACGTCACAAAAAATTTGACACAAACGCACAACAAAATTGACAAAAAGTTACATAAAAGTTTACAAAAACGCACAACAAAATTGACCAAAACGTCACAAAAAATTTGACCCAAACGCACAACAAAATTGACAAAAACGTTACAAATAAGTTGACAAAAAAAGTCAAAAAATTGCGACTAAAATGTCTCAACAAAGTTGAAAAAAACGCACAACAAAATTGACAAATACGTTACATATAAGTTGACAAAAACGTCACAAAAATGTGACTAAAATGTCTCAAAGTTGACAAAAATGCACAACAAAATTGACAAAAACGTCACAAATAATTTGACACAAATCAGAACAAAATTGACAAAAACTTCACAAAAATGCGACTAAAATATCTCAACAAAGTTGTCAAAAACGCACAAAAAAGTTGACAAAAACGTCACAAAAAAGTTGACAAAAACGTTACAAAATTGCGACTAAAATGTCTCAACAAAGTTGACAAAACGCACAACAAAATTGACAAAAAATTTGACACAAACGCACAACAAAATTGACAAAAACGTTACAAATAAGTTGACAAAAAAAGTCATAAAATGTCTCAACAAAGTTGACCAAAACGTCACAAAAAATTTGACACAAACGCACAACAAAATTGACAAAAACGTCACAAAAATGTGACTAAAATGTCTCAACAAAGTTGACAAAAAATGCACAGCAAAATTGACCAAAACGTCACAAAAAATTTGACAAACGCACAACAAAATTGACAAAAACGTTACGAATAAGTTGACAAAAAAAGTCAAAAAATTGCGACTAAAATGTCTCAACAAAGTTGACAAAAACGCACAACAAAATTGACAAATACGTTACATATAAGTTGACAAAAACGTCACAAAAATGTGACTAAATGTCTCAAAGTTGACAAAAATGCACAACAAAATTGACAAAAACGTCACAAATAATTTGACACAAATCAGAACAAAATTGACAAAAACTTCACAAAAATGCGACTAAAATATCTCAACAAAGTTGTCAAAAACGCACAAAAAAGTTGACAAAAACGTTACAAAAAAAGTTTAAAAAAACGTCACAAAAAAGTTTACAAAAACGTCACAAAAATGCGACTAAAATGTCTCAACAAAGTTGACATAAAAGTTTACAAAACGCACAACGAAATTGACCAAAACGTCACAAAAAATTTGACACAAACGCACGACAAAATTGACAAAAACGTCACAAAAAAGTTGACAAAAACGTTACAAAATTGCGACTAAAATGTCTCAACAAAGTTGACAAAACGCACAACAAAATTGACAAAAACTTTACAATAAGTTGACAAAAAAGTCACAAAATTGCGACTAAAATGTCCCAACTAAGTTGACAAAAAAGCACAACAAAATTGACAAAAAATTTGACACAAACGCACAACAAAATTGACAAAAACGTTACAAATAAGTTGACAAAAAAAGTCATAAAATGTCTCAACAAAGTTGACAAAAACGCACAACAAAATTGACCAAAACGTCACAAAAAATTTGACACAAACGCACAACAAAATTGACAAAAAGTTACATAAAAGTTTACAAAAACGTCACAAAAAAGTTTACAAAAACGTCACAAAAATGCGACTAAAATGTCTCAACAAAGTTGACATAAAAGTTTACAAAACGCACAACGAAATTGACCAAAACGTCACAAAAAATTTGACACAAACGCACAACAAAATTGACAAAAACGTCACAAAAATGCGACTAAAATGTCTCAACAAAGTTGACAAAAACGCACAACAAAATTGACAAAAACGTCACACAAATGTGACTAAAATGTCTCAAAAAATTTGACACAAATGCACAACAAAATTGACAAAAACGTTACAAATAAGTTGACAAAAAAGTCAAAAAATTGCGACTAAAATGTCTCAACAAAGTTGACAAAAACGCACAACAAAATTGACAAAAACGTTACATATAAGTTGACAATAACGTCACAAAAATGTGACTAAAATGTCTCAAAGTTGACAAAAATGCACAACAAAATTGACAAAAACGTCACAAATAATTTGACACAAATCAGAACAAAATTGACAAAAACGTCACAAAAATGCGACTAAAATATCTCAACAAAGTTGTCAAAAACGCACAAAAAAGTTGACAAAAACGTCACAAAAAAGTTGACTAAAATGTCTCAACAAAGTTGACATAAGTTTACAAAACGCACAACGAAATTGACCAAAACGTCACAAAAATTTGACACAAACGCACAACAAAATTGACAAAAACGTACAAGTTTAAAAAAACGTCACAAAAAAGTTTAAAAAAACGTCACAAAATTGCGACTAAAATGTCTCAACAAAGTTGACAAAAACGCACAACAAAATTGACAAAAAATTTGACACAAACGCACAACAAAATTGACAAAAACGTTACAAATAAGTTGACAAAAAAAGTCATAAAATGTCTCAACAAAGTTGACAAAAACGCTCAACAAAATTGACCAAAACGTCACAAAAAATTTGACACAAACGCACAACAAAATTGACAAAAAGTTACATAAAAGTTTACAAAAACGCACAACAAAATTGACCAAAACGTCACAAAAAATTTGACACAAACGCACAACAAAATTGACAAAAACGTTACAAATAAGTTGACAAAAAAAGTCAAAAAATTGCGACTAAAATGTCTCAACAAAGTTGACAAAAACGCACAACAAAATTGACAAATACGTTACATATAAGTTGACAAAAACGTCACAAAAATGTGACTAAAATGTCTCAAAGTTGACAAAAATGCACAACAAAATTGACAAAAACGTCACAAATAATTTGACACAAATCAGAACAAAATTGACAAAAACTTCACAAAAATGCGACTAAAATATCTCAACAAAGTTGTCAAAAACGCACAAAAAAGTTGACAAAAACGTTACAAAAAAAGTTTAAAAAAACGTCACAAAAAAGTTTACAAAAACGTCACAAAAATGCGACTAAAATGTCTCAACAAAGTTGACAAAAACGCACAACAAAATTGACAAAAACGTCACACAAATGTGACTAAAATGTCTCAAAAAATTTGACACAAACGCACAACAAAATTGACAAAAACGTTACAAATAAGTTGACAAAAAAGTCAAAAAATTGCGACTAAAATGTCTCAACAAAGTTGACAAAAACGCACAACAAAATTGACAAAAACTTTACATATAAGTTGACAATAACGTCACAAAAATGCGACTAAAATGTCTCAACAAAGTTGACATAAGTTTACAAAACGCACAACGAAATTGACCAAAACGTCACAAAAATTTGACACAAACGCACAACAAAATTGACAAAAACGTACAAGTTTAAAAAAACGTCACAAAATTGCGACTAAAATGTCTCAACAAAGTTGACAAAAACGCACAACAAAATTGACAAAAAATTTGACACAAACGCACAACAAAATTGACAAAAACGTTACAAATAAGTTGACAAAAAAAGTCATAAAATGTCTCAACAAAGTTGACAAAAACGCACAACAAAATTGACCAAAACGTCACAAAAAATTTGACACAAACGCACAACAAAATTGACAAAAAGTTACAAAAGTTTACAAAAACGCACAACAAAATTGACCAAAACGTCACAAAAAATTTGACACAAACGCACAACAAAATTGACAAAAACGTTACAAATAAGTTGACAAAAAAAGTCAAAAAATTGCGACTAAAATGTCTCAACAAAGTTGACAAAAACGCACAACAAAATTGACAAATACGTTACATATAAGTTGACAAAAACGTCACAAAAATGTGACTAAAATGTCTCAAAGTTGACAAAAATGCACAACAAAATTGACAAAAACGTCAAATAATTTGACACAAATCAGAACAAAATTGACAAAAACTTCACAAAAATGCGACTAAAATATCTCAACAAAGTTGTCAAAAACGCACAAAAAAGTTGACAAAAACGTCACAAAAAAGTTGACAAAAACGTTACAAAATTGCGACTAAAATGTCTCAACAAAGTTGACAAAACGCACAACAAAATTGACAAAAACTTTACAATAAGTTGACAAAAAAGTCACAAAATTGCGACTAAAATGTCCCAACTAAGTTGACAAAAAAGCACAACAAAATTGACAAAAAATTTGACACAAACGCACAACAAAATTGACAAAAACGTTACAAATAAGTTGACAAAAAAAGTCATAAAATGTCTCAACAAAGTTGACAAAAACGCACAACAAAATTGACAAAAAGTTACATAAAAGTTTACAAAAACGCACAACAAAATTGACCAAAACGTCACAAAAAATTTGACACAAACGCACAACAAAATTGACAAAAACGTCACAAAAATGTGACTAAAATGTCTCAACAAAGTTGACAAAAAATGCACAACAAAATTGACAAAAACGTTACAAATAAGTTGACAAAAAAAGTCAAAAAATTGCGACTAAAATGTCTCAACAAAGTTGACAAAAACGCACAACAAAATTGACAAATACGTTACATATAAGTTGACAAAAACGTCACAAAAATGTGACTAAAATGTCTCAAAGTTGACAAAAATGCACAACAAAATTGACAAAAACGTCACAAATAATTTGACACAAATCAGAACAAAATTGACAAAAACTTCACAAAAATGCGACTAAAATATCTCAACAAAGTTGTCAAAAACGCACAAAAAAGTTGACAAAAACGTCACAAAAAAGTTGACAAAAACGTTACAAAATTGCGACTAAAATGTCTCAACAAAGTTGACAAAACGCACAACAAAATTGACAAAAAATTTGACACAAACGCACAACAAAATTGACAAAAACGTTACAAATAAGTTGACAAAAAAAGTCATAAAATGTCTCAACAAAGTTGACCAAAACGTCACAAAAAATTTGACACAAACGCACAACAAAATTGACAAAAACGTCACAAAAATGTGACTAAAATGTCTCAACAAAGTTGACAAAAAATGCACAGCAAAATTGACCAAAACGTCACAAAAAATTTGACAAACGCACAACAAAATTGACAAAAACGTTACGAATAAGTTGACAAAAAAAGTCAAAAAATTGCGACTAAAATGTCTCAACAAAGTTGACAAAAACGCACAACAAAATTGACAAATACGTTACATATAAGTTGACAAAAACGTCACAAAAATGTGACTAAAATGTCTCAAAGTTGACAAAAATGCACAACAAAATTGACAAAAACGTCACAAATAATTTGACACAAATCAGAACAAAATTGACAAAAACTTCACAAAAATGCGACTAAAATATCTCAACAAAGTTGTCAAAAACGCACAAAAAAGTTGACAAAAACGTTACAAAAAAAGTTTAAAAAAACGTCACAAAAAAGTTTACAAAAACGTCACAAAAATGCGACTAAAATGTCTCAACAAAGTTGACATAAAAGTTTACAAAACGCACAACGAAATTGACCAAAACGTCACAAAAAATTTGACACAAACGCACGACAAAATTGACAAAAACGTCACAAAAAAGTTGACAAAAACGTTACAAAATTGCGACTAAAATGTCTCAACAAAGTTGACAAAACGCACAACAAAATTGACAAAAACTTTACAATAAGTTGACAAAAAAGTCACAAAATTGCGACTAAAATGTCCCAACTAAGTTGACAAAAAAGCACAACAAAATTGACAAAAAATTTGACACAAACGCACAACAAAATTGACAAAAACGTTACAAATAAGTTGACAAAAAAAGTCATAAAATGTCTCAACAAAGTTGACAAAAACGCACAACAAAATTGACCAAAACGTCACAAAAAATTTGACACAAACGCACAACAAAATTGACAAAAAGTTACATAAAAGTTTACAAAAACGTCACAAAAAAGTTTACAAAAACGTCACAAAAATGCGACTAAAATGTCTCAACAAAGTTGACATAAAAGTTTACAAAACGCACAACGAAATTGACCAAAACGTCACAAAAAATTTGACACAAACGCACAACAAAATTGACAAAAACGTCACAAAAATGCGACTAAAATGTCTCAACAAAGTTGACAAAAACGCACAACAAAATTGACAAAAACGTCACACAAATGTGACTAAAATGTCTCAAAAAATTTGACACAAATGCACAACAAAATTGACAAAAACGTTACAAATAAGTTGACAAAAAAGTCAAAAAATTGCGACTAAAATGTCTCAACAAAGTTGACAAAAACGCACAACAAAATTGACAAAAACGTTACATATAAGTTGACAATAACGTCACAAAAATGTGACTAAAATGTCTCAAAGTTGACAAAAATGCACAACAAAATTGACAAAAACGTCACAAATAATTTGACACAAATCAGAACAAAATTGACAAAAACGTCACAAAAATGCGACTAAAATATCTCAACAAAGTTGTCAAAAACGCACAAAAAAGTTGACAAAAACGTCACAAAAAAGTTGACTAAAATGTCTCAACAAAGTTGACATAAGTTTACAAAACGCACAACGAAATTGACCAAAACGTCACAAAAATTTGACACAAACGCACAACAAAATTGACAAAAACGTACAAGTTTAAAAAAACGTCACAAAAAAGTTTAAAAAAACGTCACAAAATTGCGACTAAAATGTCTCAACAAAGTTGACAAAAACGCACAACAAAATTGACAAAAAATTTGACACAAACGCACAACAAAATTGACAAAAACGTTACAAATAAGTTGACAAAAAAAGTCATAAAATGTCTCAACAAAGTTGACAAAAACGCTCAACAAAATTGACCAAAACGTCACAAAAAATTTGACACAAACGCACAACAAAATTGACAAAAAGTTACATAAAAGTTTACAAAAACGCACAACAAAATTGACCAAAACGTCACAAAAAATTTGACACAAACGCACAACAAAATTGACAAAAACGTTACAAATAAGTTGACAAAAAAAGTCAAAAAATTGCGACTAAAATGTCTCAACAAAGTTGACAAAAACGCACAACAAAATTGACAAATACGTTACATATAAGTTGACAAAAACGTCACAAAAATGTGACTAAAATGTCTCAAAGTTGACAAAAATGCACAACAAAATTGACAAAAACGTCACAAATAATTTGACACAAATCAGAACAAAATTGACAAAAACTTCACAAAAATGCGACTAAAATATCTCAACAAAGTTGTCAAAAACGCACAAAAAAGTTGACAAAAACGTTACAAAAAAAGTTTAAAAAAACGTCACAAAAAAGTTTACAAAAACGTCACAAAAATGCGACTAAAATGTCTCAACAAAGTTGACAAAAACGCACAACAAAATTGACAAAAACGTCACACAAATGTGACTAAAATGTCTCAAAAAATTTGACACAAACGCACAACAAAATTGACAAAAACGTTACAAATAAGTTGACAAAAAAGTCAAAAAATTGCGACTAAAATGTCTCAACAAAGTTGACAAAAACGCACAACAAAATTGACAAAAACTTTACATATAAGTTGACAATAACGTCACAAAAATGCGACTAAAATGTCTCAACAAAGTTGACATAAGTTTACAAAACGCACAACGAAATTGACCAAAACGTCACAAAAATTTGACACAAACGCACAACAAAATTGACAAAAACGTACAAGTTTAAAAAAACGTCACAAAATTGCGACTAAAATGTCTCAACAAAGTTGACAAAAACGCACAACAAAATTGACAAAAAATTTGACACAAACGCACAACAAAATTGACAAAAACGTTACAAATAAGTTGACAAAAAAAGTCATAAAATGTCTCAACAAAGTTGACAAAAACGCACAACAAAATTGACCAAAACGTCACAAAAAATTTGACACAAACGCACAACAAAATTGACAAAAAGTTACAAAAGTTTACAAAAACGCACAACAAAATTGACCAAAACGTCACAAAAAATTTGACACAAACGCACAACAAAATTGACAAAAACGTTACAAATAAGTTGACAAAAAAAGTCAAAAAATTGCGACTAAAATGTCTCAACAAAGTTGACAAAAACGCACAACAAAATTGACAAATACGTTACATATAAGTTGACAAAAACGTCACAAAAATGTGACTAAAATGTCTCAAAGTTGACAAAAATGCACAACAAAATTGACAAAAACGTCAAATAATTTGACACAAATCAGAACAAAATTGACAAAAACTTCACAAAAATGCGACTAAAATATCTCAACAAAGTTGTCAAAAACGCACAAAAAAGTTGACAAAAACGTCACAAAAAAGTTGACAAAAACGTTACAAAATTGCGACTAAAATGTCTCAACAAAGTTGACAAAACGCACAACAAAATTGACAAAAACTTTACAATAAGTTGACAAAAAAGTCACAAAATTGCGACTAAAATGTCCCAACTAAGTTGACAAAAAAGCACAACAAAATTGACAAAAAATTTGACACAAACGCACAACAAAATTGACAAAAACGTTACAAATAAGTTGACAAAAAAAGTCATAAAATGTCTCAACAAAGTTGACAAAAACGCACAACAAAATTGACAAAAAGTTACATAAAAGTTTACAAAAACGCACAACAAAATTGACCAAAACGTCACAAAAAATTTGACACAAACGCACAACAAAATTGACAAAAACGTCACAAAAATGTGACTAAAATGTCTCAACAAAGTTGACAAAAAATGCACAACAAAATTGACAAAAACGTTACAAATAAGTTGACAAAAAAAGTCAAAAAATTGCGACTAAAATGTCTCAACAAAGTTGACAAAAACGCACAACAAAATTGACAAATACGTTACATATAAGTTGACAAAAACGTCACAAAAATGTGACTAAAATGCACAACAAAATTGACAAAAACGTCACAAATAATTTGACACAAATCAGAACAAAATTGACAAAAACTTCCCAAAAATGCGACTAAAATATCTCAACATAGTTGTCAAAAACGCACAAAAAAGTTGACAAAAACGTTACAAAAAAAGTTTAAAAAAACGTCACAAAAAAGTTTACAAAAACGTCACAAAAATCCGACTAAAATGTCTCAACAAAGTTGACAAAAAGTTACATAAAAGTTTACAAAAACGCACAACAAAATTGACCAAAACGTCACAAAAAATTTGACACAAACGCACAACAAAATTGACAAAAACGTCACAAAAATGTGACTAAAATGTCTCAACAAAGTTGACAAAACGCACAACAAAATTGACAAAAACTTTACAATAAGTTGACAAAAAAGTCACAAAATTGCGACTAAAATGTCCCAACTAAGTTGACAAAAAAGCACAACAAAATTGACAAAAAATTTGACACAAACGCACAACAAAATTGACAAAAACGTACAAGTTTAAAAAAACGTCACAAAATTGCGACTAAAATGTCTCAACAAAGTTGACAAAAACGCACAACAAAATTGACAAAAAATTTGACACAAACGCACAACAAAATTGACAAAAACGTTACAAATAAGTTGACAAAAAAAGTCATAAAATGTCTCAACAAAGTTGACAAAAACGCACAACAAAATTGACCAAAACGTCACAAAAAATTTGACACAAACGCACAACAAAATTGACAAAAAGTTACAAAAGTTTACAAAAACGCACAACAAAATTGACCAAAACGTCACAAAAAATTTGACACAAACGCACAACAAAATTGACAAAAACGTTACAAATAAGTTGACAAAAAAAGTCAAAAAATTGCGACTAAAATGTCTCAACAAAGTTGACAAAAACGCACAACAAAATTGACAAATACGTTACATATAAGTTGACAAAAACGTCACAAAAATGTGACTAAAATGTCTCAAAGTTGACAAAAATGCACAACAAAATTGACAAAAACGTCACAAATAATTTGACACAAATCAGAACAAAATTGACAAAAACTTCCCAAAAATGCGAATAAAACATCTCAACATAGTTGTCAAAAACGCACAAAAAAGTTGACAAAAACGTTACAAAAAAAGTTTAAAAAAACGTCACAAAAAAGTTTACAAAAACGTCACAAAAATGCGACTAAAATGTCTCAACAAAGTTGACATAAAAGTTTACAAAACGCACAACGAAATTGACCAAAACGTCACAAAAAATTTGACACAAACGCACAACAAAATTGACAAAAACGTCACAAAAATGCGACTAAAATGTCTCAACAAAGTTGACAAAAACGCACAACAAAATTGACAAAAACGTCACACAAATGTGACTAAAATGTCTCAAAAAATTTGACACAAACGCACAACAAAATTGACAAAAACGTTACAAATAAGTTGACAAAAAAGTAAAAAAATTGCGACTAAAATGTCTCAACAAAGTTGACAAAAACGCACAACAAAATTGACAAAAACGTTACATATAAGTTGACAAAAACGTCACAAAAATGTGACTAAAATGTCTCAAAGTTGACAAAAATGCACAACAAAATTGACAAAAACGTCACAAATAATTTGACACAAATCAGAACAAAATTGACAAAAACTTCACAAAAATGCGACTAAAATGTCTCAACAAAGTTGAAAAAACGCACAACAAAATTGACCAAAACGTCACAAAAACTTTGACACAAACGCACAACAAAATTGACAAAAACGTTACAAATAAGTTGATAAAAAAGTCACAAAATTGCGACAAAAATGTCTCAACAAAATTGACAAAAAGTTACAAAAAAGTTTACAAAACGTCACAAAAAAGTTGACAAAAACGTCACAAAAATGCGACTAAAATGTCTCAACAACGTTGACATAAGTTTACAAAACGCACAACGAAATTGACCAAAACGTCACAAAAATTTGACACAAACGCACAACAAAATTGACAAAAATGTACAAGTTTAAAAAAACGTCACAAAAAAGTTTAAAAAAACGTCGCAAAATTGCGACTAAAATGTCTCAACAAAGTTGACAAAAACGCACAACAAAATTGACAAAAAATTTGACACAAACGCACAACAAAATTGACAAAAACGTTACAAATAAGTTGACAAAAAAAGTCACAAAATTGCGACTAAAATGTCTCAACAAAGTTGACAAAAACGCACAACAAAATTGACAAAAAGTTACATAAGTTTACAAAAACGCACAACAAAATTGACAAACGTCAAAAAAATTTGATACAAACGCACAACAAAATTGACAAAAACGTTACATATAAGTTGACAAAAACGTCACAAAATTGCGACAAAAATGTCTCAACAAAATTGACAAAAAGTTACAAAAAAGTTTACAAAACGTCACAAAAAAGTTTAAAAAAACGTCGCAAAATTGCGACTAAAATGTCTCAACAAAGTTGACAAAAACGCACAACAAAATTGACAAAAAATTTGACACAAACGCACAACAAAATTGACAAAAACGTTACAAATAAGTTGACAAAAAAAGTCACAAAATTGCGACTAAAATGTCTCAACAAAGTTGACAAAAACGCACAACAAAATTGACAAAAAGTTACATAAGTTTACAAAAACGCACAACAAAATTGACAAACGTCAAAAAAATTTGATACAAACGCACAACAAAATTGACAAAAACGTCACAAAAATGTGACTAAAATGTCTCAAAGTTGACAAAAATGCACAACAAAATTGACAAAAACGTCACAAATAATTTGACACAAATCAGAACAAAATTGACAAAAACGTCACAAAAATGCGACTAAAATATCTCAACAAAGTTGTCAAAAACGTCACAAAAAAGTTGACAAAAACGTCACAAAAAAGTTGACAAAAACGTCACAAAATTGCGACTAAAATGTCTCAAAGTTGACAAAAACGCACAACAAAATTGACCAAAACGTCACAAAAAATTTGACATAAACGCAGAACAAAATTGACAAAAACGTTACAAATAAGTTGACAAAAAAGTCAAAAAATTGCGACTAAAATGTCCCAACAAAGTTGACAAAAACGCACAACAAAATTGACAAATACGTTACATATAAGTTGACAAAAACGTCACAAAAATGTGACTAAAATGTCTCAACGTTGACAAAAATGCACAACAAAATTGACAAAAACGTCACAAATAATTTGACACAAATCAGAACAAAATTGACAAAAACTTCACAAAATTGCGACTAAAATATCTCAACAAAGTTGACAAAAACGTCACAAAAAAGTTGACAAAAACGTCACAAAATTGCGACTAAAATGTCTCAACAAAGTTGACAAAAACTTTACAATAAGTTGACAAAAAAGTCACAACATGCGACTAAAATGTCCCAACAAAGTTGACAAAAAAGCACAAAAATGTCGACAAAAACGTCACAAAAAATTTGATATAAACACACAACAAAATTGACAAAAACGTTACAAATAAGTTGACAAAAACGCACAACAAAATTGCGACTAAAATGTCTCAACAAAGTTGACAAAAACGCACAACAAAATTGACAAAAAGTTACATAAAAGTTTACAAAAACGCCACAAAAATGTGACTAAAATGTCTCAACAAAGTTGACAAAAATGCACAACAAAATTGACCAAAACGTGATAAAAAATTTGACACAAACGCACAACAAAATTGACAAAAACGTTACAAATAAGTTAACAAAAAAGTCACAAAATTGCAACTAAAATGTCTCAAAGTTGACACAAACGCACAACAAAATTGACAAAAAATTTGACACAAACGCACAACAAAATTGACAAAAAGTTACATAAAAGTTTACAAAAACGCACAACAAAATTGACCAAAACGTCACAAAAAATTTGACACAAACGCACAACAAAATTGACAAAAACGTCACAAAAATGTGACTAAAATGTCTCAACAAAGTTGACAAAAATGCACAGCAAAATTGACCAAAACGTCACAAAAAATTGGACATAAACGCAGAACAAAATTGACAAAAACGTTACAAATAAGTTGACAAAAAAAGTCAAAAAATTGCGACTAAAATGTCTCAACGTTGACAAAAATGCACAACAAAATTGACAAAAACGTCACAAATAATTTGACACAAATCAGAACAAAATTGACAAAAACTTCACAAAATTGCGACTAAAATATCTCAACAAAGTTGTCAAAAACGCACAAAAAAGTTGACAAAAACGTCACAAAATTGCGACTAAAATGTCTCAACAAAGTTGACAAAACGCACAACAAAATTGACAAAAACGTTACAAAAAAGTTGACAAAAAAGTCACAAAATGCGACTAAAATGTCCCAACAAAGTTGACAAAAAAGCACAAAAATGTCGACAAAAACGTCACAAAAAATTTGATATAAATACACAACAAAATTGACAAAAACGTTACAAATAAGTTGACAAAAACGCACAACAAAATTGACAAAAAATTTGACACAAACGCACAACAAAATTGACAAAAACGTTACAAATAAGTTGACAAAAAAAGTCACAAAATTGCGACTAAAATGTCTCAACAAAGTTGACAAAAATGCACAACAAAATTGACCAAAACGTCACAAAAAATTTGACACAAACGCACAACAAAATTGACAAAAACGTCACAAAAATGTGACTAAAATGTCTCAACAAAGTTGACAAAAATGCACAGCAAAATTGACCAAAACGTCACAAAAAATTGGACATAAACGCAGAACAAAATTGACAAAAACGTTACAAATAAGTTGACAAAAAAAGTCAAAAAATTGCGACTAAAATGTCTCAACGTTGACAAAAATGCACAACAAAATTGACAAAAACGTCACAAATAATTTGACACAAATCAGAACAAAATTGACAAAAACTTCACAAAATTGCGACTAAAATATCTCAACAAAGTTGTCAAAAACGCACAAAAAAGTTGACAAAAACGTTACAAAAAAGTTGACAAAAACGTCACAAAATTGCGACTAAAATGTCTCAACAAAGTTGACAAAACGCACAACAAAATTGACAAAAACGTTACAAAAAAGTTGACAAAAAAGTCACAAAATGCGACTAAAATGTCCCAACAAAGTTGACAAAAAAGCACAAAAATGTCGACAAAAACGTCACAAAAAATTTGATATAAATACACAACAAAATTGACAAAAACGTTACAAATAAGTTGACAAAAACGCACAACAAAATTGACAAAAAATTTGACACAAACGCACAACAAAATTGACAAAAACGTTACAAATAAGTTGACAAAAAAAGTCACAAAATTGCGACTAAAATGTCTCAACGTTGACAAAAATGCACAACAAAATTGACAAAAACGTCACAAATAATTTGACACAAATCAGAACAAAATTGACAAAAACTTCACAAAATTGCGACTAAAATATCTCAACAAAGTTGTCAAAAACGCACAAAAAAGTTGACAAAAACGTTACAAAAAAGTTGACAAAAACGTCACAAAATTGCGACTAAAATGTCTCAACAAAGTTGACAAAAAAGCACAAAAATGTCGACAAAAACGTCACAAAAAATTTGATATAAATACACAACAAAATTGACAAAAACGTTACAAATAAGTTGACAAAAACGCACAACAAAATTGCGACTAAAATGTCTCAACAAAGTTGACAAAAACGCACAACAAAATTGACAAAAAGTTACATAAAAGTTTACAAAAACGCACAACAAAATTGACAAAAACGTCACAACAAAGTTGACAAAAATGCACAACAAAATTGACCAAAACGTGATAAAAAATTTGACACAAACGCACAACAAAATTGACAAAAACGTTACAAATAAGTTAACAAAAAAGTCACAAAATTGCGACTAAAATGTCTCAAAGTTGACACAAACGCACAACAAAATTGACAAAAACGTTACAAAAAAAGTTTAAAAAAACGTCACAAAAAATTTGACACAAACGCACAACAAAATTGACAAAAGTTACATAAAAGTTTACAAAAACGCACAACAAAATTGACCAAAACGTCACAAAAAAATTTGACACAAACGCACAACAAAATTGACAAAAAGTTACAAAAAAAGTTTAAAAAAACGTCAAAGTTTAAAAAAACGTCACAAAATTGCGACTAAAATGTCTCAACAAAATTGACAAAAAGTTACATAAAGGTTTACAAAAACGCACAACAAAATTGACCAAATCGTCAGAAAAAATTTGACACAAACGCACAACAAAATTGACAAAAACGTCACAAATAATTAGACACAAATCAGAACAAAATTGACAAAAACGTCACAAAAATGCGACTAAAATATCTCAACAAAGTTGTCAAAACGCACAACAAAATTGACAAAAACTTTACAATAAGTTGACAAAAAAGTCACAAAATGCGACTAAAATGTCCCAACAAAGTTGACAAAAAAGCACAAAAATGTCGAAAAAACGTCAAAAAATTTTTGATATAAACACACAACAAAATTGACAAAATCGTTACAAATAAGTTGACAAAAAAAGTCACAAAATTGCGACTAAAACGTCTCAACAAAGTTGACAAACGCACAACAAAATTGACAAAAACGTTACAAATAAGTTGACAAAAAAAAAAAATTGACAAAAACGTCTCAAATAATTTGACACAAATCAGAACAAAATTGACAAAAACGTCACAAAAATGCGACTAAAATATCTCAACAAAGTTGTCAAAAACGTCACAAAAAAGTTGACAAAAACGTCACAAAAGTGCGACTAAAATGTCTCAAAGTTGACAAAAACGCACAACAAAATTGACCAAAACGTCAGAAAAAATTTGACACAAACGCACAACAAAATTGACAAAAACGTTACAAATAAGTTGACAAAAAGTTACAAAAATGTGACTAAAATGTCTCAACAAAGTTGACAAAAATGCACAGCAAAATTGACCAAAACGTCGGAAAAAATTTGACATAAACGCACAACAAAATTGACAAAAAGTTACATAAAAGTTTACAAAAACGCACAACAAAATTGACCAAAACGTCACAAAAAATTTGACACAAACGCACAACAAAATTGACAAAAACGTTACAAATAAGTTGACAAAAACGTCACAAAATGTGCTTAAAATGTCTCAACAAAGTTGACAAAAACGCACAACAAAATTGACAAAAAGTTACATAAAAGTTTACAAAAACGCACAACAAAATTGACAAAAACGTTACAAATAAGTTGACAAAACGTCACAAAAAAGTCAAAAGACAAAAACGTCTCAACGAAGTTGACATAAAAGTTTACAAAAACGCACAACAAAATTGACCAAAACGTCACAAAAAATTTGATACAAACGCACAACAAAATTGACAATAACGTTACAAAAAAGTCACAAAATTGCGACTAAAATGTCTCAACAAAGTTGACAAAAACGCACAACAAAATTGACAAATACGTTACATATAAGTTGACAAAAACGTCACAAAAATGTGACTAAAATGTCTCAACGTTGACAAAAATGCACAACAAAATTGACAAAAACGTCACAAATAATTTGACACAAATCAGAACAAAATTGAAAAAAACGTCACAAAAATGCGACTAAAATATCTCAACAAAGTTGTCAAAAACGTCACAAAAAAGTTGACAAAAACGTCACAAAATTGCGACTAAAATGTCTCAAAGTTGACAAAAACGCACAACAAAATTGACCAAAACGTTACAAATAAGTTGACAAAAAAGTCACAAAATTGCGACTAAAATGTCTCAACAAAGTTGACACAAACGCAAAACAAAATTGACAAAAAGTTACAAAAAAAGTTTAAAAAAACGTCACAAAAAAGTTGACAAAAACGTCACAAAATTGCGACTAAAATGTCTCAAAGTTGACAAAAACGCTCAACAAAATTGACCAAAACGTCACAAAAAATTTGACACAAACGCACAACAAAATTGACAAAAAGTTACATAAAAGTTTACAAAAACGCACAACAAAATTGACCAAAACGTCAGAAAAAATTTGACAAAAACGCACAACAAAATTGACAAAAAGTTACATAAAAGTTTACAAAAACGCACAACAAAATTGACAATAACGTTACAAATAAGTTGACAAAACGTCACAAAAAAGTTGACAAAAACGTCTCAACGAAGTTGACATAAAAGTTTACAAAAACGCACAACAAAATTGACCAAAACGTCACAAAAAATTTGATACAAACGCAAAACAAAATTGACAACATTACAAAAAAGTCACAAAAAATGCGAGAAAAACATCTAAAAATAGGCAACTAAGAAGGCGACAAAAACGTCACAACAAAGTTGACAAAAAGTGACAAAGATGTAAGAAAAAACGCACAAAAATGCGACTAAAATGTCTCAATAAAGTTGACAAAAACGCACAAAAAAGCTGACAAAAACGTCACAAAAAAATTTGACACAAACGCACAACAAAATTGACAAAAAGTTACAAAAAAAGTTTAAAAAAACGTCACAAAAAAGTTTAAAAAAACGTCACAAAATTGCGACTAAAATGTCTCAACAAAGTTGACAAAAACGCACAAAAAAATTGACCAAAACGTGACAAAAAATTTGACACAAACGCACAACAAAATTGAAAAAAACGTTACAAATAAGTTGACAAAAAAAGTCACAAAATTGCGACTAAAATGTCTCAACAAAGTTGACAAAAACGCACAACAAAATTGACCAAAACGTGACAAAAAATTTGACACAAACGCACAACAAAATTGACAAAAACGTTACAAATAAGTTGACAAAAAAAGTCACAAAATTGCGACTAAAATGTCTCAACAAATTTGACAAAAACGCACAACAAAATTGACAAAAAGTTACATAAGTTTACAAAAACGCACAACAAAATTGACCAAAACGTCAAAAAAATTTGATACAAACGCACAACAAAATTGACAAAAACGTTACAAATAAGTTGACAAGTCACAAAATTGCGACTAAAATGTCTCAACAAAGTTGACAAAAACGCACAACAAAATTGACAAATACGTTACATATAAGTTGACAAAAACGTCACAAAAATGTGACTAAAATGTCTCAAAGTTGACAAAAATGCACAACAAAATTGACAAAAACGTCACAAATAATTTGACACAAATCAGAACAAAATTGACAAAAACGTCACAAAAATGCGACTAAAATATTTCAACAAAGTTGTCAAAAACGTCACAAAAAAGTTGACAAAAACTTCACAAAAACTTTGACACAAACGCACGACAAAAACGTTACAAATAAGTTGATAAAAAAGTCACAAAATTGCGACAAAAATGTCTCAACAAAATTGACAAAATGTTACAAAAAAGTTTACAAAACGTCACAAAAAAGTTGACAAAAACGTCACAAAAATGCGACTAAAATGTCTCAACAAAGTTGACATAAGTTTACAAAACGCACAACGAAATTGACCAAAACGTCACAAAAAATTTGACACAAACGCACAACAAAATTGACAAAAACGTTACAAAAATGCGACTAAAATGTCTCAACAAAGTTGACAAAAACGCACAAAAAAGCTGACAAAAACGTCAAAAAATTTGACACAAACGCACAACAAAATTGACAAAAACTTACAAGTTTAAAAAAACGTCACAAAAAAGTTAAAAAAAAACGTCACAAAATTGCGACTAAAATGTCTCAACAAAGTTGACAAAAACGCACAACAAAATTGACCAAAACGTCATAAAAAATTTGACACAAACGCACAACAAAATTGACAAAAAGTTACATAAAAGTTTACAAAAACGCACAACAAAATTGACCAAAACGTCACAAAGAATTTGACACAAACGCACAACAAAATTGACAAAAACGTCACAAAAATGTGAATAAAATGTCTCAACAAAGTTGACAAAAATGCACAACAAAATTGACCAAAACGTGATAAAAAATTTGACACAAACGCACAACAAAATTGACAAAAACGTTACAAATAAGTTAACAAAAAAGTCACAAAATTGCGACTAAAATGTCTCAATGTTGACACAAACGCACAACAAAATTGACAAAAACGTTACAAATAAGTTGACAAAAACGTCACAAAAATGTGACTAAAATGTCTCAACAAAGTTGACAAAAATGCACAGCAAAATTGATCAAAACGTCGGAATAAATTTGACACAAACGCACAACAAAATTGACAAATACGTTACATATAAGTTGACAAAAACGTCACAAAAATGTGACTAAAATGTCTCAAAGTTGACAAAAACGTCACAAATAATTAGACACAAATCAGAACAAAATTGACAAAAACGTCACAAAAATGCGACTAAAATGTCCCATCAAAGTTGACAAAAAAGCACAAAAATGTCGAAAAAACGTCACAAAAAATTTGATATAAACACACAACAAAATTGACAAAATCTTTACAAATAAGTTGACAAAAAAAGTCACAAAATTGCGACTAAAATGTCTCAACAAAGTTGACAAAAGCACAACAAAATTGACAAAAACGTTACAAATAAGTTGACAAAAAAGTCACAAAATTGCGACTAAAATGTCTCAACAAAGTTGACAAAAATGCACAACAAAATTGACAAAAATGTTACATGTAAGTTGACAAAAACGTCACAAAAATGTGACTAAAATGTCTCAAAGTTGACAAAAATGCACAACAAAATAGACAAAAACGTCACAAATAATTTGACAGAAATCAGAACAAAATTGACAAAAACGTCACAAAAATGCGACTAAAATATCTCAACAAAGTTGTCAAAAACGCACAAAAAAGTTGACAAAAACGTCGACAAAAACGTCACAAAAAAGTTGACAAAAACGTCACAAAATTGCGACTAAAATGTCTCAACAAATGACAAAAACGCACAACAAAATTGACAAAAACGTTACAAATAAGTTGACAAAAACGTCACAAAATTGCAACTAAAATGTCTCAACAAAGTTGAAAAAACGCACAACAAAATTGACCAAAACTTCACAAAAACTTTGACACAAACGCACGACAAAAACGTTACAAATAAGTTGATAAAAAAGTCACAAAATTGCGACAAAAATGTCTCAACAAAATTGACAAAATGTTACAAAAAAGTTTACAAAACGTCACAAAAAAGTTGACAAAAACGTCACAAAAATGCGACTAAAATGTCTCAACAAAGTTGAGATAAGTTTACAAAACGCACAACGAAATTGACCAAAACGTCACAAAAAATTTGACACAAACGCACAACAAAATTGACAAAAACGTTACAAAAATGCGACTAAAATGTCTCAACAAAGTTGACAAAAACGCACAAAAAAGCTGACAAAAACGTCAAAAAATTTGACACAAACGCACAACAAAATTGACAAAAACTTACAACAAGTTTAAAAAAACGTCACAAAAAAGTTAAAAAAAACGTCACAAAATTGCGACTAAAATGTCTCAACAAAGTTGACAAAAACGCACAACAAAATTGACCAAAACGTCATAAAAAATTTGACACAAACGCACAACAAAATTGACAAAAAGTTACATAAAAGTTTACAAAAACGCACAACAAAATTGACCAAAACGTCACAAAGAATTTGACACAAACGCACAACAAAATTGACAAAAAATTTGACACAAACGCACAACAAAATTGACAAAAACGATACAAATAAGTTGACAAAAAAGTCATAAAATGTCTCAACAAAGTTGACAAAAACGCACAACAAAATTGACCAAAACGTCACAAAAACTTTGACACAAACGCACAACAAAATTGACAAAAACGTTACAAATAAGTTGATAAAAAAGTCACAAAATTGCGACAAAAATGTCTCAACAAAATTGACAAAAAGTTAAAAAAAAGTTTACAAAACGTCACAAAAAAGTTGACAAAAACGTCACAAAAATGCGACTAAAATGTGTCAACAAAGTTGACAAAAAGGCACAAAAAAGCTGACAAAAACGTCACAAAAATGTGACTAAAATGTCTCAACAAAGTTGACAAAAATGCACAGCAAAATTGACCAAAACGTCACAAAAAATTTGACATAAACGCACAACAAAATTGACAAAAACGTTACAAATAAGTTGACAAAAAAAGTCAAAAAATTGCGACTAAAATGTCTCAACAAAGTTGACAAAAACGCACAACAAAATTGACAAATACGTTACATATAAGTTGACAAAAACGTCACAAAAATGTGACTAAAATGTCTCAAAGTTGACAAAAATGCACAACAAAATTGACAAAAACGTCACAAATAATTTGACACAAATCAGAACAAAATTGACAAAAACTTCACAAAAATGCGACTAAAATATCTCAACAAAGTTGTCAAAAACGCACAAAAAAGTTGACAAAAACGTCACAAAATTGCGACTAAAATGTCTCAACAAAGTTGACAAAAACGCACAACAAAATTGACAAAAAATTTGACACAAACGCACAACAAAATTGACAAACTTTACAATAAGTTGACAAAAAAGTCACAAAATGCGACTAAAATGTCTCAACAAAGTTGACAAAAACGCACAACAAAATTGACCAAAACGTCACAAAAACTTTGACACAAACGCACAACAAAATTGACAAAAACGTTACAAATAAGTTGATAAAAAAGTCACAAAATTGCGACAAAAATGTCTCAACAAAGTTGACAAACGCACAACAAAATTGACAAAAACGTTACAAATAAGTTGACAAAAACGTCACAAAAATGCGACTAAAATGTCTCAACAAAGTTGACATAAGTTTACAAAACGCACAACAAAGTTGACAAAAACGTTACAAATAAGTTGACAAAAAAAGTCAAAAAATTGCGACTAAAATGTCTCAACAAAGTTGACAAAAACGCACAACAAAATTGACAAATACGTTACATATAAGTTGACAAAAACGTCACAAAAATGTGACTAAAATGTCTCAAAGTTGACAAAAACGTCACAAATAATTAGACACAAATCAGAACAAAATTGACAAAAACGTCACAAAAATGCGACTAAAATATCTCAACAAAGTTGTCAAAACGCACAACAAAATTGACAAAAACTTTACAATAAGTTGACAAAAAAGTCACAAAAATGTCGACAAAAACGTCACAAAAAATTTGATATAAACACACAACAAAATTGACAAAATCGTTACAAATAAGTTGACAAAAAAAGTCACAAAATTGCGACTAAAATGTCTCAACAAAGTTGACAAACGCACAACAAAATTGACAAAAACGTTACAAATAAGTTGACAAAAAAAGTCACAAAATTGCAACTAAAATGTCTCAACAAAGTTGACACAAACGCACAACAAAATTGACAAAAAGTTACAAAAAAAAGTTTAAAAAAACGTCACAAAATTGCGACTAAAATGTCCCAACAAAGTTGACAAAAAAGCACAACAAAATTGACAACAAATTTGACACAAACGCACAACAAAATTGACAAAAACGTTACAAATAAGTTGACAAAAAAAGTCATAAAATGTCTCAACAAAGTTGACAAAAACGCACAACAAAATTGACCAAAACGTCACAAAAAATTTGACACAAACGCACAACAAAATTGACAAAAAGTTACATAAAAGTTTACAAAAACGCACAACAAAATTGACCAAAACGTCACAAAAAATTTGACACAAACGCACAACAAAATTGACAAAAACGTTACAAATAAGTTGACAAAAAAAGTCAAAAAATTGCGACTAAAATGTCTCAACAAAGTTGACAAAAACGCACAACAAAATTGACAAATACGTTACATATAAGTTGACAAAAACGTCACAAAAATGTGACTAAAATGTCTCAAAGTTGACAAAAATGCACAACAAAATTGACAAAAACGTCACAAATAATTTGACACAAATCAGAACAAAATTGACAAAAACTTCACAAAAATGCGACTAAAATATCTCAACAAAGTTGTCAAAAACGCACAAAAAAGTTGACAAAAACGTCACAAAAAAGTTGACAAAAACGTTACAAAATTGCGACTAAAATGTCTCAACAAAGTTGACAAAACGCACAACAAAATTGACAAAAACGTTACAAATAAGTTGACAAAAAAAGTCATAAAATGTCTCAACAAAGTTGACAAAAACGCACAACAAAATTGACCAAAACGTCACAAAAAATTTGACACAAACGCACAACAAAATTGACAAAAAGTTACATAAAAGTTTACAAAAACGCACAACAAAATTGACCAAAACGTCACAAAAAATTTGACACAAACGCACAACAAAATTGACAAAAACGTCACAAAAATGTGACTAAAATGTCTCAACAAAGTTGACAAAAAATGCACAGCAAAATTGACCAAAACGTCACAAAAAATTTGACAAACGCACAACAAAATTGACAAAAACGTTACGAATAAGTTGACAAAAAAAGTCAAAAAATTGCGACTAAAATGTCTCAACAAAGTTGACAAAAACGCACAACAAAATTGACAAATACGTTACATATAAGTTGACAAAAACGTCACAAAAATGTGACTAAAATGTCTCAAAGTTGACAAAAATGCACAACAAAATTGACAAAAACGTCACAAATAATTTGACACAAATCAGAACAAAATTGACAAAAACTTCACAAAAATGCGACTAAAATATCTCAACAAAGTTGTCAAAAACGCACAAAAAAGTTGACAAAATCGTTACAAAAAAAGTTTAAAAAAACGTCACAAAAAAGTTTACAAAAACGTCACAAAAATGCGACTAAAATGTCTCAACAAAGTTGACATAAAAGTTTACAAAACGCACAACGAAATTGACCAAAACGTCACAAAAAATTTGACACAAACGCACAACAAAATTGACAAAAACGTCACAAAAAAGTTGACAAAAACGTTACAAAATTGCGACTAAAATGTCCCAACTAAGTTGACAAAAAAGCACAACAAAATTGACAAAAAATTTGACACAAACGCACAACAAAATTGACAAAAACGTCACAAAAAATTTGACACAAACGCACAACAAAATTGACAAAAAGTTACATAAAAGTTTACAAAAACGTCACAAAAAAGTTTACAAAAACGTCACAAAAATGCGACTAAAATGTCTCAACAAAGTTGACATAAAAGTTTACAAAACGCACAACGAAATTGACCAAAACGTCACAAAAAATTTGACACAAACGCACAACAAAATTGACAAAAACGTCACAAAAATGCGACTAAAATGTCTCAACAAAGTTGACAAAAACGCACAACAAAATTGACAAAAACGTCACACAAATGTGACTAAAATGTCTCAAAAAATTTGACACAAATGCACAACAAAATTGACAAAAACGTTACAAATAAGTTGACAAAAAAGTCAAAAAATTGCGACTAAAATGTCTCAACAAAGTTGACAAAAACGCACAACAAAATTGACAAAAACGTTACATATAAGTTGACAATAACGTCACAAAAATGTGACTAAAATGTCTCAAAGTTGACAAAAATGCACAACAAAATTGACAAAAACGTCACAAATAATTTGACACAAATCAGAACAAAATTGACAAAAACGTCACAAAAATGCGACTAAAATATCTCAACAAAGTTGTCAAAAACGCACAAAAAAGTTGACAAAAACGTCACAAAAAAGTTGACTAAAATGTCTCAACAAAGTTGACATAAGTTTACAAAACGCACAACGAAATTGACCAAAACGTCACAAAAATTTGACACAAACGCACAACAAAATTGACAAAAACGTACAAGTTTAAAAAAACGTCACAAAAAAGTTTAAAAAAACGTCACAAAATTGCGACTAAAATGTCTCAACAAAGTTGACAAAAACGCACAACAAAATTGACAAAAAATTTGACACAAACGCACAACAAAATTGACAAAAACGTTACAAATAAGTTGACAAAAAAAGTCATAAAATGTCTCAACAAAGTTGACAAAAACGCACAACAAAATTGACCAAAACGTCACAAAAAATTTGACACAAACGCACAACAAAATTGACAAAAAGTTACATAAAAGTTTACAAAAACGCACAACAAAATTGACCAAAACGTCACAAAAAATTTGACACAAACGCACAACAAAATTGACAAAAACGTTACAAATAAGTTGACAAAAAAAGTCAAAAAATTGCGACTAAAATGTCTCAACAAAGTTGACAAAAACGCACAACAAAATTGACAAATACGTTACATATAAGTTGACAAAAACGTCACAAAAATGTGACTAAAATGTCTCAAAGTTGACAAAAATGCACAACAAAATTGACAAAAACGTCACAAATAATTTGACACAAATCAGAACAAAATTGACAAAAACTTCACAAAAATGCGACTAAAATATCTCAACAAAGTTGTCAAAAACGCACAAAAAAGTTGACAAAAACGTTACAAAAAAAGTTTAAAAAAACGTCACAAAAGTTTACAAAAACGTCACAAAAATGCGACTAAAATGTCTCAAGAAAGTTGACAAAAACGCACAACAAAATTGACAAAAACTTCACAAAAATGCGACTAAAATATCTCAACAAAGTTGTCAAAAACGCACAAAAAAGTTGACAAAAACGTTACAAAAAAAGTTTAAAAAAACGTCACAAAAGTTTACAAAAACGTCACAAAAATGCGACTAAAATGTCTCAACAAAGTTGACAAAAACGCACAACAAAATTGACAAAAACTTTACATATAAGTTGACAATAACGTCACAAAAATGCGACTAAAATGTCTCAACAAAGTTGACATAAGTTTACAAAACGCACAACGAAATTGACCAAAACGTCACAAAAATTTGACACAAACGCACAACAAAATTGACAAAAACGTACAAGTTTAAAAAAACGTCACAAAATTGCGACTAAAATGTCTCAACAAAGTTGACAAAAACGCACAACAAAATTGACAAAAAATTTGACACAAACGCACAACAAAATTGACAAAAACGTTACAAATAAGTTGACAAAAAAAGTCATAAAATGTCTCAACAAAGTTGACAAAAACGCACAACAAAATTGACCAAAACGTCACAAAAAATTTGACACAAACGCACAACAAAATTGACAAAAAGTTACAAAAGTTTACAAAAACGCACAACAAAATTGACCAAAACATCACAAAAAATTTGACACAAACGCACAACAAAATTGACAAAAACGTTACAAATAAGTTGACAAAAAAAGTCAAAAAATTGCGACTAAAATGTCTCAACAAAGTTGACAAAAACGCACAACAAAATTGACAAATACGTTACATATAAGTTGACAAAAACGTCACAAAAATGTGACAAAAATGCACAACAAAATTGACAAAAACGTCACAAATAATTTGACACAAATCAGAACAAAATTGACAAAAACTTCACAAAAATGCGACTAAAATATCTCAACAAAGTTGTCAAAAACGCACAAAAAAGTTGACAAAAACGTCACAAAAAAGTTGACAAAAACGTTACAAAATTGCGACTAAAATGTCTCAACAAAGTTGACAAAACGCACAACAAAATTGACAAAAACTTTACAATAAGTTGACAAAAAAGTCACAAAATTGCGACTAAAATGTCCCAACTAAGTTGACAAAAAAGCACAACAAAATTGACAAAAAATTTGACACAAACGCACAACAAAATTGACAAAAACGTTACAAATAAGTTGACAAAAAAAGTCATAAAATGTCTCAACAAAGTTGACAAAAACGCACAACAAAATTGACAAAAAGTTACATAAAAGTTTACAAAAACGCACAACAAAATTGACCAAAACGTCACAAAAAATTTGACACAAACGCACAACAAAATTGACAAATACGTTACATATAAGTTGACAAAAACGTCACAAAAATGTGACTAAAATGCACAACAAAATTGACAAAAACGTCACAAATAATTTGACACAAATCAGAACAAAATTGACAAAAACTTCCCAAAAATGCGACTAAAATATCTCAACATAGTTGTCAAAAACGCACAAAAAAGTTGACAAAAACGTTACAAAAAAAGTTTAAAAAAACGTCACAAAAAAGTTTACAAAAACGTCACAAAAATCCGACTAAAATGTCTCAACAAAGTTGACAAAAAGTTACATAAAAGTTTACAAAAACGCACAACAAAATTGACCAAAACGTCACAAAAAATTTGACACAAACGCACAACAAAATTGACAAAAACGTCACAAAAATGTGACTAAAATGTCTCAACAAAGTTGACAAAAAATGCACAGCAAAATTGACCAAAACGTCACAAAAAATTTGACAAACGCACAACAAAATTGACAAAAACGTTACGAATAAGTTGACAAAAAAAGTCAAAAAATTGCGACTAAAATGTCTCAACAAAGTTGACAAAAACGCACAACAAAATTGACAAATACGTTACATATAAGTTGACAAAAACGTCACAAAAATGTGACTAAAATGTCTCAAAGTTGACAAAAATGCACAACAAAATTGACAAAAACGTCACAAATAATTTGACACAAATCAGAACAAAATTGACAAAAACTTCACAAAAATGCGACTAAAATATCTCAACAAAGTTGTCAAAAACGCACAAAAAAGTTGACAAAAACGTTACAAAAAAAGTTTAAAAAAACGTCACAAAAAAGTTTACAAAAACGTCACAAAAATGCGACTAAAATGTCTCAACAAAGTTGACATAAAAGTTTACAAAACGCACAACGAAATTGACCAAAACGTCACAAAAAATTTGACACAAACGCACAACAAAATTGACAAAAACGTCACAAAAAAGTTGACAAAAACGTTACAAAATTGCGACTAAAATGTCTCAACAAAGTTGACAAAACGCACAACAAAATTGACAAAAACTTTACAATAAGTTGACAAAAAAGTCACAAAATTGCGACTAAAATGTCCCAACTAAGTTGACAAAAAAGCACAACAAAATTGACAAAAAATTTGACACAAACGCACAACAAAATTGACAAAAACGTACAAGTTTAAAAAAACGTCACAAAAAAGTTTAAAAAAACGTCACAAAATTGCGACTAAAATGTCTCAACAAAGTTGACAAAAACGCACAACAAAATTGACAAAAAATTTGACACAAACGCACAACAAAATTGACAAAAACGTTACAAATAAGTTGACAAAAAAAGTCATAAAATGTCTCAACAAAGTTGACAAAAACGCACAACAAAATTGACAAAAAGTTACATAAAAGTTTACAAAAACGCACAACAAAATTGACCAAAACGTCACAAAAAATTTGACACAAACGCACAACAAAATTGACAAAAACGTCACAAAAATGTGACTAAAATGTCTCAACAAAGTTGACAAAAAATGCACAACAAAATTGACAAAAACGTTACAAATAAGTTGACAAAAAAAGTCAAAAAATTGCGACTAAAATGTCTCAACAAAGTTGACAAAAACGCACAACAAAATTGACAAATACGTTACATATAAGTTGACAAAAACGTCACAAAAATGTGACTAAAATGCACAACAAAATTGACCAAAACGTCACAAAAAATTTGACAAACGCACAACAAAATTGACAAAAACGTTACGAATAAGTTGACAAAAAAAGTCAAAAAATTGCGACTAAAATGTCTCAACAAAGTTGACAAAAACGCACAACAAAATTGACAAATACGTTACATATAAGTTGACAAAAACGTCACAAAAATGTGACTAAAATGTCTCAAAGTTGACAAAAATGCACAACAAAATTGACAAAAACGTCACAAATAATTTGACACAAATCAGAACAAAATTGACAAAAACTTCCCAAAAATGCGACTAAAATATCTCAACAAAGTTGTCAAAAACGCACAAAAAAGTTGACAAAAACGTTACAAAAAAAGTTTAAAAAAACGTCACAAAAAAGTTTACAAAAACGTCACAAAAATGCGACTAAAATGTCTCAACAAAGTTGACATAAAAGTTTACAAAACGCACAACGAAATTGACCAAAACGTCACAAAAAATTTGACACAAACGCACAACAAAATTGACAAAAACGTCACAAAAATGCGACTAAAATGTCTCAACAAAGTTGACAAAAACGCACAACAAAATTGACAAAAACGTCACACAAATGTGACTAAAATGTCTCAAAAAATTTGACACAAACGCACAACAAAATTGACAAAAACGTTACAAATAAGTTGACAAAAAAGTAAAAAAATTGCGACTAAAATGTCTCAACAAAGTTGACAAAAACGCACAACAAAATTGACAAAAACGTTACATATAAGTTGACAAAAACGTCACAAAAATGTGACTAAAATGTCTCAAAGTTGACAAAAATGCACAACAAAATTGACAAAAACGTCACAAATAATTTGACACAAATCAGAACAAAATTGACAAAAACTTCACAAAAATGCGACTAAAATGTCTCAACAAAGTTGAAAAAACGCACAACAAAATTGACCAAAACGTCACAAAAACTTTGACACAAACGCACAACAAAATTGACAAAAACGTTACAAATAAGTTGATAAAAAAGTCACAAAATTGCGACACAAACGCACAACAAAATTGACAAAAATGTACAAGTTTAAAAAAACGTCACAAAAAAGTTTAAAAAAACGTCACAAAATTGCGACTAAAATGTCTCAACAAAGTTGACAAAAACGCACAACAAAATTGACAAAAAATTTGACACAAACGCACAACAAAATTGACAATAACGTTACAAATAAGTTGACAAAAAAAGTCACAAAATTGCGACTAAAATGTCTCAACAAAGTTGACAAAAACGCACAACAAAATTGACAAAAAGTTACATAAGTTTACAAAAACGCACAACAAAATTGACAAAAACGTTACATATAAGTTGACAAAAACGTCACAAAAATGTGACTAAAATGTCTCAAAGTTGACAAAAATGCACAACAAAATTGACAAAAACGTCACAAATAATTTGACACAAATCAGAACAAAATTGACAAAAACGTCACAAAAATGCGACTAAAATATCTCAACAAAGTTGTCAAAAACGTCACAAAAAAGTTGACAAAAACGTCACAAAATTGCGACTAAAATGTCTCAAAGTTGACAAAAACGCACAACAAAATTGACCAAAACGTCACAAAAAATTTGACATAAACGCAGAACAAAATTGACAAAAACGTTACAAATAAGTTGACAAAAAAGTCAAAAAATTGCGACTAAAATGTCCCAAAAAAAGTTGACAAAAACGCACAACAAAATTGACAAATACGTTACATATAAGTTGACAAAAACGTCACAAAAATGTGACTAAAATGTCTCAACGTTGACAAAAATGCACAACAAAATTGACAAAAACGTCACAAATAATTTGACACAAATCAGAACAAAATTGACAAAAACTTCACAAAATTGCGACTAAAATATCTCAACAAAGTTGACAAAAACGTCACAAAAAAGTTGACAAAAACGTCACAAAATTGCGACTAAAATGTCTCAACAAAGTTGACAAAACGCACAACAAAATTGACAAAAACTTTACAATAAGTTGACAAAAAAGTCACAACATGCGACTAAAATGTCCCAACAAAGTTGACAAAAAAGCACAAAAATGTCGACAAAAACGTCACAAAAAATTTGATATAAACACACAACAAAATTGACAAAAACGTTACAAATAAGTTGACAAAAACGCACAACAAAATTGCGACTAAAATGTCTCAACAAAATTGACAAAAAGTTACATAAAAGTTTACAAAAACGCCACAAAAATGTGACTAAAATGTCTCAACAAAGTTGACAAAAATGCACAACAAAATTGACCAAAACGTTACAAATAAGTTAACAAAAAAGTCACAAAATTGCAACTAAAATGTCTCAAAGTTGACACAAACGCACAACAAAATTGACAAAAAATTTGACACAAACGCACAACAAAATTGACAAAAAGTTACATAAAAGTTTACAAAAACGCACAACAAAATTGACCAAAACGTCACAAAAAATTTGACACAAACGCACAACAAAATTGACAAAAACGTCACAAAAATGTGACTAAAATGTCTCAACAAAGTTGACAAAAATGCACAGCAAAATTGACCAAAACGTCACAAAAAATTGGACATAAACGCAGAACAAAATTGACAAAAACGTTACAAATAAGTTGACAAAAAAAGTCAAAAAATTGCGACTAAAATGTCTCAACGTTGACAAAAATGCACAACAAAATTGACAAAAACGTCACAAATAATTTGACACAAATCAGAACAAAATTGACAAAAACTTCACAAAATTGCGACTAAAATATCTCAACAAAGTTGTCAAAAACGCACAAAAAAGTTGACAAAAACGTTACAAAAAAGTTGACAAAAACGTCACAAAATTGCGACTAAAATGTCTCAACAAAGTTGACAAAACGCACAACAAAATTGACAAAAACGTTACAAAAAAGTTGACAAAAAAGTCACAAAATGCGACTAAAATGTCCCAACAAAGTTGACAAAAAAGCACAAAAATGTCGACAAAAACGTCACAAAAAATTTGATATAAATACACAACAAAATTGACAAAAACGTTACAAATAAGTTGACAAAAACGCACAACAAAATTGCGACTAAAATGTCTCAACAAAGTTGACAAAAATGCACAACAAAATTGACCAAAACGTGATAAAAAATTTGACACAAACGCACAACAAAATTGACAAAAACGTTACAAATAAGTTAACAAAAAAGTCACAAAATTGCGACTAAAATGTCTCAAAGTTGACACAAACGCACAACAAAATTGACAAAAACGTTACAAAAAAAGTTTAAAAAAACGTCACAAAAAATTTGACACAAACGCACAACAAAATTGACAAAAACTTACAAGTTTAAAAAAACGTCACAAAAAAGTTTAAAAAAACGTCACAAAATTGCGACTAAAATGTCTCAACAAAGTTGACAAAAACGCACAACAAAATTGACAAAAAATTTGACACAAACGCACAACAAAATTGACAAAAACGTTACAAATAAGTTGACAAAAAAAGTCATAAAATGTCTCAACAAAGTTGACAAAAACGCACAACAAAATTGACCAAAACGTCACAAAAAATTTGACCTAAACGCACAACAAAATTGACAAAAAGTTACATAAAAGTTTACAAAAACGCACAACAAAATTGACCAAAACGTCACAAAAAATTTGACACAAACGCACAACAAAATTGACAAAAACGTCACAAAAATGTGACTAAAATGTCTCAACAAAATTGACAAAAATGCACAGCAAAATTGACAAAAACGTTACAAATAAGTTGACAAAAAAAGTCAAAAAATTGCGACTAAAATGTCTCAACAAAGTTGACAAAAACGTTACAAAAAAAGTTTAAAAAAAACGTCACAAAAAGTTTACAAAAACGTCACAAAATTGCGACTAAAATGTCTCAACAAAGTTGACAAAAACGCACAACAAAATTGACCAAAACGTCACAAAAAATTTGACATAAACGCACAAAAAAATTTACAAAAACGTTACAAAAATGCGACAAATATCTCAACAAAGTTGTCAAAAACGCACAAAAAAATTGACAAAAACGTCACAAAAAAGTTGACAAAAACGTCACAAAATTGCGACTAAAATGTCTCAACAAAGTTGACAAAAACGCACAACAAAATTGACAAAAAAATTGACACAAACGCACAACAAAATTGACAAAAACGTCACAAAATTGCGACTAAAATGTCTCAACAAAGTTGACAAAAACGCACAACAAAATTGACCAAAACGTCACAACAAAATTGACAAAAAGTTACATAAAAGTTTACAAAAACGCACAACAAAATTGACCAAAACGTCACAAAAAATTTGACACAAACGCACAACAAAAACGTCACAAAAATGTGACTAAAATGTCTCAACAAAGTTGACAAAAATGCACAGCAAAATTGACCAAAACGTCACAAAAAATTTGACATAAACGCAGAACAAAATTGACAAAAACGTTACAACAAAATTGACAAAAAGTTACATAAAAGTTTACAAAAACGCACAACAAAATTGACCAAAACGTCACAAAAAATTTGACACAAACGCACAACAAAAACGTCACAAAAATGTGACTAAAATGTCTCAACAAAGTTGACAAAAATGCACAGCAAAATTGACCAAAACGTCACAAAAAATTTGACATAAACGCAGAACAAAATTGACAAACGTTACAAATAAGTTGACAAAAAAAGTCAAAAAATTGCGACTAAAATGTCTCAACAAAGTTGACAAAAACGCACAACAAAATTGACAAATACGTTACATATAAGTTGACAAAAACGTCACAAAAATGTGACTAAAATGTCTCAACGTTGACAAAAATGCACAACAAAATTGACAAAAACGTCACAAATAATTTGACACAAATCAGAACAAAATTGACAAAAACTTCACAAAATTGCGACTAAAATATCTCAACAAAGTTGTCAAAAACGCACAAATAAGTTAACAAAAAAGTCACAAAATTGCGACTAAAATGTCTCAAAGTTGACACAAACGCACAACAAAATTGACAAAAACGTTACAAAAAAAGTTTAAAAAAACGTCACAAAAAATTTGACACAAACGCACAACAAAATTGACAAAAACGCACAACAAGTTTAAAAAAACGTCACAAAAAAGCGACTAAAATGTCTCAACAAAGTTGACAAAAACGCACAACAAAATTGACCAAAACGTCACAAAAAATTTGACCCAAACGCACAACAAAATTGACAAAAAGTTACATAAAAGTTTACAAAAACGCACAACAAAATTGACCAAAACGTCACAAAACGTCACAAAAAATTTGACCCAAACGCACAACAAAATTGACAAAAAGTTACATAAAAGTTTACAAAAACGCACAACAAAATTGACCAAAACGTCACAAAAAATTTGACACAAACGCACAACAAAATTGACAAAAACGTCACAAAAATGTGACTAAAATGTCTCAACAAAATTGACAAAAATGCACAGCAAAATTGACCAAAACGTCACAAAAAATTTGACATAAACGCACAACAAAATTGACAAAAACGTTACAAATAAGTTGACAAAAAAAGTCAAAAAATTGCGACTAAAATGTCTCAACAAAGTTGACAAAAACGCACAACAAAATTGACAAAAAATTTGACACAAACGCACAACAAAATTGACAAAAACGTTACAAATAAGTTGACAAAAAAAGTCATAAAATGTCTCAACAAAGTTGACAAAAACGCACAACAAAATTGACCAAAACGTCAAAAAATTTGACACAAACGCACAACAAAATTGACAAAAAGTTACATAAAAGTTTACAAAAACGCACAACAAAATTGACCAAAACGTCACAAAAAATTTGACACAAACGCACAACAAAATTGACAAAAACGTTACAAATAAGTTGACAAAAAAAGTCAAAAAATTGCGACTAAAATGTCTCAACAAAGTTGACAAAAACGCACAACAAAATTGACAAATACGTTACATATAAGTTGACAAAAACGTCACAAAAATGTGACTAAAATGTCTCAAAGTTGACAAAAATGCACAACAAAATTGACAAAAACGTCACAAATAATTTGACACAAATCAGAACAAAATTGACAAAAACTTCCCAAAAATGCGACTAAAATATCTCAACATAGTTGTCAAAAACGCACAAAAAAGTTGACAAAAACGTTACAAAAAAAGTTTAAAAAAACGTCACAAAAAAGTTTACAAAAACGTCACAAAAATGCGACTAAAATGTCTCAACAAAGTTGACATAAAAGTTTACAAAACGCACAACGAAATTGACCAAAACGTCACAAAAAATTTGACACAAACGCACAACAAAATTGACAAAAACGTCACAAAAATGCGACTAAAATGTCTCAACAAAGTTGACAAAAACGCACAACAAAATTGACAAAAACGTCACACAAATGTGACTAAAATGTCTCAAAAAATTTGACACAAACGCACAACAAAATTGACAAAAACGTTACAAATAAGTTGACAAAAAAGTAAAAAAATTGCGACTAAAATGTCTCAACAAAGTTGACAAAAACGCACAACAAAATTGACAAAAACGTTACATATAAGTTGACAAAAACGTCACAAAAATGTGACTAAAATGTCTCAAAGTTGACAAAAATGCACAACAAAATTGACAAAAACGTCACAAATAATTTGACACAAATCAGAACAAAATTGACAAAAACTTCACAAAAATGCGACTAAAATGTCTCAACAAAGTTGAAAAAACGCACAACAAAATTGACCAAAACGTCACAAAAACTTTGACACAAACGCACAACAAAATTGACAAAAACGTTACAAATAAGTTGATAAAAAAGTCACAAAATTGCGACAAAAATGTCTCAACAAAATTGACAAAAAGTTACAAAAAAGTTTACAAAACGTCACAAAAAAGTTGACAAAAACGTCACAAAAATGCGACTAAAATGTCTCAACAACGTTGACATAAGTTTACAAAACGCACAACGAAATTGACCAAAACGTCACAAAAATTTGACACAAACGCACAACAAAATTGACAAAAATGTACAAGTTTAAAAAAACGTCACAAAAAAGTTTAAAAAAACGTCACAAAATTGCGACTAAAATGTCTCAACAAAGTTGACAAAAACGCACAACAAAATTGACAAAAAATTTGACACAAACGCACAACAAAATTGACAAAAACGTTACAAATAAGTTGACAAAAAAAGTCATAAAATGTCTCAACAAAGTTGACAAAAACGCACAACAAAATTGACCAAAACGTCACAAAAAATTTGACACAAACGCACAACAAAATTGACAAAAAGTTACATAAAAGTTTACAAAAACGCACAACAAAATTGACCAAAACGTCACAAAAAATTTGACACAAACGCACAACAAAATTGACAAAAACGTCACAAAAATGTGACTAAAATGTCTCAACAAAGTTGACAAAAATGCACAGCAAAATTGACCAAAACGTCACAAAAAATTTGACATAAACGCAGAACAAAATTGACAAAAACGTTACAAATAAGTTGACAAAAAAGTCAAAAAATTGCGACTAAAATGTCTCAACAAAGTTGACAAAAACGCACAACAAAATTGACAAATACGTTACATATAAGTTGACAAAAACGTCACAAAAATGTGACTAAAATGTCTCAACGTTGACAAAAATACACTACAAAATTGACAAAAACGTCACAAATAATTTGACACAAATCAGAACAAAATTGACAAAAACTTCACAAAATTGCGACTAAAATATCTCAACAAAGTTGACAAAAACGTCACAAAAAAGTTGACAAAAACGTCACAAAATTGCGACTAAAATGTCTCAACAAAGTTGACAAAACGCACAACAAAATTGACAAAAACTTTACAATAAGTTGACAAAAAAGTCACAACATGCGACTAAAATGTCCCAACAAAGTTGACAAAAAAGCACAAAAATGTCGACAAAAACGTCACAAAAAATTTGATATAAACACACAACAAAATTGACAAAAACGTTACAAATAAGTTGACAAAAACGCACAACAAAATTGCGACTAAAATGTCTCAACAAAGTTGACAAAAACGCACAACAAAATTGACAAAAAGTTACATAAAAGTTTACAAAAACGCACAACAAAATTGACAAAAACGTCACAAAAATGTGACTAAAATGTCTCAACAAAGTTGACAAAAATGCACAACAAAATTGACCAAAACGTGATAAAAAATTTGACACAAACGCACAACAAAATTGACAAAAACGTTACAAATAAGTTAACAAAAAAGTCACAAAATTGCAACTAAAATGTCTCAAAGTTGACACAAACGCACAACAAAATTGACAAAAAATTTGACACAAACGCACAACAAAATTGACAAAAAGTTACATAAAAGTTTACAAAAACGCACAACAAAATTGACCAAAACGTCACAAAAAATTTGACACAAACGCACAACAAAATTGACAAAAACGTCACAAAAATGTGACTAAAATGTCTCAACAAAGTTGACAAAAATGCACAGCAAAATTGACCAAAACGTCACAAAAAATTTGACATAAACGCAGAACAAAATTGACAAAAACGTTACAAATAAGTTGACAAAAAAAGTCAAAAAATTGCGACTAAAATGTCTCAACAAAGTTGACAAAAACGCACAACAAAATTGACAAATACGTTACATATAAGTTGACAAAAACGTCACAAAAATGTGACTAAAATGTCTCAACGTTGACAAAAATGCACAACAAAATTGACAAAAACGTCACAAATAATTTGACACAAATCAGAACAAAATTGACAAAAACTTCACAAAATTGCGACTAAAATATCTCAACAAAGTTGTCAAAAACGCACAAAAAAGTTGACAAAAACGTTACAAAAAAGTTGACAAAAAAGTCACAAAATGCGACTAAAATGTCCCAACAAAGTTGACAAAAAAGCACAAAAATGTCGACAAAAACGTCACAAAAAATTTGATATAAATACACAACAAAATTGACAAAAACGTTACAAATAAGTTGACAAAAACGCACAACAAAATTGCGACTAAAATGTCTCAACAAAGTTGACAAAAACGCACAACAAAATTGACAAAAAGTTACATAAAAGTTTACAAAAACGCACAACAAAATTGACAAAAACGTCACAAAAATGTGACTAAAATGTCTCAACAAAGTTGACAAAAATGCACAACAAAATTGACAAAAACGTTACAAAAAAAGTTTAAAAAAACGTCACAAAAATGTTTACAAAAACGTCAAATTGCGACTAAAAGGTCTCAACAAAGTTGACAAAAACGCACAACAAAATTGACAAAAAATTTGACACAAACGCACAACAAAATTGACAAAAAGTTACATAAAAGTTTACAAAAACGCACAACAAAATTGACCAAAATGTCACAAAAAATTTGACACAAACGCACAACACAATTGACAAAAACGTCACAAAATTGCGACTAAAATGTCTCAACAAAGTTGACAAAACGCACAACAAAATTGACAAAAACTTTACAATAAGTTGACAAAAAAGCACAAAAATGTCGACAAAAACGTCACAAAAAATTTGATATAAACACAACAAAATTGACAAAAACGTTACAAATAAGTTGACAAATACGCACAACAAAATTGCGACTAAAATGTCTCAACAAAGTTGACAAAAACGCACAACAAAATTGACAAAAAGTTACATAAAAGTTTACAAAAACGCACAACAAAATTGACAAAAACGTCACAACAAAGTTGACAAAAATGCACAACAAAATTGACCAAAACGTGATAAAAAATTTGACACAAACGCACAACAAAATTGACAAAAACGTTACAAATAAGTTAACAAAAAAGTCACAAAATTGCGACTAAAATGTCTCAAAGTTGACACAAACGCACAACAAAATTGACAAAAACGTTACAAAAAAAGTTTAAAAAAACGTCACAAAAAATTTGACACAAACGCACAACAAAATTGACAAAAACTTACAAGTTTAAAAAAACGTCACAAAAAAGTTTAAAAAAACGTCACAAAATTGCGACTAAAATGTCTCAACAAAGTTGACAAAAACGCACAACAAAATTGACCAAAACGTCACAAAAAATTTGACCCAAACGCACAACAAAATTGACAAAAAGTTACATAAAAGTTTACAAAAACGCACAACAAAATTGACCAAAACGTCACAAAAAATTTGACCCAAACGCACAACAAAATTGACAAAAAGTTACATAAAAGTTTACAAAAACGCACAACAAAATTGACCAAAACGTCACAAAAAATTTGACACAAACGCACAACAAAATTGACAAAAACGTCACAAAAATGTGACTAAAATGTCTCAACAAAATTGACAAAAATGCACAGCAAAATTGACCAAAACGTCACAAAAAATTTGACATAAACGCACAACAGAATTGACAAAAACGTTACAAATAAGTTGACAAAAAAAGTCAAAAAATTGCGACTAAAATGTCTCAACAAAGTTGACAAAAACGTTACAAAAAAAGTTTAAAAAAAACGTCACAAAAAAGTTTACAAAAACGTCACAAAATTGCGACTAAAATGTCTCAACAAAGTTGACAAAAACGCACAACAAATTTGACAAAAAATTTGACACAAACGCACAACAAAATTGACAAAAACGTTACAAATAAGTTGACAAAAAAAGTCATAAAATGTCTCAACAAAGTTGACAAAAACGCACAACAAAATTGACCAAAACGTCACAAAAAATTTGACACAAACGCACAACAAAATTGACAAAAAGTTACATAAAAGTTTACAAAAACGCACAACAAAATTGACCAAAACGTCACAAAAAATTTGACACAAACGCACAACAAAATTGACAAAAACGTCACAAAAATGTGACTAAAATGTCTCAACAAAGTTGACAAAAATACACAGCAAAATTGACCAAAACGTCACAAAAAATTTGACATAAACGCACAAAAAAATTGACAAAAACGTTACAAAAATGCGACAAATATCTCAACAAAGTTGTCAAAAACGCACAAAAAAATTGACAAAAACGTCACAAAAAAGTTGACAAAAACGTCACAAAATTGCGACTAAAATGTCTCAACAAAGTTGACAAAACGCACAACAAAATTGACCAAAACGTGATAAAAAATTTGACACAAACGCACAACAAAATTGACAAAAAATTTGACACAAACGCACAACAAAATTGACAAAAACGTCACAAAATTGCGACTAAAATGTCTCAACAAAGTTGACAAAAACGCACAACAAAATTGACCAAAACGTCACAAACGCACAACAAAATTGACAAAAAGTTACATAAAAGTTTACAAAAACGCACAACAAAATTGACCAAAACGTCACAAAAAATTTGACACAAACGCACAACAAAATTGACAAAAACGTCACAAAAATGTGACTAAAATGTCTCAACAAAGTTGACAAAAATGCACAGCAAAATTGACCAAAACGTCACAAAAAATTTGACATAAACGCAGAACAAAATTGACAAAAACGTTACAAATAAGTTGACAAAAAAAGTCAAAAAATTGCGACTAAAATGTCTCAACAAAGTTGACAAAAACGCACCACAAAATTGACAAATACGTTACATATAAGTTGACAAAAACGTCACAAAAATGTGACTAAAATGCCTCAACGTTGACAAAAATGCACAACAAAATTGACAAAAACGTCACAAATAATTTGACACAAATCAGAACAAAATTGACAAAAACTTCACAAAATTGCGACTAAAATATCTCAACAAAGTTGTCAAAAACGCACAAAAAAGTTGACAAAAACGTTACAAAAAAGTTGACAAAAAAGTCACAAAATGCGACTAAAATGTCCCAACAAAGTTGACAAAAAAGCACAAAAATGTCGACAAAAACGTCACAAAAAATTTGATATGAATACACAACAAAATTGACAAAAACGTTACAAATAAGTTGACATAAACGCACAACAAAATTGACAAAAACGTTACAAATAAGTTGACAAAAAAGTCAAAAAATTGCGACTAAAATGTCTCAACAAAGTTGACAAAAACGTTACAAAAAAAGTTTAAAAAAAACGTCACAAAAAAGTTTACAAAAACGTCACAAAATTGCGACTAAAATGTCTCAACAAAGTTGACAAAAACGCACAACAAAATTGACAAAAAATTTGACACAAACGCACAACAAAATTGACAAAAACGTGATAAAAAATTTGACACAAATCAGAACAAAATTGACAAAAACTTCACAAAATTGCGACTAAAATATCTCAACAAAGTTGTCAAAAACGCACAAAAAAGTTGACAAAAACGTTACAAAAAAGTTGACAAAAAAGTCACAAAATGCGACTAAAATGTCCCAACAAAGTTGACAAAAAAGCACAAAAATGTCGACAAAAACGTCACAAAAAATTTGATATGAATACACAACAAAATTGACAAAAACGTTACAAATAAGTTGACAAAAACGCACAACAAAATTGCGACTAAAATGTCTCAACAAAGTTGACAAAAACGCACAACAAAATTGACAAAAAGTTACATAAAAGTTTACAAAAACGCACAACAAAATTGACAAAAACGTCACAAAAATGTGACTAAAATGTCTCAACAAAGTTGACAAAAATGCACAACAAAATTGACCAAAACGTGATAAAAAATTTGACACAAACGCACAACAAAATTGACAAAAACGTTACAAATAAGTTAACAAAAAAGTCACAAAATTGCGACTAAAATGTCTCAAAGTTGACACAAACGCACAACAAAATTGACAAAAACGTTACAAAAAAAGTTTAAAAAAACGTCACAAAAAAGTTTACAAAAACGTCAAATTGCGACTAAAAGGTCTCAACAAAGTTGACAAAAACGCACAACAAAATTGACAAAAAATTTGACACAAACGCACAACAAAATTGACAAAAAGTTACATAAAAGTTTACAAAAATGCACAACAAAATTGACCAAAACGTGATAAAAAATTTGACACAAACGCACAACAAAATTGACAAAAACGTTACAAAAAAAGTTTAAAAAAACGTCACAAAAAAGTTTACAAAAACGTCACAAAAATGTCTCAACAAAGTTGACAAAAAGTTACATAAAAGTTTACAAAAACGCACAACAAAATTGACAAAAACGTCACAAAAATGTCTCAACAAAATTGACAAAAAGTTACATAAAAGTTTACAAAAACGCACAACAAAATTGACAAAAACGTCACAAAAATGTGACTAAAATGTTTCAACAAAGTTGACAAAAATGCACAACAAAATTGACAAATACGTTACATATAAGTTGACAAAAACGTCACAAAAATGTGACTAAAATGTCTCAAAGTTGACAAAAATGCACAACAAAATTGACAAAAACGTCACAAATAATTTGACACAAATCAGAACAAAATTGACAAAAACTTCACAAAAATGCGACTAAAATATCTCAACAAAGTTGTCAAAAACGCACAAAAAAGTTGACAAAAACGCACAACAAAATTGACAAAAAGTTACATAAAAGTTTACAAAAACGCACAACAAAATTGACCAAAACGTCACAAAGAATTTGACACAAACGCACAACAAAATTGACAAAAACGTCACAAAAATGTGACTAAAATGTCTCAACAAAGTTGACAAAAACGCACAACAAAATTGACAAATACGTTACATATAAGTTGACAAAAACGTCACAAAAATGTGACTAAAATGTCTCAACGTTGACAAAAATGCACAACAAAATTGACAAAAACGTCACAAATAATTTGACACAAATCAGAACAAAATTGACAAAAACTTCACAAAATTGCGACTAAAATATCTCAACAAAGTTGACAAAAACGTCACAAAAAAGTTGACAAAAACGTCACAAAATTGCGACTAAAATGTCTCAACAAAGTTGACAAAACGCACAACAAAATTGACAAAAACTTTACAATAAGTTGACAAAAAAGTCACAACATGCGACTAAAATGTCCCAACAAAGTTGACAAAAAAGCACAAAAATGTCGACAAAAACGTCACAAAAAATTTGATATAAACACACAACAAAATTGACAAAAACGTTACAAATAAGTTGACAAAAACGCACAACAAAATTGCGACTAAAATGTCTCAACAAAATTGACAAAAACGTCACAAAAATGTGACTAAAATGTCTCAACAAAGTTGACAAAAATGCACAACAAAATTGACCAAAACGTGATAAAAAATTTGACACAAACGCACAACAAAATTGACAAAAACGTTACAAATAAGTTAACAAAAAAGTCACAAAATTGCAACTAAAATGTCTCAAAGTTGACACAAACGCACAACAAAATTGACAAAAAATTTCACACAAACGCACAACAAAATTGACAAAAAGTTACATAAAAGTTTACAAAAACGCACAACAAAATTGACCAAAACGTCACAAAAAATTTGACACAAACGCACAACAAAATTGACAAAAACGTCACAAAAATGTGACTAAAATGTCTCAACAAAGTTGACAAAAATGCACAACAAAATTGACAAAAACGTCACAAATAATTTGACACAAATCAGAACAAAATTGACAAAAACTTCACAAAATTGCGACTAAAATATCTCAACAAAGTTGTCAAAAACGCACAAAAAAGTTGACAAAAACGTTACAAAAAAGTTGACAAAAACGTCACAAAATTGCGACTAAAATGTCCCAACAAAGTTGACAAAAAAGCACAAAAATGTCGACAAAAACGTCACAAAAAATTTGATATAAATACACAACAAAATTGACAAAAACGTTACAAATAAGTTGACAAAAACGCACAACAAAATTGCGACTAAAATGTCACAAAAATGTGACTAAAATGTCTCAACAAAGTTGACAAAAATGCACAACAAAATTGACCAAAACGTGATAAAAAATTTGACACAAACGCACAACAAAATTGACAAAAACGTTACAAATAAGTTAACAAAAAAGTCACAAAATTGCGACTAAAATGTCTCAACAAAATTGACAAAAACGTTACAAAAAAAGTTTAAAAAAACGTCACAAAAATGTTTACAAAAACGTCAAATTGCGACTAAAAGGTCTCAACAAAGTTGACAAAAACGCACAACAAAATTGACAAAAAATTTGACACAAACGCACAACAAAATTGACAAAAAGTTACATAAAAGTTTACAAAAACGCACAACAAAATTGACCAAAATGTCACAAAAAATTTGACACAAACGCACAACAAAATTGACAAAAACGTCACAAAATTGCGACTAAAATGTCTCAACAAAGTTGACAAAACGCACAACAAAATTGACAAAAAGTTACATAAAAGTTGACAAAAATGCACAACAAAATTGACCAAAACGTGATAAAAAATTTGACACAAACGCACAACAAAATTGACAAAAACGTTACAAATAAGTTAACAAAAAAGTCACAAAATTGCGACTAAAATGTCTCAAAGTTGACACAAACGCACAACAAAATTGACAAAAACGTTACAAAAAAAGTTTAAAAAAACGTCACAAAAAATTTGACACAAACGCACAACAAAATTGACAAAAACTTACAAGTTTAAAAAAACGTCACAAAAAAGTTTAAAAAAACGTCACAAAATTGCGACTAAAATGTCTCAACAAAGTTGACAAAAACGCACAACAAAATTGACCAAAACGTCACAAAAAATTTGACCCAAACGCACAACAAAATTGACAAAAAGTTACATAAAAGTTTACAAAAACGCACAACAAAATTGACCAAAACGTCACAACAAAATTGACAACAACGTCACAACAAAGTTGACAAAAAAAGTCATAAAATGTCTCAACAAAGTTGACAAAAACGCACAACAAAATTGACCAAAACGTCACAAAAAATTTGACATAAACGCACAAAAAAATTGACAAAAACGTTACAAAAATGCGACAAATATCTCAACAAAGTTGTCAAAAACGCACAAAAAAATTGACAAAAACGTCACAAAAAAGTTGACAAAAACGTCACAAAATTGCGACTAAAATGTCTCAAGAAAGTTGACAAAACGCACAACAAAATTGACCAAAACGTGATAAAAAATTTGACACAAACGTCACAAAATTGCGACTAAAATATCTCAACAAAATTGACAAAAACGTCACAAAAAAGTTGACAAAAACGTCACAAAATTGCGACTAAAATGTCTCAACAAAGTTGACAAAACGCACAACAAAATTGACAAAAACGTTACAAAAAAAGTTTAAAAAAACGTCACAAAAATGTTTACAAAAACGTCAAATTGCGACTAAAAGGTCTCAACAAAGTTGACAAAAACGCACAACAAAATTGACAAAAAATTTGACACAAACGCACAACAAAATTGACAAAAAGTTACATAAAAGTTTACAAAAACGCACAACAAAATTGACCAAAACGTCACAAAAAATTTGACACAAACGCACAACAAAATTGACAAAAACTTTACAATAAGTTGACAAAAAGCACAAAAATGTCGACAAAAACGTCACAAAAAATTTGATATAAACACAACAAAATTGACAAAAACGTTACAAATAAGTTGACAAATACGCACAACAAAATTGCGACTAAAATGTCTCAACAAAGTTGACAAAAACGCACAACAAAATTGACAAAAATTTACATAAAAGTTTACAAAAACGCACAACAAAATTGACAAAAACGTCACAACAAAGTTTACAAAAATGCACAACAAAATTGACCAAAACGTGATAAAAAATTTGACACAAACGCACAACAAAATTGACAAAAACGTTACAAATAAGTTAACCAAAAAGTCACAAAATTGCGACTAAAATGTCTCAACAAAGTTGACAAAAACGTTACAAAAAAAGTTTAAAAAAAACGTCACAAAAAGTTTACAAAAACGTCACAAAATTGCGACTAAAATGTCTCAACAAAGTTGACAAAAACGCAGAACAAAATTAACAAAAAATTTGACACAAACGCACAACAAAATTGACAAAAACATTACAAATAAGTTGACAAAAAAGTCATAAAATGTCTCAACAAAGTTGACAAAAACGCACAACAAAATTGACCAAAACGTCACAAAAAATTTGACACAAACGCACAACAAAATCGACAAAAAGTTACATAAAAGTTTACAAAAACGCACAACAAAATTGACCAAAACGTCACAAAAAATTTGACACAAACGCACAACAAAATTGACAAAAACGTCACAAAAATGTGACTAAAATGTCTCAACAAAGTTGACAAAAATGCACAGCAAAATTGACCAAAACGTCACAAAAAATTTGACATAAACGCACAAAAAAATTGACAAAAACGTTACAAAAATGCGACAAATATCTCAACAAAGTTGTCAAAAACGCACAAAAAAATTGACAAAAACGTCACAAAAAAGTTGACAAAAACGTCACAAAATTGCGACTAAAATGTCTCAACAAAGTTGACAAAACGCACAACAAAATTGACCAAAACGTGATAAAAAATTTGACACAAACGCACAACAAAATTGACAAAAACGTTACAAAAAAAGTTTAAAAAAACGTCACAAAAAAGTTTACAAAAACGTCACAAAATTGCGACTAAAATGTCTCAACAAAGTTGACAAAAACGCACAACAAAATTGACAAAAACGTCACAAAATTGCGACTAAAATGTCTCAACAAAGTTGACAAAAACGCACAACAAAATTGACCAAAACGTCACAAACGCACAACAAAATTGACAAAAAGTTACATAAAAGTTTACAAAAACGCACAACAAAATTGACCAAAACGTCACAACAAAATTGACAAAAACGTCACAACAAAGTTGACAAAAATGCACAACAAAATTGACCAAAACGTGATAAAAAATTTGACACAAACGCACAACAAAATTGACAAAAACGTTACAAATAAGTTAACCAAAAAGTCACAAAATTGCGACTAAAATGTCTCAACAAAGTTGACAAAAACGTTACAAAAAAAGTTTAAAAAAAACGTCACAAAAAGTTTACAAAAACGTCACAAAATTGCGACTAAAGTGTCTCAACAAAGTTGACAAAACGCACAACAAAATTGACAAAAACATTACAAATAAGTTGACAAAAAAAGTCATAAAATGTCTCAACAAAGTTGACAAAAACGCACAACAAAATTGACCAAAACGTCACAAAAAATTTGACATAAACGCACAAAAAAATTGACAAAAACGTTACAAAAATGCGACAAATATCTCAACAAAGTTGTCAAAAACGCACAAAAAAATTGACAAAAACGTCACAAAAAAGTTGACAAAAACGTCACAAAATTGCGACTAAAATGTCTCAACAAAGTTGACAAAACGCACAACAAAATTGACCAAAACGTGATAAAAAATTTGACACAAACGTCACAAAATTGCTACTAAAATATCTCAACAAAATTGACAAAAACGTCACAAAAAAGTTGACAAAAACGTCACAAAATTGCGACTAAAATGTCTCAACAAAGTTGACAAAACGCACAACAAAATTGACAAAAACGTTACAAAAAAAGTTTAAAAAAACGTCACAAAAAAGTTGACAAAAACGTCACAAAATTGCGACTAAAATGTCTCAACAAAGTTGACAAAAACGCACAACAAAATTGACAAAAAATTTGACACAAACGCACAACAAAATTGACAAAAAGTTACATAAAAGTTTACAAAAACGCACAACAAAATTGACCAAAACGTCACAAAAAATTTGACACAAACGCACAACAAAATTGACAAAAACGTCACAAAATTGCGACTAAAATGTCTCAACAAAGTTGACAAAACGCACAACAAAATTGACAAAAACTTTACAATAAGTTGACAAAAAGCACAAAAATGTCGACAAAAACGTCACAAAAAATTTGATATAAACACAACAAAATTGACAAAAACGTTACAAATAAGTTGACAAATACGCACAACAAAATTGCGACTAAAATGTCTCAACAAAGTTGACAAAAACGCACAACAAAATTGACCAAAACGTCACAAAAAATTTGACACAAACGCACAACAAAATTGACAAAAAGTTACATAAAAGTTTACAAAAACGCACAACAAAATTGACCAAAACGTCACAAAAAATTTGACACAAACGTACAACAAAATTGACAAAAACGTCACAAAAATGTGACTAAAATGTCTCAACAAAGTTGACAAAAATGCACAGCAAAATTGACCAAAACGTCACAAAAAATTTGACATAAACGCACAAAAAAATTGACAAAAACGTTACAAAAATGCGACAAATATCTCAACAAAGTTGTCAAAAACGCACAAAAAAATTGACAAAAACGTCACAAAAAAGTTGACAAAAACGTCACAAAATTGCGACTAAAATGTCTCAACAAAGTTGACAAAACGCACAACAAAATTGACCAAAACGTGATAAAAAATTTGACACAAACGCACAACAAAATTGACAAAAACGTTACAAAAAAAGTTTAAAAAAACGTCACAAAAAAGTTTACAAAAACGTCACAAAATTGCGACTAAAATGTCTCAACAAAGTTGACAAAAACGCACAACAAAATTGACCAAAACGTCACAAACGCACAACAAAATTGACAAAAAGTTACATAAAAGTTTACAAAAACGCACAACAAAATTGACCAAAACGTCACAAAAAATGTGACTAAAATGTCTCAACAAAGTTGACAAAAATGCACAGCAAAATTGACCAAAACGTCACAAAAAATTTGACATAAACGCAGAACAAAATTGACAAAAACGTTACAAATAAGTTGACAAAAAAAGTCAAAAAATTGCGACTAAAATGTCTCAACAAAGTTGACAAAAACGCACAACAAAATTGACAAATACGTTACATATAAGTTGACAAAAACGTCACAAAAATGTGACTAAAATGTCTCAACGTTGACAAAAATGCACAACAAAATTGACAAAAACGTCACAAATAATTTGACACAAATCAGAACAAAATTGACAAAAACTTCACAAAATTGCGACTAAAATATCTCAACAAAGTTGTCAAAAACGCACAAATAAGTTAACAAAAAAGTCACAAAATTGCGACTAAAATGTCTCAAAGTTGACACAAACGCACAACAAAATTGACAAAAACGTTACAAAAAAGTTTACAAAAACGTCACAAAAATGCGACTAAAATGTCTCAACAAAGTTGACATAAAAGTTTACAAAACGCACAACGAAATTGACCAAAACGTCACAAAAAATTTGACACAAACGCACAACAAAATTGACAAAAACGTTACAAATAAGTTAACCAAAAAGTCACAAAATTGCGACTAAAATGTCTCAAAGTTGACACAAACGCACAACAAAATTGACAAAAACGTTACAAAAAAAGTTTAAAAAAACGTCACAAAAAATTTGACACAAACGCACAACAAAATTGAAAAAAACTTACAAGTTTAAAAAAACGTCACAAAAAAGTTTAAAAAAACGTCACAAAATTGCGACTAAAATGTCTCAACAAAGTTGACAAAAACGCACAACAAAATTGACCAAAACGTCACAAAAAATTTGACCCAAACGCACAACAAAATTGACAAAAAGTTACATAAAAGTTTACAAAAACGCACAACAAAATTGACCAAAACGTCACAAAAAATTTGACCCAAACGCACAACAAAATTGACAAAAAGTTACATAAAAGTTTACAAAAACGCACAACAAAATTGACCAAAACGTCACAAAAAATTTGACACAAACGCACAACAAAATTGACAAAAACGTCACAAAAATGTGACTAAAATGTCTCAACAAAATTGACAAAAATGCACAGCAAAATTGACCAAAACGTCACAAAAAATTTGACATAAACGCACAACAAAATTGACAAAAACGTTACAAATAAGTTGACAAAAGTCAAAAAATTGCGACTAAAATGTCTCAACAAAGTTGACAAAAACGTTACAAAAAAAGTTTAAAAAAAACGTCACAAAAAAGTTTACAAAAACGTCACAAAATTGCGACTAAAATGTCTCAACAAAGTTGACAAAAACGCACAACAAAATTGACAAAAAATTTGACACAAACGCACAACAAAATTGACAAAAACGTTACAAATAAGTTGACAAAAAAAGTCATAAAATGTCTCAACAAAGTTGACAAAAACGCACAACAAAATTGACCAAAACGTCACAAAAAATTTGACACAAACGCACAACAAAATTGACAAAAAGTTACATAAAAGTTTACAAAAACGCACAACAAAATTGACCAAAACGTCACAAAAAATTTGACACAAACGCACAACAAAATTGACAAAAACGTCACAAAAATGTGACTAAAATGTCTCAACAAAGTTGACAAAAATGCACAGCAAAATTGACCAAAACGTCACAAAAAATTTGACAAAAACGTCACAAAAATGCGACAAATATCTCAACAAAGTTGTCAAAAACGCACAAAAAAATTGACAAAAACGTCACAAAAAAGTTGACAAAAACGTCACAAAATTGCGACTAAAATGTCTCAACAAAGTTGACAAAACGCACAACAAAATTGACCAAAACGTGATAAAAAATTTGACACAAACGCACAACAAAATTGACAAAAAATTTGACACAAACGCACAACAAAATTGACAAAAACGTCACAAAATTGCGACTAAAATGTCTCAACAAAGTTGACAAAAACGCACAACAAAATTGACCAAAACGTCACAAACGCACAACAAAATTGACAAAAAGTTACATAAAAGTTTACAAAAACGCACAACAAAATTGACCAAAACGTCACAAAAAATTTGACACAAACGCACAACAAAATTGACAAAAACGTCACAAAAATGTGACTAAAATGTCTCAACAAAGTTGACAAAAATGCACAGCAAAATTGACCAAAACGTCACAAAAAATTTGACATAAACGCAGAACAAAATTGACAAAAACGTTACAAATAAGTTGACAAAAAAAGTCAAAAAATTGCGACTAAAATGTCTCAACAAAGTTGACAAAAACGCACAACAAAATTGACAAATACTTTACATATAAGTTGACAAAAACGTCACAAAAATGTGACTAAAATGTCTCAACGTTGACAAAAATGCACAACAAAATTGACAAAAACGTCACAAATAATTTGACACAAATCAGAACAAAATTGACAAAAACTTCACAAAATTGCGACTAAAATATCTCAACAAAGTTGTCAAAAACGCACAAAAAAGTTGACAAAAACGTTACAAAAAAGTTGACAAAAAAGTCACAAAATGCGACTAAAATGTCCCAACAAAGTTGACAAAAAAGCACAAAAATGTCGACAAAAACGTCACAAAAAAAGTTTAAAAAAACGTCACAAAAAAGTTTACAAAAACGTCAAATTGCGACTAAAAGGTCTCAACAAAGTTGACAAAAACGCACAACAAAATTGACAAAAAATTTGACACAAACGCACAACAAAATTGACAAAAAGTTACATAAAAGTTTACAAAAATGCACAACAAAATTGACCAAAACGTCACAAAAAATTTGACACAAACACACAACAAAATTGACAAAAACGTCACAAAATTGCGACTAAAATGTCTCAACAAAGTTGACAAAAACGTTACAAAAAAAGTTTAAAAAAAACGTCACAAAAAAGTTTACAAAAACGTCACAAAATTGCGACTAAAATGTCTCAACAAAGTTGACAAAAACGCACAACAAAATTGACAAAAACGTCACAAAATTGCGACTAAAATGTCTCAACAAAGTTGACAAAAACGCACAACAAAATTGACCAAAACGTCACAAACGCACAACAAAATTGACAAAAAGTTACATAAAAGTTTACAAAAAAGCACAAAAATGTCGACAAAAACGTCACAAAAAATTTGATATAAACACAACAAAATTGACAAAAACGTTACAAATAAGTTAACAAAAAAGTCACAAAATTGCGACTAAAATGTCTCAAAGTTGACACAAACGCACAACAAAATTGACAAAAACGTTACAAAAAAAGTTTAAAAAAACGTCACAAAAAATTTGACACAAACGCACAACAAAATTGACAAAAACTTACAACAAGTTTAAAAAAACGTCACAAAATTGCGACTAAAATGTCTCAACAAAGTTGACAAAAACGCACAACAAAATTGACAAAAAATTTGACCCAAACGCACAACAAAATTGACAAAAAGTTACATAAAAGTTTACAAAAACGCACAACAAAATTGACCAAAACGTCACAAAAAATTTGACACAAACGCACAACAAAATTGACAAAAACGTCACAAAAATGTGACTAAAATGTCTCAACAAAATTGACAAAAATGCACAGCAAAATTGACCAAAACGTCACAAAAAATTTGACATAAACGCACAACAAAATTGACAAAAACGTTACAAATAAGTTGACAAATAAGTCAAAAAATTGCGACTAAAATGTCTCAACAAAGTTGACAAAAACGTTACAAAAAAAGTTTAAAAAAACGTCACAAAAAAGTTTACAAAAACGTCACAAAATTGCGACTAAAATGTCTCAACAAAGTTGACAAAAACGCACAACAAAATTGACAAAAACGTTACAAATAAGTTGACGAATAAGTCAAAAAATTGCGACTAAAATGTCTCAACAAAGTTGACAAAAACGTTCAACAAAATTGACCAAAACGTGATAAAAAATTTGACACAAACGCACAACAAAATTGACAAAAACGTTACAAAAAAAGTTTAAAAAAACGTCACAAAAAAGTTTACAAAAACGTCACAAAATTGCGACTAAAATGTCTCAACAAAGTTGACAAAAACGCACAACAAAATTGACAAAAACGTTACAAATAAGTTGACAAAAAAAGTCATAAAATGTCTCAACAAAATTGACCAAAACGTCACAAAAATGTGACTAAAATGTCTCAACAAAGTTGAAAAAAATGCACAGCGAAATTGACCAAAACGTCACAAAAAAATTGACAAAAACGTTACAAATAAGTTGACAAAAAAAGTCAAAAAATTGCGACTAAAATGTCTCAACAAAGTTGACAAAAACGCACAACAAAATTGACAAATACATTACATATAAGTTGACAAAAACGTCACAAAAATGTGACTAAAATGTCTCAAAGTTGACAAAAATGCACAACAAAATTGACAAAAACGTCACAAATAATTTGACACAAATCAGAACAAAATTGACAAAAACTTCACAAAAATGCGACTAAAATATCTCAACAAAGTTGTCAAAAACGCACAAAAAAGTTGACAAAAACGTCACAAAAACGTCACAAAAAATTTGATATAAACACACAACAAAATTGACAAACGTTACAAATAAGTTGACAAAAACGCACAACAAAATTGCGACTAAAATGTCTCAACAAAGTTGACAAAAACGCACAACAAAATTGACAAAAAGTTACATAAAAGTTTACAAAAACGCACAACAAAATTGACAAAAACGTTACGAATAAGTTAACAAAAAAGTCACAAAATTGCGACTAAAATGTCTCAAAGTTGACACAAACGCACAACAAAATTGACAAAAACGTTACAAAAAAAGTTAAAAAAAAACGTCACAAAAAAGTTTACAAAAACGTCACAAAAATGCAACTAAAATGTCTCAACAAAATTGACATAAAAGTTTACAAAACGCACAACGAAATTGACCAAAACGTCACAAAAAATTTGACACAAACGCACAACAAAATTGACAAAAACGTTACATATAAGTTGACAAAAACGTCACAAAAATGTCTCAACAAAGTTGACAAAAAGTTACATAAAAGTTTACAAAAACGCACAACAAAATTGACAAAAACGTCACAAAAATGTCTCAACATAATTGACAAAAAGTTACATAAAAGTTTACAAAAACGCACAACAAAATTGACCAAAACTTCACAAAAATGCGACTAAAATATCTCAACAAAGTTGTCAAAAACGCACAAAAAGTTGACAAAAACGTCACAAAAAAGCGACTAAAATGTCTCAACAAAGTTGACAAAAATGCACAACAAAATTGACCAAAACGTGATAAAAAATTTGACACAAACGCACAACAAAATTGACAAAAACGTTACAAATAAGTTAACAAAAAAGTCACAAAATTGCGACTAAAATGTCTCAACAAAGTTGACAAAAATGCACAACAAAATTGACCAAAACGTGATAAAAAATTTGACACAAACGCACAACAAAATTGACAAAAACGCACAAAAAAGTTTACAAAAACGTCACAAAAAAGCGACTAAAATGTCTCAACAAAGTTGACAAAAACGCACAACAAAATTGACAAAAACGTTACAAATAAGTTGATAAAAAAGTCACAAAATTGCGACTAAAATGTCTCAAAGTTGACAAAAACGCACAAAAAAGTTGACAAAAACGCACAACAAAATTGACAAAAACGTTACAAATAAGTTAACAAAAAAGTCACAAAATTGCGACTAAAATGTCTCAACAAAGTTGACAAAAATGCACAACAAAATTGACCAAAACGTGATAAAAAATTTGACACAAACGCACAACAAAATTGACAAAAACGCACAAAAAAGTTTACAAAAACGTCACAAAAAAGCGACTAAAATGTCTCAACAAAGTTGACAAAAACGCACAACAAAATTGACAAAAACGTTACAAATAAGTTGATAAAAAAGTCACAAAATTGCGACTAAAATGTCTCAACAAAGTTGACATCAAAGTTTACAAAACACACATCGAAATTGACCAAAACGTCACAAAATTGCGACTGAAATGTCTCAACAAAGTTGAGAAAAACGCACAACAAAATTGACAAAAACGTCACAAAAACTTTGACACAAACGCACAACAAAATTGACAAAAACGTTACAAATAAGTTGATAAAAAAGTCACAAAATTGCGACAAAAATGTCTCAACAAAATTGACAAAAAGTTAAAAAAAAGTTTACAAAACGTCACAAAAAAGTTGACAAAAACGTCACAAAAATGCGACTAAAATGTCTCAACAAAGTTGACATAAGTTTACAAAATGCACAACGAAATTGACCAAAACGTCACAAAAAATTTGACACAAACGCACAACAAAATTGACAAAAACGTTACAAATAAGTTGACAAAAAAAGTCAAAAAATTGCGACTAAAATGTCTCAACAAAGTTGACAAAAACGCACAACAAAATTGACAAATACGTTACATATAAGTTGACAAAAACGTCACAAAAATGTGACTAAAATGTCTCAAAGTTGACAAAAATGCACAAAAAAGTTGACAAAAACGTCACAAAATTGCGACTAAAATGTCTCAACAAAGTTGACAAAAACGCACAACAAAATTGACCAAAACGTCACAAAAACTTTGACACAAACGCACAACAAAATTGACAAAAACGTTACAAATAAGTTGATAAAAAAGTCACAAAATTGCGACAAAAATGTCTCAACAAAGTTGACAAACGCACAACAAAATTGACAAAAACGTTACAAATAAGTTGACAAAAACGTCACAAAAATGCGACTAAAATGTCTCAACAAAGTTGACAAAAACGCACAACAAAATTGACAAAAACGTGATAAAAAAATTGACACAAACGCACAACAAAATTGACAAAAAGTTACAACAAGTTTAAAAAAACGCACAACAAAATTGACAAAAACGTCAGAAATAATTTGACACAAATCAGAACAAAATTGACAAAAACGTCACAAAAATGCGACTAAAATATCTCAACAAAATTGTCAAAAACGCACAAAAAAGTTGTCAAAAACGTCACAAAAAAGTTGACAAAAACGTCACAAAATTTGACAAAAACGTGATAAAAAATTTGACACAAACGCACAACAAAATTGACAAAAAGTTACAAAATTGCGACTAAAATGTCTCAAAGTTGACAAAAACGCACAAATAAATTGACCAAAACGTCACAAAAAATTTGACAAACGCACAACAAAATTGACAAAAACGTTACAAATAAGTTGACAAAAAAAGTCACAAAATTGTGAATAAAATGTCTCAACAAAGTTGTCAAAAACGCACAAAAAAGCTGACAAAAACGTCACAAAAAATTTGACACAAACGCACAACAAAATTGACAAAGTTACAAAAAGTTTAAAAAAACGTCACAAAAAAGTTGACAAAAACGTCACAAAATTGCGACTAACCTGTCTCAAAGTTGACAAAAACGCACAACAAAATTGACCAAAACGTCACAAAAAATTTGACACAAACGCACAACAAAATTGACAAAAACGTTACAAATAAGTTGACAAAAAAAGTCAAAAAATTGCGACTAAAATGTCTCAACAAAGTTGACAAAAACGCACAACAAAATTGACAAATACGTTACATATAAGTTGACAAAAACGTCACAAAAATGTGACTAAAATGTCTCAAAGTTGACAAAAACGTCACAAATAATTAGACACAAATCAGAACAAAATTGACAAAAACGTCACAAAAATGCGACTAAAATATCTCAACAAAGTTGTCAAAACGCACAACAAAATTGACAAAAACTTTACAATAAGTTGACAAAAAAGTCACAAAAATGTCGACAAAAACGTCACAAAAAATTTGATATAAACACACAACAAAATTGACAAAATCGTTACAAATAAGTTGACAAAAAAAGTCACAAAATTGCGACTAAAATGTCTCAACAAAGTTGACAAACGCACAACTAAATTGACAAAAACGTTACAAAAAAAGTTTAAAAAAACGTCACAAAATTGCGACTAAAATGTCTCAACAAAGTTGACAAAAAAGCACAACAAAATTGACAAAAAATTTGACACAAACGCACAACAAAATTGACAAAAACGTTACAAATAAGTTGACACAAACGCACAACAAAATTGACAAAAACGTTACAAATAAGTTGACAAAAAAAGTCAAAAAATTGCGACTAAAATGTCTCAACAAAGTTGACAAAAACGCACAACAAAATTGACAAATACGTTACATATAAGTTGACAAAAACGTCACAAAAATGTGACTAAAATGTCTCAAAGTTGACAAAAATGCACAACAAAATTGACAAAAACGTCACAAATAATTTGACACAAATCAGAACAAAATTGACAAAAACTTCACAAAAATGCGACTAAAATATCTCAACAAAGTTGTCAAAAACGCACAAAAAAGTTGACAAAAACGTTACAAAAAAAGTTTAAAAAAACGTCACAAAAGTTTACAAAAACGTCACAAAAATGCGACTAAAATGTCTCAAGAAAGTTGACAAAAACGCACAACAAAATTGACAAAAACGTCACACAAATGTGACTAAAATGTCTCAAAAAATTTGACACAAACGCACAACAAAATTGACAAAAACGTTACAAATAAGTTGACAAAAAAGTCAAAAAATTGCGACTAAAATGTCTCAACAAAGTTGACAAAAACGCACAACAAAATTGACAAAAACTTTACATATAAGTTGACAATAACGTCACAAAAATGCGACTAAAATGTCTCAACAAAGTTGACATAAGTTTACAAAACGCACAACGAAATTGACCAAAACGTCACAAAAATTTGACACAAACGCACAACAAAATTGACAAAAACGTACAAGTTTAAAAAAACGTCACAAAATTGCGACTAAAATGTCTCAACAAAGTTGACAAAAACGCACAACAAAATTGACAAAAAATTTGACAAACGCACAACAAAATTGACAAAAACGTTACAAATAAGTTGACAAAAAAAGTCATAAAATGTCTCAACAAAGTTGACAAAAACGCACAACAAAATTGACCAAAACGTCACAAAAAATTTGACACAAACGCACAACAAAATTGACAAAAAGTTACAAAAGTTTACAAAAACGCACAACAAAATTGACCAAAACATCACAAAAAATTTGACACAAACGCACAACAAAATTGACAAAAACGTTACAAATAAGTTGACAAAAAAAGTCAAAAAATTGCGACTAAAATGTCTCAACAAAGTTGACAAAAACGCACAACAAAATTGACAAATACGTTACATATAAGTTGACAAAAACGTCACAAAAATGTGACAAAAATGCACAACAAAATTGACAAAAACGTCACAAATAATTTGACACAAATCAGAACAAAATTGACAAAAACTTCACAAAAATGCGACTAAAATATCTCAACAAAGTTGTCAAAAACGCACAAAAAAGTTGACAAAAACGTCACAAAAAAGTTGACAAAAACGTTACAAAATTGCGACTAAAATGTCTCAACAAAGTTGACAAAACGCACAACAAAATTGACAAAAACTTTACAATAAGTTGACAAAAAAGTCACAAAATTGCGACTAAAATGTCCCAACTAAGTTGACAAAAAAGCACAACAAAATTGACAAAAAATTTGACACAAACGTTACAAAAAAAGTTTAAAAAAACGTCACAAAAAAGTTTACAAAAACGTCACAAAAATGCGACTAAAATGTCTCAACAAAGTTGACATAAAAGTTTACAAAACGCACAACGAAATTGACCAAAACGTCACAAAAAATTTGACACAAACGCACAACAAAATTGACAAAAACGTCACAAAAAAGTTGACAAAAACGTTACAAAATTGCGACTAAAATGTCTCAACAAAGTTGACAAAACGCACAACAAAATTGACAAAAACTTTACAATAAGTTGACAAAAAAGTCACAAAATTGCGACTAAAATGTCCCAACTAAGTTGACAAAAAAGCACAACAAAATTGACAAAAAATTTGACACAAACGCACAACAAAATTGACAAAAACGTACAAGTTTAAAAAAACGTCACAAAAAAGTTTAAAAAAACGTCACAAAATTGCGACTAAAATGTCTCAACAAAGTTGACAAAAACGCACAACAAAATTGACAAAAAATTTGACACAAACGCACAACAAAATTGACAAAAACGTTACAAATAAGTTGACAAAAAAAGTCATAAAATGTCTCAACAAAGTTGACAAAAACGCACAACAAAATTGACCAAAACGTCACAAAAAATTTGACACAAACGCACAACAAAATTGACAAAAAGTTACAAAAGTTTACAAAAACGCACAACAAAATTGACCAAAACGTCACAAAAAATTTGACACAAACGCACAACAAAATTGACAAAAACGTTACAAATAAGTTGACAAAAACGTCACAAAAATGTGACTAAAATGTCTCAAAGTTGACAAAAATGCACAACAAAATTGACAAAAACGTCACAAATAATTTGACACAAATCAGAACAAAATTGACAAAAACTTCCCAAAAATGCGAATAAAATATCTCAACATAGTTGTCAAAAACGCACAAAAAAGTTGACAAAAACGTTACAAAAAAAGTTTAAAAAAACGTCACAAAAAAGTTTACAAAAACGTCACAAAAATGCGACTAAAATGTCTCAACAAAGTTGACATAAAAGTTTACAAAACGCACAACGAAATTGACCAAAACGTCACAAAAAATTTGACACAAACGCACAACAAAATTGACAAAAACGTCACAAAAATGCGACTAAAATGTCTCAACAAAGTTGACAAAAACGCACAACAAAATTGACAAAAACGTCACACAAATGTGACTAAAATGTCTCAAAAAATTTGACACAAACGCACAACAAAATTGACAAAAACGTTACAAATAAGTTGACAAAAAAGTAAAAAAATTGCGACTAAAATGTCTCAACAAAGTTGACAAAAACGCACAACAAAATTGACAAAAACGTTACATATAAGTTGACAAAAACGTCACAAAAAAGTTGACAAAAACGTTACAAAATTGCGACTAAAATGTCTCAACAAAGTTGACAAAACGCACAACAAAATTGACAAAAACTTTACAATAAGTTGACAAAAAAGTCACAAAATTGCGACTAAAATGTCCCAACTAAGTTGACAAAAAAGCACAACAAAATTGACAAAAAATTTGACACAAACGCACAACAAAATTGACAAAAACGTTACAAATAAGTTGACAAAAAAAGTCATAAAATGTCTCAACAAAGTTGACAAAAACGCACAACAAAATTGACAAAAAGTTACATAAAAGTTTACAAAAACGCACAACAAAATTGACCAAAACGTCACAAAAAATTTGACACAAACGCACAACAAAATTGACAAAAACGTCACAAAAATGTGACTAAAATGTCTCAACAAAGTTGACAAAAACGCACAACAAAATTGACAAATACGTTACATATAAGTTGACAAAAACGTCACAAAAATGTGACTAAAATGCACAACAAAATTGACAAAAACGTCACAAATAATTTGACACAAATCAGAACAAAATTGACAAAAACTTCCCAAAAATGCGACTAAAATATCTCAACATAGTTGTCAAAAACGCACAAAAAAGTTGACAAAAACGTTACAAAAAAAGTTTAAAAAAACGTCACAAAAATCCGACTAAAATGTCTCAACAAAGTTGACAAAAAGTTACATAAAAGTTTACAAAAACGCACAACAAAATTGACCAAAACGTCACAAAAAATTTGACACAAACGCACAACAAAATTGACAAAAACGTCACAAAAATGTGACTAAAATGTCTCAACAAAGTTGACAAAAAATGCACAGCAAAATTGACCAAAACGTCACAAAAAATTTGACAAACGCACAACAAAATTGACAAAAACGTTACGAATAAGTTGACAAAAAAAGTCAAAAAATTGCGACTAAAATGTCTCAACAAAGTTGACAAAAACGCACAACAAAATTGACAAATACGTTACATATAAGTTGACAAAAACGTCACAAAAATGTGACTAAAATGTCTCAAAGTTGACAAAAATGCACAACAAAATTGACAAAAACGTCACAAATAATTTGACACAAATCAGAACAAAATTGACAAAAACTTCACAAAAATGCGACTAAAATATCTCAACAAAGTTGTCAAAAACGCACAAAAAAGTTGACAAAAACGTTACAAAAAAAGTTTAAAAAAACGTCACAAAAAAGTTTACAAAAACGTCACAAAAATGCGACTAAAATGTCTCAACAAAGTTGACATAAAAGTTTACAAAACGCACAACGAAATTGACCAAAACGTCACAAAAAATTTGACACAAACGCACAACAAAATTGACAAAAACGTCACAAAAATGTGACTAAAATGTCTCAACAAAGTTGACAAAAACGTCACAAATAATTTGACACAAATCAGAACAAAATTGACAAAAACTTCCCAAAAATGCGAATAAAATATCTCAACATAGTTGTCAAAAACGCACAAAAAAGTTGACAAAAACGTTACAAAAAAAGTTTAAAAAAACGTCACAAAAAAGTTTACAAAAACGTCACAAAAATGCGACTAAAATGTCTCAACAAAGTTGACATAAAAGTTTACAAAACGCACAACGAAATTGACCAAAACGTCACAAAAAATTTGACACAAACGCACAACAAAATTGACAAAAACGTCACAAAAATGCGACTAAAATGTCTCAACAAAGTTGACAAAAACGCACAACAAAATTGACAAAAACGTCACACAAATGTGACTAAAATGTCTCAAAAAATTTGACACAAACGCACAACAAAATTGACAAAAACGTTACAAATAAGTTGACAAAAAAGTAAAAAAATTGCGACTAAAATGTCTCAACAAAGTTGACAAAAACGCACAACAAAATTGACAAAAACGTTACATATAAGTTGACAAAAACGTCACAAAAATGTGACTAAAATGTCTCAAAGTTGACAAAAATGCACAACAAAATTGACAAAAACGTCACAAATAATTTGACACAAATCAGAACAAAATTGACAAAAACTTCACAAAAATGCGACTAAAATGTCTCAACAAAGTTGAAAAAACGCACAACAAAATTGACCAAAACGTCACAAAAACTTTGACACAAACGCACAACAAAATTGACAAAAACGTTACAAATAAGTTGATAAAAAAGTCACAAAATTGCGACAAAAATGTCTCAACAAAATTGACAAAAAGTTACAAAAAAGTTTACAAAACGTCACAAAAAAGTTGACAAAAACGTCACAAAAATGCGACTAAAATGTCTCAACAACGTTGACATAAGTTTACAAAACGCACAACGAAATTGACCAAAACGTCACAAAAATTTGACACAAACGCACAACAAAATTGACAAAAATGTACAAGTTTAAAAAAACGTCACAAAAAAGTTTAAAAAAACGTCACAAAATTGCGACTAAAATGTCTCAACAAAGTTGACAAAAACGCACAACAAAATTGACAAAAAATTTGACACAAACGCACAACAAAATTGACAATAACGTTACAAATAAGTTGACAAAAAAAGTCACAAAATTGCGACTAAAATGTCTCAACAAAGTTGACAAAAACGCACAACAAAATTGACAAAAAGTTACATAAGTTTACAAAAACGCACAACAAAATTGACAAAAACGTTACATATAAGTTGACAAAAACGTCACAAAAATGTGACTAAAATGTCTCAAAGTTGACAAAAATGCACAACAAAATTGACAAAAACGTCACAAATAATTTGACACAAATCAGAACAAAATTGACAAAAACGTCACAAAAATGCGACTAAAATATCTCAACAAAGTTGTCAAAAACGTCACAAAAAAGTTGACAAAAACGTCACAAAATTGCGACTAAAATGTCTCAAAGTTGACAAAAACGCACAACAAAATTGACCAAAACGTCACAAAAAATTTGACATAAACGCAGAACAAAATTGACAAAAACGTTACAAATAAGTTGACAAAAAAGTCAAAAAATTGCGACTAAAATGTCCCAAAAAAAGTTGACAAAAACGCACAACAAAATTGACAAAAAGTTACATAAAAGTTTACAAAAACGCACAACAAAATTGACCAAAACGTCACAAAAAATTTGACACAAACGCACAACAAAATTGACAAAAACGTCACAAAAATGTGACTAAAATGTCTCAACGTTGACAAAAATGCACAACAAAATTGACAAAAACGTCACAAATAATTTGACACAAATCAGAACAAAATTGACAAAAACTTCACAAAATTGCGACTAAAATATCTCAACAAAGTTGACAAAAACGTCACAAAAAAGTTGACAAAAACGTCACAAAATTGCGACTAAAATGTCTCAACAAAGTTGACAAAACGCACAACAAAATTGACAAAAAATTTGACACAAACGCACAACAAAATTGACAAAAACTTTACAATAAGTTGACAAAAAAGTCACAACATGCGACTAAAATGTCCCAACAAAGTTGACAAAAAGCACAAAAATGTCGACAAAAACGTCACAAAAAATTTGATATAAACACACAACAAAATTGACAAAAACGTTACAAATAAGTTGACAAAAACGCACAACAAAATTGCGACTAAAATGTCTCAACAAAATTGACAAAAAGTTACATAAAAGTTTACAAAAACGCCACAAAAATGTGACTAAAATGTCTCAACAAAGTTGACAAAAATGCACAACAAAATTGACCAAAACGTTACAAATAAGTTAACAAAAAAGTCACAAAATTGCAACTAAAATGTCTCAAAGTTGACACAAACGCACAACAAAATTGACAAAAAATTTGACACAAACGCACAACAAAATTGACAAAAAGTTACATAAAAGTTTACAAAAACGCACAACAAAATTGACCAAAACGTCACAAAAAATTTGACACAAACGCACAACAAAATTGACAAAAACGTCACAAAAATGTGACTAAAATGTCTCAACAAAGTTGACAAAAATGCACAGCAAAATTGACCAAAACGTCACAAAAAATTGGACATAAACGCAGAACAAAATTGACAAAAACGTTACAAATAAGTTGACAAAAAAAGTCAAAAAATTGCGACTAAAATGTCTCAACGTTGACAAAAATGCACAACAAAATTGACAAAAACGTCACAAATAATTTGACACAAATCAGAACAAAATTGACAAAAACTTCACAAAATTGCGACTAAAATATCTCAACAAAGTTGTCAAAAACGCACAAAAAAGTTGACAAAAACGTTACAAAAAAGTTGACAAAAACGTCACAAAATTGCGACTAAAATGTCTCAACAAAGTTGACAAAACGCACAACAAAATTGACAAAAACGTTACAAAAAAGTTGACAAAAAACTCACAAAATGCGACTAAAATGTCCCAACAAAGTTGACAAAAAAGCACAAAAATGTCGACAAAAACGTCACAAAAAATTTGATATAAATACACAACAAAATTGACAAAAACGTTACAAATAAGTTGACAAAAACGCACAACAAAATTGACAAAAAATTTGACACAAACGCACAACAAAATTGACAAAAACGTTACAAATAAGTTGACAAAAAAAGTCACAAAATTGCGACTAAAATGTCTCAACAAAGTTGACAAAAATGCACAACAAAATTGACCAAAACGTCACAAAAAATTTGACACAAACGCACAACAAAATTGACAAAAACGTCACAAAAATGTGACTAAAATGTCTCAACGTTGACAAAAATGCACAACAAAATTGACAAAAACGTTACAAAAAAGTTGACAAAAAGTCACAAAATGCGACTAAAATGTCCCAACAAAGTTGACAAAAAAGCACAAAAATGTCGACAAAAACGTCACAAAAAATTTGATATAAATACACAACAAAATTGACAAAAACGTTACAAATAAGTTGACAAAAACGCACAACAAAATTGACAAAAAATTTGACACAAACGCACAACAAAATTGACAAAAACGTTACAAATAAGTTGACAAAAAAAGTCACAAAATTGCGACTAAAATGTCTCAACGTTGACAAAAATGCACAACAAAATTGACAAAAACGTCACAAATAATTTGACACAAATCAGAACAAAATTGACAAAAACTTCACAAAATTGCGACTAAAATATCTCAACAAAGTTGTCAAAAACGCACAAAAAAGTTGACAAAAACGTTACAAAAAAGTTGACAAAAACGTCACAAAATTGCGACTAAAATGTCTCAACAAAGTTGACAAAAATGCACAACAAAATTGACCAAAACGTGATAAAAAATTTGACACAAACGCACAACAAAATTGACAAAAACGTTACAAATAAGTTAACAAAAAAGTCACAAAATTGCGACTAAAATGTCTCAAAGTTGACACAAACGCACAACAAAATTGACAAAAACGTTACAAAAAAAGTTTAAAAAAACGTCACAAAAAATTTGACACAAACGCACAACAAAATTGACAAAAACTTACAAGTTTAAAAAAACGTCACAAAAAAGTTTAAAAAAACGTCACAAAATTGCGACTAAAATGTCTCAACAAAGTTGACAAAAACGCACAACAAAATTGACAAAAAATTTGACACAAACGCACAACAAAATTGACAAAAACGTTACAAATAAGTTGACAAAAAAAGTCATAAAATGTCTCAACAAAGTTGACAAAAACGCACAACAAAATTGACCAAAACGTCACAAAAAATTTGACCTAAACGCACAACAAAATTGACAAAAAGTTACATAAAAGTTTACAAAAACGCACAACAAAATTGACCAAAACGTCACAAAAAATTTGACACAAACGCACAACAAAATTGACAAAAACGTCACAAAAATGTGACTAAAATGTCTCAACAAAATTGACAAAAATGCACAGCAAAATTGACAAAAACGTTACAAATAAGTTGACAAAAAAAGTCAAAAAATTGCGACTAAAATGTCTCAACAAAGTTGACAAAAACGTTACAAAAAAAGTTTAAAAAAAACGTCACAAAAAGTTTACAAAAACGTCACAAAATTGCGACTAAAATGTCTCAACAAAGTTGACAAAAACGCACAACAAAATTGACCAAAACGTCACAAAAAATTTGACATAAACGCACAAAAAAATTTACAAAAACGTTACAAAAATGCGACAAATATCTCAACAAAGTTGTCAAAAACGCACAAAAAAATTGACAAAAACGTCACAAAAAAGTTGACAAAAACGTCACAAAATTGCGACTAAAATGTCTCAACAAAGTTGACAAAAACGCACAACAAAATTGACAAAAAAATTGACACAAACGCACAACAAAATTGACAAAAACGTCACAAAATTGCGACTAAAATGTCTCAACAAAGTTGACAAAAACGCACAACAAAATTGACCAAAACGTCACAACAAAATTGACAAAAAGTTACATAAAAGTTTACAAAAACGCACAACAAAATTGACCAAAACGTCACAAAAAATTTGACACAAACGCACAACAAAAACGTCACAAAAATGTGACTAAAATGTCTCAACAAAGTTGACAAAAATGCACAGCAAAATTGACCAAAACGTCACAAAAAATTTGACATAAACGCAGAACAAAATTGACAAACGTTACAAATAAGTTGACAAAAAAAGTCAAAAAATTGCGACTAAAATGTCTCAACAAAGTTGACAAAAACGCACAACAAAATTGACAAATACGTTACATATAAGTTGACAAAAACGTCACAAAAATGTGACTAAAATGTCTCAACGTTGACAAAAATGCACAACAAAATTGACAAAAACGTCACAAATAATTTGACACAAATCAGAACAAAATTGACAAAAACTTCACAAAATTGCGACTAAAATATCTCAACAAAGTTGTCAAAAACGCACAAATAAGTTAACAAAAAAGTCACAAAATTGCGACTAAAATGTCTCAAAGTTGACACAAACGCACAACAAAATTGACAAAAACGTTACAAAAAAAGTTTAAAAAAACGTCACAAAAATGTTTACAAAAACGTCAAATTGCGACTAAAAGGTCTCAACAAAGTTGACAAAAACGCACAACAAAATTGACAAAAAATTTGACACAAACGCACAACAAAATTGACAAAAAGTTACATAAAAGTTTACAAAAACGCACAACAAAATTGACCAAAACGTCACAAAAAATTTGACACAAACGCACAACAAAATTGACAAAAACGTCACAAAATTGCGACTAAAATGTCTCAACAAAGTTGACAAAACGCACAACAAAATTGACAAAAACTTTACAATAAGTTGACAAAAACGCACAACAAAATTGACAAAAAGTTACATAAAAGTTTACAAAAACGCACAACAAAATTGACCAAAACGTGATAAAAAATTTGACACAAACGCACAACAAAATTGACAAAAACGTTACAAATAAGTTAACAAAAAAGTCACAAAATTGCGACTAAAATGTCTCAAAGTTGACACAAACGCACAACAAAATTGACAAAAACGTTACAAAAAAAGTTTAAAAAAACGTCACAAAAAATTTGACACAAACGCACAACAAAATTGACAAAAACGCACAACAAGTTTAAAAAAACGTCACAAAAAAGCGACTAAAATGTCTCAACAAAGTTGACAAAAACGCACAACAAAATTGACCAAAACGTCACAAAAAATTTGACCCAAACGCACAACAAAATTGACAAAAAGTTACATAAAAGTTTACAAAAACGCACAACAAAATTGACCAAAACGTCACAAAACGTCACAAAAAATTTGACCCAAACGCACAACAAAATTGACAAAAAGTTACATAAAAGTTTACAAAAACGCACAACAAAATTGACCAAAACGTCACAAAAAATTTGACACAAACGCACAACAAAATTGACAAAAACGTCACAAAAATGTGACTAAAATGTCTCAACAAAATTGACAAAAATGCACAGCAAAATTGACCAAAACGTCACAAAAAATTTGACATAAACGCACAACAAAATTGACAAAAACGTTACAAATAAGTTGACAAAAAAAGTCAAAAAATTGCGACTAAAATGTCTCAACAAAGTTGACAAAAACGTTACAAAGAAAGTTTAAAAAAAACGTCACAAAAAAGTTTACAAAAACGTCACAAAATTGCGACTAAAATGTCTCAACAAAGTTGACAAAAACGCACAACAAAATTGACAAAAAATTTGACACAAACGCACAACAAAATTGACAAAAACGTTACAAATAAGTTGACAAAAAAAGTCATAAAATGTCTCAACAAAGTTGACAAAAACGCACAACAAAATTGACCAAAACGTCAAAAAATTTGACACAAACGCACAACAAAATTGACAAAAAGTTACATAAAAGTTTACAAAAACGCACAACAAAATTGACCAAAACGTCACAAAAAATTTGACACAAACGCACAACAAAATTGACAAAAACGTTACAAATAAGTTGACAAAAAAAGTCAAAAAATTGCGACTAAAATGTCTCAACAAAGTTGACAAAAACGCACAACAAAATTGACAAATACGTTACATATAAGTTGACAAAAACGTCACAAAAATGTGACTAAAATGTCTCAAAGTTGACAAAAATGCACAACAAAATTGACAAAAACGTCACAAATAATTTGACACAAATCAGAACAAAATTGACAAAAACTTCCCAAAAATGCGACTAAAATATCTCAACATAGTTGTCAAAAACGCACAAAAAAGTTGACAAAAACGTTACAAAAAAAGTTTAAAAAAACGTCACAAAAAAGTTTACAAAAACGTCACAAAAATGCGACTAAAATGTCTCAACAAAGTTGACATAAAAGTTTACAACACGCACAACGAAATTGACCAAAACGTCACAAAAAATTTGACACAAACGCACAACAAAATTGACAAAAACGTCACAAAAATGCGACTAAAATGTCTCAACAAAGTTGACAAAAACGCACAACAAAATTGACAAAAACGTCACACAAATGTGACTAAAATGTCTCAAAAAATTTGACACAAACGCACAACAAAATTGACAAAAACGTTACAAATAAGTTGACAAAAAAGTAAAAAAATTGCGACTAAAATGTCTCAACAAAGTTGACAAAAACGCACAACAAAATTGACAAAAACGTTACATATAAGTTGACAAAAACGTCACAAAAATGTGACTAAAATGTCTCAAAGTTGACAAAAATGCACAACAAAATTGACAAAAACGTCACAAATAATTTGACACAAATCAGAACAAAATTGACAAAAACTTCACAAAAATGCGACTAAAATGTCTCAACAAAGTTGAAAAAACGCACAACAAAATTGACCAAAACGTCACAAAAACTTTGACACAAACGCACAACAAAATTGACAAAAACGTTACAAATAAGTTGATAAAAAAGTCACAAAATTGCGACAAAAATGTCTCAACAAAATTGACAAAAAGTTACAAAAAAGTTTACAAAACGTCACAAAAAAGTTGACAAAAACGTCACAAAAATGCGACTAAAATGTCTCAACAACGTTGACATAAGTTTACAAAACGCACAACGAAATTGACCAAAACGTCACAAAAATTTGACACAAACGCACAACAAAATTGACAAAAATGTACAAGTTTAAAAAAACGTCACAAAAAAGTTTAAAAAAACGTCACAAAATTGCGACTAAAATGTCTCAACAAAGTTGACAAAAACGCACAACAAAATTGACAAAAAATTTGACACAAACGCACAACAAAATTGACAAAAACGTTACAAATAAGTTGACAAAAAAAGTCATAAAATGTCTCAACAAAGTTGACAAAAACGCACAACAAAATTGACCAAAACGTCACAAAAAATTTGACACAAACGCACAACAAAATTGACAAAAAGTTACATAAAAGTTTACAAAAACGCACAACAAAATTGACCAAAACGTCACAAAAAATTTGACACAAACGCACAACAAAATTGACAAAAACGTCACAAAAATGTGACTAAAATGTCTCAACAAAGTTGACAAAAATGCACAGCAAAATTGACCAAAACGTCACAAAAAATTTAACATAAACGCAGAACAAAATTGACAAAAACGTTACAAATAAGTTGACAAAAAAGTCAAAAAATTGCGACTAAAATGTCTCAACAAAGTTGACAAAAACGCACAACAAAATTGACAAATACGTTACATATAAGTTGACAAAAACGTCACAAAAATGTGACTAAAATGTCTCAACGTTGACAAAAATACACTACAAAATTGACAAAAACGTCACAAATAATTTGACACAAATCAGAACAAAATTGACAAAAACTTCACAAAATTGCGACTAAAATATCTCAACAAAGTTGACAAAAACGTCACAAAAAAGTTGACAAAAACGTCACAAAATTGCGACTAAAATGTCTCAACAAAGTTGACAAAACGCACAACAAAATTGACAAAAACTTTACAATAAGTTGACAAAAAAGTCACAACATGCGACTAAAATGTCCCAACAAAGTTGACAAAAAAGCACAAAAATGTCGACAAAAACGTCACAAAAAATTTGATATAAACACACAACAAAATTGACAAAAACGTTACAAATAAGTTGACAAAAACGCACAACAAAATTGCGACTAAAATGTCTCAACAAAGTTGACAAAAACGCACAACAAAATTGACAAAAAGTTACATAAAAGTTTACAAAAACGCACAACAAAATTGACAAAAACGTCACAAAAATGTGACTAAAATGTCTCAACAAAGTTGACAAAAATGCACAACAAAATTGACCAAAACGTGATAAAAAATTTGACACAAACGCACAACAAAATTGACAAAAACGTTACAAATAAGTTAACAAAAAAGTCACAAAATTGCAACTAAAATGTCTCAAAGTTGACACAAACGCACAACAAAATTGACAAAAAATTTGACACAAACGCACAACAAAATTGACAAAAAGTTACATAAAAGTTTACAAAAACGCACAACAAAATTGACCAAAACGTCACAAAAAATTTGACACAAACGCACAACAAAATTGACAAAAACGTCACAAAAATGTGACTAAAATGTCTCAACAAAGTTGACAAAAATGCACAGCAAAATTGACCAAAACGTCACAAAAAATTTGACATAAACGCAGAACAAAATTGACAAAAACGTTACAAATAAGTTGACAAAAAAAGTCAAAAAATTGCGACTAAAATGTCTCAACAAAGTTGACAAAAACGCACAACAAAATTGACAAATACGTTACATATAAGTTGACAAAAACGTCACAAAAATGTGACTAAAATGTCTCAACGTTGACAAAAATGCACAACAAAATTGACAAAAACGTCACAAATAATTTGACACAAATCAGAACAAAATTGACAAAAACTTCACAAAATTGCGACTAAAATATCTCAACAAAGTTGTCAAAAACGCACAAAAAAGTTGACAAAAACGTTACAAAAAAGTTGACAAAAAAGTCACAAAATGCGACTAAAATGTCCCAACAAAGTTGACAAAAAAGCACAAAAATGTCGACAAAAACGTCACAAAAAATTTGATATAAATACACAACAAAATTGACAAAAACGTTACAAATAAGTTGACAAAAACGCACAACAAAATTGCGACTAAAATGTCTCAACAAAGTTGACAAAAACGCACAACAAAATTGACAAAAAGTTACATAAAAGTTTACAAAAACGCACAACAAAATTGACAAAAACGTCACAAAAATGTGACTAAAATGTCTCAACAAAGTTGACAAAAATGCACAACAAAATTGACAAAAACGTTACAAAAAAAGTTTAAAAAAACGTCACAAAAATGTTTACAAAAACGTCAAATTGCGACTAAAAGGTCTCAACAAAGTTGACAAAAACGCACAACAAAATTGACAAAAAATTTGACACAAACGCACAACAAAATTGACAAAAAGTTACATAAAAGTTTACAAAAACGCACAACAAAATTGACCAAAATGTCACAAAAAATTTGACACAAACGCACAACACAATTGACAAAAACGTCACAAAATTGCGACTAAAATGTCTCAACAAAGTTGACAAAACGCACAACAAAATTGACAAAAACTTTACAATAAGTTGACAAAAAAGCACAAAAATGTCGACAAAAACGTCACAAAAAATTTGATATAAACACAACAAAATTGACAAAAACGTTACAAATAAGTTGACAAATACGCACAACAAAATTGCGACTAAAATGTCTCAACAAAGTTGACAAAAACGCACAACAAAATTGACAAAAAGTTACATAAAAGTTTACAAAAACGCACAACAAAATTGACAAAAACGTCACAAAGTTGACAAAAATGCACAACAAAATTGACCAAAACGTGATAAAAAATTTGACACAAACGCACAACAAAATTGACAAAAACGTTACAAATAAGTTAACAAAAAAGTCACAAAATTGCGACTAAAATGTCTCAAAGTTGACACAAACGCACAACAAAATTGACAAAAACGTTACAAAAAAAGTTTAAAAAAACGTCACAAAAAATTTGACACAAACGCACAACAAAATTGACAAAAACTTACAAGTTTAAAAAAACGTCACAAAAAAGTTTAAAAAAACGTCACAAAATTGCGACTAAAATGTCTCAACAAAGTTGACAAAAACGCACAACAAAATTGACCAAAACGTCACAAAAAATTTGACCCAAACGCACAACAAAATTGACAAAAAGTTACATAAAAGTTTACAAAAACGCACAACAAAATTGACCAAAACGTCACAAAAAATTTGACCCAAACGCACAACAAAATTGACAAAAAGTTACATAAAAGTTTACAAAAACGCACAACAAAATTGACCAAAACGTCACAAAAAATTTGACACAAACGCACAACAAAATTGACAAAAACGTCACAAAAATGTGACTAAAATGTCTCAACAAAATTGACAAAAATGCACAGCAAAATTGACCAAAACGTCACAAAAAATTTGACATAAACGCACAACAGAATTGACAAAAACGTTACAAATAAGTTGACAAAAAAAGTCAAAAAATTGCGACTAAAATGTCTCAACAAAGTTGACAAAAACGTTACAAAAAAAGTTTAAAAAAAACGTCACAAAAAAGTTTACAAAAACGTCACAAAATTGCGACTAAAATGTCTCAACAAAGTTGACAAAAACGCACAACAAATTTGACAAAAAATTTGACACAAACGCACAACAAAATTGACAAAAACGTTACAAATAAGTTGACAAAAAAAGTCATAAAATGTCTCAACAAAGTTGACAAAAACGCACAACAAAATTGACCAAAACGTCACAAAAAATTTGACACAAACGCACAACAAAATTGACAAAAAGTTACATAAAAGTTTACAAAAACGCACAACAAAATTGACCAAAACGTCACAAAAAATTTGACACAAACGCACAACAAAATTGACAAAAACGTCACAAAAATGTGACTAAAATGTCTCAACAAAGTTGACAAAAATACACAGCAAAATTGACCAAAACGTCACAAAAAATTTGACATAAACGCACAAAAAAATTGACAAAAACGTTACAAAAATGCGACAAATATCTCAACAAAGTTGTCAAAAACGCACAAAAAAATTGACAAAAACGTCACAAAAAAGTTGACAAAAACGTCACAAAATTGCGACTAAAATGTCTCAACAAAGTTGACAAAACGCACAACAAAATTGACCAAAACGTGATAAAAAATTTGACACAAACGCACAACAAAATTGACAAAAAATTTGACACAAACGCACAACAAAATTGACAAAAACGTCACAAAATTGCGACTAAAATGTCTCAACAAAGTTGACAAAAACGCACAACAAAATTGACCAAAACGTCACAAACGCACAACAAAATTGACAAAAAGTTACATAAAAGTTTACAAAAACGCACAACAAAATTGACCAAAACGTCACAAAAAATTTGACACAAACGCACAACAAAATTGACAAAAACGTCACAAAAATGTGACTAAAATGTCTCAACAAAGTTGACAAAAATGCACAGCAAAATTGACCAAAACGTCACAAAAAATTTGACATAAACGCAGAACAAAATTGACAAAAACGTTACAAATAAGTTGACAAAAAAAGTCAAAAAATTGCGACTAAAATGTCTCAACAAAGTTGACAAAAACGCACCACAAAATTGACAAATACGTTACATATAAGTTGACAAAAACGTCACAAAAATGTGACTAAAATGCCTCAACGTTGACAAAAATGCACAACAAAATTGACAAAAACGTCACAAATAATTTGACACAAATCAGAACAAAATTGACAAAAACTTCACAAAATTGCGACTAAAATATCTCAACAAAGTTGTCAAAAACGCACAAAAAAGTTGACAAAAACGTTACAAAAAAGTTGACAAAAAAGTCACAAAATGCGACTAAAATGTCCCAACAAAGTTGACAAAAAAGCACAAAAATGTCGACAAAAACGTCACAAAAAATTTGATATGAATACACAACAAAATTGACAAAAACGTTACAAATAAGTTGACATAAACGCACAACAAAATTGACAAAAACGTTACAAATAAGTTGACAAAAAAGTCAAAAAATTGCGACTAAAATGTCTCAACAAAGTTGACAAAAACGTTACAAAAAAAGTTTAAAAAAAACGTCACAAAAAAGTTTACAAAAACGTCACAAAATTGCGACTAAAATGTCTCAACAAAGTTGACAAAAACGCACAACAAAATTGACAAAAAATTTGACACAAACGCACAACAAAATTGACAAAAACGTGATAAAAAATTTGACACAAATCAGAACAAAATTGACAAAAACTTCACAAAATTGCGACTAAAATATCTCAACAAAGTTGTCAAAAACGCACAAAAAAGTTGACAAAAACGTTACAAAAAAGTTGACAAAAAAGTCACAAAATGCGACTAAAATGTCCCAACAAAGTTGACAAAAAAGCACAAAAATGTCGACAAAAACGTCACAAAAAATTTGATATGAATACACAACAAAATTGACAAAAACGTTACAAATAAGTTGACAAAAACGCACAACAAAATTGCGACTAAAATGTCTCAACAAAGTTGACAAAAACGCACAACAAAATTGACAAAAAGTTACATAAAAGTTTACAAAAACGCACAACAAAATTGACAAAAACGTCACAAAAATGTGACTAAAATGTCTCAACAAAGTTGACAAAAATGCACAACAAAATTGACCAAAACGTGATAAAAAAATTTGACACAAACGCACAACAAAATTGACAAAAACGTTACAAATAAGTTAACAAAAAAGTCACAAAATTGCGACTAAAATGTCTCAAAGTTGACACAAACGCACAACAAAATTGACAAAAACGTTACAAAAAAAGTTTAAAAAAACGTCACAAAAAAGTTTACAAAAACGTCAAATTGCGACTAAAAGGTCTCAACAAAGTTGACAAAAACGCACAACAAAATTGACAAAAAATTTGACACAAACGCACAACAAAATTGACAAAAAGTTACATAAAAGTTTACAAAAATGCACAACAAAATTGACCAAAACGTGATAAAAAATTTGACACAAACGCACAACAAAATTGACAAAAACGTTACAAAAAAAGTTTAAAAAAACGTCACAAAAAAGTTTACAAAAACGTCACAAAAATGTCTCAACAAAGTTGACAAAAAGTTACATAAAAGTTTACAAAAACGCACAACAAAATTGACAAAAACGTCACAAAAATGTCTCAACAAAATTGACAAAAAGTTACATAAAAGTTTACAAAAACGCACAACAAAATTGACAAAAACGTCACAAAAATGTGACTAAAATGTTTCAACAAAGTTGACAAAAATGCACAACAAAATTGACAAATACGTTACATATAAGTTGACAAAAACGTCACAAAAATGTGACTAAAATGTCTCAAAGTTGACAAAAATGCACAACAAAATTGACAAAAACGTCACAAATAATTTGACACAAATCAGAACAAAATTGACAAAAACTTCACAAAAATGCGACTAAAATATCTCAACAAAGTTGTCAAAAACGCACAAAAAAGTTGACAAAAACGCACAACAAAATTGACAAAAAGTTACATAAAAGTTTACAAAAACGCACAACAAAATTGACCAAAACGTCACAAAGAATTTGACACAAACGCACAACAAAATTGACAAAAACGTCACAAAAATGTGACTAAAATGTCTCAACAAAGTTGACAAAAACGCACAACAAAATTGACAAATACGTTACATATAAGTTGACAAAAACGTCACAAAAATGTGACTAAAATGTCTCAACGTTGACAAAAATGCACAACAAAATTGACAAAAACGTCACAAATAATTTGACACAAATCAGAACAAAATTGACAAAAACTTCACAAAATTGCGACTAAAATATCTCAACAAAGTTGACAAAAACGTCACAAAAAAGTTGACAAAAACGTCACAAAATTGCGACTAAAATGTCTCAACAAAGTTGACAAAACGCACAACAAAATTGACAAAAACTTTACAATAAGTTGACAAAAAAGTCACAACATGCGACTAAAATGTCCCAACAAAGTTGACAAAAAAGCACAAAAATGTCGACAAAAACGTCACAAAAAATTTGATATAAACACACAACAAAATTGACAAAAACGTTACAAATAAGTTGACAAAAACGCACAACAAAATTGCGACTAAAATGTCTCAACAAAATTGACAAAAACGTCACAAAAATGTGACTAAAATGTCTCAACAAAGTTGACAAAAATGCACAACAAAATTGACCAAAACGTGATAAAAAATTTGACACAAACGCACAACAAAATTGACAAAAACGTTACAAATAAGTTAACAAAAAAGTCACAAAATTGCAACTAAAATGTCTCAAAGTTGACACAAACGCACAACAAAATTGACAAAAAATTTGACACAAACGCACAACAAAATTGACAAAAAGTTACATAAAAGTTTACAAAAACGCACAACAAAATTGACCAAAACGTCACAAAAAATTTGACACAAACGCACAACAAAATTGACAAAAACGTCACAAAAATGTGACTAAAATGTCTCAACAAAGTTGACAAAAATGCACAACAAAATTGACAAAAACGTCACAAATAATTTGACACAAATCAGAACAAAATTGACAAAAACTTCACAAAATTGCGACTAAAATATCTCAACAAAGTTGACAAAAAAGCACAAAAATGTCGACAAAAACGTCACAAAAAATTTGATATAAATACACAACAAAATTGACAAAAACGTTACAAATAAGTTGACAAAAACGCACAACAAAATTGCGACTAAAATGTCTCAACAAAGTTGACAAAAACGCACAACAAAATTGACAAAAAGTTACATAAAAGTTTACAAAAACGCACAACAAAATTGACAAAAACGTCACAAAAATGTGACTAAAATGTCTCAACAAAGTTGACAAAAATGCACAACAAAATTGACCAAAACGTGATAAAAAATTTGACACAAACGCACAACAAAATTGACAAAAACGTTACAAATAAGTTAACAAAAAAGTCACAAAATTGCGACTAAAATGTCTCAACAAAATTGACAAAAACGTTACAAAAAAAGTTTAAAAAAACGTCACAAAAATGTTTACAAAAACGTCAAATTGCGACTAAAAGGTCTCAACAAAGTTGACAAAAACGCACAACAAAATTGACAAAAAATTTGACACAAACGCACAACAAAATTGACAAAAAGTTACATAAAAGTTTACAAAAACGCACAACAAAATTGACCAAAATGTCACAAAAAATTTGACACAAACGCACAACAAAATTGACAAAAACGTCACAAAATTGCGACTAAAATGTCTCAACAAAGTTGACAAAACGCACAACAAAATTGACAAAAAGTTACATAAAAGTTGACAAAAATGCACAACAAAATTGACCAAAACGTGATAAAAAATTTGACACAAACGCACAACAAAATTGACAAAAACGTTACAAATAAGTTAACAAAAAAGTCACAAAATTGCGACTAAAATGTCTCAAAGTTGACACAAACGCACAACAAAATTGACAAAAACGTTACAAAAAAAGTTTAAAAAAACGTCACAAAAAATTTGACACAAACGCACAACAAAATTGACAAAAACTTACAAGTTTAAAAAAACGTCACAAAAAAGTTTAAAAAAACGTCACAAAATTGCGACTAAAATGTCTCAACAAAGTTGACAAAAACGCACAACAAAATTGACCAAAACGTCACAAAAAATTTGACCCAAACGCACAACAAAATTGACAAAAAGTTACATAAAAGTTTACAAAAACGCACAACAAAATTGACCAAAACGTCACAACAAAATTGACAAAAACGTCACAACAAAGTTGACAAAAAAAGTCATAAAATGTCTCAACAAAGTTGACAAAAACGCACAACAAAATTGACCAAAACGTCACAAAAAATTTGACATAAACGCACAAAAAAATTGACAAAAACGTTACAAAAATGCGACAAATATCTCAACAAAGTTGTCAAAAACGCACAAAAAAATTGACAAAAACGTCACAAAAAAGTTGACAAAAACGTCACAAAATTGCGACTAAAATGTCTCAACAAAGTTGACAAAACGCACAACAAAATTGACCAAAACGTGATAAAAAATTTGACACAAACGTCACAAAATTGCGACTAAAATATCTCAACAAAATTGACAAAAACGTCACAAAAAAGTTGACAAAAACGTCACAAAATTGCGACTAAAATGTCTCAACAAAGTTGACAAAACGCACAACAAAATTGACAAAAACGTTACAAAAAAAGTTTAAAAAAACGTCACAAAAATGTTTACAAAAACGTCAAATTGCGACTAAAAGGTCTCAACAAAGTTGACAAAAACGCACAACAAAATTGACAAAAAATTTGACACAAACGCACAACAAAATTGACAAAAAGTTACATAAAAGTTTACAAAAACGCACAACAAAATTGACCAAAACGTCACAAAAAATTTGACACAAACGCACAACAAAATTGACAAAAACTTTACAATAAGTTGACAAAAAGCACAAAAATGTCGACAAAAACGTCACAAAAAATTTGATATAAACACAACAAAATTGACAAAAACGTTACAAATAAGTTGACAAATACGCACAACAAAATTGCGACTAAAATGTCTCAACAAAGTTGACAAAAACGCACAACAAAATTGACAAAAACGTCACAACAAAGTTTACAAAAATGCACAACAAAATTGACCAAAACGTGATAAAAAATTTGACACAAACGCACAACAAAATTGACAAAAACGTTACAAAAAAAGTTTAAAAAAACGTCACAAAAATGTTTACAAAAACGTCAAATTGCGACTAAAAGGTCTCAACAAAGTTGACAAAAACGCACAACAAAATTGACAAAAACGTCACAACAAAGTTTACAAAAATGCACAACAAAATTGACCAAAACGTGATAAAAAATTTGACACAAACGCACAACAAAATTGACAAAAACGTTACAAATAAGTTAACCAAAAAGTCACAAAATTGCGACTAAAATGTCTCAACAAAGTTGACAAAAACGTTACAAAAAAAGTTTAAAAAAAACGTCACAAAAAGTTTACAAAAACGTCACAAAATTGCGACTAAAATGTCTCAACAAAGTTGACAAAAACGCAGAACAAAATTAACAAAAAATTTGACACAAACGCACAACAAAATTGACAAAAACATTACAAATAAGTTGACAAAAAAGTCATAAAATGTCTCAACAAAGTTGACAAAAACGCACAACAAAATTGACCAAAACGTCACAAAAAATTTGACACAAACGCACAACAAAATCGACAAAAAGTTACATAAAAGTTTACAAAAACGCACAACAAAATTGACCAAAACGTCACAAAAAATTTGACACAAACGCACAACAAAATTGACAAAAACGTCACAAAAATGTGACTAAAATGTCTCAACAAAGTTGACAAAAATGCACAGCAAAATTGACCAAAACGTCACAAAAAATTTGACATAAACGCACAAAAAAATTGACAAAAACGTTACAAAAATGCGACAAATATCTCAACAAAGTTGTCAAAAACGCACAAAAAAATTGACAAAAACGTCACAAAAAAGTTGACAAAAACGTCACAAAATTGCGACTAAAATGTCTCAACAAAGTTGACAAAACGCACAACAAAATTGACCAAAACGTGATAAAAAATTTGACACAAACGCACAACAAAATTGACAAAAACGTTACAAAAAAAGTTTAAAAAAACGTCACAAAAAAGTTTACAAAAACGTCACAAAATTGCGACTAAAATGTCTCAACAAAGTTGACAAAAACGCACAACAAAATTGACAAAAACGTCACAAAATTGCGACTAAAATGTCTCAACAAAGTTGACAAAAACGCACAACAAAATTGACCAAAACGTCACAAACGCACAACAAAATTGACAAAAAGTTACATAAAAGTTTACAAAAACGCACAACAAAATTGACCAAAACGTCACAACAAAATTGACAAAAACGTCACAACAAAGTTGACAAAAATGCACAACAAAATTGACCAAAACGTGATAAAAAATTTGACACAAACGCACAACAAAATTGACAAAAACGTTACAAATAAGTTAACCAAAAAGTCACAAAATTGCGACTAAAATGTCTCAACAAAGTTGACAAAAACGTTACAAAAAAAGTTTAAAAAAAACGTCACAAAAAGTTTACAAAAACGTCACAAAATTGCGACTAAAGTGTCTCAACAAAGTTGACAAAACGCACAACAAAATTGACAAAAACATTACAAATAAGTTGACAAAAAAAGTCATAAAATGTCTCAACAAAGTTGACAAAAACGCACAACAAAATTGACCAAAACGTCACAAAAAATTTGACATAAACGCACAAAAAAATTGACAAAAACGTTACAAAAATGCGACAAATATCTCAACAAAGTTGTCAAAAACGCACAAAAAAATTGACAAAAACGTCACAAAAAAGTTGACAAAAACGTCACAAAATTGCGACTAAAATGTCTCAACAAAGTTGACAAAACGCACAACAAAATTGACCAAAACGTGATAAAAAATTTGACACAAACGTCACAAAATTGCTACTAAAATATCTCAACAAAATTGACAAAAACGTCACAAAAAAGTTGACAAAAACGTCACAAAATTGCGACTAAAATGTCTCAACAAAGTTGACAAAACGCACAACAAAATTGACAAAAACGTTACAAAAAAAGTTTAAAAAAACGTCACAAAAATGTTTACAAAAACGTCAAATTGCGACTAAAAGGTCTCAACAAAGTTGACAAAAACGCACAACAAAATTGACAAAAAATTTGACACAAACGCACAACAAAATTGACAAAAAGTTACATAAAAGTTTACAAAAACGCACAACAAAATTGACCAAAACGTCACAAAAAATTTGACACAAACGCACAACAAAATTGACAAAAACGTCACAAAATTGCGACTAAAATGTCTCAACAAAGTTGACAAAACGCACAACAAAATTGACAAAAACTTTACAATAAGTTGACAAAAAGCACAAAAATGTCGACAAAAACGTCACAAAAAATTTGATATAAACACAACAAAATTGACAAAAACGTTACAAATAAGTTGACAAATACGCACAACAAAATTGCGACTAAAATGTCTCAACAAAGTTGACAAAAACGCACAACAAAATTGACCAAAACGTCACAAAAAATTTGACACAAACGCACAACAAAATTGACAAAAAGTTACATAAAAGTTTACAAAAACGCACAACAAAATTGACCAAAACGTCACAAAAAATTTGACACAAACGTACAACAAAATTGACAAAAACGTCACAAAAATGTGACTAAAATGTCTCAACAAAGTTGACAAAAATGCACAGCAAAATTGACCAAAACGTCACAAAAAATTTGACATAAACGCACAAAAAAAATTGACAAAAACGTTACAAAAATGCGACAAATATCTCAACAAAGTTGTCAAAAACGCACAAAAAAATTGACAAAAACGTCACAAAAAAGTTGACAAAAACGTCACAAAATTGCGACTAAAATGTCTCAACAAAGTTGACAAAACGCACAACAAAATTGACCAAAACGTGATAAAAAATTTGACACAAACGCACAACAAAATTGACAAAAACGTTACAAAAAAAGTTTAAAAAAACGTCACAAAAAAGTTTACAAAAACGTCACAAAATTGCGACTAAAATGTCTCAACAAAGTTGACAAAAACGCACAACAAAATTGACAAAAACGTCACAAAATTGCGACTAAAATGTCTCAACAAAGTTGACAAAAACGCACAACAAAATTGACCAAAACGTCACAAACGCACAACAAAATTGACAAAAAGTTACATAAAAGTTTACAAAAACGCACAACAAAATTGACCAAAACGTCACAAAAAATGTGACTAAAATGTCTCAACAAAGTTGACAAAAATGCACAGCAAAATTGACCAAAACGTCACAAAAAATTTGACATAAACGCAGAACAAAATTGACAAAAACGTTACAAATAAGTTGACAAAAAAAGTCAAAAAATTGCGACTAAAATGTCTCAACAAAGTTGACAAAAACGCACAACAAAATTGACAAATACGTTACATATAAGTTGACAAAAACGTCACAAAAATGTGACTAAAATGTCTCAACGTTGACAAAAATGCACAACAAAATTGACAAAAACGTCACAAATAATTTGACACAAATCAGAACAAAATTGACAAAAACTTCACAAAATTGCGACTAAAATATCTCAACAAAGTTGTCAAAAACGCACAAATAAGTTAACAAAAAAGTCACAAAATTGCGACTAAAATGTCTCAAAGTTGACACAAACGCACAACAAAATTGACAAAAACGTTACAAAAAAGTTTACAAAAACGTCACAAAAATGCGACTAAAATGTCTCAACAAAGTTGACATAAAAGTTTACAAAACGCACAACGAAATTGACCAAAACGTCACAAAAAATTTGACACAAACGCACAACAAAATTGACAAAAACGTTACAAATAAGTTAACCAAAAAGTCACAAAATTGCGACTAAAATGTCTCAAAGTTGACACAAACGCACAACAAAATTGACAAAAACGTTACAAAAAAAGTTTAAAAAAACGTCACAAAAAATTTGACACAAACGCACAACAAAATTGAAAAAAACTTACAAGTTTAAAAAAACGTCACAAAAAAGTTTAAAAAAACGTCACAAAATTGCGACTAAAATGTCTCAACAAAGTTGACAAAAACGCACAACAAAATTGACCAAAACGTCACAAAAAATTTGACCCAAACGCACAACAAAATTGACAAAAAGTTACATAAAAGTTTACAAAAACGCACAACAAAATTGACCAAAACGTCACAAAAAATTTGACCCAAACGCACAACAAAATTGACAAAAAGTTACATAAAAGTTTACAAAAACGCACAACAAAATTGACCAAAACGTCACAAAAAAGTTGACAAAAACGTCACAAAATTGCGACTAAAATGTCTCAACAAAGTTGACAAAACGCACAACAAAATTGACAAAAACGTTACAAAAAAAGTTTAAAAAAACGTCACAAAAATGTTTACAAAAACGTCAAATTGCGACTAAAAGGTCTCAACAAAGTTGACAAAAACGCACAACAAAATTGACAAAAAATTTGACACAAACGCACAACAAAATTGACAAAAAGTTACATAAAAGTTTACAAAAACGCACAACAAAATTGACCAAAACGTCACAAAAAATTTGACACAAACGCACAACAAAATTGACAAAAACGTCACAAAATTGCGACTAAAATGTCTCAACAAAGTTGACAAAACGCACAACAAAATTGACAAAAACTTTACAATAAGTTGACAAAAAGCACAAAAATGTCGACAAAAACGTCAAAAAATTTGATATAAACACAACAAAATTGACAAAAACGTTACAAATAAGTTGACAAATACGCACAACAAAATTGCGACTAAAATGTCTCAACAAAGTTGACAAAAACGCACAACAAAATTGACAAAAAGTTACATAAAAGTTTACAAAAACGCACAACAAAATTGACAAAAACGTCACAACAAAGTTTACAAAAATGCACAACAAAATTGACAAAAACGTCACAAAAATGTGACTAAAATGTCTCAACAAAGTTGACAAAAACGCACAACAAAATTGACCAAAACGTCACAAAAAATTTGACACAAACGCACAACAAAATTGACAAAAAGTTACATAAAAGTTTACAAAAACGCACAACAAAATTGACAAAAACGTCACAAAAATGTGACTAAAATGTCTCAACAAAGTTGACAAAAATGACCAAAACGTGATAAAAAATTTGACACAAACGCACAACAAAATTGACAAAAACGTTACAAATAAGTTAACAAAAAAGTCACAAAATTGCGACTAAAATGTCTCAAAGTTGACACAAACGCACAACAAAATTGACAAAAACGTTACAAAAAAAGTTTAAAAAAACGTCACAAAATTGCGACTAAAATGTCTCAACAAAGTTGACAAAAAATTTGACACAAACGCACAACAAAATTGACAAAAACGTTACAAATAAGTTGACAAAAAAAGTCATAAAATGTCTCAACAAAGTTGACAAAAACGCACAACAAAATTGACAAAAAACGTCACAAAAAATTTGACACAAACGCACAACAAAATTGACAAAAAGTTACATAAAAGTTTACAAAAACGCACAACAAAATTGACCAAAACGTCACAAAAAATTTGACTAAAATGTCTCAAAGTTGACAAAAATACACAACAAAATTGACAAAAACGTCACAAATAATTTGACACAAATCAGAACAAAATTGACAAAAACTTCACAAAAATGCGACTAAAATATCTCAACAAAGTTGTCAAAAACGCACAAAAAAGTTGACAAAAACGTCACAAAAAAGTTGACAAAAACGTCACAAAATTGCGACTAAAATGTCTCAACAAAGTTGACAAAACGCACAACAAAATTGACAAAAACTTTACAATAAGTTGACAAAAAAGCACAAAAATGTCGACAAAAACGTCACAAAAAATTTGATATAAACACACAACAAAATTGACAAAAACGTTACAAATAAGTTGACAAAAACGCACAACAAAATTGCGACTGAAATGTCTCAACAAAGTTGACAAAAACGCACAACAAAATTGACAAAAACGTCACAAAAATGTGACTAAAATGTCTCAACAAAGTTGACAAAAATGCACAACAAAATTGACCAAAACGTGATAAAAAATTTGACACAAACGCACAACAAAATTGACAAAAACGTTACAAATAAGTTGACAAAAAAAGTCATAAAATGTCTCAACAAAGTTGACAAAAACGCACAACAAAATTGACACAAACGCACAACAAAATTGACAAAAAGTTACATGAAAGTTTACAAAAACGCACAACAAAATTGACCAAAACGTCACAAAAAATTTGACACAAACGCACAACAAAATTGACAAAAACGTCACAAAAATGTGACTAAAATGTCTCAACAAAGTTGACAAAAATGCACAGAGAAATTGACCAAAACGTCACAAAAATTTGACACAAACGCACAACAAAATTGACAAAAACGTACAAGTTTAAAAAAACGTCACAAAAAAGTTTAAAAAAACGTCACAAAATTGCGACTAAAATGTCTCAACAAAGTTGACAAAAATGCACAACAAAATTGACAAAAAATTTGACACAAACACACAACAAAATTGACCAAAACGTTACAAATAAGTTGACAAAAAAAGTCATAAAATGTCTCAACAAAGTTGACAAAAACGCACAACAAAATTGACCAAAACGTCACAAAAAATTTGACACAAACGCACAACAAAATTGACAAAAAGTTACATGAAAGTTTACAAAAACGCACAACAAAATTGACCAAAACGTCACAAAAAATTTGACATAAACGCACAAAAAAATTGACAAAAACGTTACAAATAAGTTGACAAAAAAAGTCAAAAAATTGCGACTAAAATGTCTCAACAAAGTTGACAAAAACGCACAACAAAATTGACAAATACATTACATATAAGTTGACAAAAACGTCACAAAAATGTGACTAAAATGTCTCAAAGTTGACAAAAATGCACAACAAAATTGACAAAAACGTCACAAATAATTTGACACAAATCAGAACAAAATTGACAAAAACTTCACAAAAATGCGACTAAAATATCTCAACAAAGTTGTCAAAAAGTTACATAAAAGTTGACACAAACGCACAACAAAATTGACAAAAACGTTACAAAAAAAGTTTAAAAAAACGTCACAAAAAAGTTTACAAAAACGTCAAAATTGCGACTAAAATGTCTCAACAAAGTTGACAAAACGCACAACAAAATTGACAAAAACTTTACAATAAGTTGACAAAAGTCACAAAATGCGACTAAAATGTCCCAACAAAGTTGACAAAAAAGCACAAAAATGTCGACAAAAACGTCACAAAAAATTTGATATAAACACACAACAAAATTGACAAAAACGTTACAAATAAGTTGAGAAAAAGTCACAAAATTGCGACTAAAATGTCTCAAAGTTGACAAAAATGCACAACAAAATTGACAAAAAATTTGACACAAACGCACAACAAAATTGACAAAAACGTTACAAATAAGTTGACAAAAAAAGTCATAAAATGTCTCAACAAAGTTGACAAAAATGCACAACAAAATTGACCAAAACGTCACAAAAAATTTGACACAAACGCACAACAAAATTGACAAAAACGTCACAAAAATGTGACTAAAATGTCTCAACAAAGTTGACAAAAATGCACAGCAAAATTGACCAAAACGTCACAAAAAATTTGACATAAACGCACAAAAAAATTGACAAAAACGTTACAAATAAGTTGACAAAAAAAGTCAAAAAATTGCGACTAAAATGTCAACAAAGTTGACAAAAACGCACAACAAAATTGACAAATACGTTACATATAAGTTGACAAAAACGTCACAAAAATGTGACTAAAATGTCTCAAAGTTGACAAAAATGCACAACAAAATTGACAAATACGTTACATATAAGTTGACAAAAACTTCACAAAAATGCGACTAAAATGTCTCAACAAAGTTGACAAAACGCATAACAAAATTGACAAAAACTTTACAATAAGTTGACAAAAAAGTCACAAAATGCGACTAAAATGTCCCAACAAAGTTGACAAAAAAGCACAAAAATGTCGACAAAAACGTCACAAAAAATTTGATATAAACACACAACAAAATTGACAAAAACGTTACAAATAAGTTGACAAAAACGCACAACAAAATTGCGACTAAAATGTCTCAACAAAGTTGACAAAAACGCACAACAAAATTGACAAAAACGTCACAAAAATGTGACTAAAATGTCTCAACAAAGTTGACAAAAATGACCAAAACGTGATAAAAAATTTGACACAAACGCACAACAAAATTGACAAAAACGTTACAAATAAGTTAACAAAAAAGTCACAAAATTGCGACTAAAATGTCTCAAAGTTGACACAAACGCACAACAAAATTGACAAAAACGTTACAAAAAAAGTTTAAAAAAACGTCACAAAAAAGTTTACAAAAACGTCACAAAATTGCGACTAAAATGTCTCAACAAAGTTGACAAAAACGCACAACAAAATTGACAAAAACGTTACAAATAAGTTGACAAAAAAAGTCATAAAATGTCTCAACAAAGTTGACAAAAACGCACAACAAAATTGACCAAAACGTCACAAAAAAATTTGACACAAACGCACAACAAAATTGACAAAAAGTTACATAAAAGTTTACAAAAACGCACAACAAAATTGACCAAAACGTCACAAAAAATTTGACACAAACGCACAACAAAATTGACAAAAACGGTACAAATTAGTTGACAAAAAAAGTCACAAAATTGCGACTAAAATGTCTCAACAAAGTTGACAAAAACGCACAACAAAATTGACAAAAAGTTACATAAAAGTTTACAAAAACGCACAACAAAATTGACAGAAACGTGATAAAAAATTCGACACAAACGCACAACAAAATTGACAAAAACTTTACAAATTTGCGACTAAAATGTCTCAAAGTTGACAAAAACGCACAAAAAAGTTGACAAAAACGTCACAAAAATGCGACTAAAATGTCTCAACAAAGTTGACATAAAAGTTTACATGAACGCACAACAAAATTGACCAAAACGTCACAAAATATTTGACACAAACGCATAAAAAAATTGACAAAAACGTTACAAAAAAGTTGACAAAAAGCCACAAAATTGCCACTAAAATGTCTCAATAAAGTTGACACAAACGCACAACAAAATTGACAGAAACGTCACAAAAATGCGACTAAAATATCTCAAAGTTGACAAAAACGTCACCAAAAATTCGACACAAACGCACAACAAAATTGACAAAAAGTTACAAAAAAAGTTTAAAACGTCACAAAAATGTCACAAAATTGCGACTAAAATGTCTCAACAAAGTTGACAATAACGCACAACAAAATTGACCAAAACGTCACAAAAAATTTGACACAAACGCACAACAAAATTGACAAAAAAGCACAAAAATGTCGACAAAAACGTCACAAAAAATTTGATACAAACGTACAACAAAATTGACAAAAACGTTACAAATACGTTTACAAAACGTCACAAAAAAAGTTGACAAAAACGTCACAAAAATGCGACTAAAATGTCTCAACAAAGTTGACAAAAACGCACAACAAAATTGACAAAAACGTTACAAAAAAGTCACAAAATTGCGACTAAAATGTCTCAAAGTTGACAAAAACGTCACAAAAAAGGCGAGAAAAACATCTAAAAATAGGCAACAAAGAAGGCGACAAAAACGTCACAACAAAGTTGACAAAAAGTGACAAAGATGTAACAAAAAACGCACAAAAATGCGACTAAAATGTCTCAACAAAGTTGACAAAAACGCACAACAAAATTGACAAAAAGTTACATAAAAGTTTACAAAAACGCACAACAAAATTGACCAAAACTTCAAAAAAATTTGATACAAACGCACAACAAAATTGACAAAAAGTTACAAAAAAAGTTTAAAAAAACGTCACAAAAAAGTTGACAAAAACGTCACAAAATTGCGACTAAAATGTCTAAACAAAGTTGACAAGACGCACAACAAAATTGACAAAAAAGCACAAAAATGTCGACAAAAAAGTCACAAAAAATTTGACACAAACGCATAACAAAATTGACAAAAAGTTAGAAAAAAGTTTAGAAAAATGTCAAAAAAAATTGACAAAAACATCTCAACAAAGTTGACAAAAACGTCACAAAATTGCAACTAAAATGTCTCAACAAAGTTGACAAAAACGCACAACAAAATTGACCAAAACGTCACAAAAACTTTGACACAAACGCACAACAAAATTGACAAAAAGTTACAAAAAAGTTTACAAAACGTCACAAAAAAGCGACTAAAATGTCTCAACAAAGTTGTCAAAAACGCACAAAAAAGTTGACAAAAACGTCACAAAAAATTTGACACAAACGCACAACAAAATTGACAAAAAGTAACATAAGTTGACAAACGCACAACAAAATTGACATAAAGTTACATAAAAGTTTACAAAAACGCACAACAAAATTGATAAAAACGTTACAAATACGTTTACAAAACGTCACAAAAAAAATTGACAAAAACGTCACAAAAATGTGACTAAAATGTCTCAAAGTTGACAAAAACGTCACAACAAAAATGTTACAAAAAAGTTGACAAAAGTCACAACATTTCCTACTAAAATGTCTCAAGAAATTTGACAAAAATGCACAAAAAAGTTGACAAAAACGTCACAAAAAGGCGACAAAAACATGTTAAAATAGGCCACAAAAAAGTTGACACAAACGCACAACAATATTGACCAAAACGTCACATAATTTGACACAAATCAGAACAAAATTGACAAAAACGTCACAAAAATGTGACTAAAATATCTCAACAAAGTTGACAAAAACGTCACAAAAAATTTGACACAAACGCACAACAAAATTGACAAAAACGTCACAAAAAAGTTGACAAAAGTCACAAAATTGAAACTAAATTGTCTCAACAAAGTAGACAAAAACGCACAACAAAATTGACAAAAAGTTACATAAAAGTTTACAAAAACGCACAACAAAATTGACCAAAAGTCACAAAAAATTTGACACAAATGCACAACAAAATTGACAAAAACGTCACAAAATGTGACTAAAATGTCTCAACAAAGTTGACAAAAATGC